>CM061066.1:110436620-111716716 GCA_030762895.1 Sophora flavescens | reverse complement strand
GGAGGATTCTGATTTCATCCTTCATTTCAGCAGATTTCCAGGAATGAGTTCTTACAGCGTCTTCTTTCATTAGGGTGTCAACAATGGTCTCAGAACCGCCCAAGTCTTCTTCCCAAGTATCAGTAATTACCAAACCCTCTTGGGCACAAGCAATAGCATCGGAAATGGTCTTCTCAGAGAAAACCACCTTCTTTCCCAGCATGAAGCAAATAATCTCAGTTTTAGTGATTGTAGGTTTCCTCCAGAAGGTCCTAATGAGGTTGGGGTAGATTGATGCTCTCTCTAAGAACAAACCATCCCAACCAGCTGCATCTATATACTTGCTTACATTCAAGTTGTACTCCTCCAGAACTTTAAAATTAAAATGATGTTCAACCGCTAAGTTCAGAGAATCAGTGACAGAGGAATGAACAGGGAGTGAAGATGAAGCCATTTTAGAGTTTTGAAGGTTAGGGTTCAAAGAAGCAAAGAAACAGAGGTTCGTAAAAAAACTTAGAGGCAATGAAAAAGTTTTTCGAGGGAAGAGAAGTTGCTTTAAAGTTTCTGAATTTCAGAGGTTTTTCTTTGAAAATAATTCAAAAAATTAATGACAGGACATGTCATTAAGAATAAAATGGCATTGTTATTTTGAAACCATAAAAAGGTTATGATGGGATTGATGGAAATTACTGACTCAGCAAAGAGAATATACTAGATATATACACCTAGTAAGACAAAATAAATGCATTTAATAAAAATTTGCTTAGACGCAAGCAGTTGTGGACACGTATGAAACTATACAATGGACGCAGTAAACCACAACAGTAGATGCAACATATAGTGGACGCGCTACACAACATGCAATAGACGCACAACTTTTAATAGGTATTAGACATGCATAAGTAATAGACGCAAGATTATCAAAACAAATTTTTCTCAAGGCTAGACGCCTAAATTAATCCACACATATCATGTTAAGATACTTCCTAATAAAGATAAATCTGTCATCAGTAAGAGGTTTAGTAAAGATATCTGCCCATTGATGGTCAGTATCTACAAATTGAATATCAAATACACCTTTTTGCACATAATCTCTAATAACATGATGTTTAATCTCTATGTGCATAGCTCTAGAATGCAAAATTCGATTCTTAGATAGATTTATTGCAGCAGTATTATCACACATAAGTGGAATACTACTTACAAACATATTGTAATCCTCCAATTGATGTTTGATCCAAAGAAGTTGTCAGCAACAACTTGCAGCTGATATATACTCAGCTTCAGCAGTTGTAAGACAATGGTACTTTGTTTTTTGCTTGACCATGAGACAAGATTAGCTCCAATGAAGTGTCATCCTCCGCTAGTGTTTTTTCTTTCAATTATATCTCCAGCACAGTCAGCATCACATAAACCAACTAATCTGTAATCTTCATTTTTTTAAAAGCACAAACCAAGATTAGTAGTACCTTTTAAATATCTAAAGATTTTCTTAACTGCTGATAAGTGAGATTCTCTAGGATCAGATTGAAATCGAGCACACAAACATACACTGAACATAATATCAGGCCTAGACGCAGTACGATATAAGAGAGATCCTATCATACCTCTATATACCATTTGGTCTAGCTTTTTCTCTTTATCATCTTTGTTCAGTATGGAAGTGGGGTGCATAGGAGTATTCATTGGCTTACAATCATCCATCTTAAACTTCTTCAGAAGCTCTTTTGTATACTTAGTTTGGTGGATGAGCAGATCGTCCAAGGTTTGTTTTACCTGAAGTCCAAGGAAGAATTTGAGTTCTCCCATCATGCTCATTTCAAATTCTTTATGCATTAACTTAGAGAATTATTTGCATAGAGACTAATTAGTACCACCAAAAATAATATCATCAACATATATTTGTACAACTATGAAATTAGACGTAATGGACTTTCTAAATAAGGTTGTGTCGACCTTTCCTCTATTGAATTCATTTTCCATAAGAAAGGAACTTAGTCTATCATACCAAGCTCTAGGAGCTTGCTTAAGTCCGTACAAAGCTTTCTTAAGCTTATATACATGTTCAGGATGGGTTTCACACTCAAAACCCGGAGGTTGCATAACATAAACTTCTTCATTACTAAATCCATTTAGAAAAGCACTTTTAACATCCATCTGAAAAAGCATAATACTATGATGTGCAGCAAATGAAAGTAGAATTCTAATAGCTTCTAATCTAGCAACAGGTGCAAGAGTTTCAGTATAATCTACACCTTCTTCTTGAGAGAAACCTTGAGCAACAAGTCTTGCTTTGTTTCTTATTACCTTACCATTTTCATCAAGTTTGTTTTTGTAAACCCACTTTGTTCCAATCACTGATTTGTCTTTGGGCAGGGGAACCAGAGTCCAAACTTCACTTCTTTCAAACTGATTGAGGTCTTCTTGCATAGCTAGAATCCAACCATCGTCCAGCAGAGCCTCGTCTACTGTCTTTGGTTCCAACTCAAAGACTAGTGCAGAAATATCTTGTTCTCTGAAAGTTGATATGGTTCTTAGCTTGTCATTGGGGTTTCCAATGATCTGATCTTGTGGATGATAATTCTTGAAGTGCCAAGATTTTCAAACTGTATCATGTTGAGAAGTGGAAGTTTCTGGTTGTTGAGTGGGGTCATCTGCTTGATCATCAACTTTTATCTCTAGTGAGTCTCCTGGGATGTTTAGATCAAGATCTGCAAAGGTTTCATCTAGCTCTGATAATTTCTTATCAGACTGTTTGTCATCAAACTTGACATGAATACTTTCCTCTACTATCATAGTCTTAGAATTATAAACTCTGAAGCCTTTAGTTGTTTCAGAATATCCTAATAGTATTCCATTATCTGTTTTAGCATCAAACTTACCAAGTTGATATTTAGTATTCAGCATATAGAATTTACAACCAAAAGGGTGAAAATAAGATATGTTGGGTTTTCATCATTTCCACAGTTCATAAGGAGTCTTATTCAGGATAGGTCTAATATATATTCTGTTCTGAATGTAGCAGGCAGTATTAACAGCTTCAGCCAAGAAGTGTCTAGGGACAGAGTTGTCATTGAGTATAGTCCTAGCCATCTCTTGAAGAGATCTGTTCTTTCTCTCTACCACACCATTCTGCTGTGGTGTTCTAGGTATTGAGTAGTTGTGAAGGATACTACTTTCTTCGCAGAACTTTTGAAATAGCTCATTTTTAAACTCTCCCCCATGGTCACTTCTGATTGAAGTGATACACATGCCTTTTTCATTCTGTACACATTTGCAGAATACACAAAAGACCTTAAAAGACTCATCCTTGTGAGTTAGGAACATAACCCATGTCCATCTAGTGTAGTCGTCTACTATGACAATACCATATTTCTTACCACTGATAGAGGCAGTCATTGTTGGACCAAAAAGATCAAGGTGTGGCAACTCTAGTGGTCTGTTGGTACTAACGACATTCTTAGATTCAAAAGAACCTTTGACTTGTTTTCCCTTTTGACATGCACCACAGAGAGCATCAGATTTGAACTTAAGATTTGGTAGTCCTCTCACGAGGTTATGCTTGTTTAGCTTTGAAATTAATTTCAAGCTTGCATGACCTAGCCTTTTGTTCCAAATCCATCGCTCATCTTCAATGGACACTAGACATGTGACACTTTGATTTAAGAGGTGTAACACCCCGATTTTCGCTGCTTTGTAATATCAGTCATAAATATATAAATATATATATTTATCCGAGACTTAGAAAATGATTTTGGATAAACCAAGGTCATTTCCTTGTTATACTTATTTTCAAAATTTTACGGGGAAGTTTTTGGTTGAAAATTCAGACGGAAACCGGTCTGCCGTTTTCTGTGTTTTCACTGACAGTAAAAGTTTACTGCTCAGAAGACCTAATTGTAATTCGTGAACGAGATGAAAAATGTTTTTATCGTATTTACTACGATATTGGAAATTTTGAGAATTTTGGTAAAAGAAATTAAAATATTATATTTGTTGCGGGCGTATACGTCGAGATATCTCTAGGAAAAGCCTGCGCCAGATGAAAGGAGTCGGCAACAGAGCTGAGGTGATGGATTTGACCGACTTGACGAGCATTTATGACAAGCTTATCCGTGTCATAATGGCCATAATGGCGCATTTATATATGGCAAAAGGAAAGTTTTACCTGGAAATGACCATTTTACCCTTGTCTTTTCATGAAAATTACAAGCCATGCCATTGAGAATTTTGACCAAATCAACCCAAAACTCACAGCTCCAACTTGTCATCTTCACTTAAGCAAGTTTCATTTGCATTTTTCATGCCATTTCATTCAAGGTTCATCAACTTGCCATAAGAACTTCAAGAACATTCATAAGTGTTCATATTCGTCAGATTTTGCCTAGCGATTCTGACCATTTTCTATTATGAATCTCGAAATAATTTCTACATGAAAGTTGTTCATATTTCTCTCTTATTTCCAAGGACATAAAGATCATCCAAAACGGACAATTATGTTGAGAGATATACCCAAATTACTAAAATTGTTCTAAACCCTCATCATGTTCATCTTCCTCTCTAAGTTTCTCAAGAACACCACGAGAAATTTGTGAAGAACATCATCAAAATCTTTCTTTCCTTGGGTCATAAAGAGGTAACAACTTCTTATCTTGTCATTTAAAGCCTTTCTCTTCACAACTTTTGTAGATTTATGGCTTAAATCAACATGTTCTTCATTTTACTCAAAGTTATGGAGCTAGATTCAAAAATTCATAACTAATTCTAGAAAAATACTTTTGACATAAAACCAATTGCTATGATCTTATAATCATCTCAATTTTCATCATATAGAAGCATAAGATCATGAGAAATTTCTTTCCTTGATTTCTGGACTGGGCCGAACCTAGGGCAATATGATGTTCATGGGTTTTGTTTCATTTTCATGTCTTGATTCATGATTCAATCTTCAAGTACCTTGATAGTTATTGTATGTAAGTACATAGAAGATCAAAAATCAAAATCTAACCTATTTGTTTCTTCAAGGTCGAAACCCTAGGTATGAGTACTTGATGGTTTTGTGATTCAAAAGTTGTTTGTAATCCTTGAATTCAACTCTAAGTTATGTATGTTGATTAAATCCAAGAGTTGTAGAAATTTTAAAATTTCTAGCCCATGAATCTTGAGAAAACCGAACCCAAGTTCTTAGAACTGGATGAGTTTTAGTTCATGTTCTTGGTTCATAATCTTGGTTTAAGTGATTAATCATGCTTAAGTAACTTATGGATCATTAATCCCTAAGTTAACCAAATTTTAATTTTCCTAACCTAGAAAATTGGTTGAAGCCGAACCCTAACCTCCATGAGCCAAGTGTATTGTTGTTTGATTTGATTTATTTTGGTTGCAATTCGTTTGAAGGAAACAACCGAGTTAACTGATATACGCTGACGGAGAGAAATCGGATCGGGATCAGGAGATTAACAGAAATTGTAGTATAATCTTCAAGAGGTAAGGGGAGTATGCCTGAGGAGTTTAAGATAATCTCATGCTTATTTGTGGAGTCATTTATTAATTTTCTGTATGAAATATTTTATTATATTGTACTGTTTACTATTAATTGTTAGATTGATGTGATGTTTATCTGAGTAATTGAATTGATGTGATATGTGGACTTACATGATTATAATTATTTGTTTATATTATAATTGTGATGCATGTCATGAATTGATATATGCCATGCTATTATGTGATTGGAATTTATCTGCTGTTGAGTGTTGGACTGAGTATCCTGACATTGGTCAGTGTTAAAAAATTTAATTAAGGATAAAAAACTTAATAAGCTTGGATAATTAATCAGAGGGATTAATTTGGGAAATTTTGAGAAAAATGAAAAAATTTATTATTTTAATAATATTTTATGGAAACTGTGTAAATAAGCCATAGTAAGGGGGAAACCGTGAAATTTTTTCGCAGGCTCTAATTTTTATATAATAAATTCAATTTTATTATAAAATGTTATTTAAAGTGATTAAGTTCTGAAAATAATGTTTATAGCAGTCAGAACAAATACTTATGACAGAGAAATGATACAAGTTATTTAATATTATTAAATATTAAATATTAAATTATTTAAATATTCAAAATTTAATTATTAAATTTTACTATTATTAATTATTTTTTTAGTTGAAATTTATTAAGAATTAATTTTTTAAGTGAAACAATTAGAAATAAAAGAAATTTATCAATGATTTTCAAAATTTATCAACGTTTTAACAGAAAAGGATTTCTGTAAAAATGTTTTTATTCAGTGAAAGTATTCCGTTAAACTTGGATAAGTTTTTGGAGCTTTTGTTTTGTATTTACACTGAGCAAAATGTTTTACAAGCAGATAAACAAGCCTAGAAACCGAGACGTCGAGGTTCTAGTGTTGTATGGACACGTAGATCAAGGATCTGTGTCATGGGACGGAGTGTCCTGCAAAGTTTTGTTTTTGGACTGTGTGTCCTAAATTGATGTGAAAAGTGTGAGTTCCATATCCGCGAGCCTAAAACTGGTGCATCGGTTTAAGGACCTCGTGATTGAGCATTCGGATTGCGTGTCCTGTAATTGTTTAAAGTGAAAAGTCTTAATTAAAAAAAATTAAGCATGGTCGTTAAGTTTTGTGCTTCGACAAGGAAAGATTATTACGACAAAGAAAACAAAACGAGAATAAATTTTTTTATCATGCATTCAATGGCAATTGTGTCATGTAAATGGGCGTTGAATCCAGAGTGGATCAATGTATATGGCAGACGTGTCAGGAGATGATGATCATTGAGTTCCGGAGTGGATCAATGTATCTTTTATGGACTGTGTTCCATTTAAATATTGGGCCTCTATATGTGTGAGCCAATATATAGGACTGTGTGTCCAAGTTTATGTGTTAACTATTGCAATCTGTGTGACGCAATAGGTTATGGACAATGAATTCCATAATTCGCAGTGACCATTGTGCCTCTGTACATGTGTGCAGCTATTCCCTAACGGGAATGGGGGAATAGTGTCATTGCTTTGCATGAGCATCCTAACGGGAATGGGGATGTGCACCAGTGTGTTATGTGATTTTTTCTTGGGCATTGTTTTGTTCGTTTTTACAATGTGCCATGTGCGGAGCCTGATCAGCTTGAAACGAAACAGAAAGTTGTGGGATCTCCGGAGATTAGGTATCAAAATAGAGTTGAATATAGAAGTGTCATGCATTTTTATAAAATGACGATGACTGCCGAGCATGAAGCCCTGTGAATTAAATCATTCTATTGTTCGAATTAATGTTATTATATTGTGAATATTTGGTATTTGCTATTTGAGAGTCATGCATGGGGTTGTCTTATTAAAACTCATATATTGGAAACTCACCCTTACAAATATATCAGGTTTATTTTAGACTAAGATAGTACTTTGGTACACTAATACGGATGAAGCGAAGAATTCACTAAGTCGGTCGAGGACTTAACTACGAGATGCTTGAAGAAGTATTCGTTGGTGGGAATATCACGAGGGTGATGATTCAGTACCTACATCAAGTACGTACCAGACTTTGACAGTGGAGATATCTTTACCACCTCTCTGATTTCTTACCGGTTTTCTTGTAGAGTAGGAACTTATATGTTCTGATACTTCCATAGTTTCGAAAGTAGAGGTATCCTCACTGGATATTTCGATAGGTTGGGATAACTATGATAGTCTTCCCAACATTGATTTTTAGTACTGACCAGCTATAGGACTTTTGGTGTCTTATAAAGTAGTGGTACTTGGTTAGTCTGGATGTTTGACTATTGAAAGTCATTCTTTTGAGTTGTAATTCCAGATTACCGCTACGTTACAATTACGTCTTTATTTTCTTATGTAATGATTTTGGAGATGACCTGTTATGTGAAGGTATAAATGTAAAATTCTTATGATACCTATTTATACTATGTTAACGGTGATTGGGTTGTATATGGAGTAAAAGAAAACGAAAAAATTTTATCACCAATTTTGAAAGGGATGAGTAACTAGAAAATTATATTTTCCGAAAGCAACCAGCAACAAACATCTATTTTATTAAGTGTATTTACGCGACAAGTTACGTAAATGTGATAACCTGAAAATGGGGTGTCACATTAGTGGTATCAGAGCTGGTCGAGTCTTTCGGGAAACCTTGGGGAATAGGTCTGTTAGGTTTTTGTTGTGTGTTCTCTGGTTGAACCTTGTTTGAATTGTTTCTTGGTTGAAACAATGCACACACAAGTAAGTATGTTTTGGTTGGTTCTAATTGGGTTGAGACCTTGTGAGAACTCATGTTTAGTAAAGGGTACTCTTGTTCATGTTGATACATTCGTTTATCCCTTACGACGGTATCAAACATTTGAATAAGGTACATGTTATTGAAAATTTTTGGAAAAATTTTCTGAGAATGTCCCAAGTTTATGCGGACGGATGGATGTTGAGTTTCTGATTGATCTAGTTTCTAGATTTAGCCAGATCTCAAACGCTTTGTGTAGGATATCGCCAACGAAGTTAGTTGAGTTAGACTTCAAGAAATAGAATTTTCATCCATTTCTTGATAAGTTAGTCATCATCTTCATCGATGATATTCTCGTTTACTCTAAGAGTCACGAGGAGCATAAGAAACCATGGATAGTAGATGGTATATTGATTGAATTGCTTCTTAGAAGCAAGGTGTTTTAAACACGTAAGTATACGTTTCAGTTTCTGGTTGCCATTTAACTGATTGCGTCTTGTAGGTCAGTTATGGAACCAGAATGTGGACGTGGACGCGGCTGTGGCAGAGGCCGTAGGGGTGGTCGTGTTAACGGCCGTGGTAACTTCGAAGAGAACTATGAGGAAGCCGAAGGCATGAACTATGCTGCACAAGCAATGGCAGATGTTGCTGATGCTATTGCACAACAAACTGCTACAATGATTGCCTAGAATTTACAGGAACAACTTCGAGCGGAACAGGCTGCTGAGGGCAGAGGTCTTACTGCTTTTATATGCCAGAATCCTCCACAATTTCATGGAGATGTGGATCCTACAAAAGCTGATTTGTGGATTCAGAAGATAAAGAAAATATTTGAGTTGATTCATAGTCCAGAAGGAGTGAAGGTGCCTTATGCTACTTATCTGCTGTTTGGAGATGTTGAGTATTGGTGGAAGGGCATTAAGCAATTGCTGGAAGCAGAAAATCAGGAGATTAATTGGGAGATATTTCGGAACTTGTTTCTGAACAAGTATTTTCCTCAAAGTGCTCGAGCTGAAAAAGAGGAAGAATTTTTGCGTCTGCAGCAGGAGGATATGTCTGTTGGGGAATACGCGGCAAAATTTGAGTCACTTGCCAAGTATTTTCGCTTCTTCCAAAATAACCCGGACGAAGACTGGAAGTGTGAAAGGTTTGAAAGAGGACTACGATTGGAAATCAAGGAGTTGGTACTGTCACTGGAAATCAAGAATTTCCAAGCTTTAGTTGAGAAATGTGGAAGAATAGAACTGATGAGGAATGGGAGAGATAATGGAGGGAATGTTGGAGGACCCTCTCGAATCAAGAACCAGTTTCAAAATCAGAATCAGGAGGAGAAGCAAATCCAGAGAAAACCATATTTTCGACCACCAAGAAATGACCAGAACCAACAACTATATCGTCCAGTTATTTCTGCATCAGGTAGTAGAGGCCAAAGGAACCAAAGCCAAGGCCAAGGCAGGAGATGTTTCAAATGTGGAGATCCAAATCACACGGCAAATAACTACCCTTTTAAAGAAAAGAAATGTTTCAAATGTGATCAAATAGGACAGTTATCAAAGGGTTGTAATGCAGCAAGGCGCGGACCAGTTGCCAATGAAACAAGAACCAATAAACCAACGGCTAAGGGGAGAGTTTATACCATGAATGGTGCCGAAGCTTCAAATTCTGACGATCTCTTTTAAGGTAGTTTTGCCATCGTTGGTAATCCTTTAACTGAACTTTTAAATTCAGGTGCGATGCAATTTTTTTTCTTTTCTCGATAGATTGTGTGAAACATTTGAGTTGTCTGTTTATTCCTTATCATATGATATGATCGTTTCAAAACCCTTTGCTGAACCAATTTTTGTGGAATTTTATATGTGGGAACTATCCTATTTTTGTTCAGGATAGACACTTTCATGATAAAAGAAGTTTCTTGATGAGACTTAGTCGATTCACTTTTACTTTGGTGGAAGTGATCCAGTCTAAATTTTGTCGGACTGATGTTCTTTTAAATCATTGAGTAGTAAAGTTCTTGTGAAGGAAGAAACTTTATTAGAGTCATGTTTATAAACTTGTATTAGCTATGCATTTTTACACTCACGAACCTATTGAAGAATCTTTTTACATATTGGACACTTGTATCTTTCAGATTGGTCAAATTATTCTTTGTGCTTTCTTGTGAAAGCAAAATCAAGAAATTTCTTGTCTTGAAAACCTCTTTTCAAAGTATTGGGAGTAGGTTGATGAAATCGACATCTTTTTACCTGCTTAGGTCCACGGTGTAATGGAAAAACCAACAGAGGTATGTATCAGAGTACTGATCCAACATGATAGAGAATCTTTCAACATCGTTCTGAGTAAAGCCCGAAAAACTTACTTTGAGTGTTGGGCAAAGTTACATCTAGTGTTAAGATCCAAGTTGAAGTTAATGTTCAGCTTATCAACCTAAGTTAGATGGATAAGTAAGAAAGGAATTGATCCTTAGAAGGTTAGCTGAGAGTAAGTGTAATACCTAAGCATGACAAGAGGTGAATGGATTTTTATTGAGGTGTAGATGTGATTAGTAATCTGAGAATTTTCAGAAGTAAGATCAGTAAGTAAGATGATTTCGGTATTTTTTGTTATGATCGAGGTAGAGTTTGCTAAAGGAACTAGGATAATGATAAAATGATCATCGTTAAGATTTAATCGTATGATTGGAAGAAATCACAGAAAGATGTCTATGGTAGTTTTACCTAAGATTGAATGTGAGTGGAAAAGAGAAGTTCTTGAGTAAAATTAAGTTGATAGAAAAGTTCGAAAGCTAAGAGTTAGATAATTCTATTCTATATAATCCCTTTTGGTTTAATTGCATTAAGATATGCAATGAAGTTATTTTGAGGATGAGATGTGTTAGGTGATATTAAATTGGAGTAGTGAATTATAATCAAGAGGAACTAAGACTATGATTAAATATTTTGAGTAGGGAGTTGATGCGTGGTTCTGTGTAGATATTGTTGGTATTAGTGGTAATATTCAGAATTAGATGATTTGAATAAGGTTTCTAGTGGAACCATGCTGATAAGAGAAGTGATTAAGTTTTGATTTTTTTTTTTCGAGTGTGATAGACTCTGATGAAATTTTGAGGATAATACGGATATGTAGAAAAGACATAAGAATGAATTGTGTTATGGAATAAGAGGAACGAAGCGATGTGAAGGGCAATGTAAAATCTTAAGGTTAAGATGAGGTTACAAAATCATGTTTAGTTTTGAGTGACGAAATTTCGAGGATATTTTTTTTTAGTGGGGTAGTAATGTAACACCCCGATTTTCGCTGCTTCAAAATATCGATAATAAATATATAAATATATATATTTATCCGAGACTTAGAAAATGATTTGGATAAATCAAGGTCATTTCCTTGTTATACTTATTTTCATAAGGTTACGGAGAAGTTTTTGGTTGAAAATTCAGACGGAAACCGGTCTGTCGTTTTCTGTATTTTCACTGACAGTAAAAGTTTACTGCTCAGAAGACCTAATTGTAATTCATGAATGAGATGAAAAATGTTTTTATCGTATTTACTACGATATTGGAAATTTTGAGAATTTTGGTAAAAAAAAATAAAATATTATATTTGTTGCGGGCGTATACGTCGAGATATCTCTAGGAAAAGCCTGCGCCAGATGAAAGGAGTCGGCAACGGAGCTGAGGTGATGGATTTGACCGACTTGACGAGCATTTATGACGAGCTTATCCGTGTCATAATGGCCATAATGGCGCATTTATATATGGCAAAAGGAAAATTTTACCTGGAAATGACCATTTTACCCTTGTCTTTTCATGAAAATTACAAGCCATGCCATTGAGAATTTTGACCAAATCAACCCAAAACTCACGGTTCCAACTTGTCATCTTCACTTAAGCAAGTTTCATTTCCATTTTTCATGCCATTTCATTCAAGGTTCATCAACTTGCCTTAAGAACTTCAAGAACATTCATAAGTGTTCATATTCGTCAGATTTTGCCTAGCGATTCTGACCATTTTCTATTATGAATCTCGAAATACTTTCTACATGAAAGTTGTTCATCTTTCTCTGTTATTTCCAACGACATAAAGATCATCCACAACGGACAAGTATGTTGAGAAATATACCCAAATTACTAAAACTGTTCTAAACCCTCATCATGTTCATCTTCCTCTCTAAGTTTCTCAAGAACACCATGAGAAATTTGTGAAGAACATCATCAAAATCTTTCTTTCCTTGGGTCATAAAGAGGTAACAACTTCTTATCTTGTCATTTAAAGCCTTTCTCTTCACAACTTTTGTAGATTTATGGCTTAAATCAGCATGTTCTTCATTTTACTCAAAGTTATGGAGCTAGATTCAAAAATTCATAACCAATTCTAGAAAAATCCTTTTGACATGAAACCAATTGATATGATCTTATAATCATCTCTATTTTCATCATCTATAAGAATAAGATCATGAGAAATTTCTTTCCTTGATTTCTGGACTGGGCCGAACCTAGGGCAATATGATGTTCATGGGTTTTGTTTCATTTTCATGTCTTGATTCATGATTCAATCTTCAAGTACCTTGATAGTTCTTGTATGTAAGTACATAGAAGATCAAAAATCAAAATCTAACCTATTTGTTTCTTCAAGGCCGAAACCCTAGGTATGAGCACTTGATGGTTTTGTGATTCAAAAGTTGTTTGTAATCCTTGAATTCAACTCTAGGTTTTGTATGTTGATTAAATCCAAGAGTTGAAGAAATTTTAAAATTTCTAGCCCATGAATCTTGAGAAAACTGAACCCAAGTTCTTAGAACTGGATGAGTTTTAGTTCATGTTCTTGGTTCATAATCTTGGTTTAAGTGATTAGTCATGCTTAAGTAACTTATGGATCATTAATCCCTAATTTAACCAAATTTTAATTTTCCTAACCTAGAAAATTGGTTGAAGCCGAACCCTAACCTCCATGAGCCAAGTGTATTGTTGTTTGATTTGATTTATTTTGGTTGCAATTCGTTTGAAGGAAACAACCGAGTTAACTGATATACGCTGACGGAGAGAAATCGGATCGGGATCAGGAGATTAACAGAAACTGTAGTATAATCTTCAAGAGGTAAGGGGAGTATGCCTGAGGAGTTTAAGATAATCTCATGCTTATTTGTGGAGTCATTTATTAATTTTCTGTATGAAATATTTTATTATATTGTAATGTTTACTATTAATTGCTAGTTTGATGTGATGTTTATCTGAGTAATTGAATTGATGTGATATGTGGACTTACATGATTATAATTATTTGTTTATATTATAATTGTGATGCATGTCATGAATTGATATATGCCATGCTATTATGTGATTGGAATTTATCTGCTGTTGAGTGTTGGACTGAGTATCCTGACATTGGTCAGTGTTAAAATTTTTAATTAAGGATAAAAAACTTAATAAGCTTGGATAATTAATCAGAGGGATTAATTTGGGAAATTTTGAGAAAAATGAAAAAAATTATTATTTTAATAATATTTTATGGAAACTGTGTAAATAAGCCATAGTAAGGGGGAAACCGTGAAATTTTTTCACAGGCTCTAATTTTTATATAATAAATTCAATTTTATTATAAAATGTTATTTAAAGTGATTAAGTTCTGAAAATAATGTTTATAGCAGTCAGAACAATTACTTCTAACAGAGAAATGATACAAGTTATTTAATATTATTAAATATTAAATATTAAATTATTTAAATATTCAAAATTTAATTATTAAATTTTACTATTATTAAATTTTTTTTTAGTTGAACTTCATTAAGAATTAATTTTTGAAGTGAAACAATTAGAAATAAAAGGAATTTATCAATGATTTTCAAAATTTATCAACGTTTTAACAGAAAAGGATTTCTGTAAAAATGTTTTTATTCAGTGAAAGTATTCCGTTAAACTTGGATAAGTTTTTGGAGCTTTTGTTTTGTATTTACACTGAGCAAAATGTTTTACAAGCAGATAAACAAGCCTAGAAACCGAGACGTCGGGGTTCTAGTGTTGTATGGACACGTAGATCAAGGATCTGTGTCATGGGACGGAGTGTCCTGCAAAGTTTTGTTTTTGGACTGTGTGTCCTAAATTGATGTGGAAAGTGTGAGTTCCATATCCGCAAGCCTAAAACTGGTGCATCGGTTTAAGGGCCTCGTGATTGAGCATTTGGACTGTGTGTCCTGTGTTTAGATTAAAAGATTTGGACTGTGTGTCCTGTAATTGTTTAAATTGAAAAGTCTTAATTAAAAAAATTAAGCATGGTCGTTAAGCTTTGTGCTTCGACAAGGAAAGATTATTACGACAAAGAAAACAAAACGAGAATAAAATTTTTTATCATGCATTCAATGGCGATTGTGTCATGTAAATGGGCGTTGAATCCAGAGTGGATCAATGTATATGGCAGACGTGTCAGGAGATGATGATCATTGAGTTCCGGAATGGATCAATGTATCTTTTATGGACTGTGTTCCATTTAAATATTGGGCCTCTATATGTGTGAGCCAATATATAGGACTGTGTGTCCAAATTTATAGGACAGTGTGTCCAAGTTTATGCGTTAACTATTGCAATATGTGTGACGCAATAGGTTATGGCAATGAATTCCATAATTCGCAGTGACCATTGTGCCTCTGTACATGTGTGCAGCTATTCCCTAACGGGAATGGGGGAATAGTGTCATTGCTTTGCATGAGCATCCTAACGGGAATGGGGATGTGCACCAGTGTGTTATGTGATTTTTTCTTGGGCATTGTTTTGTTCGTTTTTACAATGTGCCATGTGCGGAGCCTGATCAGCTTGAAATGAAACAGAAAGTTGTGGGATCTCCGGAGATTAGGTATCAAAATAGATTTGAATATAGAAGTGTCATGCATTTTTATAAAATGACGATGACTGCTGGGCATGAAGCCCTGTGAATTTAATCATTCTACTGTTCGAATTAATGTTATTATATTGTGAATATTTGGTATTTACTATTTGAGAGTCATGCATGGGGTTGTCTTATTAAAACTCATATATTGGAAACTCACCCTTACAAATATATCAGGTTTATTTTAGACTAAGATAGTACTTTGGTACACTAATACGGATGAAGCGAAGAATTCACTAAGTCGTTCGAGGACTTAACTACGAGATGCTTGAAGAAGTATTCGTTAGTGGGAATATCACGAGGGTGATGATTCAGTACCTACATCAAATACGTACCAGACTTTGACAGTGGAGATATCTTTACCACCTCTCTGATTTCTTACCGGTTTTCTTGTAGAGTAGGAACTTATATGTTCTGATACTTCCATAGTTTCGGAAGTAGAGGTATCCTCACTGGATATTTCGATAGGTTGGGAGAACTATGGTAGTCTTCCCAACAGTGATTTTAAGTATTGACCAGCTATAGGACTTTTGGTGTCTTATAAAGTAGTGGTACCTGGTTAGTCTGGATGTTTGACTATTGAAAGTCATTCTTTTGAGTTGTAATTCCATTACCGCTACGTTACAATTACGTCTTTATTTTCTTATGTTATGATTTTGGAGATGACCTGTTATGTGAAGGTCTAAATGTAAAATTCTTATGATACCTATTTATACTATGTTAATGGTGATTGGGTTGTATATGGAGTAAAAGAAAACGAAAAATTTTTATCACCAATTTTCAAAGGGATGAGTAACTAGAAAATTATATTTTCCGAAAGCAACCAGCAACAAACATCTATTTTATTAAGTGTATTTGCGCGACAAGTTACGTAAATGTGATAACCTGAAAATAGGGTGTCACAAGAGGTCCTCCTAGTCAATCTTATAAAGATTGTTTTGCCTCTTATCAGTGAATAAAAGTGATCCATCATCTTTCTTGACAGTACACATGTTCTTATCAAAAGAAACTGCATATCCACTGTCACATAATTGTCTTATGCTCAGCAGATTGTGCTTCAAGCCATTTACTAAAAGAACATTATCAATGGAGGGAAAAGGATGTTTACCAATTTTACCTATACCAATGATCTTCCCTTTCTAATTACTTTCAAAAGTGTCCCAGCCACCATCTTTGGGCTTAAGGCATTGGAACATAGACCTTTCTCCAGTCATGTGACATGAGCAGCTACTGGCCAAGTACCAAGACGTCTGTTTTCTTCCTGTTGTTAAGGAAATCTGCAACAGGTATTATCTTATCTTTAGGTACCCAAACTGACTTGGGTCCTTTCTTGTTAGTTGTCACTGGATGAGTATGCTTAGCATGTTTATTGTGTATGCATCTAGATGTAATGTGTCCACTTTTTCCACATACTTTGCAAAAGGTGTTGGACGAGCTAGACTTAGCTTTATCATATTTATCGGGAACTTTTGAAGCTTTATGCTGTGTATGTGGTTTTAACTTTTTGTGAGATGCTTCTTGCTTCTCTTTGTCATAACCAAGGCTAGATTTATCATGAGGTGACCTAGAGTACCTTAAATGAGACTAAGCTTATCTGAGCCACCGACAAGTTTTGACAGAGAGTCTGTCAGATATGTTACATCTTGTTTCAGTTTTGCAACTTCGCAAGAAACATCAGGCTCACACTCCATTTTGTCAGCTAGACTGACATTCACTAATTTTAGTATGTCATTTTCATATTTAAGGTTTTGTTTCTCAATGCAGACCCTATCATATTCTCTAGACAATTTAGAAAAATTATTTTTGAGACTCTTATATTCTCGTGATAGTATAGACGACTCATGCAACAGTTCATCAAAAGCTTTTTGAAGAGTGGATGGGTCAGAGTCCATTACCTCAGCATCAGTGTATTCGCTTTCTGATGAAGTGTCTGCCATGGGACAGATATTTGCCTCTTCCTCAGCTTCATTTTCTTCATCTGATGAAGACAGATCAAGATCCTAACATGTAGCCATTAAGACTTTCTTCTTTTAAAATAATTTCCTTTTATCTTTTAGCTCAGGGCAGTCAGCTTTGAAATGACCAGGTTTATTGCATTCAAAGCACAAGGGTGGACCTTTTTCCTTGGAGTCTGACTTCTCCTTGGAAATTTTTTTATTGAATCGCTTCCTTCTAAAACCACCTTTCTTTCTCCACATATGTTGAACCTTCCTGGAGATGAAGGACAACTCATCCTCGTCTGATCCTTCACCTGTGTCAGAAGATCCAGACTCATCTGATGACTCAGCAGCTTTGAGAACCTTTGATGAGCTTGCTTTCTTTGCCTTTAGGGCAATAGATTTTCCTTTTCTGGAATTTTCTTCTTCATTAAGTTCAAGTTCATGAACCTTGAGAGATCCAAGAATCTCTTCCAGAGAGAGTATTCAGGTTTTTGGCCTCCGGAATAGCAGTAACTTTGGGTCTCCATTGCTTGGATAGACTTCTCAGGATTTTTCTAACATGATCTCTATTTTCATAGACTTTTCCAAGAGATCTGAGACTGTTGGTGATGATTTGGAATCTTCCAAACATTTGGTCTATTGTTTCATGTTCACCCATCTTGAAAAGCTCATACTGATGAACCAGCATGCTGATCTTTGATTCCTTTACTTTTGAGGAACCCTCATGAGCTAGGGCAAGAGTATCCCGGATTTCTTAAGCAGTATTGCAGCTATGAACTTTGTCATGTTCAGATCTGGTAATAGCACACATGAGATAGTGCTTAGCCTTCAGATTTAACTAATGTTGGTTTTTCTGCTCTTGAGTCCATTGGGCTTTAGGAATAACAGCTCCAGCTTCATCTCTTTGCTCTGTGTAGCCGGTTTCAATCAGCTCCCAAATATCTACATTCTACGCATCCAAGAAGGCCATCATTCTCTTCTTCCAGTAGTTATAATCTGTTCCATCAAAGAGAGGAGGCTTGTTGATAGCTTGTCCTTCTGCATCCATGGTTGTTGTATCGTACTCCCTCAGCACTTGTTAGATGCTCAACCCTTTCGAGGCTGAGCTCTGATACCAACTGAAGTTGACACAGGCAAACACAAGAAGGGGGGTTGAATTGTGTTTGTTAATAATTTTCGAAAACAACCTTTAAAACTATTTTTACACACAAGAAGATTAAATCAGAAGCAAGCACAAAGAAATAGATCCCTTTTTTTAAAAAGCTTTAACAAAATAAATATCAAAACTCCTTAGTCAGTAAAAATAAATAAAGCCGTAACAGTTTAGGGATAGAATATTCACACAAGATGTTTTATCCTGGTTCACTCTCTTCCAACCAAGAGTTATGTCCAGTCCCTTCTACTTGAAGGTTTTTCTCCACTATTTTCCAAATAGATTACAACCAAGTATTCAACACCTCTCCAGGCTTACAAGTATTCCTTTCTTACCAAGCCTCTCCAGGCTCTAACTCTAACAAAGAGATTTAACTTATGATCTTCTTAACTCACTGTGTATGAGTTTATGAAAGTTTAAGATCAAATGAATATTTTCACAATATTCAAACTAAAGAATACAGACTCTTGCTTTTAAAGAAATATGAGTATGAATGATTGTTTATTGACAAAAGTTGAGCTAGCAAAACTTGTGCAAGCCAAAAGTCATTCTTCAGTATCTGAGGTCTTCTAGTTATAGTGACCTTCTTCTTCATTTGTATTTCTTCAACGGTTATTTTGAATAGTCCCGTTTAGAGATAGCATTGAATGCATGATATCCGTTGTGACTGATAGCTTGATTGTGGCAATGCTAAATAGTACTCTTGGTTATCGAGATAGCATGAAATGAAGGCTCGCTGCTCCGAGTATTGCAGCTTGAGAACTTGTTGTTCCTCCTTTGTGTACAATCCAGCTTTTTCCATTCATAAAGTTGTCATCGTACAGATCGTTTTGCAGTTTCTCAATGTACGATTCTGCTTTTTCCATTTCTTTGAAGGTACTATGTTTCTTTTACAACAAGGTAAAATATTAAAGCATATAAAACAAATGTGAAGAACAAATATTCTAGAGAAATAAATATCAATCATTTGAAATAAATTCAAGAGATTCGGATTGCATTTATTCATTCAAGAGATGGAGCTCGTCTATTTAAGAACTCTGTCTACTTATGTGAAACTAAGTCTGTTTACTATTTTATTTTGCTCGTCTGCTGACGTGGCATATCCTCTCGTCTATCAAGTCTTTGGACTTGCTATACCTCAGTGAGTTATCATAATCTCCGTCTGAAGACGTGGCACTTAGAGCTCGTCTACTTGATTATTTTATCTTTCAGTTCATTCAATTCTGCCAGTTATTCCCGTCTGCTGACGTGGCAAGCTAGACACGTCTACTATCAAGTCTTTGGACTTGCTGTATCTAAGTAAGTTATCTTGATTTCCGACTAGTAAACATGTAGTGCCTCGTCTACTTAAAGAAACCAGTCTACTCAACTAACTAAATAAATAACTTTACCAATATTAGAGCAGCCGTCTACAAGGGTGGACGCGTATATTTCTCAAGGAGTCCAACGAAAACTTATCCCAGGTTTCCATAACTTATATTATAAATATTTCTGCATAACTGAAAGCACATGTTAGATCTCAACGAACACTTTGCCAAGCAAATTTAATCCTTTTGTTAACATCAAAACGTAGAGATTATTTAAATCAAAACCCCTTTGGTTCCAACAAAATATACTCAGCTTCAACAGTTGATAAGGCAATGGTACTTTGTCTTTTGCTTGCCCATGAGATAAGACTGGCTCCAATGAAGTGACATCCTCCACTGGTACTTTTTCTTTCAATTCTATCTCCAGCATAGTCAGCATCACAGAAACCAACTAATCTGTAATCTTTACATTTCTTAAAACACAAACCCAGATTAGTAGTACCTTTCAAATATCTAAATATTCTTTTAACTGCTGATAAGTGAGATTCTCTATGATCAGATCGAAATCGAGCATATAAGCATACACTGAACATAATATCGGGTCTAGAGGCAGTAAGATATAAGAGAGATCCTATCATACCTCTATATACCTTTTGGTCTACCTTTTTCTCTTTATCATCGTTGTTCAGTATGGACGTGGGGTGCATAGGGGTATTCATTGGCTTGCAATCATCCATCTTAAACTTCTTTAGTAGTTCCTTTGTATATTTAGTTTGATGATCTACACCTCGTCCACAGTTTGTTTAACTTGAAGTCCAAGGAAGAATTTGAGTTCTCCCATCATGCTCATTTCAAACTCTTTCTGCATGAGCTTAGAAAACTCTTTGCATAGAGATTCATTAGTAGCAGCAAATATAATATCATCAACATATATTTACACAACTAAGAATTAGATTTTATGGATTTTCTAAACAGGGCTGTATCAATCTTTCCTCTATTAAAACCGTTTTCCATTAGAAATGAACTTAGTCTATCATACCAAGCTCTAGGAGCTTGCTTGAGGCCGTATAAAGCTTTAAATTCTTAAGCTTATATACATGTTCAGGTTGGGTTTCACTTTCAAAACCCGGAGGTTGCATAACATATACCTCTTCATTAATAAAACCATTTAGAAAAGCACTTTTAACATCCATTTGAAAAAACATAATGCTATGATGTGCAACAAAAGAAAGTAAAATCCTAATTGCTTCTAATCTAGCAACAGGTGCAAAAGTTTCAATGTAATCTATACCTTATTCTTGAGAGTATCTTTGTGCAACAAGTCTTGCTTTATTTCTTACCACTTTACCATTTTCATCAAGCTTGTTTCTGTAAACCTATTTTGTTCCAATAACTGATTTATCTTTAGGCAAGGGTACCAGAGTCCAAACATTATTTCTTTCAAACTGATTCAGTTCTTCTTTCATAGCTAGAATCCAGCCATCATCCAGTAGAGCCTCGTCTACTGTTTTTGGTACTAACTCAGACAAGTGCAAAATCATCTTGCTCTCTGAAGGTTGATCTGGTTCTTAGCCTATCATTGGGATTTCTAATGATCTGATCTTGTGGATGATAATTCTGAAGTTGGCACAGGCAAACACAAGAAGGGGGTTGAATTGTGTTTGTTAACTATTTTCGCCAACCGTTTTGAACAACTTTTTCACAAGCAGAAGATAAAAAGATTAAGCACACAAGAAATCCTTTTTAAAAGATTAACAAAAGTAATATCAAAACCCCACAGTTAGTATAAGCAAATAAAACTGAAGAGTTTAGGGATAGAAAATTCACACAAGAGATTTTATCCTGGTTCACTCTCTTCCAACCAAGAGCTACGTCCAGTCCCTTCGACTTGAAGGATTTTTCCACTATTTCTCCAAATAGATTACACAACAAGTATTCAACATCTCTTCAGGCTACAAGTATTCCTTTCTTACCAAGCCTCTTCAAGCTCTAACTCAGTCACAGATTTAAAAGTTGATCTTCTTAACTCACTAAGTGTGAGAGTATGACAGATTAAGATCAGTTGAATATTACAACTATATTCAAACTAAAATATTACAGACTTTTGCTTTTGAAAGAATGCAACAATAAGAGCTTGTCTTCTCAAGACGTATTGGCAGAAGTTTGGCTAGCAAAAGTTGTTCTTCAGTATCTGAGGTCTTCTACTTATATAGTGACCTTCTTCTTCTCTTGTAATTCTTCAACGGTTACTTTGAATAATCCAGTTTAGAGATAGCATTAAATGCATGATATCCGTTGAGACTGATAGCTTGATTTTGGCGAGTTGAAAAGTATCCTTGGTTATCATAAAATCACAAAATGGAGGCTTACTGTTCTGAGCAATAGTACCTTAAAAACTTTCTCTCCTCCTTTGTGTATAACCAAGCTTTTATTTAGCAATAAAGATGTCAGCGTACAGATCGTTGTGCAATTCCAATTGTACTATCTGCTTTTTGTATTTCCTTGATAATACTATGAATTTCCTCAAGGGAAACAAGACATTAAAATCAGATAAAGACAAATTGAAAGAACAAATATTCATTTGAAATAAATATCAATCATTTGAAATAAATTCATTGTGGACCAGATTACATTAAATCATATTCAAGGTAGTAAAGATATAAAACATATATAGCCATCTACTTAGTATTAAGAACGCATCTATACAAGATTTTAATTCTGCTAGTCCACTGATGTGGCAGAAGCGCTCGTCCACTAATGTGGTAGAAGCGCTCGTCTACAAAAGTCTTTGGACTTGCTAAGTCCTTAATGAGAGCCTCCATCCAATGACGTGGCATATGGAGCTCGTCTACTAGATTACTTTGTGTTTTAGTTCTTTTTCTTAGCTGATTACTTCCGTCTGCTGACGTGGCAAGATGGACGCGCTTATTTTTAAGTTTTTGGACTTGGTTTACCTAACAAGTTATTTAGGTATTCTTTCATAACCTCGTCTACTAAGGAAAATTCAGTCTACTTATCAATTAAATTATAAACAGTTTAAATAACCTTTGGACGGTTAATTCTTTGCACGAGTCCAAGCATTGTATACCTTATATTATTTTGGATATTCCTGCATAAACTGAACTCACTTGTTAGATCTTAACTAACACTTTACCAAGAAAAATTTAATCCTTTTGTTAACAACAAAACTTAGAGATTATTAAATCCAAAACGACTTTGGATCCAAAAATCTCCCTCTTTTTGATGATGACAAAAAACTGATTAAATTTAAATAGCAAAGTCTAAGAGAGCTTGCAAAGCACCCCCTAAGACAAAGCATTCAAATACTTAAGCAGACTAACAAATAGATACAAACACTTATCATACTTAGAATTTATATAAACACAAGTATCAGAGCAAATAATATAAGTAAAGCAGATCAATGCAAATGCAAACATATAAGAGCTTTTCAACACTAAGAGCTTTTCAACACTGACTTTATATATATATTTTTCTTTCTTTTCCTTTCTCCCCCTTTTTGTCATCAGCCAAAAAGGTAAAAAAGGAGTGGACCATCATTGTCAGCAAAATAAAATAAGAAAGAAGAGATTCTAAGAAGAAGGAGGTGGTGGAGGGGGTTGGTTTGGATTTTGATTTTTCTGAAATTCCATTAGCAAGGCCAGCATTTGAGTCACCACGACATTTGTAGGGGCCAGGGTATCTTGCACTTGCTTTTGCACTCTTTCTTCAATTTGTTGTGCCATCTGCTCGATTTTCTCTTCTACTATCTTTCCAACCTTATCATCAACAATTCTGCCAATGATGTCCTCAAGATTGGATGGCAAGGATAATTGTCTTGAGCTCTTAGCAGAGTCTGAGACAGTGTCTTGAGCTTGGGCTGGTGGATGAACCATAGCAAGAGCTAATGGTTGAGAATATGTCACTCATCACCATGCTTAGAAGCACATAACTCTTCAGACTGCTCTGTCAGAGTTGGCTTAGAAACAGGTTTTGAAAATATTTCTACATTCAGCTCAGGGCCTTCCACAACTAATTCTTCAGTTGTATGCTCAGAGGATGAGGTTGAAGCTGTGGCAAAAGCATATTGTATAACTGGCTCAGGGATATCCTTTGCCCATCTGACAGGGTATACAAATTCCACATTTTTGCTATTGATAGGAAGTCCCCAGAGGTCTTTATATAACATGTACCTAAAGTATGAGAGTCCACACTTTCCTCTGACCTTGGGAATATCTTCCTTTTCTTCATCAGACAATCCAGAGGAAGATGCCTCTCCGGTGCAATGAATTAAGTGTGACTTACAAAAATTAGCAGCCTTGTGCTCATTGATTAACTTAATGGATTCCTTATTTAGAAGGAAATCCGTCATTGAGTAATCAAAAGTTTCTTGATCAAGGTCAAGCAATGCTGACTCGGCTTCAGGCATCAAACCCTTGAACCTTCTGTTCTTCAAGTCCTTGTCCTTGTTAAGATCCAACATTGGCAATCTCGGACAGATTCTGTAAGGCTTGATTCCAATCCTGGTTGTTTCTGTTGGAACCAAAGTGGTTTTGGATTTAATAATCTCTAAGTTTTGATGCCAACAAAAGGATTAAATTTGCTTGGCAAAGTGTTAGTTGAGATCTAACAAGTGAGTTCAGTTTTTCCAGGAATATTCAAAATAATATAAGGTATACAATGCTTAGACTCGTGCAAAGAATTACCCGTCCAAAGGTTTTTTAAACTGTTTATAATTTAATTGATAAGTAGACTGGTTTTTTAAACCGGATGAGGCTATAAATGAATACCTAAATAACTTGTTAGGTATAGCAATTCCAAAGACTTGAAAATAAGCGCGTCCATCTTGCCACGTCAGCAGACGGTTGTAATTAATGGAAGTAAATGAACTCAAACATAAAGTAATCTAGTAGACGAGCTCCATATGCCACGTCATTGGACGAAGCTTCTCATTAAGGACTTACCAAGTCCAAAGTCTTTTGTAGACGACCGCTTCTACCACATTAGTAGACGAGTGCTTCTACCACTTTAGTGGACGAGCACTTCTGCCACATCAGTGGACAAGCAGAATTAAAATCTTGTATAGATGCGTTCTTAAAACTAAGTAGATGGTTTTATTTGTTTACTACCTTGAATGTGATTTAATGCAATCTGGTCTACAATGAATTTATTTCAAATGATTGATATTTATTTCAAATGAATATTTGTTCTTCTCATTTGTTTTATCCGATTTAATGTCTTGTTTCCTTGAGAAAACTCATAGTACTATCAAGGAAATACAAAAAAGCAAATAATACAATTGGAATTGCAAA
The DNA here is from genome assembly GCA_030762895.1 of Sophora flavescens. Lineage (NCBI taxonomy): Eukaryota > Viridiplantae > Streptophyta > Magnoliopsida > Fabales > Fabaceae > Sophora > Sophora flavescens. The sequence goes on along the minus strand of CM061066.1, from coordinate 111,691,914 downwards.
ATGATCTGTACGATGACATCTTTTTGCTGAACAAAAGCTGGGTTATACGCAAAGGAGGAAAGAAAGTTTGTAAGGTACAATTGCTCAGAACTGTGAGCCTTCATTTTGTGATTTTCTGATAACCAGAGATATTTTTCACAATGGCCAAAATCAAGCTATCAGTCACAACGGATATCAAGTATTAAATGCTATCTCTAAATAGGATTATTCAAAGTAACCGTTGAAGAATTACAAGAGCAGAAGAAGGTCACTATATAAATAGAAGACCTCAGATACTGAAAAATAACTTTTTGCGAGCTCAACTTCTGCCAATACAATTCTTGAGATAACAAGCTATTATTCATTTATTCTTTCAAAAACAAAAGTCTGTAATCTTTTAGTTTGAATATTGTTGTAATATTCAACTAATCTTAAACAGTCATACTCTCACACTTAGTGAGTTAAGAAGATCAACCTTTAAATCTCTGTGATAGAGTTAGAGCCTGAAGAGGCTTGGTAAGAAAGGAATACTTGTAGCCTAAAGAGGTGTTGAATACTTGTTGTGTAATCTATTTGGAGAAATAGTGGAAAAAATCCTTCCAGTCGAAGGGACTGGACGTAGCTCTTGGTTGAAAGAGAGTGAATCAGGATAAAATCTCTTGTGTGAATTTTCTATCCGTAAACTCTTCAGTTTTATTTTCTTATACTAACTGTGGGGTTTTGATATTGCTTTTGTTGATCTTTTAAAAAGGATTTCCTGTGTGCTTTATATTTTTATCTTCTGATTGTGAAAAAGTTGTTCAAAAGGGTTTTTGCAAAAAAAATTAACAAACACAATTCAACCCCCCTTCTTGTGTTTGCCTGTACCAACTTCAGTTGGGATCAGAGCTCAGCCTTAACAGGGTTGAACATCTAACAAGTTCATAGGAAGTACGATCCTATAATCATGGATGCAGAAGGACAAGCTATCAACAGACCTCCTCTCTTTGATGGAACTGATTATGATTATTGGAAAAAGAGGATGATGGCATTCTTGGATGCACAGAATGCTGACATCTGGGAACTGATAGAAAATGGCTACGCTGAGCCAAGGAGTGAACCAGGAGCTGCAGTGCCTAGAACTGAATGGACTCAAGAGAAGAAAAGTCAACATCAACTCAACTTGAAAGCTAAGCACTATCTCATGTGTGCTATCACCAGATTTGAGCATGACAAGGTTCATAGTTGCAACACAGCTAAAGAAATCTGGGATACACTAGCTCATGAAGGTTCCTCACAAGTGAAGGAATCAAAGATAAGCATGCTGGTTCACCAGTATGAGCTATTCAAGATGGCTGATCATGAAACCATAGACCAGATGTTTGGAAGATTCCAAACAATCACCAACAATCTCAGGTCTCTTGGAAAGGTCTATGAGAACAGAGATCATGTGAGAAAAATTTTAAGAAGTCTCTTAAAGCAGTGGAGACCTAAGGTAACTGCTATCCAGGGAGCAAAGAATTTGAATACTCTTTCTCTGGAAGAGCTTCTGGGGTCATTAAAAGTTCATGAACTTGAACTTAATGAAGAGGAAAACTTCAGGAAAGGAAAATCCATTGCCTTAAAGGCCAAGAAAGCTAGTTTCTCAAAGATGCTAAAAGTTGTTGGGTCTTCAGATGAAGCCGATTCATCAAATAATGAAGATAACTCAGATGAGGGTGAACTATCTTTCATCTCCAAAAAAATACAACACATGTGGAGAAAGAAAGGTGGATTCAGAAGAAGCAGCTCAACAAAAAATTCTCCAAGGAGAAGTTAGATTCCAAGGAGAAAGGTCCACCTCTGTGCTTTGAATGTAAAAAACCAGGGCACTTCAAAGCTGACTGTCCAGAGCTGAAGGAGAAAAAGAAATTCTTCAAAAATAAGAAAGGCTTGATGGCTACTTGGGAGGATCTTGACATGTCTTCTTTAGATGAAGAAGACGAAGAGGGAGAAGAAGCAAACATTTGCTTCATGGCTGACACTGCATCAGAAAGTGAATTCACTGATGATGAGGTAATAAAATCTGATCCATCTACTCTTCAAACTATTTTTGATGAATTGCTGCATGAATCATGCATACTGGCTAAAGAGTATAAGAGTCTCAAAGAGAAGTTTGTTAAACTTTCTAGAGACTATGATAAGGTCTGCACAGCAAATCAAAACCTTAGGGATGATAATGAAACTTTAAAATCAAACCATGTTAGTCTGACTGAAAAGACTGAGTGTAAGTCAAATAGCTCTTGTGAAGTTGAAAAGCTGAAATAAGATGTGACATACTTGACAGACTCTCTGTCAAAACTGGTAGGTAGCAAAGATACGTTAAATCTTATATTAAGATATTCTAGATCACCACATGACAAATCTGGAATTGGTTATGATAAAGAGAAGCAGAATGCATCTCTAAGTAAACCAAAAGTTCATACACAATATAAGGCTTTTAAAGCGCGTCCACAACATACTAAGTCAAAACCAAGCCCTTCCAATACTTACTGCAAAGTATGTGGAAAAAGTGGGCATGTGTCATCTAAATGCATACATAACAAACATGCAAAGCATCCACGATCTATGATCACTAACAAGAAAGGACCCAAGTCAATTTGGGTACCTAAAGATATGATAATCCCTGTTAACGATCTGCTTAATAATAGGAAAGAAACAGAAGTCCTGGTACTTGGACAGTGGATGCTCACGACACATGACAGTAGAAAGGTATATGTTCCAAGACCTTAGGCCCAAAGATGGTGGCTGGGTCACTTTTGGAGGAAACCAAAAGGGAAAGATCATTGGTATAGGTAAAATTGGTAAACATCATTTTCCCTCCATTGGTAATGTTCTGTTAGTAAATGGTCTTCAACACAATCTGCTTAGCATTAGTCAATTATGTGATAGTGGGTTTGCTGTTTCATTTAATCAGAATATGTGTTATGTCAAGAAAGCTGATGGATCACTCTTATTTACTGCCCAGAGGTAAAACAATCTGTATAAGATTGACTTAGAGGACCTCTCAAATCAAAGTGTCTCATGCTTAGTGTCCATTGAGGATGAGCAATGGATTTGGAACAAAAGGTTGGGTCATGCAAGTTTGAGATTAAGCTCAAAACTGAAAAAGCATAACCTTGTAAGAGGACTACCAAACCTTAGTTTCAAATCTGATGCTCTCTGTGATGCATGTCAGAAGGGAAAACAAGTCAAAGGTTCCTTTGAATCTAAGAAAGTTGTTAGTACCAACAGACCACTAGAATTGCTACACCATGATCTTTTTGGTCCAACAATGACTGCTTCTGTCAGTGGAAAGAAATATGGTCTTGTCATAGTAGACGACTACACTAGATGGACATGGGTTATGTTTCTTGCTCACAAGGATGAGTCATTCAAGGTCTTTTTTGTATTCTGCAAACGTGTACAGAATGAAAAATTCATGTGTATAGCTTCAATTAGAAGTGATCATGGGGGAGAATTTGTCAATGAGTTATTCCACGAGTTTTGTGAAGAAAGTGGTATTCAACACAACTTCTCAATACCAAGAACACCACAGCAAAATGGTGGTAGATAGAAAGAACGGGTCTCTTCAAGAGATGGCTAGGACTATGCTCAATGACAATTCTGTCCCTAAGCACTTCTGGGCCGAAGCTGTGAACACTACCAGCTACATTCAGAACAAAATATACATTAGCTTCTGAATAAGACTACTTATGAATTGTGCAAAGGTAGAAAACCCAACATTTCATACTTTCACCCTTTCGGATGTAAATGTTATATTTTGAATGCAAAAGATCAACTAGATAAATTTGATGCTAAAGTAGATAATGGAATCCTTCTAGGATTTTCTGAAACTTCAAAAGGCTTTAGAGTTTATAATTCTAGAACTTTAGCTGTAGAAGAATGTATTCATGTGAAATTTGATGACAAACAGCCTGATAAGAAACTATCCGAGCTAGATGAAGCTTTTACAGATCTTGATCTAAATATCTCAGGAGAAACACCAGAAATCAAGACTGATACTCAAGAAGATGTCACTTCTCAACAACAACCAGAAACTTCCACCTCTCAATAGGAAAATGCTCAAAAATCTTGGTATTTCAAAAAATGCTCTATACAAGGAATTCTCTAAGTTAATACAGAAAGAATTTCAAATGAGTATGATGGGAGAACTCAAAATCTTCCTTGGACTTCAAGTTAAACAGTCTATGGACGAAGTGTACATCCATCAGACTAAGTATACGAAGGAACTTCTAAAGAAGTTTAAGATGGATGATTGCAAACCAATGAATACCCCTATGCATCTCACTTCAATACTGAACAAAGATGATAAAGAGAAAAAGGAAGACCAAAAGGTATATAGAGGTATGATAGGATCTCTTTTATATCTGACTGCGTCTAGGCCTGATATAATGTTCAGTGCTTGCTTATGTACTCATTTTCAATCTGATCCTAGAGAGTCTCATCTCTCAGCGGTTAAAAGAATATTTAGATATTTAAAAGGTACTACTAATCTGGGTTTGTGCTTTAAGAAAAATGATGATTACAGATTAGTTGGTTTTTGTGATGCTGGCTATGCTGGAGATAGAATTGAAAGAAAAAGCACCAGTGGAGAATGTCACTTCATTGGAGCTAACCTAGTATCATGATCAAGCAAAAGGCAAAGTATCATTGCTCTATCAACTGCTGAAGCAGAATACATATCAGCTGCAAGCTGCTGCTCACAACTTCTATGGATCAAACACCAATTGGAGGACTACAATGTATTTGTAAGTAGTATTCCACTTATGTGTGATAATACTGCTGTAATCAATTTATCTAAGAATCCAATATTGCATTCTAGAGCTAAGCACATAGAGATTAAGCATCACTCTATTAGGGATTATGTGCAAAAAGGTGTGTTTGATGTTCAATTTGTAGATACTGACCACCAATGGGCAGATATCTTCACTAAACCTCTTGCTGAGGACAGGTTTATCTTTATAAGAAAGCATTTGAATATGTTGTATGTGGATTGAGCTAGTTTATTGTTAAATTGATAGTCCATTGCATGTTTTCTCTGCACTTCCACTAGTCATTGCGTCCAGAACAAGTGGATTCTACGCGTCCACTATCTATGTCTTTGGACGTCCACTCTTAGTCTTGTGTGGACTCGTCTATGCACACATTTATTGCTTATATTAATTTGTTCTTGAACACATTTATATAAATCACTTCTCTTTCCTTGCTGAGTCAGCTACCCTCATCAATCACATCGTAACTTTTTACGGCTCCAAGATTACCAACGCCGTTTTACACTTAATGACATGTCTTGTCATTATCTTTTTTATGGAAACTGTTGGTTTTCAGAAATCTGTAAAAGTAACCTCTTTCCCTCTAAAAATCTTTTCGTATCTCTTCATCGTCAACCTCTCTCTCTCAATCCTTCGAACTCTCTGTCTCCCATGTTCTTCCAAAACTCTTCTTACTCAACAATGGCTTCAACCACTGCTCACATGCCTGCATTTGCAACGGATACTATGTCCATAGCCGTGGAACACCATTTCAACTTTGGAATTCTACAAGAATACAACTTGGATGTGAGTAAGTTCATCAACGCTGCTGGTTGGGATGGAATCTTCTTGGAAAAGGTCTCGGTGTATCCCGATCTGATAAGGGAATTCTGGAGGAGACCGAAGATCTCTGAAACAGAAGTTGTTGGATTTGTGCTAGGAAGGAAAGTGATAGTATCAAAGAAAACCATCTCTGATGCCATTGCTTGTGCTCAAAAAAGATTAATCTTCGTTGAAAATTGGGAAGAAGACCTAGGTGGTCCAGAAACAATTGCTGCTACCCTTATGAGGCAAGACAACATGAGAAATCATTCCTGGAAATCATCTGAAATGAAAGATCACATCAGAATTCTTCACCATATTCTGAATAAAGTTGTGCAGCATAAGATTGGCTCCAAGGACAGTCTATTCGCTCTTCACAAATTCTGCCTGTGCCATCTGGTTTTTGAAACCAAGATTAACCTTCAATGGATCCTTTTTCATCGCTTCAAGGGTGCCATTACCAACAGAGAATCCGCCTCTCACATTACCTTCACCCATCTCTTGTAAAAAATTCTCAAGCAACAAGGCTTGTACGATGTTCTAAGTGCAAAGCCGAAGGATGAACAAGAAAGACTCCTTCGTGAGAAAGGATTGCAAGCTGTAGACTTTGGCCGAGTAAATCTCAGTGGCATGCAACTCAGCACTTACAAACAAGTGGAGTTGGCAAAGCTTGAAGAGAAGATGAAGGTTAAGGAAGAAACTCTTGAAGCCAACGAAGCTGCAATTCTTGGTTTGAAGAAGGGAACCAAGAGAAAAACTGTGGCTGTAAGGCAACCCCTTCCTAAGAGGACTATTAGAGGATCGGTCCCCTCTGTATCCTCTGGTGCTATTCGTCCACTTGCACCAAAAAGGGCAAGGAAAGTCATCATGTCTGAAGATGAAGATGATTATGAACTCCCTATTGCTGCTATTCTTGAAAAGCAAGCTGTTGTTGTTGCTGGTCCAATTGCTAAGAAGAAAAGGCAACCGGCGAAGAGGGCTAGAACAACCTTAACTTCTGAGGTAGTAATCTCTTCTAATGACCCCGTTAGGTTAGCAGTAGATGAATTAGTATCAAATTTGACAACTCTTGATGACAATTTCTTTGCTCCATATGATGTGAATAATGCTTATGTTCCTACCCTGCCACAATCACTACCCTCACCACTACCACACATAGATAACAGCATTACCATTGAAACCCCCTTTCCAAAACCCTTGAAAACTTTATTTCCACCCATAATTCCCTCTTCCACTCTCTATGCTGGCAAATCTGAGAATTGGGCCAAAGTACAGAGAGAATGGAAAATACTCTTCCACACCATTCCACATGAACCAGAACTCACCCTAAACAGATGGTATTCCCTGGCTGAAAATGAGTTTGAACCCCTCAACATCTATCCTTACTGGGTCAACCCTGAACCCCACACTCCAACTGGCCCATTCCCTTCTCAAATGTTCAATGAACATGGACCTCTTCTGACTCACCTTCCCCAACAAAGATTTCCTGCCAAGAAAATCTACCCCAACTTAGTGAAACTTCCACCTCTTAAACCTTTCATTGATGGAGTAGAAAGAGTTATCATCTCTGACTGGCATACAGATCCAAACAAGAAAAATCTTGGATGTGTTCTTGAGAAAAGAGCCAGATCCTCCAGGCAAATTCCTTTTGTCATGGATCAGACTGCAAAATGGATGACTTTCAAACATCCAAGTATATATGGAGCTGCTGTTGACCGGTTTGTGGACACGCTGATGTATGAGATGCTGAAATGGGAATCCAGCCACTTCAGAGCAGACAGAGCTGCAAGATTTGTCCCTCCCACCTGGTTAAGACACTCCACGTCTACAAATGTTGGTGTTATGCCCTACAAAATCTGTCCTAGATTGACAATGATTGATCTAAACAAGGACAAGGACAGGAAGCATCCAAGGCACAGAGGAAAGATGCCGGTAGTTGAAGACGTCATGCTGGATCTTCATTCTGAACCCTTTGACCACTCACAGATGGATTACATTCAATCCTTTCCAATTGAGATGGTCAATGAGGCTAACTATGTAGGTGCCTTCTGGCAATCCCACCTAATTCACTACACAAGAAAAGCTTCCACTTCTGACCTGTCTGCTGAGAAGAAGAAGAAAACTCCTAAATTCAGGGGCGATGTGGACTCTCGAGTGTCAGATATCTGATCTTCAAGGATCTGTGGGGTCTGCCTATAACCAGTCGAGATGTGGAAATTCCTAAACGAATTCACTGGGCAAAGGATATCCCTGAGCCAGTTATTCAATATGCTTTTTCCACAGCTTCAACCTCTTTCTCTGAGCATACATCTGAAGAATTAATTGTAGAAGGCCCTTAGCTGAATGTGTAAATCTTTTCAAAACCTATTTCTGAGTCTTCGACTCCTTTACCTGATGTTGTTGCTACTGTTGAGCCAACTTTGACAGAGCAGTCTAATGAGTTATGTGCTTCTAAGCAAGATGCTGAGTCTGCTAAAACATCCTCTCAACCATTAGCTCTTGCTATGGTTCTTCCTCCAGCCCAAGCTCAAGATACTATCTCAGACTCTACTGAAAGCTCGAGACAATTATCATTGCCATCCAATCTTCATGACATCATTGGCAGAATTGTTGATGACAAGGTTGGAAAGATTGTTGAAGAAAGGACTGAGCAGATGGCACAGCAAATTGAAGAAAGAGTGCAAAAGCAAGTGCAAGACACCTTGGCCCCTACAAATTCCATGGTGACTCAAATGTTGGCCTTGCTAATGGAGTTTCAGAAAATTCAAAATCCAAACCAACCCCCTCCACCACCTCCTTCTTCTTAGAATTTCTTCTTTCTTATTGTATCTTGCTGACAGTGATGGTCCACTCCTTTTTTACCTTTTTGGCTGATGACAAAAAGGGGGAGAAAGGAAAATAAAGATATTTATAAATAAAGTCACTTGTTGAAAAGCTCTTATTTGTTTGCATTTGCATTGATCTGCTTTACTTATATTATTTGCTTTGATATTTACTTGCTCTGATACTTGTGTATGATAAGTGTTTATACCTATCTGCAAGTCTGCTTAAGTAATTGAATGCTTTGTCTTAGGGAGAGCCTTGCAAACTCTCTTAGACTTTGCTATTTAAATTTAATCAGTTTTTGTCATCATCAAAAAGGGGGAGATTGTTGGAACCAAAGTGGTTTTGGATTTAATAATCTCTAAGTTTTGATGCTAACAAAAGGACTAAATTTGCTTGGCAAAGTGTTAGTTGAGATCTAACAAGTGAGTTCAGTTAATGCAGGAATATTCAAAATAATATAAGGTATACAATGTTTGGACTCGTGCAAAGAATTACCCGTCCAAAGGTTATTTAAACTGTTTATAATTTAATTGATAAGTAGACTGGTTTTCTAAAGTGGACGAGGCTATAAATGAATACCTAAATAACTTGTTAGGTATAGGAAGTCCAAAGACTTGAAAAAGCACGTCTATCTTGTCATGTCAGCAGATGGTAGTAATTGATGGAAGTAAATGAACTCAAACATAAAGTAATCTCGTAGACGAGCTCCATATGCCACGTCATTGGACGGAGCTTCTCATTAAGGACTTAGAAAGTCCAAAGACTTTTGTAGACGAGCGCTTCTACCACTTTAGTGGACGAGCGCTTCTGCCACATCAGTGGACGAGCGCTTCTGCCACATCAGTGGACGAGCATAATTAAAATCTTGTATAGATTGGTTCTTAAAACTAAGTAGACGATTCTATTTATTTACTACCTTGAATGTGATTTAATGCAATCTGGTCTACAATGAATTTATTTCAAATGATTGATATTTATTTCAAATGAATATTTGTTCTTCTCATTTGTTTTATCCGATTTAATGTCTTGTTTCCTTGAGAAAACTCATAGTACTACCAAGGAAATACAAAAAGCAAATAGTACAATTGGAATTGCAAAACGATCTGTACGATGACATCTTTTTGCTGAACAAAAGCTGGGTTATACACAAAGGAGGAAAGAAAGTTTGTAAGGTACAATTGCTTAGAACTGTGAGCCTCCATTTTGTGATTTTCTGATAACCAGAGATACTTTTCACAATGGCCAAAATCAAGCTATCAGTCACAACGGATATCAAGCATTAAATGCTATCTCTAAACGGGATTATTCAAAGTAACCGTTGAAGAATTACAAGAGCAGAAGAAGGTCAATATACAAGTAGAAGACCTCAGATACTGAAAAATAACTTTTTGCGAGCTCAACTTCTGCCAATACAATTCTTGAGATAACGAGCTCTTATTCATTTATTCTTTCAAAAGCAAAAGTCTGTAATCTTTTAGTTTGAATATTGTTGTAATATTCAACTAATTTTAAACTGTCATACTCTCACACTTAGTGAGTTAAGAAGATCAACCTTTAAATCTCTATGATAGAGTTAGAGCCTGAAGAGTCTTGGTAAGAAAGGAATACTCGTAGCCTGAAGAGGTGTTGAATACTTGTTGTGTAATCTATTTGTAGAAATAGTGGGAAAAATCCTTAAAGTCGAAGGGACTGGACGTACCTCTTGGTTAGAAGAGAGTGAACCAGGATAAAATCTCTTGCATGAATTTTCTATCCTTAAACTCTTCAGTCTTATTTGCTTGTACCAACTGTGGGGTTTTGATATTGCTTTTGTTGATCTTTTAAAAAGTATTTCCTGTGTGCTTTATCTTTTTATCTTCTACTTGTGAAAAAGTTGTTCAAAAGGGTTTTTGTAAAAATAATTAACAAACACAATTCAACCCCCCTTCTTGTGTTTGCCTGTGCCAACTTCAGTTTCCTTATGCCTCAGCCAGAAGGAGGAACAAAATTTGCAGCTCTATCAGCTCTGAGTTGGCTGAACTCCCATTTCAGCATATCAAGGCAGAGTTGATCCATGAACAAGTCAGGAGCCCTCCCATAGATTCTGGGATGCTTAAAGGACATCCATTTTGTGTCCCTTGGCATGATCATGGGGACATGCTTAGATGATCTAGCTCTCTTCTCAAGAATAGTAGGAAGATTCTTCCTCTTGGGGTTAGTCTCCCAGACGGGTATAATGTGTCTCTCAACTCCATCAGTGATTAGCATGAATGGAGGAGTTTTGACAAGATTTGGTTAAATTTTCTTGGGGGGAATTTGGCTAAAGGTAGGTGGGTGACAAAAGGCCCTAAATTATTGTACATTTGAGAAGGTACGGTTTTGATTAGTTGACACTGGGTGAGGTAGGTAGAGGGGTTCAACAGATTGGCTAACTTCTTCCTCATATTCAGGTAGAGGATACCATTTGTTTAGGATGAGTTCTGGTTCAGATTGGTGAGAGTGAAATAGAATTTTCCATTCTCTTTTTACTATGGCCCAATCATCAGATTTGCCATTGTAAATGATGGAAGTTGGAATGAAGGGAGGAAATAGGGTTCTCAGAGGTTTGGGGAAAGGTGCACCAGGGGAAATGCCTTCATCTGGTTGATTTAACCAGGGATCATCGGCTTGTGAGGTGGTTGTTTGTGTTGGTTGAGGTGCTAGAGGTGAGGGAATATATACGTTATTTGAAGAGGGAATAGGTATATCTTCTATCCTATCTTCTAAACTAGATACAAGGTCATCTAATGCTAATTGAACATGATCATCAGCAGAGATAGTTACCTTAGGAGTTTTGTTTGACCTAGCTTTTCTTGCTGGTTGTCTCCTTGGTTTTGTTGGTACAGTTGAACGATCAGGCACAACAGCCTCAGCAGCAGCAGCAGAGATCTTCTGCTTCTTTAGGATAGAGCTGATAGGAATGTTATCCTCATCAGCTCCCTTATCTTCGTTATGAGAGAGGATAATTTTCCTTGGTCTCTTTACAGTAAGGGCATCCGAAGGCTCCCTGATAGCAATCCCACTTGCTGGTCTTTTGGAGGCAGGCTTTCTTGTAGCAGTTGTCTTTTACCTGGTTACTCTTCTAACCCCTAGGACTTCAGCATTATTCTGTTTGATAATCTCTTCTTTAGCCACCAATAATTCCCCAGTCTTAGCCATTGCAGCAGCAGCATACGTACTGAGGTTCATGTTGGCTATGTTCATCTTTCCAAAGTCTGCAGCAGACATTGGTTTATCAATCAGTAACCTCGTTTGCTCCTCAGGAGTCTTAGCAGCAAGAAACTCATACACTCCTTAAGCCTTGAAAATCTTCAAGAGAATGTGGCAGAAAGGAAATGTAGAGAGTCTTTTCTTGTTCATTACTGCATCTCTGAATCTTCCATAAAGGATTCTTGGAAGATTGATTCTTGTCTCTGTGAGAAGATGGCAGAGATAGAACTTGTGAAGAGATGAAAGGTTGTCCTTTGATCCAACCTTGTGAAGCACCACTTTGTTGAGAAGCTGGTGAAGGATTCGAACGATATCCTTCATTTCAACAGCCTTCCACGAGTGAGTCCTGACCGTGTCCTCCTTCATGAGACAGACTTCTATAGTCTCAGACCCGCCCAAGTCTTTTTCCCAAGACTCAGTGAAAACTGGTCCTTCCTGAGCACAAAAGATTGTTTCAGCAATAGTCTTCTCCGAGACTGTAATCTTCCTTCTTAATACGGTTGAGTAGAAGTCAGTTTCTGTCAGTTGGATGTTTCTCCAAAAATCCCTGACAAGATTTGGGAAAACAGAGACTTTCTCCGAAAAGAGTCCTTCCCAGCCAGCAGCATTGACATATTTGCTTATGTCAAGATTGTAGTCTTTTAGCACATTAAGGTTGAAATGATGCTCTATAGCTAAGTTGAGTTTGTCCACGTTGAAGGTTGAAGATGCCATTGTAGATGATCAACAAGCTTAGGGTTTGGAGAGCAGAGAGAGGTAAAGAGAGAGAGCTCGAGAGATTATGAAAGCGTAAAGTCTTTCTTAGGGGGAAAAGATTTCTTTTAAAAGAATCTTGAATATCAAAAGGTTAAAAAAAACTTTTGATATGACATGTCATTATGATAAAACGACGTTGGTAACTTGGGACGATAAAATGGTCTTGATGGGATTGATGAGAGTACCTGACTCAGTAAGGAAAGATAAGCATTTTATATAAATGTGTTCAAGAACAAATTAATATAATCAATAAATGTGTGCATAGATGAGTCCACACAAGACGAAGAGTGGACGTGAAAAGACATAGGTAGTGGACGCGTAGAATCCACTTGTTCTGGACGTCATGACTAGTGGACGTGTAGAGAGAACATGCAATGGATGATCAATTTAACAATAAATATACTAGCTCAATCCATATACAACATATTCAAATGCTTTCTTATAAAGATAAATCTGTCATCAGCAAGAGTTTTAGTGAAGATATATGTCGATTGGTGGTCAGTATCTACAAATTGAACATCAAACACACCTTTTTGCACATAATCCCTAATAAAATGATGTTTGATTTCTATATGTTTAGCTCGAGAATGCAATATTGGATTCTTAGATAAATTGATTGCAGCAGTATTATCACACATATGTGGAATACTACTTACAAATACATTGTAGTCCTCCAATTGGTGTTTGATCCATAGAAGTTGTGAGCAGTAGCTTGCAGTTGATATGTACTCTGCTTCAGCAGTTGATAGAGCAATGGTACTTTGCCTTTTACTTGACCATGAGACTAGGTTAGCTCCAATGAAGTGACATCCTCCACTGGTGCTTTTTCTTTCAATTCTATCTCCATCATAGTCAGCAAATCAAAAACCAACTAATCTGTAATCATCATTTTTCTTAAAGCACAAACCCAGATTAGTAGTACCTTTTAAATATATAAATATTCTTTTAACTGCTGAGAGATGAGACTCTCTAGGATCAGATTGAAAACGAGCACATAAGCAAACATTGATCTCTTTTTATCATCTGATGACGTGGCAAGTTAAGCTCGTCTATTCAATTTGAAACTTAGATTCCGTCTAGTAGAAATATTTTAATATTTTGTCTACTTAGAAAATCTCATTCCTCGTCTACTTAAGTTTCAGTCTACTCAAATAAATAAGTAAATAAGTTTACCAAGCTTTTAAGCAGCCTGTCTACACGGGTGGACGTGGATTTCTTATTTAAAGTCCAAGCAGATATATGAAAACTTTTTCTAAGTTTCCATAACTTATAAGATTCAAGTGATCCTGCAAAACTGGATAACCTTGTTAGATCTCAACTAACACTTTGCCAAGCAAATTTAATCCTTTTGTTAACATCAAAACTTAGAGATTAATTAAATTCAAATTACTTTGGTTCCAACATCATGTTCAACTCTTTCTGATCAAACAAATACTTTAGACTCTTGTGATCACTGTACACTGTGAACTGAGCACCATACGTGATGCAAACCAAGAATGATGTCCAATTTAAGGCCAAATTAGTTTTGATGAAAATTTTATTTTCATTTGTGATGAACCCGTATTCTTGTTTGGGCTATATCTTGAGCTACAAATCTTTGATTGATACGTTCTTTGCTGCGTTGGAAAGCTGAGGAAATTATCTACAAATCGTATTTCAAGCCTCTTGACCAGATTCGACTTATATCATGATGAAAATATTGTTTGCAGTTTTACACGAATTTTAGGCTTAGATGGAGGAATCTTTTGGATTGCATACCAAAATTAACTCCTTTAAGTTTTTGGCCTTTTTAATGTTTTGTTTTATTAGGGGGGTTACACTTTAATTTGAATAAAGAAGGGATTTATGTGTAACAGCCACATAATGGTGGAAAGAGAAAATTAACTCACCATTTAGTGACATGATTTAAGCTTAGTTAGTGAGGGGATTATGGAATCTGGAAAAGGCAAGGCGTGATACATATAGAGTGTGGCTGCCAACTTTGGCTCACACCTTGCCTTTTCAAGATTCCATAATCCCCTCACTAACTAAGCTTAAATCATGCCACTAAATGGTGAGTTAATTTTCTCTTTCCACCATTATGTGGCCGTTACACATAAATCCCTTCTTTATTCAAATTAAAGTGTAACCCCCCTAATAAAACAAAACATTAAAAAGGCCAAAAACTTAAAGGAGTTAATTTTGGTATGCAAACCAAAAGATTCCTCCATCTAAGCCTAAAATTCGCGTAAAACTGAAAACAATATTTTCATCATGATATAAGCCGAATCTGGTCAAGAGGCTTGAAATACGATTTGTAGATAATTTCCTCAGCTTTCCAACGCATCAAAGAACGTATCAATCGGAGATTTGTAGATCAAGATACAGCCCAAACAAAAATACGGATTCATCACAAATGAAAATAAAATTTTCATCAAAACTAATTTGGCCTTAAATTGGACATCATTCTTGGTTTGCATCAATACGGATAATGTCTCCGTATCTTCAACGCAAACACTATTGCAGCCAACTCTAAGTCATGGATTGGGTAGTTCCTCTCATGTACTCTTATCTGTCTAGAGGCATACGCCACCACTTTTCCATTTTGCATGAGGACGCAACCCAGGCCTTGATGTGACGCATCGCAGTACACATCAAACAGTACTAACAGATCTGGCAAGACTAGCATAGGAGATGTTGTAAGCCTCCTTTTCAACTCCTGAAAACTAGCGTCACACTCATCAGTCCACTCAAACGCTTTTCCTTTTCTTGTTAGTTGTGTCATCAGTAACACAATCTTTGAGAATCCTTCGATGAACCGCCTGTAGTAACCTGCCAGTCCAAGAAAACTCCTAACTTCGCCCACCGTCTTAGGGCATTCCCAATTAACCACTGCTTCCACTTTGACAGGATCCACAACTATCCCTTCCTTGTTTATCACATGTCCTAGAAATTGTACTTCATCCAACCAAAACTCACACTTAGACAACTTGGCATAGAGTTATCTGTCATTAAGCACTTGAAGTACAACCCGAAGATGCTCTGCATGTTCTTCTCTACTCGAAGAGTAGATTAGAATGTCGTCAATAAACACAACTATGCCATCTAGTTTGTTTTAGCTTAAGAATATTGTGATTTGATTATTTTTCATTTTTAAAACTTTTTTCCCTATTTACCCCTACAAACTTAACTTCTAAATAAATTTTATTAAATTATACAAATAAATGCATACCCTTTTTCGTAATTTATTATATAAAAGAGATTTTTTTTTGCACCACTCAAATGAAATAGATTATTTTAAAATCACTTTTCAATAAATAATCTCAAACAAAAATAGATTCTTATTATAATCAATTATCACCATATTTTTTTTTCAAGATTTCTTAAACATACTTTAAAAGTGATTTTTTATACAAAATAAAACATGCTTATATTCTTATTGTTAAGCATAAAAAAAAAAAGAATAATAATATATCAGTCGCTGTGGTTGTTCCAGATGTTACACGTAACACACACCCTCCTCGCACCCAAACCCTCACCTCTTCTGCATCTCTCTCTTTCGTTCTTCTGAGTCTCCTCTTCTTCTCTCTATCTCTATCTATCTATACCTTATACCCTCCTCCAATTTCTTGCAAACCCTACACTTCCCTTCTCTCTCTCTCAATCACTCCCTCGCATTCCATTCTTATTCTTCCTCTTCCGTTCCGTTCCGTTTTCGGATCTCTCTGTTTCCAAATTCCAACACGATGGGCGATAGCAACAAGGTCAATCTCCCCGACGATCTCTTCTCTTCCAAACTCTCCGATTCCCACTCCAATCTCAAAGGTATTTTCCATTTTTGTTCCATATTTTCCAATTTTTTATTTTATTTTAGGGCTTTTTTTTTCTCTTCTTATTCTGCATAAAAAAAGCGCGTTTACTCGCGTCTTCATTGTCGCGTTTGTGTTTTTCTGTTTCGCAATCAATGCTTAATCTCTTTGTCTGGATCCGTTGAATCTCAATCCGCGATTCGTTCCTCCTGTCAATCGTATCCCCCACATGCCTGTTTTTTTTTTTTTGGTTGACTTTACTTTAGATTGAACAATGATCTATGTTACTGTTTATTATTATTATTATTATTCTTAGTTTTCTATTAATGCTTCAGCGAGTGTGAAATGTTTTTTTTTTTGTTGTAAATTTTATTAATAAGCTGATTTAATTGTGTTGATGGGTTGATTGATTTGATTTGATAGGCTTGTTGATTTTTTCCCTATGATCGTGATTTGTAACTGGAAAGTGGTGGTGCATACTATAGATCCTGTTATTATTTCTTATTGATTTGAATCATGTGGCTAACGTTTGCTTTTTGATTGTGTTAGATGAAGCATCGGCTGGACATGGTGGGGAGAAAGGGATTGCAGGGCTACTTGTTGATGATTCAAAGGGTAACTTGTTAATCTTTGTACAAGTGAAGTTTAAGCTGTGTTTCTTCTCTCATTTATGCATATATATGTGGTGAGTGGTGACTGTTGATTGCTAAAAGCTGGTTTTTCTTTCAGATCAAGTATCATCGGACAGCAGCATACCCTTATCTCCACAGTGGCTTTACTCCAAACCTGTTGATGCAAAGACACCTGCCAACTCAGTGGGGGTATGTAATAAATACTTGTTTTGATTTTACTTGCACTATTGGAAGTTTTTTTTTTTTTTGTGAAATCTATCTATCTGTTTGGTCTCTATGTTGCTATTATTTACCAATTCGGAGACTGAAGAGTGTAATATGACATTCTTGTGCATTCACGCTTGTTTGGTCACTTTGGTGTTTTTGATTGTACAATGCTGCACTCATATTGTTGGTCACTCCTTTCTTTTTCCGTTAGGGAAATTATTCATACATCTACCGTGTGGTGGTACTTCAAAGGCCTAGGGGAAAGGGGGTTGTCTTATGCTACCATGTGTAGTTGGTTTCTATAAGAGTACAAGAACAGTTAATAGCTGAAAGCTAGGTCCAGTAGTATGTGCATAATATTTTAAAGATAAATTTGATTTTCTCTTTCACAACAGTAAATGAATAGACAGTCAACAGTGAGACTTTAGATCACCGGCCCCTTTCTGACTTTCGTCTGCTGTTTAACAATTAGTGGTTTTTGAGTGCAATATGCCAAGGTACTGTTGTGACAAAACTTAAAGCATTTATGATGCATCTGCATGTTGCCGAAGAGTTTTAGTTGATTCCTTTAAATCTAAAGATTCTCCCACGATCACAAAAATGTTTTCTTGATTAAGAACTTTCTCAAAATCATGGATTGCAGTTAAAACTATTAGCGATGATTTAGACGATTAATTAGCACAGTAAGCTCTTGTGCGCTTTATATTTGTAAAGAGTGAAATTTCTCTGATAGGAAAGAAAACGGAGTTACAAAACTAACAAGGATCCTTTTGTGTCTCTTGAAGGAATGAGGGGCACTCATTGGATTCCTTTGCCTATTCATATCGATTCCATTGATTAACTAGATTTGTTATGTACAAGCTGATTTTTTTATATTGACAGGTTTATTGTTTAAGTTTAAATGGAAAAGTTCCTCGCATTATAGAGTCTGATAATGTCACTTTTTTAATACATGCATTCTTATCTCTTAAATTTTCATAGTATTTGCCTCATCACAGGAAATTGATAGAATATTTACTTACTTGGTTCTTTGCCTCAGCTGAACTCCTCTGATCCCGTACTGAAAGATAGTTGGCGTCTAGAGGGGTCTCAGGACAAGAAAGATTGGAGGAGGACTGCTCCAGATGTTGACATCAGTCGTCGCTGGCGTGAAGAGGAGAGAGAAACTAGCTTGCTTGGGCGAAGGGATCGTCGAAAAGAAGATCGTCGTTCAGAGAATACTTCAACCTCGGAGAATAGATCTTTACCTTCTGATCGCTGGCATGATAGCCGTGGTTCTGGCCATGACTCTCGGAGAGAGAACAAGTGGTCATCAAGATGGGGTCCTGAAGATAAAGAGAAGGATTCTCGAAGTGAGAAAAGGAATGATGTTGAGAAGGAAGATGGTCACACCGAAAAACAAACTTCTGGTGTTAGCAGCCGTGCAGGTTCTGACCGTGACACAGATTCTCGTGATAAATGGAGGCCACGACATCGATTGGAAGCTCAAGCAGCTGGTGTGGCCACATACCGTGCTGCACCTGGATTTGGGCTGGAGAAAGGACGTGCGGAGGGCTCCAATGTGCCATTTTCTCCTGGAAGAGGAAGGGCGAATTTCAATGGAAACCTACAAATTGGAAGGCCTCCCTTGGGCTCTAGTGTTGGATCTGCTTTTGTGGATAAGAATAAAGCTATATTGGGAAAGTCTAACCTTGGTGTTGATTCATATTACTACCCTAGGGGTAAGCTTCTTGACATATATCGTAAGCAAAAGGTTGATCTAACTTTTGAAAGCATGCCTTCTGGGATGGAGCATACATCACCAATAACTCAGCATGGTTCTGTGGAACCATTAGCATTTGTTGCTCCTGCTGCTGAAGAAGAGGTATGCAGGATATAAAAGATGATGAAACATTTTTGTTACGCCCTCTTGCTGTGACATTTAACGTTTTTGAAGGGCCACAGGCTCTTCAGCTTTGATATTTATTTGGTTTTGTATATTTCTTTCAGGCTATCCTTAAAGATATATGGAAGGGGAAAATTACTAGCAGTGAAGCCTTAGGATATTCCTTTAGAGGAAAGGATGGAGGTTCAAATGATGATATTTCAGGTGACAGTTTGCATGTATATTAGTCGGTCCTTATGAAATAATCAACTTACATTTTCTGGTATGGTCCCCCTCTGCTTATTTCAGGTATTGGTGTCACTTTAAGTGAAGGAAAACAACCTTCAATTGGCAATGGTAGAAAGGTTATTTCAGGGATTGATACCTCAAATGATTCTGATCAAGTTTTTATTGGTTCAGCATCAACTGCTGGTGGTTCATTGCGAAATGTAGTTGAGGGTGAGAAAATAATTATTTTTTATTTGCTATTGCTCTAATCAATTGACAGTAAGATATTTCATTTTCCTTACATAAAATGGTTGTGTACAAATTGTTGTCATTTACAGAAGTTTCAAGTTTTCAAGAAGGCAAGCAGAAACAAGTGCCATCATTTGATGTACATGGGAGAGATGAGCACTCTGGCAACAGCACTGGGGAGGGAATCATTCCTCGAAACAGAGTTGCTAAATCAGAAACTTATGATTCCTATCAGGGTCAAGTTTCTGTTTTTCAGGAACATGCTAATCAAGACCGCATTGAGTCAATTTCTGCTTCAGAAATCAGTAGTCACCTACCTGATGATTCTCGCTCTCTTTTTGATTTTTCATCTCTGCAGCAAACTCCAATCATTAATCAACAGGACTTCAAAATTGATGAGAAGATCTATTCATCCGAAAGTGTTTCTGCTCCTGAGGAGTTGAGTTTGTGCTATCTGGATCCTCAAGGGATAATTCAGGGACCCTTTCTTGGGATTGACATCATTTTGTGGTTTGAACAAGGGTTTTTTGGGATGGACCTACCCGTTCGCTTGTCGGATGCCCCCGAAGGATCACCATTTCAAGAACTTGGTGACATCATGCCTCACCTGAAAGTCAAATCAGGATTAGGTTCTGGCAGTAACCTGGTTACTCAATCAGAGCCATCAGATGCCATGGAAAGGAATCTAAGAGTAGATGTACATAGTTTTGACTATAATGGGTCTGCTGTTAGTGATGATCAACCTTGGTCTTCATCCCGACCTGATGCTACCTCAAGTGTTGGTATTCAGTCCCAGATACCTAGTCAAAGTTATCACTCTGAAATGAAGTTCTCTGATGATCAGTACTTCAATAATATTGTTGCACAAGATGAGGGTAAGTTTTTGTTTTCTCGGTCTGCCATTTTTGTATTTATCTTCTATGATTTTGCTTATCAATTTATGTTGCTATGCTTGTTATATATGTATTTATTTATAATTTATTTATATATATGTTTCTTTGTAGACATTGCATTATCTAAATTGGCTGGAAGCAGCAATGGCAACCCTTTGATGAGGCCTGTGGATGTCAATGCTTCTTATTCCCATCCTACTGGAAAACCTGTTGCAAATGAAGTTACCGGGAGTGATACTCATAATAGTGAGACTGATAAGTTACATCCCTTTGGTTTATTGATGTCTGAGCTCAGAGATGGCTCTCAATTAAGGCGTGCACAATCTTCCAATAGTTCTTTGAGATTGGGTGACCAGGGTCTTTTTCTAGATCCGTTAATCGATAGAGATGCTCCTTTTGCTGATCAAAACTCTCTTGGTGGCACGGTTAATCAGCCTTCTTTCAGGGAGACATGGTCTGATGATTATGGGATAAATAGGCATTTTAATCCTAATGCACATGCAGGTTCATTAGAAGATCAGTTCTTGTCCCATATGGGACCAAAATTTAACAACTTTGATGTGGCAGAGCAAATCATGTTGCAGAAGCTGCAGAAGGAACAACAGCTTCAGCAGCAGAGTAATATATCTAATCATTTCCCTGCGCATCTCTCTGGGTCGGATTTAGTGAGATTTCCAGGTTTCTCTCATTCTCAAAGTAAGAACTCCAACGTCCAGCAGATGGTCCAGAATTCCAGGTCAGATTTTGAACGTCTTCTGGAACTTCAGATTCAACGCCAGCTTGAGCTTCAACAACAGCAAGATATGCACCATCAACAATTACTTCACCAACAAATGAAACTACAGCCCCAGCAACAGTCTCAAGTTCAGCAGATGCTTCTTGAACAGTTGATGCATCAACATATTCCTGATCCCAATTTTGGGCAGTCAAAACATGATCTTTCCAGGGATAACCTATTTGATCAGGTACAATTGAGGAGATATCTGCATGACTTACAGCAGAATCCACATTCTTTAAGGCACCTTGATCCATCGTTGGAGCAGATTATCCAAGCAAATATGGGCCTCAATGCTGTCCAAGGAAGGCAAGCTGATTTGTCAGACATGTTGTTGCAAGCAAGGCACGGGAATATCTTGCCTTCTGAACAACAGCTTCATTTTCAGCAAGATCAGCTGCAGGCACAGCAGATGTCTGTGGCTCTTAGACAGCAGTTAGGGTTGGATGGGGAAAGACATTTTGGTAGGGCTTGGCCAATTAATGAAACTGGAAATTTGGTAAGAAATCCTGCAACCCCTCAACTGGGTCATTCAGCAGGATTTAATGTTTCAGATATTCACAAACCACAGCAAAGGCTTGTGCCACAAGAGGAGCAATTAAATTATCTGGGAAGGAATCTTCCTGAGCAGAATCAGAGAGGTTTCTTTGAGCCTAGTTCTATGGTGTTTGAGAGGTCTGCACCTGTTTCTGTTCAAGGAAGGCAATTACAAGAACATCATCGTTATGTACACCCAACTGATCAACTGGGTTCTTTATCTTCTCACCACCTACAATCATCTGATGATCTTTTTAGACACCACCCAGATGTATTTAAGAGTTCCCTCTCCGGGGACAATGGCCATGTGGAAAATAGCTGGATTGACCCTAGGGTGCAACTACAACATCTTGAAGCGATGAGGCAGAGAAGAGAGTTAGGGGATACATCGGCAGATCTAAGCAGGTCTGCATCTGCTGGAGCTCATGAAGAGAGCTCAGCACGAGGTTTTATGGACCTACTTCATCAAAAACTGAGTCTTCAATCCACACTACCATCAACTGTTGATAAGTGGCATCCTCTTTCGTCAAGAAGTCATGACAAATCTTGGCAAGTTTCTGAGGCTAGCTCATTAATGCATCCTTTTGAGCTTCCACCAGACCATCAAGTCAATATGAATGATCCATTTTTTGAAAGGACTCACAGCGCTAATTCCAGTGCCCTAATGCACGATCATTTAACCAGCATGAATATTACTGAGCAATACAACAATATAGGGAATACTGACAGAATACCTCTTCGGTCTAGATCTGGATCATTACTTGAAGGGCAATCACTGTTATCTGCTAATAAGGATAATTTACATCCCAATTACAGAATCCCTCTCCTGATTGGTAAATCGACTACGGAAAAAGAGTTACTTGAGTTGGAGACAAGCAAGGGGCAGAGGCATGAATTCATGGGCACAATGAGCAAGTTAGTTCCTGGGATGTCAGACTTGTCAGAACAAGTGGAAAGCACCATGAATCCCATGGAACTGCCTGCTATTTCCCATAGTAGACATAGCTCACTAAGCAGTGCAGGTAATATACCACATAATTGCTCTCTGTTGTTAATATTGTGCTTGTATATAATGGCAGAGTATAATGAACGAGACTGCAGGTGGTGATGGGGGGTCATTTGGCCGTGAGATGGGTTTAAATAATTTACGTGGAGATGAGGTTTCTGGTGAAAGGTAATATTCTTTTTGCATATTTTACTATTTGAGTAAAATTAATTTGTTTTCTATGATTTGATGATTTGATTATCTAGGTCGTCTATAAAATGTTTTTCTGCTCACTCTTAGCTAAGAATTGCATTAGAATTTGTTGAGTTTGAAGTTCTAAATGTTTCATCACTTCATTTCTTTATTTACCCATCCATGTTGCTCTTTAACAATATGTCTTGCATAGGGTTGTAGTTTGGATGGTCAGAGTCATGTGTTCTGCCCATGAACTTCTTATTTTTGAACTTTCTGCATTACCTACGCCAAAGTTTTCTTTAATCATAGTTGAAAGTTTGCAGATCATTATACTCGATAGGAACTGAAATTACTATAGAAATAATAGGAAAATTCAGAGAACAAAGCTCTGATTACAATGGGACAGCAACAACAACCAAGGTTTATCCCACTAGGTGGGGTTTGTTAAATGGATCAAAGGATGTCATAATGTTTTATCATGAATCATGTTTATAGTTAAACCATTGACCTCTAAATCTTTCTTAATAGTTTCTCCTATAGTTTTTCTTGGCCTACCTCTACCTCTAGCGATTGGATTGCCCTCCATCTGGTCTACTCTCCTTACTACGGAAACTGCAGGTCTCCTTCATACATGCCCAAAGTCCAAACCACCTAAGTCGTGATTCAACCATCTTTTCTACAATAGGTGCTACCCCAATTCTTTCTCTCTAATGCTATCATTCCTAATCCTATCTCGTCGAGTTTTTCCACTCATCCAACGCATCATTCTCATCTCTGCTACAATGATTTTACTCGTCTGATTACAATGGGAAATTGCATAAAATATAGGTGAAGAAAAGTGAAAGAAAAATATTAGAGAAGCAATAGTGCTATCTTGTCCTATGGCCAAGCCATCCCAAAACTTTCCGAATAATTGCCTACCCTTCTCTTTTTCCTCCAATATATATAACCTTCTAACTGTATACCGTTGTGACTCTCTCCCCTTTATTTCCACATCAGCATTCTGTTTTGCTAACAATATCTAGCCCTACGAAGCACGGACGCTCCTAGCTTTTGTCCGACACCGACACACGTGCAATACTCGTATGACACGTGTCCGACACTTCTTGTTAGTTGTCCGATTTAATATTTTTTTTTTACTCGGACACGACTTGGACCCTTCTTGGATACTTTGTCGACACTTCTATGTGATTCGGACACCTCAAGGAGACAGCTCAAATTTTTAAAAAAATAAATTTAAACTTCAAAGAATAAAAAAAGTAAAGAACAAAACTCTTTTAGTTGTTTCCTCCATTTCATTAAATGTCTTTTTTACTTCATTGTGTATGCTCCTTCCTTCTTCCCAACAATCTCTATTTTTTGCTGCACATCCACTTTGTAAAGAAACGAGTGTCCAAATTGTATAATGATGTCTTTTGTTATTTTTTGTGAGATTGATTACCATAGGAAAAATATAATCATTAACAAATTATTTGAGATAATGAATGATGCATATAAAAATCTTGATTCTCAGTTTAGATCTTTTATAATGACGCTCATTTAATTTTATTTGATTTGACACACACATATATATAGCCGTGTAGTGGTGTCCTATATTTTGGACATTACTAGTGTCCGTCAGTGACAGTGCTTCATAGATCTAACCACCCAAGGCCCATTAGGCCAATTCCTAAAATACACTTTCCGAATGCAGGTGTGAAGAATTTCGTTGTCTAAATTTATCATAGTCCCTCTCTGTATTATTGTTAGAAAAATGTTTATTCGTTAAAGTTTGATTGTCTTCTATTTGACAGGTTGCCTCCTTCAACAAAAGGGTTTGATAATGCTTTCCATAAGCGCTCTCATGTATCTCGGGTTTTATCCTCTCCTGATGTTCAGTCAGACCAACCATCTGTAACTCATGCCAATCAGAACAATCTAATAAATCTTGCATCCAATGAAGGTATGTTCCTTTTAACTGCCTGGTTTACCTTTTTCTTTTTAACATAGCAGCAGTCAGTGAAACGTGATATCTATGGTAGGGAGACGAGAACCTTCTGGAAATTCATCAATCAGTAGCATGACTGATGCTCAGGCTTCTGGGAAAAAAGACGGTCGATTTAGAACTTCTTCCTTCAGTGAAGGTTCTGTGTCAGAGGCATCATTTATAGATATGCTTAAAAAGCCTGTTCTTCCTGAGATGGATGCACATGCAAGCAGTGGAGCTGGGACAGAGTCATCTGATAGTGGACTTCAAGCGGGGCGAAGTGGCAAAAAGAAGGGGAAGAAAGGAAAGCAGATAGATCCTTCTCTTCTTGGTTTCAAGGTGTCCAGCAACCGGATCATGATGGGTGAGATTCAACGCCCTGAAGATTGACAGTTAATTGCTTGTAGATTAGTTATAATTCTATTTTCTTTTTTTAGAGGGAAGGGATGGATAGTGTACAGTCCGCTAGAGCATAGCTATAATCTTCAATACATCTATTTTTTTACAATAGGTGTAATAGATATGTATTTGAAAGCCGTTTTGGCATCGACTAGTATGTACAGTCACTGATGAGTGTATGTATATACGAGGAAGCTATGCGTTGTCATATGACGGATGGTTTAACCATTTTTTTGGGATGGAATAGAAGCAAAGAGTTAATGTTATCACCATCTTTCTTGATTGCTGTGGATAGTTTAGGTTTGAGGATAGTTTTATTCACATAGGGCTAAAATGTAACAATTGTCGGTATAATTTTTTTTTATACAATTAATTACGAATCATTTTATGCATGACTTTTAAATAGTTAATATATAAGTGTTATGGCCCAAAATATGATGACTCAAACCCCCAAAACACTAGCCTACAAAAACATGACCCAGTATAGGCCCAACACCAAAGGAGCCGAGCAAACAGCTCTTGACCTTGGTCAGAAACCCTCCTTTTAGAGAGTTCTCCACCTTGGGAGTGAACTCATTCACCTCCTCAAAGTCGTGTCATGAAGAAGACCGCCCCTCCATCATCACAAACACCTCATCTCTACTGACATCATGTCATACAAAGAGGGAAAACCTCAAGGTCAACACCCCACTCGGTTTGGGGGAACCTACATAGCAATCAAGCTCATCCTCAAAAGACCACTATATATACCTCCTAAAGGGAGGTCTGGGTATGGTTTTTATGATATGCAGAACCTATATACTCTTTTTGCTACCCTAGCTGACATTCATAAACATCGGAGTGTCTTTGCAGGTACCTCATTACATTGGGCCATCCACCGTAGGCAAAAATACCATAAGTATTGTTTGAGTTCTGGGCCTCTCTCAGAGCAATAGGTAAACATTTTAATATAATTTATGATTAGTTGAGAGTATAAAAATTTTATATTGATCATGCATAATAATTTTATTACCACTAACTGTTAAAAATTTATCAGATTCTAAAATTCAAACCGAGAGAATTTTAGGACGCGTTTGGTTTATTTCCTGTTTTCTATTTTTAATTTTCTAATTTTTTTATAAAGTCAAGGTGAGATCTTATGTCACCATAATTTATTGATAAAAAGAAGAAAAACAAAAGAAAACAAAATCATGGTGGGACAAAAACCAATACCAAGCAAAAAAAAAAAGATCATTTAAATCTAACATTACGTTTTCTATTCTTCTTCAGATTATACTTCTGATATTTAAACATAACTATCGTGAAATCAAAATCAACTTCAACAGTATTATCATTATTTAACCGCTCTGCTTAGAGAGAGTCATTCTCTAGGTCATCCTCATCCATATTTCCTAAAAACTTGGCAAGTATCTTCATATCATAAGCAACATTAGGATGCATAGGGATTGAACTAGTATCGGGAGTCTCAAGATTATTACCACTTACTGTTAAATCGGAAGTAGCCCTGGAATGCTTGGGCACTGGAGTCAGAGCATTCTTGGATGTAGGGTCAGAATTAGTTGCAGCAGAAGTTGAGATCTGTGGAATGAAATTTGAGGCATGATCAGGAAACACATCATAAATGGTCTTAATCGAATCACAATCATTCAAATTTTCACCCGATGATGTATCAATTTGTCCACTATCTTCATTTGAATTTCTCTCTAGAACCTTAACCGAAACATTATCATTCAATTTTCCATCCAGTGATGTATCAATCTGGCCATTGTCTTCAACAGGTTTATGCTCTGGAACCTTAGGATCATATGCTTGCTTAGTCTTCTGCATCAATGGCGGATCATTATGCACCACATTTTCCTTCCCAAATTTACAAGTCGAAGCCAAGTGCCCAATTGATTTACAATGAGAACATAAAGAAGGAAGCTTCTCATATTCGATACCCCCAGAAAATGCAAAACCTTCATGTTCAACCATAATCTTCTTGAGCAACTTCCTTGTTAGATCAACATCCACTGAAACTTGATCATAGTGACCATATACCCTAGTACACATAGTTTCATCCAAACTTATTAAAGTACCTAAACCGCCTGTAATTTCAAATAATAGTTTCGAGCGCATATTCCTGCGACAAATTATGAATTCTAATCTAGCATTGAGCATGGGATTGTTTCTGCTTGTTTGCAATAAAATTTGGAGACCACTAAAAAAGATGCAATAACCTTGGTTGAAGGTCCAAGCCCCAACAACCAAGACACTACACGAATCCTTTTGAGAAGCAAAACTGAATTCATAAAATCCATTTCCTAACGGAGTCATTCTCCATTGACCCAAAGGCTTCAATAGTTTTGAAAGTTTGTCACGTAAGTCGGAGATCTTTACATGGATATCACCCTTCAACAACAACAAGCAACCATGAAGGTTGTTTTTGCAACATTCCAACCCCCTTTGATATTCATCCTCGAATATTTTAATAGAGACAGAGTCTCCCATCACATACGACCGAGGAAGATGACTAACCAGGGTTTCAAAAGAACCATTCAAAGTCTGAGCAAAATATTTTCATTGTGGAAAAGGCGAGGCATTCGAAGAAGGAGATTTTGGTTTGATAAACGCCCAAGGACAAGCCGTGAAAAATCAAGAACCCGTTCAAGATGAAAATAGAAAGAAAGAGATACGAGAACCAAAAACGAGATCCGAGATTTTTTTAGTCGCACGAGAATAGAGAGGTGGGTCGTGAAAGAGGGACGACTTAAAATCCACACCCTCCAGCGACACCCTGAACCAGAGATCAGAAACGGTTTGTTGCAGAGGTTCGCGAATGAGAAAGGAACGATGGTACGGTGTTTGACGGCGGTGGCTGGCCGTCGCAAATGAAGGACTTGTTGTGAGGGAGGGTCTGCCCCTCATTTCTCCCGCGGCTCCACATCGTGCAGAGTGTTTCAGCTCCTAATGACTCTTATTTTTGGATTTCAAAAATAATTACAAAATTGTTATTTTGTTTTCATTCTGTTTCTTGTTTCCAAAGACTTGTATAGAAAACGGCAAAAACAAACAAAAAGTTATTTTCAGTGTTTCTTGTACAAATCTTTGGAAACATGAAATATAAAAAAAAAACAATTTGATAGTTTTATAATTATTTTTATTGTAATTATTTCTGAAAATAGAAGATGAAAACAGGAAGATGAGTGCTACCAACACACTCTCTTCCCAACATACTTTCTCCTATTGGTTGAAATTTATGTGGGTTCCACTATTTTGAAAACGGGTCTCACTAATTCACGTGTGTCCCACTTAAATTTTGTAGGAACCACATGAATTTTAACCAATAGGAAGTATTGTCTTGGAAAGAGAGTGCGTTGCTAGCATTTCTCAAACAGGAAATAGGAAACAAACCAAACAGACCCTTAGTGACTAAGGCCATCTCCAACAGCAAGCTAAAATTGGGATCTTGCTACTTAGAAACCGGTGCTTAACTACACCCATTGGAAGACAATCTTCCAATAGATGCTTAAGAAGTTGGGATGCTTGTAGAAGCACCGCTTCTTATCTCATTAAGCGGGCTAGTTGCAATTTTTTTTTTAAAAGAGGACATAATTGGTCTGTTGATTTTTTAAAATATTTTAATAATAAATGTAAGGATGTGAGGTCACTCGTATGATTCATTTAGAAACTTTTTGAAGTTGCTGGTTAGAGAAATGAGATGCTCAAGTTGTAAAATATAAAAATTAATGATGTGTAAATATGAAACCCATTTAAGAACCCATAAAATAAAAACATGGGTGCTGGGATAAAGATGCTATAAGGGTGTATTTGGATTTCTAGGAAAGTATTAAACGGACATTTGGGCATAAGCTAATAGAGTATTACTCTAGTAGCTTTTAAGGAAATCCAAAAACACTAAAACAGGGAACATTTGTGCATGGAAGTGAGTACAACGGAACGTTGCAGCTTTTTTCACTTCTAATTGTTTGATTTGCAAGGAATTAGTTTTTGTTCTCTGGCAATTTTGTACTATGTCTATCCCTATTTCTCCATGAACATCGAGACTTTAGTAAACTAGGAAATTGTCATTTTCGGAAGGATTTACAAGCAGGTTTTGGACGAAACTCGAACACTTTTTCCATGGATGTCGAAGGAAAATTATTTTCAAACAAACCGCCTCTTGTCTGAAAAAGCCTTGTTACAAATTAAAATTTCGTCCCAAATTGTTTCAGATGGATTTCATACAGATTTCAGATAAACATAAATCCGAATTTAATTTATGTTATATTGACTTAACTTCAAATGGGTTTCCAAGGATTCAATACTATTGTAAAAGGACCCTCCGCACGAGTGTCTATAAGATTTTTTTTTTCCAAAAGTGATATAATACAGATTTATTGAAATATGATACAAAATATAAATCATTTATATCTATGAGAACCTTTAACTCTTTTATATATCATATAATTTCAAAATCAATTCTCAACGATGATTATAATTTACTTATCTACCGTTTAGCACAATGATCAAGAGGTCATGGATCATGTCAATATAATGCTATCACTTAAAAAACTTAAATATATATACTTACAACTCACTATAAATAGTGGTAAAGATCAATATATATATATATATATATATATATATTTTGGAAGGCCCATCAAGACATATTTTATTTCTTTTGAAAACTATTCAAGTTATCCACAATATACTATATTAAATTCATATATGACTTAATCTTTATACAATATAATAATATAAATAGATATTGTGATGGCAATGGTTATATCTAACAAATTCCGATTCCAAAATGAGATACCTTAACTACATCATGTTAAACTTCATCAAAACTTTATACAAAATATCCAACTCATAATACCAACATATCAACACTTTTGAACCTAAGGTGCACAATTTTTATTTTAATTTTAATTTCCAAAACAGAGCCAAAATACATATACATATACAAAATACACCATAACCCAAGCTCAATCTTTTTAAATGTTGATATACTTCTGGACCTTGCTCTTGGAACCATAATTTCCAGCACCAACTTGCTAACTCTAGCTCCCCACGATTTTATTTTGACTATCTGGCGAAAAGGAAAACCTGGTAGCAACTAATATCGGCTGACTATAATTGGTTCGGTTCGGTTTGGACCCGAAAATATTGAAATATATATCTATATAAAATATATATTAAAATATTAAACTATTAAATTATATATAAATATTAAAATATAATAAATATTAAATAATAAAATATTATATATATATATATATATGTGTGTGTGTGTGTGTGTGTGTGTAAATATAGTAATTGGTTCGGTTCCAAAATGCTTGAATCTGATAACCGAACCAATGACCACCAGGTTTGGTTCGATTTGGTATGAACCTGAACACAAAAATAAAAAACGAATCAATTTAATTGGTTGGGTTTAGATTTTAGGGTTCATTGAATTATTGGTTCGGTTTTACAACCCTAAACTTTCCCGAAGAACATGGTAGCTTTGCTACCCTGTCTAATAATATTTAAAAAAAAATTATATAAATTTTAAAAAGTCAACAATAAAATAATATAAAAATATGAACCAATCCAAATTTGTTTGATTTGGTTTGAATATGAAAATATTAAAATATATATATAAATAAAATATATATTAAAATATAAAAATATAAATTAACAATTTTTAAATTATATAAATATTAAAATATATTAAATATTAATATATATATATATATATATATATATAAGTATTGATTGATATTGATATTAAAATAATATGAAAAACTTAATGGATTGACACCTCATTTTACTGTTCTATAAACAATAAAAGAAAGAGTCACGATTTGTTAAAATAATATAAAAATCCGAACCAATCAAAATTTTTTCGGTTCGATTTGAATCTGAAAATATTAAAATATATATTAAAATATAAAAATATAAATATTAAACTATTAAATTATATACGAATGTTAAAATTTAATAAATATTAAATATTAGTATATAAATATAAATATAAATAAAATATATATAAAAATATTAAACTTTTAAATTATATAAATATACTTTTCATGGATTGACACCTCATTTTACTGTTCTATGAATAGTAAAGGAAGCAGTCACAAATGTTAAAGTATGTTGATTGATATTGATATTGATATTGATATTGATATATATATATATATAAAAAATTTAAAAACAAAAAAATTGTAAACTTTAAAAAATTAATAATAAAATAATATAAAAAATCCGAACCAATCGAAATTGGTTCGGTTCGGCTGGGATTAGTTTGGATCCGAAAATATTAATATATAATTAAAATATATATTAAAATATAAAATTATTAAATATAATAAATATTAAGTATTAATATATATATATATAGACACACACACACTAAAATATAGTAATTAGCTCAGTTCCAAAATTCTTGAACCTGATAACCAAACCGATGATCATTGGGTTTGGTACCTTTCCTGGCTAAAAACATTTAAAAACAAAAAATTGAAAAATTTATAAAATTAATAATAAAATAGTATAAAAAATCCGAACCAATCAAAATTGGTTCGGTTGGGTTGGGTTTGGTTCGTACCCGAAATTATTAAAATATGTATATATATAATTAAAATATATATTAAAATATAAAATTATTAAATATAATAAACACTAAGTATATATATATATATATATATATACTAAAATATAGTAATTAGTTCGGTTCCAAAATTCTTGAACCTGATAATAGAACCGATGACCATTGGGTTTGGTACCTTTCCTGGCTAAAATCATTTAAAAACAAAAAAATTGAAAGCTTTGAAAAATTAATAATAAAATAATTTTAAAAATCAGTACCAATCAAAATTGGTTCGGTTCGGTTGGCAACTCCTTCTACTGTTATACGAACAGTAGAAGAAAAGTTGCCAACTGATAAAGTGGTATAGATATTGAATATTAAAATATATATAAATATATTAAAATATAGTAATTTGCTTGGTTCCAAAATAACCGAACTAATGACCATTGTGTTTGGTTCAATTCGGAGACGAACAAAAAAAAACCAATTTAATTGGTTGATTCGGATTTTCAAATTCATCGAATTATTGGTTCGAGTCTTAAGACCCTAAACTTTTTCGAAGAACAAGGTAGCTTTGCTAACTTTCCTGGCTAAAAATATTTATAAAAAAAATTATAAACTTTAAAAAGTCAATAACAATATCCGAACCAATCAAAATTGGTTTGGTTTGATTCGGTTTGGATCGGAAATTATTAAAAAATATATATATAAATAAAAAATATATATAATATTAAAATTTTAAGTATTAAATTATATATAATTAAATATTAAATATAATAAATATTAATATATATATATATATATACATTAAAATATAAATATATAAAAATTAAAACATCAAGAATATGACAACTCTACTTTTACTGTTTACCAAATGAATTATAGTATTGATTGATATATAATATATTAGTATTAAACTAAAAAGTAAGTAATATAATAAACTCAAAAAATCCACGATCGGTTTCTGTTATAGGAACTGTAAAATGGAAAGTTCCCAATTGATAAAGTATATTGATTTCTAAAAGCACATTTGTCCGATTATTGGACGAGTTAATATTACTTTTTTTTTAACTTAAAATGTCATTCATTTAAATTGGTAAAATACATCGAAAACAACACAAATTCAACATCGCTAAAAACCGAAAAGGATGAATCTGCGAACAAACTCACAGCACCCAGGTTAATAGCATAACACGGCAAAATGCCTACAAATGTGACAAAATCAAAGTGACCGGAATACCCATGCCTCCGGATCTGTAACGTTGACACCCAAATCTTGATTGAATCTGTAATGGATTGAAGTTGATCTTCCAATCTGAACCAAATGAACATTGTAACAAGACAGGAAACCAAACGACGCCGCAACAAGACAACAAACAAAGCACCGCCGCATGCAGACGACGAAAACACGGATAAACACGAAAGAAAAACCAGATCTGTGGAAAAATCACTTATTTAGATAAAAGGAGTGAAAAATGATGTAGATGGGTGGTTTCAGGTCAAAAAATGGCCCAAAATCATCCCTTCCGGTTGATTAGGAAGAAGGAAAATATGAGTAGAGGAAAGGTTGAGTGAGAGATGGCTCTATCCTATCCAAAAAAGATATTATTGCTAAGCAAAAGAACGAGTTAATATTACTAAAAATACATTTTAAATGGAATTCAAACATACCTATGATATTATTTTAGATGAATTTAATTAATATATTTTTTCTCAAACCGTTTTTTTTTTTGAGCAATTTTCTCATACTTTTTAGTTTCACACGGCTTTGGGATATAGTTGATTTGACAAGTTGAAATTTTTGAGGATATTTCAAACAAATTGAAATTAGTTGATCCACATGCATTGTTGGTTTAGCGGAGTAGGATTGCATTGCATTGCACTGCATAGCATACCGTTAGAATGATGATGATGCTGTTGATGAGATGTTGTTATGCTAGTTGCTGCTGTTTGTTGTTGTTTACTTTACTCCCTACTTCCTTGCTATTATGTTTACATGATTCTTACTCCCTATGTTTGTTTGTCTGTTTGTTGTTAGCCCGATTGGCATTTTACAGAGGATGAAGAGCAGCCTGGAGAGGAGTGACTCTGAGGAGCCGCCACTCATAGTTAGGGCTAGTTCTGGTTTAGTTAGTTGTTATGTTTCAATTGTATTCCGATGATGTTTCCGGAACGGTTATACCAGCTGAGTCATGACATTGGGGTTGGGTTTTGATGTTTATCTTTGTTATGTTTTTTAATTGTTAAAACTTGGTTTATATTTTCTGCGTTTGTGAACTTGTTAGTGTGGAACTTATCTACCCCTGTACAGAGGTTTTTATTTTAATTGATATTTTCATGATTATAATTTATTAATTGCTTTATATTAAAGTTCTTATACGTGCAGGGTAGAAGGGTGTCACATTTAGTGGTATCAGAGCAGTTCGGCCCTGTCCGAACGTGGTATGAGTCTGTTGTGAGTCGGTTATATGACTATTGTTGAATTGTCTATACTCGCTATAGATAATGTTGCTTTAAGTTAGTTGCCTATCACTTTTACCCGCTTAAGTTTCTGTATTAAGAGTTATTTTGGGCATGTACAAGAACTAATGGCCGGTAGAGGACGCAACGATCAGGCGATTGCCGATGCATTGGCACTCCTAGCCATTGCTATTGGTCAGATCAACCATAACAACAATGGTGGGCCAACTGAGTTCCAAGGTTTGGTCAAGTTTCAGAGGAACAACCCTCCCTCCTTCAAGGGAGCTTATGATCCAGAGGGAGCACTGTTATGACTGAGGGAGATAGAGAAGATCTTTCGTGCGATGGATTGCAACGATCAGCAGGGGCTCATCTTTGCTACTTTCATGCTCATCGATGAGGCTGATCACTGGTGGGATAACTAAAGGCAGAGGATGCAGGCTGAGGGCAAAACGGTTGCGTGGGCTGTGTTCAGGCAAAGATTTCTAGAAAAGTACTTTCCAGCGGATATCAAGAATAAGAAGGAGATGGAGTTCTTGTCCTTGAGGTAGGGTTCGTTGTCAGTTGGCGAGTATGCAGCCAAGTTTGAGGAGCTAGCGAGGTACTACACTCCGTATCAGCATGAGACCAATGACCGCTCCAAGTGCGTCAAGTTTGAGGCTGGACTCTGACTTGAGATCAAGCAGGCCATCAGCTACTAGGAGATCAGGGTCTTCTCGATTCTGGTCAACAAGTGCAGGATTTATGAGGACGCCAGTCAGTTCAGAGTTGCCAGTTCCAAGGGATCAGATAGTCAGAGTGGCAAGAGGACTGATCAGAAAGACAAGGGTAAGAAGTGGTATGCTTCGACTAGCAAGGATTTCAAGCAGAGTGGCAGGAAGCCACAGTTTCAGCAGGACAGGTTCAGGGGCGGGTTCTCCAATGCCCCTAGGGCTATGAGGTGTGGTAAGTGCAGGGCACAGGATCATTATACATCCCAGTGCAAGGAGTCAGCGGTGATTTGCTTCAGGTGTGGCAAGTCAGGTCATATCAATCGCGAGTGTGAAGCAACCAAGGCCGAGCCTCCCAGCGCTAGCAAGAATCAGAAGTCCCAGGCCAACAGACTGAAGACCACTGGAAGAGTCTTTACTCTTAGTGGAGCCGAAGCCTCCGAGTCTGATGACTTGATCCAAAGTACATGTTTTATTGATGGAACTCAATTGACTGTATTGTATGATTCGGGTGCTACTCACTCGTTTATATCGCATGATAGGGTCAAGAGTCTTAGATTACCTGTTACCTTTCTTGAGTTTGATTTGCTTGTGTCTACACCTACAAATAAACCTTTTTCCACATCTTATGCATGCAAGAACTGTCATATAGTCATAAATGATAAAACCTTTGTCGCTGATCTTGTATGCTTACCTCTAAAAGACCTTGACATCATTCTTGGCATGGACTGGTTATCTTCCAACCACGTCCTTCTGAATTGTTTTGCTAAAACCTTGATTTTTGGAACTCCAACGGAGTCTAAGAATCCAGACCTTCTCTCTTACATCCAAGTTCACGCTTCGATGAAAGACGAAGCCTAGGTATACATGATGATAGCTTCCCTGGAAGTATAGAGCAGCCCTCCTGATGTCTCCAGCTTGCCTGTTGTGCGGGATTTTCCTGAAGTGTTCCCGGGGGATGTTTATAACTTACCCCCGGAGAGAGATGTAGAGTTTACCATAGACTTAGTGCCTGGCACCGGGCCAATCTCCATAGCACCCTATAGAATGTCCCCTCTAGAGCTTGCTAAGTTGAAGGAACAGTTGGAAGTCCTGATGAAGAAGCAGTTCATTAGACCGAGTGTGTCTCCGTGGGGAGCACCTGTGTTGTTAGTGAAGAAGAAGGATGGTAGTATGAGGTTGTGTGTCGACTATCGGCAACTCAACAAGGTGACCATAAAAATCGGTATCCCCTCCCTAGGATTGATGATCTTATGGACCATTTGATGGGCACTTGCATCTTTTCAAAGATAGATTTGAGGTCAGGGTACCATCAGATTCGGGTTAAGTCTGAGGACATCCCGAAGACAGCATTCAGGACGCGATATGGTCATTAGGAGTACTTGGTTATGCCCTTTGGTGTGACCAATGCTCCTGCGGTCTTCATGGACTACATGAACAAGACTTTCCACCGTTATTTGGATAAGTTTGTCGTGGTGTTTATAGATGACATCTTAGTGTACTCCAAGAACAAGGAGGAACATGAGGTGTGAGTTCTAGTTAGAGGAAGTGAGCTTCTTAGGACATGTCATCTCTAAGGGTGGCATAGCAGTGGACCCAACTAAGGTAGAGATGGTGCTCCAATGGGAAGTGCCGAAGTCTGTAACCGAGATTAGGAGTTTCTTGGGGTTAGCCGGGTATTACTAAAGGTTTATAGAAGGTTTCTCTAAGATAGCTTTACCCTTAACCCGTCTCACCAAGAAGGGACAGTTGTTTGTGTGGGACTCCAATTGCTAAGAGAGTTTCCAAACCCTTAAGGATAAGTTGACATCAGCACCAGTGTTAGTTTTGCCAGATCCTAGTGAACCCTTCGTAGTTTACTGTGATGCTTCTAAGCAAGGGTTAGGTGGTGTGTTGATGCGGGATGGTAAGGTAGTTGCTTGTGCTTCTAGGCAGTTAAAAACCCATGAGAAGAACTACCCGACCCATGACCTAGAGCTAGGAGCTGTGGTATTTGCCTCAAAGATCTAAAGGCACTACCTGTATGGAGCGAGGTTTGATGTTTTTAGTAATCATAAGAGTTTGAAGTATCTCTTTGATCAAAAGGAGTTGAATATGAGGCAACGTAGGTGAATGGAGTTCTTAAAGGATTATGACTTCGAGCTGACCTATCACCCAAGAAAGGCCAATGTAGTGGCCGATGCCTTGAGTAGGAAAACGTTGCATGTCTCTGCTTTGTTGGTTAGGGAGATGGATTTGATTGAGGAGTTTAAAGACCTTAGTCTAGCTTGTGAGTTTACCCCTAAGAGTATTAGGCTTGGTACCTTGAAGGTTACCAACATCTTGATAGATCAGATTAAATAGAGTCAGAAATTAGACAAGTTTCTCTTTGACCAGCGAGAGTTGCTTGCTCGGGGTAGAGACCTTAGTTTTAAGGACGGCAACGATGGTGTCGTAAGGTTTAAAGATAGAGTGTGCATACCAGATGTTCCTGAGCTTAGGAAGTTGATCCTTAAAGAAGGACATAGGAGTGGGTTGAGTGTGCACCCAGGTGTCACTAAGATGTATCAGGACCTTAAGAGGATGTTTTGGTGGCCTAGGATGAAGAAGGATGTAGCTGAGTTTGTGTATGCGTGCCTTGTTTGTCAGAAGGCCAAGATAGAACACCAAAATCCTTTAGGAAAGTTACAACCTTTGAGCATTCCAGAATGGAAATGGGATAGCATCTCTATGGATTTTGTGTCTGGACTCCCTAGGACTCCAGCTGGTTTTGAGGCTATATAGGTGGATAGATTGACTAAGTTTGCCCATTTCTTCCCGATGAACATGGAGTATCCTTTAGAGAAGTTAGCCAAGCTGTACATCAAAGAGATAGTTAGGATTCATGATGTACCCTCCAGCATAGTTTCAGATAGAGACCCGAGGTTTACCTCCAGGTTTTGGGAGAGTTTACAGAATGCTTTAGGGACAAAGCTTAGGCTTAGTTCAGCTTACCACCCACAGACTGATGGGCAGTCTAAGTGGATTATCTAGTCCTTAGAGGACTTGTTGAGGGCTTGTGTGTTAGAACAGTCTGATAGTTGGGACAAGTTTTTGCCCCTAATAGAGTTCACCTACAACAACAGTTTCCATTCCAGTATTGGGATGGCACCTTATGAGGCTCTGTATGGGAGGAGATGTAGGACACTTTTGTGTTGGAGTGAACCTAGTGACAGTGTGGTGCTAGGGACAGAGATAGTCCAGGATCCAGGAAACAACAGAAAAGATCAGGATGGTTCAGGAAAAGGTGAGAGTTGCATAGAGTAGGCAATAGAGCTATCATGATAAAAGGAGGAAGGCGCTCGAATTCCAGGTAGGCGATCATGTATTCTTGAGAGTTACTCCAACGACTGGGGTTGGTAGAGTGATGAGGGGGAGGAATCTTACTCCGAGGTTCATTGGTCCTTACCAGATCCACAACAGAGTCAGCGAAGTCGCCTACCAAATAGCCTTGCCACCGTTCTTGTCAAACCTCCACAATGTTTTTCATGTGTCTCAACTCAGAAAGTACATCCATGACCCTAGTCACGTGATAGTTGATGGGGTTCGAATCCGCAAGTGTACGACTTCGTCGTCAAGTAATAAAAAGATCGAATCCACAGGGACCGTGATCTTAAATGACTATCAATTATTAAATCGATTAAACTAGACTATAAAAATATTTGGAAAAGATTTGGTTTTTAAAGGATTAACTAACAATTCAAATATTTAAAATGCAATCAAACAAAATAGGAAAATAAATCAAATGGGGGGTTTTCAAATTCAAAAGAGATTTCCAGGAATTTGGTTACCAACAAGACTGCTCATGTTACTAAATTGATTACCCCTCTTGTTAATTATTGAAATTTGCTTTGAAGGTGAATTAATCTTAAATAAGTTAATGTTCCCTCTCGGGATACAAGAACCATGCTCGATTAAACCAACCCCTACTCTCGTGTTAATTAAATTTAAATCGAACCCTTTAAGCTTTGTGACAATTCAGTGAACCCTTGAAGGACCGCTTCTAACTCTCGTGATTTAAGTCCTAAGTTTAATTCCTATAGATCCAATACCTAAGTTCACCGCTAGGTTCCTCCTTAGAGTATCCATGACATGCAAATAAGTGCGCACCATATTCACAAGTAATTCATGCAATAGGAATCAAATCGAAAGCAAATTGAAATTAACAAGAAGTGAAACGTCAATTCATAACATAAAACAAATCTTGGGCATAGCCCCAATTCCTAGAAATAAAAAGACTACTCAAGCATTGCCATATTCATAGCAAGCTTGATTAACAAAAGCATAAAAGAAAACCTAAGAGAAGAGATGAGATTGAGAAGAAGAGAAATCCTAGTTTTTTTCCTAAGGTAGCAACCCAAGGGATCCTATTTTCGAGCCTAATTGCTCTATTTATAGAGAAGGGTAACTTGAATCCCAAGAAATTACAAAATCAGATCAAATCAGGTTTTAAAATTCTAGATATTACACATCACGGTCGTGATGGCTGTCACGGCCTGACCGTGACAGATTTTGTCTTGGAAAACTTGGCACTGATGGCCTGTCACAGTTGTGATGGCCATCACGGTCTGGCCGTGACAGGTTCTGACTTTTTCGTTCTTTTCTTTTCAGCCTTACTCGATCATGGCCGTGATGGCTATCACGGCTAGGCCATGATGGCTGTCACGACTAGGCCGTGATGGCTGTCACGGCTAGGACGTGATGGCCTCTGTCTGGCTCAGTTTTATTGCTTTTCAAGCTCCATCTTCATGCAAGATCCATCATGGTTGATCTTGAACATTTTAATCTTCAATTCCTGCACAACAACACCACAAAACCGCCTTACCCGTTCCAAGGTAAAAACTAACAAAAATCAAATTAAAAATGCCTAAACTACATGAAAATGCATGCAATATGATAAAGAAATATGAGGTGTAATCACACTCATCAATAGTACCCAATTCCATACAGTTGAAAGAGAACTTGACATTCAAGGTGTTACCTCTTCGAGTCGAGGATAGGAGGGTGAAGCGGCTAAGAGGCAAGGAGATCCCTTTGGTCAAAGTGGTTTGGAGTGGGGCAACTGAGGAAAGTGCTACCTAGGAACTGGAGAGCAGGATGATGGAAGTGTACCCGCACCTTTTCACTTGAGGTACGTAGAAATTTCGAGGACGAACTTTTTATAAGGAGGGTGGAATTGTAACACCCCGCTTTTCGTAAGTGCTTTCTATAAGCTGGTTTTGTTAAGTTGTTGAGTTAGTTGAGGGCTTAGTGGGATTTTGGCTTAAAATTCCATTTCTGGTAGTTGAGCACGCTCGTGCTCAATAGCCGGCACACCCGTGCTTAAAGTCAAAATCCGTGTTCTAACTTAAGTCGAGCACGACCGTGCTCAACACTGAGCACGCCCGTGCTTATTGTAGTGACCGCGTCTCGGGGACGCTAATTTAAGCACGACCGTGCTTAAGGGTGAGCACGCCCGTGCTCAGGTCCAAGTTATATATGATGAAACAGAACCCGAGGGTTTTGCGTGTAACCTTTTTTTTTCCAGTAGCTATTGTTCCCTAGTGCGGCTAGAGAGGTTTTGTTCCTATTTCCATCATACTCTTCCGTTCCTTGAGTATTGGAAATTGGTTGGGAACCTTGTTCACCTGTGTTCATCATATAGAGACAAAGTCTTCCCTTTTGTGCTTCCTTTGTTTTTCTATTGAAATTGGAAACTGAGTTGTTGTGTTTCTGTTGTCTAAGGCTTAGAAGGTTAACTGAGCCGCTCGAGGGAAGGACCCGGTTATTAGTTAAGGAGCATACGTCGTTGTTAGAGATACCTTCAGTCCAGGTATGAGGAGAAGGGTAATGTACTCATAGGCTCGGGGTTAGGGTAAAGTAAAGGGGTTCCCATACCCCGGTTTGGTTTGTATGAATTTGTGTTTGATATATTTAGTTTGTTGGTTATGTTGATAACATGATTTGACTTTTAACATGTTGTTATATGCTTATGTTCATGTTATACTCTTGATGTTATGTTGGTTAAATGGTTGATGCCATGATTGTGGTTAATATAACGTTGAATGGTTGATACCATGTTTATGATGATGATGTTATTACTGATTTTAACCCTTAAAATGAGCTGTTAATGGACCTAGGATTAATGGATTAAAAACTCTAGTTTTTGGTTAAAGACTCAGACTTAGTTTCTGCCCAGAACAGTGCAGTCGTGCATTGAGCACGACCGTGCTGAACAGGGAGCGCGACTGTGCTCCCAGTTGAATTCTGAAAAATGGCCGTGCTTTTAAGCATGACCGTGTAGCAGAGGATCACGACCGTGCCTAATAGAAAGCATGACCGTGTTTCACTTATGTGACCAGCACGGCCGTGCAGGGGATAAGCATGCATGTGCTCCCCTATCAGACAGAGAACAGAATCAAAGGATAAATAAGGGTTTTAACCCTAATCTCCTGATGATGTGATGATGATACTTGAAGCAATTAGGTAACTTGGTTAATGTTTAACATAGATGATAAATGAGATGAGACGGTGAGGTGTTAAGACGGTTAAGACGGTAACCGCTGGGTTATCGCGCGTTGGTTGATGTTGTACCTTAGGGACTGAGAGTTTGTCCCAACGGGGCCTTGACCTCACGGTTTAGGTCTAAAGTGTTGTTGTATCTTGGAGGCCAAGAGTTTGCCCCAAGGGTTGCGGTCGATTCTGCTAAAGTCCTCAGGTAGATTCCGCGAGGCAAGTTGTTGCGGTAGATTCCGTTGAAGTCCTTAGGTAGATTTCGCGAGCCAAGTTGTTGCGGTAGATTCCGCTGCGGTCGATTCCGCTGTTGTCTTCGGTTGATTCCGTTGGAGCTATGGAGGTGGCATTTGCCGTTGTCTATTGTGTTGCATACGCATTGCATCGAAGTTGTCGTTGTTGAGGGATGTTCGACATAGGGGAGGTCACCCGAGAGTACGGTGATTCGGCCATCCACGGTAGGAGTAGATTTTCCATGTGCCTCCGTGACGAGGTATTTGTTGGTTTGATGAGTTGGCTATCCAAGGAGTAGATTCTCCAACATTGAGTCGATTCTCAATGTGGA
The DNA here is from genome assembly GCA_030762895.1 of Sophora flavescens. Classification (NCBI taxonomy): domain Eukaryota; kingdom Viridiplantae; phylum Streptophyta; class Magnoliopsida; order Fabales; family Fabaceae; genus Sophora; species Sophora flavescens. The sequence goes on along the minus strand of CM061066.1, from coordinate 111,650,009 downwards.
TATTTAACTCTGAAGTCGTCCATCCCGTGTTTAGTGGATCCACATGCATTGTTGGTTTAGCGGAGTAGGATTGCATTGCACTGTATAGCATACCGTTAGCATGATGATGATGCTGTTGATGAGATGTTGTTATGCTAGTTGCTGCTGTTTGTTGTTGTTTACTTAACTTCCTACTCCCTTGCTATTATGTTTACATGATTCTTACTCCCTATGTTTGTCTGTTTGTTGTTGGCCTGATTGGCATTTTGCAGAGGATGATGAGCAGCCCGGAGAGGAGTGACTCTGAGGAGCCGCCACTCATAGTTAGGGCTAGTTCTTGTTTAGTTAGTTGTTATTTTTCAGTTGTATTTCGAGGATGTTTGCGGAACGGTTATACCAGCTGAGTCGTGACATCGGGGTTGGGTTTTGATGTTTATCTCTGTTATATTTTTTAATTGTTAAAACTTGGCTTATATTTTCCGCGTTTGTGAACCCGTTCATGTGGGACTTTTCCACCCTTGGACAGAGGTTTTTATTTTAATTGATATTTTCATGATTATAATTTATTAATTGCTTTACATTAAAGTTTTTATACATGCGGGGTTGAAGGGTGTCACAACAACTCCGAAAGTGCATTCATGATCCTTGCCATGTGATAGTACCCGACACAATTCAGTTGAAAGAGAACATGACTTTCGAGGTACTACCACTTCAAGTTGAGGATCGGAGGGTGAAACAGCTAAGAGGCAAGAAGATTCCCTTGGTTAAAGTAGTTTAGAGTGGGGAAACTGACGAAAGTGCTACGTGGAAACTTTAGAGAAAGATGATGGAAGCGTACTCGCACCTTTTCAATCGAGGTGAGTAGAAATTTTGAGGACGAAATTTTTATAAGGGAGACGAAATTTTGAGGCTTAAAATCCCTTTCTGGTGCATGAGCACGGTGTACCAGCACGCCCGTGCTCATGTACCAGCACGCCCGTCCTTGTTTGGCGTGTTCAGTGGCTGCCTTAGCCACGAGCACGACCGTGCTCTAGGGAAGCACGACCATTTCGTAAATGCACATTCGTGACGCTAAAGTTGTGATCCCGTGCTTAAACGAGCACTACCATGTGCTCAAGTTAAGCACGGCCGTGCTTAGTGGGAGCACGGTCGTGCTCGGGGTCTGATGCTTATATAAGAGAGTTTTAGGGAGGGTTACAAGTTAACCCTCATTGTGACACTTTTAGGAATCCTAGTACAGTAGAAAACCTCCGTTTACCCCTTTCCATCAAACTCATCATAGTTCTTGGGTTCTTGTCGTCGTTTGGGAGAGAAAGTACATGTTAGTGTCTTTAAAGGTAAACCGGTTATCCCTCTCTTTAATCTCCTTTTCCTTTTTGTGATTTGGGATTAATTGGTTACCCTTTTGTGTTGGCCAAGGCTTGAGAAGTTCGTTGAGCCACTCGAGGGAAACTGAGTAGAGTTGCTTACGTTGGTGTTAAGGAGAATCTTCATACCATGTATGAGGAGAAGGGATAGTATGAACATGTAGGCATTTGGGGTAGCGTAAGATGAAGGGTTAACCCATGAACCTATTGTTTTCTATTTTCTATCCCGTTTATGATTATACATGTATAGTTGTTATTGGTATGCCTAATTATGAATTGTATTTGATGATGCCATGTTTGGATTGAGGATGCCATGAATGATGATTTTGGTTTGATTATGCTATTCATGATTATGGATGAATGTTGATGAAGGTATTGTCTTTAATGAATGACTTGGTTGTTGGTTGATGTTGTGAGACTATGACGATGTTAATAAGACATTAAAAGATGTTAATAATGACTAATGAAATTAATGGATAAATTTCCAATTGTTCATAAGACTCGAACCGTAGTAAAGAGAAGTGAGATTATTGCTTAAAGGTTTAGTCTAAACCCTAGGATTGATTCTTGAGCGTTTTAGGGACATTAATAATGAAGTTGGAATTAAAGGATTAATTCCCCAATAAGTATTAGACATGGAGATTAATTAAGAGTAATGAAACTGATGTTGATGGTTAGTAAAAATCAATAGGATTGATCTTTCAATTCCCCAGGAAACCTAGCAAGGGTTCCCAGCCCTTCTGCCCAAAAACAGTACAGTCATGCTCCAGTAAGCACGGCTGTGCTCAATAGTCAGCACGTTCGTGCTTGACTTGAAAGTTAGCACGCCCGTGCTGGGGGAAGCACGATCGTGCTCCCCTGCTCAGAACAGAACGTTGAAGACAGAAACAAGGGTGTTTTACCCCAATTGTTCCCAATGATGTAATAAGACACTGAACGAAGAAAAGACAAGTTAGATAATTTAAAGCAAACTGAATGAAAGATAATTAATATGAACGTTAAAAATGGCTAAGTCGGTAACGATGTTTATCGCACATTGTGGTACCTTGGTGCTTGTTGGACAAGGGGGCGTTGATGCTTAATGGTCACGATGTTGTTAATGTTGAACCTTGGTGCCTAGTAGCCAAGGAGGTCTCGATGCCAAGTGGTCGAGGTGTTGATGGTGATAAAACTTTGGTAGCCTAGTGGCCAAAGCGGAGGTGGTGATTGTTGATTGTGTGTTGTTGTTCATGGGAGGTCGTCTGAGAGTAAGGCGATCTGGCCGTCCGCGGTGATTCATCCGAGAGTTAGGTGAATCGTGTACACCCATGGTGGCGCATTCGAGAGTAAATGTGTCGGCTATCCAAGGGGTTCACCCATGGTTTGGTGAACTGCCGGCGTTGGTGCTTAATGGCCAATGTGGATATGCAACTCTGAAGTTGACTACCTGAGGTAGATTGGATCCACATGCATAACGAAGTAGTGGAGTAGTGTTGTACCATATAGTATACATTGATTGAACTATTATGGATGATATAAATGTGCTATCTATGTTGACTTGTGATAACATGCTATTATTATGATGTATGCTGATCTTGCTAACTGCTTCCATGCCATTATGTTTAATACACGTTTCATAATCCTCGTCTTTTATTGTTTACTTTGCATGTACCTTTTTGTTATGCAGAGGACGATGAGCAGCCTGTTGAGGAGTGACTCTGAGGAGCCACTACTCGTCTTTGAATGTATGCTCCTTTTTGTTTATCCGTGATGTTTCTGGGATTTTGGTTATACCAGCTCTATAATGTCACATCAGGGTTGGGTTATGTTTTTCATATTATGTTTTTATTTCCGCGTTGTTTTTAGTTTGGTCACAATACGGTACTTTTTACCCGTGGTTTTCATTTTATAATAAATGATACGCATGTTTTTATTTTATCTCTTTTTTTATTATGCTTTATAAATACATGCGGGGTAGAGGGTGTCACAGCTAATGTATTTGATATCAAGCCGTCAGTTCTTCAATTGGTGCAACAACATCAATTTGATGGAGGGGCACATGAGTATCCTCACAGGTATATCTCGCGATTTTTTGGAGATATGTGATATTTCGAAGTATGTTGGAGTTTCAGATGATGTATATCGCTTGCGTCTCTTCCTTTTATCTCTAAGGGATAGAGCACGCGACTCGTTGGACTTGAACATGGATGGCAGAAGCATTACCACTTGGGAGGACATGGCTCAGAAGTTCCTTATAAGATTCTTTCCTCCTCGGAAAGCGACTCAATTGTAAAAAGCCGTCACCTCTTTCAGGCAATATGAGAATGAGACCTATAGTGAAGCTTGGGAGCGGCACAATATGCTCTTACGAAAGTGTCCTTATTTCTTGGATTTGTGGATGAAGGTGCAGAATTTTTTCAATGGTTTGAGAGGTTTTTCTCAAATTATTTGTGATGCCGCAGCGGGTGGTTATTTTTCTTGCAAATCGGCGGAGGATGCATGGGAACTATTAGATAAGATGGCAAAGAATGATTACAACCGCATGAAAAAGGAGCCAAATATGCAACAAATTTCTAATTCACCTCCCTATAATGCACTCTTGAAGTAACAGAATGAAGCACTTACAAAGATAAAAGTGAATGCGGTAAGAGAGGGGTTACCTCCGAGTTGTGACTTTTGTTAAGGTGACCATGATAGTATCAACTGTCCAGGTAATTTGTCACAGGAGCATGTGGACTCGTGTCACAACTTCTATGATACGGTGCCACAGCTCAAAGATTATCATAGGAATAGGCAAAACAACTACCACCAGGGGCAGAATTGGAATTCAAGAGGCATGGATCATTCGGGTTTCTCTTGGAGCAATATCAGTGGTGGTTTATCAGGAGGACAACAGCAGCAACCGCAACAAAGGCAGTTTTATGGGAATAACTAGAATAATCCACAAGCCCTCCCGAGGTCGAAACAATTGCAAATCACAGATGGTAATAAGCAACCTTGGGAGTTTTCTCTTGAGAATACTAGCGCGGCCATTGAAAAGTTGACGGTGCACACGGAACAGTTATTGACAAGCTAGCAACTCATATAGGTGCAGTGATCCAGAATCTAGAAACCCATGTAGCACAACTTCCAAAGCAATTGAATGAGCGTCTTCCAGGCTCTTCTCCAGGTAATATATAGAACAACCCTAAGAACCAATGCAATGTCGTAACAACTCAAATCGGTAAGGTGTTGGAATCAAAGGGAAGTTCTAGTTCTATTAAGGAAGAAATTCCTAAGGTGCCACAAGTGGAAGCAGAGCAAGCAGTGGAAGAAGAAGTGGTGGTTGAAAAGGTGCCAGAGCAAGAAGGGAAGCTGAAGTTGGTAGATGAAGATTTTTTGAGAAAGAAGTATGTAGAGCCCAAAGAACTTCCTCCTTACATGACGGTGCCATATCCAGAACGCTTGAAGAAGCCTTTGCAAGATAAGCAATTTTCCAATTTCCTTGATGTCTTCCGCAAGCTACAAATCAACATTCCTTTTGTGGAAGCCTTGGAATAAATGTCATCTTATGCCCATATTATGAAGGAGCTTCTCTCCAAGAAGCGGAAGATCATTGATGAGGAAACGATTGCTATAACCGAGGAGTGTAGTGCAATCTTACAATGAAAGCTACCTCCGAAGTTGAAGGATCCGGGTTCATTTAGCATACCTTGCACAATTGGGGAGACGACTTTTGGTAAGGCATTATGTGATCTAAGGGCAAGCATTAATTTAATGCCCATTTCTATGATGAGAAAGCTAGGTATTCAAGACGTCAAGGGGACTATGATGTCACTCCAACTTGAGGATCATCTATTAAATTCCCCTATGGGGTGGTTGAGGACTTGTTGGTGAAGGTGAAAAAATTCATCTTTCCGGCAGACTTTGTGGTGCTTGACATGGATGAAGTTGTCGAGATACCTCTCATTCTAGGTAGGCCTTTCTTGGCTACCGGGCAAGCATTAATAGATGTTCAACAAGGAAAGCTCACACTTCGAGTGCAAGATGAAAATGTGGTCTTCAATGTCTTTGAAGCAATGAACCATCCGGTGGAGCAAGCTAGTGTTTTTAGCATAGATGTGGTGGAGCCAATTATGAAATCCTTTGCCACACAAGAAGCCCTTGGTTCTTCACTTGCAAAAGTGTTGGTAAAATCCCATGTTGATGATGAAGATGGGGAGTTTTTGGAAGATACGAAATTTATTGAATGCCTTAAGCAAATTGAGGCATTGCCAATTCTCCTCAAGGAAGAATGAAAAAAAGGAAGAGCTCAACAAAGAAAGTGTGGAAGATGACAACAAGAAACCGGAGTTGAAGCAACTCCCATCTCACTTGAGGTATGCATTTTTGAGTGAGGAGGGACAACATCTGGTCATCATTAGCAACACTTTGAAGAAGGGTAAGGAAGAAAAGCTCTTAAGAGTTCTTATGGAACACAAGTCCGCCATTGGATGGAAGATTTCAGATTTGAAAAGTATAAGTCCCTCCTTGTGCATGCATAAAATTTTGATGGAGGATGATTATAAATCGGTGGTGCAAACAAAAAGACGGGTAAATCCCATCATGAAAGAAGCGGTGCACAAAGAGGTGATTAAGCTTTTGGATGCCGGAATTATCTATCCAGTCTCGGATAGTAGTTGGGTTAGCCCAATTTATGTGGTCCCAAAGAAGGGAGGTACAACCGTAGTGGTCAATGAAAAGAATGAGATGATTCCAACAAGGACTTTTACGGGTTGGAGAGTGTGTGTGGACTACCAAAAGCTCAATGATGCAACAAGGAAGGACCATTTTACCCTCCCATTCATAGATCAAATTGTGAAAAGGTTATCCGGATATGAGTACTATTGCTTGTTGGATGGGTATTTCGGCTATAACCAAATTGTGGTGGATCCAGAGAACCAAGAAAAGACGGCATTCACTTGTCCATATGGTGTATTTTTGAATATAGGAGGATGCCCTTTGGTTTGTGTAACGCTCCGGCTACTTTCCAAAGGTGCATGCTTTCTATCTTCTCGAACATGGTGGAGAAATTCATTGAGGTCTTTATGGATGACTTCTCGGTCTTCGGATCTTTGTTTGATGATTGCTTGAAGAATTTTCCGTGTGTGCTACAAAGGTGTCAAGAGATCAACCTCGTGCTTAATTGGGAAAAATGTCATTTCATGGTTCGGGAAGGTGTGGTCTTGGGGCATAAAATCTCCCAAAAAGGGATTGAAGTTTACAAAGCCAAGATCGAAGTGATTGAGAAGTTTCCACTACCAACCAATGTGAAGGGTGTGCGAAGTTTTTTCGGGCATGCCGACTTCTATCGACGATTCATCCAGGATTTCTCTAAGATAGCAAAGCCACTATTTGACCTTCTTATGAAGTATGTATCCTTTGAGTTTAATTTTTCGTGTTTAAATGCTTTTAATATTTTGAAACATAGACTTGTGACCACACCTATAATCACTGCACCTAATTGAGAATTACCTTTTGAAATTATGTGTGATGCAAGTGATTATTTAGTGGGGGTTGTATTAGGACAAAGGGTAGAAAAGTTACTCCATGTGATTTACTATGCAAGTAAAGTTTGATATGATGCACAAGCTAACTATTCCACCATTGAAAAAGAACTCCTTGCAGTGGTATTTTCTCTTGATAAATTTATATCATATGTAGTAGGGTCTAAGATTATTGTATTCACCAATCATGCGGCCATTAAGCACTTGATGACAAAACAAGAGGCCAAACCTAGACTAATTCGGTGGATATTACTTTTACAGGAGTTTGATCTTGAGATTGGGGACCGGAATGGTTCTGAAAATGGAGTTATGGACCACTTGTCAAGGTTAGTCAATTCCGACCAAGAAGAGAAATTATTAGATATCCAGGAAGAATTTCCGGATGAACGCTTGTTCATTATTTTTGAAAAATCCTCTCCTTGGTTCACAGATATGGCCAACTACAAAGCTTCAAAAGTGGTCCCAGAAGGCTTTACTAGGCAACAAAGAAAGAACTTATTCTCGGATGCAAAATATTATATTTGGGAGGATCCCTTTTTGTTCAAGAAATGTGCGGATGGATTGATCCAAATGTGCATTCCTCGTGATCAAATTGGAAACGTGATGTGGCATTACCATAGCTCGGATAATGGTGGGCACTTTGGGGGAAAGAAGACTGCAGAGAAGGTCCTCCAAAGTGGGTTCTATTGGCCCACCGTCTTCAAGAATGCACAAACTTTTGTGAAGATGTGTGATCGTTTCCAAAGGGTTGGCAATATCTCCAAGCGGCATGAACTTCATCTTCAAAGCATGTTAGAGGTAGAGATCTTTGATGTTGGGGTATTTATTTCATAGGACCTTTTCCTCCGTCATTTTCCTAACAATACATTTTGATGGCGGTGGATTATGTTTCCAAGTGGGTTGAAGTCATACCAACCACAACGGATGATGCACGGGTTGTCATGGAATTCATAAGGCTCAACATTTTCATAAGGTTTGGTGTTCCAAGGGTCCTAATTAGTGATGGTGGTTCACACTTTTGCAACAAACAAATGGATCACCTATTACCAAGATATGGGGTCACACATAAGATAGCCACTCCTTACCATCCGTAAACCAGTGGTCAAGTGAATAAGTATCCACCCGTGAGTTGAAGCAAATTCTAGAGAAGACAGTAAACTCATCACGGAAGTATTGGTCAAAGAAAGTAGATGATTCACTATGGGGATACAGGACCGCTTTCAAAACACCCATTGGTAGATCTCCATATAATATGGTTTTTGTAAAGGCGTGTCACTTGCAGTTGGAATTGGAGCATAAGTCCTATTGGGCAATTAAGGCCTTTAACTATGATTTGAAGAAAGCCGGTGAGAAGCGCCTACTGGACCTGAGTGAATTGGTGAAGATTCGTATGCAAGCGTATGAAAATGCGGGAATCTACAAGGAGCGGACAAATGCTTGGCATGATAAGAACATTTTGCCTAGGAGGTTTGAACCAGGGCATTGGGTTTTATTGTACAACTCCAGATTGAGGTTGTTTCCGGTTAAGCTGAAATCCCGGTGGTCGGGACCTTTCAAGGCCCACAAGGTTTTTCCACATGGAGCAGTAGAGTTGAAAGGCAATGAACCAGGAGACATCTTCAAGGTGAATGGCCAAAGGCTCAAGCACTACAATGGGGAACCTTCCCAAAGAGACAATCAAGCTTTAAGCTAGACTAGCCATTCGCGGGAGACTTGAGTCAGGCTCGGGACATTAAACAAGTGCTACTTGGGAGGCAACCCAAGGTTTATATCATTTTATTGCATAAATAGAGTCATAAAAATAATAAAAATTGTCTCATATGGGGTCCTTAGTTAGAAAATTGCATTTAGGAAGCATGTAGGATTTAATCGCATAAGAAAATAGGGGGGGAAAATTTGTCTCTGGCTTGCCCCCCGAGCAAAGGCTCGCGAGAAGGGAGAAATTTACCATGTCTCTGTTAAGTCTCTAAAATGTCCGATGTGCATTTCCCTAAGTTTTATGAGAACTAAACATTGATTAATGATTTAATTAACTTTCATATTGGTTGCTAACCTGTCTATCTAGTGTGCAGATTAAAACTGTAAGAATCATCTGTCTGCTCATATGTGACTACCTGTTTGAATAAGCGAAAGTCAACCTATCTGCTGACTAGGATTATTGACTTCTTTCAAGATACGTCTTCAACCTGTCTCTCCACGAGTTCCTACACTTGTCTGAGGTTACTCGTTGAAGAATCAAGGACCAAATAGGCTTTTGTTGGCTGTCCCATCAGAAAGAGACTTGAAGCCTTCTCTCCTACTCAGTCTCACGCTTATCAAGAAAAGTCAGAAGTTACTTTCTCAAGCAACCTCAGCTATCAGAACCAAAGACCAGTTAAAGAATGCTTCCAACATGCTTTATTCCCTAGTACCTCTGGTCCTTACACGAAAAGGGAATTGTACTCAGCAAAGTACAAAAAGCTCTCTGCACAACTCTGATATGGTTGTATCACGATGCATAAAGCCATGATCCTTCATGTTAGAGTACAACCAACGTTCCTATTGCATTGAGGGCTGCCCAGAACTACTCTGTTGCATTTAATGAAGTTCTGCTTGAAGCCAACATCTGAGGGAATGTCTCTAACGGATCTTAAATGTTTGAAGACTATAAATACAGAAGTCATTGAAGATGAAGATATAGAGAATACATACAGCATTAAAGAGCCATTACTGTGTGCATTAATATCTTCATTCTTTCATTCTGTATTCTTCAACCATTTGAAGTTATTATGCGGACTTTCCTAAGCTTTACATTTAAACCACTCTCCGAGTGTTAGTGAAAGATCTGTCTGTCTGAAGTTGTATTTATTACAAATCACATTTCTCAAAACTTGTCTTGGAGCCTGAAGAGGCTAGGTTTGCAAAGAATACTTGTATTGGATCCTGAAGAGGCTAGGTGTGCAAACAATACTTGGAGTCTGTAACCTGATCAGTTATAGTGGATAAAACTTGATGCTGCCAAGGACTAGACGTAGCTCTTTGCTTTGAAGAGTGAACCAGGATAAATAGCCGTGTCAATCTCTCTTTCCTTATAAACTCTTTAGTTGCTTTAGTTTTCTTATCCTTTTATCAAGTGGTGTGTTTGTCTAAGTCAATGTTAAAATTTCATCAGACAAGTCACCTGTTTGTCCTGTATCTTTCCACTCATCTGAACCAAATTTCTGTATGCGAAAAGATTTCAACTTTGTTTAAATTCTGATAAACACAATTCAACCCCCCATTCTCGTGTTTATAGTTGTCTATTTCAATCTCTAGCTCGTCCCGAGAAACGTGTCTCGCCCTGCGAGGCATCAAGAAATTAAAAAGGTTAAAAATCCTAGATTCGCCCCGCAAGCCCTTGCTAGCCCCGCAATCTGGGCAACTCAGAAAGGAGGAATTTTCCAGATTCACCTCGTGAATCTTGGCTCGCCCCTCGAGCCAAAACACCAAGAATTTGGTCTTCACTGGTTCGCGTCGTGAGCCACTATTCACCCAGAGAATCTGGGAAAGATGAAAGGGGCATAATTTCAATATTTTCCCCGCAAACCCTTGCTCGTCCTGCGAGCACCAAAATTAGGGTTTCAAATTGAGGATTTTTTAAGTGCTTTCCCCATAAGCGAGGGAAGTTTTAACGGCCCGCGAACTTCCCAGAGCTCATTCACGCGGGCTCTCTCAAGAAAAACACAAAAATCTCTATTCTCCCACTGATTTGTACGCAATTGCAAAGGGATTCACCACACACACACACCCTTTTGTCTTCCTCACTGACTTTGTGCTACAAAGGTAAGGTTATAATACCTTTTTGGGTCAATGCGGATTCAATCTCGATTTGTGGACGAACCATTAGAAGAATGAGAATAATATGGATGATATACATGTTGCTTTAATGTTTACTATGAATCCATGACTCTTATGAAACGAAAACTCGTATGTTAGACACCGTCCTTAGAATGCATATGAATGAATTCCTGAATATGATGAGTGTGGTGAGGAATGTGGAGAGTTTGATATTAATATTAGATATTTGATTAAATATGTGAGTAAGGAGAGATTTGTGGTACAAATATGGATTTTGTATGCCTCTGTTGTGGTGAGAACCTAAGTTTGGGGTTCCCGAGTTCTGTTTAAGGATATTGCATGCTAGGTGGGCATTTGGGTGAATTTTCTGAAATTTTAGAACGAATTTATGAGTTCTAAGTTTATGTTTGAACTGCCTGGGTAATAATTGTCATTGAATTGTATTGATATTAATATTGTGCACTATATTAGGACTCTTCTGATTTTCAGGTATGGCTCCTCCAAAGAACACTACTGAAAAGCAGCAGCCGAAGCGCAAAAAGCTTCAGGCAACTCAGGAAGAGGAGTTGGTGCTCCCTGAGGGACCCGAAACCTCTTCTAGGAGTACGAATCCTTCCATCCGCTTTCGATCTCCTATGCATGAGGAGCATTGGAAGCTGGTTAGAGGGAAGGAGATTGAACTCGAGTGGAGGGTGGCTCTTGCAGGGAAAATTTACTCCTTCGTCACTAAGGAGATCACCCGGAGGGGCTGGGGTTATTTGGCTAACCTTCCTATGCGAGTTGACCTTAAACTCGTCAAGGAATTTTATGCCAATGCCTACAGCCCCGACCCCATTAGCCAGGGTGTATCACCTTGATGAGGGGTGTGGGGATCACCTTTACTGCTGAGGACATCAACCACTGCCTCAATGTCCAGAACCCTAGGGAGAGAGGAGTGAGCATCAGCTGATACCAGCAGTCCAGGTCCTTGCCCAGCCTATATTGAACACATGCTGCAAGCCGGGCGTTCAGTGGGCAGTAGGGACCTCTGGGAACCTACTTAGGCTTATGAGGATGGATCTTAATCCCGTGGCCCGTATTTGGCATGCGTTCATCCATGCCAACCTGATGTGCAGCTCCCACGAGTCTAACATCACTACTGCACGGGCTCACCTTCCCTATGCCATCATGGAGGGGAAGAGTATCGACGTGGGCTCAGTGATAGCCACAAACATCTAGTAGAAGGTCAACTCCAGGAACGCGAAGGAGGTATTGGCTCACGGGTTCCTTATTACTAAGATGATGGCCAGGGCAGGATTCGATGTGTTCCAGGAGATTGAGAAAGCTCCTAGGCAGTCAATCGACAGAGACTACATCCACCGCCACTGCTAAGGAGAGCCAGCACCACCGAAGAGGCAGAGAGCAGCTTAATCACCTCAGCGCCCATCCACGGACCAGATGTTGGTCGCCATCCAGCATAAGATGCAGGCCATAATGAGGTCGCATGTGGCGACCAGGGACTTCTATAGAGAGCATAATAGAGCTGCAGAGTAGGGTCGGGTAGCTATCTATTCTTCTGAGGATGAGCTGGACCTCGGATTTGACTGACAGGACTTTCCTGGGGACTAGGATGCCCAGCCAGAGGGGGGGTACCCGAGGCTCCAGAGCATGAAGATGATGCTGCTGGCCAGGATGAGGAGGATGACCCGACGAACATGATTGATTTTGACTGAGTTTCGCCAGGATCATTTTAGATTTTTCTTTTTTGAGTTTAGCTCGCATTCGATATGGTTGTATGTTTAGTTATAGCTAGAAACTCATTATTTTTATATGTCGAATATATTTATGCACTATTTTTGTATGTATTCTAGTGCATGTTTTACTTTATTTTTTTTATTTTAATTATAAATATTGACCATAGTTGACTTGTGATAATTAAATGCCAATCGACCGGAGCTTCTTGCACAATGAGAGACAGTCAATAGATGAGAGAACAATCACTCTGAACCACCCCGAGTATCAAGAGGTCAAAGATGCAATTCGAGATAGACGGATCCCCTTCCCATTTCTAGAAAATTTGACAAAAGAACAAGAGGAAGAGAAAGACCCGTTTCACTTGAGCTTTGATAGGGGTGTGAATGATTATGATCGAAGGGAGATAGGGCACGAGATCAAAGAGAGGCAACAAAACTTACCGGTATGCATAGCCACTGCTTATTCGTCATACGTGAAAGTCAAGAAAGCGGTGGAAGACAAGTGGATCCCATTCCTTGAAGTAGAGAACTTTACTAAAAAGGAAGAGGATGAGTGGGATCTGATTTGGTTGCTAACTCTCAAGGGTGAAAATGATTGTGCATGGCTAGAGATAGAGATGATTCGGCTTGCTAAGGATGGCATCCCAGAGGGAAAGCCTCCGAGAGAGGAAGCTACGATTTTAGCCCTCAACTTGCATGGGCTAGGCAATGTGATGAGGCCGAATCTAGTCGGCCAAGGAAGAGAGCAAAGAGAGATGAGGAAGAGTTGAGGAATGCTAATGAGAATGTGGGGTCCGCTCCGACTCCTTGAGATAATAATTTCTAAACCCTTCTATTTTTTTTTTCTTTTGGTTTCGAATTTTTGCAAGTAAATATTGGTCACAAAAATACATAGTGTCTATAGAGTCTAGTTGGTGAGTCTTGATGAATTTGATCGAATTGAGCTTAGATTGAATGCATTTGCTAATTGTTGGAAAAATCTTGATGAATTTCCCCTATGTTTTGAAAAGTTGAAAAAAATTGATCCCCGTGAAAAAATGAAAATGAACTTAGAAAATTTTGTTGTGAATGTATGATTTATGACAAGTTTGGGGTGAAGGGTGCACACACTAAGGATGTATCTCGGTCAAACAATTTACGAAAAATGTTCAGGTGAGGAATTTGAGACTCCAACATTATTTTTCAATTATGTGAGTCCACTATTAAGTTACACTTTCCCAGATTTGCTTGATCTCTGCATGGTTTGCATGAGTGTATGTTGCATCACATGATCTAGACATTTTCTTTGGAATTAGCCACTTGGCCTAAACAGAACAATCCTTAATGTATGTTCCTTAGTTAGCCACTTTGAGCCTTAATGACCTTATGTTATAAGTCAAAAATCCTTAATGACCTTATGTTATAATCAAAAATCCGGAAAAACCATGTTAACCCAATCTTAGGATTTAGGACAGCATGAATGCTTAGCAAGACAAGGATTGTCGAAAACTAAGTTTGGTGGCTACAAGGGATTGATATATTATTTTTGGGTTGATAAAAAGAAAAAGTAAACAAGGTTGGAGCCAAAGGTCAAAATAGAAAAAGAAAAAGAAGAAAAATATAAAAATGCAAAGGGCAAAGAAAAAGGGTATAAAAATGGAAAAACACCCAAAGTGTGAAAAGGAAAAAATGGAAAAGGGAATGAGAGTGAAGATCAAAGTGTAAAAGGTTTCATGCTCTCTCAAATCCTAGCTTTGCATATCATTCCTTGAGTCAGGCCTCATTACAGCCTTTAAAAGACCTTTTGATGATGCATGCATGTTTTTGTGAGAACTATGTTTGAGATGAAAACCAAATTCATGGAAAGTGCGCTTAAAATGTGTAATTGAGTGAAAGTTGATAACCTAGACACTTGAGTGAATGAGTGAAACACTAAATGCCCTTGTGAGGAAGGAAATTGTTTGACAGCCTTTAAAAGACCTTTTGATGATGCATGCATGTTTTTGTGGGAACTATGTTTGAGATGAAAATCAAATTCATGGAAAGTGCGCTTAAAATGTGTAATTGAGTGAAAGTTGATAACCTAGACACTTGAGTGAATGAGTGAAACACTAAATGCCCTTGTGAGGAAGGAAATTGTTTGAAATTGGTGATATTCCTTTTTGTGTGTATGTTGGATCCTTTGCTTAGATTAATGATTGCATGAATGATGAGATTCTCTTTGTTTGAAATAAATGAATTTGGTGATTGTTTAATTGAAATGAAAGGGGGGGAAGCATTGAATGATATTTGAATTGAAAAGGTGTATAAAATTTGTGCGAAGTTTGATTAAGTCCATTGAGCTTGCCTAAGTCTTGAGTCTTTTTTATTTTTAGTTTGTTTGGGGACAAGCAAAGTTTATGTTTGGGGTATTTTGATAAATCTTTGGTTCATCTAGTTTTATAGCTAGAAAGACCACAATTTTGATACCAATTGTGCGAGTTTAATCTCGTTTTCGCCCAAATTTGGCTTTAATTGTCCTCAAGCAACAGATTGAGTCTTTTAGGTAATTTTTAGGAATTTTTACTATTTTTGAGTCCAATAAAGCATGAGGTGCTATTTTTAGTTTTAAGTTAAAAGTGAAGCTCGAGAAAACATGGAAAAATTGAAGAAAACAAGCAAAAAGAAGAAAATTGATGTCTCGCCCCACGAGCCAGAAGTAATGCTGAGAGGAAATTGAAGGACTTCTGGTGTGCCCCGCGAGCCAAACCCAGGAAAGAAGCAGTTGTTCTGTCTCGCCCCGGGAAGATTCAAACTTTTTGGAGCCAATTTCAAGCGCTCGCACCGCGAGCGTGAGCTGCCTTGTTTTTTTTATATATAACCTTGTATTTGTGCGAAATTTGAGGATCCAATCCTAGTTTTCTCAGAGCTGCATCTCTTTTAGGCTTTTACACAGTTTCTTAGTTTTATTTTATGTTTTCCATTGAATTGATGATGTTGATGTACGCTATGAGGAACTAATCCTCTTTTCTAAGGAAGCAATGAAACCGCTCATGATGGCATAGTGAATTGTGATGTTTTCTACTCCCTACTATTAATTCTTGCTTCTTAATTCTGTTCTGTTTGTGTTAATCATATGAGCTCGTGGTTAACTAGTCAAGCATGATGAGTCCGACCGGAGATTCATGCTTTAGAACTTGAATTAAGAACACAAGTTGAATATTGATAGAGATATAATAGGAGATTTGTGCAATTGTTATAGGGAACCAAAAACTTAATGGATCTTGCTTGTTAATCTTCGAATAGAGATATAGTTGATTGATATGTTAGGATGTTTTCTTTTGTGCTCGAACGAGACATTAGAATAATTTAGGGTTCCTGGTTGGCATGAAATTGAACCTAGGGATAGAAAATAATCAGTTGGATCTATTGCTTAATTGGGTTGGTAAATTCATAACTTTAGAACTTTCCCAATTTTAATCACACCCGTTGATAATTGTTTTTGATTTGTTTCCACTTGAAATTGAGAATTGCCTTAGATAACTAATTTGTCACTTGAATTGATCTCAAAACAACTTCCCTCCTTTGACTTTGTCAACATTAATTGCTTTCTTTGAATTCAGATATAAATTTGTCACACAATCCCTATGTTCGATCTCGATAGTTTACTTATCGTATTTTTATTACCCGCTTTGATCCTAGATACTTTTCGGAACCCATCACGCCTCCCGCTTGCACGCACACAAACAAACACATATGTATGCGGGGGTTTCATGAGTGATCAAAACACGGAGATTGATTGTTGTGTTTGTGTTTGGGTGTTCTCATGAGTGGTCAAAACACCGAGATTGATTGTTGTTTGTTTGTGTGTGTGTGTGAACTTTGTTAAAAAAAAAAAAAATTCTTTGACATTAAGGAATTCAAAAAAGGCCGAGAGTTGATCTTCTCAAGCAATTCAGTCCAAAATTCAGTTTTATCAAGTAATACTAACATAAATTTTAATGACAACAGAAAATTCGGCTGTTCTTATTAAATAAAAAAAAGATAAAAGATAAAAATTAACTAGTCATCATTATTATAGTATTTAAATAAATTGATTCTGAGTATAAATTCACTTCAAAAAGCTTGTATGCACTTGCATATTGAAGATTTTGTTAACTAAATAGCCGGACACATATCAAAGGGCACTCAAATCCGATAGCCTTCTTACAAAGGAATCATCTGTAGCATATATTCCTTCAAAGTACTGTTATATGGGAAATCAAACACATCTTGTATTCTTTGAAGAAACTGGAACATTGGCTCCGGGCATGTAGCAGAAGAAAGAGAAGCTAAAAGTCCAGTATATATATCTTGTAACATTGAAGGTGACTTTTCCTGAACCCACTTCAAGTGCTCAATGGCAATTGGAATCTCTTTTGCATCTGCCAAACATTTCAACAAAATTACATGGGACTCTGCACGTCCTATATCATGATTGAGATCACAAAGTAACTTGCAAGCAGCCAAACGATGTCCTGCATGGAATGGAAAACATACAATATGACAATATGTTAAATTGTGACATGAAGCAGCAAGATAACAAGCCTAGCATTGAATAATGTACAAAACATTGTATCATGCAACATGTTGAAGTTAACAAATATTTGTGCAATTAATTGGATAATAGTAGTACCTTTCCTGCAGAGTGACAATGTAAACGAGCTCAATATGTCTCTTGCAAGGTTTATGTCCTGTTTGGTGGACATGTTATAGAGCTTAAAAGCTGCTTCAAGCTTGTCTTCTTGGCAAAGCCCTTCTAGAAGAAGTGTGTAACTTGTAACATCAGGTGTTACCCCTTTTTCCAACATGTGGTGAAATAACATCTGAGCTTCTTCAGCTTTTCCTACTTCAGCAAACTTTCTTATTAGAATGTTGTATGTTTTCAAGTTCCCACAACAACCACATGAAAACATCTCATCCCAAAGCTTCCTTGCAGGACGCAATAGATCCTCCTTACAACATGCCTCCATCACATAGTTATAGGACTCAACATTGGGGATGAATCCTTTCTTCCTCATTTCCTGGAGAACAGCATAGCCTTCTTTCACTCTCCCCGCCTTGCATAAGAACGACACCGCCACATTGTAACTGTCTACATCTTTGAAGTAGTCTTGAGAGTTTAAAATACGAAACATCTCCAATAATTCATCAACCTTGCCATGCCTACACAGGTTCCTACTCAAGTTGCTCACAGTTGAAAAAGTTGGAAACCTCTCTTTTTCAGTCATGAAATTGAAAAACATAATTGCTGCACCAGGATCAATACTTGACACTGATCCTATCAACACATTGAGAACATCATCCTCAACAGGAAAATTACCTTCAACAATTATCTCCCCAAGTTCTTTTGCTTCATTAATCCGCCTCTCCGAAACCAACCCAAGTATCATCTCCCTATAATCACCGCTTCTCGGTGCCACCCCCAACTTCCTCTTCATCTTCAAAACCTTAACCTCATCAGCCACATTTTGCATCTCACGGAACGCCACCGCAACAACCCGGTAAGCCACAAAATCAGGTTTCCAACCCCTATCCCTCAGCTCCCCCAACATCCACAAAGCCTCCGAAACCTTAGAAGCACGACACAACCCATGGACAATCAAAACCGCCACAACAGACCCATCAATCCCAGAACCAAATTCCCTAACAGCATCCAACACTCTCAAAACTCTCTCCAAATCACCGTCCTTACAAACCCTCCACACAAAAACCCCAAAACCAAGTGTGCTAAAAGGTACGCCTCCAACAGTCATTCCCTCAAACACCTTGTGTCCACTATCCAAACACCCATCAGAAGCAAGAGCAGCCAAAAGGGAGTTACAAGTGTCGCTCCCAACCTCGCTGCTAAGAGAAGCAACACTGTTGTAAACACAAAAAGCTTTCTGGGTATTGTTGGCAGCAATGTAGGAAGCTATTATGGAGCTTAAAAGTGAAGGGTGGATGGTAAAGTTGAGAGCTTTGGCTTGTTTGAGAAGGGAATAGATGGCATTATTGTTGGAGTGGTGGTGAGTAGTGTGGGAGAGAGATCTGAGGATGGAGTGAAAGGTGGTGGGAGTGTGGGTGAAGTTGGGTTGTTGAGAGGCCCAATTGAAGAAGCCAAGGGCAAGAGAGTGGTGGGTGAGAAGGTATGGGTCTATGATTGTGGCTACAAGTGATGGGGTCAGAAAGTGGCGGCAACCAAGGTTGTGGAGAGTGTGTTCCAGTGATGGACTCCATGAACGGGTGGTTGGGTTTGAGGCTGAGATTAGAGCACGGCTTATTCTAACTGCCAAATTTCCCGCTTCACCTTTCATCAGTTGTTGTTATTTGTTCTATGTTCCATTTCTCGGATTTTACCAAACTCTGTATTAACGTTTTTAGATTGAACAAATTTCCCGCTTCACCTTTCAAGAGTAGAGTGAACAAATTTTAACGTTCAAAAATAGTGGATCAGATGATGTAATTAAATTACCCTACATGCCTGTTTTTTCGGTTTACCTACTTTAGGCTACGTTTGGGGGAGTTTTGGAGAGGATGGAGTGGAATGATTAGTAATAGAGTGAAATGGTTAGTAATAGTAAAGGTATCAGAGTGCAGCAGATAAAATAAAGAGAAGGAGATCAAGATTGGAATTCTGTTTCAAAAATGTATATTCTCTTAGCACGTCTTTACACGGAGTATAGTTTAGCATATATAGATACAATAGAGTGTGGAGTATAACTGTATAACTAACTTTAACAGATCCTAACAGTTTTGCAACTAACTAACTAACAGTTCCCTTGACACCCCATGGCAAACTCATGGGTGAGGTGTCGCGAACTCTGAGTTTGGAGCAACATTGATGGAAGCTGGATTGAGGAAGAGGCTTGGTCAGTACATCAGCTGTTTGCTCAGTGGAAGGAATGTGATGAACTTCAAGTTCTTTGCGTTGAATCTTTTCTCTTACAAAATACAAATCAAGCTCAAAGCGTTTGGTGCGCGAGTGGAGAATTGGATTAGCAGCTAGAAGTATGTCACTAAGGTTGTCACAATACACTCTGGGAGGAGCAGATAATGGGAAGCGTAACTCAATTAGCAGGGATTGCAACCATGTCAACTCAGCAGTGACAGCAGCTAAGCTGCGACTCAGCCTCAGTGCTAGAACGTGAGACTACAGCCTGCTTCTTAGAGGCCCAAGAGATGAGGTTTGATCCTAAATAAACACAGTAGCCAGTGGTGGATTTTCGATCATCAATGTCAGACCCCCAGTCAGCATCACAGAATGCTGTGAGGCGCAAGTCCGAGGCTTTGGAGAAGTGAAGACCATGTGTGGAAGTACCTTTCAAATATCGGAGTATCCTCTTCACTGCTTGCCAGTGAGAGTCTTTGGGAGAGTGCATAAATTGACATACCCTATTAACAGCATAAGCTACATCAGTAGGGTCATCGGTGACATATTGAAGACCTCCAACCAAGGATCTATAAAGACTTGGATTGTCAGCCTCATTAGTATCATGGGCAGTGAGTTTAGCAGTGGACACCATTGGAGTCTTCATAGGGTTGACAATTGACATGTTGGCTTTCTGGAGTAGATCATTAATGTACTTGGTCTGATTTAGCGAGATGCCACCTGCTGCAGTTTCTTGAACTTGTATGCCAAGGAAAAAGTTAAGGTTTTCTAAGTCTTTGAGAGGAAACTGAGAGTGTATGGATTGGATCAGCTCTGAGATAGCAGCATTCGAGTTGCTTGTGATGATAATGTCATCAACATACACAAGGATAATGATGGTGTGAGTGCTGGTAAATTTTGTAAATAGAGAAGTATCACACTTGGTGGAGGAGAAGCCGAGCTTATTGAGGTAAGAGTGGAGTTTTTGGAACCATGATCTGGGGGCCTGCTTCAAGCCATATAGGGCTTTGTTTAATTTGCACACAAGGGAGCCATCACCTTGGACAAAGCCAGGTGGTTGAGTCATGTAGACTTCCTCTGATAAGTCACCATTCAGAAAGGCATTGTTAATAACAATTTGCTTGATGAACCAGTTCTATGAAAGAGCAAGAGTAAGTACTACTCTGACTGTGGTAGGCTTGACTACTGGGCTGAAGGTCTCAAAGAAATCGAAGCCCTCTTGTTGATGAAAGCCTTTTGCCACTAGTCGGGCTTTGTGGTTGCTAATTGTTCCATCAGGGTTATGCTTCAGTCTAAAAACCCATTTGCAACCAATTGGGTTTCTACCATGTGGAAGAGGCACCAGATTCCAGGTCTTTGTCTGCATCAAGGCTGAGTACTCTTGTTCCATGGCTGACTTCCAATAGGGAGACTTGAGAGCACTCTTGACTGATTTGGGTTCAAGATTGTGATCGTATTGCAACCGGAAGTCTGCTAGGAGGACTTTGGGCTTGAAGATGCCGATTTGCTTCTTGTTCTCATGGGGTGCGGGTTTGTGATCGCATCGGCTTGGCGGCGAAAGATTACTGACCAATATGCACAATAGGTGAAGTTGGGTTGTGTGAGACATCTTTGTCTCGATTCAATATGCACAGAGAGAATGAGGCACCGGGTTGTGTTGTGGTGAGCTGATATCAGGAGCTGCAGACCTTGCCATAACATGTTCAGTAAACTCAGATGAGGATGATGGTGTGGCAGCAGTGTCAAGTGATTGAGCCAAAGGAGTGGACAAAGGAGTAAATCTGTTAGTACAAGGCAAAGTAGGAATAGAAGGTACACATATAAGGGGTGAAGGAGGGGCAAGCACATCAGTGGAAGAAAAGTTAGGATTGCATTTAAAGGGAAACACATGTTCATCAAACTGTACATGCATGGAAATATACAATCTTCCTGTGTTAGTTAAGCAGAGATAGCCTTTATGAGCAACACTATATCCAAGGAAAACACATTGTTGGCTTCTATATTGAAATTTATTTCTGTTATAAGGTCTCAAGTATGGAAAGCAACTGCAACCAAAGACTCTTAACAGGGAGTAATCAGGAGTAATGTGAAATAAGGTTTCTAAAGGATTAGCATTGTTAAGAGTAGGGGTGGGTAATCTATTAATGATGTATACAGCAGTTTGGAATGCCTCACCCCAGTATTTCAGTGGCATTGAGGCATTTTCAAGGAGAGCAAGTCCAAGCTCAGTGATATGTCTGTGTTTCCTTTCAGCCATACCATTTTGCTCATGTGTGTAAGGGCAACTAAACCGATGAACAATGCCCTGTGAACTGAGATACTTGGTGATTGGAGAATATTCTTTGCCACCATCACTCTGAAAGACTTTTATCTTTGTGCCAAGTTGGTTTTCAACTAGGGTTTTGAAGTGCATAAAGCAGTTAAACGTTTGAGATTTGTTCTGTAATAAGTAAATCCAGGTGTATCTAGAGTAAGCATCAATGAAATGGAGGTAGTACCTGCTGCCATTGGTTGATGGCATTGGAGCTGGACCCCAAATGTCTGAGTATATTAGTTGAAGGGGCTGATCATACACAGTAGATGACATGGGTAAAGGAAGCTTATGTGACTTGCCTAAGCAACAAGCAGTGCACAAATTGGGTATTTTATTGCTATCAAAAGGAATTTTACATAGTTTGAGAACATTACAAACAGTTTTAGAGTGAGCATGGCCTAATCTTGCATGTCACAAGTTGTATACATCATTAACAGCTACATTATTACAACTATGATTGGAATGACTAAGCTCATTATATTTGGAGAGAGAAGTAGTAGGTTGCAGACGAAAGTTGTCAAAAGCATACAAGCCATTTTTAAGCTTGCCTTCCAAAGAGAATTTGATGAGTATCCTGGGATTTTACATGGCAGAAATCAGCATGAAATTCAAAGTAAACTCGGTTGTCTCTTGAAAATTGAGAGACACTTAATAGATTTTTGGAAATGCTAGGGACATGCAGCAAATTATTTAAGAACAAAGGTTTAATTGACTTGGGTGAAAAAAGGAGAGAGTTACCAGTATGGTGAATATGAGTGGTATCTCCATTGGCCATCTTGATTCTGCCATCACCATTGTACACTGATTTACTGAACATGTTTGATGAGTCTGGAGTGATGTGGTTTGTAGCCCCTGAATCAGGATACCAGGCTGGATCAAAAACAGTTTCTGGGACTGCCATAAGTGCAGATATGGAGGGGTCTGCATCTGTAGTTTGTTATGATATCATGGCTCTACCATTGTGGTTGAAAGTGGAGCTATTCTCTGAGGCTTGGTTGGAGCCTTGATAATTTTCATCGAACCTATGCCAACACTGAATTGCTGAGTGGCCATATTTGTCACAAAGTTGACACTGCGGCTTGTTAAAGCCATGCCTGCCACCTCCTCTATTCATGGATCTGCCTCTTCCTCTGTTGCTTCTTGGGCTGAATCTTCCTCTATTCGGATTAAAGAACGTTCCTCTATTACCTGAGCATCTTCCTCCTTTGTATGATTATGATTGAACAAGATTAGCTTGAAGATCTTGCATGCCAAAAGCATCAGGTTTCTTGTGCTTTTCAATTCTTTCTTCGATCGCCATCAGTAATGCTTCAATTTCTTGAATTGTATAAGGATCAGTTCTGGACAAAATTGAGGCTACTATAGAATCATACTCATCAGGGAGTCCATCAAGGATGACTTGTATGTGTTCATCATCATCAATCGATGAACCAGCTGCAGCTAGTGTGTCCACTATTTTCTTTATTGTAAGTAAGTATTCATTGAGGTTTCCTACTTTCTTGACATTCTTGATCTGGGTTTTCAGTTTGCTTACCTTTGCCCTAGTTTGTGAGGCAAAAAATACTTCGATCTTTTTCCAGATTTGGTATGCATAATCACAGCCTACCATTCTTGTATGCAGGTTGGGAGACATGGAAGCCAATAGCCAAGTAAGAATCAATTGATCTTGCTGCTCCCAGTTTTCGTATTCAAAACTGATTTTTCCTAATTCTTCATCTTCATCATTGCTGAATTTCTTTGGCATTCCTCCTTTTTGTGCCTCTGAGATGAACTTCTGAAGTCTGAAACCCTTGATTGTGCCAAGTGCTTGCTGTTTCCAAGTGAGAAAGTTCTCATCATCCAGCTTAATTGAAACTGGAGTGGACAGTGACTGCATAACAGGTTGTGATGCCATTGAAGGTTGCGAGCTCGAAGTTGCCATTGAAGGATCGAGCTCTGATACCATAAAGGTATCAGAGTGCAGCAGATAAAAGAATGAGAAGGAGATCAAGATTGGAATTCTGTTTCAGAAATGTATATTCTCTTAGCATGTCTTTACACAGAGTATAGTTTAGCATATATAGATACAATAGAGTGTGGAGTATAACTGTATAACTAACTTTAATAGATCCTAACAATTTTGCAACTAACTACCTTGACAAATGGAATGGGATGAAGTGGTAAAAGTATATCACTCTATTGTTTGGGAGTTTTAACGTTCCATCCCAAACCTCTCAAATTGGAGGGAATGAAAAATAGAGCTTTGGATGGTTTGAAGTGGTTTGGCTTCACATCCCAACCATTCCACTCCATTGTTTAACAAACTCTCAAACAATGGGTCAAGAGATTTGTATCATTCCACTCCCTTACTAACCATCACATCCCACCTCCCAAACACACCCTTAGAATTTAGATTGAAGAAAGATCTATGTTACTGATATTTTTATTCTTCTTAGTTTTCTTTTTTTTCTTCCCTTTTTTGTTATAAAAAGTTGTGGTGAATTTGGTTTCGAGAGCTCACAAGAGTCAGAGGAGGCCTCAGAACTCAAAAAACGCTTATAGAGATACTTCCATGTTATCCACCAATGAAGTACTCATGTTGATAAGACTTAGGTTATGAGTCGTATCCTTATCAATTGGACCAATCTTGGTTGGCTTCTTCTTAGTTTTCTATTAATGCTTTAGAGAGTCAGTGAGCATGATTTATGATGTAATCTCATTTATTTAGAAGTGGGAGGTCAAATTTCTTTATTATTTTTTTAAATTTTATTAATAAGCTGATTTAATAGTGTTGCTGGGTTGATTGATTTGATTTGCTTGTTGATTATTATTATTATTATTATTATTATTGTCATCGTGATGTGTAATGGGAAAGTGGCGCTGCATGCTGTAGATCCTGTTATTATTTCTTATTGATTTGAAATTTTGAATCACGTGGCTAATGTTTGCTTTTTGGTTGTGTTAGATGAAGCATCGGGTGGACATGGTGGGGAGAAAGGGATTGCAAGACTACTTGTCGGTGATTCAAAGGGTATCTTCTTGTTAATCTATGTACAAGTGATTGAGTGAAGTTTAAGCTGTGTTTCTTCTCTCATTTATGCATATTTGTGTGGTGACTATTGAATGTTGATTGATAAAAGCTGGTTTCTCTTTCAGATCAAGTGCCATCTGACAGCAGCATACCCTTATCTCCACAGTGGCTTCTCTCATTACAATACTTGTTTTGATTTTACTAATTTATTTGCACAAGTGGTAGTTTTTTTTTTTTTTTTTTTTGTTGAGAAAATCTATCTATCCGTTTGGTCTCTGTTGCTTTATTTATCAATTCGGAGACTGAAGAGTGTAATATGACATTCTTGTGCATTCAAGGACCAAGGTGATTTGGTGTATTTTATTTTACAAGATGCTTTTCAACCAAAAACTATCTCTTGATCATTTAAAAAAAAAAAATCCTTTTCTGAAGCAAAGTAAGCTAGCTTTTAATTTGAGTTCTAAAAAGATTTGACCAAGATCACTCAAACTATAGAGCATGCAAGCCGTTCTGCTGTCATTCACAGAAATAGCTGCTTATTGGATGACTTGCAAGTATCTCATATGGGAAAGAGAATTATCTGAATTTGGCTAGTGTGTAAGAGGCCAAGATGCTTCTCTCTTATGCTTAGCTTTCAACTTGTAGAATTGCGGCTAGTTCCAAGAGAGGGGATGTAGTTCACATGATATATATTCTGTTGGATAGGGATAGAAAGCTTCAAGAACAAGGGAGCAAACATTTGGGAGATTCAAGAACAAGGGAAAATTAAATGCTCTTGGTATGCAAACGGACTTTTTTTTTTCTCCTTACAAGAATTTGACAGTCAAATCTAAGTAATTATCCATTCTTATCAGCAATTATGCAGATCTCAGTGCAGCTTGAGGACAGCTCCAAAGGAAAATAATAATAATAATAATAAGTTAGTGTACAATAATGATAAAAAAAAAAAAAACTTCAAAGGTATCTTATATGTAAAGTAAGCAAGTAAAAATGTCTTTCCACATAAATCATTTGCAGGTTAAAATCACCTTAAGACTAAATCAAAGAATAAATACACTTTACTTGCTTACTTTACTTAGAAACTCACAAAGGAACTTTTTCCTATAATTATATGCAAACATTACACCTTTTCTATTCAATTTCATCATCTAAAAATACTGTCTGCTCCATGTACAAGCCCATATTTACATCTATTGGACTGGATTATCTAAAAGGACTATTTACACCATTTACAACCCAAGTAGCATGCTACTATGCACAACTATTTACACTAGACCATATACATAGGTGTTTAAGCTTTCTTCTGTACAGTATCAATTCCATGCCCCTCTGTTGAGGGGTGGAAGACAGATATTTACAATGTCATCTACATCTAATTTCGTTTGACTAGAAGCATGATGATAATGCTGAGACTAAACAAAGGAGAACTTAAGAATGAGATTTGATCAACTTAAAATTCTGAAAAGATCGAGCTTTGAAAAAATTTCCAAAGAGAAATCCAATTGTCGATTGAGCGGCCTTAGGTGAAAAACTAGAATTCTGTTTAACCTGCAGTGCTGTGTCACCGATCTGTCTGCGAATCGAATCAATAATCTTGGGATCAACTGGGTTACCAGTCACATCTGTGACATAAAAGGTGTCTTTTGCCTTTCCATTTTCTGTTGATATTTCTGCTCTTTTGATACATAAACTGTTCTCGCGGAATATCCTCGTGATATCTGAGAGTAGTCCTACGCGATCTTCTGTGCTCAACTCCAGCTCCATCCCCTGCATAAGAACATATCTTAGAATACAATTGAACAAAGTAAGGAGTAGAGCTTCCAGATGTGTTGTTACTATACCTCAGATGCCCGCCTTTCTATAGCTGCTTCAAGACACTGTATAAGGCGTTCTCGCTCGGCCTCTGAGCTTATGGGAAAGCCATCAACATGCCGAATATAAAACTCCTAGATAAGGGGGAAAATGCTCCGTCAGAGAAAAACACTATGTAGAAAATGTATGTTAGATGTCCCTACTAGGTCAGATCAATCCATGCTGCCCAAAGGGAACTCAAAAGTTAAATATAGATTTGATCATTTGATGTGTCATTTGGCTTATCTGATCATACAGAATCCATATAATTCGATAAAAATGTTTACCGGCACAAAAAATTATGTTAGTTAGGCTACATAACTAATTCAACATTCCAAGCTAAAATGGTAAATCATCATTTCCTGACAAAAAAACAAAAAAGTTAGCTAACCTGATAAGCTTCTGTCCTTAATGTCTCGACAACACCATGAAAAATTACATACTCCATGTCTGTTAAAGTGCAAACGATGTCAAACAATAATTTCGGTCTATCTTTTGCTCTCATGGTAATGACAGTGTAATCTTTCTCAATACAATCTATGACAGTTACATGAGGGAATGGACTTTCATCTCTAGCTCTAATTCCCCGTTGTCCTGTTCTTTCGACCCTCTTTTCATAGTCCCTGTCAGCAAACATAATCTGATGTAGTCTTCTGTCCCTATTTGTAACTCCAGGTGGTGAAAGTGTTGTTCTTGCTGTCTTTGGATCACTGCTCCCCCTAAGGACATTACAAAGCAAATCCCTTATTGTAGAGAGGCGGGATGGATCCTTGATGGCACACCCACTGGAATCATCTGTCACATGAACTACAGCTGCAGCCCTAGCATTATGCGTCCATATCTCAGCATTCACCACATTACAGTGAAGGTCTGTCAGAACAGCACAGACTTCAGACAGTAAACCAGGCCTATCGGTACCAGTTAGTTCAATTGAGGTGTGCTCTTCAGAAGGTACAACCCCAACAGACTCTCTCATAGAGGGTGCAAAGCCGGGATTGTTTTCTAGTCTCTACAAAATTAGAAAAAACAAAAAATCAGATACTACAATTACAAACATATCCAACAGTCTGTGGGGTAAGGGACTATATATCATTCGCAAAAGTTCAGAACGACTATATTCACAGATCACTCAAGAAAAGAAGATAATTTGGGCAATATATCTTACTGGACCTAAATTAGGCATCACGATATAATATGATAACTGAACAAATTGACATAACAGTGATAACACAAGTCTATCATCTTCCAAAACAAACACTTCAGCAGTGTTTCCAAGATGGGATCCTGCAGGTTCATATTACCTTTGCTGGAAGGATACGAGAATGAACAGAATTTCGATAAATAAAATAAATGATCATATTGAAAAAAAAAATCAATTATGAATGACCATGTTCTTCCTCCATTCCACTTTGGTAAACCAGTTCATAGCTAGCTCATGAATTCAGCTACATAGAAAATGACAGTAAAAGGATGCTGAAGTTCAGATTATTGTGTGATCACTTGCTGATTTTATGGGAGTTCCTACGAGTTATTTCTGTGTACTTTTCTTTTTTGGGCCTTAGCCCTCCTTCATCATAAAAAAAGAAGAAGAACCAAATTCATCAACATATTCTAATACAATTGTGCTGCTTACTTGAGTTTTCGAGCAAAGGACAAACAAGAATAAGACCCTTCCACAGAGATGGCGCAACAAATGAAGCATGAAATGAAACCATTTCAAAAAGGCATGTATATGAATTCCTACCCTCTGAATATAATCAATGACTTCCTTGTCTCTGATCTTGTTTCCATTACGATCAATCACATTAAACACTGAAAAAAGATCAAATTAAAACGACGATCAGAAATAAAGATGATAATGACGATGATGATAATGATAATAACACTAATAATAAGGAGAATATTAATGTGCCCTTAGAGCATTGACTATATGGAATTAATAAAAGAACAACGTTTTTATTGGGGAGCGATGTATTTAATATTTTAATAAGTGAAATACATAATTTTCCAATGAAAACTTGTTTTTTAAGGATTTCTTAACAGGCACCCTTACGGTTAGCAAGACCTAATGATAATAATGATAATACTTTTAGCTAGTGAAGAAAAGAAGTTACCATCCATGAACCACACCCCATCAGAGGAGATATAGGCCTTTGTTATTACAAGGTTCATATCTGAAAGAACTTGAACAACATCTAGGAGAATCCCATGCTTGTTGACACTATCAACCTGCAAAGATATTTCAATCGTCAGAAAGTGGATAGTTGAAAAAATAGTAGTTAAAAAGATTAACTCTGAAACAATTTTCCTCCAAAGTACAATACGATAAAGTATTCTACAACATCAATTCATCAAAGATAGAAAGCTATATATATATATATATATATATATATATATCTTTCTTGCTGTCAACTCAATTTTGTGAATCCTAAACGGAAGAAAAAGCACAAGCTTTACCTGAATAACAGTAGCGTTTTCACAGGCATTGTTGTCAATCACAACTCTGCATAGCAAGAAGCTAGTTAGATAAAACAACATCACTACACACACAAACACACCAATTCATATATGAAGATGGGATAAACGATCATCAGAGCAAATCAGCAAATCAATATGCAAATTCTACAAGACACAAGTAATTAACCCAAAACGGCTAAGATGAGATTATGAGAGAGGAAATTTAAACATCAATGAAAAAAATCACCAAAAATAATTATTTTAAAAACCGTTATGGAAACATAATATGTATTCTTAAACTGAAGAAAGGAAGAATCAAGCCAAAATCAACACAAAACAGTGGGAAAATGCAAGGCAACTTGAAAAGGAGGTTTAATTTTACCACTTGATATTACAACCTCCAAAATTGGGGAGAGAGAAAAAAAAACACTTGTGATGCCAAAATTTGGAAGGTTTAGTGCTGATTCTGACTCTAAATTAAAAACAGCAACTTGAAGAAACCCTGATGAAGAATTGATGAGTTAGAGAAAGAAGGGAAAGTTACCTGGGTGGGTTCATCCTCCTTATAAGCTTAGCATATTCATCATCCATATTTATGTAAGTTGAAAGTGAGAAGAGGGGTTCACAAATATGCACACAAATCAAGTACCTCTCTATACAGGGAACAAGTTGTTATTGATAATAGTTGTAAGAAAGTAGTAACACACACTATAACAACAGGAACCTGAACCTCCTCCAACAAGAAAGGAGAGAGAGGGAGAGGAACAACAAAAGTAAAGTCACTTTGAATAATCTGTTTTGTTTTGGGTTTCTAAAGTTTTATTAATGCTGCACTGTGTGATTTGTCACTGTTTGTGTGAAGTGCGAAATCAAAGAAACGACTCGTTTCGATTCTTGGTGACGTGTCGGTTGGTGGGAATGACGGCCCTAAACTCTGTACAAACGGAGAGATGGGGTTTCTCTATGATTCCGATGGAAGACGATCGATGACGTCTGTCTTGCCACGTCACACCCATCCAAACTTGGTCGGTTATTTACTTTTTTTTTAAAAATATATTTTTCCACTTGGCTTTCCAGTTTCCAGTTCCGCGAATCCATACCCAGCCGACAGCCGCCGAAGTATAGAATTTGAAGATCAAAGTAAGAGATTTAAGAAGACAATTATGTTAATTTTCATATGATTTTAATCTTAAACATGTGAAGCAATAAAAAGTAGAAATTTTGTATTGAGGAAAAGTTATTTTTAAACTTTTGAGGAATTGAATACAAACTCTCAAAATAGTTCTATTTTTTTATTTCTTAAAATGTAGGAATAGAAGTGTATGTTTGGATAAGCGTTTGATAAAATTGATTCTGAATAGAGTTGATTTTGTAAAATTGATTTTGTTAAAATTGAGTTTAAAGTGAAGTGATTTGTGTTTGCATGTTTTCATTTTGAAAGCAAGCTTGATGTAAAACTTAGTGTAAAATTTTTAACTCAACGCAAAAGCTACTTTTTGTAGCTTCTACTCAGAATCGCTTCTGGAGGCAAAATCAATTCTACCTGACAGTAACCAAACATCTCATTTTTATTAAAATCACGTTTGATAGGGGCCAGAATCAATTCTGGTGGTTTCTAACTTCAAACCAAACACACACTAAGATTGTATAAGTAAGAAAAATTGATTCTCCTATATATTGTTTTTCATGGCACTATGTTATGAAAGTCTTCTAATAGCATTTTTTTCATTTAATAATGATTTTAGGCATTATTTATTTTCTCGCCATGCATCCTTTTTTTTTTCCTTTCTAAACCACTTATTTTTACGGTACATACTATAGCGTTTCTTAAGTATTATAGTTTCCTTTAAGATAGTGCTTTCTATAAGAAGCTTTATCTAAAAGAGGATATGAGATAATGCTTCCAAGTAGAATCATTATTTTAAGGAGGATCTAAGATATCATTTCCTAGTAGAATCATCGAGTTAGACACATACCCTTGAAAGCATTTTGAGTATATAAAAATTGTACTTGTGTAGACAAGAAATGTCGATAAATACATATTGTTAATAAAGAATTGATGAATTGAAAAAAATCGTGGATTGAATATCTCGATTTTTTTGTTGTTGCAAAAACGATGGTTCATTTTATTTCGAGTTTGGATTGTCTCTAGCCATCCCCTCTCCATCCTCTCTTTCTCTCTCTCTCTTATTTGTTTTTCTCTATTTCTTCATCGTTTCTTCATTTTCTCTCTTCTCCAACTAATATGATCGTAGAAATGAATATATAAAATTTCGGATTTATCCTTGAGTAACCAAGCAAAATTCAAGAAGAAGAAGAAAATAAGCAAATGGATGAAGGTAAGATATAAGAATGGCACCACAATTCTAAGGGAAATTGATAAGTCAATGTGAGGATCACCACAAGGGTCTTGGACTCTTGATAAGATCAAAGGGGTTGGCTCAATGAAGAACCCATGAGAGAACACTCTCACAATTGGTGAAAACCAAATTGAACATCAAAGTTGTATTTTATCATGTAATAGGTGTGTACATATAGCATAGGAAAGAAAAACCAAAGGTCATCATAAGACAACAAAAACTCCTAATAAATAGACATAACTCTCCACTAGATGATTATTAAAAGAACATAACTATCCTACTTAAGAAAATAATAAAAAGTGGTTACATAACTTCTAAAGGAGTTACCTAGGCATGCAAGCCAATGGTTGCTCTCCTTTGTAAGTTCCAAAAATGTGCTAGCCACCATTCATAATGGGCCTTGCTCATTCATCATGTTTAGTATAGCCCAATTAACATATAACTCATTTAAGGTTAAACTTGCAGCCCGTTTTTAACCAAGATAGAAGCCGAATCAGGTTAAGAGGCATGAGATATGATTTGTAGATAATTTCCTAATCTTTCCAACGAACTAAAAAATGCATCAATCGGAGATCTGTAGCTCAAGATAAAGTCAAAACAAGCATACAGATTCAGCACATATGAAAATAAAATTTTCATCAAAAATTAATTTGACCTTAAATTGGATATCATTCTTGGTTTGCATCATTCCCTCCCTCTTGAAGAGAATTCGACCTCGAATTCATTACTTTTGGGAATCTTCTTCATCCTCAAGGTTCAAACACAACCCTTTTTAATCCATGAGGCACCTCTCTTGGAATTGTTTCTTCAACTTCCTTCAAAATAGAGTCATCGTCTCTAGGCAAAGAGTTTGCATTAGTAGTCAAACAAGCATCTTTACATAGAAAGATATATATAGGCTGCCTTGCCAACATTGCTCCCTTCACCTTATTTTCTTTATTAGGAAGACTCTCAATTCTTCTTTCAACCTTTGCCTCAATTTTTTCTTTTTATTTTCCCCTTCAAAAAATGTATTCTCTACCTTTTTCTCAACATCTTTTCATTCTATTTGTTTTCCTCCATTCCCTTTTCTTCTACATTTTTCTCATGACTTTCTTTTTTTTATTACTTCTCCTTCTTTGCTTTCCTCATTCACCGAACACTATTCTTTTATTGTTTTCTCAATCATTGTTTGTTTCTCACTCTCTCCTTTCAAGTACATTTGATCTTCATACACTTGTTTTGTTGACAATGATCCCAGAGTAATTTTACGACCTAATGTTGTAGACATCATATTTCGCTTTTCGTTCAGCCCTCCAAGGACGCCCAAGTACCAAGTGCCTCGTTTCTATAGGCACCACATCACATAACACCTCATCTTCATATCTCCCAATCCGGAACGACACTAGTACTTGTTTGTTTACCATCACGTCATCGAAATCACTAAACTCAGGGATATTCCAAATGATATACGGTTGTGGATGCTCTAGAAGAGGAAGTCCCAACTTTTGCATCATGGTGGTACTAGCTAGGTTGATGTAACCCTTTCTATCAATGACCAAGCTATATATCTTGTCCTTCACATAGCATCTAGAATAGAAAAGATCCTCCATTTTCTTGGTATCATTTTTCTTCATTAGTGACTCCATGAACAACCCACTAAGAAAAATTCAAACTTCCGGAAAAATCGAAAAACAAAATCAAAAGTCACTTTAGGAAGGATGACTCTATATACCAAATGATATGATCCTAAGAAGGAACATGTAAATTTTCGGATCTATCCTTGAGTGACCAAGCAAAATTCAAGAAGAAGAAGAAAATAAGCAAATGGATGAAGGTAAGAGATGAGAATGGCGCCACAATTCCAAGGGAAATCGATAAGCCAAGGTGAAGATCGCCACAAGGGTCTTGGACTCTTTATAAGATCAAAGGGGTTGGCTCAATGAAGAACCCAAGAGAGAACACTCTCACAATTGGTAAAAACCAAATTGAACATCAAAGTTGTATTTCATCATGTAATAGGTGTGTACATATAGCATAGGGAAATAAAAACCAAAGGTCATCATAAGATGACATAAACTTCTAATAACTAGACATAACTCTCCACTAAGTGGTTATTAAAAGAACATAACTATCCTACTTAAGAAATTAATAAAAAGTGGTTCCATAACTTCTAAAGGAGTTACCTAGGCATGCAAGCCAAAGGTTGCTCTCCTTTGTAAGTTCCAAAAACATGCCAGCCATCATTCATAATGGGCCTTGCTCATTCATCAAGTTTAGTGTAGCCCAATTAACATATAACTCATTTAAGGTTAAACTTGAAGCCCATTTTTCACTAAGATAGAAACCGACTCAGGTTAAGAGGCATGAGATATGATTTGTAGATAATTTCTTAATCTTTCCAACGAACCAAAGAATGCAACAATCGGAGATCTGTAGCTCAAGATACAGTCAAAACAAGCATACAGATTCAGCACATATGAAAATAAAGTTTTCATCAAAAATTAATATGGCCTTCAATTGGATATCATTCTTGGTTTGCATCACCAACCCTTATCTTTCTTGCTGTATAGGCAGCATGGCAGGAGAGAATCTATTTTGTCATGGATTATTTGAATTAATTAATGTGGGTTAGGGGAAAGATAGTGCTTTATCAAGAAAGCGCTATTATAGTGATTCCTTTATTAGCGCTTGCTTTAGGACATATAAAATATTTCATAATCTTTAATAGTGTTTCTTTGATGAAACATTATTAAAGATGGAGTGCATTTTTTTTTAAGTATGACTTAAAAATAGCGTCTCCTACACTACTAAAGATATACTCCCTTTGGACTCAATTATAAGAAAAAAGTACTTATATTTGATAGACTCAAATATAAGTAAAATCGAACTAATTCAACTCAATTAATGTTAGTATTCCAAAAATACTCTTGGTTAATTAATCTCCCTTTTACTTTTCAAAGAGCAATGCACACTCCAAGAATTAAATGCGATGATTGTTATAAGTAAGGGTAGTTTGATAATTGTAACTCACTTTTTACATAAATGATCAAGACAATTAAACTAAATCAACTAATTTTCTTAATAAGTGTGAAATTAGTTAATTTTTCTTATAATTGAGTCCAAAGGGAGTATCTTTTAGTAACATTTTCATTAAAAATCATTATTAAATACATCTGCACATTTTATGTGTGTGTGTGTGTTTTTTTTTCTTCAAGTAGGGAGTGGGAATAAATCGAAATAAAGTAATCACAAATAGTATGTTCGAAATTAGGTAATCACAAGTAGGAGTATTATGTTTATCCTATCTATGATGTATAGTGGCGGAAATTAATCTATTAACCATTCCAACCAGATGGAGGAAGAGGGATCCTTTGTATACCACAAAGAAGACACTGCAAATATCTATATATGTTTCAAAGGTATCTTTCCAATTTAAATATTTTTATTTGTTTTCCCCTTTCTTCCTCCCAATCAAATATAATATATAATTAAAATCTATTTCCTCTCTTCTCTTTTTTTCTATTAAAATCTCTCCCCTCCTTTAAATCAAACACACTCTTATATGAATTTTCTTGCTTCGTCGTGGTTCCAATCACTATTATTTATTTATTTTTTTGAAAAAACCAATCACTATTGTTTTTTTTTTTTTTAAGGAACCGGTCACTATTGTTAAACAACTCAACTTTGACCATTTGCTTTATTATTTGCTTTGTTCTTTCTTTTTCTTGTTTATGTCATTTAATGTTTTTGTTGCTAACCAAAATTAGCTCCTATTTTGTGCTGTATTTGGTAAGCTTTGTAAAGAAAACAGTTACAATCTTGTGCATGAATTAACCCTTACTCACCAATAAATTATAAAACCATATATCTATACAACACATAATTGGTAAGGTTAAATTTGATGGACTAATCTATTAGATGAATCGGAGTTGAAATACTTTTGTATTGATTTATTGAATCTGTTTACATAGAAGAGTAAGAGGTGTTTATATAACACCTTGGATACAAAGGAGGAGATAAGGAACTCCAAGATACACTCATAAAGAGGCAAACTAACTAATCAAGAAACAAACTAATAACTAACTAATATTGGATAAAACAGAAATAACAAACTGAATATACTTAATCCAATAGCCCCCCTCAAGCTGGAGAGTGGATTGCTTTTAATCCCAGCTTGCTCACAAGGTTGTTGAAGGGAAGAGGATCAAGAGGCTTAGTCAGCAAATCCGCCACCTGATCTGAACTTGAAATAGGTAGAAGATGGAACAAGTGTGCTTGCAACTTCTCACGGACCACATGACAATCCAACTCAATATGTTTGGTACGCTCATGGAATGAAGAGTTAAATGCTATATGCCTCGCGGACTGGCTGTCACAATAGAGTAGAGCAGGTTGCATAAATGGAATCTGAAGATCCTGGAGTAAATATCTCAGCCACTGCAACTCACACACAGCTGAAGCAAGAGCTCGGTATTCAGCTTCAGAAGATGATTTGGACACCGTAGCTTGCGTTTTGGACTTCCATGAGATGAGGGAAGAGCCAAGAAAAATGCAGTAACCTGTGATTGACCTGCGGGTTTTAGGGCAAGTAGCCCAGTCCGAGTCACTGAAACCCTTGAGTTGAAGAGCAGAATCTGTTGGGTATAAGAGACCATTAGAGGGTGAACCTTTGATGTACCTAAGGACCCGAAGAGCAGTTTCCTGATGAAGGTTGGTAGGACAGCTCATGAACTGACTGAGTTGCTGAACAGAGAAGCCAATGTCTGGTCTTGTAGTTGTCAAATAGAGTAGCTTGCCCACCAGTCTTCGATAGGAGCCAGGGTCTGTTAATGGAGTGCCTTGCTGAGTTGTTAATCTGGTAGCTTTGGCAATTGGGGTGGATGCGGGTTTGGAAGCCAATAAGCCACAATCACTTAAGATATCGAGTGCATATTTCCTTTGGCATATATGTAGGCCAGCTTTGGAACGGGCAATCTCCAATCCTAGAAATTACTTCAAATGTCCCAAATCTTTAATTCTGAAGGTAGAGTGTAAATCAGTTTTGACAGATTCTATTTCATAAATGTTATTGCCTGCAAGGATTAGGTCATCGACATACACCAATAAAACAGTAAATGATGAATGTGATGCTTTAATAAATAAAGAATGATCTGAAAGAGATTGAGAGAAGCCCTTTTTTTTTTTCAAAAAGGAAGACAATCTAGCAAACCATTGGCGGCTAGATTGTTTTAAACCATAAATGGACTTTAAAAGTTTGCAAACTTGGTTAGGTTTTGGTGTAGATAGGCCTGGAGGAGGCTGCATATAGACTTCCTCCTCTAGGTTTCCATTCAAAAAGGCATTATGCACATCTAATTGATGAAGGAACCAATTGTTAGTAGATGCAATAGCTAATAAAAGTCTAATTGTAGTAACTTTAGCAACAGGGGAATAAGTATCAAAGAAATCTAGGCCCTCAATTTGATTAAAACCTTTATCTACTAAGCGAGCTTTATATCTTTCAATTGTACCATCAGATTTGTATTTAATCTTATAAACCCATTTTGAACCAATGAGGGATTTTTCCTGAGGAAGGTCAGTGTATGTCCAAGTTTTATTTGCAAGCAGGGCATCAATTTCAGAACTCATGGCCTGAATCCAATGATCATTTTTAAGAGCTTGAAGGTAAGTTTTAGGTTCATAATGTGAAGAGATAGCAAGAGTGTAATGTAAGTGATGAGGAGAGAGTTTAGAGTAGGAAATGACAGAGGAAAGAGGATACTTGACAGTAGTATTCGCATGGTAAGAAGAACTGTTACAATGAAAATCTTTTAGATATGATGGTGGATGTCTATGCCTTTCAGATCTTCTTAGATTAGAGTCATTGTTATCTAAAGGATCCTCAGGGGCAGCAGGTGACATGTTTGGGAAATTTGCTGCAATATCAGAACTAGGTGTGTGCAGAGGTGGTGAAGGTGCAGCAACATGAGAGTGAGGTGTGTGCATAGGTGGTGAAGGTGCTGTAATATCAGAAGGACGAGTGTGTGAAACAGGACTATGCAGACTATCATATGGATAAGAATGATTGAAATCAAAAAAGAAAGCAGGATCAGTGTTTGGCATACTAGAATGATCATCATGATGAAGAGAGTCTGATGCATAGTTGTATGGAAAAGAAGTTTCATAAAAAATGGCATCTCTAGAGACAAATAAATCATGTGTATGTAAATCAAAAAACATATAGCCCTTAGTGCCTGGTTTAAAACCTAAAAATATACATTTCCTAGCCCTTGAGTCAAGTTTATGTCTTTGTTGAGTGAATGTTGAAGCAAAGGCAAGACAACCAAACACTTTAAGATCCATGAAGTTAGGAGAAGTGTTATACAGTTTAGCATAAGGTGTTTCATTGTCTAAAATAGGGCTTGGCATTCGGTTAATGAGATGGACAAAATGACAAAGGGCATAGCTCCAAAAGGTTTTGGGTAAATTTGATTGGAAAAACAATGCCCTAGTTACATTGAGGAGGTGTCTATGTTTCCTCTCTACAATGGAGTTTTGTTGAGGGGTTTCCACACAAGATGTTTGGTGGATAATCCCGAGGGAAGAGTAATAGGATGGCATATGGAATTCTTTTCCATTGTCAGTCCTAAGAATTTGTATTTTTGCAGAAAATTGAGTGGAAATAAGATTGAAAAAATGATTAATGCAAGTCCTAGTATCTGACTTAGTTTTAAGAAAATAAATCCATGTATATCTAGTGTAATCATCAATAATAGTTAAGAAGTAAGAGTGACCTTGAATGGATGCAATGCCAATAGGACCCCAAATATCCATATGTATGAGGGCAAAAGGATGCAATGTAGCAGAATCACTAACAGGAAAGGGTAATCTAGCTTGCTTAGCATAGTGACAACATTCACAAATCAATTTTTTATTAAATGAAATGTAAGGGAAGTTGGTACATAATTGATGTAAAACAGAAACAGAAGGGTGTCCTAATCTAAAGTGCCACAAATCAAAAGAATTGGAGGGAATGTTAGTAGCAGCAGTGGCTAAACTAAGAGAGTTATGTTTATTGGAGAAAGAAGAGGGAACGCCATTGTAGATGTAGAGATTGTTGGTGACCTCAGCTTGCCCAATCATATTCAGGGTAGACCGAGCCTGAATAATGCAAGATGCAGAAGTTACTAATATGTGACATTGTAAAGAAGTAGTTAGCCGATGAATAGATATTAAATTAAAATGAAATTCAGGAATATAAAGGACATTAGTAAGATAAAAGTCTTTGGTAAAAGAGATAGTTCCTGATGATTTTGCATAAAGAATAGTGCCATTGGGTAGCTTAATAGGAATAGGAGAGATAGATGTACAAAAAGAAAAAACATTCAATATAAGGACAAATATGATCACTTGCACCTGAATCAAGGATCCAAGTGAAGTAAGGGGAAATGCAATTACCTGTCTTGATGGCACCCGAAACCACATGGTGGTTGGTGTCTGAAGAAGATGGTTTACTCATTGTGTTTATGTTTGAAGTTGAACCTTGTTTAGAAGAATGAAGCAAGTTGATCAAGTATTGGTAATCTTCTTTGGAGATGGGGAAAGATGATTCAGCAGGAGCAGCTTTCACAGGGTATTCAATTCTAGGAATGTCAGTAGATGTAGCAGCTGCCAATTGAGGAGAAGGGTTGAAATTTCTGGTCCTATACCCAGGAAGGAATCCGTGTTTGAAATAACAAGCATCAATTGTATGATTGGTGCGGTTACAGTGAGTGCATAACATCAAATTTTTAGAGTTGGTGCGGCCTCTCCCCCTTCCCTGAGATGGTTGGTTTCTGGTTTGTGAAAAATTGGTACTTGAGAGGGCCGAAGCATCGGGAAGAATGGAAGGGGTGCGTTCTTGTTGAACAACCACAGAGTATGTCGCACTAATAGAAGGTAGGGGATTCATGATGAGGATTTGGCTTCGAACAGGTTGAAATGTCTCATTGAGGCCTTTCAAGAAACATATAACATGCTCCTTGTCTTTATATGTTTGAACTGATTTGCTCAAATCACAAGTGCAGATATGCAAACATGAACAAGAAGGGGTTGGGCGAAGGAATTCTAGCTCATCCCA
Source organism: Sophora flavescens (assembly GCA_030762895.1). Classification (NCBI taxonomy): domain Eukaryota; kingdom Viridiplantae; phylum Streptophyta; class Magnoliopsida; order Fabales; family Fabaceae; genus Sophora; species Sophora flavescens. The sequence continues at coordinate 111,610,670 of CM061066.1, read as the reverse complement.
AAGGATTTTCATATCAGTGAAGAAATTGGATAAAGATCTATCACCTTGTTTCATAGAATGTAGTTCTTGAAGTAAATCAGACATACGAAAATGGTTACCACGGGTGAATCGAATTTCAAGATCGAGCCAGAGATCCCTAGCAGTGTTGAATGAAGTCGTGCTTTGGGAGATTTGTGGCGAAAGGGTGCGAGTGATCCAAGAAATGATCATGTGATTGCAGCGTTGCCAGGCATTGAACAGGGGATCGACATCTGATGGAGGTGTGATGATGCCATTGACGAACTTGATCTTGTTCTTGGAAGAGAGAGCTTGCAACATGGCACGGCTCCAATGATAGTAATTTTTGTCATGGAGAGGAGGTGATACAAGGACATACCCTGGGTTTTCACCAGGATGAAGAAAGTAAGGAATTGCTGGGTTTTGTGATGCGTCGGGTGGAGGAGGGGGCGGCGGCGGTGGTGGGTTTTCATTAGAGTTATCAAGATTGGAAGATGAGGGGCTTGTAGGTGGGTTAACCTGAGCCATGAGAGAAAGAAACAGAATATTGCGGAAGCTATGTATGCAAAATGAAGACTGATACCATATTAGATGAATCAGAGTTGAAATACTTTTGTATTGATTTATTGAATATGTTTACATAGAAGAGTAAGAGGTGTTTATATAACACCTTGGATACAAAGGAGGAGATAAGGAACTCCAAGATACACTCATCAAGAGGCAAACTAACTAATCAAGAAACAAACTAATAACTAACTAATATTGGTTAAAACAGAAATAACAAACTGAATATACTTAATCCAATATAATCAACCACAATTCATCAAAGTTTTTCTCCTACCGGGGACATGAATTTAGCACCCATAAGTAAGAAGTTGTTTTTGAAGCAAAGTTTAATCATTTCTTTTTGAAAAAAAAAACAGAATAGAGAAGAAAACGAGTCTTTATCCTTTTTTTTTTTTCACTAGCATTTATTATTATTATTATTATTATTATTATTATTATTATTATTTATTTATTTATGTTCTAGAAAAGGCCAACAATGATTAATTACTATCTTACTGTAGCTAGGGGGCACACTTGGATATGGATCTTATATGAGGTTAATCATATGTGGGCCTATAGTTATAGGGGCCGGGAAAGATATCGATGTAGGTCAGGATCATAGAAATGTTAGCAACAGCAACACAACATTGAAAAATATTATTAGTATATAAAGTTTTTTATATTATTAATTATTATAAATATGATTTTTAATATAATTATTATTAAAATTTTAATATTTTTAAACGAAGTTGCAGTTTACAATTAAATGACAGTGTAAATTTTTTTTTTTTACATAGAAAAGCATAAAAAATAAGTCTATATTATTTTATAGTGTGTATTATTTACCTTATCTTAATCCGATGAAGAAGGAAATTGATGGATACAAGAGTGATACAAGAGCAACAAACGTGGTCTTTCCCACACAACTTATTTTGGATATCCAGGAGAGCGACGTTAAGAAGATCACAATCTTTCCCCAATTTTTCATTATTATTATTTTTATTTTATTTTTTGCTGAAACATCTTCAATCCTGGTCGGTCCTTCCATATCTGCCCTTCAATGGTTTGGTGTGACATTTTATTATTAATTTGATCAGATTGATTGAGCATAGTTAATTGGTTATAACATTTGGTTCTCGGTCTCCCGATGACTCCATAAGGATTCAAAACCGGATTCCCCAAGTTCTACGTATTGAGGAAAGTTGCTTCCACTTGACCAACACCCTATTGATAATTTAGATCAGCCTTATTCTTAGTTTATTTGCCCACAATTAATCGGTAGTGGTATACCCTTTTCATGAATGTTGGAAAAATTGGATCGGACCTTCAGTCTAATTGTGAATCGGATATTAAGACAATGAATAATGTTATTGACACTTTATATTGTTTATGAGTTTAATTGGTATGTATTCACCGTTTAAAGATTTTTTTACATTATTAGCTATTAGAAATTACCATATTATTAAGAATATTTGATTATTATCCTTTTTTTTACAACAACTAAAAGAATATTTGATTATTATCTTAACTATCTTAAAAGTTAACATATCATAATTTTTAATTGGTTGACATTGTAAAAAACTTTATACAGATAACATATATCAATTAAACTCATTGCTTATTCACATTTCCTGTTAAACAATCATAGTTTATGTTTTATTTTATAAAATTATTATCAATTGACGAAAAATGTAAATAACGAGTGTTAATAAAATCACCCTTAAACAAGTATTTAATCGATCTCTAATTTATTTATTATAAATAAAAAATTAAGTAACTTCAATTTCTTATTAAGAAGTCAACAGGATTCTAAACTACGGGTCCGTTTATTTTAGTTTTGATATATTAAATAATTGATTTTGAAATTTTTTTTATAGAAAAATTTAGGTTTAAAAAATTGATTTATAATATCTGATAGTAATATTTTAAAAGTGAGTTGAGAAGGATTAGTTTTGTTTAGATGATAAACCAAAACATTTTTTATTTGATGAGTAAATATAAAGAATTTTGTTAGTCTAATGCTTAAAATCAATTCCATTCAAAAAAAAAAAGATGAAAAATATTACTTATCTTAAAATCAATTCTACTTAATTCAAAATCGATTTTATTGAACACAAAATTTAAAATTTATCGTAAAATCTCAAAATCACTTTCACACCAAACAAACCCTAAATCCTAAATCCTAAACATTAAACACTAAACTACGCCGCTCAACCACAACTTTCAAAGAATTCAGAAGAATTAATAAAATATTGACTTGTACTGGCCGAGAATGTAAGACCGAGAACTCGTCTATACATCGGACCAACCGAGCTTACCCCCGCGTATGGGCCTTGACCCAGATTCCTCCGAAGCCGAGGACATGTCAGCACACCTGACACCCGAGAATAACTACTCGGCCCCAAGCTATAGCTATCCATCCGCAGCCTAATCGGGCCGGATATCTCGCCGCCATAATGCCACTCCGGCAATCAGGCTCCGGATATCTCTCCCCATGATCGCGATCTGATCCTAATATTCCTCCGCTTATTTCGAGCCTCGATCCCCGAGAGAACAACTATAAATAGGGGCTTACCCCTCATTCTAGAACTACGTTTGCTTTGATTCCCTTTTGGATACGTAGGGAGCAGAAATCCACATTCTCGTCAAGCACAATCCAAAAACACCCCACTAATCCTCGTTCGCCGAGTATTTCATACCCGAGATATTTGGCAGGAACATTTGGCGCCGTCTGTGGGAATCGAAGCAAACATTTTCCCATACCACACAAAATGGTGAGGACGAGAAGCGAAATTGCAGGGAGGGAGGAGCCAAGGAATGCTAACCACGGAGTTAACGGAGATAATGGAGAACAATCAGTAGGCCCAGCAGGAATGACCGACAACCCAATGATTCAGGAGCTTCCGCACAGTCGCAGCGCTAAGAAGGGAGAATGAAGAAATCCGCCTGCAGAATGACCGTCGGGAGAGAAGGCCGAGTAGGGAGAGGCTCGGTCTCCTCCTCACATGAAAGAGAGCGCCGACCTCCCGAGGTTGAGGGGTCCAGAAACTTATATCGGGAAGGAGGTCCTCGCCTCCCGGCTTCCCACCACAACAACCGAGCAGAGGAAGGGGGATTCCCTAGGCAGGCCCCGTAATCTTCACTCCAAACGAACAGACTTAATGACAGAATACCTGCGGAAGCCAAGGCATCCTTTCACGAATGATATCATGGGGGTCCCCTTGCCACCCACCTACAAGCCCATCAACATTGACAAATATGATGGCACCTCGGACCCCGAGCGCCACTTGACGCCTTCACCACGCAAATGTACCTTTTTACGGGCGACGATGCTGTCCTCGTGCAAAGTTTTCCCAACCACACTAAAGGAGGCAGCGTTGACTTGGTACACCCAGCTACCCCCAAACTCTGTAGACTCTTTTGACACATTCGCAGCGAGGTTCAAGTGCTCGGTTGCCACGAGCAGAGCCCACCAGAAAACCTCGGCCTCCCCGGTGAACTTCAGGCAGAGAAGAATGAATCCCTGCGCAACTTCATGGCCAGTATTTAGCAAGGAAGCGGTACTCATCCCCAATCTTAGTGCCGATGTTGCGCTACACACCATCCTCGACCGGGTTGAGACCTGGCCCTTTTGCCGGTACTTAGCTCGCAAAACCGCCGGCGATATGGACGAACCGAGGAGAAAAGCTGCAGGTTATATCAATATGGAGGAGGTAGAGGAGTCCAAGAAAAGGGATCGAACCGATGAGACCGACCGTGAGAAGGCAGAGATAAGAGGAGAGGCAGGGGGTGATAAGCCGAGATTGAGAGGCCCAAATGAGCATTTCCGAGGGGACCAAAGTATGATCATTATACTCCCCTCAACACAAATAGGGCTCGGGTGTTCAAGAAGCGTACAACGGGAGCTTCGCAGCCTCCCAAAGAGTGGCCGCACCCCCGAAATGCGGATCGCCAAAAGCATTGTCGGTTTCACCGCAACTATGGCCATACCACCGAGGAATGCTGGGTCTTACGGGATAAAATTGAAGAGCTGGTTCAGGCGGGTCACCTCGGCAACTTTGTCCGAAGAAACAACAAAGAACAAGTGAGAGGCGTGGGGGAAACAGAAGAAGAGAGGGTGACCGAAGCCCCGAGGAGGCGGCGATCGAAGAAATGAGGAGAGAGTAGAAACCAGAGAAAGGCAAAGTGACAGACGGGGAAGAGGATAATGTCATTCGGGGTGATAAACACCATCTCGTGGAGGGTTCGCGGGGAGGCACCACAAGTTCAGCTCGGAGAAGACATCTCATGGGCCATCCGGCAGCTTAACTCGGTATCCGGCAAGCCTCCCTGAGTTCTCCCCTATTATCTTTTCTCGATGATGATTTCGTAGGAGTAGATCCCAACCAGGATGACCCCATGGTGATCACCGTACAGTTGGCCAACTTCTCGGCCAAAAGAACCCTCGTCGATCGTGGGAGCTCCGCGGATATATTGTACTACTCAACTTTTCGAAGCTAGGGATCCCGGAGAAATCAATTCAGCCATATGACAAGAAAACTCGTTGGTTTCGCAGGGGAGCAAGGGTTGATACTCGGGGATATATTGACCTCTTAACCACTTTTGGCGATGGCGAGCTTCTAAAACCATCATGGTCGGGTATGTGTTGGTAAACGCAGTTACATCGTATAATATCCTGATCGGAAGGCCGCCCTTGAACGAGTTGGGGGCGTGGGTCTCTACCCCCCACCTCACGATGAAGTTCCCCTCCACCTCGGGAGATATAGTGGCCGTCCGAGCAGATCGGAGGATGGCGAGACAAGGCTACGCTGATAGTTTGAGGGTGAGCAAACTTAAACCCGCACCAAGAGAAAACCCTAGACAGGGGAAAGGACAAGGCGGTGAGTTCAAGAAACTCCGTTGAACCTGATCCCGTGATGGACGTGCGAGAACAACGTCCGCAGCCTATTGAGGAGCTAGAGAAGTTCCAACTCGGCGCGCAGCCCGAGCAAAGTGTACCAAGCTCCTGCTCACCTTGAATCTACTCAAAGAAGAAATAAAACAAGTATCCTGCGCAGAAATGCCGATTTATTTGCCTGGACCACATCGGACATGCCGGGAATTGATCCCAACTTTTTATGCCATAAATTGGCAATCTGTCCCGAGTCGAAGCCAGTGGACCAGAGAAAGAGGAGATTAGGTGAAGAGAGGAGGAAAGTGGTCGAAGAGGAGACGGCTAAGTTGTTCAAGTCCAAATTTATCCGAGAAGTGGAGTACACCACGTGGTTGGCCAACGTCGTTCGTCAAGAAAGCAAACGGCAAGTGGCGCATGTGCACCGATTATACGGATCTCAACAAAGCATGCCCAAAAGACTCTTATCCCTTGCCGAGCATTGACAGATCGTTGACTTGGGGCTTCGGATATAGAATTTTAAGCTTCTTGGATGCGTACTCGGTACAACCAAATTAGAATGTACCCCTGGATGAGGAGAAAACAGCCTTCATTACCGAAGGGTCAAATTACTGCTATAGAGTAATGCCGTTTGGATCAAGAATGCGGGAGCTACGTACCGTAGACTTATGGACCGAGTATTTGAGAAGCAAATTGGCAGGACCATGGAAGTATATGTGGATGACATGGTAGTGAAATCGATGACCCCACCGCCACCCCCTTAGATCCGGAAGAAATATTTCAGCAATTGAGAAGGTTTAACATGAGGCTCAACCCTAAAAGTGTGTCTTCGGTGTCCATGGGGGTAAATTCCTCGGCTTTATGCTTACCCACCGGGGAATTGAAGCCAATCCCGATAAGTGCCGGGCCGTAATTGAGATGAGAAGCCCGCAGAACGTTAAAGAAGTACAAAGGTTGGCAGGACGGTTGGCGTCATTATCTCGGTTCCTACCTAAATCCGCAGAGAAAGCTTCGGCCTTTCTTCAAGTTCTTGAAGAAGCCCCAAACCTTCAAATGGACCGAGGACTGCGAAAAGGCTTTTGTCGACTTCAAGGACTTTCTGTCCTCCCCGCCGATATTAACAAGGCCCATCTCGGGGAAAGAATTGTATCTGTATCTGTCAGCCTCCGAGAATGCCATTAGCGCAGTCATTGTGCAGGAGGTAGAGAAAGCCCAAATGCCAAGTATACTTCATCAGCGGTGCTCCATGATGCCGAAACTCCGGTATCAAGTTATTGAGAAGCTGGTCTTAGCCTTGGTGACTGCAGCTCGGCGGTTGCGCCCGCACTTTCGTAGTCACCAAGTGGTTGTCAAGACGGATCACCCCATCGCATGTATACTCAAAAAAACCCGAATTGGCGGGGCGTATGATTGCTTGGTCGAGAGAGTTGTCCGAGTTTGGCTTGAAATACGAGATGAGAGGACCCCCGAAGTCACAATGCCTGTCCGATTTCATAGCCGAGCTCCATCCACAACCGAAGCGAGAGAATATATGGTGGAATCTATACGTGGATGGATCCTCAAATACGCAAGGGTGGAGCGGGGTGATTCTCGAAGGACCAGGAGATTTGATTTTGGAACAATCGTTGAAATTCGAGTTCAAAACCTCGAACAATCAGGCCGAGTATGAAGCTCGATAGCGAGGACTAAGGTCAGGCGATCAAATGGGGGCGAAAGGCGTCAAAGTGCGAAGTGATTCACAACTAGTCACCGGACAAATATCCGGGGCTATCGACGAAGGAACCTCAGCTCACCCGGATATTTGTGTAAGGTTAACCAGTTAATCTCCGGCTTTGAAAAGTTCACCATTGAGCACATTCCCCGAGAAGAAAACACTCGGGCCGATTTGTTTGTCTAAGCTTGCCAAAGACAAAGAAGCCGGACACCACAGAATCGGTTATTCAAGAAACCCTCAATGAACCAAGCATTGGGACAGAAGAGGTGATGGCCAACGAGTTGGTTGACCGAGAGTGGATGACACCTATCCGGGAATACTTATCCTCGAAGCTCTACCCTCGGATCAGCCGAGGCAAGGAAAGTCGACTAAGGGCGAGTCATTTCACCATAATCGCCGGGAGCTTTATAAGCGGGGATTCTCGGCACCTTTGCTAAAATGTTTGACCAACGCTCAATCCGAGTATGTCATGGAAGAGGTTCACCGAGGAATCTGTGGTTTTCACAAGGTGGTGGCGATCAATGGCCTCCAAGATAGTCCGAAGCAGGTATTATTGGCCTACCCTTAGAGCTGATTGCATGGAATGGACAAAGCGGTGTGATGAGTGCCAGAGATGTTCCCATATAAATCATACCCCCTCTGAAGAACTTCACACATTGAACTCGCCGTGGCCGTTTGCAATGTGGGGAATGGACATATCTTGGGGCCTTTCCCGAGCTGCCAAAGGCCAAGTCAAATTCCTACTGGTAGCCGTAGACTACTTCACCAAATGGATCGAGCAGAGCCTTTGGCTAAGATTACTCACCAAAAGGTGCAGAAGTTTGTGTGGAAAAGCCTTATTTGTAGGCACGGAATTCCCTTCGCAATAGTTACTGACAACGGAAGACAATTTGTGGATAAGAAGCTACGGGAATTCTATGACAACCTCGGTATCAAGCACCAGGTTACATCCGTTGAGCACCCCCAAACCAATGGGCAGGTAAAGCAACTAACAAGATCATCCTCGGGAGTCAAGAAAAGAGTAGGAAGATCTAAAGGAGCCTGGGCAGAGGAGTTACCAAGTATTCTCTCGGGCCTATCATCAGACGCCTCAATCTACCACTCAAGAAACACCCTTCAGGTGACGTGACGGAACCGACGCCATGATCCCAAGTAGAAGTTGGGGAACCGTCTTTCCGACGTGTGCAACACGAGCCAAACGACAATGGGAGCAATATGAGGGTCGAGCTTGACTTGGTAGAAGAGGTTAGGGAAGAAGCCGTAATCGGAGAAGAAGCCTCGCAAAACAGAGGGCCACTAGAAGGTACAATTCAAAAGTAAGGCCGAGGAATTTTCTGCGTGGGGACTTAGTCTGAGAATAAAAGGGGAAGCAAGGAAGGATCGCACTGAAGGCAAGTTAGCGGCAAATTGGGGAGGACCATTCCGAGTGGTTGAAAACCGGGGAACGGGGCCTATAGGTTAGAAGAATTGTCGGGAATTCCTATCCCGAGGACTTGGAATGCCTCTCATTTGAAGTTTTATTACAGCTGATGTATATAGTCGGGTGCTGTACTCTTTTTCCTACCTCGGTATTTTTTCCCAAAATGGGTTTTGACCGGGGAGGTTTTAACGAGGCACACCGCGGACTCCATTTAATAAAAAGCAGAATTTATTATATGATTCTATTTTTCCTTGCCATGCCGAAGTCTTTATTTTGCAGACATCCTATTCTAATGGCCGAGTACGAGCCAGTCAGAGGGGCCAAGTATGAGCCCGGCGGCCGAGTACGAGCCGTTGTCAGAGGGGCCAAGTATGAGCCCGGCGGCCGAGTGCGAGCCGTTGTCAGAGGGGCCAAGTATGAGCCCGGCGGCCGAGTACGAGCCGTTGTCAGAGGGGCCAAGAATGAGCCCGGCGGCCGAGTGCGAGCCGTTGTCAGAGGGGCCAAGTATGAGCCCGGCGGCCGAGTGCGAGCCGTTGTCAGAGGGGCCAAGTATGAGCCCGGCGGCCGAGTACGAGCCGTTGTCAGAGGGGCCAAGTATGAGCCCGGCGGCCGAGTGCGAGCCGTTGTCAGAGGGGCCAAGTATGAGCCCGGCGGCCGAGTACGAGCCGTTGTCGAGGGGCCAAGATGAGCCCGGCGGCCGAGTGCGAGCCGTTGTCGAGGGGCAAGTATGAGCCCGGCGGCCGAGCACGAGCCGTTGTCGAGGGGCCAAGTATGAGCCCTGGCGGCCGAGTACGAGCCGTTGTCGAGGGGCCAAGATGAGCCCGGCGGGCCGAGTGCGAGCCGTTGTCGAGGGGCCAAGTATGAGCCCGGCGGCCGAGCACGAGCCGTTGTCGAGGGGGCCAAGTATGAGCCCTACGGCCGAGTACGAGCCGTTGTCAGAGGGGCCAAGTATGAGCCCGGCGGCCGAGTGCGAGCCGTTGTCAGAGGGGCCAATTATGAGCCCGGCGGCCGAGTACGAGCCGTTCAATTCCAAAGGCCAAGTCAGAGCCTCATGGCCGAGTACGAGCCGTAAAGTTAAGTATAAAGGTCAGGTACGATCTTATTAGCCGAATCCGAGCTACTTTATAGTTATTTACGTTGAGTTCAAGCTACGAAAATAGTAAAGCTGAATGTGCGCAAAAAACAAAATTCGTAAAGGCCAAGTATGAGCCATTGTTTTATTAAGGAAACCGAGTACAATAATGCAAAAATAAAGCCGAGTGATACATTCAAGGAAACCGAGTACAATGAGCAAAAATAAAGCTAAGTTTGACTCTTGAAAAGTACATTCACGGGACTGAGTGCAGCGCTGAGGTTGAAAGCCGAAATTGAAAATAAGGGCCACTCGGCCCCCAGTCCCCCCGGTTCAACGCCACCACGCTCTCTCAAGGGAGGATGTAGTTCACACTCCCCTCTGAGAAAGCTGGACGATGAGGTGTTCGGCTGACTCCGGGAGTAGACGACCTCTACCCCTTTCTCCACGCCCGAAGACTGCCATTCTCCCAGTTAACATCCTTTTTGAAGGATTAAACCATAAAAGGAATTCTGGATCCCATCTCCCACTTACATCCTTTCTTGCGGGTTTGAAACCCAAAAAAGGATGTTAACTGGGAGAGGGGAACGTAAACCCCTGATGTTAGCATAAAATTACTCGGGTAGAAAAGAAGTAAGAAACGAACTTGGCTGATAGAAAAGAATGAGGCATAAACAAGTGGGAAGGGTCCTATTTATAGGCACGAAAGGAAGTATAATGTGTGAGAATTTGTTGGGAAAACAAACCTCGAAACCAAGCGAAAGGCAGCGATTGCGTGAACCTTTTCCGGTTTCCAAAAGCATTTAATACATGACGAGTGCGTTTCCGGTAAGCATTTAATGCATGACAACGCAAAACGAAAAACACGTGCTTTTCGTGTAATGATCACCGTCCATTTTGGACGGTAGGGTATTTCGGCCTTAGCCGAATATTCGATGAACAAGCCAAACACAAAGATCGGCAAAATGATAGTAATGTTCATTCAAGTAATTGGGTTACAAGGGCATGAGCCCATTACAAAAGAGGAACAAAAAATTATAACAGCTACTCCCCCCTATGGCTTTCCTCAGCCTCTACATGATCGTCCGGAGAACCCCCCACTACGTCCACCTCTTCCTCTCCCTCGGCAATGATGGGAACAAGTTCCCCATTTACCACCTCCATATTCACATCGGCCCCGAAAGGTCGATGCCGGAGCCGTAACCCTCGGCTTGGGCAATGCCTTTGTCGAAACCTTCCGGTGCTCGATGACAATGCAGCGGGTGGCCTCCTGTACGTCCTCCTCAAGCAGTATCTTGGCCTGAGTCTCAGCCTCCAAGGCAGCCTTGAGCCGATCAATCTCAGCCTGAGCCTCCTTGATCTTTTCTTCGGCACGAGCCTTGTCTTCTTCCGCTCGAGCTCTGTTTTCCTCGGCTGATTTCGCCCGAGAATCCAGCTCGGAGTTCCGAGTGTTGATATCAGCGATGGTGGTAGTCAGGCGTTCATTCTCGGAGGCAATCCGGGAGAGATCCCCCTTCAACCTCTCCATAGCAAAGTAACTCGGACTCCAATTGCTTAGACTTCCTCTCGGTCTCCGTCACCTCTCGGCTACAGAAAACGAGCCAAAGCCGCAAAGACGAAGGCAAGAGGACCGAGAGGGCCTCCATGCTGGATTGGGCCCCTGCCGCTTGATAAGCCGAAGATCAGCGGCTTTTAAGAGGGTCGAGTCGAAAGAGGAGGAGGGGTTGAAGTCTTCACCCCGAGAGATGAAGTCCCCGCCTTCAGGGTGGTGTTGTACCATTTCGGCTCGAGGGGGTAGAAAATGGTTGTTGTCGCCCCACGATCTGCGTTCCCCGAGTAGTGGGCGAGGGGAGCTTGGGCCAGAAAGGGAGAATCTTCGGCCACCACTTCAACCTCTGCCCTTTTCCTTTTTGAGGGGCAGATGACGAAGCCCCCTTCCCGTAAACCTTGGTAGGAGGAGGTCTTTTCTGCTTCTTCTACCTAAGAGGGACCCCGACCCTCTTTACCAACACCAGCCTTGACAAGCTTCGAAAAGTCGAACTTTCCCATGATAATCATCAAAAGAAAGAGTTGTTAGTATAACACCACATGCAGAAAATACTCAAGAAATAAAAAAGCCGAGCACTTACTTTTAAGGTCGGACCTCGGGGTGGAGGAGAAGGGGAGTTTCATAAGGCGTGCACAATGGAGGGGCCGAGGAAGACCCTCTAGTACATCTATGTCCCGCCTATCCTCGGCCGCAGAGAACGATACTCGAAACCGACGAATTTCGTGGGAGAGGATTGCCGAAGATAAAGGAAACTTGGCATGATTATTTTCGTCAAAAAAGTGGGAGGTATGAGAACTTGAAGGGCGAACACGGAAGAAGCCAACCTTGAAGTCTTTATAAGACGAAGCAAATAAACTAAGAAGACCTCTTCTGTTCAGCCCATTAAGGGATACCCATCCCTTTTTCTCGCCAAATCTGGTTTGATAAAAATACAAAAACTTCTGAGTAGTAGGCTCTATCTTTATGTATTTACATAAAATCTGAAAGGCTTTCATAAAAGCCCACTGTTAGGGTGAAGTCTGAGTAGGTGCGACGTTCATGGTTCTCGTAACGTCGCACTCAAACTCGATGAAGGGAAGAGACACATGCAGTTTGTCAAAAAGTGTTTTATACATATATGTAAAGGGGGCTCGGAGGGACGAGCCCTTAGAAAGACACACTCGGTGCTCGCGCACGGAAAGCGAGATAAACCTCGGACTCGTCCCCGAGGCCGAGATATTGATATGAGACCGAAGTTCAACAATAGAATCGGAGTCCGGTAGTCGGGAAAAAAGGTTCCAACCTCCCCTTTAACCCAGGTATATCCTGGGAGGGTAATATCGGGAATAGGGTCTTTAGGAACCCTAAGACGCTGTTTCATGAGCGGCGGGTTTGGACACCCTAGGAGGAGGAGAACTGACACGGGCGAATCGGACTTCGGAAGAATCCGAGTCGGTCGAAGATGACCCGGAGGAGGACGGTTCCGCCTCCCCAACGCCGCCTCCCGTGAAGGAACGAAGAAATGAAGGGATCCCCCATTGGGGAAACTTCGCTCAACCAGAGGCGAAGTATTTGACTCGGAAGACGCGGAAAGAACTCATATCCGAAGGCCGTAAATAGAGAAGAAACGGAGCGTCACTGGAGGATGACAAGCGGAGAGACAATGGCGGAAACTTGGAAAACGAGGGTGAATGGCAAAGAAGGGTAAGCAAGGTAGGAGGGAGTTGGCGCCGAGAGGAGATATTTATAGCCTACGATTGGAAGCCCATTGTCCATCTGGCCCAAAAAGGGGCGCGACTTTTGATTGCCCCGATGCGACCTTTGATTTTCCCTCCATTAAATGGGCGCAGAAATCTAGGGTTTCTTGTCTATGGCGTGTCAAGAAGTAATGGGGGAATAATTGCTTTCTCGACATAGAGAAGACTTGATTAAAATGACAAACTAAGAATGTGGATAACTCGCATAACCGAAGAATAAGCCCTAGGCTTTCATACGTATCGCCTCCTTCGCTTATTCAAGCTCGGAGCTCGGGGGGCTTGTGATCGGGCCGAGAATGTAAGACCGAGAACTCGTCTATACATCGGACCAACCGAGCTTACCCCGCGTATGGGCCTTGACCCGCATTCCTCCGGCCGAGGACATGTCAAGACACCCGACACCCGAGAATAACTACTCCCCCCAAGCTATAGCTATCCATCCGCAGCCTAATCGGGCCGGATATCTCGGCCGCCATAATGCCACTCCGGGCAATCAGGCTCCGGATATCTCTCCCCATGATCGCGATCTGATCCTAATATTCCTCCGCTTATTTCGGAGCCTGATCCTGAGAGAACAACTATAAATAGGGGGCTTACCCCTCATTCTAGAACTACGTTTGCTTTGATTCCCTTTTGGATACGTAGGAGCAGAATCCACATTCTGTCAAGCACAATCCAAAAACACCCCACTAATCCTCGTTCGGCCGAGTATTTCATACCCGAGATATTTGGCAGGAACATGACTCAAATATACCAAACCTGATTCACCGCAATAAAAAAATGACTCAGCCTAAAATGTCCTACCTATTTTAACAGTTTTAGGTATGACACCTAATGATAATGTCATCATAACATTAGAGTGAGTATGTTACAAGATAGATGTCTATATATTCTAGTGAATCTTTGGCCACGAAGGATGCCATCTCACATGATATTCCTTAGGTGGGATCACAAGTGATAAATTATGAAATGAGAAAAGGGCTTTTCTTGTTATTGAATTAAATTAAATGAAATAATAAATGGGAGAGAGAGAGAGAGGAGGGAAAGTGGAAGTGGGCGAGGTGTGCAATTGGGAGATGAGAATAAATAATAAAAAGACCAAAAGGGAAAGAATGAGTTTGACTTACGAGCCGCCCATGGCCCATCCACCATGGACCAAGGATTCGCTGGGTGGTGCCGTGGGCCCAATTCGCCAACAAATAAAAGATAGTTCTTATTAATAATTAATAATAATAATAATGAAAAAATATATTAAATAATCCAAAAAATATATTTCCCACAATACACATCCTATCCAATTATTTTTCTTTCTACACATCCTTTTTCTTCCTGTGGAAGCTCGGTAATTCGGTAATGACAAAATCGACTTCCATTTAATACTTTTCTTTGGTTGTTGCAAGAAAGTTGACTTTTAACCAACTTACCTCCTAACTTTGTTTTAAGTAATTTACAAAATATATTTAGGTTAACTAAAATAAGTAATGAACTTGTCCAGTTTCTTTCTTTTTTTAATATTAAGCAAAGTATAAAGGATACTAACACATATAAAAAAAATAGAAAAATATCAACAAGATTAGTACAGGAATCTGAAAACACTAAGTTGAGACCCCAACATTAGCTTTAAACCATCCCCAAGAGCTAACCTTTATTCTATCAAATAGCTGAAAGCATATATCAAAAGAATCACTTTGAAAAATAATCCTATTTCGCATCAACCAATTGGTTATTACATGCATGCCAAAAAATAAACCCAGCCCTCTTAGCCTTCCTCCCCTGAAATAAGCATCATGTTGCAAGTAGGGAGCATGACCAAAGGAAGGTAAAACCACTGAACAACTCAGTGACGCATAAAGTTAGGACCAAACCCTTAATCGGACAAGGAAAAAAAAAAAAGTTCTGTATCCTCTAAAAAGTTGCCAACTTCCTAATAAAGGTGGGATAAAATGATGTATTATTTGAAAATTATTTGGGGAGAGTATATATATTAAAAATATTTTTTTTGTAATAATTTGATATTTTTGCTATTATAATAGTAATAACTTATTACAGTCGAATATTAAAATTAAAATGTAAAAATTTAATAATAATAATAAAGATGACGACAATGGTGATGCAATCCCATAACACCAGTGGCAATCCTTGGTGGCCTAGTAAAATGTAAACGTGGAACAAATACTGGCAACAAATTAATAAGTTATTTAGGCTATTTTTGTCACAAAAAAAGTTATTTAGGCTATTATTCAAAGTTGTATATATTTGATTTAAAATAATAATAATGTACTCTTATAATTTTATGGTTTACAACCCACGATAATTAGGGTATTTGGTTTTTTAGTGGGTCCACGAAGTATCCTCATAAATTTAGATTCTTTACAGGGACGGAGTCCGATTCAGGTGATGGGAGGGGCCAATTATTATTAAATTAAAATTCATTTAATAAATTTTAGGTTAAAGTAATGTTTTGGTCCCTATACGTGACATCGATTTTCAATTTGGTCCCTATACGTAAAAAGTTATCAATTTGGTCCCTATACGTGACACTAATTTTCAATTTGGTCCTCACTGCTATTTGGTCCCTATATAAGAGGACCAAATTGCAAATTATTGTCACATGTAGGGACCAATTCAACAAAACAATTTTGAAATCGGTCCCTACATGTGATAATTATTTTCAATTTGGTCCCTACATGTGACAATAATTTGCAATTTGGTCCTCTTATATAGGGACCAATTAGCGGTGATGACCAAATTGAAAATCAGTGTCACGTATAGGGACCAAATTGATAACTTTTTACGTATAGGGACCAAATTGAAAATCGATGTCACGTATAGGGACCAAAACATTACTTTAATCTAAATTTTATATAAAATATTCATAATCATATGTTCAAAAATATTAATTATATTAGTAATATATCAAAATACTGAACGTATCTGGGACATGTCATGAAAATCTTCTATGATTGAATCTATATTAAATTTTTCAATAATTTTCTTTTCAATTTATACTATAGCAGACAGTCACTTAATCAAAAATTTATCTTTTATCTTATTGCCAAATATAGTATTGACTATATTATAATTGAAAAAGATGCATATGCAGTAGTTGTAAAAACGGGAAGTGTGAGAATAAGAGAGTCAATTATCATTCTAGATGATAGACTTTTATTTTTCTATTTTTACCGACCAATGACAGTTTTTTTTATACAACCAATGACAAAGATAAAAAAATACTTTCCAAACCTATTATTAATTTTATAATTAAAAATTATAACTTTTTAAGAGTTTTTTCACAACAACACCAACAACAAAAACTTAGGGGGCCAAGGCCCCTCTCTCATAATGTATGTCCATCCGTCCCTGATTCTTTAGACCTGTTATGTACTTAATCGATACTCGGGTGTTTAGTATTTATATTTTTCGTCCCTCTTCAAAGATATGTTTTGTAATATTTGAATCTATGCTCTTTCACAAGTTGAATCTCCGCAATTAATTAAGTTACATCCATTGAGTATGTAATCTTGTATTTACAATATATAAACATTTATCTATTTTTCTTTTATTATTATAATGCCATGAGGGCCTAGAGGAACTGTGATGCACTTTTCCCTTTTCTGAGTTAGATATTTATCTTGGTGAAGCGCGCAGGTGTCACTATCAAATTTAATAATTTAATTTCTTCTTGAAATCGACCGCACACGTGGCTTTGTTATTGGCAATTTGCCGTTAAAAAGTGTTGAGAAAAAGCATCAAGCATGCATGCTTGCTTAAGCTGTAAAATGATTGTAATCTTTTGGTAGAATAGAATTAGAATTTAGAATTTAGAATTTAGAATTTAGAATTTCATTCTCGAATTCTCCCATGCCATAACTGAATCTGGGTTTTATATTGCAAAGTAAAGTCCCACCTAATCTGATCTAATCATCTTTTTTGGGTGAATTCAGATATCCTCACATTGGGAGTCAGAAACTAATCCCTCGAGATACGGAGATTCATTTAAGGGCTGACCTCTCCCAACAAATATTATTCTATACACATAAGTCAAGAATCGAACCACTGACATCATGTTTAAGGGATCAAAAGAAGCATACATGCTGCTTTGCTGAGCTTTAGATGATAAAACTAAGCAACTTTTTAGGGATTCCCTTCACACCTCTGTTTTCTCCTAAATTCCTTTATTCTATCAAATTAGAAAGTGGGGGCGGGATAAAATCATAAAAACATTATCTATGAATACCAAATTGGAGCATTTGTTGTACGTACGGTGGGTTTGTGGCTTTGTTTTGTCGTAAAGGATGCTGGGAATTTTGTTATCTGCTTATGGTAATTTCGAAAGGGTTGACCTTTGTTCCTTGTAATTAAGAGGATACAAAATCAAATTTAAAGGTCGTGTCCAAAGCCTAACCCATGTGATGAGGGGAGTGGTTTATTTGGTAAAATAAACACGTCTTAACTATTAAACTATATGTTATGTAAAAAAAAAAATTATTAAACTATATATGACTTATCAAGATTAAAAGTTATTAATGTTACATAATCAAAAAAGAAATCATATCATATGATTTTATACTATATATATATATATATACTAGCGTTGTATACCCGTGCGTAACGCACGGGTCAATTATCCGGGTAAATCAATTCAATTAATGATTTGTTGATGGGTAAATGGTTTTAAGGGAACAATTCCCTCATTAATTGGCGCAAACTAAATAGGAGCAGAGAATATAATATTTAAGCACAAATAATCACCACAACATCAATCTCATCAACTTCTGCACCCATTTTTAATATAACTTCGTTGACCTTATAGTTTTTTGATATAATATTCTATTTATCTATTTCTCCATTACTTACATATAACCAAAACTCATGTCAACATTTTGTTTCAATCAGCAACCAAAACTAATTTCGATGTGAAAAAAAAATGTGGTACAGAAGTGAAATCAACAATGGACAAGGAGTGTAAAGTTTCCATTAATACATGAAATTTCATACAATAGAGTGATCACATTGATATACCTATACTACCACCACCATACAACAACAAATGTAGCCAACATCATCCCAACCATTTATTCAGTGGGGTAACAGCAATAACCCAATTCAACCGCAAAACCCCACAATATAAGCTAACATATGCATAGACACGTAGTCCTGATTAACGCGCTGACCTAAAGACAAGATGTTTGGAGTTGTAAGCTTGAACAAAACAGCATCCACCCCTAAACACATCACTACACACAAAAGTATACTCTATATCACCACTTACAAATCTAAAAGACAATCTAAAAAAAAACGTCATACATATCCATATGACACAAATCTACAAAGAGACCCTATCAAAAAATTCCAAACACACCACACATACTCATGAACTTCAGGCTTTTTCAATCCTCACTTGAACCAATACACAAGCTTTTTTTACATCACCTCCATCTTCCACAACACCACCAAAACTGCAACCAATACTTTCATATACCATTTGGCATTGTGTGAATTCAGCATCCAATTTTTTTTGGCAGGAGTGCATCTTGGTTGACTACCAAAATCATCATCCCCCAATGATATGGCACTCACCACATCCTCTTACTCAAACTTCTGGACAACCACAAATACAAATAAATAACCAATCATATATCAAACTAACTAAAAGAAATGCAACACCGGTAGTCAGTCCCCAATAATTAGGTACTCTGAAATAAGAGTTCATCCAAATAAACAACATCACTGACCATCTTTCGAAACGATGGAGCAAAAGTTGCCTTGCATCACATAGTGAAATAGAGATAGTAAATGTTATAAGTAAAAATAAAAACAGAAACAATATATTACAAATATATAAAAGGGTAAAAGAAATCAATAAGTTTCTTTTAATTACCTTGGTGGTGGAATGCTCTGCGCCTGGCAACTCAAAGATAGGTATTATATATTCATCAGTACACAACCTTCTAACTGAATAGTTGCCCTCAAAGTGTGCAGATTGAGAAACCTTGGTTTCAAACTTAAATAACATATTTTGCCCAATAAGAGAGTCAAGCAACGATGAATATCCCCCTTCAGTAACATCCTACATAACAAAACCAATGTTAATCAACCAAGTACATATAACTAAATTAACAAATAACACACTATCAATTGAATCATTCCCACGTGAAAGGACTGGGTCAACAGCTTCAAATATGAATTGAAACATGAATTGAAACCACCTTATATAGACCCCGATGCTTCAAGTTTGTACTTTGAAATCAAGGAATAAGATGGAGGAATTGCATTGAATTGAATCAAAGGTCATTGCAACATCCATCTGAAAATCAACTAAGATATAAATCAGGGTCAAAAAAATTTGACCCTATTCGATCAAATAATATTTATCTAACTAATCGGGTGAAAGCTGCCTCGATGGGTTAACCAAGGGATAAAATCACCAATACTAAACATAAAGTACAACAATGATTACAACTTTGTCAAGATGAATGAACATAATCAGATTAACCCATACCCCTAATTTTCTTCTTTTCCAACATAAAACATCCTACTCATACAAAGTCTTCAAAGGAGAAAGAAAATAGATAGTAGCGACAATCACCATGATTGTCCCATTTATAATCATTACAGCATGCCACAAATCCTACCCTAATAACCACATTATAACACGACTAACACACATAGATCTGCCATTAACACTCATTATCTCAACACGTAACCAACCTTTTCAGACAATATGCCACCTCAACCTGGAAAAAATCAAGAAGAAGCGGTGATCTCAGTTACCTCAACAAACATTGTAAAAGTAACGTAATTATTTCAAACTCTGAAGCAAACACATATCAAATAGATGAAATCCCCATCTCAACCAACACATACATGGCCTTTGGAAGAATGTGGATCGCTTGTGCAAGGACATCATGCATCAGATTAACTTTACTACAGTATGCACAGAAGACAATTCATAAGATGTAATTGAAAAAGAAATCAAACATAGGAAAGCACCATACTGTTGGGTATATCTTTCAAAGGTGTACTACGAACCTGCAATTTGAAAGGAAACTGTAAACAAATTAAGCTATAATAAAACTCAGTAAAGACTAAATATTTCAATATGAACCACTAAACAGCTTCTACATAACTTAAAACAAAATACACTTGTTTCTATACAGAATGTGGCATTGAAGATAATCTAATGGACTCTCACATAGCTCTAAGAATTCAATGTCACCGAATTAGCATACACAAAAAATGAAAAGGTGTAAGTAGCCCATCAAAAGGCATCACACATAAGCTATGATTCTTACCTTCATCCTCCACCACCTCAATGTAATTTTCATTATAAGTAACTTGGAATGACATATTTCCCAGCCATAAATATTGTAGCGGGCATCTTAAAGACCAACTCTTGATCCTCTTTGCACATTCGAACAACATCCAATGCTTTATAGAGGAAAACACAAATGCCAAGAGGGTGGAAAGTAACATGACATATTAGGAGCCATAAACAAACTTAGAGAAAGTTCAGTTCAACAAATGAATTGTCAAATAATATGGAAATATAATGAGAGACAACTCAGACAATTAGCTCTGTCCGGAAAAAACACGGCTTGAAAAAATTCTCTT
Organism: Sophora flavescens; assembly: GCA_030762895.1. Lineage (NCBI taxonomy): Eukaryota > Viridiplantae > Streptophyta > Magnoliopsida > Fabales > Fabaceae > Sophora > Sophora flavescens. The sequence goes on along the minus strand of CM061066.1, from coordinate 111,590,131 downwards.
CAAAATCAAATTCCCCAAAACAAAGGAAATTGACATAAATTTCATTGCCATATAATTCAAAGCATATTACATTTGACACTCCATAACAATGTTCAGTTTAGATCACAAAGATAAACAATGTTTCAATCACAGTACAACAATGATCCCAGTAAGTCTCGTAGGTCAATCCACAACACTATAATATTAAAAGCATTCACGTACAATTGAAGAGCACACAATATATTGATTCATAAACCCTCCAACTATTCAAAGAAATGTCAGATTTCAAGCCAAGGCTATGGAATAGAAAATAAACCTTAGTGATTTAAATCAATGCTTGAAAACAAACCTATTGATAGCATAAATAGTCCAAAAAAGCTAACATGCTCCTTGCGTTCAGCAATAATAGCAAGCTTAAACTTTGGGAAAAGCAATTTGCCTACAAAATTCTATGATAAAATTCTAATTTGACTTCTATGGAAAGCAAATTGTTTCATTGAAAATGCATCTGCTTACCTTAATTCTCTTAATTCTTTTTTTTTCATCCTTTTGATTAACTCTTCTCCTATAAAGTTTTCATCCATAGTATATGTTGAAACATAAAAATGAAATGAGACATAAAAGATATAAATGGGCCTAATACATGCCTTAATATAACATGTAGGACTCAAAAAATATGAAATTGTCTATATAAATTGCATCATTATTCAGATTCCAGAAAAATAACAGTTGCAGAGTTCCTTTTAAAGTAACAGATAATGGCATAATGCAATAATTATTTCTCTAAACCAAACAAAAATAAGTTATTGGTGAATTAGATGTCGATATTAACTTAGCAAGGCATCCATGCAATATATAATCTTTTTCCGCAATATATATATACACACACACTTAGTTCAAAGTAACATATACAACTAACTATTGAATGGTATTGGTAGTATTAAGATTGATAAGAGTTATGCCAAGATTGATAAGGTAAATTAAGCACATCAATTCATAACTAAAAAAATTCAAACAGTTACATAAGTCCACATTAAAATTAGTTGTGCTACAGAATTTGAACTTCAACATCCAAATAAACAATCTATGGATGAGAAAAAACTTAAGAAATTTAGTGTGGAGGCTTAAGAAACTTGTTGCCCACAAAGAGGAAATTTATCAAACATCTCATATACATTTTATCATTCTTTAACATAGAAACACATAAATTTCATAATTTGAATAAGGAAAATGGATGCCCAAATTAACTAACCTAAGAAATGGAATGTCCCTCGGACCACTCTTGGTCCAGCTTTGACCTTGATGCTTCTACATAATAAAGTAATTTTAAAACAAAATAAGAGAAGACCCAAGCATTATTCCATTATTCCTAGATGAAATCGGTGTAAAGCCTTATTCCATTAAATACCTATATCTCACGGAGAGCAGACCCAAGCAAAATTTAGAAAGAAGAAGAGAAGCATCTGGGCTTGGAATGCAAGAGAGAAACGTGAGAATGTGAGGGATGGAGTGATAAGAGCATCACCTGTAGTTTGAGATGCTGAATCAACGTTACAGTGAGAGGCAGTGTTGTGTGGCATGAAAACAAAGAGAAAGAGAAAGCAGAGAAGGAAGGTGAGAATGGAAGAGACTGAAAACAGAGGGGGCGGGCCGACGGGGGAGTGAAAGAAACGTTAAACCTGCATCCACTGATAAACTTGCGTGTTTGACCTCCCAAACATTGCACCTAGCCAGGTTGAAAAAGTTTAAAAATACAAAAGTAACAAAATATATAAATGGTAAAAAGTAAATAATAAAATATTGAAAAAAAATCAACATGCTGACAGCTGTTTTTGAACAGGGAAAGTGGATTCACAGTTATTTAATGTATTAATATATATATATATATATATATATATATATATATATATATATATATATATGTTATCATAATTATTCATATAACATCTAATTGTCTATATATTTACTTCTTTCACCTAAAGTTTTTATTATTGGATATTGAAACTAGATCTTTATACACTTTTCAAACCTTCAAATTTAAAATTTAGATATGTGACACTAATTAAGTCATTGAGTTATTGATACTATAACCCATGTTTGAGTTTCTACTATACTGTGCTAAGTATATAATGCACAGTTATTGTCCTTATTGATATTTTCTTCTGACAATAAAAAAAAGAAAATAAAACTCTTTCAAGATTATAAACTTATAATGGAATTTTTTTTATAGCTTATTAAAAAAAAAACTGTTTCAAGGTGCCTTTTCCTGGACTAATCCTTATTAATGACTTGTGAGTCTGTGACTTAGAACTGGCGAAATAATAATTTAGCATATTCGACTGCCACTAACTCAGTTGCCACCACAAATTTTGTGATAATTCATGCAGAGATTAGATTGAGGTTTGGATAAAAAAATGTATATCTAACTATATATATCTACCTTGTTGCCTTGTCCACTAGTTTCTTATTATATTTTTTAATGTAATGTTGAGACCCGACAGATTCTACGCTTCCACATGCACGACGAATTACTGAGACCACATAGATGAAAATTTAATCATCAAATTACATTATTATATTATATATTACTTGTCCTTCAATCAATTAGAGTATCTGCAAGCTACTCAATATGTTATTATCAATATTTTTAAAAGCGGATCGGTCATTAAACCGGTGAAGGTATCGATTCAAGGTTCAATAATTGAACCGTGGTTCAACCGGTATTAATTAAATAATATTTTTTAAAATTTTAATATTATATATAACAAAATTAAATAATTTTGATCAGATATTGGGCTATAGATGTCTATTTAAAGTTCAAACATTGGTCTAATAAGCCATTATTGGGCTTTCTCTTTTGTGAGCAGCATCAGAGGCCCAAATCAAAGGCTCATTAAAGACAAAACTGAGTTAGAGAAAACCTAGCTTTTAATATTGCATTCCACCACCGTTGCCTTCTTGCATCATACTATCCCCATTCATTTTTCATTTCTTCTCTCTTTTCTTTTCTAGTTTCGGTTGGAGCAGATAAGCACAACTCTAGAGAAACGCAACCCGTGTGGAGGACCTCGTCGCCGTCTCGGAGCTGGGGCTGTGGAGCGCTCGTTGGAGTTTCAGAGCTGCAACTATAGAGGAGGCAGATCGCATGATCTCTACGACGGAGGAGCATCTCGTCGTCGTTTAAAGTAGCAGCTATGGAGGGTGTGGTCTATGGAGGAAGTGAGCCACAACTATGTAGAAGCAGCAACACGAAGCCACAAACATAGAAAAAGGGAATCGATCCAGACCGGACTACAAACCGGTTTTGATCGGTTTTAACGGTTATGTACCGGTTCACCGGTTTTTACACCAATTCAACATAAGTCCGGCTATCAGGGTTAACCGAACCGCCTTGGTGTCCGGTTCCAGGTTGGACCGGTCCGATCCGATCCGATTTTAACTACTTTGGTTATTATAATAATAAGTAAATGTGTAGGTAGCCCACGTTTACACCTTCGAGTCTCAAATATGTTTTCTTTTATGGCATCAAAGTTATAAAAAATATTTTTATAAATTTTGTAATAATAATAATAATAATAATAATAATAATAATAATGATAATAATAGATAGATAGATAGATAGGTATATATATATCGCATAACCTCACTTAATTTTCTGCCCACCTACCACCGGATTTTTTTCCTACCTAAGCTAAGCCTATCGTGAACAACGTGCTCAATTAAAATTGGTAAGCCTCTTTACTCATAATCATATTGGATTGTTTTTAGCTTCTCCGTCTTATAAGAAGCTAAATTCTTCCAAAACCACAAAAAAAGTAGAAGCTCATTTCATAGTTTGTGAACCAGTTTACCTATATATATGGGTACTAAATTTGTGGAGAGCGTCAGATTAAGTAAGAATAATTGAATAACGAATAAAAAAAAAATCTTTCAAGAAAAATAAGAGTATTTATCTTTATTGCATTACTATTTAGATATAAAACATAACTGCTATATGAGCGCAAAAAAAATAAAAAAATATAACTGCTATAAAGTCAATGTCTTTAAAGTGAGTAAATAAAAGTGTATTTATCATTGATTTGATAAATTGAATAAAGATCTTAACTCATTAAATGATGTAAAGATAAGGAGAATCTTTTCTCGACCTTTGAGAGCATGGTTTTCTCTCACTGTTGAGAGTTTTCTTGCTTCGTGCTAGTAGCTTGGTGTCATGGATCTCAATCTTGAAGGTTTGTCACTAGGGAGGGAGGAGGTGGAGGGGATGGTGTTCAGCAAGAGTGGTGGCCCGGCACAACAAACTATGGAGGAGGTGATGGCGGATGTCTGGAGACCGGGTAAAGGGGTGATGGTAACGGAGACGGAGAAAGGGTTGTACTTATTTCAGTTCTACCATCAGTTGGATATGGAGAGAGTGGAGGGAGGCGGTCCTTGGAGTTTTGATAACTATCTGCTGGTTGTTGGCATGACTCCCATAGTGGGGACCTATCTTGGCAATTTTATTGGTTCCTTTCTGGAGTCACTACAAAAAAAGAACTGTTTAGCGACCGACATATTCGGTCGCTAAACTTTCTAATTCGGTCGCTATTTAATTTAGCAACCGAATTAGCGACCGATTCATGGTGATGACTGATAACCTGGTCCCTAACCTTTTAGAGACCGAAATAATAATTTGGTCGCTAAATGGTGACCGTAATTTCGGTAGCTAAATAATAAAAATCGGTCGCTACACGGTTGGTCGCATTGTTTGGGTAACCATTTTTAGCGACCGATAATCGGTTGCTAGTTCGGTCGCTAGACCACAATCTATTAATGGTAACTAAATTTTAGCGACCGAATTATTGGTTTCTAATTCGGTCGCTAAATTGGTTTTTATTATTATTTTTTTAAATTTAATTTTAAAAATAATAAATTTTTTCTGTTTTTCTTTAAAGTTTAGCAAAAATACTAATAAAACACACCAAATTACTAATGAAATATACAATCATAAGAAATAATGAATATATATATATATATATAAAATAATCCAAAATATCGTACAAGAATCGTTTAAAGTCAAAAATATGAAGAAAAAAATATATCAGTCATGATGAGGGGGAGGGGGAGAAATCCAATCATCCTCAGCGTCCGTACCACTGACGTCTGCTATCTGACCGTCCTCTGCAGTAGCAACATCGCTGGTCAAGCGGCAAAAGCGGAGGAGCGGCGAGCGCACAACCGCCGAGCATCACCCCGAGCAACTCGGAGTCTAGATCCTCATCTGCTCCAACACCAGCCCGCAGATGTCCGGCCTGCTCGATGCTCGTCTCGCATTTCTTTGGTGTGCTCGAGTCAATCGGGCAATCTGGTTCGCCATTTGCTGCTCTCTCTCGCTCTTCTCCCGAAGCTCCGCGTTCAGCTGCGTGATGGTGTCCTGCATTTGGTTGAACTGCTCCTGAGGGACGGTATCGGCGTAGGAAGGAGCAGACGTGCCATATGATGAAGCGATAAACTCGCCTCCCAGGTGTCCAAGGCCATACACGTACCCCTTCTTGTTCCTGCCCCCGACGACCTCCAAATAAATGGCATTATCATCGACGGAGATAGGAGAGCTGGGCCCATCACCAGTTAAGTCCTCATCTTGTGACTGTGAGGCACGTGATATGGCATCGTCCTTCTTCTCGTTGAAGCCCACCTACAAAGTATAGTTGAAGAGATTTAGTTAAAATTATAATCAATATTAACAAATCATTTATAATAAATTACAAGTAAACACTAAATTGTTTTTTTGCTTACAGCATAGTTACGGGCCTTGTCGTTGACCCATGTCCCCGACTTCAACTTCTTTGTCGTCTCCACCAACTCCATAGCAGTGGGGGACCCGCTGTTTCTGTGCTTTCTGCACACAAAAATATAATCTTAAATTCATATGAATAATTAAAAATGAAAACTAATTAAATAGTATAATAAGTCAAAAGTTTAATGTATTACCAGCTCGTCGTAGTGGGCGGCGGCTGATTTAGACCCGCCAGTCCAAGCACATGCGCCACCATCAGAAGCTCGATTACGCCGAGCTGTGGCCTGGATCACCTGGAACTTCTCGCAGCCCAAGATCTTGGTCCAGCTGCCTCCTGATCTCAGTATCCACCCACTTCCCCTTATTCTTACCCTTCCTCAGCTTGTTCGTCAGATTCTTCATGACCAGTGAGCCTTTATGCTCAAATATGTCCCTGACGAGACTCTCTAAAGCTACGTCCCACCTATACTCTTTCTGCAACTTACAGTTGTTAGGAAATTCGTGTGTGTGTGTGTGTATATATATATATATATATATAATGTAAATTTAATTTAAATAACTTAATAAATTGTTACCTTAAACTCTTGAAACAACTGATCCCTATGACCCCCTGGGATGGCCTTCCATGTAGGCCATGGACCATCAAACTTGCGTCGCATGATCTTCGATATCGAATCAGAAGGGCCCTTCGCGGGCAGAAAGGTGCAGCAAAATTAGAGCATTAATAAATGTTATAAATAAATAAAAAAACAAGTAAATAGAAATTAACGATACTTTATATATATATTAAAAAATTAAATTAGCTTACTCGTTATCCCACAGGGGATAAGAAGAATCCTCCTGTTGGATGGACCACGACTCTCCTGTCCCGATGATGATGATGGTCCTGTCATAGGTGTGGATGATGAGGGTGCAGCCTGTGTCCCGATCACATGAGGCCGGGTAGGGGGTGCAACTCCATCACCCTGAGGTGTCCCGTCCATAGAGGTGCTGGTAGGGTGGTCTCGATCCGAAGGCTGTGGGTCGACCGGCGAAGGGACTCTCGTAGCACGACCTCTGCCACGACCTCCACGACGACCCCTACCTCTGGAGGAATCTGCCATCTGTGTAAAAAATGAAAATATGATTACACAACAGTGTAAATAATACAAAAATAAATTACCTAATTAAATAGAATGACATTTACACATTGAATTATGACATAAATAAATTACCTAAGTAGAATCTCCGTCACTAAATTCATCCTCACTCTCATCAGTCTCACTTGATCGGAATGTGCCTTCGCTAGATGCGTCCAACTTGGATTGATCCATTAACTCTCTTTCAACTTCTTCCCCATTTCCGGAAATGTCCGCCAGAGAATTAACAATAATGTTCGGCGTAATTTGCAACAGTGTGTGGGATCTTGAAAACTCATCATCTTGGTACGGAGCATCCTTTTCAAACTGGTTGATTATATTATCAATAATTATACTGCGAGCCTTTATCTTAATAACACCCAACCAGCCTTGATGTCCTTCGGGATATGGCGAGTAATAAACCTGATCTGCCTGTTGTGAAAAAATGAATGGGTCGTACGCCTTATTATACCTTTGAGACAGCCTAACTTGAACAATACCATATTTTTTATCGATTTTTGTCCCTACGTCAAGAGTAGGATCAAACCAATCACACTTGAAGATAACTAACTTCATCACGGGGAAACCGGTATAATCGAGTTCAAGGATGTCAGTTAGAACCCCATAGAAATCATCCTCTACATTGCCATCAGTGACTCGCACACAAACACCATAGTTACATGACTGCATTCCTTCATTCCATGTTTTTGTGTTAAATTTATATCCATTTACAATGTAAGTATTCCATGATTGAACCCATCTGTTAGGTCCCCATGCCAAATTTGTCAACAATGGATTTTGAACATTGTTTTCTGGATCTAGTACCTAAAAAATCAAATATTATATTATTCTTATACATGCTATATATTTAAGGAGATAAAATATATTGCAACAAATGAAGATGCTTAACCTACATATTTACTAAACCACGTATCAAAGTGAGAAGTAATTTCTCGATCAACCTGACCATTTGAAATGTTAGGTTAGAGATCCCTTAGAAAATTGCCGTACATCCTACATATGGGAGATTAACAGCAGGACGATTAATAATCATAAATGTCAATTGAACTTATAAAAGACATTGTAGAAACTTACTCTATATATGGCGCCACCTCTTCAAAATTTTGAAGGATATACAGATGAGCAGCATTAATGTCACGCTGCTCCAAGAAATATCCTTTTGATTTGCCACTAAATCTGCCCGGATAGTTGAATATTGATATAGGAGGACTAGTTGAACTTCCTTCGCCCGAATCAACGTTTCTAGGCATCCTTGTCCTTTTCGTGTTAATTTCGTCCGGATAGTAATAAGAGGCAAAAGTGGAAGTCTCCTCTACTAAGTATGCTTCACAAATGGAACCCTCCACTCGTGCCTTGTTCTTGACTTTGTGTTTAAGGGAGTGCAGGAACCTATTAAAGAGGGATACATACAAATAATTACTAGTTTTAGGGAAAGCTAAACTACGATTTAGTGTTCGTGAATTTCATATGTATTAAGTAAAATAGTTGATGTTGTTTACCTCTCAAATGGATACATCCAGCGGTATTGGACTGGGCCACCAACTCTTGCTTCGTAAGGTAGATGAACTGACAGGTGTTCCATGGAATCAAAGAAACTCGGCGGGAAGATTTGCTCCAGCTTACATAACAAAACGGGTATCTTAACTTCCATATCCTTTAATTGATTCACATTTAGTGCTGTCGATGTAAGCTCCCTGAAAAAGTGGTTAAGCTCAACAAGTGGGTTCCAAATTTGTTTCGGTAATGCATCAAACGCAATTGGAAGCAACCATTGCATGAACATGTGGCAATCATGACTCTTCATTCCATGTAACTTTGCTTCCTTAATGTCAACACATCTACCCATATTGGAAGCATACCCATCTGGTAACTTTAGTCCTTTAACCCACTTGCAGACGGCCACTTTCTGTGTTTTACTTAGTGTATAACTTGCCTTCAGTTAGATAAGTCTGCCACGACCACCGTCCTGCAACTCAAGCTCCTTCCGATTACAAATTTCATCCAGATCCAATCGGGCTTTATTTGTATCCTTTGTCCTCCCCTTGATGTCCATCACAGTGTCAAACACATTCAAAAACACATTCCTCTTAGTATGCATGACATCAATGTTGTGACGGAGTAGTTGCGTCCTCCAATACGGCAACCTCCAAAATATACTTTGTTTTGTCCAATTATGGTTGACGCCATAATCAGGAATATGTTCTCCTTGGGATTCATGGACGAGCGGTAAGTACTGTACTTTGCGCCATACATTAGGACCAGTCAAACGTGGTGGAGGCGGTGTTGTCTCCGCACAACGCTTCTTGAATGCATTCTTGTTCCGCCTATAAGGATGATCTTCTGGAAGGAATTGACAATGACAATCAAAATATGAGATCTTTCGACTGTTTTTAAGCATGAATGCCTTCGATCGCTCCATACATATTGGGCATCCAAGCTTCCCCGCGGTAATCCAACCCGACATCATCCCATAGGCGGGAAAGTCGTTGATCGTCCACATCAAAGCTGCTTTCATCATGAAATTCTGCCTCAAAGATACGTCATATGTCAACACACCATCATTCCACAGCATCGTCAACTCATCTATCAGCGGCTGCAAGTACACATCAATCTTACCTTTTGGATTAGACGGACCCGGAATTATGACTGTTAGGAACATAAACTCCCGCTTCTTGCACATCCCCGGGGGAAGATTGTAGGGAGTCAGGATAACCGGCCAACAAGAGTATGCTTTTCCAGACTGCCCAAAAGGATTAACTCCATCAGTAGATAACCCCAATCGGACGTTCCGAGGGTCCTGCGAAAATGCCATATGAACCCTATCAAAATGCTTCCAAGCTTCTCCATCAGATGGATGACACAAGACATCTTGCGCCCTCTCATGCTCACTATGCCACCTCATGTGAGCTGCAGTGGCCATCGAAGAGTACAATCTTGTAAGTCTTGGCACGAGCGGGAAGTACCACATCTTTTTTAGTGACATCTTCTTCTCAATGCCCATCCTAGTGGTTTTCTTATACCGATCTGCACCACAAAATCGACAACATGTTATGCTCTCTGTCGAATCATCCTTATAGTACAACATACATCCATTCGGGCAACAATCAATTTTCAAACACCCCAAACCCAAATTTTCCACAGACTTCTTAGCATGATAAAAACTAGTAGGCATCCGATTTTCTTCTGGCAACGCCTTGGACACTGACCTGGTGAGGCGATTAAAACAACCTTCTTGCATATTGTAGTCAGATTTGATACTCAACCATTCCATGCACATCGACAACTCCATGTACTCCCGACATCCTTCCCACAATGGAGATCGTGCAACACTCAACATATCATAGAATCTTTGAGCTTCGGGATTCGGATTCTCCTCTATGTATTGGGAACCCATTCCACCATCTTCTCCCCCATCTTCTTCTAGTACAACACCAACCGATGGTCCAGCATGATCCATTATCATCTGCTCGTATGGATTCAATTCTTCCCTCTGGTCACCACTTCCATAGTACGAACCTTCAAACACAATCGGGTTTAAATCAGGCAACGTCTCACCATGGTTACTCCACCAATAGTAATCAGGCATGAAGCCCTTCTCATAAAGATCGGCTACAACTCCATCCACGCTTTTGAATGATTGACACTTGCATCTTTTGCAAGGACACCTCAAATGATCACCGCCCAGCCGTATAAATCTCTCCTGACTAACAACAAACTCTATAAACTCACCCACTCCAACTCTATACTCTTCCCTAAGACGTTTATTCCGATCCAACCTACGATACATCCATTTCCGATTCTCCGGAATATCCATTGCTGACAATTAAATAGCCTGACCAACCCTACAATAACACATATATTACGGTGCATTCCAATAACTCCATCAATCTCGTTCTTATGACAAGGTATGAACCTATCCCATTCGAGAAGAAACCTTTACCACACTCGGCTAATAATAGTTATTCCCTTATTCAAATACCTTATACTTAACAAAATTTCGGCAGCATTTCCCATCGGTCTCCAAGTACACGACTCGAGCACGGTGAGAATCACCGCGATCAAGTATGCACCAGGAGAACAAAAGGAAATGCATCAGACCGAGATTTCAACAAGTATATAAGGAATTTGAACATTGAAATGACTATTTTACGAGTGTGAAAAAGGTTTTTTCCCAAACTGTCCCATTTGGACAATTCAAGATTCAATACAATGAGCATGCGTACCCTGAGAAGGTACGCATGCTCATTAATATTGAATCTCAAACAGGAAACTAAGGCTTTCGTAACTTAATAATTAACTCTAGCAGAAAATAAAACCATTGACTTATAAGGATTGAAGCATACTTCAACAAATATATATATTGAAGCATAATTCAATACAAACTTAGATAAAATATAGTAGAAAACATCCTATTGAGCTCTGTTCTCCACTAACAAGTAACACATAATTGTCAAATACATGTATAACTTCTAAATTAGCAACACACAACAAGCATCCCGCCTTTTTGACAGGATCACATCCTATTGAGCTCTGCTCTCCACTAACAAACAACACATAATTGCAAATACATGCATAAATATTAAATTATCAGCACGCAATCAGCATCTTGCCTTTCAGGCAGGATACCTTCCTATTGAGCTCCGCTCCCCACTAACAAGTAACACATAATTGTCAAACACATGCATAACTTCTAAATTAGCAACACACAACAAGCATCCCACATTTTTGACAGGATCACATCCTATTGAGCTCTGCTCTCCACTAACAAACAACACATAATTGCAAATACATGCATAAATATTAAATTATCAGCACACAATCAGCATCTTGCCTTTCAGGCAGGATACCTTCCTATTGAGCTCAGCTCTCCACTAACAAACAACAAGATATATAATTCACATAACACATTACAAGAACCACACAATCAGAACCTTTTAGACAAATCAAAACCCTAAAAGAGAGTATTGAGAGAACTTACCTATGCGACAAAATGCAAAAATAAGTAAGGATAAGGGGAGGAGCAGCAAACAAGAAGATCAGGAACTGATAAATATAATAAGACAATATGAAAGCAAATTAATATCCTTAGATCCAACTTAATTGTATTCAAGTTAGTAATATAAAAGTTCAACAAATTGCCATTACGGCCAATTGATTACCTGTGGAGATTGAGAGGGGACTAAGGGACTCGGTTTCAACTCACGAGAAATAGAGCAATGACCTATAATGCATAAATAAAATTAATCCTGTCAAATACTAACATTTAAGAGTTTGTTGAAAGCCATTAGGCATTTTACTATTGTCCTCTCTTTCTGTGTTTTTTAAAGCATTGTTATATTAGGTCTTGAACTCTTTGAATTTCTTAACGATATACAAATGAATAACAGATTTGAACAGAGAGAGAGTTGTCCATAAAACAATGCAAAATAGTTGATTAAATGAACCTTTAGCAAACTTCATGCAAATGAATCTATTTCTGTATTCATGACATGAATAGAACAGAAATGGATTAGATAACCATGTATAAAATAATTTATCATCAATGACTTAATGCACCACTTATAATATTTAAGTCGTGAAGTATATACCACTTGGGTGTGGAGCATAAGGCTTGGTGAAACAGCCGTACTTCCTAGCAAGTTGGTTTGTTTATACAATACAATATATATCAAACAAGTTCAATGTAGAGTTTACCATTCAAGTCCATACCATATGATAATCAGGCTTCAGATTATAACTATTTAATACAAAAAATAGTGACTTGATAACCTACCAACAACTAACATTTCAACAAACTAACAAATATTTGGTTGTTGGTGGGTGTCTGCTTGTTCCTTGAATGCTTGTTATTGTAGTTATAGCTCACAAGCATCTAAGTCAATACTTATATTTATAATAATCTATTCTGATATCTAATTTCTTATCAATTTGTCATTGACTTGGTCTTCAAACTCATATTAAAATAGTCTTCCTTATGTCTAATACAATGTGCCTGTAATTTACTAATTACATTCTTGGCTTCATATTTGCTTATTTTATGCAGGGATGACCATGAAACTTATAGTAGTCCTACTTCCAAGCATTAAAGTCGAAGAGATAGTGAATCAAGAGGAAGCTAACTTATATTATCTATCCAATAAGTTATTTAAATCAATATACCCCTACTGTCAAAATTTATCTACTCTGGATTTCACTAGAACAACATCAATGATTAATTTGACAGCATAAATACCCATACTGACAGAACTTCCCTAAACCCTAACCTGAGACAGAATTGATCAGAGGAGATTGTGGGGGTGGTGGTTGCGCAAACAGAACCCCTTGAGATGGTGGTGGTGGCCGGAGGAGGAAGTGACAACACCTGAGAGAGACATTGAGAGAAACTGAGACAAAGAGAACCGAGCAAGAGAGAGAGAGAGCGAGATACACAGAGCGAGAGAAGAGGAGACCTTACCAAAGAAGGAGGTCACGATGCTACAGTGGTGGTCGTGGTGGCGGTGGTGGCACGATGCTGCTGGGAGGAGGAAGAGAGAGTGAGAGACAGAGAAGGAGAAACACAAAATGAGAAGGATAAGGGGAGAACCTTACCAAGTGGTGACCGGAGGAGGACGAGACGCTGAGAGGTGGCAATGCGCGATTGGAACAGGGAAGGGGCGGAGCTGCGCGTGAGAGAGAAGAGAAGAAAAGAGAGAAATGGGGGAAGAGAGGAAGGAAATCGTGATTTAGGGATTTTATTTTTAGCGACCGAATAATCGATCACTAACTAGGTTAATTTGAAATTTGAATTAAAAAATTTAGCGACCGATTGATTTTAAATCGGTCGCTAACACGCTCTATTTTAATTTTTTACGTGCCGTTTAGCGACCGAATTAATATCGGCCGCAAATATAAATAAAATTTAACCGTTGCATTTAACTCGGTCGTCAGTTCGGTCGCTAAAAAGTCAGTAATTTTTGACTTTTACTTTCCTTTATTTAGCGACCGAAATAACGACCGATAACTCAGCTACGCTCTATTTCGGTCGCTATTTCGGTCGCGGTATCAGCTATAACCAATGTTTCATGTAGATCCTACTGTCGGTTGCCATTTCGGTCGCTAAATAACCTTTTTTTTTTGTAGTGAGTATGATCAATCTAATAATACTCAAATATGAAGGAAGTATGTGAGGATTAGGGTTCTCACTGATGTAAGGTTGCTATTGAAGAGGGAGAGGAAGGTGATTCAAGTATTAAAAGTTAGGGGTGTTCTGCTTCCTATGTGGTCTGTAGGGACACAGTGATAAATTATGTGATCAAAGATTCACACACCAGGTGGGGGTTATGGCTCGCGGATGTGGGGAGTGGAGATCCGAGCCGATACCAGGCGGCTGAATAGCGCCGGAGGGGGAAGTCGTTGGGCGAAGAAGTTTGGAAGAGATTCGCCTAGCCCAAAATTCGCAAGTCCTGATCCATTGGGCTGTGATTTTAGGAACAACGAAGCTGGCGGTGGGAGAAATAACAGGGATTTTGGAGTTAAAGCAGATGAGGGTGGTTCAAATTCAAAATCAATGATAAACTTAAATGTCCACATTCCATGCATTTCCTAATAATGGTGCACCAATTGTTTCCGTCCCTGCCTCGTCAACTTTATTTGCCAATGATTGCAATGTTTTGCCCGTTAATTCTATTGGGCCCCAAGGTGATACAACTATTGACGAAAACAGTGCCATGCACGTGAAAGGTAAGCGCAGCAGGCATGAATATGCTACGGTCCAAACAGATTCTGAAGGACCTGCGTCTCAACAGTATGGTTATTTTTTATCCGTAGGTCCTGGGTGCCGGGCCTACCAGAACCAATGACGATCCATCGTTGGAACTGTCGAGGTTTGGGTCACTTAAGTGCAGTTCCAATGTTGAAGAACCTAGTCTGGTCCTATAATCAAGGAAATTATTTTTCTTTTTGAACCTCCGGTTAATGCTGATTAAATTGAGGAGGTTAAGAGGCGTATTGGTTTCGATAATTGTTTCGCGATTGATAGAGATGGTCGTAGTGGAGGGATAGCTTGTTTTTGGTGCAATTCTATGAGGTGTGAGATTGCTAGTTACTCTCTTCATCACTTGGATGTTCTAATTGATGATGTTTCTAAAGGTAAATGGAGAATTACGAGGTTTTATGGTTTCGCTGATCGTACTCAAAGGAGGGGAGTCTTGGGCCTTGCTAAGAAGGCTGTCTGGTATTTCTCATTCACCTTGGTGTGTTATTGGCGATTTTAATGATCTCCTTTATGCTGATGATAAATTAGGTTGGGTTGATCACCCAAATTATTTGTTGCCAGGCTTCCGAGATGCTGTTCAGGCCGCTGGCTTAATTGATATTAATTTAGAAGGCTACCCGTTTACCTGGAGTACTAGAAAAGGCTTAGCTAAAGCTATTGAGGAGAGACTTGATCAAGCTTTGGCTAAAAATGACTGGTTAGAATTATTTCCTCAAGTTCGTTTTCTTAATTTGGTAGCTCCTATTTCTGATCACACTCCATTTCTTCTCCAGAGTGATCCTATTTTTTTGTCTATTCCCAGGAAGCACTTTAGATTTGAGAATGCTTGGGTTCTTGAACATGATTTCTTGGAGGTGGTTCATAGAGGTTGGGAGAGTGGAGATGATGGCGATATTGTTTCTAAGCTGCTTAGGTGTCCGCACAAGCTGCTGTCTTGGAGCAAGGGGTTGAGAACTGAATTCAAGAATGACATCTTGCCGTGTAGAAAACGCTTGGAAGACCTACAGGGCAGGCGTGATGAAACCGGCGTTAAATATTTTCGTGATACTAGAGACAGGATGGTCCGGCTTCTTTTCCGGGAAGAGAGCTTTTAGAGACAAAGGTCGAAAGTGTTTTGGCTCCGTGACGGGAATCTTAATACTCGGTTCTTTCACGCCTCTGTAACTTCCCGGTCCAAGGTAAACATAATTCAGAAAATCCAGGATGATGGTGGGTTAGTTACAGATGATCCCAATCAGATTAAATCAGTTGCAAGGAATTATTTTGATAATCTCTTTACTGCTCGGGTTGGTGTTTATGATCCTGTGGTTAATACTATTGAGTCGCACCTCTCTAGTGAAGATAATGCAATGTTGTTGCGTCCGTTTTCTAGGCTGGAGTTCACACCAGCTCTTGGTGAAATGCATGCAGATAAGTCCCCGAGTCCTGATGGTTTTAATCCAAGTTTTTTTAAACATTCTTGGGATCTTTGTGGTGATGCAATTTTTCATGCTTGTTGTTTCTGGTTAGATAGAGACTTTTTTCCAGCTACATTGAATGATACTAATATTGCTCTTATCTCGAAAAATGATGGCACCAACATTCTGATTTTAATTATGCTCTTCAACCGGTTAAAATATAATTAATTATATTTTAATTTGAGAGTTAGAAAGTGTTATTGATTCAAATAAAATCATATTCATGGTCTGCTTTATGATAGAGGGTTACGGTAAAATATTCGGTTGAAAATTCAGACGAAAGCCGGTCTGCGTTTTCACTGCCGGTACAAGTTTACTGTGCAGAAAACCTAATTTTGACCCATGAACGAGACGGTTAGTGTTTTTAATATGTTTCCTTCAACTTTGGTTATTTTGAAAATTTTCGTTCAAAAATAGAATATAATATTTTATTCGGGCGAAAACATCGGAAGAATTAGGATTGGAAAAAACAACCGGGTATGAAATGGAGCAGATTAGGGAGCACAAAAGAAGTGAAGTGACTTGATGGGACTTGATGAAAATGGGTTATGACACTCTCCAAAAGTATAATCATCACACTTTTCAAATTATATCATATTATATCCTATAAACCTATTTTTCTTTCTCTTCTCAAACCAAACAAGGCACAAGGTCAAAACTTGCTCTCCAAGCTCATTCCTCTCTCCTCAATTTCGTGCCACTCTCTCCCTTCTATATATATACACCTCTCATTTTCACTTTATCACTTCATCACTCTACCTTCCTTTTCTTTTAAAAGTCCAAGCTCTTAAATCTTTAGTTTTTATGCATCTTTTCTACTTGAGTTCTTCATTAAAGTTCTTCCTTATACTAAGGATAATGCTCTCATATGAATCTTTTTGCAAGTTTCATCTTTTATTTCTTAGTTTGCTTTATGTGTTCTTTATATGCTTTAAACTTCTAAAATCTCTCTAGAATGGTAGAAAACTCCTTTTGAGTTGAAACTACTTTCTATAGTCTTGTATTAACTTATATTTTCACATACTAAGAGGTTGTGTAAAACAAAAATCTCTACCTATCTCTTCCTATGAAGGCCGAAGCTATGCATATGTGGCCTAGGAGGTTTTTTTGCTTCAACTTTTGGAATATGATCATGTGTTTGAGTTTCTAACTATTCCTTGATCTTAAATCTATAAATCTCAGAAGGTTTGATAGCTTGTTTTCCTATGATGACTGAAATATGTATAAGTAAGCCTAGGATACTATGTTTCAACTTTCCAAGTATGATCATGGATTTAGAACTCTTAATACCTTGTGATTCTAAACCTAAGAGTTGTTATCAAACAAAGAACATTTTTCCTCATTATCCTATGTAGGCCGAAACTTAAATGTTTTAGAGCAAGGATGTTTGAGTTTCATTTTCCAAAATGATCATGGACTAAGGCTCCTTAATATAGAAGGATGCTAAGTCTAAGAGATTGGAAAGTTTAAGGATTTCCAACTTGTTTATTCTATGTTATTGAACCTAGGATGTGTTATTTCTTATTTTCCAAAATGATCATGGACTTGAGCTCCATAAGATATTTGGATGCTAAGTCTAAGAGATTGGAATGTTTAAGTTTCCATTGTTTTCCCAAAATGATCATGGACTTGAGCTCCATAAGATATTTGGATGCTAAGTCTAAGAGATTGGAAAGTTTAAAGATTTCTAGCCTATGTTGTAATACAAGGCCGAAACCTACCCTAAGTGGTTGGATGATTTTTATTCTATATCTTCAAGTTATAGCAATTTATCAAAGTTACTTAGAACCTAAGTGATAAGTATCCAAAGGCTTATGTTGACAAAAGAATCATAACTCTAATTTGAATTAAATGGCCAAACCTAGCCTAAAAAGAATATAGATGAGTTTGTTTGATTTATTGGTTATTATGTCGACTGTTGAAGGTGGAGTTAGTACTTTGTGGTGTGACAACGAGGAGCTTCGAGTTCGAGAGTTATGTGATAACACAGGTGGGGGAAAGAATCAACCTATCGTCGGAATGGATAAGTAGTAGATTATATAATAATTGTGTAGGGCGACCTAAACCCTACTAATAGTCGAGTAATCGACAAGACCAAAATCATATTGGAAACCTTTTACGCAAAAACCAATGGAGATTTCGAGATTATAGGTTTATCGATATTAGGTTGATTTTATATTGTTTATGGTTGATTTGATTTTATTACCTTTATTGAATTGATTGTGTGCTATGATTGGTGATTTGGGTATATTTTGATTGATATTGTGTTATGCATGATCTGCCTGGTTTGTATTATTATGCTTAGTGGTTTTTAAGCAAAGATATATATGTTGTCTAAGAGATGATTGTTTTGGGTGTGAGGATAATGATGATTTAGAAGTGCCTAACCTAGATGATGTATGTTAAAGAGGTGTTATGACATATAGTATGTGTCAAGTTCTAATGGAAGGTTAAGGTACTAGGATGTTGTTAAAACGGGTTGGTGAGATTTCAAGTATAGGTGTTGTTGTCCACAACCGTGTATTGGTAATATAATACACAAGGACAAAAGTGTATTGGTAATATAATACAAGAGGACATCTGTGTATTGATGATATAATACACCGTGGATTGGTAATATAATCCACGTAAAACACTTCTATGTATTGGTAATATAATATACCGTGTATTAGTAATATATTACACATAAAATCAAGAGTTCTCGCAAGACCACCTCCACCTTAGGGAATGGGGGTGGAACACCTTAACGGGAATGAGGGTGGAACACCTTAACGGGAATGGAGGTGTGCACTATGTGGAACATCCTAACGGGAATGAGGGTGTGCCCCGATGAAAATGAGGGATTGTGACAGTAGTGGTAGTTGCCACGATAACGTAAAGACATGGTGACAGGATTAGCGAGGTTACGTTAAAATAAAGTGTCAGATTGCGTGAGAGTAAGGGTAGAGGATGATATATATTAACTTGAGGATGATTCGTTAGTTATGTGTGTTGATTGTCTGTGACAATTACTGTATAATATACTATGACTCTTTTCCGCTTTTTGATGATAGAACTGTTTCTTATCCCCTGTATATTTCATTATGTTGTATTTTATCTCCTTGTGTCATCGTACGAGAAGACCCCGTGGATGAGTGTAACCAGGAGGAGTTGGATGGAACTCCCTACGAACCGTAGGCTGGAGGACGAGCTGTGACGCATGGTGATTAGGGTCTAGTTTGTTATGGCCAGTGCGTCTCGTGAGGCGTATTTTTATTATGTTTTCCGCTATTTAACTTTTTGTCTAAGTATATGCCTGTGAGGGATCCTACTGATAAGATATCCTCTACAGTGTTTTGTAATATGCATAATATACTTATATTGTGATATGCCATTTTATATGAAGTTGTATACTTTATAAGTTAAGTTTTAATTTTTACGTATTTTCATGTTAACCGTGCGATTAAGTAATTAAATAATGAGGTTTTTAATCTAATGACACAAAGAGGCACATCGAGGTGTCTCAATAGCCCAGAATCTATGAAGGACTGGAGACCTATTTCTCTATGCAATGTTGTTTATAAGTTCTTGTCTAAAGTCCTGGCTAACAGAATGAAAACAATGCTGCACAAATGTGTTTCCAGTGTTCAGTCTGTTTTTGTTCCTGGTAGGTCTATTCTGGATAATGCCATGGTGGCTACAGAGATTATTCATTTTATGAAAAGTAAGTCGAGTGGCAAGCTGGGGGAGGTGGCTCTGAGGCCTATGATCGTGTCGACTGGGGGTACCTTCGTGTTGTTATGATCCGTATGGGTTTTGCAGAAAGGTGGGTGGAGTGGATTTTGCTTTGTGTTGAATTCGTTAGCTACTCCGTGCTTGTGAACCAAGAGCCTGTTGGTCCCATTCATCATGGTAGGGGCCTTAGGCAAGGGGATCCTCTTTCCCCTTATTTGTTTATCCTGTGCTCTGAGGGTTTGACTTCTCTTCTTAATCAGGCTGACAGTAGAGGTGACCTTCATGGGGTGAAGATATGTAGAGGAGCTCCAATTGTTACCCATCTGTTGTTTGTCGATGACTATTTTATATTTTTTAAATCCAAAGAGAGTGAAGCTGATGTGATGAAGAATATTCTCTCTACTTATGAGGCAACTTCAGGGCAAGAGATTAATTATCAGAAGTCAGAGATCTATTATAGTAAAAATGTCCAAGGTGGGATTCATGATGTTATTGCTAGTTTGCTTGGTGTCCAGATTTGTTTGGGCACAGGTAAATACTTGGGGCTTCCTTCTATGATTGGTAGGAGTAAGAAAGCTTTGTTCAGTTTCATAAAGGATCGTGTTTGGAGAAAAATTAATTCTTGGGGTGGCCGCTCTCTGTCTAAAGCTGGTAAGGAGGTTATGATTAAATCGGTTCTCCAATCCATTCCTACCTATTTTATGAGCATTTTTCTCATTCCTCAATCTTTAGGGGATGAAATTCAAAAAATGTTGAACTCGTTTTGGTGGGGTGGTGGAAGTGAAAGAGGTAAAGGTGTGAAATGGCTTTCTTGGGACAAATTAGCTATGCATAAATCGGATGGAGGTATGGGCTTCAGAAACTTGTATGCTTGGCGCTTCTAGGTAAGCAAGGGTGGAGGTTAATGTCTAATCCTGATTTTCTTGTGGGGAAGCTTTTCAAAGCTAAATATTATCCACATTGTGATTTTTTGGAAGCCAATACTGGGAGTACTTCGAGTTATGTTTGGAGGAGCATGTGTGAAGCAAGGGTTGTCCTCAAGGAAAGGTTGAGGTGGCGCATTGGTAATGGGGAGAATATTTATGTTTTTCATGACAAATGGACTCATGATTCTTCTCTGCCAAGTCCGCAACACCCCAACAACTTCATTCCTACTCTGCAGGTGTGTGACCTATGGCACCAAGATAGCAAAGCATGGAACACCTTGCTGGTGGAAGAGGTGTTGGACACTGGGAGCGTCTCCTCGGTACTTAGCACACCCTTGTTGGAGGCGGTGAAAGAAGGTGGTCGGTATTGGTGGCCAGATCGCAAAGGAACTTATTCGGTGAGATCAGCTTATTGGCTTTGCTTGAATAATATTCTGGATACGTCTCATTTAAAGGTGGTGGGTGACTGGAATGGGTTGTGGAATATCAAAGTCCCACCTAAAGTGAAGAATTTTCTGTGGATGGTAGCAAGGGATTGTCTTCCAACTAGAGCTAAACTTGTGGAGCGTGGGGTGCAATGTCCTAATTTATGCCCTTGGTGTGACGTGAATATCGAGAATAGTTGGCATATCCTTTTTAGTCGTGTCAAAGCAGAGAATGTTTGGAGGAAAGCTAGCTAGTTTATGGGAAGCCATCTCTAGTAACTTAGCAAATGTGGGTAGTGCAAGTGAGATGTGTTTTTTGATCCTCGGGAGCCTAGCTTCTTCGGATAGAGTTAACTGGGCCATGGTTCTTTGGTCAATTTGGCGCAGAAGAAATCTTAAGGTGTAGGACGGAGTGGATCGATGAAGCACCTGATGCAATTGTGCAGCGCGGTTTGCATATGCTTAATGAATGGAGGGCTGCATGTGCTATCCCACCTCCTATTGCAGTGCATAATAACATTGATGGTGGATTTGTTCATTGGTGTAAGCCTCCAATGGGCTATCTCAAGTGTAACATAGATGCTTCATTTTCTGCAGTTAACAATAAAGTGGGCATTGACATGTGCATGAGAGATAAGTTTGGTAATTTTATAGGTGCTAAAACTCTTTGGTTGGAACCTATTGTTGATGTTCACTTGGGGGAAGCTAGTGGTCTCTATTATGCTATCTTGTGGATGATTGAGCTTCAGTTGGATAAAATTGTTTTTGAGCTGGACTCCAAGCTGGTTATTGATAACATGTGCTCTGAACTTGTGGATCTTTCTTCGTTTGGTGCTATTATTTCCTCTTGCAAGAATCTACTTTTGTCTTTCTGTCAAAACTCTCATGCTGAGTTTACTAGGAGGCAAGCTAACATGATTGCCGAAACACCTAATTTGAAATTAAGATTAATAAAATTGATTAGGGTAAGCTTAATATTTCGAAATATTCCCTTTGAAAGATGGAGGTTTGGATGAAGTCGGAAAACCTGATAAAACAGTTTATAACCTCAAATCTTTTTCCAATTCAAACTTGTTCACTGGTTTTACGTCAACAGCTAGGAGAGAGAAGCTTTAATCATAATAAATACTTAAAATAATTAGGTACAATAATCCCAAATGATTTTTCATACATACTCAAACTTTTCATTAAATATTCACAAAGTCATAAGCCAGATGGGGTATATAGAGCTCCTACTGTCAATCCTATAACGGGATAAAGGTAATATTTACATCAGTCAAAAAAAATAAATAATACACGGAACTGCCATCATACAGACGGATACAAAAATACATCAAAAGTTCCCTCCTAACATCTACACATAACTACAACAAAAGAAGATGCACAAAATATCCCTAAGCGCGGGACCCTCCAAAAACACAAAAGTCCGCACAGAGTCAACATCAGACATCCTCCTTTTCCTCCTCCTCGTCTTCCTATTCCTCCATGGGATCTTCCTCGGGATCATACTCAACATAAGTAGGAACTACCTGGTCATCAACAACTGGTAGACTGAGAGAATCCATAAAGATATCCCTTGGTGGATCAGCAAGAGGTGGAGAGGGAATAGGGTTTGACGGAAAGACGTCCCAACGCGAGTCAAAGGGAAGGTGTAGTTTCAGGTGAAAGTAATTGGAGAACTCAAAAAGAGGGAAACGGAGAATCTTCATGACAAAAATAAATCGTTCCTCGTAATAAACCATCCAGGTTCGGAAGTCTCAGCTCTAAGTCCGTGAAGTATCTGCAAAGTAATCCCGGTCCGACTGGAGGGGTGGCCATCAGAAGTAGCTACACACATACACGGAAAGAAAAAAAAACGACATATGGAGGTAAGATTCTATGTCGGCTCGTAATGTAGATATGGGTACGCATGCATCAATCAATCAATTAAGTGGATACGTATATTTAAGGATACTTTTATAAAATATATATATACAATTTCTGAAAAAGGCTAAGACTCGAATGCATGGCTAGGACTGGACCTTACTTTTCTCCAAGGAGACTATTGTTGTCAAAATGTTCCGTCGATGTAGCATCCAGGAAATATGCGTAACAATTTGGTGCACAAGTCCATGATCGGAGTACGCTAACAGTCACCTCCTTGGCACTTTCACACGAGAGTACTTAACATCTGAATAATAGTTAGTTCAGTGGAGTGTCAAGATAGCCCTACTGTCCAGGTCTCCACCGACACAGTGCAGTTGACACTGAGCCATTGACATGATCCACGTCTGACTATCCACAAGGTCTCTATGGCCCCCACACAATCCCCTAATCGTCTATAAATAGGTGTCTATACTTTCGGAATGACAACGACTATGATTAGGTTGGAATATTGTCTGAAGACTCAAGGTAGGAACAAAAAAGTCCCATATCGCTAGTATCGATTTTAAAAGAATAGTCATTGTTAAGATTTGAGCTTGAATAGATCACTAACCAAAATCATCCTATTAAACTCAAATTCTTTTGAATATTTAAAATTAATTAAAGCATACTTAGGCTAAAATTAATTATTTTAAAATACGGGCAACAATATAATGATTTAACCCGATAAATTACTGTTTTGACTCATTTTGGATAAAATGCATAACACTAGTTAAAATTAATAATTTATACCTAAAATTAAGTACAACTCAAAGATTTTAAAACATCATAAGATGAATATTTTGAAAGCCTCTTACTTTCCAACAATTTGGTCTATTTATTCCATTTCAAAATTCCTCAATACCATATATTAAATTAGTTTCGAGCCCAAGACTTAGCAAGATATAATCAAAGATGAACCATAAGATTGAATTCATAAATTTGATAAAAAGAATCAATACCAACTGAAATAATACATTCCAACACCTCCCGAATCTTAGTTCGGAAACAAAACGCACTTGACAAAAATCCTAAAACGACTTAACAGTTGTACCCATAGGCTTATACTTAGAGTCCAAATATATGGAAACTTATCCAACACTCCGCGTACGTGAGTTACAAATACGTAAGGTTCTTGAATTCGAACCTTACCTCAAATCAACAATTCCAGTTTTGCATAGCGCTAAATTAAATTCAAACAGTTACAACAAGGTATAATTAAAATCCTAAAATTACGCAGATAATCACAACATTAAAATATTAAGCAAGCATGCTAAAATAAAAGGTTCCTAAGCATTTATACTAACCCGTATTAACCCCATATTACACCTAACATATTATCTTCCCCCACCTGGCAAAGCCTTTGGGTCCTTTGATGGGAGTAGCGTACATACACAATTTTAAGATAGCTCCAACTCGTGAAGACCCCGCTCCTCCAAGTCTAAAGAGTCACGGCCACAACAAGGTGCAAGCACCCAATCCAAAAGCAAGTAGAACCAAGATTAATTAGTATAATAATCATTCAATAATTAACTTAAACACTTAATTTTTGGATAAAAAAATGAACTTAAAATTGAATCACTAATGTAGAGAATAGCATTTTCCATTTTTGAATAAAACCAATTTATGTCAATCCCGATATTGACATGCAGAATCAAATAAAAATTATAATCATAATCCAAGTATAAGTTTTGCATGTTAAGAATCAGATAAAAGCAAAAAATAGAAAGAAGGAATAAATAAAAAAAAAGAAGAAAGAAAAAGAAGACCAAGAGAAAATAAAAACAGGTTCAACGAAAATGGCCAACAAAATGGAAAATAAAATAAAATGAAAACCTCAATAGCTCTTATCAATATAGTTACAGCAAGATTAAACAATACTAGAGGACAAAGATATCATGCATAGAAAGAAAAAAAAATGAATCTTCTACTCAGTTCACCAACGAAAGAACCAACAAAAAATAGAAATAAACATCACAATATCTCATGCTCATTTAAACAGAGCTTACTGTGAAGAGTAGAATGAGTAGTGTAGAGCAATTGGTGTGAAGATGAAGAATTGGTGTGAACTGAACTGAAGAACGAGCAAAGCAAGAAAAAATGGAAAAGAAAGGCATGCAAACTCAAATTAAAAAAAAAAAAGAGACAAGTTTTATACACTAAAATTTTCACCACCAGCTAGCATTCACTTTCTCCCACCCCACTTACACACGGTTCACTCTTTTTCACCACACAAAACACAAACGTACACGTTGCACCCACCTGCACTTAACACATATATTACTTGCATTTTCTAATAAAATAAAAATATAATAATAATAATAATAATAATAATAACAACAACAATAATAATAATAATAATAATAATTATTATTATTATTATGATGATGATAGTAGTGTTACTATTTTCACCTTGACAACTTACATACACTGCTATAATATAGTGTTAACGCACCCAATTAAATATTTTTAAATGAGTAAATAAATTACTCAAATCAAACAAAAAAAATAATTATCCAGATAATTAATCACTCAAATAAATGATTAAACATATATGCAAAAATTTTAGGATGTTACAGTTGTTCATTCCTTAGCTAGGGTAGCCTTGTCCCATGCTTGTCCTCATTCCTTTTACGATGTTCTTTTATGTATTGGTACTTTGATTATCAATGAAATGCAGTAATTTTTTCTTGTAAAAAAATGATGTAAAGGTAAATATAGCATTACTTAATTGTTTACTTTTTAAAAAATGTTTTATTTAGATATACCTATAATCTCGTGCCGTATGAAAATGAGTTTTTTTTTCATACTTACCCTAATCAATAAGTGCTTGCTAATATTCATTTTATTGATTTTATATTATTAATTAATATTGTAAATAAATGTTAATAATATACTTTTTTTTCAACACTTGATTTAACACACTATTATTAGTGAATTTCATATGAATCCACTCTATATTTAATGGATATCACATGAGCTTCATCCTATAATACTCGTGTTTTTAGCTATATGTTTTGAATATTGCAAATAATGATTAAGTATTTGGTATTGTCAATAATCGACGAGCTGGACTCTCTCATTGGATCTTGGATCTCTTGGATGATGTTTTACTAAATTCAGGTTGCTCTTAAAGTACATTGGGCTTGACAGCCGAGAAAAGAAAACTGTAAGGGACTTTCTATTCATACCCCTGTTTTGCTTATACACCTCCCTTTTTCCAATTTTTAAATTTCCCCCACCCCCAAAAATACCCTTTTTCGGAACATAATTCCAGAATTAAGACGAGTTCTAGAAATTTGATTCCGGAATCCATAAATGTGCATTCCTAAATTAAATTACGGAATACATAAACTAAGTTTTGGAATTATTAAATTTTTTTTTTTGAAGATTTTTACATTTCGGAAATTAATTTCCAAAGCAGATACATGTGTTTCGAAAATTTGATTCCAGAATACATAATTATATGTTCCGGAAATTAAATTTTGAAGCTCCCTAAACTTTTGTTTTTACGGAATGAATATTTTTTCTTCTCTTTTTTTTTCTTCCATATTTGGGTGAAGTTTTTTATGAGAGGGAGTTTAAGTGAGGTGCTACCATGGAAAACAAGAAGAGGATCCATGGTAGAAGGAAACACCACTGCCAACAACGAAGAAGAAGGGAGAGGGTGGGTTTCGGAACTAAGTTTTCGGAGAATGGTATTTTGGAGAAATTTTTTTAAAAAATGGGATGGGGTGTATAAATAAAAAAGAGTTGCAAAAAGTAACTCCCAACTATAAAAAATTACAATATTCTAGCTTCAGCTTTAAGGCCCTTAATTCCAGGCTAAGGCAGGCTGGGCTAAGCCCAATTTCTAGTAAAACATATTCGGTCCTGTATATATATGGTTTAACTATTGAGTTGGTCCCTTAATTATTTGGGAATTTTCAATTAGGTCCCTAAACTAATTTTTTTTTTAATTAGGTCTTCGAACTTACATAAAATTTTCAATTGGGTCACTGAACTAAAAAATTTTTAATTGGGTCCCTAAACTTATATAAATTTTTTAATTTGGTCCCTAAAGTAGAAATGTGACTATATAAAATAAAAAATAATAAAAAAATGATAGATGATGAAATTTTAAAAATACTATTTGACATAATAATAAAATGACAAAAGATGAATATGAGAGAAAAACTCACCATTTAAAATAATAATAATAATAAAATAAAAAATAAAACTTAGTGAGAAAAGCTATTATTTAACATAAAAATTAAATAAATTTGAGAGACAAAATTTAGTTCAATAATAACAAAATAATAAAATATTTAATTGTATTAGAAAATTCATGTTTTATAACAAAATATTAAGAGATTAAATTGAGTCAAATATTTAATATATAAAATAACATTAAAATAATAACAATAAACATATCAAGAAAAAATATTATTAAAGAAATATTGAAATATTTTAAGATAAACCTCAATTAAAATATAAAATAATATAATATATAATAAAATAAATAAAATAACTCAAAATAAAATTGACAACCAAAATAAGATGTGATATTTACTTAACTAGATTCTTTATTTTATTTATTATTTCAAACAACAACTTTGTTGTTAAATTATAATTTTATATAGGACCAACTCAATAATTAAACCTATGAACCATGTTATTTGTAGAACAAATCTTGATGATTTTCTAACTTTCTACATACCTTTGTTTTTTATAATTATGTTTAATTAGAATTAAAGTTGTCCAAAATTTGTTAAGAATAAATAGTTGTTCAAGTAACATTTTTGTACATATCTTTAGTACGTAGAAGTCCCTCTAAATCAATATGATTTTAAAGGAACTGGGAATTTTAAACATTGAGGAGCATTCAACCATATAATTATATAATTATTGACGAAAAAGAATAAAATTGCTAAATTATATTCCAATAGTCTAATCCCAATTAAGAAAATATTATGTAATTGATATTTAATTGATGACTGAACAAATAAATTTTTGCCATTCTAATATACATCTGCCTTTCAAAGGGAGTTGATCTTGGTACTTTCCTTTTATTTTTTTCCCGGCTGGAGTCTTTTTCAGTTTTTCTCTATGCTAGTCCTGGGCACGGCTGTGGACATCAGAAGGCCGTTTTGATAACATTTGTGTGAAGCATTCATCATCATAAATAATGACCCATATTCATCGGTGGACTTAAACGGCATTTAAAGATTGTTCCATTCCAGCCAGATTTTCTCCATGTACAAGAATCAAGACCCGAACCCACCACTTGTTTAAACCCATTACCACTCGGACCAATCATCCAATTACATATTGGTATATCAAAAGTTCTAAAAAACTTTTTATATCATTATATGAAAGGAATAAAACGTTTAATACCATTATTAGTTTCACTTATTGTTAATTTAAATGGTAGATTTTATTGTGACAAATTTTAGTTGTTTTTTTAGGTTTCTTGTAACTTTAAAACAAAATCATTATCAATATAAAAATTATTATAATCAATTTCCAATCCTATCTAAAAATTATTTATTATAATTTTCAAGTGACAAATGATCAATTTTCAACTTATCAAAATATTATTTTCTTTTTCAAATATTTATATATATTTTGCTCATAGAATATTATTAACTATATATGTAACCGTTGGTATCATCAAAAGAAGTTTCTTAAAATTAAAATTGTTTAAATCCTATTTTAAATCAACTCCATTACATGAGATATTGAATGAATCATTCATTTTATGTTAAAATTACTTAATTATCCCACTCATGGCCGGCCAAAGGCTAAAACCACCGAAGCTAGGGTTTTAGGCCTTAAAATTTTTTTTGGACACACATCTATTAATTAATTTTTTTAAATTAATATTAATAACTCAAATTTTTCTCAAAAAGCCTCTCTACCTCCACTCTATTCTCCCTCGTTTAATTTCTCTCGGTTAGTGTTTCATCACCCTTGTAATATCTATTTGTCTCTCTGTGTGGCTCAGTGACTGTGTGACCACCGGCATCCCCATGAGCCACGGCCATGCGACAATCTCTATCGACTGACCATGTGGTCTCTCTATGTTGTATTTGACGTGCCGACGCCGTCTTTACTTGAGTTGAGTTCCAAGTAAAAAAGAAAAAAAGAACGTGAGTTTTGTTTTATTAACTTTACAAAGGCATCGTCATAGAGTTTATGCCTTAATAGGTATTAGGCTGGCCCTGATCCCACTTTGACAAATGATTTTAATATTTTATAGCTCTAAAGCTAGAAGAATAAAATGATTAAATTATCTCCCTCCAAAATTTTTGGTGTTGTCTAAGGTACACCACCCATCAACATTTTGTCATGTGCTCATTTGACTTTTCAATTATTTTGACACGTTACAAAATAATTGACCCACGATTTGTGATGCGGGTGGTGCATATCATAACCTTCACAAAAAAATTTATCCAGGAATTTATGGACACTGCTCTATCCTTGCTGTTCTCTTTTGTGCCCATGCCTGTTAGTGCTTCTGGTTGACACAGAATGAGGAAGTAAAAAAAAGTAGGTTTCATTCCAAGCAGCATGCCTTCCAAGTCCTGGATAAGCAGCAAACAACAGTGGTTAAATGTGTCCTCTGTTTAAAGGGAGCAATGCAATGCTACTTTTTTAAGTTCCTGTTTTTTTACTTCTTGATCGCTTTTTGAGCGTGTGGAATTATGATCTTTATGTGTTGAAGCAACGTCTTCATTTTCAAGATAAAACTACAGCAGCAGTTTCTTTTTCAAATGCTCATCACATGCTGATGCTCTCAATCTCAAAGTCTTAACTCCAAACTTTGCTCTGCCATTGTTGGCTTTGGTTAATCCTATGTGCACTACTAAATTTGAACTTGTGTTCCATTATGGCAAGAGAATGATAGATGTTATCTTGTTGAATTTGCTTCTTCGTTTTAACTGTCCAAACAACATTTTCAAACTTAACACCCCACAATTTTATTCTATATTATTTGTTATTTATTTTTGCAGTCATTTGGTGATCAACAATCAATTTTTTGGCAATGAAGATTACTAGAGATGTTAGAGAATATAGACTGTTATTATTAAAGAATAATATATATATATATATATATATATATATATATATATATATATATATATATATATATATATATAAGAATGTAATCCACAGAGTTTTGAACACACCTACCACTTTTGGGTGTGTTTAGTTATGCTTAATTATGAGCCAATATAGAAAAATGTATAAAAGATGGAACCCAAAACTAGGAGATATGAAACACTGGACTTGAAAAGGAAAAATAACACAAGTTTTGATATTACTTGTTAGAAATATAAGAGCCCAAAATATTGAGAAAATTGTACAGAAGAATTATTAGATTTGGCCAGTTTTTCAATTATCTACCTCATATCTCAAATATGTGAATTCACGTACAGAAATACCAAATACAAGTAACACTTATCTTTAAGTGAATTAATATTCAACGGGTTTGTCCTAAAGTTTTTTTTTTAAAATTATTTTTTCTTCTAATAAACGGTATCAAAGCAAGAGAACAGTCAAAAGGAGATTAATTTAAAGGAATAATAATAATAATAATAATAATAATAATAATAATAATAATAGTCCGTACATCATTTATAATCCAAAAATCTTAAAACATTAAGTTTATATGGATCCAATAACTTATAAAATTTTTAGTTTATTTAATCATAAATAATAAATTAGAAAAAGAAATGGTTGGTATCCAATGAACTGCTTGATTTCCTTATGTTAATGCTCTCATTCCCATGCTTTTCAACCCAAAAGTATGAGAGAATTGCAAGACAAGAACTAAGAAGGATTATTTATGCATGTGGTAGGCAGCTAGGTACAATTCAACCCACATGCATGAAAGTGCCTCAACGTTAAAGAGGAATGGGCGTTGATACCCTAATGAAACTAATGGGATAAGAGAATCTAGCAAGGTTTTTCTGAAAAGGAAATATTTTGTTTCACTTGAAATATGAAAAACTGAAAAGGATTATGAAAACCAGAGTGGTGGCTTTTACGGGTGCACCTAAAGTAACTAGGTCTAAAAGATTTTCGCAAATAGGTCCCATATTACTGTGTCAGATAATATTCATTTCCCCCCTCTAAGGATTTAGGGAGTTTGAAGACCTATGGTCAAGTTGTAGTTCACACTCATGAATGAGAAATGGAAAAATTAGGTGAATCAGAATTACATGGACAATGACACAGTATGGATGGTTGATATGAGTGTCCATCTAGGAATATTCCATCCAATTTAATAATTTATTAACAAATTTTTTATTTTAGGGATCTAATTGAAAATTTTGTATAAGTTTAGGGATCCAATTATAATTTTTTTTTTAGTTCAAGAATCTACATGAAAATTCTTAAATAGTTCAAGAACCAACTGAATAATTATACTTTTAAAGTATTCTAAGAGTATGGATACAATTTATTTTGGGAAATATTCATCCTAAAAAGGAAGAATTAAATGGAAATAAGCTATGATCAACAAATTTATCAGTAATAACTATTAATTAGTAGATTTGAAAGTATATCGAAAATAAAAATTAAGAAAATTGCTAAACATAGACGATGCCATGTGTCTCACCAATGGGGAGAGGTCGTGAAAAATGACTCATGTTTAAAAATAAGTAACTCTAATTTAATGCTTAAAAAAAGTATTCTAATTTAATGTATAAATATTGATTAATGAAAGTGAGAAAATGAGTTTTTTTTAAGTTTAATTTCTATGCATTGTCAATGTAAAGAAATTTTACACTCACTTCCAACGTTATTTTGACACATCGATATTATTGTTATTTCTTTTTCTTAGTTATCAAAATAAAAGTACATATATCAAAATATTAATAGATGTAAGTATATAATTATTTACAACGATAGTGTATATTACTGTAATTTTCTTTTTCATGGCAAAATTGTTTATGACGGTTCCAATATAGCAAATTTTAGTATAAAAACGAAATGGAAAAAAAGTTGTTAAAAATGTATATTGTGTCATGATTACAGATGAAGCATATACAGTGCAGATTTTGCAGAAGAGGAAGTGAGAAAAGTTATAATTAGGGTGCGTTTGGGTAAACAACTTAATTAAGAACTTATCACATAAGACCTTATCGCATGAGAGCTTATGTCATAAGCGCTTAAAGAAGTAAAAAGAAAGAAATGGGCATGAGAGGATTCGAATAGTGAAAAACACAGAGAGGGTGTTTAGTGCATAAGCTCTTATGATAATTTCATAAGCTTCTCTCAGTGACTTATGAAAATAAGTCAAAAACTCCTTATGGGATGTCATAAGTTATTTTTATAAGCTCTGCCAAACACACTGCATAAGAGCTTATGTCATCAGATAAGTCAAAAGGAACTTAAATAAGCTCTTCCAAACACCACCTTAGTTACGGTCACTGGGGGTATATATATGATCACAACAAGGGCGGCACATTTGATTGATATACAACATCAATCTAAAACAGCGACACGCCCAAATAAAGAAACACGATCAAATCTTGGATACTTTCTACGCTGGGATGCAATGATCTTGTCTGATGATTTTTTCCTCCTCACCTTTTCTCATTGTGAATCTTCTTCGCCAAGGAAGCAAGGATGAGTTTGTGTATCCTTAAAAATGAAGGTAATTAAAAATCCATGGATAAATTTAATATATAAAATTATATGAATAATCCATTTTAATTTGTTTTTATTTTATGCTATATCAAACTGATTCAAGTATTACATTGGTAACCATTCTCAAAATGCAACTCAGAGCATTTTCCCATTGCAGGGTAATACTGATTAGCCTTAGTGGTCCACTAGTATTTTTGGTTGGTAGCACCAGTTTAGTTGGAGTAGTTTAGAGGGACTCATCTTTGCATGTAATGAAAATTAAAAACTTATAAGTGAATGTAACCAAAAATAGGATACTTATAAGTAAAGATCTAGTACAGAAGTCAGTGGCTTCTAGCTGGCTCTGGAATACCATTTGATTTTTGTCAATTTGCAACTTTAGAATAGGTCAATCCAATATAAGGGAGAAAATCTTGGGAGGCTTAAAGTGAATTGATTGATTGGCATTCATACTGTTTGTTATTGTTTTCAAAAAAGCAAATGTGCATGATGTGTTATTATTCAACAAAAGTGGCTGTCTACTAAAAAATTAATGGTAAGAGTCGGTGGATGCATAAATGAAATGTAAAATATTATCACAAAAGGTATGTTTGGTATTACACAATATCATATAAAAAAGAAAAGAACAAGGAGATCCAGAGAAATTATAACATTGATCGGTATTATTTAATGAAAAATAAAAAATATTATATATATATATTTTTGATTACATATTTATTTGTTATTTAAGCAAAAATATTATATATGTAAATATACTCATGGCCACGAGCAAGTGAACAAATTAAAATCAACAACGAAAACGCAAAACCCTTCATGCCAACTTTAAATTGCAACAAACAAACGATGTGATTACTGAATAAATGATATCTAACTACCCTCACTTTTAGAGAATAACTTGGAAATTTATAAATTGCATCCAAGAACTGCCCATGAAGTCCAACACTTAAAACTAGAAGAGATACACATGAAATTAGCATATTGTTATCTTAATTAATCCATTAAATGATATAACAGTACATATACTCTTATTTATTTACTTTAAAAAAGACTCGCTTAAAAGAATCTTATCCGTAAGATATATAAGATTATTTATATATCTTCAGTTATTATAATTTAATCTTTTAGGAGAGATGATTTTATGACAAACGCCTCAGCTTTTCTACCAAAATTCATGGTATAAATTGAAAGGAAGAGCAGCCAAGAGTAGCCAAACAACTTATTACAAGGAATAATCATACATTGGAAGGGAGATAAGCATTACAAGTACAACTAAACCTTTAAAATGTAGGTTGAAGGGGTTTGAGTCCCTCATGTATGTGCTCCTATAGACTGAATTCATGTATGTGAAAAAAAATATTATTAATAAGGGGTCTCGCTTAAACACCTGACAATACCTCAAAAGATTAGTGTGGAGATCCTATGTATAGATATACACATATAATTTGTAATGAAAACTTGGTATGGTCCGAAGTTCAATTATTATCATCTCTCTTCAATTTTCAGGTGCTGTCAGCAATTTATATAGGGCAACAGATAGGCCTAACCATCATTGCATGCAGAAAAAGAGATTAGAGAAGAAATATAATAGGTACAAATTCTCCATTCCTATCTTATATGCCGATAGAGGTGCTGTACCAATAAGTGCATCTCTCCAAACTGAATTTGTATATTTATCTAATTGAAGACAGACCTATTTGAACCAAGCACACCCCTGGTGGAATCATCTACTGTCAACACCGCTTGAGGATTGGTAGCACAAAATCCACTTGAATTCAATGGAGCTAATATAGTGAGGTCATAGAAGCAGTTGTGGTCAGAAAATCAGGCACCTTCTGGTGTCATTTTCTGGTATGAAGATTGGGAGCTAAACAACCACTTGCATTTAAAGCCTTTTGAGACCCTTTTGAGCTGTGACATCAAAGCTTATAATAAAGACTTTGGCAACTCGCCAGTATTTTCTGGAGCCGCAATTTCAAATCTAATTAAACCAACCTCCCTTGTGTTGCAATTAAATACATTACCAATACTGCCAAATTTCACGTTGCCCAAGATAATCCATTATATTATATCTCATAAGATCACAAACCACATCATATTATCTAATTACATAATCTTAATTTTATATAATTTAGGCAGCCATGGTTTGAGCAAGCTTAACTAATTACACATCAATCTACCTTCTTTCTCATTACAGTTGTAGCTTCAGGAACATCAAGCTATTTTGTGTTTCAATCAATTAGTAGAGTCGTTAAAAGTTAAAACAATCTGTTGAGTTTCAAAAGCTCATGGAAGTTAAACTGCAGAAGTTGATAATCATCAATAATTAGCTACCCTTAATTCTTAGCCAAGATAAGGGTCCTTCTCCATGCTTTAAGCAAGAAAGAAGAAAGCATGTAATTCTATTATCAATTATTATAGACTCTTACACCCTTATAGCTCAATTGGCACTGGTCAAAGTGTTTAAGACTTTGTGATGTTGATGTTAGAGGTTTGATCCTCCACTGGGCTACCTCTCTCCAACCCCTCTACTGAAAGGCACTGCCATAACCCATAAGGAATTTATTTGATGCTGAAAGGAGGGCTTACAACAACATTATTTGGTTGTATTTAATACTATTCATGTGGCATCTCCAGCTAAATTATCTGGAGCAAAATTCAGATGCAACATTTATGGAGTGTAAAAATTGCTAAATAAAGGAAAATTAAGGTGCCCTTTATAATGACGCAGAGCCGTAGATACTGATACTTATGGTTAACTACTTTAGCTTCTTTAAATGTACATAGTACCATTGCAAGATGGAGAAACAATTTTTTTTAAAAAGGAAAGATCTTCACAAGTGATGAAATTTGAAAGGAAGGCTTCCAAGTTGTATGTGAGAAAATAGTTAACAACTTCATCATTCCAATGGTAACATGAAAGTAGCTTATGCACGGAAAGGGTGTTGCAAATTAAGTGTGGAAGATAGCCAGTTAAGAGATGTAATTTGCAAGTGCCATTCCACACACACACTAATATTTCTTAGATGATAAAGAACTCCTACTACTGCTACTACCAGATCCAATAAGAAATTTGATAAATATGATTATGAAACTATATCATCAATTTTCACAAACAAACTGATCAACACTCCATCCTGACCAAGAGAAGAACAAAATAATCAACACACCTCTGAATTAAACAACAGTTTAAGGCCACATCCAAGCAACAAGCTATCTGGCCATGCAATTCCACCTGCAAGTTAACATCATAAGCAACATATTAATTTTAATCATGAAAAAATGTAAATAGATCAAAAGAACAAAAAAAAAAAAAAAGGAAAAAGAAAAAGAAGAAAAGAAGAAAACTTGAAGCACCTGTATCTGGAGACATGAGTATTGTGAAGAAGGAACAAGAGGGGGGATAAACCAAATCCAGTTTCTATTGAATTATCTGAGACATCTATTTCCTCAGTCTCCCAAATATACAACAATACAAAAGCCTTGTAGAAACATCAGCCTCTGGACAATGCTACTTTTTTTTTTTCTTTTCTTTTCTTTGTTTTTTAAAAATCCAAATCCATAAAAATCTACTGTCCTGAACCTTGAGAATCATCCTTAGTAGGAGGCTGCTGGTGATGCTGGTGCTGGTGTTGCTGCTGCTGCTGGTGTACTCTAGCTTGACCCATCTGCTGATAAATCTGGGTCAGGGCCTGTGGGTTCAAGACCCCAATATGACAATCTTGTGACAACCCCAGCTCCAAACCAGGCATCTGCTGGTTACCCAAAATTGAGGTGAAACTCATAGGACTCATGTTGGTGGGAGCAGGCAAGTCAAAGCCAGGGAACCCAATCTTTTGCAGGTAATTTGAACTCTCAGTGCCTAAACTGGCTGTAGATGGACCAGATGATGACTGAAATCCAAATCCACTGACATGAGGGGGCCATAGCCCTGCTGTGGCCACATGGGGTCTCCCCCCCAAATTCCCTCCAACCATTGCTGCCCAGCTGGTCCTACTCCCTGACCCAATATTGGACCCTCCTCCTAACTCATCAATCTTTTGGTGCAACCCAGCAGTTAGAGAGGTCCCTTGTTGTGAAACAGAGTTCCCAGCAGCAGCCAAAGCAGATGCTGGTATTGTCCCAGTTCCAGTTGCTGCTATTATTGATGGCTCAGCTTGCTGCAGCAGCCACTGGATGGTTTCCCCATCAGATTTATGACCCAATTCTCTGGTCAACTGGAAGATCCTAGCTGCACATAGAGCAGGCATCCTTATCCTCCTTCCCCTCCCTTCAACCTTTGTGTGCCTGTCCTTGTTGGAACTCCTCTTTGGTGCCAACTGCTTCTTGTTGTTCTCTTCTTTGTCAGCAACCACTATCTGGAAATCCTTCACCTCTCCTGGCTTGTTCTCTCCCATGTTGCTGTTGTTGTTGTTGTTCCTCCCTTCTTCTTCTTGTTGTTCTGGCTGTGGGAGGCTCAGGAAGTTTGGTACCTCCTGTGGTTGTGGCTGCTTTGAGCCCTTGGGATCCATGAACAGGACACTAAAGAAAAAGGGAGGAAAATAAAATAAGAAATGATGATGGGTCCTCTTTGATTGAAGGCTGTGGTGACCTGAAAAGTCCTAAACTTTCATGATTTTTCCCTGTTTCTGGCAAGGATTGAGGGACAAAACTATAAAATATTAAAATCCCAATGTGCCCATGTCAATATTTTCACTCCTTAGTTTGGTTCCCTCTCTCTCCTCCCTCTTTGTCCTTACCTCTTTCTTGGTGTAGCGGGTTTTGACCAGCCAGATGTGAATTCTGAAAGCTACTTTAATTAACTGCCAGTTTCACTTTCACCACCTTGGGTACTATACAGACACAAAAACCCATTTCCTACATTTCATGGATCTCCTTCAATTCATTATCTCTCCTTTTACATTTACTTTTCTCTATGCATCCCATAATAATTGCAACATTGCAATATAGGATGCCATATCTTGCAAGGGAATTATCAATTGCCACGTGGCCAACAACAAAATCAACAATTGCAGGGTTAGCACTTCTCAGCCACTCTAGTACTCGGCTCCCCTCATTCGAATATGTGATGTGAAATGATATTTGAACGTTTATTGGAGACATGTTTTTTTTGGATATCTTAAATACATTATAATTGTGTAAATAGATATAATGATAATTGCATAAATATAAATGTATTAATTAACTCATATATATTTTGGTGTCCATTTTGGATATTAATATAACACACCTCATATGTGATATTCAATTAACAAAATTTAATAATGGGATTTAGCAACCATAAGTAATGGAGTCATCAAAGGGAAGTATGTTGCAGTTTAGACACCAAGGTGAGGGAATAATGGCCAATTTTATGTTCAGGGACATACAATCCAATGTGGGTCCATGCATATTTAAATACTATAGTTTATGGCAGTTCATGTCCCATGTACAAAATATCACTACCGAAACGCCTGTGGTATGTTGTGTATTTTGTACTGGACTTCCGAGTTAGACTTCTATTTTGGTAGATAAAATAGTGGCATGAATTTCCTTTTGAATCAATTTATACTACAATTATCGGTTGCATTTGGAGTAATGTATTACACGTGTCAACCTCATATCGATTGCTTTTACAATACGCTTCACAATACTACCAGTTTATGGAAGCTCTCGTTTAATTTAAAGCACTCATGGTCAAGGCTTTTAAATGGGCTGGTTTGATGGTGAGATGTTTTTGGAGCATGTTTCCTTCTTTTTCATTTCAAATTTGAAAATCTGCTGCAAACATAGGTGGGTGTAAGGATGTAAATGGGGCGGGGTGGGTACGGGTAGTAGCGCACCACTATCCGCTCTGTTGGATGAATTTCATATCGTCTCCGCCTTATATCCATGCGGGTATCCATCTTGCGGTTTTAAACAAATTTATCAATATTTGCAGGTATCCATGGATATTTAAACACCTCAGATTTTTTTTTTATTCACACATGAAATTCAGACTAATTGCATCAACTGAGGCTTGATTTGAGTTCCTTGTTGATACGAGAAACTCTTTTGTTCTTGAAAAGTATTATAGTAAATATACTAAACAATATGATTAGGGGTGGTCATCGGTCGGGTATGGTCGGTTTCGGGTGAAACATTTCGGGTTTGGTCGGTTTTGGACATCAAAATACGTGACCCATTACCGTCCGATTGAAGCTTCGGTTTGAGCGGGTTCGGATTAGGCGGGTTGATGGGTTTGCGGGTCGGATTGCCTCGGTTGAGGATCAAACAAAAACAAATTAGTCTTACACAGCTACCAGAAGAAGATAAACGCAGAAACCAAAAAAAAAAAACACAAAACCAGGGCAAGATGAGAAATTGAGAATAGATCTGACCAAACTTTCAAACTAGAAATCGTAAACAACAACATAAATCCAGAAAGTTTCAAACTTTCAACAAAAAAAAGCATCAAAACTTTCAACACCAAGCAACTCTTTTTTTCTTTGTTGCATGCTTCCTCGTTTGCTGATCTAGAGCAAAACATATAGCAACAGGACGACGGCGGCTTGGAAGAGCTTGATGCGTCTCGAGGCGGAGGATGAAGACGAAGACGAAGAGATGGTAGAGCGGCTCAGCAGCGGAGGTGGAATGGTGCATCTCGGCGGAGTGGAAGATGTAGAGGCAGATCGACTCAGAGGGACATCGATCTGCTCATCCGGTCTTCGAAACCAACAACGATCTGCTCATAGAAATCTTAAGCCCAGCGTTCTGCTCGAACAAGAGATGGAGAGACAAAGATGGAGGCATGGAGCGGCGCAGTACAGGGAAGGGAAGAGAGAGAGCTAGGTGGTGAGAGAGGAAACAGAGGGGCGGTGGTGCGATGGCTGGCAGGCCAGGAGTCGTGGTGGTGAGAGAGGAATCAGAGGGATGGAGATGAGATGAGAGATTGAGAAGTGAGAGTCTGGAGAGTGGAGAACGAATGAATGAGAGAGTACGAGAGATGTTGAAAAATTATTACGAGAGATTTTGATAATTTATTATTAAAGATAAGGATAAGGATAGGATTAAATGAGGACCAATGAGATCCAAGGAAATTTATATGTAGCCAATCAAAATAAAGGAGAATCAGAATTAAAAATATATATATAATTATATGAAACTAACATGGTCGGTCGGGTACGGATACCCATGAGTTCAGTTTTTCCAACCCGCACCCGCCCGACCACACCCATTTGAAACCAAGACACAGACCCGATGACCCGCGAACCCGTGACGACCCGCCCGTTCAGCAGCTGGTTTTGGCGGGTAAATCGGGTCCCGGTCGGGTCGGGCAAAGTTGACCACCCCTAAATATGATATATAAACACTATAATCATACATATCATGAAAGAATGATGAAATGGGACATGGGCTTGAGAATGATAGGGTTTGGGTGCTACAGCTGACAAATTTCAAAAACAAAAGAAGCGTACTTAAAAAGTTAGGGAATTTGGTTTATATGTGTAAGGGGGATTTTATTTATTTCACCTTAGCGGGTACCCGCGTGTGAGACACCTCATTGTGCCTCGGTGTTTTATTAGACTAAAACCTCATTAATTAATTTCTTACTTGAGCGCTTAATATGAAAATACGTAGAAATAAAAAAACTTAACTTATTACGTATACAACTTCATATAGAATACACATCACAATATAAGTATATTAAACATATTACAAAACACTATTGATGATATCCTTTCAGTAAGATCCCTCACAAGCATATACTTAAACAAAAGTTAAACAAAGCAGAAACATATAAAAGTACGCCTCACGAGATGCACTGGCCATGACTAATTAAACCCTAATCACCATGGATCACAACTCATCCTCCAGCCTCTGGTTCGTAGGGAGTTCCATCAAACTCCTCCTGGTTACGCTCATTCACAGGGTCTTCTCGTACGATTCCACAAGGAGATAAAATACAACATATAGAAATATACAGGACATAAGAAACAGTTCTATCATCAAAAGCGGAAAAGAGTCATAGTACATTATACAGTAATTGTCACAGACAATCAATACATCTAACTAACAAATCATCCTCAAATTAATATGTCATCATCTACCCTCAATCTCATGCTACTCAAGGACACCATAGTTGCACACCTATTTCTAAGGTGAAAGTGGTCTCGCGAGAACTCACGATTTTACGTATATTATATTACCAATACACGGTGTATTATATTACCAATACATAGATGTGTTTTACGCGTATTATATTACCAATACACGGTACCAATACACAGATGTGTTTTACGTGTATTATATTACCAATACACGGTGTATTATATTGTAAGACTCAATGACTTAGAGATTTTGATATATGACAAATACAATTTAATGTGTGTGCAAGTGTTTTAGTGTCAAATTGTACAGACAGTATCAAGCAGTGATCAACAAGTTCATTAAGCAAATTCAAGGAAAATATTCAAGGAAGAACTTGAAGAAATCAAAAGAGCTACATGGAGGAATCAAAGAGCAAAGACAAAGATCAAAGGATCATCGAGACCAAGCGTAACTGAGAACTTTAGATTTAAGTCTTAGATGATTTGTAAGAGAAAGAAATCTCTTAGTCACAAAATAGCTCAACTAAAAAGATGCATGAAGAAAATCAATTTTCATAACCTGCATTAAAAGGAATAAGTTTTCATTAATGAAAATGATTTTTGGAAATAAGAAGCGCTCGTCCACTGAAGTAATAGAAGCGCTCGTCCAACACAAGTGACAGAAGCGCTCGTCCAACACAAGTGACAGAAGCGCTTGTCCACTGAAGTGATACAAGCGCTCGTCCACTGAAGTGCTACAAGTGCTCGTCCGCTAAAGTGACAGAAGCGCTCGTCCACTAAAGTGACAGAAGTCCTCGTCCACTAAAGTGATACAAGCGCTCTTCCATTAAAGTGACAGAAGTGCTCGTCCACTAAAGTGATATATGGAGTTCGTCTACTAGGTTACGTTCAACCAGTTAAAGGAGTATCCGTCCAATGACGTCGCATATGGAGCTCGTCTACTAGCTCGTCCGATGTAAAATCTTAATTCAAAATGGCTAGATGGACACGAATTCTATAAGAGCCGATGTAGAATCTTATTTCAAGAACCAGAATCAAGAAAAAGATTCTGTTATCAGACCCAAATCTGTTTTAATTGATCCCAACGACTATAACTTGTTTTCTATATAAAGAGGGATCAAAGGAACACTTTCATATTGAGTATAACATATCGAATTCATATCAAGAACATATCAGAATTACACAAAATCAATTTAAGAGATCAATTGTGAAAATCATTCATCATCTTTTTTGAGCTTATTGTGAAAAGAGTGTTTCATTCTCATAAGTGTTTCAATTTGTTTATCTGACTATTGAGAGTTAGGAATCAATATTTTGTTCTATTTGATTGTAAAGAGAGAAGGAGTCTCTCTGAGTGATTAGGGTGAGGTATCCCTAAGGAATAACATGAGGCTCTTCACAAGAGTGTGGTATCTCAAGGTGAAGGAGTGCTCTGTAGTGTAAAGGTTTTTCAAGCTACCTGGCTAAAGCTTGTTGTGTTAGTGTGTGAAAACTCACAGGTGGAGTGGGGACTGGATGTAGGTCACAGTGGTGGTGACTGAACCAGGATAAATCTGGTTGTATGATATCTCTAAACTCAAACTCTTTAATTTATGTCTTGCGCATATAACTATGATCTTGATGTTCTAAATATTCAATTGATATCAGTTCTTGATCTGCGCAATCAATATTTGAATTGAATCTTGAATCATATACTGAAACTAAAACCTGCAAGTTTGTTCTTGATTGTTAATGCTTGTATCTGAAACTTGCATAACTTGTTCTTAATCTTTAATGGCTTAATCAGTTTATGTATTTTGTTATTATTGAGTTATGAACCTATTCTGTGATCTATTAATTCTGAATCAATCTTTCTTATCCTCATCACCTTATATTCAAGATTTTATATAAACCCTTCATTGATTTTGTAAAAGATCCCGAGGCCACAAATTCGAAAACTAAAGTTTTGTGAAAAGTTTTTAAGAGGGAAATATTTTAAGAAAACTCAATTCATCCCCCCTTCTTGGGTCGTTGAAGCCAAAACAACATATATGACCAATACATGGTGTATTATATTACCAATACACATATGTCCTTGTGCATGAAATTACCAATACACTTTTGTCGTTGTGTATTATATTACCAATACACTTTTGTCCTTGTGTATTATATTACCAATACACGGTTGTGGACAACAACACCTATACTTGAATCTCACCAACCCGTTTTAACAACATCTTAGTGACTTAACCTTCCATTAGAACTTGACACAAATTTTATGCCATAACACCTCTTTAAAATTCCTCATCTAAGTTAGGCACTTCTAAATCATCATTATCCCCACACCCAAAACAATCATCTCTTAGACAACATATATATCTTTGCTTAAAATCCACTAAGCATAATAATAAAAACCAAGCAGATCATGCATAACACAATATCAATCAAAATATTCCAATATCACCAACATATCACAAAATCAATTCAATCAAGGTAATAAGCTCAAATCAACCATCAACAATATAAAATCAACCTAATGTCGATAAACCTACAATCCTCGAATCACCATTGGTTTTTCAGAAAAGGTTTCCAATATGATTTTGGTCTTGTCGATTACTCGACTACTAGTATGGTTTAGCTCACCCTACACAAGTATTATATAATCTACTACTTATCCATTCTGACGATAGGTGTTGAGCAAAATTGGCAAGTGCACCAAATCGCTTTGTAGTAATAAAAAAAAAATCGTCCTCAGGGATTAAACCGTTAACTACTAATTTACCAACTCAACTTCGTTTGAGCAACCGGATGGTTTGAAAGTGGCTTTCGTCAATAAGTAAGAACAATAACTTAACAAAGAACATAAAATATTTTTGGTATTTTTCAAGTGAGAAAATAAAACGCAGAAATTTGCTTTTTAATAATCAAAGAAGAAATTGTTAGAGGATCGATTTCCCTGCCTGTCCTACCTATTCAATCCTGGAAATTAACTTGAACAGTTTATCCAAATTTAAGAAACTGAGTTTTGTAATTTATCCCCTAATTCCTCAGGGTGAAAAATATTTTTGTCTAAATTACTAATTCAATTCCTTGAGTATTAGATAATTAACAGAAGCATTAAGAATGATTACAACTCAAAAATGTTAAACTGATTGTGTTATTATTCCTAAGTAACATGTGTAAATTGTTCATCCACAAACAGCAACTATGAATCCGAATTTCCCAATTGCAAAATTCATACAGTAGATAAACATGCAAACAGTGAATAAACTCTTGAAATTAAACAAACCAGAACAAGTAATTATCCAGAATCAAAACAAGTTATTTAGACAGTTCCATCTACCTCTAACAAAAGAAAATTAGCTAGAC
Organism: Sophora flavescens; assembly: GCA_030762895.1. Lineage (NCBI taxonomy): Eukaryota > Viridiplantae > Streptophyta > Magnoliopsida > Fabales > Fabaceae > Sophora > Sophora flavescens. Next base: position 111,546,010 of record CM061066.1, on the reverse strand, counting down.
ATAATTAAAAAGGAAGAACCAAATGATGAAGACGAAGATAAGGAGGTCATCTTCTCTTTCCTTCTCGTTGCTACGCGTCTCTCACTCTGCGGCTCCTCTTTTCTTTCGTTCTTTGTGCGGCTACTGTTTCGTTTTGATGTGCTGACTTCCGCTACCCATTCTCGCTGACGCTGTGATGTTAACAATTTCCATCTTTTTTATTTTAATTGCCACAATCCCAATCATGATTTTTATCATAAAGAATTGGTATCCAAATCATCATGTGGGCACTTATACAACCTTATTTCACGCTGACTTGCTCTTGGAATTTCAATTTGCACAATTCAATTAAGCATGAATATCTTCCATTTAACTGGATGTGGGCCCCTAGCACATTGGATTCATGCTGCTATTCTTATTAATTGCCAATTGAGATTTTAGAGGCAATTTAACTTATTAATTGCTATAGATCTCTTTTCACGTTGATTGCCTCCATTTGGGGCTGACTTGTGCTTTTCTTTTTATAGTGCATACAAGGTCTCCTCATTCAATTGTAATCCAATTCATTCCTTTATCTTCGTGACCCCCCGCCATAATTTGCTACACATTCCCTTGCACAAATGGTTTCACACTGGCCCAAGGCAATTGCAATTCTTCATATCAATTATCATCAATTTAATGACTTGGAGCCCCACTTGCTCCATATCACAATATCAATTTACCCAATTCTCATGCTTCTGCCACTTTTCTATCTTCTTTTTGCAATTTTCGTTAGAAGCCAAATCTATCAATCTCTTCAATTTTCCATCTGATCTTTATTATTTCCTACAAACTCTAAAAACATGAAATTAAACTAAAATATTCAAAATATTATTCAAAACTAAATTGGCTAAACTTATGGACAAAACTCAATCAATCAACACAATTGGGAGCAAAAATCCATTTAATAAGCACACAAAAATCACGTAATCTAGAAGATTATCACACCCCTAAACCTAAGACTTTACTTTTCCCCAAGCAAAAGTAACCTAAACTAACACACAAAACACTAAGGACAACAGACCAAGCAAACATCGACTCAAGGGACACCCTAACTTAACAATAACAAAGCAATGCACCACCCAACCATGTAAGAAATCCTAAAACAAAAGAATCACCTTATAACAAATTCACATCCAAGAATATTCCAAAGAAGAAATCATAACAATGGTGCTCCAATATTTCCACACTTGAAAAGTTAAAGAACATGATTAATTCAATTAAGGAGGAACTATTGGAGACCCAACTACTCACCGGAAGTGTAATTTCACTCAATCACTCAAATTTATGTAGGTAAGTGTATCGATCAATTTCACACATCAAAACCATGCAACTTCAAGTTTGATTTTCATCTCAATCATTCATTCACAATTCACAGCATGCATAAATCAAATGGACTTTATTTAGGACGTAATGTGGCCAAGGTAAATGGGAAGGATAAGAAAGGATAAACAAGCTTGCACCAAAGGAATTAGGAGAGCAACAATTACTTTTAAAGAATCATGCTTTGCATACAACCCTTTTCCCACCTCCTTCTTTTGGACTTCCTTCACCTTCTTTTCTTTCAAAGCACCACTTTATTTTTCTCAAGTATTTCATACCATTTTTCAAATTTTTTTTGCATTTTTTTCCTTCTTTTTTCTTTTTCTTTTTTTTTTCAAAGAGGAGTACTGACATTAACTTGCAAACACTAAAAAAAAAAACACTCAAAAATAAAACGGCACACAAACAAAAAAATAAGAATAAAATAAAGAAAAAGAAAAGAAAACTCCCCTATCTTGCGCTTCCAAAATTTTGTTCAAACTTGAGGTCACCATCATTAGTGCCTCATATCCTTCCTTTTTGTCATGAGATACCATGAAGCACAACTAAATATATATCTCAAAACAGAGAAAACATTAGCACAAGATAGGCAAGTCATAAAAGAAAAAAAAAACAACTAAATATATCTGAATCAATTTTTTCAATTTTTTCTATTTTTTTATTAAAAAGACTAAAATAAAAAATTAACAAGGAAAAGAAAAACTAAACTACCACTTGGGAAGTCTCCCAAGAAAAATTCTTGTTATAGGACTTAGTGAGATTGCTCACCCTCCTTAGAAGGCGAGTGAAGGGTAATGTTAACCCTGTTCCTGTTCAAATCACCCCCAAAGTACAATTTCAACCTTTGGCCATTTACCTTAAAACTTCTTCCAGAATTTGGCTCTGCAATCTCAATTGCACCATAGGGACTCACTTCCTTAACAACAAAAGGACCTGACCATCTAGACTTTAACTTCCATGGGAAAAGTCTTAGTCTAGAATTATACAATAACACTTGTTGTCCTGGTTCAAATTCTTTCACAATTATTTTTTTATCATGCCATCTTTTGGTTCTTTGTTTATAAATTTTAGAACTCTCATAGGATTGCAACCTAAACTCTTCCAGCTCATCTAACTGCAACTACCTTTTCTCACCCGCAGCTTTCAAGTTAAAATTAAGCAGCTTCACTGCCCAATAAGCTTTATGTTCCAACTCAACTGGAAGATGGCATGATTTGCCATACACTAACTGATATGGGGACATTCCAATTGGATTTTTGAAAGCTGTCCTATATGCCCAAAGCACATCATCCAATTTTCTAGCCCATTATTTTCTTGAGGAACCTACCACTTTTTCTAGGATTCTCTTCAGCTATCTATTTGAAATTTCAACCTGTCCACTAGTTTGTGGATGGTAGGGGGTAGTTATCCTGTGTTTCACACCATATTTATTCAGCAATGACTCAAATTGTTTATTACAAAAGTATGACCCACCATCACTTATCACAGCTCTAAGCACCTCAAACCTTGTAAAAATGTGTTTCTTAAGGAAAGAAACCACAACCTTGGCATCATTGGTCGGTAATGCCACAGCCTCTACCCACTTGGAGACATAGTCTACAACAACCAAAATATATTTATTAGAGAAAGACGATGGGAATGGTCCCATAAAGTCAATCCCCCAAACATCAAAAATTTCAACCTCCAAGATGGATTTTAGAGGCATTTCATTCCTCTTAGAAATGTTCCCTACTCTCTGACATCTATCACATTTTTCAACAAAATTGTGGACATCCTTAAACAATGTAGGCCAATAAAAGCCACATTGCAAGACCTTAGCGGCAGTTCTTTTGCCACTAAAATGCCCACCATATTCAGACCCATGATAGTGCCACAAATTTTTTTCAATTTCATCATCAGGGACACATCTCCTAATGATCCGATCAGCACATCTTTTAAACAACAACGGTTCATCCCACTCATAAAATTTAGCATCATGAAAAAACTTTTCTTTTGCTCCCAACTTAAATCAAGAGGGATAATATCTGCAGCCTTATAATTTACAAAATCAACAAACCAAGGGAAAGAGTTTACCATCATCAATTTTTCATCAGGAAACTCCTCCAAAATGGAAGGAATGTCCTTGTCCCCCTCAGTTTGGACAAGTCTAGAGAGATGATCTGCCACAACATTTTACTTTCCTTGCTTGTCTCTTATCTCCAAATCAAATTCTTGGAGAAGCAATATCCACCTAATCAATCGCGACTTAGCATCCTGCTTAGCAAACAAATACCTCAAGGCAGAGTGATCAGTGTAAACAATGACTTTAGACTCAACAAGGTAGGATCTAAATTTGTCAAAAGCAAACACAATAGCAAGTAACTCTTTTTCAGTTGTGACATAATTTTTTGAGCATCATTCGACACACGACTTGCATAATAAATCACATGCAGAATTTTATTTTTTCTTTGTCCTAACTATTCACTCGCATCACATATAATTTCAAAAGGTAAACTCCAATCAGGAGCAACCATCACAGGTGTAGAAATAAGTTTTTCTTTTATTTTATTAAAAGCATCCAGACATGCATCATCAAACACAAAATTTGCCTCTTTTTCCAAAAGGTTTGTCAATGGCTTAGCAATTTTAGAAAAATATTCTATAAACCACCTATAAAAACCAGCATGCCCAAGAAAACTTCTTATCCCTTTCACATTAACGGGTGGTGGTAACTTCTTAATTACCTCCACCTTTGCTTTATCCACCTCAGTTCCTTTTGCAGAAATTTGATGACCAAGAACTATACCTTCTCTTACCATAAAATGACATTTTTCCCAGTTAAGAACAAGGTTAGTTTCTTGGCATCTTTTTAAAACCAAAACAAGGTTGGATAGGCAAATATCAAATGAAGATCCAGACACAGAAAAATCATCCATAAAAATTTATATGCATTTTTCAATTAAATCAGAAAAGATTGAGAATATGCACTTTTGAAATGTGGCGGGTGCATTACACAACCCGAAAGGCATACGCCTATACGCAAAAACCCCAAATGGACAAGTAAAGGCTGTTTTTTCTTGATCTTCTGGGGCTACTGCAATTTGATTGTAACCCGAGTACCCATCTAGAAAGCAATAGTACTCATGCCCTGCCAACCTTTCTATCATCTGGTCAATGAACGGAAGCGGAAAATGATCTTTCCTTGTAGCTTGATTAAGCTTCCGGTAGTCAATACACATCCTCCAACCAGTGACTTGCCTTGTAGGAAACAACTCATTGTTTTCATTCATCACCACAGTCATACCACCTTTCTTGGGAACCACCTGAACCGGGCTCACCCATTTACTTTCAGAAATGGGATAAATTATACCTGCATCAAGTAACTTTATCACTTCTTTCCTCACCACTTCCTTCATAGTTGGATTAAGCCTCCTTTGATGTTGAACCACTGTTTAAAGTCCTCCTCCATAAATATTTTATGCATGCAGAATGTAGGACTTATTCCCTTCAAATCACTGATGTTCCAACCAATGGCTGACTTGTGATCCCTCAATACTCCGAGTAATTTTTCCTCCTCACTTTCTGACAAACATTCACAATAACTGGACTCTTCATTTTCTCATCCAGAAAAATATATTTCAGATTTAAAGGCAATGGTTTCAGCTCCATGGGTGGCTCCTTTTCCACTACCACTTCTTCTTTTTCCAATTCTTGTAATTTTTTATTTGAAGAAAAGGTAGATTCCAAAGCTTCCAATTGATAGATACATTCCACCACCTCAGAACTGACTTCATCATGCACCTCCTTAATTTCTTTGCCTTTCATCAAAGTTTCTTCCAAGGGACTTTCAGCAGCACTTTTTTCAAATTCCTCTAGGACCAAGGAATCCAAAACTTCAACCCGGAAACAACAATCAGAATCTTGAGCATGCTTCACTACTTCTTTGATTGAGAAAACCACTTTTTCATCTTCTACTCTCAAAATCAGTTCACCTTTCTGCACATCGATCAAAGCACGACCTGTAGCCAAAAATGGTCTACCAAGAATAAGAGGAACTTTAGCATCCTCTTCCATATCCAGCACTACAAAATCTGCAGGGAAGATGAATTTATCAATTTTAACAAGAAAATATTCCATAATACCATAAGGATATTTTACCGAACGATCTGCCAACTGAATAGACATCATAGTAGGCTTCACTGTACCAATTCCTAGCCTTTTAAAAATTGACAAAGGCATCAAATTGATGCTTGCTCCCAAATTACAAAGAGCCCTGCCAACCTCCATATTACCAATCTCACAAGGAATGGTGAAGCTTCTTGGATCCTTCAACTTAAGAGGCACTTTTTGTTGAATGATAGCACTACACTCCTCTGTAAGCATGACAGTTTCCTCTTCATTGGCCTTCCTTTTCTTGGACAACAAATCCTTCATGAACTTAGCATAACTTGGCATTTGTTCCAATGCCTCAGCAAATGGAATATTAATCTGCAGCTTTTTGAACACCTCCAAGAACCTGGAAAATTGCTTGTCTTCATTCATTCTTCTTCTTCAACCTTTGAGGATAAGGAATTTTAGGAACAAAGGGCAGCGGCTGGGTTGGCTTGTCAACTTGTGAATTTTCAGATTTTTCATCTTCTTCTTTTTTCTCTTCCACCACTACTTCCGCCTCCCCTTGCTTTTTATCATGAACAACTTTTTCAGCATCCTTTTCTTTAGAAGACTCCTCCTGGTCAACATTGTTCAGAACCTTGCCATTCCTCAAATGAATTGCTTTGCATTGCTCTTTTGGATTAGGAACAATATCACCTGGCAAAGTACCTGAAGCTCTTTCATACAAATGTTTAGAAATCTGTTCAATTTGTACTTCCAACTTTCGGATAGACGCTTATTGATTCTTGAAGTTGGCCCTTGTCTCAGTCATGAAATTTGAAGATTGCTCCGCAAAATTAGAAGTATCAACAGACAATTTCTCCAAAGCACTCTCCAAAGATGACATTTTGTTTTGAGGTTGTGATTGTCCTTGGAATGAAGAATTCACTTGTTGTTGTAGTGGCTTGATTTGATTCTGACCTTGTCCACCCATGAGAAATTAGGATGGTTCCTCCAACCTGGATTATAAGTGTTTGAATAGGGGTTAATTTGTTGCCCCAATGCATTCAGTTGCTCTCCGAGTTGATTTGTACCACAATCACCATTACGATGCTCTCCACCACAAAAATCACACACCAAGGGAGGTGTATTCAGTGCATTAACTTGGCCATTCCCCAACAAAGTAGCAAGCTGTTGAGAAATTGCCTTGTTAACTTGTCGCTCAATTAGATTACTATCTACAACATTCACCCGCAAGACTTTTCTGTTTTGCCTATCATGTTGCATATTAGCACTGCTGGCTGCCATGGTCTCTAGTATTTCCAAAGCTTCTTCTGGACTCTTCAAATCAAAAGCTCCTCCACATGCAGCATCCATCATCTGTCTTGCATTTGGATCCAGCCCATTATAGAAGGTTTGAGCTAACAACCAATTGGGCAAAGAATGATGAGGACATTTTCTAAGTGGCTCCTTGAACCTCTCCCAAGCATCATACAAAGTTTCTGACTCTAGCTGCACAAATGAGGTAATTTCACTCCTCAATTTGGCTGACCTCGATGCTGGAAAATATTTTTGCACAAACTTGGACTCGAAATCATCCTATGTTGAGATACTGCCCTATTGTTGTGACTGAAGCCAACTTCTAGCTTTATCCTTCAATGAGAAAGGAAAAAGCCTCAATCTAATAGTGTCATCTGAAACACCATTGAACTTCACTGTATCACATATCTGCAAGAAATTCTCCAGATGATGATTGGGATCCTCACGAGCTCCTCCACCAAACTGGTTCTGGTGCATCAAATTAACGAGTGCAGGCTTAATTTCAAAGTTGTTAGCCTGCACAACAGGTCTCACAATAGAACCTCGGGCACCTTCAGTATCGGGCTTGGAATAATCCCTCAATGTCCGCTTAGCAGGTTGCTCGGCCATGACTGTTTCAACTTCAACCACCGGTTGTTGTAAAAGTGCTTGATCCCTTTCTTGTTGCCTGTGAAGCTTAGCTGCCTTCCTGTTACTCTTAGCCGTCTTTTCAATTTCAGGATCAAACAACAAAGAATTCTTGTCAACAATACCTCGCATACACAACTCAAAAGAAAATCAGTGCACACTGATAATATAAAATAAAAATAAAATTGCAGTAATTATAATAATAGAAAATAAAATGCTCAAATCGAGATTTCCTTGGCACAACTAATATCAACAAAAATCAATCCCCGGCAACAGCGCCAAAAACTCTTTGAGCAAAATTGGCATGTGCACCAAATCGCTTTGTAGTAATAAAAAAAATTCGTCCTCAGGGATTGAACAGTTAACTACTAATTTACCAACTCAACATCGTTTGAGTAAGCGAATGGTTTGAAAGTGGCTTTCGCCAATAAGTAAGAACAACAACTTAACAAAGAACAGAAAATATTTTTGGTATCTTTCAAGTGAGAAAATAAAACACAAAAAATTGGTTTTTAATAATCAAAGAAGAAATTTATCCAATTTCAAGAAACTGAGTTTTGTAATTTATCCCCTAATTCCTCAGGTGGAAAAATCTTTCTGTCTCAATTACTAATTCAATTCATTGAGTATTAGATAATTAACAGAAGCATTAAGAATGATTACAACTCAAAAATGTTAATCTGATTGTGTTCTTATTCCCAAGTAACACACGCAAATTGGTCATTCACAAATAGTAACTATGAATCCGAATTTTCCAATTGCAAAATTCCTACAGTAGATAAACATGCAAACAGTGAATAAACTCTTGAAATTAAAAAACCAGAACAAGTAATTATCCAAAATCAAAACAAGTTATTTAGACAGTTCCATCTACCTCTAACAAAAGAAAATTAGCTAGACATAATTAAAAAGGAAGAACCAAATGATGAAGACGAAGATAAAGAGGCCATCTTCTCTTTCCTTCTCACTGCTACACGTCTCTCACTCCACGGCTCCTCTTTTCTTTCGTTGCTGTGTGGCTACTCTTTCTTTTTACTATGCTGACTTCCGCTCCTCTATATATAACCCAATCTCGCTGACACTGTGATGTTAACAATTTCCATCTTTTTTTTTATTTTAATTGCCACAATCCCAATCATGATTTTTATCATAAAGAATTGGTATCCAAATCATCATGTGGGCACTTGTACAACCTTATTTCACGCTGACTTGCTCTTGGAATTTCAATTTGCACAATTCAATTAAGCATGAATATCTTCCTTTTAATTGGATGTGGGCTCCTAGCACATTGGATTCATGCTGCTATTCTTATTAATTGCCAATTGAGATTTTAGAGGCAATTTAACTTATTAATTGCAATAGTTCTCTTTTCACGTTGATTGCCTCCATTTGGGGCTGACTTGTGCTTTTCTTTTTATAGTGCAAACAAGGTCTCCTCATTCAATTGTAATCCAATTCATTACTTTATCTTCGTGGGCCCGTTGCCACAATTTGCTACACATTCCCTTGCATAAATGGTTTCACGCTGGCCCAAGGCAATTGCAATTCTTCATATCAATTATCATCAATTTAATGACTTGGAGCCCCACTTGCTCCATATCACAATATCAATTTGCCTAATTCTCAAGTTGCTGTCACTTTTCTATCTTATTTTTGCAATTTTCGTTAGAAGCCAAATCTATCAATCTCTTCAATTTTCCATCCGATCTTTATTATTTCCTACAAACTCCAAAAACATGAAATTAAACTAAAATATTCAAAATATTATTAAAAACTAAATTGGCTAAACTTATGGACAAAACTCAATCAATCAATACAATTGTGAGCAAAAATCCATTTAATAAGCACACAAAAATCACGTAATCTAGACATAGGTTCGGCCCTGTTATGGATCTAAATAAACCCTAAATAGTTTAGATCTAACCTCATTAAAGTTAAAAATTGAACAAAACCTCCTTTGTTCAGTTCGACATAGGTTCGGCCTTGTTTAGATCTATATGAAGGAAAACGATTTTGCTCACATGCTCTTAGATGAAGAAAATAGAGATCATAACTAGATCATAGAATTGGTTTCTCTTTTTTAGGATTTTTCTACAATTTTCTAGAGATTTTAGAAGTTATGGATCTAATAATGATAAATAGAAGAAAATGACATTAACTCTACAAATAAGTGAATGAAATAACATAGATGAGTAGGATAAAGAAATGTTACCCTTGAAGCTTGAAGAAAAATGAGGAAGAAGATGAGGTCTTGAAGAAATCCAACGAAGTTTGAAGTAAGAAAATGAGGCTTTTGAGAGTGTAAACCATGAATGATGAAAATGAATGAATATATAGAGATGAGAGAGAGAGACAAGTGTGTGGGAGAAGAAGAGGAGAGAACTTGGAGGTCAAGTTTGGCTTAGGACATGTTTGGTTGGTTAGGAGAGAGATTAATAGGTTTTAGGATTAAAATACTATTACTTTCCAAAACATGATGATTACCTTCTTGGATGTGACATGAGACTTTAGTCCATCAAGTCACTTCAATTCCATCAAGTCACTTCAGTCACATCAGCTCTCCATTCCGCTCCTTTGTTTACCCGATTAAAGTTTCCGATCATAATTCTCGACGTTTTTGCCCGGATAAAATATTATATTTTAATTCCAAACGTAAAATTTTCAAAATTACTAAAGTCATTGGAAACACGACAAAAACACCATTTCGTTCACGGGTCAAAATTAGGTTTTATGCTCAGTAAACTTTTACTGTCAGTGAAAACGCAGATTGTGTTTCGTCTGAATTTTCAACCCAAAATTTTACCGTAACCTTCTACCATAAAGTAGACTATGAATATGATTTCATTTTATTCAAAAACACTTTCTAACTTTCAGACTAAAATATAATAATTTATATTTTAACCGGTTGAACTACATAATTAAAATCAGGCTATTATATTACTACCCCTCTTAAAAGAAAATTCCGTCCTCAGAATTTTCGTACCTTAGAAAAGATGTGGATATTGTTGTTGCATATCCTCCTCTCGTTCCCAAGTAGCATCTCCAGTAGTTTAATCCCATACGACCTTAACCAAAGGAATTTGTCTACCGCGAAGCTCCTTAATCCATCTATCTTCTATACTTACAGGTAAAGTCTCATACTTTAGATTCTCTCGCAGTTGTATAGGCTCAGACTCAATGACATGTGAAGGATTACGATAATACTTTCTCTACTGAGAAACATGAAAGACATCATGAAGGTTGGAAAGATTGGGTGGTAAGGCAATTTGGTAAGCTACTGGACCAATTCATTGAAGAATCTGAAAAGGTCCAATGAATCGAGGAGTAAGTTTTCTGGATTTGATAGCTTTGCCAATTCCAGTTTTCCGAGTAACTCTCAAAAACATGTGATCGGCTTCCTGGAATTCTAATGGTCTCTTCCTCTTGTCACTGTAGCTCCTTTGACTATCATGTGCTTCCTTCATCTTTTCCCGTATCTTCCTGACTTGCTTCGTAGTTTGTTGCACCACATCTGAACCCAAAACTTGGTCCTCACCAGTCTCATACCAACATAACGGGGTCCTACACTTTCTGCCATACAAAGCCTCATATGGTGCCATTCCGATACTACTATGGAAACTATTGTTATAAGTAAATTCAATCAATGGTAAGAACTCATCTCAACTGCCAGTATTCTCCAACACACAAGCTCTCAATAGATCCTCCAATGACTGAATTGTCCTTTCTGACTGTCCATCATCTTGGGGATGATAAGCAGAACTCATCCTCAACTCTGTTCCCAAGGCATTTTGCAATTGTCTCCAAAATCTAGATGTGAATCTAGGACATCGGTCTGAGACAATACTCGATGGCACACCATGGAATCTAACAATTTCTTTGATGTAAATCTGAGTCAACATTTCCAAATTATAACTTTTACCAATAGATAATAAGTGAGCACACTTCGTCAACCTATCAATGATAACCCAAATCACATCATGCTTCTTAGGAGTTCCTGGTAATCCGGCCACAAAATCCATAGCTATACTATCCCATTTCCACTCTGGGATATCTAAAGATTGTAGTAATCCTGCTGGCTTCTGATGTTTAATCCTAGCTTTATGATACACCAGACAAGATAAAACATACTCCGCTACTTCTTTCTTCATCCTTGTCCACCAAAAGATTTTCTTCAAATCCTGATACATCTTTGTGGATCCAGGATGGAAACTCAACTTACTCTTATGTGCCTCCTCTAAAATCATCCTCCTAAGTTCTACATCCTCTGGCACACATATTCTATCTCTAAACCTTAACACACCATCTGTTCCTCTACTAAACTCAGAAATTTTACCTTCATCGATTCCTCTACTTACTTCCTGGAGGTATAGATTCTGAACTTGTTTATCTTTAAGAACTTGATGCGTGATTTTTAAGATATAAAAGGCAAGTGCACCTCGTCGCAATCAAGTAATACGGTGGTGAGACCGGTTATCGTATCCACAGGGATCGGATGTCAATTACCAATTCACAAACTCAACAACTATCTAGACTAAACTAAAGTATGAGAGATTAAAACAGAAAATAAAGAAATAAAATATTTTTGGTCTTTTGGGAATTTTATCGAACACTTGGTATGCAAACAGAGATGTGGTTGAGATTGTTAGGGTTAGACTACACTAATCCTCCTTTAATTGCAATGAAATGATTATCAACACAAGTCCTAATTCAATTATGACAATCAAGCCTTTTCTAAAATACTCAAGCCTAATGTCTTAGGTGCATTGAGCCTAAAACCCCAAATCAAACCCTAATGTCTTAGGTGGATTAATCTGTGATTTTGCATTAAGTCAAGACTTATAAGATTGCAAGCATTCAACACCTATGTCTAGATTCTTGAACTACTTGGCATATGATTCATGAGCATGCCTTAACACCAACCTTTCAGTCATCTATCAAAGCAACATATCATTCCTATGGGTATCTAATCCAAGGAAAGCATTAAGCACAGAATCACATACTCATAAAGAAATAGAGACTTGCATTAAAACCAAATCAAATACAAACAAGTTCAGAAAAGCTACATCTAACCCCAACAATGGGGGATTAGTTACTCATATTTACAGAAAACGAAACCAGGGAAATAGGAGAAGAGGAGAGGAGAAACTCCATGGGAGCCTTCCTTCTTCTTCACAGCAACCCCTCTCAGCAACTCCCTTCTAGGGTTGAAACCCTAGCCCAGCCATAGTCTCCAAGTGCCTCCAAATGCCTCCCTCCAGACCTTTTTTAGGTTAGAAGTCATTTCTCTTTTCTGTTCAGCGCAACCTTATTTATAGATCAGTCGCGCGTCACGGCCGTGATGGCCATCACGGCCAGGCCGTGACGGCTTCTGGAGTGGGCGAATTTGCACAAAATGGGTTCTCGCGAGGCGAGCCCTTTGTTCGCGACGCGAAACTTGAATTTCTGGTAGGTCACGGCCGTGATGTCTGTCACGGGCAGGCCGTGACAGTCTCTGACTTTTGCCTTCTGCTCTGCTTGATCACGGTCGTGATTGTCATCACGGCCAGGCCGTGATGGGCTCTGTTTGGCTCATATTCTTCACTTTTCAAGCTCTATTTCATCCAAGCTCCACCATGGCTGATTTTGATCATTTTTACATTGAATTCCTGCAAAACAACACCAAGACACCGCTTCACCCGTTCCAAGGGAAAATCTAATAAAAACCAAATAAAGAATGCCTAATCTATATGCAAAATGCATGCAAAAGAGTACATAAAACATCATGTAAAATCACACTATCAATCTTTCATAAAATCACTACTAATAGAAATCATACTTAAGCAAATCTTATTCTCAACCAATTCCATTCCTAAGTTTAAATCCCTTAACTGTTCAAGCAATGCCAACTCCTTAACCATCATCACAGACACGTGTAAGGACTTCCTGCTTAAAGCATCCGCTACCACATTTGCCTTCCCAGAATGGTACAGTAATTCAAAATCATAATCTTTGATAAACTCCATCCATCTTCGCTGTCTCATATTCAATTCCTTTTGATCGAATAGATACTTCAGGCTCTTGTTGTCAATGAAGTCATTAAACTTTGCTCCATACAAAAAGTGTCGCCATATCTTTAATGCGAACACTATTGCTGCTAACTCCAAATCATGAGTCGGATAATTTCTCTCATGAATTCTCAACTGTCGGGAAGCATAAGCCACAACTCTTCCCTCTTGCATCAGGACACAACCTAAACCTTGGTATGACGCATCATAATATACGTGAAACTGTCCTAGTGGGTCTGGTAAGATCAACAAAGGTGATGTAGTCAACATGTCCTTCAGCTTTTGAAAACTTTGTTCATATTCGTCTGTCCATACAAAAGCTTGTTAGACTCAATGACTTAGAGATTTTGATATATGACAAATACAATTTAATGTGTATGCGAGTGTTTCAGTGTCAAATTGTAAAGACAGGTATCAAGCAGTAATGAACAAGTTCAGTGAGCAATTGAATGAGAATATTCAAGGAAGAACTTGAAGAAATCAAAAGAGCTACATGAAGAAATCAAAGAGCAAAGACAAAGATCAAGGAATCATCAAGACAAGAGCTTAAATGAGAAATTAGATTTAAGTCTTAGATGATTTGTAAGAGATGAAATCTCTTATTTTCAAATAGCTGATTTGAAAAGATGCATGAAGAAAATCAATTTTCATAACCTACATTAAAAGGAATACATTTTCGTTAATGAAAATTATTTTTGGAAATAAGAAGCACCCGCCCACTGAAGTAATAGAAGCGCTCGTTCGACACAAGTGATAGAAGCGCTCATCCAACACAACTGATAGAAGCGCACGTCCAACACTGAAGTAATAGAAGCGCTCGTCCAACACAAGTGATAGAAGCGCTCATTCAACACTGAAGTAATAGAAGCGCTCATCCAACACTGAAGTTATATAAGCGCTTGTCCACTAAAGTGATACAAGCGCTCGTCCCCTAAAGTGATACAAGCGCTCGTCCACTAAAGTGACAGAAGTGCTCGTCCACAAAAGTGACATATGGAGCTCGTCTACTAGGTTACGTTCAACTAGTTAAAGGAGTATCCGTCCAATGACGTGGCAAGATGGATGCGCTTATTTTCAAGATGGACGCGAATGCTATAAGAACCGATGTAGAATCTTATTTCAAGAACCAGAATCAAGAAAACAAATTCTGTTATCAGACTCAAATCTATTTTGATTGATCCCAACAACTATAACTTGTTTTCTATATAAAGAGGGATGAAAGGAACACTTTTACGAACAATCGATCATATCAAGAACATATCAGAATTACACAAAATCATTCATCTTCTTGATTGAGCTTTATTGTGAAAAAAGTGTTTCATTCTTATAAGTGCTTCAATTTGTTTATTTGACTATTGAGAGTTAGGAATCAATTTTTCGTTTTATTTGATTGTAAAGAGAGAGGGAGTCTCTCTGAGTGATTAGGGTGAGGTGTCCCTAAGGAAGAACATTGAGGCTCTTCACAAGAGTGTGGTATCTCGAGGTGAATGAGTGCTCTATGGTGTAAAGGTTTTTCAAGCTACCTGGCTAAAGCTTGTTGTGTTACTGTGTGAAAACCCACAGGTGGAGTGGGGAGTGGATGTAGGTCACAATGGTGGTGACTGAACCAGGATAAATCTGTTTGGGTGGTATCTCTAAACTCAAACTCTTTAATTTCTGTTTATGTTCAAGAACCTGTGATTTTGATGTTTAAAGTTCAATATAATTTTTGTTCTTGATTTGTATAATTTGTATTGAAACCTGAGTCTGATTGTAATCAAGTCTGTGTTATCTGCGTTCAAAACTGAGTTGATCAAAACCATTCTTGATTGCTGAAACTGAACTAAAACTGAAACTGAAACCTGCAAGTTTGTTCTTGATTGTTAATGCTTGTATCTGAAACTTGCATAACCTACTCTTAATCTTTAAAGGCTTAATTAATTTTTGTATTTTGTTATTATTGAGTTCTGAACCCGAACCTATTCTGAATTAATTCTGAATCAATCTTTATTATCCTCATAACCTTCTATTCAAGATTTTATATGAACCCTTCATTGATTTTGTAAAAGATCCTGAGGCCAAAAATCTGAAAACTAAAGTTTTGTGAAAAAGTTTTTAAGAGGGAAAGATTTTAAGAAAACTCAGTTCACCCCCCTCTTGAGTCGTTGAAGCCAAAACAACAAAGCTATATTTTTCCTCGTTAATCGCATCATAGGCAACGCAATTTTCGAGAATCCTCTATCAACCTCCGATAATATCCAGCTAGTCCTAGGAAACTCCGTACTTCACTTACTGACTTAGGCCGTTCCCACTAAAGAACTGACTCAACCTTAGCTGGATCTAATACTATTCCTTGTTTATTAATCACATGACCTAGGAATTGCACTTATTCCAGCCAAAATCACTCTTGGAAAGTTTGGCATAAAGCTGCCTATCCTTCAAAACTCGCAACACCAATCTCAAATGGTCCTCATGCTCTTCCCGCATACTCGAATAGATAAGAATATCGTCGATGAACACAACAACAAAATTATCGAGGAACGGTCTAAAAATTCTGTTCATATAATCCATGAACACGGCTGGCGCATTAGTTATATCGAAAGGCATAACTAAATACTCATAGTGCCTTTACCTCGTCCTAAAAGCCGTCTTGAGTATATCTTCCTTTCTTACTCTGATCTGATGGTATTCAGATCTTAAATCAATCTTAGAGAACACTACTGTACCTTTCAACTGATCCATCAAATCATCCATCCTAGGCAATGGATACTTATTCTTAATCGTCACCTTATTCAACTGCATGTAATCTGTGCACAACCTCGCACTTCCATCATTCTTCTTAACAAATAACATCGGTGCTCCCCACGGTGAAACACTCGTTCAGATAAACTCTTTTCCTAACATTTCATCCAATTGTTCCTTCAACTCTGCCAACTCAACCGGTGACATCCGATAAGATGCTATAGATATAGGTCCTATCCCTGGTATGAGATCTATAGTGAATTCCGTTTCTCTTTCATGAGGCAAACCTGGAACATCTGAAGGGAAAACTTCAGGAAACTTTCTCACAATAGGAATAAAATCTATGCTGGGAGTCTCATTAGCCTCTACTGCGAAAAGCATCACAAACTGTTGAGAGTTGTTACTTCTCATAGAAACTCCTTCGTTGGTAGATGCTATACTATAAGGTTCAAGAAATGATAAAGTCTTGCTAGAACAATCTAGCACTACATGGTTATCCAAAAGCCAATCCATGCCAAGAATAACATCTATCTGTTGCATAGGCAAACAGATAAGGTCTACAGTAAATGTCCTATTCTCAATAACAATAGGACACTATAAACAAACAGACATAATAGTCAACAGATTACTGGTTGGAGTAGATACTGTAAGGGTATCCGGTAATTTGGAAACAATTAAGTTCAAATGATCCACACACTCGTGCGAGATAAAAGAATGCGTAGCACCTGAGTCAAACAACACATTCGAGAGTCTACCAGCTATCAAACACATACCTTGTATAAGATCAGCATATTGAGAGGATTCAGCTCCCCCCACGGTAAACACTCGTCCAATGGCTTGATGTCTGGCCACTTGTGGTCTTGCTGCTGGGACTCCTCTTCCAGCACTACCTCTATTGTCTCTAGTTCCTCTTCAGGTAGCTGTCGGCTGTTGCATAACCCTTTGTCTTCAATCTCGTGCCGCATGACCTGGTTTCCCACAGTTGAAACAGCTGGGCCTATTTGTACATTCTCTATCATAATGCGATCCTCCACATCTGAAGCAAACTAAGCCTTGCGGTTGTTGACCCGCTCTAGCCACTGATGCTGGTGCCGACATTTGCCCGGGTCTCACATATGGTCTCTGTCTCCACTGAGAACCACTTCCTCCGTGCCTCTGGAAACTTGATCAGTTAGAACCTCCACTCCTCAATTGTTTCTGCTCATTGGCCATCCTTAGGTCTATACTTTCAATGGCACTGCATCTCTCGACTAGTTCTAGGAAATATTGTACGTCCAGAGACAATACAACCCTCTACAGCTCATCTTTGAATCCTTCCTCAAATTTTCTACATTGCCAGTCCTCACTTGGAAACCTATGATAGAATTCCTAAAACTTGATCAAAGCCTTAAAATGTAATGCATACTCACCAACAGACATGTTGCCTTGTTTGAGGTTTGGAATTCCTTTTCCTTCTCGCGTCGAACCAGACGCTGAAAATATTTTTCGAAAAAGCAATCAGTGAATAACTTCCAGTTAATGTTCCTACCCTCAGCTTCCAACAGTCTTTTCTTTCTCTTCCACCAGAATTCTGCTCCTTCGGTTAACATGAAGGCAAAGATAGGTCACTTTCTTCTCCTCGCTGCAGCGCATAGTAGTAAATATCTTTTCGATCTCTTGTATCCACCATTCCACCTTCTCTAGGTCATACTCTCCTCGGAATTGAGGTGACTTTCCGTTCTTAAAATTAGTCAATCCGACATCTTTAGTCAGCACGCTTCTTCTTCTGATTCTTAATTTCTAGCTGCTCTTTGTTCATCTGCAGCATCTCAGCATTCTGCCGGGTTTGCAATTGCATAGCCGCAGCTAGGGTTTCCATTGCATTTGGAGTCGAAGATGATCCTCCTCCATTCTCAGTAGTGTCGGCATTACCATTGACAGCTCCAATAATCCTTTCTGAAGTTCCGTCACTACTGTTAGTTGGACGTCCTCTTCTGCGAGCCATGATTCTGTTAAAAGAAATCATCCAATCTTATTAGTATGACATATAATACTACATAGACGAGTATATAAATACCATATGCCATAATAATATTAACATCTCACATCAGATTCATACACACTACCCAACTTCTAAGCATAGTCAAAATTCGATGTGGATTCAACTAGACATGGCCAGTAACAATATCCTAAACCTCGCAGTCCTTTATTCTGATCGGGCATAACCCCTCAGTCCATTTTAGAATCAACTTCTCTGATACCAAATGAGACACCCCATTGTGTCCCGGTGTTTTATTAGACTAAAACCTTATTAATTAATTTCTTACTTGAGCGCTTAATATGAAAATACGTAGAAATAAAAAAATTTAACTTATGACATATACAACTTCATATAGATTACACATCACAATATAAGTATATTAAACATATTACAAAACACTGTTGAGGGTATCCTTTTAGTAAGATCCCTCACAAGCATATACTTAAATAAAAGTTAAACAAAGCGGAAACATATAAAAATATGCCTCACGAGATGCACTGGGTATAACTAACTAGACCCCAATCACTATGGGTCACAGCTCGTCCTCCAGCCTCTGGTTCGTAGGGAGTTCCATCAAACTCCTCCTAGTTACGCTCATCCATAGGGTCTTCTCGTACGATTCCACAAGGAGATAAAATTCAACATACAGAAATATATAGGGGACAAGAAACAGTTCTATCATCAAAAGCGGAAAAGAGTCATAGTACATTATACATTAATTGTCACAGACAATCAATACACCTAACTAACAAATCATCCTCAAATTAATATATCATCCACTACCTTCAATCTCATGCTACTCAAGAGCACCATAGCTGCACACCTATTTCTAAGGTGAAAGTGGTCTCGCGAGAACTCTTGATTTTACGTATATTATATTACTCATACACGGTGTATTATATTACCAGTACACGGTGTATTATATTACCAATACACAGATGTGTTTTACGTGTATTGTATTACCAATACACAATGTATTATATTAACATTACACAGATGTCCTTGTGTATTATATTACCAATACACTTTTGTCTTTGTATATTATATTACCAATACACTTTTGTCCTTGTGTATTATATTACCAATACACGGTTGTGGACAACAACACCTATGCTTGAATCTCACCAACCCGTTTTAACAACATCTTAGTGCCTTAACCTTCCATTAGAACTTGACACATATTCTATGCCATAACACCTCTTTAACATTCCTCATCTAAGTTAGGCACTTCTAAATCATCATTATCCTCACACCCGAAACAATCATTTCTAAGACAACATATACATCTTTGCTTAAAATCCACTAAGCATAATAATAAAAACCAGGCCGATCATGCATAACAGAAGATCAATCAAAATATTCCAATATCACCAACATAGCACAAAATCAATTCAGTCAAGGTAATAAGCTCAAATCAACCATCAACAATATAAAATCAACCTAATGTCGATAAACCTACAATCCCCGAGTCGTCATTGGTTTTTCAGAAAAGGTTTTCTATGTGATCTTGGTCTTGTCGATTACTCGACTAGTAGTAGGGTTTAGGTCGCCCTACACAATTATTATATAATCTACTACTTATCCATTCTGACGATAGGTTGGTTATTTCCCCCACCCGAGCTAACACCGGATTCACGAACTTCCCGATCTTCGTAACTACGTCTGGAATATCCGATATCCTTCAACCAACATCACATAACAACGATTAATCAAACAATTCCTATTAGGTTCACCTTAATACTAGGTTCGGCCTCTAATTCAAAATGAAGCTAGGATTATTTTCTCACTCTAATCTTTTGGATTCTAGGTGCTTAGGTCTTAGATAACTTGAATAAATTGTTAGAAGTTGAAAATATGAAACAAAATCCTCTAACCTCTAAAGTTAGGGTTTCGGCCTTGAACATAAAAATAGGTTAGAAAATTTATTTGGCTTCAAACCCTTGGATCATAAAAGTTTAAGCATCTAAAAGCATAAAAACCATAATCTTAACTTATCAAACATTTTTAAACATTTTTACTTAATCTTTGAAGAAATAGATCTAAGACTTGAAATAGATAAAACTTTATGAAACTTAAGATTAGTTGAGGATTAGGAACATAGAAACCCTAAATAGTTTAGATCTAACGTCATTTAAGTTAAAAATTGAACAAAACCTCCTTTGTCCATTTAGACATAGGTTCGGCCCTGGTTAGATCTATAGGAAGGATAAAAATTTTGCTCACATGCTCTTAGATGATGAAAATAGAGATCATAACTAGATCATAGAAATTAGTTTCACATTTTTAGGATTTTTCTACAATTTTCTAGGGAGTTTAGAAGTTATGGATCTAAGAATGATAAATGGAAGAAAATGACATTAACTCAACAAATAAGTGAATGAAATAACATAGATGAGTAGGATAAAGAAATGTTTCCCTTGAAGCTTGAAGAAAAAGGAGGAAGAAGATGAGCTCTTGAAGAAATCCAATGAAGTTTGAAGTAAGAAAATGAGGTTTTAGAGAGTGTAAACCATGAATGAAGAAAATGAATGAATATATAGAGATGGGAGAGAGTGAGAGAGAGGCATGTGGGAGAAGGAGAGGTGAGAACTTGGAGGCCAAGTTTGGCTTATGACATGTTTAATTGGTTAGGAGAGAGATTAATAGGTTTTAGGATTGAAATACTATTACTTTCCAAAACATCATGATTACTTTCTTGGATGTGACATGTGACTTTAGTCCATCAAGTCACTTCAGTCACCTCAGCTCTCTATTCT
Organism: Sophora flavescens; assembly: GCA_030762895.1. Taxonomy (NCBI): domain Eukaryota; kingdom Viridiplantae; phylum Streptophyta; class Magnoliopsida; order Fabales; family Fabaceae; genus Sophora; species Sophora flavescens. The sequence goes on along the minus strand of CM061066.1, from coordinate 111,525,110 downwards.
GCTCCGTTGTTTACCCGATTAAAGTTTTCGATCGTAATTCTCAACGTTTTTGCCCGGATAAAATATTATATTTTAATTCCGAATGTAAAATTTCTAAAATTACTAAAGTCATTGGAAAAACGAAAAAAACACTAACCATTTCGTTCACAGGTCAAAATTAGGCTTTCTGCTCAGTAAACTTTTGCTGTCAGTGAAAACGCAGATCGGGTTTCGTCTGAATTTTCAACCCAAAATTTTACCGTAACCTTATACCATAAAGTAGACTATGAATATGATTTTATTTTATTCAAAAACACTTTCTAACTTTCAGATTAAAATATAATTAATTATATTTTAACTGGTTGAACAACATAATTAAAATTAGGTTGTTATAGCATGTATGGATAGTTTGAGCTGGGTATATGGACCTTGGTCCGCCGATAGTCCATTTAACCCGCAGTCGGCGCAGACTTGGACTAGGTAAAATATGAGTCCATTTAAATGCAGGCTTTTGGGTCCGGTCCGTTTAACCCATGGGTTTAACGGACTCGACCCGCAGATTTGTGGCCCCGTCTGCAGACTATACTCTTTTAATAAAACAAAATTTTTAACTATGTTGGGCCAAAAAAAGGAACCAGACAACCCAATACTACCCATTTATGGAAGCTTTTGTGTAATCTAAAGCACTCAAGGACAAGGCTTTTATGGGCTGGTTTGATGGTGAGATGTTTTTGGAGCCTGTTTCTTTCTTTTTCAAATATCAAATTCAAAACCTCGTTGTCGCAGTCATATGTGGGTGTCACTTTCGCTCTTCTTCGAACATCAAACTTTCGCTCAAAGCTATATTTCAGTTTCCATCTTCTTTTCTCTTTCTCCTTCTCACTTTTCTTTTCTCATTCTCTCATTCACTCCTATTGGAACCTGGATTTTCAGCTCTTCACCTAGCGAGAATAGAAAGAGGAACTTGAAGATCGACTCCTGTTCTGTGATTCTCTTCTCCCTCTTCCATTGGTATTCCCTTTCTCGTTCACTCATTCTCAGCGAGAAACACAATCTGCAATCGGCAATGTAGCTTCTCCCCTCTCTCTACCTACAATCTGGAATCATCATGATCATTTTTTTTTCTTCCATTCTTAATTTCAATTTCTGAGGGAAATCGATATACAATACAATTACCAGTTGCATTTGGAATAGCTTATTACACTTGTCAACCTCACATTGATTGGCTTCTACAATACACTTAACAATACAATCCAGTTATGGAAGCTTTTGTTTAATTTAAAGCACTCTGGGACAAGGATTTTATGTGCTGGTTTGATGGTGAGATGTTTTTTGAGCCTTTTTTCATCTTTTTCAAATTTCAAATTTGAAAACTTGTTGCTGCAGTCCTAGGTGGGTGTCACTTTCATTCTTCTTTAGGTATCAAAATTTGGTTTAAAGCTATATTTCGGTTTCCATCTTCTCTTCCCTTTTCACTTTCTCTTTCTCCTTCTCACTTTTCTTTTCTCATTCTCTCATTCACTCCGATTGGAACCTCAATTTTCAGCTCTTCACCGGCGAGAATGGTAAGAGGAACCTGAAGAAAGACGCCTAGTTCAGTATTCTCTTCTCCCTCTGCCATCGATATTCTCTCTCTATTTCACTCACTCTCAGCGGAGAAACACAATCTGCAATCGGCAACATGTAACTTCTCTCCCCCCTCTACCTACAATCTGCAATCATCATGATCATGTATTTTGTTCCATTCTTAATTTCAATTTCTGCTTGAGAATCAATTTATAATACAATTACCAGTTGAATTTGGAGTCACTTATAACACGTGTCAACCTCATATTGATTGGATTCTACAATACACTTCACAATACTATCCATTTATGGAAGCTTTTGTTTAATTTAAAGCACCCTGGGACAAGGATTTTATGGGCTAGTTTGATGGTGAGATGTTTTTGGAGCCTGTTTCTTTCTTTTTCAAATATCAAATTTGAAAATCTGTTGCTGCAGTCATAGGTGGGTGTCACTTTCGTTCTTCTTCAGACATCAAACTTTTGTTCGAAGCTATATTTCAGTTTCCATATTCTTTTGTCTTTTCACTTTCTATTTCTCCTTCTCACTTTTCTTTTCTCATTTTCTCATTCACCCCTTTTGGAACCTCGATTTTCAGCTCTTCACCAGCGAGAGTAGAAAGAGGAACCTGAAGATCGACGTCTGGTTCAGTATTCTTTTCTCCTTCTTCCATCGGTGTTCTCTCTCTCATTCACTCACTCTCAGCGGAGAAACACAATCCGCAATCGGTAATAGGTAACTTCTCCTCCTCTCTACCTACAATCTGCATTCATCATGATCATGTATTTTTTTTCCATTCTTAATTTCAATTTCAGAGGGTGAATCAATTTATAATACAATTACCAGTTGCATTTGGAGTAACTTATTACACGTGTCAACCTCACATTGATTGGCTTCTACAATACAGTTCACAATACCACCCATTTATCGAAGCTTTCGTTTAATTTAAAGCACTCTAGTATAAGTCTTTTATGTGCTGGTTTGATGATGAGATGTTTTTGGAGCCTGCTTCCTTCTTTTTCAAATATCAAATTTGAAAACCTGTTGCTGCAGTCATAGGTGGGTGTCACTTTCGTTCTTCTTCAGACTTGAAACTTTCGTTCAAAGCTATATTTCAGTTTCCATCTCCTTTTCTCTTTTCACTTTCTCTAGGTCCTTCTCACTTTTATTTTCCCTTTCTCTCATTCACCCCTATTGGAACCTCGATTTTCAGCACTTCACCACGAGAATGGAAAGAGGAACCTGAAGATTGACGTCTCATTCGGTATTCTATTATTCCTCTCCAATCGGTATTCTCTCCCTCATTCACCCACTCTCATCGGAGAAACACAATATGCAATCGGCAACATGTAACTTCTCCCCCTCTCTACCTACAATCTGCAATCATCATGATCATTTTTTTCTTCCATTCTTAATTTCAATTTATGAGGGAGAATCAATATCAATATACAATACAATTACCAGTTGAATTTGGAATAACTTATTACACTTGTCAACCTCACATTGATTGGCTTCTAGAATACACTTAACAATACTATCCATCTATGGAAGCTTAATTTTGTTTAATTTAAAGCACTCAGGGACAAGGATTTTATGGGCTGGTTTGATGGTGAGATGTTTTTTGAGCCTTTTTCCTTCTTTTTCAAATTTCAAATTTGAAAACCTGTTGTTGCAGTATTAGGTGGGTGTCACTTTCGTTCTTCTTCAGGTATTAAACTTTGGTTCAAAGCTATATTTCGGTTTCCAACTTCTTTTCTCTTTTCACTTTGTCTTTCTCCTTCTCACTTTTATTTTCTCATTCTCTCATTCACTCCGATTGGAACCTTGATTTTCAGCTCTTCACCGGCGAGAATGGAAAGAGGAACCTGAAGAAAGATGCCTAGTTCGGTATTCTCTTCTCCCTCTCCCATTGGTACTCTCTCTCTATTTCACTCACTCTCAACGGAGAAACACAATCTGCAATCGGCAACATGTAACTTCTCTCCCCCATCTACCTACAATCTGCAATCATCATGATCATGTATTTTTTTCCATTCTTAATTTCAATTTCTACTTGAGAATCAGTTTATAATACAATTACCAGTTGCATTTGGAGTCACTTATTACACGTGTCAACCTCACATTGATTGGCTTCTACAATACACTTCACAATACTATCCATTTATGGAAGTTTTTGTTTAATTTAAAGCACTTTGGGACAAGGATTTTATGGGCAGGTTTGATGGTGAGATGTTTTTGGAGCCTGTTTCTTTCTTTTTCAAATATCAAATTTGAAAATCTGTTGCTGCAGTCATAGGTGGGTGTCACTTTCGTTCTTCTTCAGACATCAAACTTTTGTTCGAAGCTATATTTCAGTTTCCATATTCTTTTGTCTTTTCACTTTCTATTTCTCCTTCTCACTTTTCTTGTCTCATTCTCTCATTCACCCCTTTTGGAACCTCGATTTTCAGCTCTTCACCGACGAGAGTAGAAAGAGGAACCTGAAGATCGACGTCTGGTTCGGTATTCTCTTCTCCCTCTTCCATCAGTTTTCTCTCTCTCATTCACTCACTCTCAGCAGAGAAACACAATCTACAATCGGCAATAGATAACTTCTCCTACTCTCTACCTACAATCTGCATTCATCATGATCATGTATTTTTTTTCCATTCTTAATTTCAATTTCAGAAGGTGAATCAATTTATAATACAATTACCAGTTGCATTTGAGGTAACATATTACACGTGTCAACCTCACATTGATTGGCTTCTACAATACAGTTCACAATACTACACATTTATGGAAGCTTTCATTTAATTTAAAGCACTCTAGTACAAGTCTTTTATGCGTTGGTTTGATGATGAGATGTTTTTGGAGCCTGCTTCCTTCTTTTTCAAATATCTAATTTGAAAACCTGTTGCTGCAGTCATAGGTGTGTGTCACTTTCGTTCTTCTTTAGACATGAAACTTTTGTTCAAAGCTATATTTCAGTTTCCATCTTCTTTTATCTTTTCACTTTCTCTAGGTCCTTATCGCTTTTCTTTTCTCTTTCTCTCATTCACTCCTATTGGAACCTCGATTTTCAGCACTTCACCACGAGAATGGAAAGAGGAACCTGCAGATTGACGCCTCATTCGATTTTCTCTTATTCCTCTCCAATCGGTATTCTCTCTCTCATTCACTCACTCTCAGCGGAGAAACACAATATGCAATCGACAACATGTAACTTCTCCCCCTCTCTACCTACAATCTGCAATCATCATGATCATTTTTTTCTTCCATTCTTAATTTCAATTTGAGGTAGAATCAATATACAATACAATTACCAGTTGCATTTGGAATAACTTATTACACTTGTCAACCTCACATTGATTGGCTTCTACAATACACTTTACAATATTATCCATTTATGGAAGCTTAATTTTGTTTAATTTAAAGCACTCTGGGACAAGTCTTTTATGGGCTGGTTTGATGGTGAGATGTTTTTTGAGCCTGTTTCCTTCTTTTTCAAATTTCAAATTTGAAAACCTGTTGCTGCAGTCATAGATGGGTGTCACTTTCGTTCTTCTTCAGACATCAAACTTTCGTTCAAAGCTATATTTCAGTTTCCATCTTCTTTTCTCTTTTCATTTCCTCTTTCTCCTTCTCACTTTTCTTTTCTCATTCTCTCATTCACCCTGATTGGAGCCTCGATTTTCAGCTCTTCACTGACGAGAATGGAAAGAGGATCCTGAAGAAAGACGCCTGGTTCCGTATTCTCTTCTCCATCTCCCATCGGTATTCTCTCTCTCTTTCACTCACTCTCAGTGGGGAAACACAATCTGCAATCGTCAACAGGTAACTTCTCGCCCTCTCTCTACCTACAATCTGCAATCATCTTGATCATGAATTTTTTTCCATTCTTAATTTCAATTTCTTATTGAGAATTAATTTATAATACAATTACCAGTAGCATTTGGAGTCACTTATTACACGTGTCAACCTCACATTGATTGGCTTAAACAATACACTTCACAATACTACCCATTTACGGAAGCTTTTGTTTAATTTAAAGCACTATAGGACAAGGATTTTATGGGCTGGTTTGATGGTAAGATGTTTTTGGAGCCTATTTCCTTCTTTTTCAATTTTCAATTTTGAAAACCTGTTGCTGCAGTCATGGGTGGGTGTCACTTTTGTACTTCTTCATACATCAAACTTTCGTTCAAATTTCAGTTTCCATCTTCTCTTCTTTTTTCACTTTCTCTTTCTCCTTCTCACTTTTATTTTCTCATTCTCTCATTCACCTCAATTGGAAATGTTAGAACCAAAGTGGTTTTAGTGAAATAAACTCTTAAGTTTTAATGTTAACGAAAAGGTTAAATTCGTATGGCAAAGTTGTGCTAAAGAACTAACTCATTTATTCTAGCTCGCAAGACTGTTTTCAGTATCGCTAGACGAGGGAACCAAGTTAAATTTCCTTAGAAGAGCTTAATTTGCATATCGGGTCTAAGACTTTACTTGCTAGACGATCCTTCAATAGCTTGGTAAAATTCTAAGTCTATAAGGTTATCGCTAGACGAGTCATTAAAAATTGGCTAAGTTAAAAGACACTAAACGAGTGTCTAAGTCTATATGTAAAATAAATAGTAGACATTCTAGAATTGAACCCGTCTAGTCTAGTGAATTTATTTCAAATGATTGTTTATTTAATACGAAGGAATTTGTGTTTATTTCCTGTGTTGTTTGAATTGTTTAAATCCTTGTTTCTTGAGATTAGAATCATAGTACCAACGAGAACACAAACCTTTGTACTATGACACAAAAATTGCTATAAAGTTGAACCATTGCCTTATCAACCACTGAAGCTGAGTATATATTAGCAGCAAGCTACTGCTCACAATTTCTATTGATCAAACATTAATTGGAGGACTACAATGTGTTTGTAAGTAGACTTCCACTTATGTGTGATAACACTGCTGCAATCAATTTATCTAAGAATCCAATCTTGCATTCAATAGCTAAGCACATTGAGATTTAACATCATTTTATTAGAGATTATGTGAAAAAGTTGTTATTGATATACAGTTTGTAGATACTGACCATCAATTGACAGATATCTTTACTAAACATCTTGTTGGGTACAGATTTATTTTTATTAGAAAGCATCTTAACATGATTTGTGTGGATTAATATGTCATCAAATAATGGTCGTCTATTGTATGTTAAAGGTACGTCTATTTCATATTCCGTCCAATGCCTACTTTTACACGTGTTTAACTGACTCGTCTATGCTCTCTGTTATTATTTGCATTTATTATGTCTAAGAAATATATAGTTCAAATTCTCTTTGCTGAGTCAGTTATATCCTTAAATCCTCTAACTTACTTTAAAGTTTCAAAAACCTGTGCCGTGTCAGCATTTAATGCATGTCCTATCAGACATCTTTCATTTATTTTAGAATTATTTTCAGAGAGAAACCCTTCATATTTCGAAACTTTTTCAAGTGTGTATCTTCCTCTCGAAATCTTTCACTATCTCTCGAACCTGTAAAACTTCTTGAGAAAGTATTCTTTGATTCTCAAACCCTAAACCTTCAAACCTTAAAAAATGGCTACTTTATCCGCTGCTGGTACCTACAATGTCAACACTCTCGAGACTGGGATAGAGCATCACTTTGAGTTTGGCATATTTGAGGAATACAATGTTGATGTAAGTCAGTACATCATAGCTATTGGTTGGGGGGATTATTCGTGGAGAAGGTCTCTCGTGGTACCCAGAACTTATAAGGGCTTTCCGAAGAAACCCAAGGTTACCAAACCGAAGTTTTGCTAATGTGATGGGCACTGAGTTAGTTGTATCTGAAGCTACAATAGCAACTGCGATTCACTGTGCTCAGGAAGGTCTAACCCTAACTGAGAAATTGGAAGAAGATTTGGGTGGACAAGAAGTCATTGCAACTGTCTTGATGAGAGTTGATACCGTGAGAACTCATTCATGGAAAGCTGTGGAAATGAAAGATGAAGCTAGAATGCTTCATCAGATTCTGAATAAGTCAGTTCATCACAAAGCTGGGTCTAAGGAAAATCTCTCTGCTCTACACAAGTTCTGCCTGTGTCACCTACTTACCGAGACTCAGGTCAACTTCCCTGACATACTGTTCAGCAGATTCAGAGACTATGTGATTCACAGGGAGAAGGTATCTACTATTTTTTTCTGTCATTTACTGTCAAAGATCATCAAAGCTCAAAAAATCTATGCCAAGCTTGAAGGTATGTCTTCTGAGGAACAAGCTGCAATCCTCAAGGAGAACGGTATCTCTCCTGCTATCTTTGGCAAAATGAATTAGACAAACATGAAGCTTAGTTCAGTTATTCAGGTAGAACTGGCCAAGAATGAGGAGTTGCTGAAGGTCAAGGAAGAACAAATAGAGTTGAATGAAGCTGAAACTCTTGGCTTGAAGAAAAAGACAGTTGGTCGACGAGCCAAAACAACTCGTCTAGCTGCTTCCAAAAAGCATGCTGCTGGGGTGGTCATCAGGGAAGCAAGGGCTGATGAACAACAAGATGTCCCAAGGCCGGAACAAGAAAAGTGATCCTGTCCCACAATGAGGATGATGATGAGGACAACATGCCTATTGGATCAGTGCTGAAGAAGCAGAAGCACACTATTGTTCCAATGAAGGCAAGGCAACAACCCTCCAGGAAAGCTAAGTCCATTGTGACTTCAAAGGTAACTCTACCAGCTAATGATCCTGTTCAATTAGCGGTTGATACTCTTGTGGATAGTTTTAACGTTCCTATCAACACCACACCATCATCACTATCAAAACCTGAAACCCAAATCCAAACTCTTCCACAACAACAAAATCAACCACCCTTACCCATCCCAGAACAACCAACCATACCTCAATTTGAACCAATGTTTGAATCATATGTCTCACCACAATAGATAGCCTCACCACAAAATTCCCCTGCTCACTCATCCATTCAAACTTCTCCAATAAGACCTTAATTTCAACCTATAATACCCTTTGATGATCACTGTTTTAATCAACCAGATGATGTTGGGATCAACCCAGGTGCACTGTTTCCAAAACTTCCCAAAATCAATTTTCTATACAATAACCCCTCCATTTTGTTTAATGGCAAACCTGAAAGCTGGGCCAAAGTAAAAAAAGATTGGAGAATCCTGTATCACACTCACCAACCTGAACCAGAGTCAACCAGACCCTTCTATCCATTACCTGAGTATGAATATGAACCTGAACCCACCTACTACCCTTAGTATGTACCCATTCCATATGAAGGAGATGGTCCCCTTCCATCTGCCCTGTACAATGCCTATGGACCCCTCCTCACTCACTTACCACAACAGAAATTCCCTCCAAAGAAAATCTACCCAAACCTCATAAAATTTCCACCGTTAAAACCCTATACTGATGGTGTTGACACATATATTATCCCTGTATGGTGGATTGTGCCATCAAAGCTTCAAGATACTGAAGTAATTCTCCAGAGGGCAAGAACCAACGGCTATCACAGATTCATCCTGGATAAAAATGTAAAGTGGAAGAAATTTGTCCATCCCAGAGAATATGGGAGTGCTGCTGATGTGTGTGATCATTTCATGTATGCTCACCTCAAGGCAGAGTTTGAACTGCCTAGGTATATCAGGGCTGCAAATTTTGTTCCACCTACTTGACTGTTTCACTCTACCAGAACACACAAAGGTTGGCATGGTACCCCCTAGGATTTGTCCCAGATTGCCAATGATTGACTTAAATAAGGACAAAGATGCCAAGAAGAGACGGAAAAAGGAACATATGCCTGCACCAAATTCTCGCATTCTGGAACCAAGTCCTGATCCTTTAACTGGTCAAGAACTCATGGAATTTCTGTTGAATGAAGAAGACAGCAAGAGGACAAACTTTGATGGAAGAGGTTTTTGGGCATGTCATATGAAGATCTGCAACAGATAAGCTTCTTCCTCTGGACTCTCTGATAATGAGAAGGCCAACACTCATACTATTAGAGACAGATATGGTTTCTCCTATGTGAGATTCTATATTTATGAGGATGTTCTTGGTGTACCTTTAAGGAGCCCTACTTATTAAGAAGGTGAAGTACACTAGGTTCCATATGTGCCCACACCTGAACCATCTGTACAAGCTTATGAAGCTTCTTCAGAAGGAATGGAAGAGATAATTGTTGAAGGTCCTGAAATGAATGAGCAAGTTATTCAAACTGGGCTCAATAGAGAAGAAATGGCTGAGACCGGAAGTAAACAAGGAACTTTTGGACACCAAACTTCACAGCCTCTAGCCTTGGCTGTAATTCACTCAGAAGCTCCTCAACAATCCAGAGCCTTAAGTACCATTCCTAACCAAGGAAATCTGTGCACAACTGCTGAGAGTTCCAGAACTGCTAACAACTTGGAGCTTCAAGAATCCATTGCAAGACAAGTACGGCAGGACATTCAAACTGACATCCAAGCAGCTATCCAAGCTAACAATGCCTATCTGCTTCAAGAGATGTTCAAGATGATGCAGGATGTGATGATGGGGCCACTCGAAACCCTCCTCCACCTCCTCCTTCACCTTATAATCCATAGTCTTCATTTTATTTATTCTCCTTTTCTATATGTTTATAACTGACAATGATGGTACCCTTTATCATACCTTTTTGTGTGATGACAAAAACAGGGGGAGAAGGATTGCGAGTAAATTTGAAGAAAAGAAGTTTTTGAGATATCACAGTCTTATGTACATGTTTTCATGTTTATGATTACTTATTGCCTTGATTTCTGTTATTGACCTTGCTCTGATATCTGTCTAAATCCTTAAAGTTTCATATGCTATGATAATTTGTGCATACTTGATTGATGTTAGACTTACTTGTTTTTTAAAGTACTTTGTCTTAGGGGAGCTCTGTTGCTCTATGAGACTTTGCTGACTCAAATTTAATATGTTTTTGTCATCATCAAAAATGGGGAGATTGTTGGAACCAAAGTGGTTTTGACTAAATAATTTCTTAAGTTTTAATGTTAACAAAAATGTTAAATTTGTATGGCAAAGTTCTGCTAAAGAACTAACTCATTTACTCTAGCTTGCAGGACTGTTTTCAGTATTGCTGGAGGAGGGAACCAAGTTAAAGTTCCTTAGAAGAGCTTAATTTGCATATCGGGCCTAAGACTTTACACGCTAGACAACCCTTCAAAAGCATGGTAAAATTCTAAGTCTATAAGGTTATCGCTAGACAAGGCATTAAAAATTGGCAAAGTTAAAAGACACTAGATGAGTGTTTAAGCCTATATGTAAAATAAATAGTTGACGAGCCAATTAACAACTCTTAGGAAAATAGCAAGTCCAAAGACTTGTAACTAGACGAGAAGTCAACTAGACGCAAATCAGTAGACGACCTAGTTGCTATAAATATTTAAAAATGAGCATCCAAAGACATATTGGAACTGAATCCGTCTAGTCTAGTGAATTCATTTCAAAAGATTGCTTATTTACTATGAAGGAATTTATGTCTATTTCCTGTGTTGTTTGAATTGTTTAAATCCTTGTTTCTAGAGATTAGAAACATAGTACCATCGAGAACACAAACCTTTGTAATTTGACACAAAAAATGATGTAAAGTTGAACCAAGCACAAAAAAGGAAAGTCAAAAAGCAACCTCCGGTACAACAGAGAAAAGACAGCACTACTTTGAGCATTCATCTGATAACCAAGAGCACATCTCGCAGAAAGCATATCAAGTTATAAGTCTCAATGGATTCTAGCATTTAATGCTATCTCTAAACGGGTACAAGTTGAAGACCGTTGGAGAAGATCAAGGCAGGGAAGCACTTCATCTATAAATACTGGACGACCCGAGTAAAGAAAATAGATCCTAACTCTGATATTCAAAGTGCCAAAACTCTGCCCAAAGCTCTCTTGAACAAATTCATTCGTAATCACAACTGACCTTAAACATTCATACTCTCACATATAGTGAGCCTATAAGATCATTCTTTAAATCTCTAAGTTAGAGTTAGAGCCTGAAGAGGCTTGGTATAGAAAGAATACTTGTATGCCTGAAGAGGTGTTGAATACTTGTAAACCTATTGTATTATAGTGGAGAAAACTTTCAGGTAGAAGGGACTAGACATAGCTCTTGGTTGGAAGAGAGTGAACTAGGATAAATCAACTGTGTGAATCTTCTATCCTTATCTTTTATAGTCTTTATTTATACTAACTATGGGGATTTGGATCTGAGTTTGTTAACTCTTTTGAAGGGTTATTTTGTTTGTGTGTATTTATCTTCTTTGGTTGCAAAAAGGTTTTAAAAAAGGCTTTTTGGAAAAACTGTTAAGAAACACAATTCAACCCCCCTTCTTGTGTTTTTCTGTGTCTACTTCAGGAGCCTCGATTTTCAGCTCTTCACCGGCGAGAATGGAAAGAGGAACCTAAAGATCGACGCCTAGTTCGGTATTCTCTTCTCCCTCTCCCATCAATATTCTCTCTCTCTTTCACCCACTCTCAGTGGAGAAACACAATCTGTAATCGACAATAGGTAACTTCTCTCCCTCTCTCTACCTACAATCTGCAATTTTCATAATCATGTATTTTTCCATTCGTAATTTCAATTTCAGAGGGAGATAAGTAGATAAACCCAAAACTGTTGCGATCAGCAGTCCGCCGTCGTGCCGGAGCACTACCACTGTTGTCGTGCCTTTCTTCTTCGTTTGTGAGTGTTCTCATTCCTTTTTACCCTTCCTTCCAACTTAGGTTTCCCTTTCTCTGACAGTGTTTGTGAGTTTGTTTTATCTTTATTCTACTGATTCCCCTTTTTTGTTTTTTTGTATTTGTTTTTTTCTTTACTTCTTGTTGTGAATGTATTTTGCAGCAACTGTCATGGACTTAAATATTGAAGGTTACAGGGTGAGAGGGTTGCCGACAAAAAAATTTGTTGTTAGTATATTTTTCTTTCCTTGGCTATTTGGGTAGATATTTCACTTCAGTTATCTGAATTTTTTACTTCTTTTACTATCACTAATTAGATCTTGGCTAAATGGTTTTGCTATTCTCAACATTTTCTGTTTCCTATCACTAATTGGAGCTTGGCTACTTGGTTTTCCTTTTGTTTGAGTTGTTTGTTTCAGTTAATCAAAAGATGGGGGATTGTTTGTCGCAAATTGATGAATCTTCTCGGTGCAAGTGAATGGAGAATTAAGCTCTAACTGTGATGGAATCATGAAAGTTGGATGTGAGGATAAAGGTATAGCTTTTGGTTCTGTGTAAATTGCTATTTGTTATTATAGCTTCTAATTTTGTTTCTCATTTTCATTTACACATGGTAGCTTTAATACAGATTCTCATTCTCATGTTTACATAAATGAGAGAGGTGAAGATTTCTTTTGTTATTGTAAGAATATCTACTTCCATCCAGCTCGATGAGTATTTTGTTTACTCATTGGTATTAAGAAAGTAGGGTTGTATAGGTAAATCATTTGGCTCTTTTCTGAAACAACTTTTCAAAGTTGTGCTAAATTTTGATTGTTTTCTCTATATTTTTGTGTTTGGTTTAACGAAATGGACATGACAGCTTTGTCTCATCCTGAGAGCATATACCATCCATGTGATTAAGTTTCATGTGCGAGACAAGTACATACTCCTCCAATAATTTTTTGTTTTTTTTGGTCTATTAAGTTGTACCTGACTGATTCTTGATTTATTAGGAATGTGGCTCAACTATCAGTATGTTGCCTCACCTATAAGAAGGAAAAATCATTGATGAAAGTAGAATTACGCTCTAGGTTCTAAAAGTGTTTTTGTTTTTGCTACTAATTTTCTAATTTCTAATTGGTACTGATACTTTACCTTTGTTTTAACATACACCTTATGGGAAAGAAGGGAATTTGAGGACGGGATGGTGCATGCTGAAGCAACAAAATTGATTCACTGAAAGGTTGGCAGGGAATTTGTCAACACTTCAATCTTTTGGATGTTAAATATTGAGTTTATTTAACTTTTAGGTTGGACCTTTGGAACTATTTTTAGTGACCATGTAATTGTCCAACTGAAACTTCTTTTACATATTTATTGATAGGTCGATTATCCTCTTTCTGCTTATGTTTTATTTTATAATATATATTATATTAGGTTCAAATTTTTTTTTTTGGAACTTTTTTTACAAATTCAATATCTATGTAACTTTATAAAGAGCTGAGCACAGTTACTTTTTTGGCTTAGGTAGAGTAACTTCCCTTATTTGTGCAACATTGAGAAAGGCTCATAGAAAGGTGATTTTAGCTTATTTCAAGAAAGGAGGTCATAGCAGAGACTTTATGCTTCCTGCTTTTTCTACCTTTCCAGGAATAAGAGAATTAATATTATATTCCTTTTGAAGGCTTAGTTCCTTTCTTCGATAAGTCACTTTCCTTCGGATATCAGAAAAAAACTTTCGAGCATAATTCTTCCTTTGACGTTTCTGAGTATCAAAGGTTATGATAATTTATCCAGATGCTTCCTTTAGGATATGCTTCAATAACTGACCTAGTGCCTCAGACGCTTTCTTTGTGAGACAGGTCTTCAGACACTTTCTTAGTTCTGTCAAGTCTTGATACGCTTTCTTCTATATATGAATAACCTTGGTTGATGTCTGCTTTATGGACACTTTGGAAGGAATGGAGTTTTAGTCTTGTAACTTGATATTGCTTTGAGTGGGTCTTCAACATTTCTTATGATAATTGCATTTTTGGCTTTGCAATCTTTCTTAGAAGCTTGTTGAGCACACTCTTTATGCAGCTTCTAAAGGTTCTTGATACTTGCAATCCGGGTGCAAAGATGTCAGGGTCTTGTTGTTCATTTATCTGATTCACAACAAGAACATTGAGAAACTTCCAGTCTTTGTTCTTAAGGAGATCTTCACACAGAGTAGTCTTGGCAGAAGATGTATAGCTTCATCTTTAGCTTTTGGTCTAAACTTCAGACGAAGTTGTCTTTCATCCTTTGATTGTGATCATCAAGGCTTTTCTTGGATTTGAACTGACTTGCTTCTTTGTCTTCAAGGGATCTTATGATTGAATCTTTTATTTTTTTTGGACAAATGAACTTGGCTTCAGTTAGTTAATAACTGATCAGACGCTTTGCTTCAGCTGATCTTTAAAGCCTAAGATCCAGACGCATAGTTTGCACTTTGTTCTTCCATTCTTATTTTGATCTATTCTTATATTGTTTATCCTGCACATCTCAAGTAAAGGATAAGCAATACTCAGACAGTTCAATTAAAATCATTTTATTAATGTTTAAATACATCAAAACACAAGGTTCAATAAGAAACAAAGTCAGACACTTGACACAGGGTTACACACTTTGTGACCTAATGTAACACCTTGTTTTCTCGTCTCTTGACCAGTAATAATATTTTACATTTTTACCTAAGATCTAGAAAATGTTTTTGAGGAAAACCAAATCATATCCGGAACCTACAAAATCGTAGGAAGTTTTGTTTCAATTTTGGGTTTAAAACTCATATGGAACCCGATCTGCGTTTTAGCTGACACTGTAATTTATACAGATCATAATACCCTAATTCGATCCGAAACTGAAAAATCTTAGATTTATAATTATTTTAGTGATATATTATTTTTCGAAAATTTTCTCACAAAAATAAAATATTATATTTTATTCGGGGAAATTTTGAAAAAAATGTGCAAAAATCCTAATCAGGTATAAGTCGGAGCCGGATATGAAAGTGCAGTGGTATGCACAAGGACCGAGACAATGAGACCACATGGTTGACTCACCCCATGAGTCACATGGTGAGTCACCAAATGTAATGATGGGTTTTTGAGAAATATCTCAAAATATCCATAAATATCTAAGTTAACATGTGACATGACCAAATACCCTTTATTTTCTTTGTTAATTCCTGTTGTGTCCAACAAATTTTGGAACATTTTGTCCTCCCTCTCCTTGATATTTTGGAGCTCCTCTCTCGCTTATACATGTAACACCCCGTTTTTTGTATAAAGTCTCAAAGTGTTTATATGTGTGCTATGTATATTGTATGTTGTTACAGTTTTACCTTAGGAATGTTATAGTGGGGTTAAGTGACATTTTCTAGTGAAAAGCCCCTTTCTAGTGCATGAGCATGGCCGTGCTCATGCTCAGCACGACCTCGTTCACAAAGGCGTGCTCTGTGACCGAGCGAGCCACGAGCATGGCCATGCTCAAGGGGAGCACGACCGTGTCTGAAAACGTGCGTTTGTGACATGAATAGTATAGACCCTGTGCTCAGTTGAGAATGCCCGTGCTGGGAGCAACACGACCATGATCCCCTAAAGAAAACTGACGTTGATTTAGGAACAGGGGTGGTTTCACCCAAATTGTTCCCTATGATATAATAAGACACCAATCGAAGCAAAGACAGATGGATAATTTAATGAAGACTTAAAAAGATAATTAATTACAAACGTTAAGATGGTTAAGACGGTAATGATGGGTTACCACATGTTGTTATGCTTTGGTTAATTAGATTGATTTTATAACAAATGAACATGGTTAAGGGTGTTTTCTGGGCAGAAATTGCTTCATGACACATGAAATTAATATGATTTACATGTGCCTCCTTGTATATAATACCATGAAATTATGATTATTCGATGTTTGGGTTGATTATCCACCCTATTGCTCAATTTCTTCTAAAACGTCTAACCCAACATTATTAATTTCTTCAAAATTAACTCCATGCTCTACTGCTATTCTTCTTACTCCACTTTAGTCCATGTTGCTAATAGAGAGGACATTGCTTGTTGCTCTTTTAGCCATATAGGGTATGAAGGGAGAAAGATTAGGACTTTTTGAGAGAGAGAACGAGATAAACAAAAAGAGAGAGAGAGAACGGGAGAGAGAGAAAGAGTTTGAAGGGGAAATGTTTGAATAAGGTGGGGAGGTTTCTAAAAAGAAAGACGTTATGATGTGACAGTTGGAGAGAAGAAGCAGATAAAACAAGCTAGGGAAAGGAAAGGTTTCCCAACTTCTCACTAACTTAAGATTTGAAAAGTGCACAATATTTTCTTAGTTTAAAATGTAAACATAATCTTAGAAGCATTTTATCACATCTGACAGATTGTTCAAACATAGACATAATTATAAATTTTTTAGAGTAAGTTTGAACACTTACTTGTGAGTGATTTGGCTCATTAAATCATTGACCTTTTCTTGCTTTTAAACTTCAAGCCTTTGAGATATTGTTCATCCTGTGGGAGTCTTGGAATGTATACAGTCTTATGATTGGGAGTTGTAAGAGTCCACTTTTCAATTTCTATAATTGGAGTCTTCTCTGTCGTGCTCAATATATCTGCAATAGGAATAATAAGATGCTATGATACCCATACCTTCTTGGGTCATTTCTTGTTAGGTGTATGATGAGTGTGATTTCACATCATCTTTGTCTATCATTTTGCATGCATTTTCATGTAGTTTAGGCATATTTTTATTAGATTTTAGGTTAATTTTCCTTTGGAACGGGTAAGGCAGTTTTCGTGTGTTGTTTTGCAGAAATCAAGGGTAAAATGCTCAAGATCAACCATGATGGAGTTTGGATGAAGATGGAGCTTTAAAAGTGAAGAAAATGTGCCAAACAGAGCCCATCACGGCCTAGCCGTGATGCCCATCACGTCCATGATCGAGCAAAACTGAAAAAGGAACAAAGGCTGAAGTCAGAGTCTGTCACGGCCTGGCCGTGATATCCATCACGGCCGTGACCCAAAAACCTCCACAAGTCAGAGACCGTCACGGCCTAGCCGTGATACAGATCACGGGCAAAATCTGAGGGCTCGCGTCGCGAGACACCTTTCGCGTCGCGAGAGTTTGAAGTTTGCAGAATTGCCAGAAGCAGAGACCGTCACGACCTGGCCGTGATGGCCATCACGGCCGTGACGCGCATTACTTGGATCAGAAGTACCTCTCTAGGAAGACCTTCTTCAAATCATTCCAGGTCGTAACATAATTTGGTTCAAGGTAATACAACCAATCCTTCGCAGCTCCTTGAAGTGAGAATGGGAAGGCTCTCAGCTTGATATTATCTTCTGTTATTCCCTCCGGTCTCAAAGGTGTAGAGCAAACAACCTGGAACTCCTTCAGATGTTTATGTGGATCCTCACCTGCAAGACCACTAAACCTTGGCAACAAATGTATTAAACCAGATTTTAATTCAAAGGGAGCAACAACATCAGCATATTCAATACACAAACCATTGTAATTAACATCAGGGGCAGCAAGCTGTCTTAATGTTCTTTGATCAACCATGTTATCAAAATTAAGTGCAGAATCAGAATCACTACTGGTTGGTGAACTAGTGCTAGCCTGAATTGCCCTACGACGTGCGTGCAAAGTTCTTTCAATATCAGGATCAAATTCAAACAATTCAGAACAACCAGACCTAGTAGCCAGAACTAATTCAGCAGAAAACCAAAAATAAAATGCGAAAATAACAACAAGAGTCCCCGGCAACGGGGCCAATTTTGACACGCTGTCGCGCACGGGTCAAAAAGCGAGTGGTTTGAAAAAGTGTAGTCAGGGTACGACAACTCGAGTATCGTCTCACAAGGACTCTTGGATTGTTATTCGCAGAAAAATCAGTTTTTTTGGGGGGGGGGGGGGGTTCGGTTTGAAATTCAATTAATAAAACAAAGCAGAAAACAGAGCAATTTAAATGATTTATCAATAAGCTAAAAACGATTAATCAATAAGTTGTAGTGTAGGTGGGCTCTCCCAAGGAGAGCTCCTCAACAGTAGCATCTTCAGGCACCGAGCTCTCATGGAATAGCTTCAAGCGTTGCCCGTTAACCTTAAAGACCTTGTTGCTACCTGCACTTTTTATTTCTACTGCACCATGAGGGAAAACATTAGTAACAACAAATGGGCCAATCCACTTGGATCGAAGTTTCCCAGCCATCACTTTCAGGCGGGAGTTAAACAATAGAACCTGTTGGCCCACAGAGAATTCCTTCCTAGAAATCATCCTATCATGGAAGTGCTTAGTTTTCTCTTTTTAAATCCGAGAGCTTTTATAGGCTTCCAGCCTAAGCTCTTCAAGCTGCTGCAATTGGAGTTTCCTTTCAATGCCTGCTCTTTGCATTTCCAAGTTACAGCTCTTGACCGCCCAATAAGCACGGTGCTCAACTTCCACAGGCAGATGACATGCCTTACCGAACACAAGCATATAGGGAGACATCCCTATTGGTGTCTTGAAAGCCGTTCTTTGAGCCCAAAGTGCGTCTTCTAGATGGCGGCTCCAGTCCTTCCAATATGGCTGCACCACTTTCTCTAAGATCTGTTTGATCTCTCTGTTTGAGATCTCAGTCTGCCCATTAGTTTGGGGATGGTATGCAGTGGAGACCCTGTGCACAACTCCATACTTCCGGAGCAGAGCGCTGCGCGCAACACACGCGCGTCGAACGCGCACATCAAGTTTTTGGCGCCGTTGTGGGGGACTGTGCCATTTCGAATTTCAATTGATTTTGAAATTGATTTTTCTGGAAAATTTCTTTTTATTTGATTTTTAATTTCCGATAAAAATAAAATTCAAAAAATTCAAAAATTTCTTTTCCTTCTAGTGTATCCATCTCTTTGTGTGTTATATGCAAAGATCCCTAAGTCTTGGGAGCCTTGGTGAAGTTGATCCAGAGATCGAGAGGACGTTCCACAGACGTAGAAGACTACAAAGAGAGGGAGAAAGGTCGATTCCCATTCCACTCATGGAGAATCTCTCGGATACAAAACCTTTGAAGGACTACGCAGCCCCAAATGCGAGAGGCTTGCGAACTGGGATTGCAAGGCCAGAGATTGAGGCGGAGAACTACACTATACCGCCCATGCTAATCAACATGATTAGGCAACATCAATTCGGAGGATTGCCTTCGGAGGACCCGACCTATCACATAGAGACATTCTTAGAGTTCACCGATGCAATCAGGATTAATGGAGCCTCGGTCGATGTTGTGCGTTTGAGACTGTTCCCCTCATCTCTCACTGGAAAGGCGAAGGCCTGGCTTAAGCAAATTCCCGCCAATAACCTTGACTACTTGGGACCAACTGGAGCAGGCGTTCTTGGAGAAATTCTTCCCTCCATCCAAGACGGCCTACATAAGAACCCAGATCACCGGCTTCTTCCAGAAAGACGGAGAATCCTTATCGGAAGCTTGGGATCGCTACAAGGGACTGCTGGAGTCTTGCCCACATCACGGACTCGAGAGGTGGTTAATAGTGCACACCTTCTATAACGGATTGGATTACTCTTCGAAGGTGTCACTAGATTCTGCAGCCAGTGGAGCGTTTATGAATAGGCCTCTGACTGAGGCATTCAACATCATTGAGAATGTCGCCACCAACTACCACCAATGGGGTTCAGAAAGAGGTAATAACCCGAACAAGATTTCAGGGGGTAAGTTTGAGGTAAATAGCACGGATCTTATCACGTCAAAGATAGACTCACTTAATAAACGTTTTGATCGGCTTGAAAGAGCTAATGTGAGTGCATTAGGTGCTACTAACCTTGTTTGTGAGATTTGTGGAATGCAGGGACATGACATGATGGAATGCCCACATGGATCCAGGCGCCGGGTGAACAAGTGAACTCTTGTCACAACTTCTACGACACTAACCCGAAGCTGCCCAACTATGCTCCCCCAAATCCCTACAACCAAAGGAGGAACAACCCTTACCTCTCCTACGGCAACTACAAGAATACGCTCAACCATGAGTTCCAAGAGGGCCGGGGGTAATAAGAGAGCAGCAGACCGGGTATCCTCGGTACAAAGATCTAAACTCGAGACTTTATTTGAAAGTTTTGTTGAAACTCAGACAAAACAGAATGAGCAGTTTAGACAACAAGGAAGGGCAGTGAGTGAGGCAATAAAGGAACTAGCATCTAAGGTAGACAACTTAGCAACTCATAACAAGATGCTGGAAACCCAGATTGCCCAACAAGCCAGCACGTACTCGAGGCCTAAGGGTACATTCCTGGGGCAACCCGAAGCAAATCCCACTGAACATTGTAATGCCATACACTTAAGGGATGATAAGCTTGGGGTGGGGGTAGCTGAAATGGACGTGGAACCGGAGGAGGACACGAGCGAAAAGGAAGAGCCAGAACCGAAGTACATCCCTCCACCACCGTACCAACCCCCGATACCTTTCCCACAAAGGTTGGTCAGGAAAAAGCAAGTAGATGTAGAGACTAAAATGCCTACTAAACTGAAAGACCCAGGTAGTTTCTCTATCACTTGCTCGATTGAAAAAGTGCAAATAGACCAAGCCTTGTGTGACCTAGGGGCTAGTGCGAGCTTGATGCCCCTCACTATCATGGAAAGGTTGGAAAGTAAAGAGTTGAGACCGTTCAAATTCTCCTTACAATTTGCGGATGGCTCAACTAGGACTCCTCTAGGCATACTAGAGAACGTTCCTGTGAAGGTAGGAAAATTCTTCATCCCTACCGACTTCCTGGTATTAGACATGAAAGGGAATTCTGAATTCCCCATCATTTTAGGAAGATCATTCTTGGCAACCGCTGGAACAGTAATAGACGTAAGGAATGGTAAACTCTCTCTAACTGTAGAGGAAGGTAGGGTAGATTTTCAATTGACTAACTCTTATAATAACCCTCCTTTTGAGAGCCATGTGTGCAGAATTGATTTAACGTCTCCAGTGGTAGAGAAAGAACTTAGCATGGAAGCAACCCCAAAGATATGCATGGTTGATGATGCACCCAGCAGTGATGGAGTTGGAGTGGCTTACCATGCGGAAATAAAACTTCCGCCGGGAGGAAGGAAGGCTAGGAAGCTCCGAGAGAAAAGAGCGAAGCGGAAGCATTATTGGCCGTATGAGCAGAAATGGCTTTTTGAAGGAATTCCTTGGAAGAGAAGTGTTCCTGCACTTCTACGCCCAGCCGACCCCGGTTGATTGAAGGAAGTATGGTCAAGCTTAAGACCATAAATAAGCGCTTCTTGGGAGGCAACCCAAGTTTTCTTTACCTTTTTCCTTTTGTTTTGATTTAACCTCTTGAATAATTTGAGAAGATCAAGAGGCAAAAATATCATTAATAGGTTTGTCTAGTGTTTTCAGGTTGAGAAAGGGAAGAAGAGAAGAGAAAAATAAAGTCAGAAGCCATCACGCCCTGGCCGTGACAGTGGTCACAGCCGTGATGAACTAATACAAGAGCACAGAAAGTATCACGACCTAGCCGTGATACACATCACGGGTGTGATGAGTAGGATGCCAAGATCAGAGAGCATCACGGCCTAGCCGTGATGTAGATCACGGTCGTGACAGGGCAACTCCTGAGGACTAGAAACGATCACGGCCTGCCCGTGATACACCTCACGGCCGTGATGCTATTTCCACCCAAGTTTTGACTGGAATGTGAGCCAACACCCGCTACCGACTCGGTAAGTTGTTCCAATTTTTCTCCTCTCTCCGACTTGATTATTTACATTGGAGACAATGTAAGTAATCAAGCTTGGGGTGGGGGTATTTTTGCATTTGCATTGTTGCATTCATATTGCATTCTCATAGGCATAGATTGGTATGATCACATTTTCTAGATTGCCCCTCACTTAGAACATGCATCCAATTGTGAGAACTTGGAGCAAAATGAATTGAGATAGTGAATTTTTGAACCCAATTTTTTTTTTATTCTTGAGATAATCTTTTGATAGTAAATAATGAGCATGTGATTCCTTAGATTTGTGTTCCTCACTGATTTTTGAACCACTAAATGTAAGATTTTGAGCCAAAAGGGGTATTCACTAAATCTACCCCATTTCTTGTGATAGAGTGTTGTAATTCCTCTTGGACTGTATTTTCTATAACTTGACTTGAAACCATTTCGAAACTTAAAAAATTTTGAAAACATTTTTGGAAATGATTGAGGCACTAGGTATTTTTCCGGCCTCCCGAGCTTTGAATGTTTAAATGCTACCCCTTAGTTGCCCAATTTTGAGCCTAAAAAAAAATACTTTTCTTGGTACCTTGAATTACTTTGATAAATAATGCTTGGTATGACACCTTTTAAAGTATTACAAAAAGGGCAAAATGGTAGTTGGAAAAAGTATGGGATGAAAAAGCTAGAAAGTAATTTCTCTTGAGCTATAAATCTCCCCTTCTCCAAACAAATAAAATGAAATAAACAAAAAAAAAAATGGAGAAGGGGATGACAAAAGAAAATGAGAAATGAAAAAAAAAAGAGGTGGAGAAGTGAATCAAAGCCCCTAAAAGGTATTTTAGAAGGTGTCATGCTTTGCAATGTTTGAATTTTGTTTAGCCTTCTTGAATTTCCCTTTTCTTGATTTCCCCACCTAACAATAAATCCCATGGCCACATTACAACCAAAGGAAAAGACCTCTTGATTCTTATGTGTTTTCATTAATAAAGTAGAGATTTGGTTAATAGTCAAGCCTATGGTAGAGTACTTTCCTTGAGGAAACTGAGCGAATTGTCATATACCCTAAAATACTTGAGTGAGGTGAGACGAGTGCCCAAATCAGTGAGAATATGAACTTGAAGAACCTAAGCTTCTAATTGGACTAGAAATTGATTGTCTCTTAAGTGCTTATTGAATATGCCTGTCATTTGGATTTAGTTGCTAGGGTTCTGGGTTCACTATCCATGCTTTGAATGATTTTTTATCTTATGGCCTTAGTGATTGCTTGAGGACAAGCAAAGTTTTAAGCTTGGGGTGATTTGATGAGTGTGATTTCACATCATCTTTGTCTATCATTTTGCATGCATTTTCATGTAGTTTAGGCATATTTTTTATTAGATTTTAGGTTAATTTTCCTTTGGAACGGGTAAGGCGGTTTTCGTGTGTTGTTTTGCAGAAATCAAGGGTAAAATGCTCAAGATCAACCATGATGGAGTTTGGATGAAGATGGAGCTTTAAAAGTGAAGAAAATGTGCCAAACAGAGCCCATCACGGCCTAGCCGTGATGCCCATCACGACCATGATCGAGCAAAACTGAAAAAGGAACAAAGGCTGAAGTCAGAGTCTGTCACGGCCTGGCCGTGATATCCATCACGGCCGTGACCCAAAAACCCCCACAAGTCAGAGACCGTCACGGCCTAGTCGTGATACAGATCACGGGCAAAATCTGAGGGCTCGCGTTGCGAGACACCTTTCGCGTCGCGAGAGTTTGAAGTTTGCAGAATTGCCAGAAGCAGAGACCGTCACGGCCTGGCCGTGATGGCCATCACGGCCGTGACGCGCATTACTTGGATCAGAAGCAACCGAAATAGATCAGATTTTGAGTTGGATTGGGACTCTAACTTCCCACATCTATAAATAAGGACCAGGCAGAGGCAAAATGGGGTATCAGATCCAGATCTGAAACACAACAACACACATCCACATAGACTTAGGCATAGATCTCTCTTCTCCTCCTCTCTTCTCTTTTCTGATTTTTATGATGTTGTCAACCAAGCTTGTCATCTCCATGGCAAGACTTGAGTAGTAGTTTGTTTCTAGGGATAGGGGCTCTGCCCGAGTTTTGTTTACGATGCTGATTTTTGATGTAATATCTTTGTAATTACGATTTTGCTTTAGATCTGATTTCTAGCATTTTAATCAATCGTAAAATCGGCGACCGCTTATTTGCGTGACGTAGACGTTCTAAGGAGGAACCTAGCGGTGAACTTAGGATTTCTAGTGTGTCTCACTCGTAAAGTTCGGCGGCCGTTTATCAGCGAGACGTGGATATTCTAAGGAGGAACCTAGCGGTGAACTTAGGTTATTTGCATGACTGAGACATTCTAAGGAGGAACCTAGCGGTGAACTTAGGTGTCGGACCTATAGAAGTCAGACTTGGGACTGAAATCACGAGAGTTAGAAGCCGTCCCTCGAGGAGCAACGAGTTGTCACGAAGCGCAAAGGGTCCAATATGGGATCGACTACCACGAGAGTAGGGGTCGGGTCATTTGGGCACGGCTTTTGTAACCCGAGAGGGAGCTTAAGCTATTAGAGGATAAACTCGCCTTCAAGGCAATTTCGTTAATCAACAAAGGTAAATCAGATTAGTAACATAAACAGCCTCAAAGGTAACCCAAATCCCTAGGAATCCATTTAGATCAAAACCCCAAAAAGATTTGTTTTCTGTTTTAATTGTTTTCTGCTCATCTATCTTTTAATTTCAAATTCAAAACCCTTTTCACTCAAAACATAAAAATCCCCTAAAAAGTCCAGATTCACTCAATTCGAAATTAATTGCGATTCGGGAACACAGAGTCTGTGGGATCGATATCTTTTATTACTTGGCGACAGTCCGGTACACTTGCCGGAATCGCAGAGCGCGGCGCGCAACACACGCGCGCCGAACGCGCACATCAGTATATGAGTCTATGAAGACTTAGCTTTCTTCTTATGAAAGCACTTAGACGTAATATGTCCAGCTTTGCCACAAAACTTACATGAAGATCTATAGAATTGTTCGTATAAAATACTCAAGTTATCAGAGAGTTTTTCGAATAATTATTATGATTATATTCACTGTATCCTACTCCAATTTTATCGAGGCTAACTTTCTGAATGCAAAGAAGCTTTGTCAGATTTTCTTTGCCATTGACAAATCTTGCAAGATCATTGGTGAGCTCTTATTCTTTTGATACACAGTCGCGCACGGGTCAAAAAGCGAGTGGTTTGAAAAAGTGTGGTTAGGGTACGACAACTCGAGTATCATCTCACAAGGACTCTTGGATTGTTATTCGTAGGAAAATAAGTTTTTTTTTTTTTGGGGAGGGGGTTGGTTTGAAATTCAATTAAGAAAACAAAGCAGAAAACAGAGCAATTTAAATGATTTATCAATAAGCTAAAAACGATTAATCTACTGTTCTCGGTTTCCCATTATCATCGGTTCATATAATTCCCATGCCCTAAGCAGATTCTAATCCCTTTTCGATTGTAGCAAAAATTAACAAGCGAAATTGATACTACACGATGTATGTTCCCAATTCCCGAATTAAGCAAACGGGTTGATGCTCTCGTGAATTAAGCAAACACGATTGAACACACGCGAATTAAGCAAACGCGATTAAGTATAAGAACATAGAATCATCGAAATAAATCAATACTCATTCTATACAATCCTGAATTAAGCAAACAGAACATACAACATAGTATTGAAAGGAAGAAGCAAATTGATCCGGGAATTATAGAACCTCAAGTGTCGGTGGAAACCGATTACAGCAGATTAATCTCTGGGAATTAGTTCTCCATCAGAGACATAACAAAAACATAGAAATATTATGTAAAAAGTGAAAATCTGGATGGTTTTGTGTCTGCTGCGCTCCTATTTATAAAGAGGCCGCGCGTCACGGCCGTGATGGCCGTCACGGCCAGGCCGTGACCAATTCTACCAAGGGCGCGCATTCAAATTCTGGTCTATCATGGCCGTGATGCATATCACGGCCAGGCCGCGATCGCTTCTGTTCATGGGTGCTGATCTGTCACAGCCGTGACCTTCATCACGGCTGGGCCGTGATCAATTCTGACTTCCTGTGTCTTCTCATCATGCCCGTGATGGGTATCACGGCTGGGTCGTGATGCTTTCTGATCTTTGGGGACTTCCCATCACGCCCGTGATGTGTTTCACGACTGGGCCGTGATCCTTTTTGTCTTCCATGGGTAGCTCATCACGACCGTGACCAGTGTCACGGCCTGGGCGTGATGGCTTCTGCTTCAGGTGTCCTTCCTTTTTTGCTCTTCTTATTATCCCTAAAACATGAAATAGCAGTAAGTGCTTTATTTGACTCAAAATCAACTAAAATACCCTAAAACTACTTAAGAGACTCAAAATGTTGCTTAAGGACAATTACATCCAAATTTGGGCGAAAACGAGATTAAACTCGAATAAAACCATGGTCTTACTAGTTAAAAACTAGGTGAGCCAGAGGCTGATCAAAATACCCCAAACTTAAACTTTGCTTGTCCCCAAGCAAACTAAAACTCAAAAAGGACTCAAACTTGGCAAGCTTAAAGGATTTAATCAATTTCGCACAAATTTCATGCAATTACAACAAAACAATTTTTCTTCGATGTCCCCCCCCCCTTGCAACAATGTAACCCCCACATTCATTTACTTTAAAACATTGAGAATTCCATCATTCATGCAATCATTAATCTAAGTTGAGGATCCAAGTTACACACAAAAGGGAGATCACTAAATTTAAACAATCGCCTTCCTCCCAAGGGCATTTAATGTTTCACTCATTCGCTCAGTTTGTCTAGGCTATGAATTTTTCACTCAATTTCACATTTCAAGAGCATTTCCCATGAATTTGATTTCCATCTCAAACAAAGTTCCCATGAAAACATGCATGCAACATCAGAAGGTCTTTTAAAGGTTGTAATGGGGCCTGACTAAAGGTAGGATATTCAAAGGTACTAGGCTTAAGTCCCTAGGAACTAAGAGAGCATGAGCATTTGACACATGGAACTTCCACTCAAATTCCTTTTTCCATTTTTCTTTTTGCTTTTGGGTGACTACAGCCTTTTCTTCAAATACCCTTTTTTGACATTTTGTTTTTGCCCCTTTTCTTTTTGGCAAAATTTTTTTCTTTTTTTTTTTTCTCTTTTTTTTTTCTTTTTTGCCTTTGGCTCCAACCTTTATTTTTTCTTTTTTCTCAACCTAGAAAGGCATATCACACCTTGTGGCCACCCCAAACTTAGTTTCTTGCAACCCTTCTCTTGCTAAGCTTCCATGCTCTCCTAATCCTAAGATTGGGTTAACATGGTTTTTTTTTCTTCAGATTTTTGGCTTAAAGCATAAGGTCATCAAGAAACAATAGGCTTATTAGGCTCAATGCGGCTAACTAGGGAACATGAATTAGGGATGGTTCTTTTAGGCCAAGTAGTTAATTCAAATAAAATTGCCTAAATCATTTGATGCAAGCACATAAACATGCAAACCATGAAGAGACTCAAGCAAATTCGGAAAAGTGCAACTTAAAAGTGATTCACACAATTAAAAACATGTTGGAGGCTCAAATCCTCACCTGGACATTTTCCGCAATTTGTTTGACCGAGATTCAATCCCTAGTGTGTGCACCTCTTCACCCCAAACTTATCATAAATCATGCAGTCATAATGGAATATCTCAAAGTTTAATTTTCAATTTTTCACATGGGGGTCAATTTTCAATTCTCAAAACCTAGGGGGAGAAATCATCAAGCCAACATATATCATGCAGTCTATCTATGCAAAATTTGACAAAACCCAATCAAGCTTGCCGACACAAGACTCATCACACAAACTACTCAAATCAACACAAACAAAACAAAAACAAAACAATTGGTTCCCTCCCCCACACTTAAAACATACATTGTCCTCAATGAAAGAACACAAATATAAAACAAGAGTGAGGGAAAGGAGGAGGTGCTCCCTGATCAAGTTGTAGTGTAGGTGGGCTCTCCCAAGGAGAGCTCCTCAACAGTAGCATCTTCAGGCACCGAGCTCTCATGGAATAGCTTCAAGCGCTGCCCGTTAACCTTAAAGACCTTGTTGCTACCTGCACTTTTTATTTCTACTGCACCATGAGGGAAAACATTAGTAACAACAAATGGGCCAATCCACTTGGATCGAAGTTTCCTAGCCATCACTTTCAGGCGGGAGTTAAACAATAGAACCTGTTGGCCCACAGAGAATTCCTTCCTAGAAATCATCCTATCATGGAAGTGCTTAGTTTTCTCTTTATAAATCCGAGAGCTTTCATAGGCTTCCAGCCTAAGCTCTTCAAGCTGCTGCAATTGGAGTTTCCTTTCAATGCCTGCTCTTTGCATTTCCAAGTTACAGCTCTTGACCGCCCAATAAGCACGGTGCTCAACTTCCACAGGCAGATGACATGCCTTACCGAACACAAGCATATAGGGAGACATCCCTATTGGTGTCTTGAAAGCCGTTCTTTGAGCCCAAAGTGCGTCTTCTAGATGGCGGCTCCAGTCCTTCCTATTTGGCTGCACCACTTTCTTTAAGATATGTTTGATCTCTCTGTTTGAGATCTCAGCCTGCCCATTAGTTTGGGGATGGTATGCAGTGGAGACCCTGTGCACAACTCCATACTTCCGGAGTAAAGCTTCCATGGTGCGGTTGCAGAAATGAGTGCCTTGGTCACTTATGATAGCACGAGGTATTCCGAACCTGCAAAAAAATATTGGACCTGACAAAATTTGCCACAAATCTAGAATCATTAGTCCTAGTGGGGATAGCTTCCACCCACTTTTAAACACAGTCAACAGCCAGTAAAATATAGAGAAAACCAAAAGATGCAGGGAAAGGACCCATAAAGTCAATTCCCCACACATCAAACACCTCACAGAAAAGCATAGGTTACTGAGGCATTTCACTCTTACGAGTGATGGCTGTACCTGTTGTCTGACACTCCTTACAAGTCCGGTAAACCTCATAAGCATCTCTAAAAATGGTGGGCCAATAAAAACCTGAGTCCAGGATTTTTCTTGCAGTCGTTTGTGGCCCAAAGTGTCCCCCTACTTTAGAAGCATGAGAAAAGTGCAGAATAGATTCAATCTCATAGTCGGGGACACATCTCCTGATTACCTGATCACTGCCAAATTTCCAAAGATATGGATCATCCCAAACATAATATTTGGCATCACTCTTGAGTTTGTGGATTTGTGACCTAGTTGTACTTGTCGGAAAAACACCAGCAACAAGATAGTTAACAATATCAGCGAACCAAGGACTTACCCTATGTAACTGTAAAAGCTGCTCATCAAGAAAGTCATCCTGAATGGGAGAAGGATTTTCATCCCTCTCTATTCTGCTCAAGTGAACAGCTACTAAATTCTCAGCTCCACTCTTATCCTTTATCTCCACACTAAACTCTTGGAGCAACAACATCCACCGAATCAATCTCGGTTTTGCTTCTGGTTTCTTCAGCAAGTACTTTAGAGCTGCATGGTCAGTAAAAACAACAACCTTGGAACCTAGCAAATATGATCTAAATTTATCAAGAGCAAAAACAATAGCTAGAAGTTCCTTCTCAGTAGTGGTGTAATTAGCCTGTGCAGCATCTAGAGTCCTAGAAGCATAGTAAATCACATGGGCAGCCTTGCCCATCCTTTGTGCAAGGACCGCCCCCACAGCATAGTTAGAGGCATCACACATGATCTCAAAAGGGAGGGTCCAGTCAGGAGGCTGGATGATGGGAGTGGAGGTCAATGCCTTCTTCAAGAAATCAAATGCCTTCTTGCAGTTGTCATCAAAGTTGAAAATGGCATCATTTTTCAACAAGTTTGACAGAGGGAGAGTTATCTTGCTGAAATCTTTAATGAAGCGCCTGTAAAAACCTGCATGACCAAGAAAAGAGCGAATCTCGCGAACGCAAGATGGGTAAGGCGAAGTAGAAATCACCTCAATATTAGCATGATCTACTGAAATACCCTTTTTAGAAATAATATGCCCCAAAACAATCCCCTGTTAAACCATAAAATGGCATTTTTCATAGTTCAAAACAAGGTCAGTTTCAATGCATCTCTCTAAAACCAAATTCAAACTATGCAAGCATGCGTCAAATGAGAAACCATAAACAGTGAAGTCATCCATGAACACTTCTATGCAATTTTCAATATATTCAGTAAAAATGCTAATCATGCATCTCTGGAATGTGCCCGGAGCATTGCAAAGACCAAATGGCATCCTCCTGTAAGCAAAAGTGCCGAAAGGGCACGTGAAAGTAGTCTTTTCCCGATCCTCTGGTGCAATGTGGATCTGGAAGTAACCTGAAAAACCATCAATAAAACAGTAATGTGATTTACCTGCTAGCCGTTCAAGCATCTGATAATGAACGGTAAAGGAAAGCGATCCTTTCTAGTAGCCTGGTTCAATCTTTTGTAGTCAATGCAGACTCTCCAGCTATTCTGAACTCTAGTGGGAACAAGTTCGTTGTTTTCATTTTTCACCACTGTGAGTCCAGACTTCTTAGGAACAACTTGCACTTGGCTCACCCAATTACTGTCAGAGATAGGATATATGATACACACATGCAAGAGTTTTGTTACCTCCTTCTTCACAACATCAAGAATCAAGGGATTGAGCCACCTTTGGGGCTGCCTAACTGTTTTAGCCCCATCCTCCAACAGAATCCTATGCATACACCTGGAGGGGCTAATACCTGGTATGTCGGCCAAGGTCCACCCAATCGCCTTCTTGTGCTTCTTCAAAACCTCCAAGAGCTTAGTTTCCTGGTCAACATCAAGGTTAGAGGAAATTATAACCGGAAGTTTTTCATTCCTCTCCAAGTAAGCATATTTCAGATTGTCAGGAAGTGGCTTAAGCTCCAAGGAGGGTGGCTGCTCAATAGATGGTATGTTTGGGGCAGCCGTACTGTCAAGAACTTCAGCTGAATAAACATCTTCATTTGCACTGTCACCCTGCAAGGCAGCATCAATCTCAGCACAAACAGTACAAGGGTCAGTGTGAGTGCAATCAACACATGAGTAGACATCATCATACCCAGAAACAGATGGAAAATCAGCAACCAAGTCATCATAAGTGTCGTCAACAATTTTAGAGAGCAACTCTATTTGAAAAACAGAGCGCTCTTCCAAGGGATGCTTCATAGCATCGAAAATGTTGAATTTTGCAACAATGTCACCAAATTCCATGGACATGGTTCCATCATCAACATCAATCTTTGTCTTTGCCGTCTTCATGAACGGTCTGCCCAGAATGATTGGTGATCTGCTTGAATTTGTTTCCCCTGCCATGTCCAGGATGTAAAAATCAGCAGGGAAAATCAAGTCATTAACTTGCACCAGCACATCTTCTACCACTCCAATGGGGCGAGCATTGGTCCTGTTTTCCAACTGAATAGTAAGACCTGTATGTTGCAAAGGACCAAGATCAAGATTGCTGAAAACAGAAGTGGGCATGATATTAATAGAAGCTCCTAAATCCAACATGCAATTGTCGAATTTACTGTCCCCAATGGTGCATGGAATAGCAAAAGTTCCCAGATCCTTGCATTTCTGTGGAATTACCTGAGTGAGGGTTGAAACAATAACCTTTTCAGATGCAAGCTTAGGTTGAATGAGGGCTGAAACATTTCGCCCCAAATTGACTCTCATTACCCTTCAACCTCCTCTTGTGTGTGCATAAATCCTTCAGAAACTTTGCATATCTCGGAACCTGCTTAATCACATCAAGAAGCGGAATGTTTACCGCCACCTTTCTGAACACATCCAGAATCTCCCTCTCCTTGTCTTCCCCATCATTCTTTTTATTTTTCAGCACTCTTTGCGGGAAGGGGATTGGTGGCACATACTCTTTCTCGGCTTCAACAACAGCAGAAGGTTCAGGTGTTTCCTTATCTTTTTCAGGGGATGCCTCTACAACTTTCCCGGATCTCAAAGAAATTCCACTCACATTAGGATTTGGATCATTAGGATTCACCACTGTTTGTGCAGGTAGTTGGTTCGATCCTTGAGCTTGCTGCATGGCATTCATTGAAGTGGCAAGCTGTTCAATCTGTGTCTACAGAGCATGAATACTAGAATCCGTTCGCTGCTAGAACTGGAGATTTTGTGCAGTCATTTTCTTGACAAGGTCTTCTAGTGAAGGTCCAGAAGGTGCAGAGGTGGTCACTTGGGGGGAATTCTGTGGTGGTGCCAATGGTAACATTGGTTGTTACTGTTGTGCAGATGCGTTCCCATACCGAAGGTTCGTATGGTTCCTCCAGTTGGGGTGGTACTTATTGGTGGAGAGGTCAGGAATGCTGTACCGGTTCTGATTGTTGCCTTGATTGTAAAGATTGACTGCATATGCTTGAGGCAAATCAGTGTCTGACTCATCTTTCAGAATGGGGCATGCATCAGTCAGGTGCTCAGGAGAAGTGCAAATGCCACACAACCTTGCTGTTTGAACCTTGTCCATTGCGAGCTGTTTCACTAGAGAAGTGAGCTCATCAATTCTGGTTTCAAGGGCCTTGTTGGAAGAAGAACCATGGATCTCATTTACATCCCTTGCTTCGACAGAGTTGTTTCTGGTTGTGAACTGCTGGGAGTTGAGTGACATGTTTTCAATCAATTGCTTGGCAGCAGCTGGAGTCTGATCAATAAGTGCTCCCCCACTAACAACATCCAAAATGTTCCTATCCATTGGTAACAATCCCTCATAAAAGTACTGAATAAGCAGCTGCTCGGAAATCTGGTGCTGAGGACAACTGGACACCAACTTCTTGAATCTCTCCCAATACTCGGCCGATGATTCATTGCCTTGTCTAATACCACATATTTCCTTTATGATTGATGCAGCTCTGGAGGCAGGGAAGTACCTCTCTAGGAAGACCTTCTTCAAATCATTCCAGGTCGTAACATAATTTGGTTCAAGGTAATACAACCAATCCTTCGCAGCTCCTTGAAGTGAGAATGGGAAGGCTCTCAGCTTGATATTATCTTCTGTTATTCCCTCCGGTCTCAAAGGTGTAGAGCAAACAACCTGGAACTCCTTCAGATGTTTATGTGGATCCTCACCTGCAAGACCACTAAACCTTGGCAACAAATGTATTAAACCAGATTTTAATTCAAAGGGAGCAACAACATCAGCATATTCAATACACAAACCATTGTAATTAACATCAGGGGCAGCAAGCTGTCTTAATGTTCTTTGATCAACCATGTTATCAAAATTAAGTGCAGAATCAGAATCACTACTGGTTGGTGAACTAGTGCTAGCCTGAATTGCCCTACGACGTGCGTGCAAAGTTCTTTCAATATCAGGATCAAATTCAAACAATTCAGAACAACCAGACCTAGTAGCCAGAACTAATTCAGCAGAAAACCAAAAATAAAATGCGAAAATAACAACAAGAGTCCCCGGCAACGGGGCCAATTTTGACACGATGTAGCGCACGGGTCAAAAAGCGAGTGGTTTGAAAAAGTGTAGTCAGGGTACGACAACTCGAGTATCGTCTCACAAGGACTCTTGGATTGTTATTCGCAGAAAAATCAGTTTTTTTGGGGGGGGGGGGGGGGGGGGGTTCGGTTTGAAATTCAATTAATAAAACAAAGCAGAAAACAGAGCAATTTAAATGATTTATCAATAAGCTAATAACGATTAATCATCTGTTTCTCGGTTTCCCACTATCATCGGTTCATATAATTCCCATGCCCTAAGCAGATTCTAATCCCTTTTCGATTGTAGCAACAATTAACAAGCGAAATTGATACTACACGATATATGTTCCCAATTCCCGAATTAAGCAAACGGGTTGAAGCACTCGTGAATTAAGCAAACACGATTGGACACACGCGAATTAAGCAAACGCGACTAAGTATAGGAACATAGAATCATTGAAATAAATCAATACTCATTCTATACAATCCTGAATTAAGCAAACAGAACATACAACATAGTATTGAAAGGAAGAAACAAATTGATCCGGGAATTACAGAACCTCAAGTGTCGGTGGAAACCGATTACAGTAGATTAATCTATGGGAATTAGTTCTCCATCAGAGACATAACGAAAACCTAGAAATATTATGTAAACAGTGAAAATCTGGTTGGTTCTCTGTGTCTGCTGCGCTCCTATTTATAAAGAGGCCGCGCGTCACGGCCGTGATGGCCGTCACGGCCAGGCCATGACCAATTCTGCCAAGGGAGCGCATTAAAATTCTGGTCTATCACGACCGTGATGCATATCATGGCCAGGCTGCGATCGCTTCTGTTCATGGGTGCTGATCTGTCACGGCCGTGACCTTCATCACGGCTGGGCCGTGATCAATTCTGACTTCCTGTGTCTTCTCATCACGCCCGTGATGGGTATCACGACTGGGCCGTGATGCTTTCTGATCTTTGGGGACTTCCCATCACGCCCGTGATGTGTATCACGGTTGGGCCGTGATCCTTTCTGTCTTCCATGGGTAGCTCATCACGGCCGTGACCAGTGTCACGGCCTGGGTGTGATGGCTTATGCTTCAGGTGTCCTTCCCTTTTTTCTCTTCTTATTATCCTGAAAACATGAAATAGCAGTAAGTGCTTTATTTGACTCAAAATCAACTAAAATACCCTAAAACTACTTAAGAGACTTAAAATGTTGCTTGAGGACAATTACATCCAAATTTGGGCGAAAACGAGATTAAACTCGAATAAAACCATGGTCTTACTAGTTAAAAACTAGGTGAGCCAGAGGCTAATAATCTTTCTATTGAAGTTTCATCACTTCTTTAGATTGTAGTATTTCATTAAGGATCTCAGCTCTTAGCTTTTCAGCTTTGAGCTTAGTGTTTTCTTTAACTAGCTCATCAAGCTCAAGATTTTTCTGTTCATGCTCCTTTGTGAGCTTCACATACTTTTTCTTATGCTTTCTAAGATTATCAAGAATGCAGTTGGATTCACTAAGAGGTTCATGATTGGAATCTTGTAAATCCTCAACTTCAGAATTTATCTCGAAGTCTTAATCAACGTCTCCTATAATACATTTGAAATCATCATCTAATTTTTTGTCCAGATATTCCAAAGTGATCATCTTTTTTATTAGTGACCTTCTGTCGCTGACCATTTTGAAGGCTGCCTTTCTGGCTTTGACTTTCTTCCAGAACTTTCTCATCTTTCTTATGGCTTCAGAGATTTCCTCATTATCATCATGATCATGTAGATGTTTATCTTTCATCACTCTTGAAGAATGATGTTGAGTTTTTCTTTGATGAACATGACTATCATGATCATCATTTACATATTGTTCCTCAGTTGTTTCCTTGACAATTGTATCCTCATCATAGTATTCCTCAAGTCTTTCCTAGATATCTTTAGCTATTTCACAGCTACTGATTTTATCACATTCATATATACTGTAAGAACATACCAGAAGATACTTTGTTTTAGCATTCAGCGGAACTATATTTTTCTGGTCTGCTGACCATCTGTTCTTTGGAATAACAGTTCCATTTTCATCTGTTGGATTATATGGTCCTTGAGAGATAATATCCCAAAGATCCATATCAATTGATTCTATAAACCTCCTCATTTTAATCTTCCATTACTTATAGTATCTTCCGCTAAAGATGGGAGGTCTGCTGTGATATGTACCCTGATTGTACATACTGTTGCTAGAGCTTGCTTCACTTGCCATCTTCAAAAATCATTTCCTCTACACTTGTGAGGTGCTCAACCTAGAGGCCGAGCTCTGATACCAACTGAAATGGCACAAAACAACACTAGAAAGGGGTTGAATAGTATTGTCGCAAGAATAAGTTTTCTAGCACAAATTAAAACTGGTGCAAGTCAGACAATTTTTCTCAGACGTCTGTTTTATCAAAACGTAATACTTAGAACTATTGCAAAGACTCCTTAAAGATTAGTAACAAAAAATTAAGTGCAATAATTAAAAGATTAAGAAAGTATACTCAGGGATTTATCCTGGTTTACCCACAAACTTTGGGCTACATCCAGTCCTTGGCTTCACCACGTTTTTCTACTATAACCGATCAAGTTACATATGAGTATTATTTGTGCACCTAGCCTCTGCAGGCTCAACAACAAGTATTGTTTGCACACCTAGTCTTTTCAGGATCAACAACAAGCATTATTTTAGCAAGCCTCTTCAGACTCAACAACAAGAGTTTGATGTTTGTTTTGAAGCACATCTTCAAGATTACAAAGTTGCAAATCAACCAGCTAACACTTCATATAGTGAATAAAACTTATGAGCGGGTATATTGCAGAGCTTGATCTTCTCTAAAAGATTTGTATATTGATAGAAGAGTATCAGAGTTTATGAAAGATGTTTGCGTGAATGATTTCTTTGAGATATCTTTGATTTGTATTGTATGTGCTACTAATGGGATCAAATTCTCTATCTTCAGTTTTTATTGTTCTTCCTTTTATACTTATCTAAGGGAGAGGTACGTTGAGATACAATCTTCAGTTTGCAGGAATCTTCTTTGTCTTCTGGACACAAAATAGTCGTTCTGACTTGCATTAAACATTTATGAACATTGGAGAGTTTTGTTGAACAGAGAACCGAGCAGGGATGCTTTTCTGACTTGGGCAGTGTAGCTTTCCTATTTGTGCAACATTGAGAAAAGGTCAAAGAAAGGTGCTTTTAGCTTATTGCGATAAAGAAGTTGATGCAGAACTGTTATGCTTGCTACTTTTTGTTTCCTTCGAAGACAAGAGAATTAATAAAAACCCCTTTTGAATGTTTGATTCCTTTCTTCGATAATTATCTTTCCTTCAGATTCAAGAGTAAGGCTTCAAGTAATATTCTTGTTTTTATGTTCCTCAATAACAAAAGACTATGATATTTTTCTTAAATGCTTCCTTTAACATAAGCTCCCCCATTTCTCTAGTCCCTTAGAGGAATTCTTTGTACTTGTCAGTTCTGACATGCCTTCAGACACTTTCTTAGGTCTTCAGGTGCTTTCTGCTATGACTTTTCTTGAAGCCTTCTTTATAAATACTTTAAAGGATTTGATGGATTAGTCTTGTAACTTGATCTTTTTTGAGTTGGTTATCAATCTTTCTTTGAAGAGTTGCAAGTTTAGCTTTGCAGTCTTTCTTAGGTGCTTGCTGAGAATAGTGTTGATGCAGCTTCTAAAGGTTCTTAATATTTGTAACTTTGGTGCGAATATGTGAAGGTCTTGTTGTTCCTTTATCTGATCTTCAACACGAGCTTTGAGAAACTTCAATCTTCTTTCTTCAAAAGAGTCTTCAAACTGAGTAGGCTTGGTAGACGATTCATAACTTCATCTTCAGCTTCAGGTTTAACCTTAGGACACATTTATCTTCTAGCTTTTGATTGTGAAGGACAAGACGTTTCTTGGATTTAGAACCGAGTTGCTTTTCTTCAAGAGATCTTATGATGAAATCAACTAGTGGACAAGCTGAATTTGAGCTTGAGATTGTCTAAAGGCGATAAGACGCTTTGCTTGGTGATCTTTACTTATAGTGTCTTTCCTACACATCTCATGTAAATAATTAGGAATACTTAGGCAATTCAATTAAAATCATTTGTTTAGTGTTTGGATTCATCAAAACACAAGGGTCATCTTGAAAGAAAGATAGACGCTTGACACATAGTCGAGCGCTTTGTGAGATAACACTTACTAGGAGTACAAGTCTTGATGGTAAAAATATATGATCTAGTTATTGTTGATGATTTCTCTAGATTCACATGTCTACTATACATTTCTCGGAAGATGGTTGTTTTGAGACATTTGATGTTTTTTGTAAGATGGTTTATAATAATAAAGGTTTTTGCATTTTTTTATATAAGCAGTGACCATGCAGAAAAATTAGAAAATCTAGTCTTCCGATTTTTTTATGAGAATGATATCACTCATAACTTCTCATCTTATAGGATACTTGAGTAGAATGAAGCAATGGAGAGAAAAAATAGAGCATTCAGGGAAATGGAAATATTAATATTGTGGGAAAGCTCCTTACTAAAGTTTTTTAGTGCTAATGCATGTTCGAATAGGTGGCTTCAACTCAAGATGGGGGGTGAATTGATTTTATAAAATTTTAAGTTTATTTAACGAAAGCGATTACTCTATTAAAAAATAAAGCGCATACAATGAAAATAGTCGAAACAATAAAGAATAGGATAAACAATAAATAAAAAAATAAAGAGATAGGGAAGATAGTACTTGCACGTGGATTTTATCCTGGTTCAGCCACCCACCGTTGGTGACCTAGTCCAGTCCCCATAATACATTTCTAGGATTTATCCACTAATGCCAAGCTTGCAGGTGCTTGAAAATCTTTGCACCACAGAACAGTCTAACTATGACTTTTGGGATACCTCACCCATGTATATGAGCCTCAACGACCTCTAGTACTCTCCCTCGTGCTTCCGGGATACCTCACCTGCGTATCTAAGCCTATAATCGCACACCAAAGGATGTCCTATTCTTTGCAATTGAAGGATACCCCATTCTAATAAGAGATTATTTTAGAAGAGTAGAAGATACTGAAGTACTCTATGAAGTTGACACAGGGAAACACAAGAAGGGGGCTTGAATTGTGTTTCTTAACACTTTTTCGAAAAAGCCTTTTTCTCAAACCTTTTTGCAACCAAAATAAGATATGTACACACAAAAAAGAAAACCTTTTTAAAGAGTTAACAAACTTAGATCCAAACCCCCACAGTTAGAATAAACAAAGACTGTAAAACATAGGGATAGAAGATTCGCACAAGTGATTTATCCTGGTTCACTCTCTTCCAAACGAGAGCTACGTCCAGTCCCTTCTACCTAAAGATTTTCTCCACTATTCTCCAAATAGATTACAAGTATTCAGCACCTCTTCATGCTACAGGTATTCTTTCTCTACCAAGCGTTTTCAGGCTCTAACTCTAACAAAGAGATTTAAGATTTTGATCTATGAACTCACGGTTTGTGAGAATATGAAAGTTTAAGATCAGGAAGAATACAATTGAAAATATTCAAATGAAGTTTTATCAGATATTTGGCACTTTGAAAATTTCACAGCATCAAGTTGTTTCTTCTCTTGGGGTCGTCTACTGTATATAGACTTCTTCATCTTTTCTTCAACGGTCTTAAGTAAATATCCGTTTAGAGATAGCACTTAATGCTGAGATCTGTTGAGACTGATAGCTTGATATGCTTCTTGGAGAAGTGCTCTTAGTTATCATAGAAATGCTCAAAGTAGAGCTGCCACTTCCCTATTGTACCGATGGTTGCTTTCTGACTTTCCTTCTTTGTACTTGGTGTAACTTTACAGCAATATAGGTGACAGAGTACAAATGTTTATGTTCTCGATGGTACTATGTTTCTAATCTCAAGAAACAAAGAGTAAACAATTGAAGTAAAAAGGGAGAGAGACATACATTCCTTCGAATTAAATATTCAATCATTTGAAATAAGTTCACTTCTAGTAGATTGGTTCATTTTTTGTAGCTAGTGGACGTGCAAATCTTTGGACACACAATTTTATCTTAACAGTAAAACGGGCTCGTCTATTGACGTGGCGCCTAGTTAATTACTCGTCTAGACTCAAGTCTTTGGACTCGCTATTCTCCTGAGAGTTATTAAATGGCTCGTCTATTACTAATTTTACACTTAGACTAAGCTGCTCATCGAGTGTTATTTAACAACCAAAAATTAATATCTCGTCTAGCGATAACCTTATAGACTTAGAGTTTTACCATGTTTTTGAAGGCTCGTCTAGCGATTGAGAACTTAGACCCGATACTGTTTTATCTAGCAAAACTATAACAAACTTGAAAGCTAGGACAAACAAGTAAGATCTTTGACACAACTTTGCCATACAAATTAAATATTTTTGTTAACATAAATGGTAAATTTGAGTGAGCAAAGTCTAAGAGAGCTACACGACTCCCCCTAAGACAAAGCATACAAACTTAATTAATTCAAACATCGGATAGAAAGCATTGAAAATAAGTGCTAAAACACAGTGACACAATATCAGAGTAAACACATATCAGAGCAATCATATATCCAGGAAAACACATATAAGATCAAACATATTATCAGAGCATATGTTTAATCAGAAGATCATAGAAGCAGCAAATAGACAGATATGATATGCATATGCAGAAAACACTTGATCAAACAACGACTGACTTTATATAAAATTTAATTCTATTTTCCTTTCTCTCCATTTTTTGTCATCAGACAAAAAGGAAACATGAGTAGACCATCATTGTCAGTTAGAGAAACTACAAAGAGCTAGACTAAGAAGAGGGTGGATGAGGTGGAGGAGGGTTCTGATTTGGAGGTGGTGGAGGAGGTTGAACTTGTTGAACATGAGTTTGTTGATAGCTGGTGAGTAACTGGAGCATCTGATTAAGCAGAGCATTTGTTGGCTTTAGTTGCTTTGCTACTTGAGCTTTAATCTTCTTTTCTAAAATCTCATCCAAGTCTGGTGGCAGAGAAGATCTGGAGCTTTCAGCAGTGGTAGCGATGTTTCCTTGATCTTGCATTAAACTCAAGACCTGAGATTGTTGAGGTTGCTCATGAGGTTGTAAAACTGCCAGAGCCAAAGGTTGTGAAGAATGGTTTCCAGAAGTGCCTTGTTTGCTAATTGATTCATCAACTTCTTCATTCATAACCTCAGTCTGAACAACTTCCTTATTCATATCAGTACCTTCAACAATAATCTCTTCAATTTGCTCAGATGATACTGCAGAAGCTTGTGGAGAGGGTGCACGGGTAGGCATGTCTGGAGCCCTATGGACTGGATCTTCCTCAAATACTGGACTGATCAAGGGTATACCAAGAGTGTCCTCATGAATATAGAATCTGACATGAGAGAAATCAAACTTTCCTCTAACAGTTGGAGTGGTTCTCTTGTCAGCTTCACTGATTCCAGAAGATGATGCTTCCCTACTGCAGATCTTTAAGTGACAAGCCCAGAAGCTTCTTGCATCAAAATTTGTCCTATTATCCTTATTTTCATTATCTGATAACAAAAACTTCATCATCTGCTCATCAACAAGGGGTCAGGACTGTAAGCCATCATACAAGAGCCATCAGCAGACATATTTTCTTTCTTTATTCTATACTTGGCATCTTTATCCTTATTCAGATCAATCATAGGTAATCTGGGGCAGATCCTAGGAGGTCTCACTCTAATTTGAGTGTCCTTGTAGGAGTGTTACAGCTAGGTTGGTGTGACAAAATTAGCAGCTCTTATGTACCTTGACATTTCAATTTTACGCCTTCAGATGTGCATACATGATGTGATCCATCACATCAGCAGCACTGTCATACTCCCTAGGATGCACAAAGTTCTTCCATTTGGTGTTTTTATCTAGAATGAACTTTTCTCTCACATATGTTCTTGATCTTTGTCATTCAATATACTGAGATGCAACTTTGAGAGGAATTGTCCACCATTCAGGAATGATATGCCTGTCTACATCATCTGTGTGTGGTTTGAAGGGTGGAAATTTGATAAGGTTAGGGTATATTTTTCTTGGTGGGAATTTTTGTTGTGGTAGGTGAGTGAGAAGAGGTCCATTGGCATTATACAGAGCAGATGGAAGGGGACCATCTCCTCATAAGGAATAGGTACATGCCATGGGTAGTATGTGGGTTTAGGTTCATATTCATACTCTGGTAAGGGATAGAAAGGTCTGGTTGATTCAGGTTCGGGTTGGTGAGTGTGGTAGAGGATTCTCCAATCCCTTTTAACTTTGGCTAAGCTTTCAGCATTGCCATCATATAGGATTGAAGGCTCTGTGTAAGGAAATATAACCTTGGGAATTTTAGGAAAGGGTGCATCAGGGTTGATCCCTAC
This sequence comes from Sophora flavescens, assembly GCA_030762895.1. Taxonomy (NCBI): domain Eukaryota; kingdom Viridiplantae; phylum Streptophyta; class Magnoliopsida; order Fabales; family Fabaceae; genus Sophora; species Sophora flavescens. Next base: position 111,483,328 of record CM061066.1, on the reverse strand, counting down.
ATTATCTGGTTGATTAAACCATGGATCATCACCAGGTATGATTGGTTGAAATTGAGGTCTTGTTGGGGGTGTTGGATTTGTGAGTGGATCGGTGAGTATTGGGGTGAGGCTGTATGTTGTGGGGAGGTTTGTGATTCATTTGTGGGTTGTGGTGGAAGTCTTTGTACTTTAGTGACAGGGTGAGGTGGTGATTGTGATGGTGCAGATGTGTTGACAGGATTATCAAAGCTTTGAACTAATGCATCTACTGCTAACTGAACAGGGTCATTACCAGGGATGCTTACCTCAGAAGTCACAATTGACTTAGCTTTTCTTCGGGGTTGCTGCCTTGATTTTGTTGGGGCAACATCAGCTTCAACTAACTTCTGTTTCTTTAACACTGATCCAATGGGGACATTGTCCTCATCATCATCTTCCTCATTGTGAGACAGGATCACTTTTCTTGATCTTTTCTGTCATGGAACATTTTGGGATACTTCAGACCTTGTTTCCCTAATGCCCAATCAAGAAGCAGCAGCAAGCTTCTTGGCAGCAGCTAGACGAGTTTTCTTGGCTCTTCATCCAACTGTCTTATTCTTCATGGCAAGAGTCTCAGCTTCATTGAGCTTTATATGTTCCTTTTTAATTTTCATCATTTCCTCTTCCTTTGCCAGCTCCACTTGAGCAACAATGCTTATTTCATATTTGTCAGGTTTACCTTGCCAAATACTAAGGCAGACATGCCCTTCTCCTTGAGGATTTGAGATTGTTCCTCAGGAGTCTTGGCCTCCAAGGTTACATAAACTTGTTGAGCTTTGAGCTTTTTGATAGCAAGTGACAGAAGGGGATTACAGATGCCTTCTCCCTGTGAATCATGTATTGTCTGAATCTTCCAAAGAGAATACGAGGCATGTTTACCTTTGTCTCAGTTAGCAAATGACAGAGACAATATTTGTGCAAGGTAGAGAGGTTTTCCTTGGACCCAACCTTGTGTTGAACCGTCTTATTCAGAATCTGGTGAAGGTTGCGAACCTTATCCTTCTTCTCCAAAGCTTTCCAAGAATGATTTCTCACTTTGTCAAGCCTCATTAGAAATTTAGCAACGACCTCTGGTCCTCCCAGTTCTTCTTCCCATTTATCAGAAATTATCAACCCTTCCTAAGCATTGTTGACAGCATCGACGATGGTTGCTTTAGATACAACCACCCAAGTTCCTAACACCTTAGCAGAGATTTCAGTGCTGGTTACATGAGGGTTCCTCCAGAAAGCCCTAATTAGGTCTGGGTACACCGAGACCTTCTCGATGAAGAGACCATCCCAACCAGCAACTGTGATGTATTTGCTTACATGAACATTGTATTCCTTCAGAATCCCAAATTCGAAGTGATATTCAATACCAATGTTCAGCTTGTTGACATCGTAGGTTGAAACAGTGGTTTTGAAGCCATTGTTGAAGTTTGAGGATTAGGGTTTGAGAGGCAGGGGAATAAGAGAGTTCTTTTGCAAGAGATTTCAGAATCAAGGAGAGTGTAAAAGTTTTTCAAAGGGAAACATCTTGCTTAAGAAGGTTTCGAAAATGTGAAGAGTTTTTCTTGGAAATAATTCAAAAAGAAAAGAAAAGATAGATGTGTGAAGTGACATGCATTAAATGCTGACACGACGCAAGTTTTTCGAAACTGTAAAAAGCAAGTGATGGGATTGATGGAAGTAACTAACTCAGCAAAGAGAATATTGTAATTAAATATGTCTTTGTGACAAAATAAATGTAAATAATAATAGCTAACATAGACGAGTCAGATAAAAACATGCAGACAATCAATGGACGCGATTAACATTGGATGCACATTTAACATACAATAGACACGGTAAACATTATACGTGAATTCAATCTACACAAATCATGTTAAGATGCTTTCTAATAAAAATAAATCTGTAGTCAGCAAGAGGTTCGGTATACCCATTGATGGTCAGTATCTACAAATTGTATATCAATGGCACCTTTTTGCACATAATATCTAATAAAATGATGTTTAATCTCTATGTGCTTAGATCTAGAATGCAATATTGGATTCTTATATAGATTGATTTCAACAGTGTTATCACACTTGAGTGGTATACTACTTACAAATATATTGTAATCCTCCAATTGATGTTTGATCCATCGAAGTTGTTAGCAGCAACTTGCAGCTAAAATGAACTCAGCTTCAACAATTGATAATGCAATGGTACTTTGTCTTTTGCTTGACCACGAGACTAGGTTAGATCCATTGAAGTGACATCCTCCACTGATACGTTTTCTTTCAATTCTATCTCCAGCATAGTCAGCATCACAAAAACCAACTAATCTGTAATCATCATTTTTCTTAAAGCACAAACCCAGATTAGTAGTACCTTTCAAATATCTAAATATTCTCTTAACTGCTGATAAGTGAGATTCTCTAGGATCAGATTGAAAACGAGCACACAAACATATACTGAACATAATACCAGGTCTAGACGCAGTAAGATATAGAAGAGATCCTATCATACCTCTATATACCTTTTGGTCTACCTTTTTATCTTTATCATCTTTGTTCTGTATGGACATGGGATGCCTAGGAGTGTTCATTGGTTTGCAATCATCCGTCTTGAATTTCTATAGAAGTTCCTTTGTGTACTTAGTTTGATGAATGTACACCTCGTCCACTGTTTGTTTAACTTGAAGTCCAAGGAAGAACTTGAGTTCTCCCATCATGCTCATTTCAAACTCTTTCTGCATTAGCTCAGAAAACTCTTTGCATAGAGATTCATTAGTAGCACCAAAAGGTTATGTCATCAATATATATTTGAACAATAATAAATCTTGTCTTGATGGATTTTCTAAACAAGGTTGTATCAACCTTTCCTCTACTGAATCCATTATCCATCAAGAATGAACTTAACCTTTCATACCTAGCTCTAGGATCCTGTTTGAGGACATATAAAGCTTTCTTTAGCTTATATACATGTTCAGGATGGGTTTCACTTTCAAAACCCGGAGGTTGCATAACATACACTTCCTCATTTATAAAGGCATTTAAAAGTGCACTCTTTACATCCATTTGATATAGCATGATATTATGATGTGCAACAAAGGATAGTAATATGCGAATTGCTTATAATCTAACAACTGGTTCAAAAGTTTCAGTATAGTCTACACCTTCTTCCTGTGAGTAACCTTGTGCAACAAGTCTTGCTTTATTTCTTACCACTTTACCATTTCCTTCAAGCTTGTTTCTAGAAACCCATTTGGTTCCAATAACTGATTTGTTATTTGGCAAAGGTACAGGAGTCCAAACTTCACTTCTTTCAAACTGGTTCAGTTCTTCCTGCATTGCTAGAATCCAGCCCTCGTCTAGTAGAGCCTAGTCTACTGTCTTTGGTTCTAACTCAGACTAAAACGGAATCATCTTGCTCTCTGAATGTAGATCTAGTTCTTATCCTATCACTAGGGCGTCCAATGATTTGATCTTGAGGACGGTAATTCTTGAAGTACCATGATCTCTGACTATTTTCTTGTAGTGGAGTTTCTGACTCAGGTTGTTGTTGACCGTCTACTTGATCACCAGACTTGAGACATTTGGATGAGCTAGACTTCTTTGTTTTTAAGGCAATATACTTTCGTTTTCTGGTACTTTCTTCTGCATTGAGTTCCAGCTCATGGACTTTGAGAGATCCAAGAAGCTCTTCTAGAATGAGAGCATTCAGATTCTTCGCCTTCTGAATAGCAGTGACGTTAGGTCTCCAATGTTTGTGTAAGCTCCTAAAAAATTTTCCGACATGATCTCTATTCTCATGGGTCTTTCCAAGATATCTAAGACTGTTGGTGATAGTTTGGAATCTTCCAAACATTTGATCTATGGTTTCTTGTTCAGCCATTTTTAATATCTCATACTGGTAAACCAGCATGCTTATCTTTGACTCCTTGACTTGGGATGACCCTTCATGAGCTAGGGCTAGAGTATCCCATATTTCCTTAGCTGTGTTACAACTATGGACTTTATCATGCTCAGATCTGGTGATAGCACACATCATATCTGTTTAGTTTTCAGATTGAGTTGATGTTGAGTTTTATGCTCCGGAGTCCATTGAGCTCAAGGAATAGCAGCTCCAACATCATCTTTTGGCTCAATGTAGCCAGTTTCAATAAGCTCCCAGATATCCACATCTTGTGCATCAAGAAATCAATCATTCTCTTTTTCCATTAGTCATAATCACTACCATCAAAGAGAGAAGGTCTGTTGAGTACTTGTCCTTCTGTATCCATTCTTGTTGGATCGTACTCCCTCAGCACTTGTTAGATGCTCAACCCTTTCGAGGTTAAACTCTGATACCAACTAAAGTTAACACAGGGAAACAAAAGAAGCGGGGTTGAATTGTGTTTCTTAACAGTTTTTCGAAAAAGCCTTTTTCTCAAACAAGATAAGTACACACAAACAAAAAACCTTTTTAAAGAGTTAACGAACTCAGATCCAAATCCCCACAGTTAGAATAAAAAAAGATTGTAATAGATAGGGATAGAAGATTCACACAAGTGATTTATCCTGTTACACTTTCTTCCAACTGAGAGCTACGTCCAGTCTTGATGGGTGAGATCCTCAAGTGTACGGTTTCGTCGTCATGTAATAAAAGATCGAATCCACAGGGACTATGTTTATGAATACCAATTAATTTAATAATTCAATTAAATTAAACAAAAGGGAATATATTTGTTGAGTGAAAAGAATGTAGTGACCAAGAAATTAAATAAATAAATATCAAAATTAATAAAACAAGAACAAGAATAACAAGATTTCATGGAAAGAAGATTTCAACTTAAAGAAAGCTTCTAGGATTGGGGTAACCACAATGATACAAGATGAATCCTAATTGACAATGCTTTTATTAAAATTGAAGTTCAATTGAAGGTGAATTACCCTAAATTAGCTAATGTTCTCTCTCGAGATACAAAAACCGTGGTCAATTAAACCAATTCCTACTCTCGTGGTAATTGAATTTAGATTGAACCCTTTACGCTTTGTGGTAATTCATTAGATCCTCAAAAGACTAAACCTACTCTTGTTATTTAGACCTTAAGTTCAATTCTTATGGTTCCAATACCTAGGTTCACATCTCAATTCCTCCCTAAAGTATCTAAGACATGCAAATAAGTGGCCAACAAACTCACATGAATAAGCGCAATAAGGATTGAATCAAAGAACATTCAAAATTAATAAAAAGGATAAACAAAGTCAATTAACCATCATCAATGTACCAAAGGGCATTGCCCAATCCTGGAAACAAAGAAAACTACTCAGACATGGAGAAAAAGAAACAAGAATTCAAAATAGAGAACATCAAACCCGTTACGAAGGAAGAAGAGAAGAGGAAAACGAAGAACAAGAGCCTCCAAGTGTGCCTCCTCTAAACCAAATTCGAACCCTAATTTCGTGTTCAGAACAACTATATATACCCTAGGGGTCTAAACAGGTCCAGGCCCAAAGAAAGAAAGAAAAACGAAACTGAATTTGTGTCAGACTGCGATCCACGGTCGTGGACCATTCCACGGCCAGGCCATGGATGCTCTGAGTGCACGCTCTCACTTTTTCTTGCTGAGTTCCACAGCCGTGGGCCATTCCACAGCCAGGCCGTGGACGCTACTGCCTCACCCGTTTCTTCCTTTCCGCGCAGCTGCTCAATCCATGGCCATGGGACCTTCCATGGCTAGGCCGTGGATGCTTCCGGAGTGATTTTTTTAAGCTCTATCTTCATTTATTCAAGCTTTCCATCATTTTCCAAGTCAATTAAGCACAAATCCTGCACAACACCACTAGAAACACCACAATTATCCGAACTAAATGAAAACAAACATAAACGGAAACAAAAATACCTAAATGAACTAAAAATGCATGCAAAACAAGAATGAAATATGATGTTGTTTTACACACATCAAATTCCCCCAAGCTTAAGATCTTGCTTGTCCTCAAGCAATAACTAAGTCTAAACAAAGAGTTCGGATCAAGAGACAATATTAAATAAGGAACCCAAGAGAACACACAACCAAGCAATAGGGAAAGGCAATCCAAGATATATAGTGGTAACCAAATTCAAGTCCAATTAGAGGCTAAGATTATCAGAAATCATGCTCTTCACTGAATTAGGATCACTCCACTAACCACACTCAAAGTGTTTTAGGGTGAAGGCAATGCACTCAAGATTCCTCATAAAAAATGCAATTCTATAAGCTTGATAAGAAACCAAATTTCCACTAATAAATTGCAAGCATGCAAGAATCAAAAGGTCTTTTAATGGTTGTAATGGGGCCATGGGAATGATGTTAGGAGGGGTAAAGAAAGAAAAATTTTCAATAAGCACAAATAACCCAATAGAACAAAAAATGGAGCAAATGCATTTTTCAATATCAAGGACAACACTTCACATTTCCAATCAACCCTTTTTTTCTCTCTCTCTTTTTCTCCTTTTTTCAAACCTTCTTCTCATAATTTTTTTTTAAACTTTATTTTCCAACTCCCCTCATAATTTTCTTCTTTCTGTTTTTTTTTGTTTAACTAAAGGGGAAGATTTCATCAACATTTTTTTTTATTTGAGAAGAAGAAGGTTAAAAAACATATAATTCCCAACACAACTTTCAAACATAATTTGCTCCATTTAATAATCTATTTAATTACCAACAATGAATTATTATAGGCACCAAGAAAAATAAGTATGCAATATGCTCAAGATGGGCAACCAATGGATGAAAGTGTGACAATTATTTCAGAAGGCCTAAAAAAATACCTAAGATGCCTTTATCACATTCAAGCATGCAAACAACCATTTCGCCTCAAAATGGTTTCAAATAAAGTTCTAGAGCACAAAATCAGTGAGGAATGATCACTTAACACAAAGAATGGGAGAAAAAATCATGTTGTTTATACATCCCATGAAGGCTGAAATCTCACATTTAGATGTTCAAAAATAAATGAAAAGTACAAATTCAGAGAACCACGTGCTAATTATCAACCATCAAAAGATTATCTCAACTATCAATAAAAAAATCGTGCCGGTTGCCTACCACAAGAATCAATCAAATGTGGTTTCAAATCAATATCATCACAAAATCCTCAAGAGAGATGGGGCACAAAGTTTAACTAAAAAGCAAAGAGAGGTGACGTGTGTGAAAATCCAATGCAATTTTTTTTTGAAATGCCACATGAAACATAAGAATGCATGAAATTATAAAATATCTACAAAAACAAATACGAATATGAAAATACCCCCCTCAAGCTTAGAAATTTACACTGTACTTAATGTAAAAATCTAAAACAAGAGAAGGAATAAAAAAAGGACTAATTGTGGTGGAGGGAAGGGGTGCACACAATAACCATGAGACAAAGATCAAAGTAACAATCCGACACACAAAATCGAAAGAAAAAGAAGAAATTAAAAAGAAAATCAAAGGAAACATGGGTTGCCTCCCAAGAAGCGATTGTTTAAAGTCATTAGCTTGACTCATTCTTCATATCCACCTGGATCATCTGGGATTGGAAGTTAATGAGTCACTCCTTTCTTGAAATTTCCCCCAAGGAAACCATGCTCCAAATGTGGCCATATGCGCTTCCTCTTAGATCTCTTCAGCTTAAGCTTCGTGTCTTTGTTCTTATTAGGCGGAAGCTTTAAATCATTTGGCTCATCAACCCCATCCTCATCATCCTTTGAGGAATCATTGGCAAAGAAAAGTTGGAGAGGGACATCTAAGCTATGATCCTCTTTCACCATTGGAGGCAATGACTCAATCCTGCAAACAAGATTCTCAAAAGAAATCTGTTTATAAGAGTTAGTCAAATTGAAGCTGATGAGTGTGACTACACCTCATATTTCTTTATCATATTGCATGCATTTTCATGTAGTTTAGGCATTTTTAATTTGATTTTTGTTAGTTTTTACCTTGGAACGGGTAAGGTGGTTTTGTGGTGTTTATGTTCAGGAATTGAAGATTAAAATGTTCAGGATCAGTTATGATGGAGCTTGCATGAAGACGGGGCTTGAAAAGCAAGAAAAATGAGCCAAACAGAGCCCATCACGGCCTAGCCATGACAGCCATCACGGCCTAGCCGTGACAGCCATCACGGCCATGATCGAGCAAGGCTGAAAAGAAAAGCATGCAAAAGTCAGAACCTGTCACGACCAGGTCGTGATGGCCATCACGGGTGTGACAGGCCAACCAATGCCAAGTTTTCCAAGATAGAATCTGTCACGTGCCAGGCATCACGACCGTGACGCGCAAAATATAGGATTTTGATTTGTTTTTTTATATGATTTGTAATTGCTTTAATCCCAAGTTACCCTACATTATAAATAGGACTCAGGATCGAAAATAGAATCTCTTGGCTGCTACCTTAGGCAAAAATTAGGATTTCTGTTCATCTCAATTTCAACTCTTCTCTTAGAATTTTTATGCTTTTATTATTCAAGGTTGTTATGAATATGGCAATGCGAGAGTAGTTGTTTTTATTTCTAGGAATTGGGGGTATGCCCAAGACTCGTTTTATGTGATGAATTGACATTTTACTTCTTGTTAATTTCAATTTGCTTTCAATTTAATTCATATTGCATGAAGTACTTGTGAATTCGGTGCGCACTTATTAGTATGTCATAGATACTATAAGGACGAAACTAACGGTGAACTTAGGTATTGGATCTATAGGGATTGAACTTAGGACTTAAATCACGAGAGTTAGAAGCGGTCCTTCGAGGGTTCATTGAATTGTCACGAATCTTAATGGGTTCAATTTAAATACAATTACCACGAGAGTAGGGTTTGGTTTAATTGGGCACGGTTCTTGTATCTCGAGAGGGAACATTAAATTATTTAGGATAAATTCACCTTCAAAGCAATTTCGATAATTAACAAGAGGGGTAGTCAATTTAGTAGCATGAGCAGTCTTGTTGGTAACCCAATTCCTGGAAATCTCTTTTAATTTGAAAATCTCCATATTTGATTTGATTGCAATTTTATTTAATTGCGTTTTAAATACTTGATTTGTTAGTTAATCTTATTTCAAAAACCAAATCTTTTCCAAATCTTTTTCTTGTCTAGTTTAATTAATTTAATAATTAATTGTTATTTAAGATCACTTGCGGATTCACGCTATTAAGTTTTTTGGCGCCGTTGCCGGGGACTGTGCTTTCTTGAATTTCAGTTTTATTTTTAATTTGATTTTTCTGGACATTTTTATTATTATTTATTATTTATTTCTTTTTCTTTTCTTTTTTTCTTTCCTAGAGTATCTATCTCTCTCTTGTAGGTATTTTTCTCTTTTATGCAAAGATCCCAAAGTCTTGAAAATCTTATTGAAGTTGACCTCGAGATCGAAAGGACCTTTCATAGACGTAGGAGACTACAAATACAAAGAGAGAGAGAGAGATGTTGATTACCATTTCACTCATGGCGAATCTACCGGATACCAAACCACTGAAGGACTACGCAGCCCGAAATGCTAGGGGTTTGCGAACTGGGATTGCTAGGCCAGAAATTGAGGTGGAGAACTACACTATATCGCCTCAGTTAATTGGCATGATTAAGCAACATTAATTTGAAGGATTACCCTCGGAGGACCCGACTGATCATGTGGAGGCATTCTTAGAGTTCACTGATACAATAAGAATTCAAGGTACCCCGATTGATGCTATTCGCTTAAGGTTATTCCTCTCCTCTCTGACTGGAAAGGCAAGTTCTTGGTTGAAGCAAGTGCCCGCTAATACTTTGTCAAATTGGGACCAACTGGAGCAGGCATTCTTGGAGAAATTCTTACCTCCATCCAAGACTGCTTACCTACGAAGTCAGATCACCAGCTTCTTCCAAAAGGACGGAGAATGCTTATCCGAAGCTTGGGATTGTTACAAAGGATTGCTAGAGTCTTGCCCACATCATGGGCTCGAGAGGTGGTTGTTAGTTCAAACCTTCTACAACGGATTGGATTACTTTTCGAAGGTGTCACTTGACTCCACAGCTGGTGGAGCATTTATGAACAGACCACTGACTGAAGCGTTCAATATCATTGAAAACGTAGCCACCAATTATCATCAATGGGGTTTGGAAAGAGGTAATAACCCAAAAAAGCTTTCAGGGGGTAAGTTTGAAATGAATCGTAATGATTTAATTATGTCTAAATTTGACTTATTAAATAAACGCTTTGATAAGCTTGAAAAGGCTAATGTAAGTTCAATAGGTGCTACTAATGTTGTTTGTGAGATTTGTGGAATGCAGGGACATGACATGATGGAGTGCCCACATGGTAGTACTCCTAGATCTGGCACTTCGGGTGAACAAGTGAATTCATGTCACAATTTTTATAACACGAACCCGAAGTTGCCAAACTTTGTTCCCCCAAATTCTTAGAACCAAGGAAAGAAGAATAGCCCTTATCTCTCCTACGGGAACTACAACAACATATTGAACCATGAATTCCAAGAAGGCCAAGGTAATAGGAAACCCGCATCGGGGTATCCTCAGGTATAAAAGTCTAAACTTGAGTCTCTTTTGGAAAATATTGTTGAAACTCAAACAAAGCAAAATGAAGAGTTTAGGCAATAAGGTAGGGCAGTCAATGAGGCAATAAAGGAGTTAACATCCAAGGTAGATAACTTAGCCATCCATAATATGATGTTAGAAACTCAGATTGCCTAACAAGCTAGTACATATTCTATAACTAAGGGTACGTTTCCAGGACAACCCGAAGCTAATCCCAATAAGCACTGTAATGGTATATACTTGAGGGATGATAAGCTTGTGGTAGTTGAGAAGGATGTGGAATGTGAGGAGGACATGAGTGAACAAGAAGAGATAGAGCCAAAGTATGTCCCTCCACCACCTTACCAACCCCCAATACCTTTCCCACAAAGGTTAGTCAAGAAAAAGTAAGTAGAAAAAGAGACTAAGAGCTTAATTGAGGAGCATGATGCCATGATAAAAACTAATATGCCTCATAAACTAAAAGATCCAGTAAGTTTCTCTATTGCTTGCTCAATTGGCAAAGTGAAAATAGACCATGCCTTATGTGACTTAGGGGCTAGTGCGAGTTTGATGCCGCTTACTATCTTTGAGAGGTTAGGAACCAGGGAATTGAGACCGTCCAAATTTTCTTTTAAATTTGTGGATGGATCAACTAAAACCACTCTAGGCATACTAGAGAATATCCCTATAAAGGTAGGTAAATTTTTCATTCCTACCGATTTCATGGTGTTGGACATGAATGGGAATTCTAAATTCCCTATCATTCTTGGAAGGCCATTCTTGGCCACATCTGGAGCAATAATAGATGTAAAAAATGGTAAGCTCTCCTTGAATGTAGAGAAAGGAAGGGTGGATTTTGATTTGACTAACTCATATAACAACCCTCCTTTTGAGAGTCATATGTGCAGGATTGAGATAATGCCTCCAAAGGTGAAGGAAGAGCTTAACATGGAAGCAACTCCCAAACTTTGCATGACAAACGATGCACCAAATAATGATGAAATTGGAGTTGTTCAACATGTGGAGTTAAAACTTCCGTCAGGAGGAAGTAAGGCCATGAAACTCAGAGTGAAAAGAGCAAAGCAAAAGCGCATTTGGCCATATGAACAAAATAGGCTCTTTTAAGGACTTCCTTGGAAGAGTGGTGTTATTTCACTTCCAAGCCCAGCTGATCCCGGTTGATTGAAAGGAGTATGGTTAAGCTTAAGACCATAAATAAGCGCTTCTTGAGAGGCAACCCAAGCTTTCTTTCCTTTTTTAATTTGTTTTTGAATTTTGTTTTTGAATAATTTGAGAAGATTAAGAGAAGAAAGATCACAAATTGATGGTTTTGCCAAGTATTTTAGGTTATGAAGGCATGAAGAGCAAAAAGGCATGGAAAAATGAAGTCAGAGGAGATCATAGCCTAGCCCTGATGGCCATCATGGCCATGATGGAGCAATTTCAAAAAGGAAGAGGAGACTAGAATCTATCACGGCCTATTCGTGACGAGGGTCACGGTCGTGATGGGCCAGAAGCTGAAAACCAGAAGTGATCACGCCCAGGCCGTGATAGCCATCATGGGCGTGAAGCGAAGGAGCCCAACAGAACATAATTGATCACGACCTAGTCGTGATGTATATCATTGTCGTGACAAGGCCCAGTAACCAGCATCCGAATCCATCACGACCTAGTCGTGATGAATGTCACGGCCGTGACGCGTCCTCCAACAGCTCTATGACTGTCATCTGAGCCAACACCCTCCACCACCTCGGTGAGTTGTTCCATTTTTCTCCTCTCTCCGACTTGATTATTTACATTGGGGACAATGTAAGTTTTTAAGCTTGGGGTAGGGGTATTTTTGCATTTTTTTGCATTTTTGCATTTTTCATGTTGCTTTCATATGGGCGTAGTTTTGCATAATCACATGATTAGATTGCCACTTGCTTAGAGTATGCATCCAATTGTGAGAACTTTGTGTCAAATGAATTGAGACAGTGAATTTTTGAACCCAATTTTTTTTTTCTGTATTCTTGTGATAGGCTAAAAATAAAAATGCTTGATTTAATCATGTGGTTCCTTGGATTTGTGTTTCTCATTAATTTCAAACTACTAAATGTGAGATTTTTGAGCCTAAAAGGGGTACTCACTAAATCTACCCCATTCTTTGTGATTGAGTGTTTTATTCCTCTTGGATTGTATTCTCTATAACTTGACTTGAAACCGTTTTGAAACTTAAAATTTTTTGAAAACATATTTGAAAATGATTGAGGCACTATGTATTTTTCTGACCTTCTGAGATTTGACTGATTAAATGCTACCCCTTAGTTGCCCAATTTTGAGCCTAATAGAATAAAATGCTTTTCTTGGTACCTTGATTTATTTTGATGAATGATGCTTGGTATGACACTTTTTAAAGTATTGCAAAAAGGTGGTTTGAAAAATAAATTGTGGGATGAAAAAGTTAGAAAAATATTTCTCTTAAGTTGGAAACCTTCCCTTCTCCAAATTGAAAATAAAATAAAATAAAATAAACAAAAAAAATGGAGAAGGGGATGAGAAAAGAAAGTGAGAAATAACAAAAAAAGGAAGAAAGAAAGAAAGGTGGAAAAGTGAATTAAAGTCCAAAAGTATATTTTAGAAGGTTGTCATGCTTTGCATTGTTTGATAGCTTATTTAGCCTTCTTGAATTTTCCCTTTCGTGATTTCCCCACCTAACAATTAATCCGATGGCCCCATTACAACCAAAATAAAAGACCTCTTGATTCTTATGAGTTTTCATTAATAAAGTAGAGATTTGTTTAATTGTCAAGCTTATGGTAGGGTACCTTCCTTGAGAAAATTGAGTGAATTGTCATATGTCTTTAAACACTTGAGTGAGGTGAGAAGAGTGCCCGAATTAGTGAGAGGCATGAATCTAGAGAACCTAAGCTTCTAATTGGGCTTGAAATTGATTGTCTCTTGGTTACTTATTTGGACGTTCCTGTTACTTGGATTTGTTACCCAGGTTCTTGGTTCACTGTCCATGCTCTGATTGTGTATCTTGTCTGGCCTTGGTTATTGCTTGACGACAAGCAAAATCTTAAGCTTGGGGTAGTTTGATGAGTGTGATTACACCTCATATTTCTTTACCATATTGCATGCATTTTCTTGTAGTTTAGGCAATTTTAATTTTATTTTTGTTTGTTTTTACCTTGGAACGGGTAAGGTGGTTTTATGGTGTTTATGTGCAGGAATTGAAGATTAAAATGTTCAGGATCGGTTATGATGGAGCTTGCATGAAGATGGAGCTTGAAAAGCAAGAAAAATGAGCCAAATAGAGCCCATCACGGCCTAGCCGTGACAGCGATCACGGCCATGATCGTGCAAGACTGAAAAGAAAAGTACTCAAAAAGTCAGAACCTGTCACGGCCAGGCCGTGATGGCCATCACGAGCGTGACAGGTCAACCAATGCCAAGTTTTCCAAGATAGAATCTGTCACGTGCCAAGCATCACGGCCGTGACATGCAAAATATGGGATTTTGATTTGTTTTTTTTATCTGATTTGTAATTGCTTTAATCCCAAGTTATCCTACATTATAAATAGGACTCAGGCTCGAAAATAGAATCTCTTGGATGCTACCTTAGGCATAAATTAGGATTTCTCTTCTTCTCAATTTCTTCTCTTCTCTTAGGATTTTTATGCTTTTATTATTCAAGGTTGCTATGAATATGACAATGCGTGAGTAGTTGTTTTTATTTCTAGGAATTGGTGGTATGCCCAAGACTCGTTTTGTGTGATGAATTGACATTTTACTTCTTGTTAATTTCAATTTGATTTCGATTTAATTCATATTGCATGAATTACTTGTGAATTCGGTGCGCACTTATTTGAATGTCGTAGATACTCTAAGCATGAACTTAGCGGTAAACTTAGGTATTGGATCTATAGGGATTGAACTTAGGACTTAAATCATGAGAGTTAGAAGCGGTCCTTCGAGGGTTCATTGAATTGTCACGAATCTTAATGGGTTCAATTTAAATACAAATACCACGAGAGTAGGGGTTGTTTTAATTGGGCACGGTTCTTGTATCTCGAGAGGGAACATTAACTTATTTATGATAAATTCACCTTCAAAGCAATTTCGATAATTAACAAGAGGGGTAGTCAATTTAGTAGCATGAGCAATCTTGTTGGTAACCCAATTCCTGGAAATCTCTTTTAATTTGAAAATCTCCAGATTTGATTTGATTGCGATTTTATTTTATTGCATTTTAAATACTTGATTTGTTAGTTAATCTTATTTCAAAAACCAAATCTTTTCCAAATCTTTTTCTTGTCTAGTTTAATTAATTTAATAATTAATTTTTATTTAAGATCACGGTCTCCGTGGGTTCGATCTTTTTATTACTTGACGACGAAGCCGTTCACTTGCGGATTCACACTATCAGAAGTATACTCTTTCTTACCCAACATTAAAGGATAGTTTCCCATGTTTCACATCTATAATGGCTCCAACAATGGCCAGGAAAGGCCTTTCGAGAATGATGTGAAATTGAGAATTCTCATTCATGTCTAAAATCCTAAAATCAATTGGGATAAGAAATTCCCCAACCTTGATGGAGGTATTCTCTAAGATGCCTAGAGGTTTTCTGGTGGAACCATCCGTATATTGCAAAGAGACCTTAGATGGTCCCAATTCATTTATTCCCAACCTCTCAAAAACAGAAAGTGGCATCAAACTAGCACTGGCCCCCAAGTCACACAAAGCATGATCAATTTTGACATCACCAATTGAGAGAGTAATAGAGAAACTACTTGCATCTTTCAATTTAGGAGGCATTTTATTTTCAATCAAATTATTGCACTCCTCAACTAAAACCTTAGGTTCTTTCTCTACAAGCTTCTTTTTCACTAATCTTTGAGGGAAAGGAACTGGGGGTTGGTAAGGTGGTGGAGGGACATACTTGGGCTTTTCTTCAGATTCCCTCATATCCACACTCCCTTCATCCTCATAAATTACCTTATGCTCAACATCCCTCAAGAACATAGCATTACATTTCTCATTGGGATTTACCTGGGGCTATCCCGGAAACTTACCTCGAGTTCTAGTTAAAGAACTAGCTTGTTGAGCGATTTGGGTTTCTATCATCTTGATATGTATTGCTAAATTATCTACCGTAGATGCTAGTTCCTTAATCGCTTCACTCATAACCCTACCATGTTGCCTAAACTCCTCATTTTGTTTTATCCGGGCTTCAACAAAGTTCTCTAGAAGAGACTAAAGTTTAGAATTTTGTACCTGAGGGGCCCCTAGAGTGGGTTGAATGTTACCTTGGCCTTCTTGGAATTGGTGGTTCAACGTATTGTTGTTCCGATATTGGTGATAATGGTTGTTCCTCATTTCGGGGTTGTAGGTTTGATTATATGAATCATTCCTCCCATTTTGGTTGAAGTCATGAAAATTATAGCATGATTCCACTTGCTCCACCGATGCACCTTGTGAGGAGCCAATTCCAACTTGGCATTCAGCACTCATGTGTTCCTGTGCTCCAGTAATCTCACAAAAGATGTTAGTAGCACCTACAACATTAACATTAGCTTTTTCAAGTTTGTCAAAACGCTTATTCAGAGAATCAAATTTTGATATTATCAAATCAATACCATCTACCTCAAACTTACCTCCCGAAATATTTTTTGGGTTATTACCTCTTTTATTAGCCCATTGGTGATGATTTGAAGCAACACTCTCAATGATCTCATAAGCTTCTATCAAACTTATGTTCATCAAAGCTCCACCAGCCATGGAGTCAAGAGACACCTTCGAAGAATATTCAAGTCCATTATAGAAGGTGTGGACAATCAACCACTTCTCTAACCCATGGTGTGGGCAGGCTTCCAGCAAAGCCTTGTATCTATCCCAAGCTTCTGGCAATGACTCTCCATCTTTCTGAATGAAGCTTGTGATTTAGGTCCTAAGATGAGCAGTCTTGGAAGGTGGGAAGAATTTGTCCAAGAAAGCTTGCTCCAATTGGTCCCAATTAATGATTGTTTCAGCGGGCACAAACTTCAACCATGCTCTAGCTCTATCTCTCAGTGATGATGGAAATAGGCGGAGGCAGATAGCATCAACAGAGGCGCCTTTAATCCTAAGGGTCTCACAGAACTCCAAGAACATATCCACATGATCATTCGGGTCCTCTGAAGGCAACCCTTCGAAATGGTTCTGCCTAATCATAGAGAGTAAGGCAGGTGGTATGGTGAAGTGCCCAGTTTCAATGTCTGGCCTAGCATTTCTAGATCGCAAACCCCGAGCATTAGGGGCTGCATACTACTTGAGTGGTCTATTATCAACTGGGGCAGCCATGACAAGTATTGGCTCAAGTATTTCTCTCCTTCTTTGCCTTTGTTGTCTTCTCATTCCATGAAAAGTCTTTTCAATTTCATGATCTGCTTCAATAAGAGTCCCAAAATGTCTAGTACTTCGCATAAACAAGAAAAATTACCTGCAATGAGTCAAAAATAAAACAAGAACGTAATAATATAATGAAAAAATAAATAAAAAATGTTTAAAATAATTAAATTAAAAATTAAAATGATATTCAATAAAGGCACAGTCCCCGGCAATGGCGCCAAAAACTTGATGGGTGAAATCCGCAAGTGTACGGTTTCGTCATCAAGTAATAAAAGACCGAATCCACAGGGACTATGTTTATGAATACCAATTAATTTAATAATTCAATTAAATTAAACAAAAGGGAATATATTTGTTGAGTGAAAAGAATGTAGTGACCAAGAAATTAAATAAATAAATATCAAAATTAATAAATCAAGAACAAGAATAACAAGATTTCAAGGAAAGGAGATTTCAACTTAAAGAAAGCTTCCAGGATAGGGGTAACCACAATGATACAAGATGAATCCTAATTGACAACACTTTTATTAAAATTGAAGTTCAATTGAAGGTGAATTACCCTAAATTAGCTAATGTTCTCTCTCGAGATACAAAAATCGTGGCCAATTAAACCAATTCATACTCTCGTGGTAATTGAATTTTGATTGAACCCTTTACGCTTTGTGGTAATTCATTAGGTCCTCGAAAGGATAAAACTACTCTCGTGATTTAGACCTTAAGTTCAATTCTTATGGTTCCAATACCTAGGTTCACTTTTCAGTTCCTCCCTAAAGTATCTAAGACATGCAAATAAGTGGCCAACAAACTCACATGAATAAAGGATTGAATCAAAGAACATTCAAAATTAATAAAAATGATAAACAAAGTAAATTAACCATCACCAATGTACCAAAGGGAATTGCCCAATCCTAGAAACAAAGAAAACTACTCAGACATGGAGAAGAGGAAACAAGAATTCAAAATAGAGAACATCCAAACCCGTTACGAAGGAAGAAGAGAAGAGGAAAATGAAGAAAAAGAGCCTTCAAGTGTGCCTCATCTAAACCAAAGTCGAACCCTAATTTCGTGTTTAGAATAACTATATATACCCTAGGGGTCTAAACAGGTCCAAGACCAAAGAAAGAAAGAAAAACGAAACTGAACTTATCTGTCAGACTGCGATCTACGGCCGTGGACCATTCCACGGCCATGGACCATTCCACGGCCATGGACCAATCCACTGCCAGACCGTGGATGCACTGAGTGCACGGTCTCACTTTTGCTTGCTGCCTTCCATGGCCATGGGCCATTCCATGGCCAGGCTGTGGACGTTACTGCCTCATCCGTTTCTTCCTTTCCGCACAACAGCTCAATCCATAGCCATGGGCCATTCCATGGCCAGCTCGTGGATGCTTCCGGAGTGATCTTTTTGTCCCATTTAGCCCCCTTTTAAGCTCTATCTTCATTTATTCAAGATTTCCATCATTTTCTAAGTCAATTAAGCCCAAATCCTGCACAACACCACTAGAATAACCACAATCATTCGAACTAAATGAAAACAAACTTAAACGGAAACAAAAATACCTTAATGACCTAAAAATGCATGCAAAACAAGAATGAAATATGATGTTGTTTCACACACATCAAGTCCCTTCTACCTGAAGGCTTTTCTCCACTATTCTCCAAATAGATTACAAGTATTCAACACCTCTTCAGGCTACAAGTATTCTTTCTCTACCAAGCCTCTTCTGGCTCTAACTCTAACAAATAGATTTAAGATTTTGATCTATGAACTCAGTGTTTGTGAGAATATGAAAGTTTAAGATCAGGAAGAATACAACTGAAAATATTCAAATGAAGTTTTATCAGAGATTTGGCACTTTGAAAATTTCACAGCATCAAGTTGTTTTTTCTCTTGGGGTTGTCTACTATATATAAACTTCTTCATGTTTTCTTCAACGGTCTTGAGTAAATATCCGTTTAGAGATATAATTTAATGCTGAGATCCGTTGACACTGATAGCTTGATATACTTCTTGGAGAAGTGCTCTTTGTTATCAGAGAAATGCTCAAAGTAGAGCTGTCACTTCCGTGTTGTACCGATGGTTGCTTTCTGACTTTCCTTCTTTGTACTTTGTGTAACTTTACAACAATATAGGTGACATAGTACAAAGGTTTATGTTCTCGATGGTACTATGTTTCTAATATCAAGAAACAAAGAGTAAACAATTGAAGCAAAAAGGGAAAGAGACATACATTCCTTCGAATTAAATATTCAATCATTTGAAATAAGTTCGCTTCTAGTAGACGGGTTCATTTTCAGTAGCTAGTGGACGCACAAGTCTTTGGACATGTAATTTTGTCTTAACAGTAAAGTGGGCTCTTCTACTGACGTGGCACCTAGTTAATTAGACTCAAGTCTTTGGACTTGCTATTCTCCTGAGAGTTATTAAATGGCACGTCTATCACACATTTTACACTTAGACTAAGCTTCTCGTCTAGTGTTATTTAACTTAGCCAAAAATTAACATCTCGTCTAGCGATAACCTTATAGACTTAGAGTTTTACCATGTTTTTGAAGGCTAGTCTAGCGATTGAGAACTTAGACATGATACCGTTTCTTAGTAAAACTAAGAAGCTAGATGTCGGTTTCCTTATCTAGCAAAACTATAACAAACTTGCAAGCTAGAACAAACAAGTTAGATCTTTGACACAACTTTACCATACAAATTTAATGTTTTTGTTAACATCAAAACTTAAGAGATTATTTTAGCCAAATTCACTTTGGTTCTAACACTCTAGGTAGTACCGATAATACAATTAATGTCCTATGAGATTGATAAGAGTATGAACAATTGATAGTTTAAGGTTATTTTAGAAGAGTGCAAAAATCTTTTTGATTCAAGTATGAAAATGTGCACTCACTTCTATGTATTTTTCAAAGTCGAAAACCCATTTTAAAGTCATTCAAAATGTGTCTGTTGGAAAAAAAAATGGTGAGAAGTTATTGCGATACGTTTCCTGATTTTCACCATATAATGCTTTAGAAAATCGATTGACAATAGGAAAGAATCGATTGATCAGTTCTAAGGAGCCAACAATAAACATGAAAATCGATTTGTTCCATTTGACACTCATCGATCGATTGATACATGGGGTCAATCGATTTATGCTCCTATTACACCATTATATATGGTATTAAATCAATTGAGTAGAAGTTCAAACCCATTTGAAAATATTTGCAATCAAATTGGACAAAAGGAGCAATGGATTAAGCATGAGACACCGACTGAAAAAACTGAACACTTAATTGAACAAAAAAAGATTTAATTCTTTGTAGTTTGTACACCCATTAAAAAAAACATTTGATAATAGATGTATTAAATATAAAACCTTTTTCTTTTAAAATTAAATCATTTCAAAAACAGGTTTGTTTATTATATATTTTTCCATCATTAACACTTTAAGTCATATTAGAATTTTATCAGATCATCCTCTTACAAAATGATCTAAGACCTAATAATTTACCCATTTCGTTCTTTGGTCTTGATACTTGAATTTCTGGCACTTCAAAATAATTTGAATTTTTGTGCGTTGTACCTACATGCTATAAGAAAAATTCTTTTGCCTTACATGCTAAGGTTAGTGTTTGTCATTTATCAAAATATATTAACTAATGTAATTACAAAGCTATCATTGTATCTTGTTATTTTTGAAATAGTCTTGCCAACGGGGGTTGGCACAAGTGGTTAAGGATCCGGAGTTGAACTCTCACTCCCCCCATTTGTTTGGGTTTGAATCTCCCTGACACTACTAAAGTCTCCATTGGTGGACAACCCTCCTCAGGGAGACCCCCTAGCACCAGGGGCTAGTTGAGTAGCTGTAATTGGGTGAGACTGCTTGCGGTCTGGGCATGTGCAGTAGTCCTCAGGGTTGGGCCTCTACTGGTAAAGCCAGTATGCCATTGGCGTCCTATTCGGTAGTCTTGGAAGTACCTTCCGTAGCTGCCATCTTATCCACCAAAAAAGAGAAGAAGATAAAGTCAACACTAAAAAAAATCCATATGAGTTATGGAAGAGTAGAAAGCCCAAATGACTAGAATGATGATGATGATGATGATTGTAACACCCTGATTTTCGTATAAGGGTATATGTTACTTTGGATGCCTAGCTGTTATTATTATTGTTAACTTTATCAATATATTTGATAATGTAATTGTAATTAGTGTTGCAGTATTTTAATAATATTCATTGTGGATCAGATTGAAATAAATATCAATCATTTTAAATAAATATGATTCATTATGGATCAGATTGAAATTATTTATGAAGGCTTATCATAAAGATGGGCTCGTCTACTTAAAAACTGCGTCTACTTAGTTCTATGTGAAACTAAGTCTAATCACTCTTTCATTTTACTCGTCCACTAACGTGACATATCCTCTCGACTACTTAAGTCTTTGGACTATCCATATCTCAGTGAGTTATTTTGATCTCCGTCTAGTGACGTGGCATTAAAGTCCGTCCACTCACTTAAAAAAGGATCTCGTCTGATGGCGTGGCATGTTAAGCTCGTCTATACAATTTGAAACTTAGATTCCGTCCAGGAGAATTATTTTAATATTTCGTCGACTTAGAAGTTCTCATGCTTCGTTTACTTAAGATTCAGTCTACTCAAATAAATAAATAAATAACTTTACCAAGCTTTTGAGCAGCCTGTCTACACGGGTGGACGTGAATTTCTTATTTAAAGTCCAAGCAGATATATGAAAACTTTTTCTAAGTTCTCAACTAACACTTTGCCAAGCAAATTTAATCCTTTCGTTAACATCAAAACTTAGAGATTAATTAAATCCAAATAACTTTGGTTCCAACAATCTCCCCCTTTTTGATGATGACAAAAACTAATTAAATTTGAGTAGCAAAGTTAAAGAGAGCTTACAAAGCTCCCCCTAAGACAAAGAATACAAGCTTAAGTAGCGTAAGACTGAAATTCAGTAGCACATGTGTATAGCTTATCAAATCAGTACAATTACTTTTCAGTTAGGATAGTAGCGAAGCATTGTAGACTAAATCAAACTTATATAAAATATATCATATCAAACAGTGTTTGAGCATGTAGACTTAGGATATATCAGAGCAATAAACAAATCATGGTAAACAATATCAGAGCATTCAAAATGGATATAATATCAGAGCAAAGACAGAGACATGCATATGCAAACAAGTATATACTTTTCAAAAACTAACTCTTCTTATTAAATTTAATTCTCTATCCTTTCTCCCCCTTTTTTGTCATCAGACAAAAAGGTTAAGGAGTGGACCATCATTGTTAGTAATAAAAGAGAGACAAGAGAAATTAAGAGGAAGGTGGAGGTGGAGGATTTGGTTTGGGTTTTGGTGGAGGAGCAGGAATTTGAGTTGGCAGATTTTGACTCTGCTGAAATTGTAGCATGATGTTCATCATTTGGTTCATCATGATGTTTGTTGGAACCAGGGCTTCTGCTATCTGCTCTTTCACTTGTTCTTTAACCTTAGTACCTATTCTTTCATCTATAATCCTTCCAATAATTTCTTCAAAATTTGGAGGCAGTGAAAGTGAAGTTCTTGAGCTTTCAGCACTGTCTTGACCATGAGCTTGACTTGGAAGAGTACTCTGATGGATAAATGACAGTCAGAGCCATTGGATGAGATGATTTCTTCTCAGAAATGCTTGATCAAGGAGCAGACTCAGCAACTTCCTCATTCTCAGTGACTGATTTAACATAATCAATCTCCATAGCAGGGTCTTCAACTATAATTTCCTCATTAGTATGCTCTGAAGATGGTGATGGAGGAAGTGAAGTAGCATATTGCAGCACTGGTTCAGGTAGCTCTTTGGCCTGATGAATAGAGTCCTCTTCAAAGACAGGACTTATGACAGGAATGCCAATGATGTCCTTATAGATGAGGAATCTGCAGTTAGCAAGGCCACACTTCCCTCTGACTTTAGGGATATATTTCTTCTCTTCAATAGTCAATAACATTTTGATTAGTGAAATTGATTGTTGCTGGATTGATTATGCAGCTGTCAGGAAAAAGGCCTCTTGCCAGTATTTCTCTGCTTCTTCAAATCTTTGTCTTTATTCATGTCAATCATCGGTAGCTTGGGACATATCATGTAGGGTCTGAATACTATTCTTGTTCTCTCTAGAGAATGATGCAGCCATGTTGGAGGCACAAAATTTGCAGCCTTGACATATCTTGGTATTTCCAACTCCATTTTCCAAAAAGCATGCAAGAGTTGATCAATGAAGTCAGTAGCTCTGCCATATTCACCGGGATGAACAAAAGACTTCCATTTGGTGTTGGCATCCATGATGAATGGAACTTGTCTGAATGATCTTGATCTCTTTTCAAGAACATTTCTAAGATTTTTCTTTCTTCGATCTTGAGTCCAGTCAGATATGATGTGCCTTTCTGTACCATCAGTGAAGGGTTTAAAGGGTGCGGATTTGATGAGGTTTGGGTAGATCTTCTTAGGGGGGAATCTCTTCTGTGGTATATGGGTGAGAAGAGGTCCAAGGGAATTGAATAACTCAGATGGAAATGGTCCAGTACGTGTATGTGGTTCAGGTTTAATCCAATATGAGTAGATGTTTTTAGGTTCATACTCATATTCTGGTAGAGGATACCATCTGGTTAGAATAGGTTCAGGTTCAGTTTGATGGGTGTGAAATAAGATTCTCCACTCTCTCTTTACCTTGGCTAAGGTTTCAGCTTTGCCATCATAAAGAACAGAGGAATGATTGTAGAGGAATCTAGTTTTTCTATTTTTGGGAAAGGGTGCACCAGGGCTAATTTCATTATCTGGTTGATGAAACCAAGGATCAGATTCAGGTATGATGGGTGAGAATTTTGGTCTTGGTGGGAGGCTCTTTGTGGATGATCTGGTAAGTTTGTTTGTGGTGAAAGGGGTGTGGGAATATACACATTATCAGAAATATTAACAGAAGTAGCAGGCACACTATCTACTATATTTTCAAGGCTAGAGACTAATGCATCAACTACTAATTGAACATGATCATTAGCAGGGATGATTACCTCAGAGGTCACAACTGATTTAGCCTTTCTAGCCGGTTGCCTTCTAGGTTGAGTGGCAACAGTAGCAACAGTAGAGGTTCCAATGCTTTGTTTCTTCAGAAAGGCGCCAATTGGAACTGTGTCCTTATCCTCATCATCATCCTCATTGTGTGAGAGGACCATTTTACTTTGCCTATTTTGAGGAGGTTGAGGATCAGCAACTGGTTCCCTGATCACAATGCCTGTAGCAGGCCTTTTATCAGCATGCCTTCTCTGAGTAGTGGTTTTCTTCTTAACATTCCTCTTCAGCCCTAGAACATCAGCATTGTTCTGTTCAACCATTTCTTCCTTGACCTTCATTAATTCCTCAGTCTTGGCTATGACAATAGCAGCATAGGTGCTGAGATACATATTTGCAATGTTCATATTGCCAAAATTAGCAGCTGACATTGGTTTTTCAGTTAAAATTCGTGCTTGCTCTTCAGATGACCTAGCAGTAATGAATTCATGGATTCCTTGAGCTTTGAAGATCTTGGAAAGGAGATGGCAATAGGGAAATGCAGAGAGTTTCTTCCAGTTAATCACAGCATCCCTGAATCTTCCATACAAAATTCTGGTAAGGTTAATCTTTGTCTCAGTAAAGAGATGGCAGAGGCAGAACTTGTGCAAGGCAGACAAGTTGTCCTTGGACCCAGCTTTGTGAAGAACCACTTTGCCCTTTATTTCTACAGACTTCCATGAGTGATTCCTTACTGTATCCTCTCTCATTAAGAAAACTTCAATGACCTCAGTGCCACCCAGTTGAGTCTCCTACGACTCAGTAAAAACCATTCCTTCCTGAGCGCAGAAGATGGCATCGGCAATAGTCTTCTCGGAAACTACTATCCTCTTTCCCAATACAGTAGAGGAGATATCAGTATTAGAGACTTGATTGAAGTGTCCGCCAGAAATCTCTTATCAAATTGGGATAAACAAAGACTTTTTCAGCGAAGAGTCCTCCCCACCCAGCAACGTTGACATACTTGCTGATATCTAGATTGTAGTCTTGTAAAACTCCGAAGTTGAAGTGGTGCTCAATAGCCATATTAAGCTTGTCCACATTGAAGGTTGAAGAAGAAGGCATTTTTGGTGATTTGAGAGTTAGGGTTTGAAAGCAAAGAGATAGAGAGCTCGAGAGATCTCAAAGATGACAGGGTAGTGAAAGGTTTCTCAGAGGGAAAATGCTTGCTTTAAAAAGTTTTTGAATTTCAAAGGTTTTTCTTTTAGAAATAAATCAAAAAGAAAAATATTTGACAAGACATGTCATTAAGGATAAAACGGCATTCGTATTTTGAAACTATAAAAAGGTCTTAATGGGATTGATAGAAGTTACTGACTCAGCAAAGAGAATAAATGATAAATTTATTTTAGAGACAAAATAAATGCAATTAATAAATAAGAGTACGGACGGGTCCAAATGAAATGCAATCAAACATAGACACGACATGCAGTGGACGCAATACACAAATACAGTGGACGCGATATGCAATGGACGCACACTAAAATCATGCAATAGACTTGAAATGCTTTAGACGCACATACATCAACAAAAAAATTCTTTAGGCTGGATGCCTTAATCAATCCACACATAGCATATTGAGATGCTTCCTAATAAAGATAAATCTATCCTTAGCAAGAGGTTTAGTAAAGATATGTTCCCATTGATGGCCAGTATCCACAAATTGTATATCAAAAATACCTTTTTGAACATAATCCCTAATGAAATGATGTTTAATTTCTATATGGTTAGCTCTAGAATGCAATATTGGATTCTTTGATAAATTAATTGCAACAGTATTATCACACCACCTGAGTGGAATACTACTTATAAACACATTGTAGTTATCCAATTGATGTTTGATCCATAGAAGTTGTGAGCATCAACTAGCAGCTGAAATGTACTCAGCTTCAGCAGTTGACAAGGCAATAGTGCTTTGTCTTTAGCTTAACAATGAGAGTAAATTAGCTCCAATGAAGTGACATCCTCCACCGGTACTTTTTCTTTCAATTCTATCTCCAGCATAGTTAGCATCACAGAAACCAATTAATCTGTAATCTTTATATTTCTTAAAACACAAACCCAGATTAGTAGTACTTTTCAAATATCTAAATATTCCTTTAACTGCTGATAAGTGAGATTCTCTAGGATCAGATTGAAATCGAGCACATAAGCATACACTGAACATAATGTCAAGCCTAGACGCAGTAAGATATAAGAGAGATCCTATCATACCTCTATATACCTTTTGGTCTACGTTTTTCTCTTTATCATCTGTGTTCAGTATGGACATGGGGTGCATAGGGGTATTCATTGGCTTGCAATCATCCATTTTGAACTTTTTATGGAGTTCCTTTGTATACTTGGTTTGATGGATCTACACCTCATCCACAGGTTGTTTAACTTGAAGTCCAAGGAAGAATTTGAGTTCTCCCATCATGCTCACTTCAAACTCTTTCTGCATGAGCTAAGAAAACACTTTGCATAGAAATTCATTAGTAGCACAAAATATAATATCATCAACATATATTTGCACAACTAAGAAATTAGATTTAATGGACTTTCAAAATAAGGTTGTGTCAATCTTTCCTCTATTAAATCCATTTTTCATAACAAAAGAACTTAACCTGTCATACCAAGCTCCAGGGGCTTGTTTAAGGCCGTATAAAGCTTTCTTAAGCTTATATACATGTTCAGGATAGGTTTCACTCTCAAAACCCGGAGGTTGCATAACATAAACTTCTTCATTAATAAAGCCATTGAGAAAATCACTTTTAACATCCATTTGAAAAAGCATAATACTATGATGTGCAGCAAATGAAAGTGAAATTCTAATTGCTTCTAATCTAGCAACAAGTGCAAAAGTTTCAGTGTAACCTATACCTTCTTCTTGAGAACAACCTTGAGCAACAAGTCTTGCCTTGTTTCTTACCACCTTACCATTTTCATCAAGCTTGTTTTTGTAAACCCATTTTGTTCCAATAACTGATTTATCTTTAGGCAAGGGTGCCAGAGTCCAAACATTGATTCTCTCAAACTGATTCAGTCTTTCTTGCACGGCTAGAATCCAGCCATCATCCGAAAGAGCCTCATATACTGTCTTTGGTCCACCTCAGAGACTAGTGCAGAGTCTTCTTGCTCTCTGAAGGTTGATTTGGTTCTTAGCCTATCATTGGGATTTCCAATGATTTGATCTTGTGTATTATAATTCTTGAAGTATCAAGATCTTTGAACATTTTCTTGTTGAGAAGTGGATGTTTCTGGTTCTAGTTGTTGAGGAGGGTCGTCTAGTTGATCATCAGCTTTAATCTGTGTTGTATCTCCTGAGATATTTAGATCAAGATCTGCAAAAGCTTCATCTAGCTCTGATAATTTCTTATCAGGCTGCTTGTCATCAAACTTGACATGAATACATTCTTATACAACTAAAGTTCTAGAATTATAAACTCTAAAGCCTTTTGAAGTTTCAGAATATCCTAACAGATTTCCATTATCTACTTTTGTATCAAACTTACCAAGTTGATCTTTAGTGTTCAGTATATAGCATTTACAACCAAAGGGATGAAAATATGAAATGTTAGGTTTTCGTCCTTTAGACAATTCATAAGGATTCTTGTTCAGGATATGCCTAATGTATATTCTGTTCTGAATGTAGCAGACATTATTAACAGCTTCAGCCCAGAAGTGTCTAGGGACAGAGTGATCGTTGAGCATAGTCCTAGCCATCTCTTAAAGAGATTTGTTCTTTCTCTCTACCACACCATTTTGCTGTGGTATTTTTGGTATTGAGAAGTTGTGAAGAATACCACTTTCTTCACAGAACTTATGAAATAGCTCGTTCTCAAACTGTCCCCCATGGTCACTTCTGATTGAAGTGATACACATGCCTTTTTCATTCTGTACATGTTTTCAGAATATAGAGAAGACCTTGAAAGACTCATCCTTGTGAGCTAGGAACATAACCCATGTCCATCTAGTGTAGTCGTCTACAATGACTAGACCATATTTATTACCACTAACAGAAGCAGTCCTTGTTGGACCAAAAATATCAAGGTGTAGCAACTCTAGTGGTCTAATGGTTCAAACAAAAGTTTTAGATTCAAAAGAACCATTGACTTGTTTTCCCTTTTGACATGCATCACAGAGAGCATTAGATTTGTACTTGAGGTTTGGTAGCCCTCTCATGAGGTTATGCTTATTTAGCTTTGAAATTAATTTCAAGCTTGCATGACCTAGCCTTTTGTGCCAAACCCATTGCTCATCTTTAATGGACACTAGACATGAGACAATTTTATTTGATAGGTTCTCCAAGTCAATCTTATACAGATTGTTTTGCCTCTTAGCAGTGAATAGAAGTGATCCATCATTCTTCTTGAAATTACACATGTTCTTATAAAAAGAAACAATATATCCACTATCACATAGTTGACTTATACTTAGCAGATTATGTTTAAGACCATTAACCAAGAGAACATTGTCAATGGAGGGAAATTGATGTTTACCAATTTTACCTATACCAGTGATCTTCCTTTTCTGGTTTCCTCCAAATGTGATCCAGCTACCATCTTTGGCTCTAAGGTCTTGGAACATACACCATTCTCCTGTCATGTGTCATGAGCACCCACTGTCCAAGTACCAGGATGTTTGTTTCTTTCATGTTGTTAAGCAGATCTGCAACATGTATTATCTTATCTTTAGGTACCCAAACTGACTTGGGTCCTTTCTTGTTAGTAGTCACTGGACGAGAATGCTTTCTATGCTTATTATGTATACATCTAGATGTAGTATGCCCATTCTTTCCACACACTTTGCAAAAGGTGTTGGATGGGCCAGACTTAGTTTTAGCATGTTTAGCTTGAGCTTTTGAAGCTCTATGCTGTGTATGTAGTGTTGACTTTTGGTGAGATGCTTATTGCTTCTCTTTGTCATAATCAATGCAAAATTTATCATGTGGTGACCTAGAGTACCTTAAAATGAGACTAAGTTTATATGAGCCACCTACAAGCTTTGATAGAGATTCTTT
Organism: Sophora flavescens; assembly: GCA_030762895.1. Taxonomy (NCBI): domain Eukaryota; kingdom Viridiplantae; phylum Streptophyta; class Magnoliopsida; order Fabales; family Fabaceae; genus Sophora; species Sophora flavescens. Next base: position 111,454,362 of record CM061066.1, on the reverse strand, counting down.
CTGATTTGCTACATCTTGTTTCAGTTTTGCGACTTCACAAGAAGCATTAGGCTGACACTATTTTGTCAGCTAGACTGAAATTCACTGATTTTAGTATGTCACTTTCATCTTTAAGGTTTTGTTTCTCAATGCGAACCCTATCATTTTCTCTTGACAATTTAGAAAATTTATTTTTGAGACTCATATACTCAGGAGACAGTATGAACGACTCATCCAACAATTCATCAAAAGCATTTTGAAGAGTGGATGGGTCAGAGTCCATTACCTCAGCATCAGCGTATTCCCTTTCTAATGCAGTGTCTGCCATGAGACATATATTTTCCTCTTCCTCAGCATTACCTTCTTCATCTGATGAAGATAGATCCAGATCCTCCCACGTAGACATTAAACCTTTCTCTCTTTTTTTTTGAAGAATTTCTTTTTATCCTTCAGCTTAGGACAATCATCTTTGAAATGGCCAGGCTTCTTGCATTCAAAACACAAGGGTGGACCTTTTTCCTTGGAGTCTGACTTCTCCTTGGAAAACTTTTTGTTAAACTGCTTCCTTCTGAAACCACCTTTCTTTCTCCACATATGTTGAATCTTTCTGGAGATGAAAGATAGTTCATCCTCATCTGACCCTTCATCACTATCTGAAGGTTCAGTATCATCCGATGATTCAACAGCTTTGAAGACTTTTGATGAGCTTGCTTTCTTTACCTTTAGGGAAATAGATTTTCCTTTTCTGGAATTTTCTTCTTCGTTTAGTTCAAGTTTATGCACCTTGAGTGATCCCAGAAGCTCTTCTAGAGAAAGAGTGTTTAGATTTTTGGCTTCTTGAATAGCAGTCACTTTGGGTCTCCATTGCTTTGAGAGACTTCTCAGAATCTTTCTTACATGGTCTCTATTTTCATAAGTTTTTCCAAGTGATCTGAGACTAATGGTGATAGTCTGAAATCTTCCAAACATCCGATCTATAGTTTCATGATCAGCCATCTTAAACAGTTCATACTGGTGAACCAACAAGCTTATTTTTTATTCTTCCACTTATGATCAACCCTCATGAGCTAGGGCAAGAGTATCCCAGATTTCTTTAGCAGTGTTGCAGTTGTGAACTTTGTCATGTTCAGATCTAGTAATAGCACACATAAGATAGTGCTTAGCTTTTAGATTAAGATGATGTTGGTTTTTCTGCTCTTGAATTCATTGGGCTCTAGGAACAGCAGCTCCACCTTCATCTCTTGGTTCTGTGTAGCCAGTTTCAATCAACTCCCAAATATCTACGTTCTGTGCATCCAGGAAGGCCATCATGCTCTTCTTCCAGTAGTCATAGTCAGTCCCATCGAAGAGAGGAGGTTTGTTGATAGCCTGTCCTTCTGGATCCATGGTTGTTGGATCGTACTCCCTCAGCACTTGTTAGATGCTCAACCCTTTCGAGGCTGAGTTCTGATACCAACTGAAGTTGACACAGGCAAACACAAGAAGGGGGGTTGAATTGTGTTTGTTAATAATTTTTCTAAAACAACCTTTTAAAACAGTTTTTCTCACACGAGGATATATAAAGCAGATGCACACACTGAAAAAGAACTTTTGAGATTTAACGAAAACAATATCAAAACCCCACAGTCAGTATAAACAAATAAAGATGTAAGAGTTTAAGGATAGAAGATTCACGCAGGTGATTTTATCCGGGTTCACTCTTTTCCAACCAAGAGCTACGTCCTGTCCCTTCGACTTGAAGGTTTTATCCACTATTTCTCCAAATAGATTACAACCAAGTATTCAACACCTCTCCATGCTACAAGTATTCCTTTCTTACCAAGCCTCTTCAGGCTCTAACTCTAACAAAGAGATTTAACTTAAGATCTTCTTAACTCACTATATGTGAGGATATGAAAGTTTAAGATCTGTTAAATATTTTCACAATATTAAAACTAAAGAATACAGACTTTTTCTTTTGGAAGAATAAAAGAAATGAGAGCTAGTTCTTGCAAAATTTGGATTGGCAAAAGTTGTCGCTTGAGGTCCTCTATTTATAGTGACCTTCTTCTACTCTTGAAAAGCTTCAACGGTCATTTTGAATTTCCAATTAAGGGATATCATTGAATGCACAATATCCGTTGTGACTGATAGCTTGATCGTGGCCATGCTGAAATGTATTCTTGGTTAATAGGGTAGTACAAAATGGAGGCTCACTGCTCTGAGCGTTTGCAGCTTGAAAACAGTTTTTCCTCCTTTACGTAACTTCCAGCTTTTTCCAGTCATAAAGGTGCTATCGTACAGATCGCTTTATATTTCCTATTGTACTGTGTTGCTTTTTGTATTTCCTCGATGGTACTATGTTTTAATCTCAAGGAAACAAAGCATTAAGCAAATAAAACAAATGAGAAGAAAAAAAATTCTCTTGAAATAAATATCAATCGTTTGAAATAAATGTGATTCATTGTGGACCGGATTGAAATTATTTATGAAGGCTTATCATAAAGATGAGCTCTTCTACTTAAAAACTGCGTCTACTTAGTTCTATGTGAAACTAAGTCTAATCACTCTTTCATTTTGCTCGTCCACTGGCGTGGCATATCCTCTCGTCTACTCAAGTCTTTGAACTTGCTATATCACAGTGAGTTATTTTGATCTCCGTCTAGTGACGTGGCATTAAAAGTCCGTCTACCTACTTAAAAAAGGATCTCGTCTGATGACGTGGCAAGTTAAGCTCGTCTATTCAATTTGAAACTTAGATTTCGTCCAGGAGAATTATTTTAATATTTCATCTACTTAGAAATTCCCATGCCTCGTCTACTTAAGATTCAGTCTACTCAAATAAATAAATAATTTTACCAAGCTCTTGAGCAGTCTGTCTACACGGGTGGACATGACTATCTTATTTAAAGTCCAAGCAGTTATATGAAAACTTTTTCTATGTTTCCATAACTTATAAGTTTCAAGTGATCCTTCAAAACTAGATAACCTTGTTAGATCTCAACTAACAATTTACCAAGCAAATTTAATCCTTTTGTTACCATAAAAACTTAGATATTAATTAAATCCAAATCACTTTGGTTCCAATAGCGAGTACCACATGAACTGAAAACAAAACACTTGCGGAAAGAAATCAAACAAAAACAGAAGAAAACATAAACCCCAAAACCCGGATGTCACATATCAAAGCTGGTAACCAAGTTCCGGAAATACATCGAAAATAACTATGTAAAAGACAAAGTCCTGAACTACGAGTGAGCAAACTCCTCGGAGTCACTCCTCAACAGGCTGCTCATGACCATCATCTACATACACTACAAAAAAACAATTGTTTAGCGACCGTAATTTTCGGTCGCTAAACCATGTAAATCGGTCGCTATTTGTTTTAGCGACCGAATCAGAGACCGATTTATGATGGTAGCTGAATACCTGGTCGCTAAGGTTTTAGCTACCGAATTATTATTTCGGTCGCTAATTAGCGACCGTAAATTCGGTCGCTACATAATAATAATCGGTCGCTATTAGGTTGGTCGCATTTTTGGGGTAACCATTTCTAGCGACCGATAATCGGTTGCTAGTTCGGTCACTAATTTTGGTACGTGTTAACCTATATTAGCGACGGATTTTCGGTCGCTATACATCATCTGTAAATGTTAAATAAAGTTTAGCGACCGAATTATTGGTTTCTAATTCGGTCTCTAAACTGGTTATTATTATTTTTTTTAATTTTAATTTTTATAATACTTTTTTTTCTGATTTTCTTTAAACGTTAGAAAAATTACTAATAAAACACACCAAATAACTTATGAAATATACAATCATAAAAAATAATAAATATATATAAAAAAGAATAATCCAAAATGTCGTACAAGAATCGTTTAAAGTCAAAAATATGGAGAGAAAAAATCAGTCATGATGAGGGGGAGATGGAGGAATCCAATCATCCTCAACGTCCGTACCACCGATGTCTCGCTGGGCGATCGTCCTCTGCGCAGAGCAGACATCGATGGCCGGGCGGGAATCGAGGAGGAGCGGCGAGCGCGGCACAACCGTCGAGCATCATCATCTGAGCAATCGAGTCTGGATCCTCATCTGCTCCAACACCGGCCGCAGTGTCCGGCCTCGCTCGATGCTCGCCTGCATCGGCTTTGGTGTGCTCGAGTCAATCGTGTAATCTGGTTCGCCATCTCGCTTTCTCTCTCTCTCTTCTCCGAAGCTCCGCGTTCAGCTGCGTGATGGTGTCCTCGCATTTGGTGGAACTGCTCCCGAGGGGCCGGTATCGGCGCGGCAAGGAGCAGCAAGCGTCTTTGGACGATGAAGCGATGAACTCGGCTCCCAGGTGTCCGAGGCCATACACGTGCCCCTTCTTGTTCCCCCCGACGACCTCCAAATAAATGGAATTATCGTCGACGGAGACAAGAGAGCAGCCATCACCAGTCAAAGCCTCATCTTGTGACTGTGAGGCACGTGATATGGCATCGTCCTTCTTCTCGTTGAAGCCCGCCTACAAAGTATAGTTGAAGAGATTTAGTTAAAATAATTATATCCAATATTAACAAATCATTTATAATAAATTACAAGTAAACACTAAATTATTTTTTTGCTTACAGCATAGTTACGGGCCTTGTCGTTGACCCATGTCCCCGACTTCAACTTCTTCGTCCTCTCCACCAACTCCATAGCAGTCGGGGCCCGCTGTTTCTGTGCTTTCTGCACAGAATAATATAATATTAAATTCATAAGAATAATTAAAAATGAAAACTAATTAATTAAATAGTATATTAAGTCAAAAGTTTAATGTATTACCAGCTCGTCGTAGTGGGCGGCGGCTGATTTAGACCCACCGGTCCAAGCACATGCGCCACCATCAGAAGCTCGATTACGCCGAGCTGTGGCCTAGATCTCATGGAACTTCTCAGTAGCCCAGTACTGGTCCAGCTGCCTCTTGATCTCAGGATCCACCCACCTCCCCTTATTCTGCCCCTTCCTCAGCTTGTTCATCAGATTCTTCATAACCAGTGAGCCTTTATGCTCAAATATGTCCCTGACGAGAGCCTCTAAAGCTAAGTCCCACCTATACTCTTTCTGCAACTTACAGTTGTTAGGAAATTCGTGTGTACATATATATAATGTAAATTTAATTTAAAAAACTTAATAAATTGTTACCTTAAACTCTAGAAACAACTGATCCCTATGGCCCAGTGGGATGGCCTTCCATGTAGGCCATGGACCATCAAACTTGCGTCGCAGGATCTTCGATATCGAATCAGAAGGGCCCTTCGCGGGCAGAAAGCTGCAGCAAAATTAGAGCATTAATAAATGTTATAATTAAATTTTAAAAACAAGTAAATAGAAATTAACGATACTTTATATATATTAAAAAATTAAATTAGCATACTTGTTATCCCCCCTGGGGATAAGAAGAATCCTCCTGTCGGATGGACCACGACTCTCCTGTCCTGATGATGATGATGGTCCTATCGCCGTAGGTATGGATGATGAGGGTGCAGCCTGTGTCCCGACCACATGAGGATGGGTGGGGGGTGCAACTCCATCACCTGGAGGTGTCCCGTCAACAGAGGTGCTGGTAGGATGGTCTCGATCTGAAGGCTGTGGGTCGGCCGGCGAAGGGACTCTCGCAGTACGACCTCCACGACGACCTCCACGACGACCCCTACCTTTGGAGGAATCTGCCATTTGTGAAAAAAAATGAAAATATGATTACACAACAGTGTAAATAATACAAAAATAAATTACCTAATAAGTAGAATGACATTCACACAATGAATTATGACATAAATAAATTACCTAAGTAGAATCTCCGTCACTAAATTCACCCTCACTCTCATCAGTATCACTTGATCGGAATGTACCTTCGCTAGATGCGTCCAACTCGGATCGATCCATTAACTCTCTTTTAACTTCTTCCCCATTTCCGGAAATGTCCGCCAGAGAATTAACAATAATGTCCGGCGTAATTTGCAACGGTACGTGGGGTCTTGAAAACTCATCATCTTGGTACGGAGCATCTTTTTCAGGCTGGTTGATTACATTATCAGTAATTATACTATGAGCCTTTATCTTAATAACACCCAACCAGCCATGATGTCCTTCGGGATATGGCGAGTAATAAACCTGCTCTTCCTGTTGTGAAAAAATGAATGGGTCGTACGCCTTATTATACCTTTGAGACAACCTAACTTGAACAATACCATAATTTTTATCTATTTTTGTCCCTACGTCAAGAGTAGGATCAAACCAATCACACTTGAAGATAACTAATTTCATCACGGGGAAACCGGTATAATCGAGTTCAAGGATGTCAGTTAGAACCCCATAGAAATCATCCTCTACATTGCCATCAGTGGCTCGCACCCAAACACCATAGTTACACGTCTGCATTCCTTCATTCCATGTTTTTGTGTTAAATTTATATCCATTTACAATATAAGTATTCCATGATGTAACCCATCTGTTAGGCCCCCATGCCAAATTTGTCAACAATGGATTTTGAACATTGTTTTCTGGATCTAGTACCTAAACAATCAAATATTATATTATTCTTATACATGCTATATTTTTAAGGAGATAAAATGTATGCTTCAAAAAATGAAGATGCTTAACCTACATATTTACTGAACCACGTAGCAAAGTGAGAAGTAATTTCTCGATCAACCTGATCGTTTGAAATGTCAGGTTGGAGATCCCTTAGAAAATTGCCGTACATCCTACATATGGGAGATTAACAAATGGGACGATTAATAATAATAAATGTCAATTGAACTTATTAAAGACGTTGTAGAAACTTACTCTAAATATGGCGCCACCTCTTCACAATTTTGAAGGATATACAGAGATGAGCAAAGATTAATGTCACGCTGCTCCAAGAAATATCCTTTTGATTTGCCACTAAATCTGCCCGGATAGTTGAATATTGATATAGGAGGACTAGTTGAACATCCTTCGCCCGAATCAACGTTTCTAGGCATCCTTGTCCTTCTCGTGTTAACTTCGTCCGGATAGTAATAAGAGGCAAAAGTGGAAGTCTCCTCTACTAAGTATGCTTCACAAATGGAACCCTCCATTCGTGCCTTGTTCTTGACTTTGTGTTTTAGGGAGTGCAGGAACCTATTAAAGAGGGATACATACAAATAATTACTAGTTTTAGGGAAAGCTAAACTACGCTCTCGTGTTCGTGTATTTCATATGTATTAAGTAAAATAGTTGATGTTGTTTACCTCTCAAATGGATACATCCAGCGGTATTGGACTGGGCCACCAACTCTTGCTTCGTAAGGTAGATGAATTGGCAGGTGTTCCATGGAATCAAAGAAACTCAGCGGGAAGATTTGCTCCAGCTTACATAACAAAACGGGTATCTTGACTTCCATATCCTTTAATTGATTCACATTTAGTGTTGTCGATGTAAGCTCCCTGAAAAAGTGGCTAAGCTCAACAAGTGGGTTCCAAATTTTCTTCTGAATGTCGTCGAACGCAATTGGAAGCAACCGTTGCATGAACACGTGGCAATCATGACTCTTCATTCCATGTAACTTTGCTTCCTTAATGTCAACACATCTACCCATATTGGAAGCATACCCCTCTGGTAACTTTAGTTCTTTAACCCACTTACAGACGGCCAATTTATGTGCTTTGCTTAGTGTATAACTTGCCTTCGGTTTGATAAGTCTGCCACGACCACCGTCTTGCAACTCAAGCTCTTTCCGATTACAAATGTCAGCCAGGTCCAATCGGGCTTTATTTGTATCCTTTGTCCTCCCCTTGATGTCCATCACAGTGTCAAACACATTCAAAAACACATTCCTCTCAGTATGCATGACATCAATGTTGTGACGGAGTAGCTGCGTCCTCCAATACGGCAACATCCAAAATATACTTTGTTTTGTCCAATTATGGTTGACGCCATAATTAGGAATATGTTCTCCTTGGGTTTCATGGACGAGCGGTAAGTACTGTACTCTGCGCCATACATTAGGACCAGTCAAACGTGGTGGAGGCGGTGTTCTCTCCGCACAACGCTTCTTGAATGCATTCTTGTTCCGCCTATAAGGATGATCTTCTGGAAGGAATTGACGATGACAATCAAAATATGAGATCTTTCGACTGTTTTTAAGCGTGAATGCCTTCGATCGCTCATACATATTGGGCATCCAAGCTTCCCCGCGGTCATCCAACCCGACATCATCCCATAAGCAGGAAAGTCGTTGATCGTCCACATTAAAGCTGCTTTCATGATGAAATTCTACCTCAAAGATACGTCATATGTAAACACACCATCATTCCACAGCATTGTCAACTCATCTATCAGTGGCTGCAAGTACACATCAATCTTACCTTTTGGATTAGACGGACCCGGAATTATGACATGTTAGGAACATAAACTCCCACTTCATGCACATCCCCGGGGGAAGATTGTACGGAGTCAGGATAACCGGCCAACAAGAGTATGCTTTTCTAGACTGCCCAAAAGGATTAAATCCATCAGCAGATAACCCCAATCGGACATTGCGAGGGTCCTGCGAAAATGCCATATGAACCCTATCAAAATGCTTCCAAGCTTCTCCATCAGATGGATGACACAAGATATCTTGCTCCCTCTCATGCTCACTATGCCACTGGTCGCGCTGTCGCCACGCACCAAAAAGAACGAGCGTTTACAAAATAATGTAGATAGGGAAGCAACAACTCGAGTATCGTCTCACAAGGACTCTTAGGTTGCTATTATTAACAGAAAATCAGTTTTGGGGGGGGGGGGGGGGGGGGGGGGTTGGATTGGGATGCAAATAAGTAACATGCAAAATAAAGAATTAAAACAAGGCAGTTCAAAGAGATTATCAAATAGCAAACAATGATTAATCTACTGTACTCGAATTCCCACTATCATTGGTTCATGTAATCCCAAACCCTAAGCAGATTCTAATCCCCTTTCAGTTGTAGCAACAACTAGCAACGTAATCGCTACTACGGATATATGTTCCTATTCCCGAAATAACAAACGGGGTTAAGCCCTCATGAACTAACGAACATGAATGAACACACGCGAAATAACAAACGCGATTTAGTATAGGAACATAACATCACTGAAATGAATCAATACAACACTACACACTCCCGAAATAACAAACAGAAATGTATAATATGGTATTGAAAAGGGAAAAGCAATTAAAATAGGAATTACAAAACCTCAAGTATATGGAATTCTCCTACAGTAGACTAATCTAAGAAATTAGTTCTCCATGACAATAACGAAAAAACACAGAAAATATGTAACACTATGGAGAAGCAAAAGTTCTTCCAAGCTGTTCAGAATGGCAATTTATACTACTCAGAAATTAAGTCCACTCGCGAGGCGAGCACACCTTCGCGAGGCGAATATTGTGAAAATTCAGCAACGTTTGGTATTCTCGCGGGGCGAAGGACTACTCGCGAGGCGAGACTCTTCAAGTTCCAAACCGTCACAGCCGTGACCTTCAGCATGGTTAAACCGTGATAGCTTCTGGTCTTCCAGGGTTGGATTACTCGCGAGGCGAGTCAAGTGTTCGCGAGGCGACACAAACCTTGCATTTTCCTAGAACAGTCAGCCTTCGGGGTCGCGAGGCGAGAAGAGTAGTCGCGGGGTGAACCAGAGAGGATGACATTTTCACTGTTCTGCTGGCTTTCAGGTTCGCGAGGCGAAAATACTCTCGCGAGGCGACACCCCTGTTTCTTTATTCTCTTGACTTCCAACTTAACCTGAAAACAAAGACACAGCTATAAGTGTATTATTTGACTCAAAACTGGCTAATTAAACCTAAAACTACTTTAGAGACTCAAAACCTTGCTTGAGGACAATCTAATCTAATTTGGGTGAAAATAGGATATAATTTGCACAAAACCCTGGTCATACTAGCCATAAAACTAGATGAGCCAGATGCTTATCAAAATACCCCAAACTTAAACTTTGCTTGTCCCCAAGCAAACTAGGACTCAAAAATAAAAAAGATTCAAGACCTGGCAAGCTTAAAAGATTCAATCAACCTTGCACAAATTCAAGCAATACATCAAAACAGTTTACTTCAATGTTCCCCCCTTTCAAGCAAAGTAATCCCCACAATCATTCATTCTAAACAATTGAGAATTTCATCATTCAAACAATCATCAATCTAAGCAGGGGATCCAAGTTACACACAAGAGGGAGATCACCAAATTCAAACATCTGCCTTCCTCACAAGGGCATTTAGTGTTCACTCAATCGCTCAGTTTGTGTCAGGCTATCAACATTGCACTCAATTTCACTTTTCAAGAACACTTCCCATAAATTTGATTTTCATCTCAAAATGATTCCCACAGAAAACATGCATGCAACATCAAAAGGTCTTTTATGGGTTGTAATGGGGCCTGGCTAAGGGTAGGATATACAAAGGTACTGGGCTGAAGTCCCTGGGAACTAAGAGAGCATGAAACACTTCAACACATTGAGATTCCACTCAAGTTCCTTTTCTTATTCATCTTTTCAATTGCCTTGGGTGACTACAGCCTTTTTATTCAAATACTTTTATTTTTAACATTTTTGCACTTTTCTTTTTTTTTTTTCTCTTTTTTTCTTTTTTTTTATATGCCTTTGGCTCCAACCTTTTTATTATATATTTTTTTTCTTCTCAATCCCACACAACATATTACACCTTGCAGCCACCCCAAACTTAGTTTCTTGCACCCATTCTCTTTCTAAGATTACATGCTCTCCTAATCCTAAGATCGGGTTAACATGGTTTTTCAGATTTTAGGCTCATAACATTAGGTTATCAAGAATTAACAGGCTAATTAGGCTCAATGGGGCTAACTAGGGAACATGCATTAGGAATTGGTTATTTTAGGCTAAGTATCTATTTACAAAGAAAACGCCTAAATCATCTGAAGCAAACACATAATCATGCAAACCAAAAAGAGATTCAAGCAAATTCAGGAAAGTGCAACTTGAAAGTGAGTTCACACAGTTAGAAAACATGTTGGAGGCTCAAAACCTCACCTGGACATTCATGCAAATTGTTTGACAGAGATTCTATCCCTAGTGTGTGCTTCCTATCACCCCAAACTTATCATAAATCATGTCATCACAACAAAATCTCAAAGTTCAGTTTTCAATCACATGGGAATCACTTTTCAAAAACAAAAAAAAAAAATTCAGTCTAGGGGGGATCATCACATCAATCATGCAATCAATCAGTGCAAAATCAATCAAAATCCATCAAACTTGCCAACTAAAGACTCAACACAACTTATTCAAGAGCTAAAAGAAAAAAAACAAGACAAAACAAAACTACAACTAGTTCCCTCCCCCACACTTAAAATATACATTGTCCCCAATGAACAACAGAACTATAAAATCAGAGTGAGGGAAAGGAAAAGGTACTCCCTGATCAGGTGGCAGTGTAGGTGGGAGCTTCCAAGGAGAGCTCCTCAACATTAGTGTCCACAGGAACACCAGCATCCACACCATAGAATGGCTTCAGCCTCTGCCCGTTAACCTTGAAGGGTTTGTGGGTACCTGCACGTGTAATCTCTACTGCACCATAAGGAAAAACGTTAGTAACAAAAAAGGGGCCATCCCATTTTGACCTAAGTTTCCCAGCCATCAATTTCAGGCGGGAGTTAAACAGTAAGACTTTCTGGCCCACAAAAAATTCTTTTCTAACAATCATCCTATCATGAAAATGTTTTGTTTTTTCTTTATAAATCCTGGAGCTTTCATAGGCTTCTAGCCTAAGCTCCTCAAGTTGCTGCAACTGTAGTTTTCTTTCAACACCAGCTTTCTTTATGTCCAAGTTACAGCACTTGACTGCCCAATATGCACGGTGCTCAACTTCCACCGGGAGATGACATGCCTTACCAAATACAAGCCTGAAGGGGGACATTCCTATAGGTGTCTTGAAAGCGGTCCTCTGAGCCCACAGTGCGTCTTCCAGACGGCGACTCCATTCCTTTCTGTTTGGCTGCACCATCTTCTCTAGAATCTGCTTGATCTCCCTGTTTGATATCTCAGCCTGGCCATTGGTCTGGGGATGGTAAGCAGTGGAAACTCTATGCACAACTCCATATTTCCTGAGTAAGGCTTCCATGGTTCTGTTGCAGAAGTGAGTGCCCTGGTCACTAATGATAGCCTTAGGTATGCCAAACCTGCAAAAAATGTTGGACCTAACAAATTTGGAAACAACTTTAGCATCGTTAGTCCTAGTGGGGATTGATTCCACCCACTTTGAAACATAGTCTACAGCCAAAAGAATATATACAAAACCAAAAGAAGGAGGGAAAGAACCCATAAAATCAATCCCCCACACATCAAAAACCTCACAAAAAAGCATGGGTTGTTGAGGCATCTCACTCCTACGAGTGATGGCAGGGCCTGTTGTTTGGCATTCCTTACAATTCCTGTAGACTTCATAGGCATCTCTAAAAATTGTGGGCCAGTAGAACCTAGAATCCAGGACTTTTCTTGCTGTCCTCTGTGGTACAAAATGTCCTCCAACTTGAGAGGCATGAGAGAAGTGCAAGATGGACTCTGTCTCATGATCGGGGACACACCTCCGAATAATCTGATCACTGCAAAACTTCCACAGGTAGGGATCATCCCACACATAATACTTTGCATCGCTCTTGAGCTTGTGGAACTTATGTCTACTTGTACCTGTAGGAACAACACCAGCAACAAGAAAGTTAACTATGTCAGCAAACCAGGGTGTTACCCCATACAGATGTAGAAGTCTCTCATCAGGGAAATCATCTTGGATGGGAGAGGGTTCCTCATCCCTTGCTATTCGGCTCAAGTGATCGGCTACCAAATTTTCAGCGCCACTCTTGTCCTTTATCCCCACATTGAATTCTTGGAGCAAAAGCATCCACCGGATTAGTCTTGGCTTAGCTTCTGGTTTCTTTAACAGGTACTTCAGAGCTGCATGGTCAGTGAAAACAATAACCCTAGAACCTAGCAAATATGACCTAAACTTGTCAAGTGCAAACACAACAGCTAGCAGTTCTTTCTCAGTGGTGGTGTAATTGGATTGTGCAGCATCTAATGTCCTAGAAGCATAATGAATTACATGGGCGACCTTGCCCACCCTTTGTGCTAGAACTGCTCCCACAGCAAAATTGGAAGCATCACACATGAGTTCAAAAGGGAGTGTCTAGTCTGGGGGCTGGATGATGGGTGTAGAAGTCAATGCTCTTTTCAGGTAGTCAAATTCCTTCTTGCAATTTTCATCAAACTGAAACATGGCATCATTCTTCAGCAGGTTTGACAATGGTAGAGCTATCTTGCTGAAGTCCTTTATAAAGCGCCTGTAGAAACCTGCATGTCCAAGAAAAGAACGGATCTCGCGTACGCAAGATGGGTAGGGCAATGAAGAAATCACATCAATTTTTGCAGGATCTACTGAAATACCCTCTTTAGAAATTACATGACCCAAAACAATCCCTTGTTCTACCATAAAGTGACATTTTTCATAATTCAAAATCAGATCAGTCTCAATGCATCTTTGTAGAACTAAACTCAGACTATGCAGACATGCATCAAATGAGGAGCCATATACAGTGAAATCATCCATGAATACTTCCATGCAATTTTCAATGAATTCAGTAAAAATACTAAGCATGCATCTTTGGAAAGTACCAGGAGCATTACAAAGGCCAAATGGCATCCTCCTATAGGCAAACGTACCGAAGGGGCACGTGAAAGTGGTCTTTTCCTGATCCTCAGGGGCAATATGGATCTGGAAATACCCGGAAAAACCATCAAGAAAACAATAATGAGATTTACCAGCCAGCCGATCCAGCATCTGATCTATGAACGGCAAAGGAAAGTGATCCTTTCTGGTGGCCTGGTTCAACTTCTTATAATCTATACAGACTCGCCAGCTATTCTGGACTCTAGTAGGTACCAGCTCATTATTATCATTCCTAACTACTGTGAGACCTGACTTTTTTGGTACAACTTGCACCGGACTTACCCAAGTACTATCAGAGATGGGGTATATAATACCTGCCTGCAGAAGTTTAGTCACCTCTTTCTTCACCACATCCAGAATCAATGGGTTTAGCCGCCTCTGGGCTGCGCTTCATCGGTTTAGCTCCATCCTCCAATAGAATTCTGTGCATGCATCTGGAGGGGCTAATTCCTGGAATATCAGCCAATGTCCACCCAATAGCCTTCTTGTGCTTCTTCAGAACCTCCAATAGTTTTACTTCCTGGTCAGAGTCAAGGCTGGAAGAAATGATGACTGGAAGTTTTTCATTTGTCTCCAGGTAGGCATACTTCAGGTTCCCAGGAAGTGGCTTGAGCTCTAGGGAGGGTGGCTGCTCAACGGATGGTACATTGGGAGTAGCCATGATGTCAAGGACTCCTGCAGAATAGACATCTTCACTCTCACTATCACTATCACCCTGCAAGGTTGAATCAAGAAACTCAGCACAAACAGCACACGGGTTAGTGTTAGTACAGTTAGTGCATGAATATAAATCATCAAAACCAGAAATAAAAGGAAAATCATAAACTAAGTCCTCATGGGTATCCTCAATAATCTCAGAAAGCAGCTCTAACTGGAAAACCGAGTGCTCCTCCAATGGGTGTTTCATTGCATCAAAGATGTTGAACTTTGCCACAATATCACCAAACTCCATAGACATAGTCCCATCATTCACATCAATTTTAGTCTTGGCTGTCTTCATGAATGGTCTGCCCAGGATTATAGGTGACCTACTGGAATGTGTCTCCCCTGCCATGTCTAGGATGTAGAAGTCGGCAGGGAAAATTAGCTCATCAACTTGCACAGCACATCTTCTACCATTTCCATGGGGCGGGCACTGGTCCTGTTAGCCAACTGGATGGTAAGACCTGTATACTGCAAGGGCCCAAGATCAAGGTTATTAAAGATGGAGGTAGGCATGACATTTATGGAGGCTCCCAAATCCAACATGCAGTTTTCAAATTTCCTGTCCCCAATAGTGCATGGAATAGTGAAAGTGCCTGGGTCCTTGCACTTCTGTGGTAATGCCTGAGTAGGGGCTAAAACAGCAACTCTTTCTGGTGCAAGTTTAGACTGGATTAGAGCTGAGACATTTCTTCCCAAGTCAACTCTCTCATTATTCTTCAACTTCCTCTTGTTGGTGCATAGATCCTTGAGAAATTTTGCATACTTGGGCATCTGCTTGATCACATCTAGAAGGGGAATATTCACAGCTACTTTTCTGAACACATCTAAAATTTCCCTCTCCTTGTCTTCACCACCAATCTTCTTATTATTCTGCAATCTGTGTGGGAATGGGATTGGTGGTCTGTACACTTTCTCAGCTTCAACTTCAATAGTAGGCTCAGGAGTTACCTCAATAATTTCTTCATCCTTTCCAGAGGTGGCCTCAACAACTTTTCCAGATCTCAGAGGAATGGCACTCACATTAGGGTTGGAGGCATTGGGATTTATCACTGGCTGTGCAGGTAGTTGACTTGGTCCTTGAGCTTGTTGTAAGTTGTTTATGGATGTGGCAAGCTGTCCAATCTGTGTCCTCAAATCTTGAATGCTAGCATTTGTTCCCTGCTGAGACTGTCCAACTTGCTGCTGAAACTGAAGGTTTTGTGCAGCCATCTGCTTGATCATGTCCTTTAGGGAAGGTCCAGAAGGTGCAGGAGTAGTCAATTGGGGAGGATTCTGTGGTGCTGCCATCGGTTGTTGTTGGGGTGAGTTCCCATACCGCAGATTAGGATGATTCCTCCAATTTGGATGGTACCTATTTGTGGAGAGGTCCGGAGTGTTGTACCGATTCTGACTGTTTCCTTGATTATAGGGATTTACTGCATAAGCTTGAGACACTTCACTGACGAACTCTTCTCTCTGGATAGGGCATGCATCATATGGGTGCTCAGGTGAATTGCATATGCCACATAACTTTGCAGGCTGAACCCTGTCTATTGCCAATTGCCTTACAAAAGAAGTGAGCTCATCCAATCTATTCTCAAGGGCGGCCTGGTTGGACGAAGAACTATGGACCTCATGCACACCTCTTGTCTCAACTGAATTTCTTCTGGTAGTAAACTGCTGGGAATTCAGTGACATATTCTCAATGAGTTGCTTGGCAGCAGCTGGGGTCTTATCAACAAGTGCTCCCCCACTAGCAGCATCCAAAAGATTCCTATCCATCGGCAGTAATCCTTCATAAAAGTACTGGATAAGGAGTTGTTCAGAAATCTGATGCTGGGGGCAACTGGATACCAAATGCTTGAATCTTTCCCAATATTCAACCAACGATTCATTCCCTTGCCTGATGCCACATATTTCTTTCCTTATTGACGCAGCTCTTGAAGCAGGAAAATATCTTTCTAGGAAAACCCTCTTCAAATCATTCCAGGTGGTGATAGAGTTGGGCTCAAGGTATAACAGTCAATCCTTTGCAGCTCCCTGGAGTGAGAACGGAAAAGCTTTCAGCTTGATGCTATCCTCAGTTACTCCCTCTGATCTCGAGGTTGTGGAGCAGACAACCTGGAATTCCTTCAAGTGCTTGTGTGGATCCTCACCTGCAAGACCATTAAACTTTGGCAACAAGTGAATGAAACCAGATTTTAGTTCAAAAGGAGTATCTGCACCAGGATATGAAATACACAATCCATTATAGTTAACATCAGGGGCAGCAAGCTGTCTTAATGTCCTTTGGTCTCCCATGTTTTCAAAAACAGTTTTAGAATTAGAATCACTACTAGTGCTAGCCCGAAATTCTCTACGGAGTGTGTGCAGTGTTCTTTCAATATCCGGGTCAAAATCACACAAGTCAGGGCAATTAGACCTAGTAGCCAGACCAATTCTAAACAAAAACGAAAATAAAAGAAAAAGAAAGGAAAGAAAGAAAATGGAAAAATAACAAATAAGAGTCCCCGGCAACGGCGCCAATTTTTGGTCGCGCTGTCGCCACGCGCCAAAAAGAACGAGCATTTACAAAATAATGTAGATAGGGAAGCGACAACTCGAGTATCGTCTCACAAGGACTCTTAGGTTGCTATTATTAACAGAAAATCAGTTTGGGGGGGGGGGGGGGTTGGATTGGGATGCAAATAAGTAACAAGTAAAATAAAGAATTAAAACAGGGCAGTTCAAAGAGATTATCAAATAGCAAACAACGATTAATCTACTGTTCTCGAATTCCCACTATCATTGGTTCATGTAATCCCAAGCCCTAAGCAGATTCTAATCCCCTTTCAGTGGTAGCAACAACTAGCAATGTAATCGCTACTACGGATATATGTTCCTATTCCCGAAATAACAAACGGGGTTAAGCCCTCATGAACTAACGAACATGAATGAACACACGCGAAATAACAAACGCGATTTAGTATAGGAACATAACATCACTGAAATGAATCAATACAAAACTACACACTCCTGAAATAACAAACAGAAATGTATAATATGGTATTGAAAAGGGAAAAGCAATTAAAATAGGAATTACAAAACCTCAAGTATATGGAATTCTCCTACAGTAGACTAATCTAAGAAATTAGTTCTCCATGACAATAACGAAAAAACACAGAAAATATGTAACACTATGGAGAAGCAAAAGTTCTTCCAAGCTGTTCAGAATGGCAATTTATACTACTCAGAAATTAAGTCCACTCGCGAGTCGAACACACCTTCGCGAGGCGAATATTGTGAAAAGTCATCAATGTTTGGTATTCTCGCGGGGCGAAGGACTACTCGCGAGGCGAGACTCTTCAAGTTCCAAACTGTCTCAGCCGTGACCTTCAGCATGGTTAAACCGTGATAGCCTCTGGTCTTCCAGGGTTGGATTACTCGCGAGGCGAGTCAAGTGTTCGCGAGGCGACACAGAAACTTTGCATTTTCCAAGAACAGTCAGCCTTCGGGGTCGCGAGGCGAGAAGAGTAGTCGCGGGGCGAACCAGAGAGGATGACATTTTCACTGTTCTGCTGGCTTTCAGGTTCGCGAGGCGAAAATACTCTCGCGAGGCGACACCCCTGTTTCTTTATTCTCTTGACTTCCAACTTAACCTGAAAACAAAGACACAGCTATAAGTGTATTATTTGACTCAAAACTGGCTAATTAATCCTAAAACTACTTTAGAGACTCAAAACCTTGCTTGAGGACAATCTAATCTAATTTGGGTGAAAATAGGATATATTTTGCACAAAACCCTGGCCATACTAGCCATAAAACTAGATGAGCCAGAGGCTTATCAGCCACCTCATGTGAGCTGCAGTGGCCATCGAAGAGTACAATCTTGTAAGTCTTGGCACGAGCGGAAAGTACCACATCTTTTTTAGCGACCTCTTCTTCTCAATGCCCATCCTAGTGGTTGTCTTATACCGATCCGCACCACAAAATCGACAACACGTTATGCTTTCCGCTGAATCATCCTTATAGTACAACATACATCCATTCGGGCAACAATCAATTTTCAAACACCCCAGACCCAAATTTTCCACGGACTTCTTAGCATGATAAAAACTTGTAGGCATCCGATTGCCTTCTGGCAACGCCTTGGACACTGACCTGGTGAGGCGATTAAAACAGCCTTCTTGCATATTGTAGTCGGATTTGATACTCAACCATTCCATGCATATCGACAACTCCGTGTACTCCTGACATCCTTCCCACAATGGAGATCGTGCAGCACTCAGCATATCATAGAATCTTTGAGCTTCGGGATTCAGATTCTCCTCTATGTATTGGGAACCCATTCCACCATCTTCTCCCCCATCTTCTTCTAGTACAACACCAACCGATGGTCCAACATGATCCATTATCATCTGCTCGTATGGATTCAATTCTTCCCTCCCGTCACCACTTCCATA
Organism: Sophora flavescens; assembly: GCA_030762895.1. Lineage (NCBI taxonomy): Eukaryota > Viridiplantae > Streptophyta > Magnoliopsida > Fabales > Fabaceae > Sophora > Sophora flavescens. Next base: position 111,435,561 of record CM061066.1, on the reverse strand, counting down.
GTACGAACCTTCAGCCACAATCGGGTTTAAGTCAGGCAACGTCTCACCATGGTTACTCCACCAATAGTAATCAGGCATGAAGCCCTTCTCATAAAGATCGGCTATAACTCCATCCACACTTTTGAAAGATTGACACTTGCATCTTTTGCAAGGACACCTCAATTGATCACCGCCCAGCCGTATAAATCTCTCCTGGCTAACAACAAACTCTATAAACTCACCCACTCCAACTCTATACTCTTCCCTAAGACGTTTATTCCGATCCAACCTACGATACATCCATTTCCGATTCTCCGGAATATCCATTGCTGGCAATTAAATAGCCTGACCAATCCTACAATAACACTTATATATTACGGTGCATTCCAATAACTCCATCAATCTCGTTCTTATGACAAGGTATGAACCTATCCCATTCGAGAAGAAACCTTTGTCACACTCGGCTACTAATAGTTATTCCCATATTCAAATACCTTATACTTGACAAAATTTGGCAAAGCATTTCCCATCGGTCTCCAAGTTACACGACTCGAGCACGGTCTGAATCACCGCGATCAAGTATGCACCAGGAGAACAAAAGGAAATGCATCAGACCAAGATTTCAACAAGTATATAAGGCATTTGAACATTGAAATGACTATTGTACGAGTGTGAAAAAGGTTTTTTCCCAAACTGTCCCACTTGGACAATTCAAGATTCAATACAATGAGCATGCATACCTTGATAAGTTACGCATGCTCATTAATATTGAATCTCAAATAGGAAACTAAGGCTTTCGTAAATTAATTATTAACTCTAACAGAAAATAAAACCATTAACCTATAAATATTGCAACATTGTTGAGTTTATATACATTGCAGCGTAAATCAATACAAACTTAGATTAAATATTGTAGCAAACATCCTATTGAGCTCCGCTCTCCACTAACAAGTAGCAGTTAATTCTCAAACACATGCATAATTTCTAAATTATCAAAGACACAACCAGCATCCCGCCTTTCGGACAAGATCACATCCTATTGAGCTCCGCTCTCCACTAACAAACAACACATATTGACAAACACATGCATAAACATTAAATTATCAGCATACAATCAGACAAGATCACATCCTATTGAGCTCCGCTCTCCACTAACAAACAACACATATTGACAAACACATGCATAAACATTAAATTAATTATCAGCATACAATCAGACAAGATCACATCCTATTGAGCTCAGCTCTCCACTACCAAACAAGACGATAATTCACATAATACATTACACTGAGTGTTCAGAGAACTGACCTGAGAGAGAAAACACAACTGACCAAGGATAAGTGGAGGAGCCGGTAGAAGAATATGACAATAAGGACCTATCGTGCATAAATGTTCATGTTAGTAAACATGACAATGCCCATTAAAATAGAAAATAATAGAGAGAAAACTGAAAGGTGTAATTGATTGAATGAGAAAGTTTATTACATCAAGTCATATATAAAAGTGACTTATATTATTTGTAAGATAAAACAACTGATTTGTAACTAACCACTAATTAACTATATTAATTATATGATTTAATAGTCCATCCTAGATAGATATAAATAAAATAAAATCAATTTACATTAATGAGGTTCTTAGCATAGAAAAAAGACCTTGATGAATTTTTCATCCCTTGCTTCACTACATTTTCGTCATCTCCAATATCATCTATTTTGCATGAATATTGGTGGTGTTCATGTATTTTTATAGTAAAAAGACCTACGAATTTGTGCCTTAAAAGCTTGCACAAAAATGGTTTTAATTTTTTACTTATTGATTGATTCATCCACAAATTTTAACTCAAGGGAATTAAGACAGTGAATGTGCCGTAAATGACAAGGTTTTTCTATACATTAGGAGTTTGAATTTTGAAACTTGATAAACAAGGTAGAGCCTTAGAAGGAAGCTAATAAATATGTAACTAATAAGTAACACGACCATTTTTGTATATAGGCCAGCTTGCATGCGACCTTTTTGACTCCACAGTTGAATTTTCATCTCTGTTCCCCTATTACATATTACACCAGTAACAATGACAGACTTTGTATTTCATACCCAAATACTATATTCTTCCTACAAAGAAAAACAACTAGGCAAGCTGAGCTGATGATGGATGATCAGGAGGACAAGCCTTCCTTCATCACAGTCATCAAGGAAGGCATCAACACCCAGAAAATGGTGATGGTTTTGTTTTACTGTTTTCCTATTGATCTTATGCTACAATTTCTATTATTTTCTAGTGAGAAATACTTGTCTTACTTCCTATGTTGGGACCTGAGAAACTAGATCAAAACAGGATTTTTAGCATAAGCATTTAGCATTCTTATTATTCTATATGTTCTATTTTATTTTATTTTTAATATGACTTTTGTTTAAGCCACTTGGGCATGGCCATAACTTTGTCTTGCAGATAATCCCACCGAAGTTTCTGAAGGATTTGGATGAAGACTTCTCAAGTAACGGAATTCTTATAGGTCCTTCGGGGACCAATGGCAAGTAACTATATTCAAGAAAGAAGATAACATATATATGCAAAATGGGAGGCCACAATTTCTCAAATACTATTCGATAGTGCCTGATGACTTCTTGTGTTTTACTGACATATATAAACCTTACAACGAAATCCTACTTCCAATGTGGGATTCAAGTCAATGAATCATAAAAAATAATAAGATTGGAGAGCTGAAGGTCAATTTATTTTGATTTCGACTTTTTTTAAAAAAATTATCCTTAAATCGGGCCTAACTGTTTACACAAATCGGATCAATATATTACATATCAAGTACCATAAAAAAAATGTGGATAATGCTAGAATTTCTTTCTATCAAAGAGAAGATTTTCCATGTTGTTCAATGTTCATGTTAGTAAACATGACCGTGCCCATTAAAATAGAAAATAATAGAGAGAAAACTGAAAGGTGTAATTGATTGAATGAGAAAGTTTATTACATCATGTCATATATAAAAGTGACTTATATTATATGTAAGATAAAGCAACTGATTTGTAACTAACCACTAATTAACTATATTAATTATATGATCTAATAGTCCATCCTAGATAGACAAGATGTTAGGGTCTTAGTTAGTAGGGAAAAATTGTCATAACTCACAAATTCCATTTCTATGATTTTCTAGAATTTAAATCATAAAAATCAAGGAATATGGAAAGTTGTAGCAACTTAGTGATTTGAATGAAAAACATGAAGAGAAAGGAAGGATGATCATTGATCACTAGACAAGCACAGATATCAAATTTGGAGATTTTTTTCCCTTTATGCAAAGAGTTACAAATTTTTGAAATCCAAGAGTAAAATAAAAGGGTATGGTTCGTCCAAGTGGGGGAAAATAGGGGAGAAATTTTTGTTCATCAAATCATTTGGCAAGCATGAAGAGTATGATTATAGAAGCACCAATATTAAGTTTCAAGACTTAAATCAATGGGTACAAAGAGTTATGATTTTTCTACCATTTTCAAGCTTAATTCTTTTTGAACAAAATTAACAACAAGCATGAAGCTAATCAACTCAACATCAATTGTAATGAAGAAAGGTTGGAGGAAAATTACCTCTAAGTGATGATCCTTGAGTAAGAAATCAAGACACCTTGAGAAACTAAGAGAAAAGAGAGAAAATGTGTTGGATGAAAAAATGAAAATGATGAGTAACAAAGAAAGGGCCGGTGCAAAACAGGGAAAGAAAGGAAGAAATCTCTCATGGGAGGAATCTTATGTTCTTGGATGATTAAGCATGATGAAGAGAATAAGAACTTGGAGAGCTTACCTGAGCAGAGGGGAGATGACGGTGGTGACCGGAGGTGTCTTGGGGTGTTGAGGTGGCCGGAGCGCGCGCCGTAGAAGAGAGAAACAGCGGGTGGAGAGAGAAACGCGATGGAAAAAATGAGGAAGAATGAGGTTCTGTCGAATTTAGGGATTTCAGTTTTAGCGACCGAATTAATTCGGTCGCTAATTCGGTCGCTAATATGGTTAGTTTTAATTTGAATTTGTAATTTTAGCGACCGATTTAAATTTCGATCGCTAAAACGCGCAATTTTATTTTTTTAATGCGCCATTTAGCGACCGAATTAATATCGGTCGCAAATATAATAAATTTTAAAGTGTTAATTCATAGACTTAGCGACGGATTTCTAAATCGGTCACTAATCTAAATACAGTTTGACCGTTGCATTTAATTCGATCGCCATTTCGGTCGCTAACAATTCATACATTTCTGACTTTTACTTTCCTTTGTGTAGCGACCGAAGTAGCGACCGATGTATCTGCTACGCTATATTTCGGTCGCTATTTCGGTCGCAGAATCAACTCTAACTAGCGTTTCATGTAGATCCTGCAATCGGTCGCTATTTCGGTCGCAAAAAGCAACCAAAAAATTCGGTCACTATTTTCGGTCGCTAAATGGCCTTTTTTTTGTAGTGATAAAACAATATGCATGCAAAGAAACAAGAGAAGATGGGGAGTAAGAAACTGGTGTATAAACATAATGGAAATAGGGCATTTAGCATGATGATCATACACCATTTATACAAACATATCACATAACAACAACACTTAACATATTAATACATCATATCATATCCAATCAACTTATGCTGTGCAGTGCTGTGCTGCTCCACTATTCCGTTATGCATGTGGATCCATAACTGTCTCAGGAAGACAACTTCGGAGTCACATATCCACATTAGCCAATAAGCACCAACGCCATCAGTTCGGGTGAACCCCTTGGATAGCCGATGCACCTTATGCTCGGATGCACCACCCCAGGGGGCCACGATTTAACTAACTCTCGGATGAATCAATGCGGATGACCAGTTCTTCTTACTCTCAGGTGAACTCCCCTATGTTGTAACTTCCCCCAGTAACAACTCCAATACGTGAATGCATGTACAATCATCAAACAAACAAACAATCATAACCACCACCTTCACTTTGACTATAACCATATAGGTTTAACGCCATCAACACCTTGACCAATAATCATCAAGGTTTATCAACAACAACACCTTGACCAATAAGCATCAAGGCAGCTTTGACCAATAAGCCTCAAAGTCTATCAACGTACGATGACTCCTTATCATCGTCTTAACCATCAGAACATTTTAATCGTTAATTATCTTTGTTAAGGCTTATAACGTTAATTATAGGATTGGACTGTCTCTCTTGTTGTTACTTTAATTATTGTCTTATTTCATCAAGGAAAAATCTGGGTGAAGCCACCCAAAATCCCTCTTAACGTCACTTACTGATTGGGGAGCACGGTCGTGCTAACCCCTAACATGGGCGTGCTGGCATTGAGAACGACCGTGCTATTTATCGAGCATGACCATGCATACTGGAGCATGGACGTACAATCTGGGCAGAACGTTTTAGGAATTCTCGTCGAACTCCCTAGAGAACTCATATATTAATCCTATTGTCTTTAAACTATGCCATTGAGTGTTAATCTCGAACCTCTTTACTAATCTTCATGTCTTATGAGCATTTACAAATTAATCTTTAATTCTTGCTTCATTACTAACATCCCTTAGGTACTCATAGATCAATCATAGGGTATTAACTATACCATTGAACATTAATTTCACACCTCATTACTAAGATTCATGTCTTATAAACGTTGGGGATTAGTCTTTGATTCTTGCTTTATTACTAACTTTCGTACATCTTTGATTAATGTGTTTATAGCAACAACGACATTCATCAACATCCAAATCAAGTATTAAAGCATTCAAACATGGCATAACATCATTGTCATCAATAATTTTTCACAATTCTAACATGCCAACATATAGAAAACATAGATATTCATGTAACAAACAACATCAATTAGGCATATAGCACACAATAAGGTCTTGGGTTAACCCTTCATCTTACGCTACCCCAAGACCTACATGTTCATACTAATCCCTTCTCCCCATACCTGGTATGAAGAGCTAGACTATTGCCAAACGTAAGTGAGTCTACTCTTGGCTCCCTCGAACGGCTTGACAAATTTCTCAAGACTTGGCCAAAACATCAACGTTAAACCATTAATCTCTAATCCAAGAAAAACAAGAAAGGGCATTATCAAAAGGGTTAACTGTTTTAACTTAATTGACACTAGCACGCGACTTCTCCCTTATCGAAAGAAAGAACGCCAAAAACTTTAAAGGGTTCAAATGGAAGAGAAAGTAGGGGTTTCTGTCGCACAAGGATTGTCAAAAAGTGTCAAAATGAGGGTTATGACTCGCAACCCTCCAAAACCACTTATTTAAACTGTTAGGCCCCGAGCACGTGCGTGCTCACCCTGTGCACGAGAGTGCTCACCTTGAGCACGGGCGTGCTTAAAGGAGCACGGGATATGCACTATTCCCGTCACTCGCTCCATTTTCTAACATGACCGTGCTCAAGAGCGCTGCGTCACTGAGACCCACACATGAGCACGGGGTCGTGCTAGACATGAGCACGACTGTGCTCATGCGCCTTTAATGGAATTTTGACCAGAAAACCCCACTTAACCCCATTTTAACTTCCCTAAGGCACATTTCTAATAAACTAGCTTGACATACAATTATACATAACACATAAACGTAGAAAGGCTTATATACGAAAAATGGGGTGTTACATATTTAAATCGAGATAGTGTAACACTTAGATTTTAGTCCCTTAATCTATCAATTTTGAGTCCTTATTAATATAGGAGAATCCTATTTTTGGTTATCTCTTAAGATCTTATCATAATATCCTAAGGATCCTATCTAGAATAACTATCAAATCTGTCTATAAACTTCCATCACACTTTTGACTATGTTGGAGTCCGATTTATGATTTGATTATGAAATATTATATTGTAGATATTTCTCTAAGATTTCTAATGACACAAAGAACGCCTCAATCGGATACTCGTAACCGAAGATATGTGTAAAATATCAATCTGTACGCAGTTTAGGCTGAAATAGGAAGCCGTTATGCCCTACTTGTTTTTATACCATAAGACTCGACCTAAACCCTATTTCCCTTGACTCAAGACTCATAAAAGCTGTCTCTCTCCATCTCTTAGATTTTCCCTTAGTTTCTCTTAAGAATTCTTGAAGGAAATTGTTGTAGTTCATTGTTCTTCGCCGTTTTTGGCTCGAAGGAGATCGCTGCCAATACGCACTTCTTTTAGTGTCAATTTTATCTTTTTTGTTTCTGAATTTTGTGATGCAAACAAGGTAAACTTTCGTGTAGCATTTTGTAAATTTTTGTGACACATGAAACACATTGTGAGGATTAGATATGAAATATGGTAAGGCGATTTGGTAAGCAACTTCTCCGACTCTTTTCAAAATTTGGTAAGGGCCAATGAATTTAGGAATAAGTTTATGTACTTTCATTACTCTACCAACCCTAGTTGTTGGAGTAACTCGCAAGAACACACGATCACCCTCCTGGAATTCGAGAGCCTTCCTCCTCTTATCATGATAACTTTTTTGCCTAGTTTGTGCCACTCTCATCTTGACCTGGATCATTCTCACATTTTCTGTAGTCTCTTACACTATTTCGGGGCCTAGCACCAAATTCTCACCAGGTTCATTCCAACACAAAGGTGTCCTACATCTCTTTCCATGCAAAGCTTCATAGGGTGCCATCCCAATACTGGAATGGAAACTATTGTTGTAGGTAAACTCTATAAGATGTAAGAACTTGTCCCAACTACCCGACTATTCTATCACACAGGCTGTCAACAGATCCTATAAGAATTAGATGGTTATCTCAGACTAACCATCATTCTGAGGATGGTTATCTCATGCAAACTATTCTAGAACCTAGAGGTAAATCTAGGGTCTCTATCTGACACTATGCCAGAGGGCACACCATCCAATCTAACTATCTCCCTGATGTGCAATCTGGTTAACTTCTCTAGCAGATATTCCATGTTCATAGGGATGAAGCGGGCAGATTTAGTCAACCTTTTCATAACAACCAAAATAGCATCACAACCAGCTGGAGTCCTAGGGAGTCCAGACACTAAGTCCATAGTGATACTATCCATTTCCCTTCTGGAATACTCAGGCTGCATTTTACCTGAAGGTGTCTAGTGTTCTATTTAGCTTTCTGACATACTAAGCAAGCATTGAATAACTCAACTACATCCTTTTTCATTCTAGGACACCAAAACATACGCTTTCCATCAGTTCCTTCCTTAAAACTAAGGTTTCTACCCTTAGCAAGCAGCTCTTTCTGGCCTAAGAGGTGCACATGTATCTTTTGGCCTTCCCTAATCTGTTCCATCAAACCATTATTGATCTTCAAAGTTCCAAGTCTAATACCCTTAGGGGTAACTTCCCATGCTAAGCTCAAGTCTCTAAATTCCTCAATTAAATCCATCTCTCTAACCATCAAAGCCGAAACATGCAAGGTTTTCCTACTCAAGGCATCAACCACTACCTTGGCCTTTCCTAGGTTGCAACTCAACTCAAAATAATAATCCTTAAGAAACTCAATCCACTTACGTTGCCTCATATTTAGCTCTTTCTGGTCAAACATGTATTTCAAACTCTAATGATCACTAAAGACCTTGAACTCGCTCCATACAGATAAAGCCTCCAGATTTTTATGGCAAACACTACGGCTCCCAATTCCAAATCATGGGTAGGGTAATTCTTCTTGTAACACCCCATTTTCCATATAAGTGCTTTTATGTGTGCCTCATTTGTTAGGAAGGTTTACAATGGGCTAAGTGGGGTTTTTTAAACTAAAATCCCTTCCTGACGCATGAGCACGCCTGTGCTTATAGGCTGCATATGTCTCGTTGACGCTGATGTGAGCACGCCCGTGCTTATTTGGGAGCACGATCGTGCTCAGTAGTCAGGCGCGTTTCGCTGATGCTAAGTGGAGAACGACCGCGCTCAACAAGGAGCACAACCGTGCTCAGGTCAGAATCTATATATAGACAGTGAGCAACGAGGGTTACGAGTTATAACCCTCAAATTGGCACTTTAGGCTACCCTAAGTGTGACGGCAGTCTCTCATTCTCTTCTTCTTGGAACCCAAACTGTTCTTGGTGTTCTCGCTTTTCTGGGAGAGTCAATAATACGATTGTGCCAATTAGTTAAGGTAAACGTCCTTCCCTCTTATGTTTCCTCTTCTGTTTCATGAATTGGGAACTGATGGGTTAACCCTGTTTGTGTTGACCAAGGCTTGGGATCGTTTGTCAAGCCGTGCGAGGGAACCGGTTTGGGAATGTCTTCGGTTAAGCAGGAAATTATTCATACCCGGTATGGGGAGAAGGAATAGTATGAGTATGTAGGCTTGGGGGTAGCGTAAGACGAAGGGTCCCCATAACCCTTTTTGTTTGATAACATGCCTAATTGCTATTTGAATGTTAACTGTTTATGATGATATTGGCATGACTGTTCTTAATTGAGTAATGTTAGTATGAATGCTTTTGTTACTCAACATTGTCTGTTGTGAACATGTTAATATGATAAGGCCATGATCGAGTGTTTTATTATGTTGCTGATATTGTGATGTATTGGCTGTTGTATTGACGTTGTGACGCGTTAATGTTAAAGGATTAAATATGTTAAACAATGTTAAGGGAGATGATTCCCCTTTGTTCATAAGACTGAATGTTAGCAATGAGTGAGGTGATGTGAGATTAAAGGACTAATTCCCTTTAATTTTTAAGACATGAACATTAATTCAATGTTAACGAAACTGATGATTTATGGTTTAGTAAGAGCCTTTAGGATTGAATCTGAGAATGTCCAAAATAATTGGCAAAGGATCTGTGACCCTACTGCCCAAAACAGCAGGGCGCACACTTGAGCATGCTCGTGCTCAACAGGGAGCACGTCTGTGCTCCCATTCAAACCCAGAACCTGGGCGTGCTTTTGAGCACGACCGTGCTGGGAGGTGAGCACGACCGTGCTCACCTGTGCAGAACAGAAACCAGAATGACGCAGAAGTAGGGGTTTCGCCCCAAATGCCCTAAAAGACTTAATAAAATACCAATGGAACATGAAGACCAAATACAAGTGATAAGATATGGTACCTTGGTAGCCTAGTGGCCGAGGGGGCCTTGATGCATGAAGGTCAAGGTGGTAATCTCTAGTGCTTAATGAGTAGAGTGATAAAAAATGATGATATGGTACCTTGGTAGCCTAGTGGCCAAGGGGGACCTTGATGCTTGATGGTCAAGGTGGTAATCTCTAGTGCAGAACGACTAGAGTGATTAATTAATGTATACGAATCGATAACGATAATCCTCGATAGCTGAATAATCGAGGTGTTGATGGTGTTAAAACTTAGGTAGCCTATGGGCCTAAGCGGAGGTGGAGGTTATGCTTGTGTGTTGTGTTGAGCATGCATTCACCCATCAGAGATGATAGTGGAGAATGTTCAACAAAGGGGAGGTCGTCCGAAAGTAAGACGATCTGCCCGTCCGCGTAAATGTACAACTGTGGTGGCGCACATGAGAATAAGGTGCGTCGGCTATCCTACGGGTCCATCCGTGGTCTGATGGGTTGCCCCAGCGTTGGTGGTTATTGGCCCATGTAGAAATGTAACCCCGAAGTTGACTTCCTGAGATAGAATGGATCCAAGTGAATAACGTAGTAGTGGTGCAGAGTTGCATTGCATAACATACCCGTTTGTATGATGATCTTGATATGTTATATTGTTGTCTGTTATAACATGATTGTTTGAGGTATGCTCGTCTTGCTAACTGTTTCCTTGCCATTATATTCATATTCATGTTTCTTACTCCCTATCTCTATGTTTCTTGTATGGCATGTATCTTTTATACAGAGGATGGCGAGTAGCCAGTTGAGGAGTGACTCTGAGGAGTCGCAACTCGTAGTTAGGGTTTAAAGTTTCAGTAGTTTGCTTAGTTAGTTGTTTACAGTTTTACCCGAGGTTGTTTTTCTGGATTGGTTATATCAACTCTGTATGTGACATCGGGGTTGGGCTTTGTTTATCTTATGTTATATTATGTTTTTATTTCCGAGATTGACACAATGTGTTACCTTATACCTTGGTGGTTATTTTAATAAATGATGTTTTGTTTTAAATTACCCTATCTTTTAATGCTTTATATGTATGCGGGGTAGAGGGTGTCACACTTCTCACGAGTTTTCAACTGCCTAGAGGTATAGGCTACTACCTTACCATTATGCATAAACACACCACCTAAACTTTGTTTAGAAGCATCACAATACACTACGAAAGGTTCACTAGCATTGGGTAAGAGGCGGCACAGATGTCAACTTTTCCTTTAAGGTTTGAAAACTTTCCTCACACTTAGAGTCTCACACTACGAACTGGCCTTTCTTAGTAAGGCGGGTCAAAGGTAAGACTATCTTAGAGAACCCCTCGATGAACCTTATATAGTACTATTCTAAGCCCAAAAAACTCCTAATCTCGGTTACTGACTTTGGTGCTTCCCGATGGAGCGCAGTCTCTACCTTAGCCTGGTCCACGACAATCCCCCTTATTAGAGATGACATGTCCTAAGAAACTCATATCTTCCAACCAAAACTCACACTTAGACAACTTAGTATAAAATTACTTTTCCTTAAAGGTCTGCAAGACTACCCTCAAGTGTTTCTCATGTTCATCCTTGGTCTTGGAGTACACTAAGATGTCACCTATGAAAACAACCACAAACTTATCCAAGTAAGGATGAAAGGTCTACTTCATATAGTCCATGAATACAACAGGAGCATTAGTCACACCAAAGGGCATAACCAAATACTAGTAGTGACCATAACGCATTCTAAACGCAGTGTTCCGAATGTCCCGGGACTTAACCCGAATCTGATAGTACCCTGACCTCAAATCTATCTTGGAGAAGACACAAGATCCTATCAACTGGTCCATAAGATCATCAATCCTAGGGAGGAGATACCTATTCTTAATGGTCACTTTGTTGAGTTATCGATAGTCGACACATAACCTAATGATGCAATCCTTCTTTTTCTCCAACAACATTGGCGCTCCCCATGGGGACACACTAGGCCTAATGAATTGTTTCTGAATCACTTCCTCTACCCGTTTCTTCAACTCTGCTAGTTCTATAGGAGACATCATATAAGGTGCTATGGATATGGGTCCCGTTCCCGGCACTAAGTCTATGGTAAACTCCACATTCCTTTCAGGGGGTAGGTTGTAAACATCCCCAAAGAACACATCAGGAATCTGTCTCACTATTCCCACATTCCCAACATCAGTCTTGCTTTCTACTTCCATGGAAGATAACATCATGTAAGCTTGGGCCTCTTCTTTCATAGAATCCTTAACCTGGCTGGTAGAGAGAAACTTAGGATCCTTAGACGCAATAGGAGTTCCGAAAGCAATGGTCTTGTCAAAACAGTTCAAGAGGACATGGTGGGAAGATAACCAGTCCATACCAAGAATAATATCAAGTTGTTTCAAGGGTAAGCACACATGACAAACTACAAAGTTCCTATCATCATTGGTAATGAGACAATTCTTGCATGCATGTGAAGTAAGGAAGGGCTTATTTGTGGGTGTAGTAACAATTAAGTCAGAATCAAGAAGGATCACAGGCAATTTAAGGTTCTTGACACAGTCATGTGATATAAATGAGTGAGTCGCACCCGAATCAAACAAAACAACTAAAGCAGTTCCATCGATAAGGCACATACCTTGGATCAAGTCTTCAGACTCGAAGACCTTAGCTCTGCTAAGAGAAAAGACTCTTCCGCTGGTCTTCAGTTATTGGATTGAGAATGATGACTCTTGCTAGCACTCTGTGGTTCTGACTTTGTCCCTCCACACTCTCGACTGATGTGTCCATACTTGCTACACTTGAAGTAGATACAATCTGTCTCTTTGCACTGAGTGGTAAAATGATCCTTCCCTCATTTGTCGCATCTGATGGGCCTAGGAGTAGAAGAATCTCAATTCCTCAACCTGCCTGTAGAGAACTGTGGATTCTTACCACTTTGCTTGAAATCCCTACCGATTAGAGCTAGACGTTGCTTTCCCTTGTCCCCTCTGATCATTCTTCCTATTGCCCTAAACATCCGAACTCTGGTAGCTTGCCACCTTGGATTTGTAGGTATCCTCGAAGATCCCACACTTGTTCACCAAGATAGAAAAGACTCGGATTTCCTGATAGCTGATGGCTTGCTTGATCTCTCGGCTCAGTCCATCCTAGAACATCACACACTTGGAGCATCATCATTCACATACTGATAAAGCAAAAGTAACGAGCAAGCTCTTCAAACTTCACAGCGTATTCCCTTACTGACCTATTCCCCTGTTTTAGAGCTAAGAACTCCATCTTTTTCTTGTCGCAGATGTCGACTGGAAATTACTTTTCCAAAAATCTACTCTTGAATACATCCCAAGTAACGTCTGTACCCTCAGCTTCATACACTGGAGACAATTCTCCCACCAATGTTTGGCTTCCTCTATTACCATAAACGTCCTGATAGTGACCTTCTGAGCATCATTGCATGCCTTAGCCCGAAAGATCTTCACGATTTAACAGATCCATAGAAGAACACCTTCAGGGTCATAAGCTCCCTTGTAAGAGGACGGGTTATTCCATTGGAACTTATCTAGACCTTGAAATTCAGCTGGTCCTCCATTGTTATTGTTCTGATTTTGTCCTATAGCATTGGCAAGCAATGTCAAAGCATCAGCGATAGTCTAGTAGGTCCTACCTCTTCCTGCCATGTTCTTGTACTGTCCAAGACATCCATTTAATACAAAGAACCAAGTAGGAAAAAAAACTATAGGTACTTAATACTACACATCATTGTCTATAATAAATATAGACAATTCACACAAGAGCACACAAAAAGATAACATAACAGACACATACCCCAACATGTAGGATAGATCAGATCTGATGCCACTAAATGACACACACACACACACACACACACACACACTTATAAGTGAATATATAAAGAAAAATATGTTGTAACAAAAGTGGTTCTGGTTTATTTAATCTCTAGGTTTTGATGTTAACAAAAGGATTAAATTTGCTTGGCAAAGTGTTAGTTGAGATCTAACAAGTGAGTTCAGTTTAAGCAGGAATGTCCAAAATAATATAAGGTATACAATGCTTGGACTCTTACAAATAATTACCCATCCAAAGGTTATTTAAACTGTTTATATTTTAATCGATAAGTAGACTGACTTTCTTTAGTAGACGAGGCTATAAATGAATACCTAAATAACTTGTTAGGTACAGCAAGTCCAAAGACTTGAAAATAAGTGCGTCCAGCTTGCCACGTCAGTAGACGAGTGCTATCCTTGAAACTCAAGTATACATCCATAGTTGCTAACTAAAATTCAGTAGAAATCCATAGTGCACATCATTGGACGGAGTTTCTATAAGGACTTAGCAAGTCCAAAGACTTGTGTGGTTGAGCGCTTCTGCCACATCAGTGGACGAGCATTAATAAAATCTTGTGTAGATGCATTCTTAAAACAAAGTAGACGGTTCTATATATTCTATATCTTTACTACATTGAACATGATTTAATGCAATCTGGTCCACGATGAATTTATTTCAAATGATTGATATTTCTTTCAAATGAATATTTTTTCTTCCCATTTGTTTTAATGTCTTGTTTCCCTTGAGAAAATTCATAGTACTATCAAGGAAATACAAAAAACAATAAGTACAATTGGAATTGCAAAACGATCTGTACGATGACATCTTTATTGCTGAACAAAAGATGGGTTATACACAAAGGAGGAAAGACAGTTTTAAAGGTACAATTGCTCAGAACAATGAGCCTCCATTTTGTGATTTCATGATAACCAAGGATGCTTTTCAATACGGTCAAAATCAAGCTATCAGTCTCAACGAATATCATGCATTTAACGCTATCTCTATAACGAGACTATTCAAATAACCGTTGAAAATTTACAATAGAAGTTGAAGACCGCTATAAATGTCGAAGGTCTCAAGCACTGAAGAATAGCTTTTGCCATTTGAACAATTACAAGATATTCAAAGCTCATATTCTCGTTGTAAATAAAAAAGTCTGTAATTCACAAGGTTGAGTATTTGTAAAAATATTCAGTAGATCTTAAATCTTCATACCCTCACATATAGTGAGTTAGAAAGATCTTAGAAAAATCTCAGTGATAGAGTTAGAGCCTGAAGAGGCTTGTCAAGAAAGTAACACTTGTAGCCTGGAGAGGTGAAGAATACTTGTTGCAGAAACTATTTGGAAATAGTGGAGAAAATCCTTCAAGTAGAAGGGACTGGACGTAGCTCTTGGTTGGAAAAGAGTGAACCAGGATAAAATACCTGAGTGAATTTTCTATCCCTTATCTTTTACAGTTTTATTTATTTTTACTAACTGTGGGATTTGATTTTGGTTTTGTTAATCTTTTAAAAAGGATTTCTTGTGTGATTAATCTTTTTATCTTCTGCTTGTGAAAAAGTTTCTCAAAAAGGGTTTTTGAGAAAATAATTAACAAACACAATTCAACCCCCCTTCTTGAGTTTGCCTGTGCCAACTTCAGTTGGTATCAGAGCTCAGCCTTGACAGGGTTGAGCATCTAACAAGTGCTTAGGCAGTACGATCCTACAATCATGCTTGCAAAAGGACAAGCTATTGACAGACCCCCCCTCTTTGAAGGAACGGATTATGATTATTGGAAAAAGAGGACGATGCCATTCTTGGATGCACACAATGCTGACATCTGGAAACTAATAGAAAATGGCTACACTGAGCCAAGGAGTGAAGCTGGAGCTGCAGTGCCTAGAGCTGAATGGAATCAAGAGCAGAAAAGCCAACATCAACTAAACTTGAAAGCTAAGCACTATCTCATGTGTGCTATCACCAGGTCTGAGCATGACAAGGTTCATAGTTGCAACACAGCTAAAGAAATCTGGATACTCTTGCACTAGCTCATGAAGGTTCCTCACAAGTGAAGGAATCAAAGATAAGCATGTTAGTTCACCAGTATGAGCTATTCAAGATGGTAGATCATGAAACAATAGATCAGATGTTTGGAAGATTCCAAACAATCACCAACAGTCTCAGGTCTCTTGGAAAGGTCTATGAGAACAGAGATCATGTGAGAAAAATTTTTAGAAGTCTCTCAAAGCAGTGGAGATCTAAGGTAACTGCTATCCAGGAAGCAAAGAATCTGAATACTCTTTCTCTGGAAGAGCTTCTGGGTTCATTAAAAGTTTATGAACTTGAACTTAATGAAGATGAAAACTCCATAAAAGGAAAGTCCATTGCCTTAAAGGCCAAGAAAGCTAGTTACTCAAAGGTGCTTAAAGTTGCTAAGTCCTCAGATGAAGTTGATTCATCAAATAATGAAGATGACTCAGATAAGGATGAACTATCCTTCATCTCCAGAAAAATCCAACACATGTGGAGAAAGAAAGGTGGATTCAGAAGGAAGCAGTTCAACAAAAAATTCTCCAAGGAGAAGTCAGATTCCAAGGAGAAAGGTCCACCCCCGTGCTTTGAATGTAAGAAACCAGGACACTTCAAAGCTGACTGCCCAGAGCTGAAGGAGAAAAAGAAATTCTTCAAAAAGAAGAAAGGCTTGATGGCTACATGGGAGGATCTTGACCTGTCTTCTTCAGATGAATAAGATGAAGTAGGAGAAGAAGCAAACATTTGCTTCATGGCTGACACTGCATCAGAAAGGGAATTCACTGATGCTGAGATAATAGAATCTGATCCATATACTCTTCAAACTGTTTTTGATGAATTGCTTCATGAATCATGCATACTGTCTAAAGAGTATAAGAGTCTCAAAAGGAAGTTTATTAAACTTTCTAGAGATTATGATAAGGTCTGCACAGTAAATCAAAGCCTTAAGGATGAGAATGAAACATTAAAATCAAACAATGTTAGTCTGACTGACAAGACTAAGTGTAAGTCTAATAGCTCTCGTGAAGTTGAACAACTGAAACAAGATGTGACATACTTGACAGACTCTCTGTCAAAACTGGTTGGTAGCTTAGATAAATTAAACCTTAAGTTAAGATATTCTAGATCACCACATGACAAATCTGGCATTGGTTATGATAAAGAGAAGCAAGATGCATCTCTAAATAAACCAAAAGTTCATACACAATATAAGGCTTTTAAAGTTCGTCCACAGTATACTAAGTCAAAACCAATCCCTTCCAATACTTACTGCAAAGTACGTGGATAAAGTGGGCATGTGTCATCTAAATGCATATATAACAAGCATACAAAGCATTCACGACCTATGATCACTAACAAGAAAGGAACCAAGTCAATTTGGGTACCTAAAGATAAGATAATCCATGTTGCAGATCCACTTAACAACAGGAAAGAAACAGAAGTCCTGGTACTTGGACAGTGGGTGCTCACGACACATGACAGGAGAAAGGTATGTGTTCCAAGACCTTAGACCCAAATATAGTGACTGGGTCACTTTTGGAGGAAACCAAAAAGGAAAGATCATTGGTATAGGTAAAATTGGTAAACATCATTTTCCCTCCATTGATAATGTTCTATTAGTAAATGGTCTTAAACACAATCTGCTTAGCATTAGTCAATTATGTGACAGTGGGTTTGCTGTTTCATTTAATGAGAATATGTGTTTTGTCAAGAAAGCTGATGGATCACTCTTATTCACTGCCCAGAGGAAAAATAATCTGTATAAGATTGACTTAGAGGACCTCTCAAATCAAAGTGTCTCATGTCTAGTGTCCATTGAGGATGAACGATGGATTTGGCACAAAAGGTTGGGTCATGCAAGTTTGAGATTAATCTCAAAACTGAAAAAGCATAACCTTGTAAGAGGTCTACCAAACCTTAGTTTCAAATCTGATGCTCTCTGTGATGCATCATAAGGGAAAACAAGTCAAAGGTTCCTTTGAATCTAAGAATGTTGTTAGTACCAACAGACCACTAGAATTGCTACGCCTTGATCTCTTTGGTCCAACAAGGACTGCCTCTATTAGTGGTAAGAAATATGGTTTTGTCATAGTAGACGACTACACTAGATGGACATGGGTTATGTTCCTTGCTCACAAGGATGGGTCATTCAAGGTCTTTTCTGTATTCTGCAAACATGTACAGAAGGAAAAAGGCATGTGTATAGCTTCAATTAGAAGTGATCATGGGGGAGAATTTGTCAATTAGCTATTCCATGAGTTTTGTGAAGAAGGTGGTACTCAACACAACTTCTCAATACCAAGAACACCACAACAAAATGGTGTGGTAGAGAGAAAGAACAGATCTCTTCAAGAGATGTCTAGAACTATGCTCAATGACAATTTTGTCCCTGAGCACTTCTGGGCTGAAGTTGTGAACAATGCCTGCTACATTCAGAACATAATATACATTAGACCTATTCTGAATAAGACTCCTTATGAATTGTGGAAAGGTAGAAAACCCAACATTTCATACTTCCACCCTTTCAGATGTAAATGTTACATTTTGAATACAAAAGATCAACTTGGTAAATTTGATGCTAAAGTAGATAATGGAATCCTTCTAGGATTTTCTGAAACTTCAAAAGGCTTTAGAGTTTATAATTCTAGAACTTTAGTTGTAGAAGAATGTATTCATATCAAATTTGATGACAAACAGGCTTATAAGAGACTATCAGAGCTAGATGAAGTTTTTGCAGATCTTAATCTAAATATCTCAGGAGAGAAACCAGAAATCAAGTCTGATATCCAAGTAGACGACACTTCTCAACAACAACCAGAAACGTCTACCTCTCAATAGGAAAATGCTCAGAAATCTAGGTATTTCAGAAACTACCATCCTCAAGATCAAATCATTGGTGACCCCAATGAAAAGCTAAGAACTAGGTCAACCTTCAGAGAACAAAGTGATTCTGCTTTTGTATCTGAATGTGAACCAAAAATAGTGGACGAAGCTCTACTGGACGAAGGATGGATTCTTGCTATGCAAGAAGAGCTAAATCAGTTCGAGAGAAGTGAAGTCTAGACGCTTGTACCCCTGCCTGAAAACAAGTCAGTCATTGGAACAAAGTGGGTCTACAGAAACAAGCTTGATAAAGATGGTAAGGTTGTGAGAAACAAGGCAAGACTTGTTGCTCAAGGCTACTCTCAAGAAGAAGGTATAGACTATACTGAAACGTTTGCACCGGTTGCTAGACTAGAAGCTATAAGAATTTTAATATTGTTTGCTTCACATCATAGCTTTATGCTTTTTCAAATGGATGTTAAAAGTGCCTTCTTAAATGGCTTTATTAATGAAGAAGTATATGTCATGCAACCTCATGGCTTTGAAAATACAAATCACCCTGAACATGTTTATAAGCTTAATAAAGCACTGTATGGGCTTAAACAAGCTCCTAGAGCTTGGTATGATAGGTTAAGTTCCTTTCTAATGGAAAGTGGTTTTAATAGAGGAAAAGTAGACACAACTCTATTTAGAAAATCTATTAAGTCAGATTTCATTATAGTACATATTTATGTTGATGATATCATTTTTGGTGCTACTAATGAATCTCTATGCAATGAGTTTTCTAAGTTAATGCAGAAAGAATTTGAAATGAGCATGATGGGAGAACTCAAATTCTTCCTTGGACTTCAAGTTAAACAGTCTATGGACGAGGTGTACATCCATCAGACTAAGTATACAAAGGAACTTCTAAAGAGGTTTAAGATGGATGATTGCAAACCAATGAATACCCCTATGCATCCCACTTCAATACTGAACAAAGATGATAAAGAGAAAAAGGTAGATTAAAAGGTATATAGAGGTATAAAAGGATCTCTTTTATATCTGACTGCCTCTAGACCTGATATAATGTTCAGTGTTTGCTTATGTGCTTGTTTTCAATCGGATCCTAGAGAGTCTCATCTCTTAGCAGTTAAGAGAATATTTAGATATTTAAAAGGTTCTACTAATATGGGGTTGTGCTTTAAGAAAATTGATGATTACAGATTAGTTGGTTTTTGTGATCAGACTGTGCTGGAGATAGAATTGAAAGAAAAAGCACCAATGAAGGATGTCACTTCATTGGAGCTAACCTAGTATCATGGTCAAGCAAAAATCAAAGTACCATTGCTCTATCAACAGTTGAAGCAGAGTACATATCAGCTGCAAGTTGCTGCTCACAACTTCTATGGATCAAACATCAATTGGAGGACTATAATGTATTTGTAAGTAGTATTCCACTTATATGTGATAATACAGCTGCAATCAATTTATCTAAGAATCCGATATTGCATTCTAGAGCTAAGCATATAGAAATAAAACATCATTTTATTAGGGTTTATGTTTAAAAAGGTGTGCTTGATGTTCAATTTGTAGATATTGACCACTAATAGGAAGATATCTTCACTAAACCTCTTACTGAGGACATATTTATCTTTATAAGAAACCATTTGAATATGTTGTATGTGGATTGAGCTTGTATACTTATTGTTAATTTGGTCGTCCATTACATGTTTTCTTTGCACATCCACTAGTCATGACGTCCAGAGCAAGTAAAATCTACGCGTCCACTACCTATGTCTTTACGCGTCCACTCTTAGTCTTGTGTGGACTCGTCTATGCACACATTTATTGCTTATATTAATTTGTTCTTGAACACATTTATATAAAATGCTTCTCTTTCCTTGCTGAGTCAGCTACCATCATCAATCCCATCGTAACTTTTTACGGTCCCAAGTTACCAACGCCGTTTTACACTTAATGACATGTCTTGTCATTTTTTTTTTGGAAACTGTTGGTTTTCAGAAATCTTTAAAAGTAACCTCTTTCCCTCTGAAAATCTTTTCGCGTCTCTTCATCCCTATCAAGCTCTCTCTCTGAATCTTTCGAACTCTCTATCTCCCTTGTTCTTCCAAAGATCATCTTACTCAACAATGGCTCCAACCTCTGCTCCCATGCCTACTTTTGCAACTGACACTGTAACAGCCTGATTTTTAATTACGCTGTTTAACCGGTTAAAATATAATTAATTATATTTTAATCTAAGAGTTACAAAGTGATTTTAACTAAAATAAAGTCATATTCACAGTCTATCTTATGGTAGAAGGCTACGGTGAAATTTTGGGTTGAAAAATCAGACGGAGCCCGGTCTGCGTTTTTTTAACTGACAGTATAATTTTATACTGACAGAAAACCCTAATTTGACCCGAAAGCTGAAATTTGTAGATTTTTTATATTTTGTCCTTGAGGAAGTCTACTTTCCAAATTTCTGATCAGAAATAAAATATTATGTTTATTCGGACGAATTTTGGTAAAAGTTCGGACGGAAAACAGTCGGTGTTTTCACTGACGGTAAGATTTTAATGATCAGAAAACCTAATTTTGACTCGTGAACGAAATGGTTTATATTTAAATCATATTTCTAACGAGTTTGGTTGTTTTGAAAATTTTCAACCGAAAATGACATATTACGCTTTTTACGGGCGTAAAACCCTAATTGGGGAACCGACGGGGTCGGAAACGAAACTGAAGAGACCTGTCAAGAGAGAGGGACAATGAGTCATACATGATGACTCATGGAGGATGATTCACCAAGCATTTATGAGCATTAAATGCTAGTAATCGTGACTTTTAGGTGAAAATGACCAAAATACCCCCAAGCTTTCGCGGGTATTAACAAGACACAACTACGCATTCTTAACCACTCATTTTACATGTTTGTAAACCTCTCAAACCTCTTCAATTTCTTGCATACACCTCCAATAAATCATACCTATTTTATTTTGCTCTCGTTTCATTATTTTCCTCTCAAAAACCGAAATCGGGTAAATGACGGAGCTGCATACGGAATTTCCGGGAACCGCTAACGGATAGGATCGGTGACTCATTGGTGAGTCACTATGTGTGACCCAAAATAAGCCACATCTCCATCAAATATGAGCCACATATTCTTAACCATGATTAGCCAAAATAACCTTAGTTAAGTTAACTATTAACTATGGTTAATCATATATTAATTTAATATTCACAAAACCCATTATTTGGACTCTAAGAAACTAAACAAGGCCTAATATCTAGCCTATATATACCACCAAAACCGCAGCCCCTTCACTCACACCTTCATTTTCTTCATCTTCCTCACCAACTAAGTTACAAAACCATAAGAACACCGAATCCCTACCAAACATTTGACCCTCTTCCTTTCTGAAACTCGGAAAACTCTCAACATAAAAGTTGTTAATCTTTATCTCTTATTTCCAAAAAGCTAAAGATCATAAAAATTAGATAATTGGATTGGGAGATAGTATCAAAATACCGAAAATGCCCAGAATTCTCAGCAACCCACGAAACAGCAGAAAGAAGGCCCTTTTTACCCCTGTTATGATCCGAACCAAATGAAACCTTCAACACATAAGTTGTTCCTTTTCTTTTTATCTTTCTAACAAGACAAAGTTCGTGAATTTTGGATGATTATATTGTGAGATACACTCACAATACCATCACACCCTCAAGCTGTCCAGTTTTCAACTTAGTGAAGGTTGATCATTTTCTTCATTTCTTCAATCTTCAAGAGGTAAAATCTCATCTCCTTGATCATCTAAGCTTTCGTATTCATGTATTTCTCATGTTTATGCCATGAATCATATTTTTCCATTTCTAGATCTAAAACTTTGAAAATTCATAGAAAATCATAGAAAAATCCTTTTAATGTGAAACCAATTGCTATGATCTTTTTATGTCTTCTACTTCCATAATTCAAGAGATTGAATCCAAATAAATTTCCTAGCCTATTTTTCTAATATGGGCCGAAACCCTAACCTTTGGTGTTAGAGGATTTTGTTTCAATTCTTTTAGTTATGATCATTGGTTTTATTATTATAAATACTTAAGGATCATTGATATAAGAGTTTATGAAGTTTTGAAATCCCTAGCCTTATTTTGGGTTGTCATATCCGAACCTAGCCTTTTGTGGTTAAGGATGAATTTTGTTTGATTAATTCATTCTTATGTTGATTGGTTGAAGGTTGATTTAATAAACCGTAGGGTCGTGACGAGGAGTGGGAAGTTCGTATTTCCGGAGATAAGCTCAGGTGGGGGAAAGAATCATTCTGCCGTCGGAATCGATAAGTAGCATATTATATAATAATTGTGTAGAGCGACCTAAGCCCTACTAGTAGTTGAGTAATCGACAAGACCAAAATCATATTGGAAACATTTTCTATAAAACCAATTGTGATTTGGGGATTGTAGGTTTATCGACGTTAGGATGATTTTATCTTATCTGAGGTTGATTGAATTTATTATTATTATTGCATTGCTTATGTGATATTTTGTGGTATTTGAATTATTTTATGATATTGTGTTATGCATGATCTGTCTGATTTTTAATATTGTGCTTAGCTGATTTTTAAGTAAGGATATGTGTTGTTCGGGAGATAATTGTTTGGGTGAGAGAATAAAGGTGATTTAGAGGTGCCTAGCCTAATTAAGTGGTTTTATCTATGAGGAAAAAGGTGTTGAGACTTTGATGGAAGGTTTAGGCACTAGGTTGTTATTGATGTAATTTAGGGACATTCATTTATAGATGTATTGTTATTCACAGTCGTGTGAGTGGAACACACGAGGTCAGGATATCCTATTTTGGGATATCGGATATTGCGGGTGAGTACCCTACGGATATGGATGCCGAGGTAGACTACCATAATATTCTTTTAGTTCTTGACACGTTCGCATATTCTTGGCACTGGACCATTCTGGATTGATACTCCTTGACGCGTTCGCATAATCTTGGTACTGGACCGTTTTGGACTAACACTCGCTTAGTCGTTGACGCGTTCGAAAGTTATTGGCACTGGACTGTTTCGGACTACTGACTAATGTGACAGGAGTAAAGATGGCCACATCAGTATAAAGTCTTAGTTGTAGGGGCTGGGGGTAGAGGATGATATAGTGAATTGAGGATGATTGTTGATTTTGAGTGATGCGTGTCTGTGGCTATTATTATATTATGTGTTATGTATTCTGTTCCGCTTTTGATGATAGAAATGTTTCTTATCCCCTGTATCTTTTGGTATGTTTTATTTTATCTTGTTTGGGATCGTACTTGAAGACCTTGTGGCTGAGCTGAACAAAGAGGGGTTGGATGGAACTCCCTATGAACCGGAAGCTGGAGGTCGAGTCGTGACCCATGGTGATTAGGGTCTAGTTAGTCTATGGCCAGTGCGTCTCATGAGACATTTTATATTTTCCTCTAAGCACAACTTATGTTTAAGTATATGCCTGTGAGGGATCCTACTGAGAGGACACCCTCAACAGTGTTTTGGTAATGTAATAAATAAACATGTGTGTATTTATATATTACAACCTTGGTGTGTTTAATTTGCAGAAGTTATATGATTGTTTAAATAAAGTTTTAATTTTTACATACTTTTCACGCTAAGTGCACGATTAAGGAATTAATTTAAACTAATAAAACACCGGGGCACAACGGGTTGTCTCAGACACTTTGTCCATATCTGTGGAACATCACTTCAATTTTGGGATTCTACAAGAATACAATTTGGATGTGAGTAATTTCATTAACGCTGCTGGATGGGATGGAATCTTTTTGGGAAAGGTCACAGTGTATCCCGATTTGATAAGGGAATTCTGGAGAAGACCAAAGATCTCTGAAACAGAAGTTGTTGGGTTTGTGCTGGGAAGGAAAGTGATAGTATCAGAGAAAACCATCTTTGATGTGATTGCTTGTGCTCAAGAAGGATTGGTCTTCACGGAGAACTAGGAAGATGACCTAAGTGGTCCAGAGACAATTGTTGTTACCCTTATGAGGCAAGACAACGTGAGAACTCATTCTTGGAAATCCTCTGCGATGAAAGATCACATCAGGATTCTTCACCAGATTCTGAACAAGGTGGTGCTGCATAAGATCGACTCTAAGGACAACTTATCAGCTCTTCACAAGTTCTGCCTTTGCTATCTGGTTTTTGAAACAAAGATTAACCTACCCAGGATCCTATTTCATCGCTTCAAGGATGCCATTACCAACCGAGAATCTGCTTCTCACATTACCTTCACTCATCTTCAGTCAAAAAATTTCAAGCAGCAACGCGTGTACGATATTCTAAGTGCAAAGCCTAAGGATGAACAAGAAAGACTCCTTCATGAGAAAGAATTGCAAGCTGTTGATTTTGGCAGAGTTAATCTCAGTGGCATGCAACTCAGCACATATAATCAAGTGGAGTTGGCAGAGCTTGAAGAGAAAATGAAGATTAAGGAAGAATCACTTGAAGCCAACGAAGCTGCAATCCTTGTTTTAAAGAAAGGAACCAAGAGGAAGACTGTGGCTGTGAGGCAACCCATTCCTAAGAGGACTACTAGAGGATCTGTCCCCTCTGTATCTTCAGGTGCTACTCTTCCACCTCCACCAAAAAGGACAAGGAAAGTCGTCATGCCTGAAGAAGAAGATGATGATGAACTACCTATTGCTGCCAACCTAGAAAAACAAGTTGCTGCTGCTGTTGTTGGTCCTATTGCCAAGAAGAAGAGGCAACCAACAAAAAGGGCTAGAACAACTTTGGTTTCTGAGGTAGTAATCTTTGCTGATGATCCTGTTACGTTAGCAGTAGATGATTTAGTGTCTAATTTAGGAACTCATGATGATAATGTCTCTGTTCCAAATGATGTGGACAATGTTTATGTTCCTACCCTGCCACAATCACCACCCTCACCACTAACACATATAGATAATAGCATTACCATTGGAGCCCCCTTTCCAAAACCCTTGAAAACTTTGTTTCCACCCATAATTCCCTCTTCCACTCTCTATAATGGTAAATCTGAAAATTGGGTCAAAGTACAGAGAGAATGGAAAATACTTTTCCACACCATTCCACAAGAATCAGAACTCATTCTGACTAAATGGTATCCCCTGGCTGAGTATGAGTATGAACCCCTCAACATTTATCCATACTGAGTTAATCCTGAACCCCACACTCCAACAGGCCCATTCCCTTCCCAAATGTTCAATGAACATGGACCTCTCCTCATCTACCTTCCCCAAGAAAGTTTCCCTGCCAGAAAAATCTACCCCAACCAAGTGAAACTTCCACCCCTTACACCATTCACTGATGGAGTAGAAAGAGTTATCATATCTGATTGGCATACTGATCCCATCAAGAAGGATCTTGGGAGTGTTCTCGAGAAAAGAGCCAGATCCTTCAGGAAAATTCCTTTTCTCATGGACAAGACTACAAAATGGATGACTTTCAAACATCCAAGAGTATATGGAGCTGCTGTTGACCAGTTTGTGGACACTCTCATGTATGAGATGCTGAAATGGGAATTCAGCCATTTCAGTGCAGACAGAGCTGCACGATTTGTCCCTCCAACCTGGTTAAGACACTCCACTTCTATAAATGTTGGAGTCAAGCCGAACAAGATCTATCCTAGGTTGTCAATGATTGATCTAAACAAGGACAAGGACAGGAAGCATCCAAGGCACAAAGGAAAGATGCCAGTAGTTGAAGACATTATGATGGATCTCAGTTCTGAACCTTTTGACCACTCACAGATGGATTACATTCAATCCTTGCCAATTGAGATGATCACTGAGGCTAACTATGCAGGAGCTTTCTGGCAATCCCACTTGATTCACTGCACCAGAGAAGCCTCCACTTCTGACCTGACTGCTGAATAGAAGAAAGAAACTCCAAAATTCAGAGGCCAATGTGGACTATCTTTTGTTAGATATATGATCTTCAAGGATCTGTGGGGTCTGCCAATAACCAACCGTGATGTGGAAATTCCTAATCCAATTCACTAGACAAAGGATAGCCCTGAGCCAATTCTACAATATGCTTTTGCCACAGCTTCAACCTCATCCTCTAAGCATACAACTGAAGAATTAATTGTAGAAGGCCCTAAGCTGAATGTTGAAATCCTTTCAAAACTTGCTTCTGAACCTTCAAATCCCTTAGCTGATGCCGTTGCTGTTGCTACTGTCCCTTAGCAAGTTCAAGATACCTTGGCCCCTACAAATGCTATGGTGGCTCAAATGCTGGCCTTATTAATGGATTTTTCAAAAAATCCAAAATCCAAACCAACCCCTTCCACCACCTCCTTCTTCCTAAAATCTCTTCTTTCTTATTTTGTTTTACTGACTATGATGGTCTACTCCTTTTACCTTTTTGTCTGATGACAAAAAAGGAGGAGAAAGAAAAGAGATTAAATTTTATATGGAGTTTTTGTTTGAAAAGGAACATTTTTTTGCCTGCTTAAGTTTAATCTATTCATCTTTTTGAAACATTGCCTTGACTTCTTATGCCTAAATTTTGTCTAAAGTAAATTATGCTCTAATAATGGTTTGATCTGGTTATTCACATATGTTTGATAGGCTCCTATCTTGTTCTGATAACTTATATCAACTTGCAAATAAGACTTCGTTTTATATGTCTTAACTGCTTTGATCTGTTGAATGCTATGTCTTAGGGGGAGCCTTGCAAGCTCTCTTAGACTTTGCTATTTGAATTTTATCAGTTTTTGTCATCATCAAAAAGGGGGAGATTGTTGGAACCAAAGTGGTTCTGGTTTATTTAATCTCTAGGTTTTGATGTTAACAAAAGGATTAAATTTTCTTGGCAAAGTGTTAGTTGAGATCTAACAAGCGAGTTCAGTTTATGCAGGAATGTCCAAAATAATATAAGGTATACAATGCTTGGACTCTTGCAAAGAATTACCCGTCCAAAGGTTATTTAAACTGTTTATATTTGAATCGATAAGTAGACTGGCTTTCTTTAGTAGACGAGGCTATAAATGAATATATAAATAACTTGTTAGGTACAGCAAGTCCAAATACTTGAAAATAAGAGCGTTCATCTTGCCACGTCAGCAGACAAGTGCTATCCTTGAAACTCAAGTATACATCCATAGTGCCTAACTAAAATTCAGTAGAAGTCCATAGTGTCGCGTCATTGGACGGAGTTTCTCTAAGAACTTAGCAAGTCCAAATACATGTGTGGACGAGTGCTTCTGCCACATCAGTGGACGAGCAGAAATAAAACCTTGTGTAGATGTGTTCTTAAAACTAAGTAGATAGTTCTATATGTTCTTTATCTTTTCTACCTTGAACATGATTTAATGCAATCTGGTCCACGATGAATTTATTTCAAATGATTGATATTTCTATCAAATGAATATTTGTTCTTCCCATTTGTTTTTATCCGATTTAATGTCTTGTTTCCCTTGAGAAAATTCATAGTACTATCAAGGAAATAAAAAAAGCAAAAAGTACAATTGGAATCTCAAAACAATATGTACGATGACATCTTTATTGCTGAACAAAAGCTGGGCTATACACAAAGGAGGAAAGAAAGTTTTTAAGGTACAATTGCTCAGAACAGTGAGCCTCCATTTTGTGATTTTATGATAACCAAGGATGCTTTTCAATACGGCCAAAATCAAGCTATCAGTCTCAACGGATATCATGCATTTAATGCTATCTCTATAATGGGACTATTCAAATAACCGTTGAAGATTTACAAGAGAGGTTGAAGACCACTATATATGTAGAAGGTCTCAAGCACTGAAGAACAACTTTTGCCATTTGAACAATTACAAGATATTCAAAGCTCATATTCTCGTTGTAAAGCAAAAGTCTGTAATTCACAAGGTTGAGTATTTTTAAAAATATTCAGTAGATCTTAAATTTTCATACCTTCACATATAGTGAGTTAGAAAGATCTTAGAAAAATCTATGTGATAGAGTTAGAGTCTGAAGAGGCTTGGCAAGAAAGCAATACTTGTAGCCTTGAGAGGTGAAGAATACTTGTTGCAGAAACTATTTGGAAATAGTGGAGAAAATCCTTCAAGTAGAAAGGACTGGACGTAGATCTTGGTTGGAAAAGAGTGAACCAGGATAAAATACCTGAGTGAATTTTCTATACCTTATCTTTTACAGTTTTATTTATTTTTACTAACTGTGGGATTTGATTTTGGTTTTGTTAATCTTTTAAAAAAGATTTCTTGTATGCTTAATCTTTTTATCTTCTGCTTGTGAAAAAGTTTCTCAAAAAGGGTTTTTGAGAAAATAATTAACAAACACAATTCAACCGCCCCTTCTTGTGTTTGCTTGTGCTAACTTCAAAATATGCATATATAAATAATAAACGTAAACAAGGTAGCGAGTACCACATGAACTGAAAACATAACATTTGCGGAAAGAAATAAAACCTAAATAGAGGAAAACATAAAACCCAAAACCCCGATGTCATATATTGGAGCTGGTAACCAAGTTCCGGAAATAAATCGAAACTAACTTTGTAAAAGACAATGTCCTAAACTACGAGCGACCGAACTTCTCAGGGTCACTCCTCAACAGGCTGCTCACCATCCTCTTAATAAAACAAGGTACATGCAAAGAAACAAGAGAAGATAGGGAGTAAGAAACCGTTATATAAACATAATGGCAATAGGGTAGTTAGAAAGATGATCATGCAACATTTCTATAAACATATCACATAACAACAACACTTAACATATTAATACATCATATCATATCCAATCAACTTATGCTGTGCGATGCAGTGCTACTCCACTACTTTGTTATGCCTGTGGATCCATAACTATCTCAGGAAGACAACTTTGGAGTTACATATCCACATTGGCCAATAAGCACCAACGTCGGCAGTTCACCAAACCATGGGTGAACCCCTTGTATAGTCGATGCACCTTACTCTCGGATGCACCACCATGGGGGGCCATAATTCACCTAACTCTCAGATTAATCAACACATACTGCCAGTTCACCTTACCCTCGGGCAAACTCCTCTGTGTTGTAACTTCTCCCACTAACAACTCCAATATGTGAATGCATGTGAAATCATCAAACAAACAACAAATTACAATAAACACCTCCACTTTGACAATAAGCATCAATGTTTAACGCCATCAACACCTTGACCAATAAGCATCAAGGTAAATTTGACCAATAAGCATCAAAGTCTATCAATGTGCGTTGACTCCTCATCATCGTCTTAACCATCATAACATTTTCATCATTAATTATCTTTGTTAAGGCTTATAACGTTAATTATAGGATTGGACTATCTCTCTTGTTGTTACTTTAGTTATTGTCTTATTTCATCATAGGAAAAATCTGGGTGAAGCCACCCAAAATCCCTCTTAACGTCACATACTGATTAGGGAGCACGATTGTCCTAACCCCCAGCACGAGCGTGCTAGCATTAAGCACGGTCGTCCTGTTTAACGAGCACGACTTACTGGAGCATGGCCGTACAATCTGGGTAGAACGTTTTAGGAATTCTCGCCGAAATCCCTAGAGCACTCATAGATCAATCCTATTGTCTTTAAACTATACCATTGAGTGTTAATCTCACCCCTCTTTACTAATCTTCATGTCTTATGAGCATTTGCAAATTAATCTTTAATTCTTTCTTCATTACTAACATCCCTTAGTCACTCATAGATCAATCCTAGGGTATTAACTATACCATTGAACATTAATTTCACACCTCATTACTAAGATTCATGTCTTATAAACATTGGGGATTAATCTTTGATTCTTGCTTTATTACTAACATCCCTACATCTTTGATTAATGTGTTTATAGTAACAACGACATACATCAACATCCACATCAAGTATCAAAGCATTCAAACATGGCATAACATCATCGTCATCAATAATTTCACACAATTCAAACATGCCAACATATAGAAAACATATATATTCATGTAACAAACAACATCAATTAGGCATATAACACATAACAGGGTCATGGGTTAACCCTTTATCTTACGCTACCCCAAGGCCTAAATGGTCATACTAATGCCTTCTCCTCATACCTGGTATGAAGATCTATATTATTGCCAATTGTAAGGGAATCTACTCTTGGCTCCCTCGAACGGCTCGATGAATTCCTCAAGCCTTGGCCAAAACATCAACGGGAAACCATTGATCTCCAAGCCAAGCCTTGATCAAAACATTAACAAAATGGTTAACTGTTTTACCTTAATTGCGTGACTTCTCCCCAATCGAAAGCAAGATCGCCAAGAACTTCAAAGTATTCAAAGAGAATAGGAATGAGAGGTTTCTGTCGCAAAAGGATTATGAAAAAGTGTCAAAATGAGGGTTTTGATTCGCAACCCTCCAAAACTCACTATTTAAACTGACCGGCCCCCAGCACGGGCATTCTTAAAGGAGCGGTTCTGCTCGTGACGAGTCGCGTCACAGAGACCCACACATGAGCACGGGGTCGTGTTGTGTAACAGACTGATTTTTAATTACGTTGTTTAACCAGTTAAAATATAATTGATTATATTTTAATACGAGAGTTAGAAAGTGATTTTAAATAAAATAAAATCATATTCATAGTCTATCTTATGGTAGAAGGCTACGGTAAAATTTTGGGTTGAAAATTCAAATGGAGCCCGGTCTGCGTTTTTAACTGACAGTATAATTTTATACTGACAGAAAACCCTAATTTGGCCAGAAAACTGAAATTTGTAGATTTTTTATATTTTGTCCGTGAGAAAGTCTACTTTCCAAATTTCTGATCAGAAATAAAATATTATGTTTATTCGGACGAATTTTGGTAAAAGTTTGGACGGAAAACAGTTGGTGTTTTCACTGACAGTGATTTTAATGATCAGAAAACCTAATTTTGACTCGTGAAAGAAATGGATTATATTTAAATCATATTTCTAAAGAGTTTGGTTGTTTTGAAAATTTTCAACCGAAAACGAAATATTATGCTTTTACACGGGCGTAAAACCCTAATCGGGAAACGACGAGTCAGCGGGCTACGCAGAGACCCGTCAAGAGATCAGGACAATGAGTCATACATGATGACTCATGGAGGATGAGTCACCAAGCATTTATGAGCATTAAACGCTAGTAATCATGACTTTTAGATGAAAAGACCAAAATACCCCTAAGCTTTCTCGGGTATTAGCCAGACACATCTACGCGCTCTTAACCACTCATTTTACGTGGTTGTAAACCTCCCACATCTCATCAATTTCCTGCATCCATATATACTCAACCATACCTATTTCATTTTGCTTTCGATTCATTATTTTCCTCTCAAAAACCAAAATCGGGTAAATGACGGAGCTGCGTACGGAATTTCCGAGAACCACTAACGGATAGGATCGGTGACTCATTGGTGAGTCAGTATGTGTGGCCCAAAATCATCCACTCCTTCATCAAATGTGAGCCACATATTATTAACCATGATTAGCCAAAATAACCTTAGTTAAGTTAACTATTAACTATGGTTAAGCTAATATTAATTTAATATTCACAAAACCCATTAAACAAATTCCTTATAACCAAACAAAGCCTAAATCTAGACTATAAATACTCCTCAAAACCGTGGCCTCCCTCCCCCTTCACTCACTTCTTCATCTCTTCCATTTCTTCAACAACTTGATCATTCTTTCACTTTTTTTTATTATCTAGAGGTAAACCCTTACTTTTATGATCTTAGTTATATTCCTCATCTCCTGAACTCTCTTTATCAACCACTACTTCGGATTAGAGGAGAAGAATTGAGAGACAAATCTCAATAGTTGCAAGAAGCCTTTGTTGGAAGCTTTGAAACCAAGTTGGAGCAGTCGCAGTGAGGGAGTCTATAAACTGTCTTCAACCGTTGGATCATTCCCAAATTTTAGAATAAGGTTTCAGACTTGTGGTTCTTCATATCCAACTGTCTGAATTTGGAAACAACCTCCATAGTGTGAGATATGAAGCTCGGATAGTAGGCATAGGAGGTGAGAAATTCAACCCGGATACCATCTAAGCTGTCACCAAAGAATTACGATCTCAGATGTTGTAACCGTTGGATCAGGCTACAACTTTGTGCGATGGTTTAGGAAGGATAGTGCTTCATTGTCACCGTTCAGTTTTCTAAATAGAGCTCTGTGACCAGAGGAATGGAGCTCGAACAGTAGCCCTATTTTGGTAGCTTTTCCCTAGTATTCATGAGCTTATTTTGAATCCGATTTTCCCTAAGTCCAGTCATTGATCTCGTAAGTTTTTCCATCGATTTTGTCTCTTGATTCAAATAGATTTATTTATTTGAAACCCTATTGTTGATTCGGTTGGTATTCGGTGTTTCCGACGAATTTTGTTACTCGTACGTGTAATCGGGATGGAAAGCGTAACGGTGGATGTGTAAGGATGGGTGGTGGCAGATTTGTGGATGTTGTTGGACAGCGAGCTGAGGTTCTTGGTAGTAGCATGGACGCATTTGGAGGTTGTACGAGAAAGTGCGCACGTCAATCAGGTGGGGGAAAGAATCAT
This sequence comes from Sophora flavescens, assembly GCA_030762895.1. NCBI lineage: Eukaryota > Viridiplantae > Streptophyta > Magnoliopsida > Fabales > Fabaceae > Sophora > Sophora flavescens. The sequence goes on along the minus strand of CM061066.1, from coordinate 111,402,334 downwards.
CCTATCGTCAGAATCGATAAGTAGTATATTCTATAATAATTGTGTAGGGCGACCTAAACCCTACTAGTAGTTGAGTAATCGACAAAACCAAAATCACATTGGAAACCTTTTTTGTAAAACCAACGGTGATTCGGGGATTGTAGGTTTATCGACGTTAGAATGATTTTATCTTATCTGAGGTTGATTGAATTTATTATTATTGAATTGCTTATGTGATATTTTGTGGTGTTCGAATATTTGCTGATATTGTGTGATGCATGATCTGCTTAGTTTTTAATATTATGCTTAGTTGATTTTAAGCAAGGATATATGTTGTTCGGGAGATGATTGTTTGGGTGAGAGAATGAATTGACTTAGAGGTGCCTAGCTTAATTAAGTTATCTAATGGATGAGATGTGACATAGAATGCGAGTTGAGGTTATGATGGGAGCTTGAGGTACTAGGTTGTTATTGATCCGAGATAGTGAGATTCATATAGAGGCTTTGATGCAGATACTTTTTCAGTCCATGACGCGTTGATCTGATTTATCCTATCAAAAGATAGAAGTGCACTATATTACCTATCAAAAGATAGAAGAGCACTAAATTGAATCATATCCTACCAAAAGATAGAAGAGCACTATACCGGATCCTATCTTATCGAAAGATAGAAGTGCACTATGCCGAGTTTTATCCTATCAAAAGATAGAAGTGTACTACACTGAGTTCTTTACATCAGACTACCATGGACTACTGATGAATGTGAAAGGAATAGAGACAATTATGTTAGCATAAGGATTTATATGGCATGAATTGAGGGTAGAGGGCAATATCATCATTTGAGGATGATTGCTAATTATGGGTGTTGATTGTCTGTGACACTTATTGTATGGTATACTATGACTCTTTTCCGCTTTTGATGATAGAAATGTTTCTTATCCCCTATATCTTTCTGTATGTTGTATTTTATTTATTATGTGATCGTATGAGAAGACTCTGTGGAGGAGCTTGATATTGAGGAGCTGGATGGGATTCCATATGAATCAGATGTAGGAGCACAAGCTGTGGACTCCAACGATGTAGTTTAGTGTCTAGGTCCAGTGAGTCTTATAAGACGTTTTATATTTCCGTAAATGTTAGTTTGTTTTAAGATGTCTGTTAGGGATTCTACTAACGGGATACCCTAAACAGTGTTTTGCTAACTCTGATGCAAGACATATATGGTGTATGTATTATATATAAAAAGTGTGATGCTTTAACTTTCAAATGTTATATGTTTATAAGTTAAGTTTTAATTTTGACGTGTTTTGGAATACACGTTTAACGTTAAGTGCGTGGTTAAATAATTAAATAATAAGGTTTTAATTTAATGGTACAAATGGGCACACCGGGGTGTCATGTTGCACCTTAGCACGATCGTGCTCATGCGCCAGAAAGGATCTTTTTACAAGAAAACCCCACTCAACCCCAATTTAACTTCCCTAAGTCACATTTCTAATAAAGTAGCACAACATACAACTATACATAACACAAATAAACATATAAAGGCTTATATATGAAAAACGGGGTGTTACATATTTAAATCGAGATAGTGTAACTCTTATATTTTAGTCCCTTATCAATCATATTTTAGTCCTTATTAATATAGGAGAATCCTCTTTTTGGTTATCTCTTGAGATCTTATCATAATCTCCTAAGGATCCTATTTATAAATAAATACCAAATCTGTCTCTAAAATTCCATTTCATTTTTGACCATGTTAGAGTCCGCTTTATGATTTGGTTGTGAAATATTAAATTATAGATATATCTCTAAGATTTCTAATGACAACAAGAAAGCCTCAATCGAACACTTGTACCTCAAGATATGTGCAAAATATCAATCTGTGCGCAATTTAGACTGAAATAGGAGCCCTTTATGCCCTAACTTGTTTGTGTACCATAAGACTCTACCTAAACTCTATCTCTCAAGACTCAAGACTGAAAAAATCTACCCATCTTCATCTCTTAGGTTTTCACTTACTTTATCTTGAGAATTCTTGAAGGAAATTGCTATTGTTCATCGTTCCTCCGTTTTTGGCTAGAAGGACACCGCTGCCAATACTCTCTTCTTTTAGTGTCGATTTTATCTTTTTGTTTGAGTTTTGGACTGAAAACAAGGTAAATTTTCGTGTGCCATGTTCTCCTGATTTCCCCCTTGAGTTTCTTGAATTTGAAGCTTAATCCATGTGTTTTCGTTGTCGTTCTTGAGGAAGATATCAAGCATTTGTGAGACTAGACTCAAATAGACCTTTTACCTCTTCTCGTTTCTTTTCTTTATAGTTTAATCTCAAGGTAAGTCATACCTCTTGTTCAATTTTCGATTCTCTCTTGGCTTTGGGAGTTGTGGTCCTCTTTGTGAACTTTTCGTATTTGTAATGGTAGGAATTGGCGAATGAGGCTTTGATTCGACACTCTCATCCCTTTGAGGCTTGCAAATTTGATTGAGGTATATGGAGAAGGGATTAGTATGAACATATAGGCTTTGGGTTAGCATAAAATAAGGGTTAACCCATGACCCTATTGCATGTTATGTGCCTTGTAATGCATGTTTGCTAATGTGGTTGATAATAACACTATTAATTGTCACTGTTATATGAATGATTGATGATAATATGTTACAACATGATTGAATGTTATTTGTTAATGCTGATGATGATATGCCATGGTTAAGTGTATTGATGCTTTGATGCTATGAAATGTCATTTTGTCGTATGGACATGTTAATTAAAGATGTAGGGATGTTAGTAAAAAAAACAAGGATTAAGGATTAATTCCCAATGTTCATGAGAAATGAAGACTAGTAAAGAGGGGCGATATAAATGCTCAATGATATAGTTTAAAGATAATAGGATTGATCTATGAGTGCTCTAGGGAGTTTGGCGAGGATTCTTTAAATTTTCTACCCAGACCGTATAGTCGTGCTCTAGTAAGCACGCCCGTGGTCAATGTCAAGACGCCATGCTGGGAGTTAGCACAACCATTCTCCCCAGCCAGAATGCGATGTTAAATGGAAATTGGGTGGCTTCACCCAAATTTTCCCCATGATGAATCTAGACAATAATTAAAGTAAAAACAAGAGGGTAAAATGGTTAAGACGGTAACGATAAGTTACCTCACGTTGATAAACTTTGATGCTTATTGGTCAAAGTTGCCTTGATGTTTATTGGTCAAGGTGTTTTTGTTGATAAACCTTGATTCTTGTTGGTCAAGATATTGATGGTGTTAAACTTTGATGCTTATTGGTCAAAGTGGAGGCGGTGGCTATGATTGTTTGATGTTGATGCACATTCACTCATGCATTGGAGTTGTTAGTGAGGGGAGTTACGACATATGGTAGTTTTTCCAAGAGTAAGGCGAACTGGTCGTCCGCGATGGTCTGCCGACGTTTGTTAATTTCGTGCTTATAAACCTACAACCTCCTCCCACCCACCTTTTACATTGCTTGCTTAATTTGTTTGGATTCTGGAAAAAAATTCTTTCATTAGAATTTAAAGCAAAGTAATATATATATTTTTTTAAAAAAATAATAAGTTTTGATAGCGCTTATTATGATATCGCGCTATTAAAGGGTAAATTTTTGCTCATTGTTTTTCCTCAATGATCTCATAGGCTCCCCTAAGTTTTTGATCATCAAAGCACCTCCTGCAGCGGAATCCAATGAAACCTTGACTTGATAAGATATTCCATTATAGAAAATATGGACAATCAAACACTTTTCAAGCCCATGATGATGATATTCTTGCAATAACCCTTTAAACCTATCCCATGCTTCAGATAGTGTGTCTTTGGTTCATTTCGCACAAAACTAGTGATTTGGTTCCTTAGATGAGTAGTCTTGCTAGGAGGAAAGTATTTGTCTAGGAAACATTCCTCCAGCTGCTCCCATGTTGTTATAGACCCTGTAAGGAGAGAATACAACCAAGCTCTAGCGTTGTCCGTCAAAGAGAAAGAGAATAATCTCAGTCAGATAGCATCTACTGCAACAACATTGTGCTTCAAGGCCTCACATAACTCCAAGAATACCTCCACACAAAGGTTAGAATCTTCGGTTGGAGTACCTTCGTATTGATTCTGTTGAACAAGAAGTGAGGGCTTCAAATTGAAGTTGTTGTCTTCAATAGGACGTCGTGTGATGCTATATCGTAAGCCTCGCGCACTTGGTGCAGCATAGTCCTTATGTAGCTTATTTTCATCATCATTAGCGGCCATGACTGGAGTAGATTGTATTTTTAGCCGCTTCTTGCTCTCTTTGCAGTCTTCTTCTTATGTGAAATGTCGTTTCAATTTCTAGGTCCACTTTTAAAAGTTATCCAAAACTCCCAGACCTTCGCATACAAGAACTATTGCTTGCAAAGAGGAAAATAAAACAAGGAAATATGAAAAGATAATTAAAACAAAAAAAATCCAGATTAACTAATATGCAAGTAAAACTGATTTCAACAAATCATAGTCCCCGACATCAGTGCCAAAAACTTGTTGTGTATCGCAAGTGCACGGTTTTGCCAAGTAGTAAAATTATCTTTCCAGTAGGACTATGTTGATGAGTACTAGTATGTACAATTAAGTTTATCTAGACATAATCGAGTTTAGTAGGGTGACATCAAGAATTGTGAATTCCGAAACTAACAAATGGTAGAAAATCAATGTATAAGAATTTCTAGGATTCGGGTTCACCACGGTGATGCTTAACAGTTCGTAACAATTTCCTTCTTTCTCTACTACACTACTTTTGAAGGTAATGTACCTTAGGTAATTATCGTTTCCTTTCATAAAACGCTTACGTACCCAATTAGACCGACTCCTGCTTTCGTGGTATCAATCATCATATCTCATCTTCCATATGGCCGAGCATTAAGTGTTGTTTAAATTCAGTTCTGGAAAATTCAGCTTGGCAAATTGGGAATGGTCTTCAAGTAAATTTTTGGATTGACAGATGGCTTTCTAGTCCTATTGTTAATCTGCAGGATATTTCAGATGTCTCTCATTCTTTCTTAACTGCTAAGGTTGCTGACTTCATCATTGATGGGAAATGGATTACTCCCGAATCTCTAGCAGTCCTTAGGACTGAAATTGAGCAAGTAACAGTTCCTAATTCTAAATGTGAAGATCAATTGATGTGGATTAACTCAGATTCTGGTATGCTGACTTCCAAAGATGCACACAATTTCCTCATTCTAGCTGGTCAGGCTATTCCTTGGGCCAAACAGATTTGGAAGACTTCCATACCTCCTTCAAAATCATTTGTTCTTTGGAGAATCATGCATGGTAAACTCCCTACAAATGATAAGTTTTGGTCAAGGGGTTGCATAGTGGTTTCAGTGTGTTGCCTATGTTATAATTCTGCTAAATCAACCAATCAATTATTCTTGGAATGTCCCTTTGCTAAATATATGTGGAATTGGTTTTCAAACTTGCTAAACTGTAGCATTAACACTACAAGATTTCTGTCTTTGATTTCTATTTGTAACAAGGCTTGGAGTCCTCAAACTCGAGACACTGTGGTTGTTGGAATCATCAATGTTATTTCTTCAATTTGGTTTTGTAGAAACAAAGCTAGATTTGATAATATAAAGATCAAGGTAGCTCAGCTATAAACTTGAGTATCTCTAATGTTTCTTTGACTGGAAATTCAATCTCGAGTGCAATGTCTTCTTCTATTTATGAGCTTATGTTCCTGAAATCTTTGAAAATTACAATACATCATTGCAAATCACCAGTTATTTCAAAAGTGGAATGGTTCCCTCCAATTGATGACATGATCAAGATAAATATAGATGGTGCTTCTAGAGGGTCCCCGGGGTATGCAGCCTGTGGCGGTCTATTTAGAGACAAAAATGCTCATTTTCTTGGTTGCTTTTCGGAAAATCTTGGTATTAGTTGATGCAATGCTAGCTATTGAGGTTGCATCAAAAAAAGGATGGAGGGATATCTGGCTTGAATGTGACTCTCAATTGGTGGTTACTGCATTATCTAATTGTAATATTGTTCCTTGAAAACTCTAAAATAGGTGGATTAATTGTTTTTTGTTAACTAGGAAGATGAAACTCATTGTTTCCCATATCTTTAGAGAAGGAAACCAAAGTGCTGACAAACTTGCTGCTTATGGTCTTTCTATTAGCAGTTTAGTTTGGTGGGATAACTTCCCAGATTTTATTAGGGTGGAGTTTTTCAGAAATATGTATGGCCACCCTAAATATAGATTTAGAGATTTTTCAAATGGATAAGGTTGATGTCCCCCTATATTTTTTGTATTCTTTTTCATTCTTTTTCATTCGTTTTAATAAATTTTGTGTGCTGCAGATGATAGGTTGTTTCTATGGTGCCAACCTAGTTGGGATCATTTTTACCATTGTGATGCCTTTGCATGCCTTTTGATTAAAAAAATTTATCCTATTTTGGGATTAAAAACACAGGTTCAGTTTTTAGAGTTCAGATGCTAAGGTTCTCCTTTCAGTGCTTCCCTAATATCAAAATCATGCAAACATGTGGCCAAGAATATTCATAAGCAGTTGGCGCGCTAAAAACTGAATCAAAAGCAATTTAATATTGAAAAGAGGGGAAACTCAGATTACATGTTAATACAACATGGGCTAAAACCAAATCCTAAAATAAGAGAATTACTCAAACATGCTCATGGAGATACAAGTCATAAGGATCTCAAAATACATTCAGAATATAGGAAATAAAACACAAAGAGGAGGATAGGGAAGAACTTTATCGAAATTCCATTGTTTCTCTGTGAACCTCTGGTCTAATCCCATAATCCTTGGTGTTAGTTATGTTTATCTATGTCTTGAAGACCCTTTTCTGAGCCCCTGTATGTTCCTTTTATCAATTCCTTCTTTTGTAAGAGTCCATTCATCGATAAAGGGGAATAAAAAAAAATGTTTATTTGTTATGATCCACGGTAGTGGCAGCTACCACGAGTAGGCCATAGAACACTCTAGCTCACTTTAACGAACACGCATGATGAGGTCTGTTATGATCCATGGCCGTGGCAACTACCATATCCAGGTCGTGGAACCTGTAGTATACTGGCTGAAATGGGGAGCAGCATCAATGGGTGTGGTGCATTCCGTGGCCATCCTGTGGAACTTGCAATCCACCTACCTGTGCAATAAAAACAGACCACAGTCATCCGAACTATAGATAAATTTAAAATTCATGCTAAATGCTAAATATTTACATGAAAAATGTTTAAGAATTCAGCAATTAATTACTAAATACAACATAAAAGATATGCATGATTCACACACATCAATTTAGGTGCGTGTACCATAGTGCAGAAGTTGTAAAGCACTTGACATGGCATGAGGATAATAGGATTCAAGATGGCAATCTTTGACACCCGGTGGATTCTCCTCAATGGGTAAAAATTGATCACATTTACCCACATTTTGGGCAAGAAGCAAGAAATCTACGCCTTGTGTTGTAACCCACATAGTGGCCAAAGTAGCACTCACAGTATATGGCTGGTGATTTTGGTAATTTATAACCTACCTCCGTTGTTATGCATAAAGCACAACCATATGATATTGTGTCTATTAATCTTTGGGCTCAAAAAACTAGGAAATGATATAGACATATACTCGACTCCTTTAATCTAAAACTTGAAGGAAATGTGGGAGACATGTGTGGAGATGTACGATGGGTTAAGAACAACAAGATTCACTTTGAGGGCTATGTTGTTTGGCTAAATCAATGATTTTTCAGTGTATGACAATCTGTTAAGATATAGTACCAAATATTAGTGCGCATGCCCAATGTGTGAAGATGGTACATATTGGACGTGATATGAGCCCAATAAGGAGCATGGACCAAGGAGCACTATAAGGACTTGGTGGGCCTATGACAAGAGCTAGAGCCAAGAAAGTCCAAAAAGTTCTAAATCAAATGGTGACTACCTTGATGGAGGCAAGCCCAAATGCAAGTCTTGATGGAATGGAGTCCAAGTTGGTGACTTACCCCATTCAATTAGAAGACCCATGATGATGATGATGATGTTGGGCGTGCAAAGCATTTGAGTCCACTTACTTGTTCTATTTCAATTCAATAAGTGTAATTATGTGAGTGGATCCTATTTTGGTTACATTACTTGGTTACCATAAAAGTGGGCTACACTAAGTATTACATGATGGTCAAGCCCACTTGCCATGTGTCACACGATTTTGACTTTTTCTTTAGAGGGAATCTTTTGGCTTGCAAGCTTAATGTAACTCCTTTTTAATTATGTGTCATTATATTGTTTTTGTTTAAATAGGGGGTTACACTTTTAACTTGATTAAGAATGGGAGTTAAGTGTAGGCAGCCACATAATGGGAGTAAGAGCATTTAATACATCAATTAGTGGCTTAGTTATGTGAGTTATTAGGGGGGGTTATGGTATCTTTGTGTAAGCCAAAAGTTGGCAGCCACACTACTATATGTAACACGCCCAAAAACATGAATATCATAACTTGGATGTTGAATTTGGATTGAATCCATTTGTAAGAGAATGGTTCTCTTTGGTTCTTGGTTGAGTCACTCTTGTTTTTATCAAGAATTGAAGATTCTTGTGACGAACTTCATTAGGCTTATCAAACCCCTTGGTTTGTGGTGCCTACCCCCATCTCATTCTTTCTTCCATTTTCTTATTTTCTTCTTTTAATTTACAACACAATTCTGACTTGGTTATTATGATTGGAAAATTCAACCTAAGATCATAAAAAAGGTAACCTGTCCATTTGGTTGTCATCAAGTGGCATCAAAGCACAGGTTTGGTTGAATTATTTTGTTTTTGTTCTTCACCTTCTACCTTTCTTCTTTTCTACCCAAAAACCCAAAACAAAAAAAAATTGTTACTTTGATTCTATTTTTGAAGGGAATTTCGTGGTTATTGTGTTTATGCCCTAAAACAAAAGTTTGCCATTAGTTTTTCTCTTCCCATCAAAGTATAAAAAAATATTTTCCACAATTTTCAAAAAAATTAGAAAATTCCAGTGCATGATACATGAAGGAAAAGAGAAGAGAAAATCCTATTTAGACAAATTGAGTACTTGAAACACTATCCCTTCTTTCTTGTTTTCATTAACTCTCAAAGCTTTCCTTTTTCCAGCATTTCCTTTTGTTTTCCTTTGTTTTGATAAGTTTTGTGAATTTTGTTTCACGATTTTGGATTTGTTGTGTGGATTGGTGTTTGACTCCTCTAAGACCTAAAAGAGAACAAATTGAGTGTAAAGAGGCAAGAGTGAAAATTACATCTTGTATGGAAAAAGCCTAATTGAGTGAAATACACTTGTGTGCACACGGGAGAGAGGATGGTGAGGAATTTTATAATTTCTTGTTATTTTTGATATTGTGTGTTTCAAGTGATGGTAGCCCATGATGATAGTCCACCTCTTTCTCCAAGGTCCGCGGTTCTTCATGCTAGGATGGCTACTCAAATATAGAATCTTACAAGGAAAATGGAGAAAATGAATGCAAATTTTCGTGAACAAATTGCCAACCGCCAAAACCATGAAGAATCAAATCATGGAAGTGGATATGAGAGTGAGACCGAAAGATGTAGAAGAAATAGAGGCTATAAGGCAGGGAAGGGAGATGGAGAAGATAGAATTGAATGGGTCAAGATTAAATTTCCTACCTTTCATGGGAAGAATGATCCCGAAGCCTACTTGGAGTGGGTGATGAAGATGGAGCAAGTATTTGATTGCAACCATTACAATGAAATTAAAAAAAAAAAAGTGAAGGTAGCCGCTCTTGAATTCAAAGACTATGCACTTGTTTGGTGGGATCAATTGCAAAAGGAGAGAAAAAGGTATGAGGAGGAGCCATTTGAGACTTGGGTAGAAATGAAACAAGTCATGAGAAAGATGTTTGTTCCAAATCACTACCATAAGGATCTTCACAACAAATTGCAAAGATTGACCCAAGGATCCAAAAGTGTTGATGAGTATGGAGTTAGCCTTGCTTACGTCAAACATTAATGAAGATAGGGAGGCTACTATGGCTCGGTTCTTACATGGTTTGAATCAAGAGATTCAAGACATAGTGGAGCTTCAAAATTATGTGGAGCTTAAAGACTTGGTCCAACAAGCCATAAAGGTGGAGCAACAACTCAAGATGAAGAAATCCAAGTATCCTCCTTCAAAGTTTTCATCTTCAAGTTGGAAGGAAGAATCAAAGAAGGAGGGCACATCAACTTCCAAGGAGGTCGTGACAAGTGCACATGGAAAGAAGTCTATGGAAGCAACTCCTAGTCCTAGAAACGGTGATGTGAAATGTTTCAAGTGCTTAGGCCATGGTCATATTGTTTCTCAATGTCCAACTAAAAAGACAATAGTGTTGAGGAATGAGGAAGTTGTCACACAATCCGAGGAAGAAATAATTATGGAAGGAGATTTGCTCATGGTGAGGAGACTCTTGGGAAGCCAAGCCAAGGAGCATGATGAGAGCCAAAGAGGAAGTATCTTCCATACAAGGTGCTTGATCCAAGGGAAGTTATTTTCTTTAATTATTGATGGTGGGAGTTGTGATAATGTTTCTAGTGCTAGATGGTTTTGTGACTAAGCCACACCCACAGTCATATAGACTTCAATAGCTTAGTGAAGTTGGTGAGATGGTTGTATATAAGCAAGTTAAATTTCTATTCTCCATTGGAAAGTATCATGATAGTGTTCTTTTTGATGTGGTGCCCATGGAGTCAATTCATATGTTGCTTGGTAGGCCTTGGTGATATGTTAAAAAGTCAAACCATGATGGATACTCCAATAAGTTCTCTTTTGTACATCAAGACCGAAATGTCACTCTTACTCCTTTATCTCCAAAAGAAATAAGTGAGGATCAGCTTAAGATGAGAGAAAAGAGAGAGAAAACTAATGAGAAATGAAAGTGAGAAAACTAATGAGAAAAATAGTGTGAAAATAGTGAGGAAAAAGATAGTTATTTGGCAACAAAAAGTGAAGTAAAGAGAGCTTTGACTTTAAGGCCGCCCCAATACATACTTTATTGCAAGGACTTTTGTCTGAATGCTAATGCTTTTAATGAACTCTCTTTGCCTAGTGGTGTTGAAACTGTTTTGCAGGAATTTGAAGATTTAATCCCAAAGGAAGCACCCCATGGTTTTGAAACTTGCATGGATTCCCAAAAGCTCACTAATGCACATATTCATGTTTTACCTCTTCTTGAAAAATCTATTGAACTTAAATTTGAAGCAACTAATGTGCATGATGGGAAGTTTCCTAACTTATTTGTTACATGTGATAAGTTCTTTAAATATGTTTTTGAACCTAGATATTGGGTTTGGGAGCACATGAGAATAGAGAGGTTTCATTCACAAAGAAGATCCAAGCTTCAACCAAGAAGAGATGAGCTATTACAAGTTTTGGCCAAGATTAATGAGTATGGTGTTATTGAAATTTTCAAAGTGGATGAATTGTTTCCTTTTGATGTAGGTGGTGAAGATTTCAATTCGAGGTCGAATTCACTTAAATAAGGAGGGGATGATATAAGCCCAATAAGGACCATGGACCAAGGATCACTACAAGGACTTGGTGGGCCTATGACAAGAGTTAGAGCCAAGAAAGCCCAAGAAGTTCTAAATCAAATGTTGACTACCTTGATGGAGGCAAGCCCAAATTCAAGTCTTGATGGAATGGAGTCCAAGTTGGTGACTTACCTCATTCAACTAGAAGACCCATGATGATGATGATGATGATGTTGGACGGGCAAAGCATTATAGTCCATTTACTTGTTTTATTTCAATTCAATAAGTGTAGTGGGTTATGTGAGTGGATCCAATTTTGGTTACATTACTTGGTTACCATAAAAGTGGGCTACACTAAGTATTGCATGATGGTCAAGCCCACTTCCCATGTGTTACACGAGTTTGACTTTTTCTTGGGAGGGAATCTTTTGGCTTCCATGAGGTCGGCGACGACCCTTCTGACGTCCGATGTAGGGCCAAGGCATGACTGAGAAGATGGTGTGGCAGAGGCCACATACTCATCTCCCAGGGATCCCAAACCATATATGTGGACCTTCTTGTTCTTGCCACCAACCTGAAGTTGACACAGGGAAACACAAGAAGGGGGGTTGAATTGTGTTTATTGACAGTTTTCCAAAAAGCCTTTTCTCAAACACTTTTACGAGTAGATCAATAGAAACAACACACAAACAGGAAAACCTTTTTAAATGGTTAATAAACTCATATTCAAAACCCAACAGTTAGTAAAAACAAAAACTGTAAGAGATAAGGGTTAGAAGATTTACACAAGTATTTTATCCTGGTTCACTCTATTCCAACCAAGAGCTACGTCCAGTCCCTTCTACCTGAAGGTTTTACCCATTATTCTCCAAATAGGTTACAAGTATTCAACACCTCTTCAGGCTACAAGTATTCTTTCTCTACCAAGCCTCTTCAAGCTCTAACTCTAACAAAGAGATTAACATATTTGATCTAAGAACTCACTATGTGTAAGGATTTGAAAGTTTAAGATCAACGATATTTACACGTAAACTTGTTTTACAAATTCAACAGAGTTTTTACACTATGACATCAGTGCTTGTATATATGCGTGTATCTTTCTATTTTTCTTCTTGAAGTTCTTCAAGTATATATAGATGAAGTGCTTCTCTGTCTTGATCTTCTTCAATGGTCTTCAATTTGTATCCGTTTAGACATAGCATTAAATGGTTTGATCCATTGAGATTGATAACTTGATAAGCTTCTTGGAGAAGTGCTTTTGATTATCAGAGGAACGCTCAAAGTAGAGTTGTCACTTCTCTGTTGTACCAAAGGTTGCTTTCTGACTTTCCTTCTTTGTACTTGACTTGATCTTTACAGCAATGTAGTTGACAGAGTACAAAGGTTGATGGTTTCTGTTGAGTCACCGGCAAGTGTACCGGGTCGTCGCAAGTAATAAAATAACACGGTAAGAATTTATCGAGGTCGAACACAAGGATTGGGCTACCAATTCAACTAATCCGCGGGAAATTAGATACGTTTGGTCAAGTAACAGAAGGTGGTTGAGAGAGAGAAAATAGGATCGCATTCAAATTAACAAATCAAATAAAATAATTAACTAAAAAACTGAAATTAAAATGTCCAAGGTCACAAATCCACCTACCCAATCATGCATACCCAAGTGATGATGAATTCCTCCCTAAGTTCAATTACAATGTCAACCGGGACCCCCAAATTCTCCTATATCCACTGTCGTGCTCAATAGGACGTATTCGACGATTGAGTTAATTACTTACTAGGTCTCATAACCCTAATCATCAAACTCTATTAATTCTTGTTCCCTATAGGTTGCACTAATCTCCTACTCACTCTCGTGCAATATTCAATTAGTGATCCCAATTCAAGTTCTAAATGCGAATTGCTGACTAAGCCTCATCAACGTTAACAAGTCAATCACGCATGCATATGATCAACGCAATCAAATCAGAATTGGAAAACATTAACTGAGAAAAGAGAGAAAGACATACATCACATCGAATCTACACCGCCATGGGTGGCTTCATTGTTCCCTCAGGCGAGGGGATTAGTTCCTCATGCTCATAGACAAACAATCGGACATAACCACCATAGTAAAATAAGAAAAAGAAAAAGGGAGACGCAGCTCCAAAGAGACAAGAAATCATCCTAAACGCTACTCTAAACAAGTGGAAAAAACTAGGATTCGGATCTCTCTCTTCTGATCTGAAACAGCAATATATAGAGTTCTGATTCTGCGCTCGCTCGTGAGGCGAACATTAAAATTGGCGCACATTCAACTTGGACTCTCGCGAGGCGAGCATCCTCTCGCGGGGCGAATTTCAGTTTTGGCCCAGCCTGAGTTTGAATGATCACGAGGTGAACTGTGATTGGCGAGGCGAGACCGAAAGGATGACTTCTCTGGCACAGTCAGGCCTTCAGGTTCGCGAGGCGAGATGGTGACTCGCGAGGCTAGTATCTCCAGAATGGAAATTTTCACTGTTTCTTGACTTTCCTTGACTCTCGGAGCTTCACTTCTAACCTGAAACAATAAAAAGAAACAAAAAGCGTAATTCTATTCAAAATAGACTAAAAACTACTAAAAATGCCTAGAACGAGTTCAAAGTCTACTTAGGAACAAAACAAGGCAAATTTGGGCGAAAACGAGATTGAACTCGAATAATTTGCACAAAAACCACAGTCTATCTAGTTATAAAACTAGATAATCCAGAGGCTTATCAAAACACCCCAAACTTAAACCTTGCTTGTCCCCAAGCAAGCTAAAACTCAAAAAGGACTCAAGACTTGGCAAGCCTAAAGGATTCAATCAATCTTCGCACAAATTTCATGCAATCTTAACAAAACAGTTTTTCTCCAATGATTTCCCCCCTTGCATCAATGTAATCCCCACATTAATTTACTTTAAACAATTGAGAACTTCATCATTCATGCAATCATTAATCTAAGTTGAGGATCAGAGTCACACACAAAAGGAAGATCACCAATTTCAAACAATTGCCTTCCTCACAAGGGTATGTAAAATTTCACTCATTCGCTCAAATTTGTCTAGGCTATCAACTTTTCACTCAAATTCACATTTCAAGAGCACTTCCCATGAATTTGATTTTTATCTCAAAAATAGTTCCCACGAAAACATGCATGCAACATCAGAAGGTATTTTACAGGTTGTAATGGGGCCTGGCTAAGGGTAGGATGTTCAAGGATACTAGGCTTAAGTCCCTAGGAACTAAGAGAGCATGAGAATTTGACACATATTCCACTCAAATTCCTTTTTCCATTTTTCTTTTTGCCTCGGGTGACTACAGCCTTTTCCCTTGCTAAGCTTTTTGTTTTGCCCCTTTTCTTTTGGCAATTTTTTTCTTTCTTTCTTTTTTTTTTCTCAACCCAAAATGACATATCACCTTGTAGCCACCCCAAACTTAGTTTCTCACAACCATTCTCTTGCTACGCTTCCATGCTCTCCTAATCCTAAGATTGGGTTAACATGGTTTTTCAGATTTTTGGCTTATAATATAGGGTCATCAAGAAACAATAGGCTAATTAGGCTCAACGGGGCTAACTAGGGAACATGCATTAGGGATGATTCTTTTTAGGCCAAGTAGTTATTTCAAAGAAAATTGCCTAAATCATTTGATGCAACACATATAGACATGCAAACCATAAAGAGATTCAAGCAAATTCGGGAAAGTGAAACTTAAAAGTGATTCACACAATCAAAAACAAAGTTGGAGGCTTAAATCCTCACCTGGACATTTTTGAAAATTGTTTGACCGAGATACAATTCCTAGTGTGTGCACCCCCTCACCCCAAACTTGTCATAAATCAAGTAATCACAATAAAATTCTCAAAGTTCAGTTTTCAATTTTTCACATGGGGGTCAACTTTTCTAATTTCAGAACCTAGGGGGAAATCATCAATGGTCAAAATAATTCATGCAATCAATCTATGCTGAATTTAATTATAATCCAACAAGCTTGCCAACACACATTCATACACATACTCTTGATATTCTCAAATTATTCAAGAGCGACAAACAAAAAAAAAACAAAAACAAAAGTGAGGAAAGGAGAGGGTGCTCCCTGATCAAGTTTCCATGGTTGCCTCCTCATCCAATTGGTCTCACGGCTCCCTTCTATTGCATAGCATCCTGGAAGAACTCCTGCAAATTAAAACCCTAATTGCAGATTCGCGAGGCGAGAGATAACTCGCAAGGCGAATCTGGAAAATTGTTTTCACACTTTCCAGAATAGCAAGGCGAGTAGTATCTCGCGAGGCGAATCTGGAATTCCAAAAGACGATGATGCCCAGAATAGCGAGGTGAAAGTATACCTCGCGAAGCGAGACAGAAGCGTGAGCAAGCCTCTGAGATTCAGGGCTTCTGTCTCGCGCGGCCACTGTGGATTCGCGTGGCGAATCAAGCTTTTTTTTCTTTTTTTTAATAATATAAATGAAAATGACAGAAACTAAAAATAAAGGATACCTAGCTTGGGTTGCCTCCCAAGTAGCGCTTGTTTAACGTCCCGAGCCTGACTCAAGTCGCCCCTAAGGGTTAATCTGGAGGAAGAAACTGCTTGCAATTTGGGACTGATTCCCCATGGTGATGCCTTATCATTTGCCTATTCACCTTGAAGTTACCAGAGGTCCCTTCTAACTCTACTGTTCCGTGTGGACAAAGTTGGAGGACTTTGAATGGTCCCGACCACCTTGATCTTAGCTTTCCCGGAAAGAGTTTCAACCTTGAATTGTCAAGAAGTACCGCTTGCCCGGGCTCAAACTTCCTAGGCAAGATGTGTTTGTCATGCCTTTCCTTAGTTCGCTTTTTGTAGATTGCTTGCTTGCGGATCCCGGACGACTCATTTAAATCCAAAAGCCCTCTATAATCTGCACATACTCTCCACTCCGTGATGGTCCTTTTTGGGATCAACTCATTGTTTTCATTGACCACCACGGTTGTGCCACCTTTCAACTTCGGTGCTTTATCATCTTTTTCCATGGCTTTGTTGTTAAGCTCTTCCTTTGCACATTCATCCCTTGGGAGACTTGGAAAGGCTTCCATGTCTCTTAACCACTCAAGATAGACCTCATCCCCCAAAGGGTCTTTTTCCTCACTATCATCATCATGGGATTTTACCAACACTTGTGCAAGTGAAGAACCATGGACTTCTCTATTTGCCTTTGCCTTGACCATTGATTCCACCATATCCACTCGATACACATCCGACCTCTCAGTAGGGTGCTTCATTGCTCCAAAGACATTGAAGACTACCTCATCATCTTGCACCCTTAGAGTGAGTTTCCCTTGTCGCACATCTATCAAGGCACCCCAGTGGCCAAGAAAGGCCTCCCCAATATGAGAGGGATTTCGGCGTCTTCATCCATATCAAGCACTACAAAGTCCACCGAAAATATGAGCTTGTCCACCTTCACTAGCAAGTCTTCGACCACTCCATAAGGATATTTTATAGAACGATCGGCGAGTTGGAGTGACATCCGTGTGTCCTTGACTTCTTTGATCCCCAACCTCTTCATCATAGAGAGGGGCATCAAGTTGATTCTTGCCCCTAAATCACACAATGCCTTCCCTAGATTCATCCCCCCAATGGTGCATGGTATAGAGAAAGAACCGGGGTCCTTCAACTTTGGAGGAAGTTTTCTTTGAAGAATGGCACTACACTCCTCGGTCAAAGCAACCGTTTCCTCATCCACTATTCTCTGCTTCTTGGAGAGAAGCTCCTTCATAAACCGGGCATACGATGGCATTTGTTCCAAGGCTTCCGCAAATGGAATGTTAATTTGAAGTTTGCGGAAGACATCAAGGAACTTATTGAATTGCTTATCTTGTTGGGGCTGCTTCAATCTTTCAGGATATGGTACCTTCATGTAGGGCAGGAGGTCTTGGGGTTCAACCCACTTCTTTTTTCGGAACTCTTCATCTACAAGTTTCAGCCTTCCCCCTTGCTCCGGTGCCTTGTCACTTGCCTACTCCTCTTTCTCAGGTTGCCCTTCCTCAACATGTGGTTGTTCCGGGGCCTTGTCTTCCTCTAAACTGGTTGCACCCCTGTTAGATCCCAACACCCTACCGCTTCTAGTTGTTATGGCATTGCAATGGTTCTTAAGGTTGTTCTCGGTATCACCTGGGAAAGTGCCTGGAGGACGCTCATTTAGTTGCTTTGCGAGCTGAGCAATCTGTGTCTCTAGATTCTGAATTGCTGACCCCGTGTGAGTTGCCAAATTATCAATGGTTGTGCTTGTGTTGATTTCCAACTTCTCAATTGCCGCATTCACCTTCTCTATAGCCAACTCCCAAGGCTTCCTTCCACTGTCTGTTATTTGCAACCGATTAGTTCCTAGAAGAGCCTGTTGAGTATTGTGCTGATGGATTCCAATGTTTGGCCTCAGACCCTATTGAGGTTGTTGTTGCCCGGTTAGACCACCACTAGCATTACTCCAAGCGAAACCCGGATGGTCTCTCCTCATATACCCCCTATTCTGATTCTGACTGTAGTCATTATGTCTGTTCCTCTGATAGTTGTTCTGGGGCACACTGTCATAGAAATTGTGGCATGAGTCCACATGTTCCTGAGAGGAGTTGAACGGACAGCTCCGAGTGTCATGATCTCCATTACAATTTTCACAACCCGGAGGCATTCCCTCGTGTATCGCATTAACCTTCTTGTTTCCAGTCAAAGCCTCATTTTGCATCTTCAACAGTCTGTTTTGCTCTAGAATGGCTTCCATTGTCGCAGAACTGATTCCACTTGAGGTTTCCCTTCCACGGTTGTAATCATTATATGACATCTTCTCCAATAATGCCCATCCATCCTCAGCTGATAAATAAGAAAAGGAACCGCCAGCTGCGGCATCACAATTCATCTGGTAGCGTCCCCTTAACCCGTTAAAGAAATGTTGAACTTTGGAGACCGGGTCAAAGAAAGCTGAAGGGCATCTTCTCAAGAGTACATTGTACCTCTCCCAAGCTTCATTAAAAGTTTCATCCTCTGTCTGTCTGAAAGATGTAACGGCTACTCTTGCTTGTGCCGCTTTCTGAGGAGGAAAATACTTAGTTAGGAACTTTTGTGCCATTTGCTCCCAAGTTCTGATATTGTTCCTATCCAAGCTGTCAAACCAATCGCGAGCGACATCCCTAAGAGAGAGAGGGAATAGCCGCAAGCGAAACTCATCCTGAGAAACACCTCTTGTCCTCTGCAAGTCACAAGCTTCAAGGAAGTAGGTGATGTGCCTGTGAGGGTCTTGTCTGCCACTCCCATCAAACTGATTCTCACGGATATAGGCTGTGACACATCCTTCCACTCTGAAGGAGTCTGTATTGAGGTTGCCTCTCACGATGGAAGAATCACAATCACCCAAGTTGGGTAGACTGTACTCGAAGAGAGACTTGTAACGAGAAGGAGGAGGAGGAGGAGGGTTTTCTTCGGCCATCCTCTCAAGATTACTCGCTTCAAGCCTCCTTCGCTCCCTGGCTTCTTTCCTTAAGCGCTTCTCGGTCTTGGTGATCTCCGAATCAAATAGCAAGTCCTCTTGTGAAAGGGTACCTCGCATACAAAAAACAGGGCAAGACCAAGTGGAATCAAAGAAGTAGAGAGATAATAGTAAATAACAAATAAAAATAAAAGAATAAAATAAAAATAACTTAACCAAATAATCAAACTTCCCTAAAAATTAGGAAAATTGGTTGTGCCAATCCCCGGCAACGGCGCCAAAAACTTGTTGAGTCACCGACAAGTGTACCGGGTCGTCGCAAGTAATAAAATAACACGGTAAGAATTTACCGAGGTCGAACACAAGGATTGGGCTACCAATTCAACTAATCCGCGGGAAATTAGATACGTTTGGTCAAGTAACAGAAGGTGGTTGAGAGAGAGAAAATAGGATCGCATTCAAATTAACAAATCTAATAAAATAATTAACTAAAAATCTGAAATTAAAATGTCCAAGGTCACAAATCCACCCACCCAATCATGCATACCCAAGTGATGATGAATTCCTCCCTAAGTTCAATTACAATGTCAACCGGGATCCCCAAATTCTCCTATATCCATTGTCGTGCTTAATAGGACGTATTCGACGATTGAGTTAATTACTTACTAGGTCTCATAACCCTAATCATCAAACTCTATTAATTCTTGTTCCCTATAGGTTGCACTTATCTCCTACTCACTCTCGTGCAATATTCAATTAGTGATCCCAATTCAAGTTCTAAACGCGAATTGCTGACTAAGCCTCATCAACGTTAACAAGTCAATCACGCATGCATATGATCAACGCAATCAAATCAGAATTGGAAAACATTAACTGAGAAAAGGGAGAAAGACATACATCACATCAAATCTACACCGCCATGGGTGGCTTCATTGTTCCCTCAGACGAGGGGAATAGTTCCTCATGCTCATAGACAAACAATCGGACATAACCACTATAGTAAAATAAGAAAAAGAAAAAGGGAGACGCAGCTCCAAAGAGACAAGAAATAGTCCTAAACGCTACTCTAAACAAGTGGAAAAAACAAGGATTCGGATCTCTCTCTTCTGATCTGAAACAGCAATATATAGAGTTCTGATTCTGCGCTCGCTCGTGGGGAGAACGGCTTCTCGCGAGGCGAACATTAAAATTGACGCGCATTCAACTTGGACTCTCGCGAGGCGAGCATCCTCTCGCGGGGCGAATTTCAGTTTTGGCCCAGCCTGAGTTTGAATGATCGCGAGGCGAACTGTGATTGGCGAGGCGAGACTGAAAGGATGACTTCTCTGGCACAGTCAGGCCTTCAGGTTCGCGAGGCGAGATGGTGACTCGCGAGGCGAGTATCTCCACAATGGAAATTTCCACTGTTTCTTGACTTTCCTTGACTCTCGGAGCTTCACTTCTAACCTGAAACAATAAAAAGAAACAAAAAGCGTAATTCTATTCAAAATAGACTAAGGTGATGTTTGGAAGAGCTTATTTAAGCTCCTTTTGACTTATCTGATGACATAAGTTCTTATGCAGTGTGTTTGGCAGAGCTTATAAAAATAACTTATGACATCCCATAAGGAGTTTTTGACTTATTTTCATAAGTCACTGGGAGAAGCTTATGGAATTATCATAAGAGCTTATGCACTAAACACCCTCTCTGTGTTTTTCAATATTCGAATCCTCTCATGCCCCTTTCTTTCTTTTTACTTCTTTAAGCGCTTATGGCATAAGCTCTCATGCGATAAGGTCTTATGTAATAAGCTCTTAATTAAGTTGTTTACCCAAACGCACCCTAAAAACTACTAAAAATGCCTAGAACGAGTTCAAAGTCTACTTAGGAACAAAACAAGGCAAATTTGGGCGAAAACGAGATTGAACTCGAATAATTTGCACAAAAACCACAGTCTATCTAGTTATAAAACTAGATAAGCCAGAGGCTTATCAGTTTTGATGGTACTATGTTCTTTTATCCATGAGATAAATAGTTTAACAATAGAAGCAGCAAGGGTAAAAAACATATATTCTTTGAATCAAGTAAGGAATCATTTGAAATAAATATGCTTAAGCTTAGACGGGTTCACGTTTTAAAACTAGTGGGCGCGTGGGTCTTTGGACGTGTAAGATTAACTTATCAATGAGACAGACCCATCTACTGATAATGCGTCTAGAGACTTTTTGTCTAGTTCCAAGAACTGGACTTGCTATACTTAAGAGCTCGTCTACTGACGTGGCATCTAGTGAGACTACTCGTCTATCAAGTCTTTGGACTTGTTATATTTCATTGTATCGTCTACTTGATTTTTCTTTAGACTTAGTAACACGTCTACCTTAGTTGATTTAAGATCTCGTCTAACATAAAGTTAATAGACTCAGAATTTTACCAAGAGTTGTAGTCTCGTCTTGAGGATCAAAATAGAATTTGATAGATTCCTTACTTAATTTTAAGTTCCTCTGACTAGTATAGATCAAATAGTTCCTGCATTCTTATGACAAACAAGTTAGATCTTTGACAACAATTTGCCATACAAATTTAACCTTTTTGTTAATATCAAAACTTAAGAGATTATTAAATCCAAAACAACTTTGGTTCTAACAATATCCCCTTTTTTGATGATGACAAAAACAAATTAAATTTGAGTGAGCAAAGTCTAAGAGAGCTACAGAGCCCTCCCTAAGACAAAGCAGTCAAACTTTAAAAGGTAAAACAGATAAGTAACAGTACATATCATATATATTTTATCAGATCAATCATATTCAAAACATAGTATCATAGCTTAAACATAGTATTAGAGCTTAGAAGTCAAACCATAGAGATATATCAAAGACAACAATAAGTAACAAAGTATCAGATCATATCAAGCACAAGTATGCATGTGAAAACATATATGTATGTCCAAAAACTGATTTTATATAAATTTAATTCTATCATTTCTCCACCTTTTTTGTCATCAGACAAAAAGGAAATAGGAGTGGACCATCATTTTCAGTTAAAGGAATAAAAAAAAGAACTAAGAAGAGGGTGGATGTGGTGGAGGAGGATTCTGATTTGGTGGAGGTGGAGGAGGTTGAGCAGGAAGAATATGACTCTGTTGGAAACTTTGTAGAATGCTCATCTTCTGATTGATCATCACATTTGTTGGAGCCAAAGCTTCTGCAACTTGCTCTTTGACTTGTTCCTTGACTTCCACTTTTACTCTCTCCTCTATGATCTTTCCTATAATCTCTTCAAAATTTTGTGGCGGAGAGGGTCTTGAGCTTTCAGCACTATCATGAGCATTTGCTTGACCTTGAAAGGTGCTTAAAGCTATATAATTTTGAGGTTGATCATGTGGATGGATGACTATCAGAGCCAATGGCTGAGATGAGTGCTTTTCAGAAGTACTTTGTCTTGGAACAGACTCGACAACTTCCTCATTCCCAGTTACTGGTTGAATAGTGTCAGCATGCATATCTGGTTCTTCAACTATAATCTCTTCTTCAGTATGCTCAGTAGGAGGTGATGGTGGTGGTGATGAAGCAAGGGTGAGCACAGGAGGAGGCAACTCTTTAGCCCAGTGAACAGGACCTTCCTCATAGATAGGACTTCTGAGAGGAATTCCGAGAGTGTCCTTTTGAATGTAGAACCTGATATTGGAGAGTCCACACTTTCCTCCAACTTTTGGAATGCCTCTTTTATCTTGATCACTCAGTCCAGAGGATGAAGCTTCCTTAGCACAAGTCATCTTATGACTTATCCAAATATCAACTGCAGCATCTTCAGATATGTTTTCAACAGGTTATGACATCCAGAAATCTATTATATTTTGATCAACAGAGACATCAGTATCAACTGAGATCATGCAAGAGTTGTTAGAAGGCATTTTTGAAATACTTCTTTGCTTTTTCAGATCCTTATTCTTGTTCAAGTCTATCATTGGCAGTCTTGGACAAATCATATAAGGTCTTACTCCAATTTTTGTCTTATTTAGGATATGGAACAACCATGTTGGTGGAACAAAATTGGCAGCTCTAACTTGTCTATGCAGCTCAAACTCAATTTTCAAGAAAGCATACATGAGGTGATCCACAACATCAGCAGCTTTTCCATATACACTTTGATGCCTAAAGGTCACCCATGTTGTCTCTCTGTCCAGAATGAACTTTGGTCTTCCATCTGTTCATGACCTTTTGTGCAGAATTGTCTCAGATTTGGCTTTGCAAGGGTCCTGAGTCCAATCAGGTATAATGTGCCTGTTGACACCATCTGTGAAAGGTTTGAAGGGTGGGAATTTGATTAGGTTGGGGTATATCTTTTTGGATGGAAATTTCTTTTGTGGAAAGTGAGTAAGGGCAGGTCCAATATGATTGTATAGAGTGGATGGAAGTGGATTATTCTGTACATAAGGAATGGGTACATGCCATGGGGTGTAGGTAGGTTCAGGCTCATACTCATATTCAGGTAAAGGGTAAAAAGTTCTGGTTGACTCTGGTTCATGTTGGTGAAAGAGTATTTTCCAGTCTCTTTTGACTTTGGCCCAGCTTTCAGCTTTGCCATTATAGAGAACTGAAGGGTTTGTGTAAGGAAAGATAGTATTCCTTAATTTAGGAAAGGGGGCACCAGGGTTAATCCCTACATCATCTGGTTGATTGAACCAGGGATCATCTACAGGTATTATGGGTTGGAAATATGGTCTATTTGGTGAGGTTTGAACAGGTGAGTGGGCAGGTGAGACTATTTGTGGTGAAAAGGTTTGTGGTTCGGTGTCAGGTTGTGTTGGTGGAAAATGTAGGTCTATACACAGAGTCAGTGGGTGCAATAGCAACATTATTCCTATTCTCAAAACTTTCTACCAAAGCATCTACTGCTAATTGAACAGGATCATTAGCAGGGATGTTTACCTCATAAGTCACAATGGACTTAGCTTTCCTTGAGGGCTGTCTTCTTCTGGTTGGAACAACAGCATCAAACAGCTTCTGCTTCTTTAAAACAGTTCCAATAGGAACATTATCTTCATCATCTTCATTGTGAGACAGGATTATATTCCTGGTTGTCTTCTGAGATGTGGCAGGTTGAGGGGTAACAATAGCTTGCTCCCTAATCACAATGCCGGCAGCAGGCTTTTTAGCAATTGGTTTCCTTGCAGCAGTAGTTTTTCTTCTTACTGTCCTCTTTAACCCTAGAGTCTCAGCATTGTTAAGCTCTATTTGTTCCTCCTTAATCTTCAGCATCTCTTCTTCTTTTGCCATAGCAACTTGAGCATATGTGCTCAGATTCCTGTTGGCTATGTTCATCTTCCCAAAGTCACCAGTAGACATACCCTTCTCAGTTAGAATTCTTGCTTGCTCTTCAGGAGACTTGGCAGCAAGAGTGTCATAAATTTGTTGAGATTTAAAGATCTTTGACAATAGCTTCCCTGAATCTTCCATAGAGAATTCTTGGCAAGTTGATTTTGGTCTCAGTGATGAGATGGCAAAGACAGAACTTGTGCAGAGCTGACAAGTTATCCTTAGACCCAATCTTGTGAAGAACAACTTTGTTCAGCAACTGATGAAGAATGTGAACCTCATCCTTCATCTCCACTGACTTCCATGAATGATTTCTTACTTTGTCTTGTTTCATTAGAAAGGAATCTATTACTTCAGAACCACCAAGGTCCTTCTCCCAAGTATTGGTAAAGACCACTCCTTCTTAAGCGCAGTTGATAGTTTCAGAAATGGTCTTTTCAGAGACAACTACTCTTTTTCAGAGTACCTCAGTAGAAATTTTAGCATTTGTTACCTGAGGGTTTCTCCAGAAATCCCTAATTAGGTTAGGGTAGATTGAGACTTTCTCTAAGAACAGTCCATCCCAACCAGCAGCAGTGATGTTCTTACTCACATCCAGGTTATATTCTTTCAGAATTCCAAAGTTAAAGTGGTGCTCCGCAACAAGATTCAGCTTGTCCACATTAAAGGTTGAAGCAACAGAAGAGGAAACCATTGATGAATATTCAATGTTTAGGGTTTGGAGACAAGGGAAACAGAGTACACAAAGCTTCAAAGTGAAGAGTTCGTGAAAGGTTTTTCATAGGGAAATAATATTACTTATAAAGGTTTCGAATTTGAATAGTTTTCCCAAAAATAAAAGAAATGAAAACATGTGAAGAAAGAAGTAATGAGTACTGATGCGGCGCAGGTTTTTGAAACTGTAAAAAGCTATTGATGGGATTGATGGAAATAACTGACTCAGCATAAGGATATTATTAAATATGTCTTGGACATGAAATAATGCAAATTTAATAATAGATTTCATAGACGAGTCTAGTAAAACCATGGAAACAGTTAATGGACGCAATGCCTACTGGACGCACATGTAACATGCATTGGACGCACTTGAGCAATAGACGCAAGCATTGGACGCACAGTCAATCCACACAAAACATATTAAGATGTTTTCTAATAAAAATGAATATGTCCTCTGCAAGAGGTTTAGTAAAGATATCTGCCCATTGATGGTCAGTATCTTCAAATTGTATATCAATAATGTCTTTTTGTACATAGTCTCTAATAAAGTGATGTTTAATCTCTATATGATTAGCCCTTGAATGCAATACTGGATTCTTAGATAGAGTTATTACGACAGTATTATCACACATGAGTGGAATACTACTTACAAACACATTGTTGTCCTCCAATTGATGTTTGATCCATAGAAGTTGTGAGCAGCAACTAACAACTGAAATATACTCAGCTTCAGCAGTTGATAAGGAAATAGTACTTTGTCTTTTGCTTGACCATGAGACTAGATTAGCTCCAATGAAATGACATTCTCTACTGGTGCTTTTTCTTTCAATTCTATCTCCAGCATAATCAGCATCACAAAATCCAACTATTCTGTAATAGCCATTTTTCTTAAAGCACAAATCTAGATTAGTAGTACCTTTTAAATATCTAAATATTCTTTTAACTGCTGATAAATGTGATTCTCTTGGATCAGATTGAAATCGAGCATACAAGCATACACTGAACATAATATCATGTCTAGACGTAGTAAGATATAACAGAGATCCTATCATACCTCTATATACCTTTTGGTCTACCTTTTTATCTTTATCATATTTGTTTAGTATGGACATGGGATGCATAGGAGTGTTCATAGGTTTGCAATCATCCATCTTGAATTTCTTTAACAATTCCTTTGTGTACTTAGCCTAATGGATGTACACCTCGTCCACTGTTTGTTTAACTTGAAGTCCAAAAAAGAACTTGAGTTCTCCCTTCATGCTCATTTCGAACACTTTCTACATACGATTAGAGATTTCTTTACATAGAGATTCATTAGTAGCACCAAAGATTATATCATCAACATATATTTGAACAACAATAAAACTGGACTTATTGGATTTTCTAAATAAGGTTGTATCAACCTTTCCTCTATTGAATCCATTGTCCATTAAGAAAGAACTTTACCTTTCATACCAAGCTCTAGGAGCTTGTTTAAGGCCATATAAAGCTTTCTTTAGCTTATATAAGTATTCAGGTTGGGTTTCACTTTCAAAACCCGGAGGTTGCATAACATTCACTTCCTCACTAGTAACACCATTTAGAAAGGCACTTTTTACATCCATTTGATATAGCATTATACTATGATGTGCAGCAAATGATAATAAGATGCGAGTAGCCTCTAGTCTAGCAACTTGTGCAAAAGTTTCAGTGTAGTCTATACCTTCTTCCTGAAAGTAACCTTATGCAACAAGTCTAGCTTTGTTTCTTATCACCTTACCATTTTCATCAAGCTTGTTTCTGTAAACCCATTTGGTTCCAATAACAGATTTGTCTTTTCGAAAAGACACAAGAGTCCACACTTCACTTCTCTCAAACTGGTTCAGTTCTTCCTGCATTGCTAGAATCCAGCTCTCGTCCAGTAGAGCCTCGTCTACTGTATTTGGTTCTAACTCAGACTAATGCAGAATTATCTTGCTCTATGAATGTAGATATGGTTCTTAGATTTTCATTAGGGTTCCCAATGATTTGATCTTGTGGATGATAATTCCTGAAGTACCAAGATATCTGAACATTTACATGTTGAGAAGTTGAAGTTTCTGACTCATGTTGTTGAAGGTCATCCACTTGGTCATCAGTTTTGATAATTGCTTGACTTTCAGAATCTTTGAGATTCAAATCTGCAATAGCTTCATCAAGCTCTGATAATTTCTTATCAGGATTCTTGTCATCAAACTTAACATGTATACATTATTCTACTACTAAGGTTCTATAATTGTAAACTCTAAACCCTTTTGATGATTCAGAAAACCCTAACAAAATTCCATTATCTACTTTAGCATCAAACTTCCCAAGTTGATCTTTAGTTTTAAACATGTATCATTTACAACAAAAAGGATAAAAGCAAGATATGTTGGGTTTTCAACCTTTCCACAATTCATAAGGAGTCTTATTCAAGATTGGTCTAATGTATATTCTATTATGAATGTAGCAGGCAGTATTAACTGCTTCAGCCCATAAGTGTCTAGGGACAGAGTTATCATTTAGCATTGTTCTAGCCATCTCTTGAAGAGATCTATTCTTTATCTCTACCACACCATTTTGCTGTGGTGTTCTAAGTATTGAGAAGTTGTGAGGTATTCCATTTATGAAATAGCTCATTTTCAAACTCTCCCCCATGGTCACTTCTGATTGAAGTGATACACATGCCTTTTTCATTCTGTACATGTTTGCAGAGTACAGAGAAGACCCTGAATGACTCATCCTTATGAGCTATGAACGTAACCCGTGTCCATCTAGTTTAGTCGTCTACTATGATTAGACCATATTTCTTTCCACTAACAGAGGCAGTCCTGGTTGGTCCAAACAGATCAAGGTGTAGCAGCTCTAGTGGTCTATTGTTACTAACAATATTTTTAGATTCAAAAGAACATTTGACTTGTTTTCCCTTTTGACATGCATCATAGAGAGCATCAGATTTGAACTTAAGGTGTGGTAATCCTCTCACGAGGTTATGCTTATTTAGCTTTGACATTAACTTCAAGCTTGCATGACCTAGCCTTTTGTGCCAAATCCATCGCTCATCTTCAATGGACACTAGACATGAGACACTTTGATTTGTAAGAACCTCTAAGTCAATCTTATACAGAATGTTTTGCCTCTTGGCAGTAAATAAGAGTGATCCATCAGGTTTCTTGACATTATATATGTTCTTATCAAAAGAAACATCAAATCCACTATCACATAATTGAATTATACTTAGCAGATTGTGTTTTAAACCATTAACTAAAAGAACATTATTAATGGAGGGAAAATGATGTTTACCAATTTTACCTACTCCAATGATCTTCCCTTTCTAATTACCTCCAAAGGTAACCCAGCCACCATCCCTATGTTTAAGGTCTTGAGACATACACCTTTCTCCAGTCATGTGACGTGAGCAACCACTGTCCAAGTACCAGGATGTATGTTTCTTTCCTGTTGTTAAGAAAGTCTGCAACAGGTACAATCTTATCTTTAGGTACCCAAATTGACTTGGGTCCTTTCTTGTTAGTAGTCACTGGACGAGCATGTTTGAAATGCTTATGATGTATGCATATAGATGTTATATGACCACCTTTTCCACATACTTTACAGGAAGTGTTGGACGAGCTCAGTTTAGTTTTAACATGTTGCGTTTGAGCTTTTGAGGTTCTATTATGCATATGTGGTTTTGACTTTTTATAAGATGCTTCATGATTTTATTTGTCATAACCAAGACCATATTTATCATGCGGGGACCTAGAGTACCTTAAAATTAAACTTAGTTTATCTGAGCCACCTACAGATTTAGACAGAGTGTCTGTCAGATATGTCACATCTTGTTTCAGTTTTGTAACTTCACAACAAACAGTTGGCTCACACTTGAGTTTGTCAGTTAGACTAACATTCTCTGATTTTAGTTTGTTATTTTCATTAACAAGACTTAGTTTCTCCATGCAAACCCTATCAAATTCTTTAGATAGTTTTGAAAATTTATTTTTGAGACTTCTATATTCATGAGACAGAATTGATGAGTTGTGCAATAATTCATCAAATGCATCTTGAAGAATGGATAGGTTAGAATCCATTACCTCAACATCAGTGTATTCATTTTCTTCATTAGATGAAGACAGTTCAAGATCCTCCCAAGATGCCATCAAGCCCTTCTTCTTTTTGAAGAACTTCTTTTTGTCTTTCAGATCTGGGTAGTCAGCTTTGAAATGACCAGGCTTTTTGCACTCGAAGCACAGAGGTGGACCTTTTTCCCTAGAGTCTGGTTTCTCCTTGATGAACTTTTTGTTGAAATGCTTCCTTCTGAAACCACCTTTCTTTATCCACATATGTTGAATCATTCGGGAGATAAAAGACAGTTCATCCTCATTAGATCCTTCATCAGTGTCAAAAGGGTCTGTTTCATCAGAGGATTCCTCATCTTTAAGAGCTTTGGAAGAGCTAGCCTTGTTTGTCTTTAGGGCAACAGATTTTCCTTTTCTGGAACTCTCTTCCTCATTGAGCTCAAGCTCATGAACTTTTAAGGATCCAAGAAGTTCCTTCAAAGTGAGAGTATTGAGGTTCTTTGCTTCCTGAATAGCAGTGACCTTAGGTCTCCAATGTTTATGTAAGCTCCTAAAAAATTTTCTGACATGATCTCTATTCTCATAGGTTT
Organism: Sophora flavescens; assembly: GCA_030762895.1. Classification (NCBI taxonomy): domain Eukaryota; kingdom Viridiplantae; phylum Streptophyta; class Magnoliopsida; order Fabales; family Fabaceae; genus Sophora; species Sophora flavescens. The sequence continues at coordinate 111,372,717 of CM061066.1, read as the reverse complement.
TTCCAAGAGATCTAAGACTGTTGGTGATAGTTTGGAATCTTCCAAACATTTGATCTATAGTTTTATGTTCAACCATTTTAAATAATTCATCCTGATGCATGAACCCGCATGCTTATCTTTGACTCCTTGACTTGGGATGGCCCTTCATGAGATAGGGCAAGAGTATCCCATATTTCCTTAGCAATGTTACAACTATGGACTTTATCATGCTCAGATCTGGTGATAGCACACATCAAATAGTGCTTAGCTTTTAGATTGAGTTGATGTTGAGTTTTCTGCTCCAGAATCCATTGATCTCTAGTAATGGCAGCTCCACCACACCTCTTGGCTTAGTGTATCCAGTTTCAATCAGCTCCCAGATGTCCCATTTTGTGCATCAAGAAAAGCCATCATTCTCTTTATCCAGTAGTCATAATCACTACCATCAAAGAGAGGAAGTCTGTTGATTTCTTGTCCTTCTGTATCCATGCTTGTTGGATTGTACTCCCTCAATACTTGTTAGATGCTCAACCCTTTCGAGGCTGAGCTCTGATACCAACTGAAGTTGACACAGGGAAACACAAGAAGGGGGGTTGAATTGTGTTTCTTAACAGTTTTTCCAAAAAGCCTTTTCTCAAACACTTTTACAAGAAGATCAATAGAAACAACACGCAAACAGGAAAACCTTTTTAAAAGGTTAATAAACTCAGATTCAAAACTCCACAGTTAGTATAAACAAAAACTGTAAGAGATAAAGGTTAGAAAATTTACACAAGTATTTTATCCTGGTTCACTCTCTTCCAACCAAGAGCTACGTCCAGTCCCTTCTACATGAAGGTTTTATCCACTATTCTCCAAATAGGTTACAAGTATTCAACACCTCTTCAGGCTACAAGTATTCTTTCTCTACCAACCCTCTTCAGGCTCTAACTATAACAAAGAGATTAACATATTTGATCTAAGAAATCACTATGTGTGAGGATTTGAAAGTTTAAGATCAACAAGATTTACACGTGAACTTGTTTTACAAATTCAACACAGATTTTGCACTATGATATTAGAGCTTGTATATATGTGTGTATCTCTCTATTTTTCTTCTTGAAGTTCTTCAAGTATATATAGATGAAATTCTTCTCTGTCTTGATCTTCTTCAACTGTCTTCAATTTGTATCCGTTTAGACATAGCATTAAATGCTTTGATCTGTTGAGACTGATAACTTGATATGCTTCTTGGAGAAGTGCTTTTGATTATCAGAGGAATGCTCAAAGTAGAGCTGTCACTTCTCTGTTGTACCAAAGGTTGCTTTCTGACTTTCCTTCTTTATACTTGACTTGATCTTTATAGCAATCTAGTTGACAGAGTACAAAGGTTTATGGTTTCGATGGTACTATGTTCTTTTATCCATGAGATAAAGAGTTTAACAATAGAAGCAGCAAGGGTCAAAAGACATATATTCTTTGAATTAAATAAGCAATCATTTGAAATAAATATGCTTAAGCTTAGACGGGTTTACGTTTTAAAACTAGTGGGTGCGCAGGTCTTTGGACGTGCAAGATTAACTTATCAATGAGTCAGGCTCGTCTACTGATAATGCATCTAGAAACTTTTTGTCTAGTTCCTAGAACTGGATGTGCTATTATTAGGAGCTCGTCTACTGATGTGATATCTAGTGAGACTACTCGTCTATCAAGTCTTTGGACTCGTTTTATTTCATTGTCTCGTCTACTTGATTTTTCTTTAGACTTAGTAACTCGTCTACCTTAGTTAATTTAAGATCTCGTCTAACATAAAGTTAATAGACTTAGAATTTTACCAAGATTTGTAGACTCGTCTTGAGGATCAAAATAAAATCTTATAGATTCCATACTTAATTTTAAGTTCCTTTGACTAGTATAAATCAAACAGTCCCTGCATTCTTATAACAAACAAGTTAGATATTTGACAACACTTTGCCATACAAATTTAACCTTTTTTTTAACATCAAAACTTAAGAGATTATTTAATCCAAAACCACTTTGGTTCTAACACAACCACCTCCAAGAAAAGGGCATTATCAGTGGCAGCAGAAGGCTCTTGCCCCTAACTAATGGAGTAATCTCGGTGGCGGGTGAACCCACCCTGCATTATAAGGAAAAATAAGTTAGCTTCCAGAGGAATATATAATTAAGTATAATTAATTAATGTAATGATAGAATTTAACTTACAGCAATCTCGCCCGCATTCCCGACCCACTCCCCAGTTTTGGTCTTCTTCATCTTATTCAGCACCTCAGATGTAGTGGGATCCCTCACCAGCTTGTTCTTCTGCATATTAATTCATAAATAATTGTTAAGATATTTAATAATTAAGTTTAATTAATTGAAATGCATTATATAATTACCAAGTTATCATGATGGTTCGTGATGGCACAGACCCACTGGTGTATAGAGGAGCACCAGTATTTGTGGCTCGGTTTTGCTTCTCGGTCGCACTCCTCCTCAGGAACTCCTCATCGGTGGCCTAATATCGACGCAGGCGGTCCAAAACCTCGGGAGTCAAGAAGTTCTCCGGATGCTTATCTTCTGGTACCCACATGTAAGTGGACTGCATGACATACAAGACATCAGTGAACAGTGTAATGGTAAAAACAATAAAATTAAATCAAGCACCAAGTAATTAATGTACCATTTAAATAAGTAATACTTACACCAAAGAGGTGCTCAAACCAGTGATCCTGGACCGTCATGGGGATCTTAGTCCATATGGGCCAAGATCCGGTGTAGTTCCCCTTAACAAGCTCGGCGATCCTCGTGAGGGGCCCATCTACCGGCCAGAAGCTATGGGCAAATAAGATGTATATATTAAGCACAATATAAATATTCAAATAACAAAAAGCAACAAATAAATATAAATGTTTAACTCACTCCAGTTTTGCATATAGGCGAATACATATGCTCGTGTCCGTGGGTGTAGTCACCCCCAAACCCGATGCATGTCCCCCCAGAGGCTGTTGTACGGAGGATACTGTAGGGATAGGGGTGGAAGGCACAGTAGTGACTGATGGAGCCGCGGAAGGGGAGACGACACCATGTCTGGATGGTGTGGCTCCTAAACAGCCACCTATGCCATTGAGGTGATGAGAAGCAGTGGTGGTAGCGGTGGGGGTGGGTGTTGCTCTCCTACGTCCCCGGCCACGGGACCCACACCCACGGGAATAACATCCCCCATGTCCACCATCATCAGCCATTTGTCTATAATTAAAATATAAGTTACATATAATGATATTGAACCAGACCACCCACTCGTGCTTCATACGGTAAGTGGATGGGAAGATGTTCCATCGAATCAAAGAAGCTCGAAGGGAATATCTGTTCCAGCTTACATAGCAAGACCGGAATGTCCTGCTCCATATCCTTCAGTTTCTCAACCTTCAATGTTGTGGAAGTTAATACTCTGAAGAACTGACTCAGCTCAACAATCGACTTCCAAATCCCCAAAGGTAAATAGGTAGATGCAATGGGAAGCAACCGTTGCAGGAATACATGACAGTCATGACTTTTCATTCCATGCAGTTTTCCCTCCCTAGCATTAACACATCTGGATAGGTTAGAAGCATAACCATCTGGTAACTTAAGTTGTTTAACCCATTCACAGACAGCTACCCGATGGGGTTTGCTTAGTGCATACTTTACCTTCGGTTTTCGTAACTTGCCACCCCCGATGTCCACCAATTCTGGATCCCTTCGTCTAAAAATTTATGCTACATCTAATCGTGCCTTATACGTATCCTTCGTCTTGCCATTGACATCTATCACCATGTCAAAGACATTCGTAAACACATTCCGCTCAGTGTGCATGACATCAATGTTATGGCATATCAAATGCGTTTTCAAATACGGTAAGCTCCAAAATATACTTTTTTTTGTCCAGTTATGTTCAATACCATATCCAGGTATTTGGCCACCTCCAGACTCATGAATCAACGGGAGCATACTAACCATCTGCCAAACCTGTTCTCCTATAAACAGTTGGGGAGTTACGGCTATCTCAACACAACCTTTCTTGAATGCATTTCTATTCCTCCTATAAGGATGATACCGTGGAAGGAATTGGTGGTGACAATCAAAATAAGAAGTCTTCCGACTATGGTTGACCGTGAAACCCTTCGACTTCCCCATGCAACAAGGGCAGCCAAGCCGCCCAGCAGTCATCCATCCCGACAACATCCTATACACTGGAAAATCATTGATTGTCCACATCGAAGCTGCCTTAAGCATGAAATTTTGTCTCAATGATACATCGTATATCATTACACCAGAATTCCACAAACGGATCAACTCTTCAATGAGAGGCTGCAAGTACACATCAGTCTTTCTTTTTGGATTCGATGGTCCAGGAATTATGACCGTCAGAAACATAAACTCCTTCTTCATGCACATGCCTAGCGGGAGATAATATGGGGTCAGAATAACCGGCCAACAAGAGCAAGCTTTACCATATTGACCAAAAGGATTAAATCCATCAGTACATAAGCCCGATATTACATTCTAAGGCTCTTGAGAGAACTCTGGGTGCATCCTGTCAAAATGCTTCAAGCCTCTCCATCCGACGGATGGAACAAGACACTTGGATCCTTTCGATTGTTGTCGTGCCATTCCATGTGAGGAGCGGTGGCCATTGAAGAGTACATCCTTTGGAATCTAGGGGTAATCAGGAAATACCACATTCTCTTCAAAGGGGTTTTTATTTCAACGCCCCTTCTATCAATTCTAATCTTATACCGGTCAGAAAGACAAAATCTACAAGCCGTCAGGTCCACGTCTTCGTTACGATACAACATGCATCCATTCTGGCAACATTCAATTCTCTCAAACCCCAAGCCCAAATTTGACACGGATTTCTTCGCTTGATATAGATTCCTAGGTAAACAGTTATCGGTCGGCATTGCATCACCCATAAAGCCAACCTAGCCATCGAACTCACCCTCAGTCTCATTGTAGTCGGACTTGATGCTAAGAGCAACCAAGGAAGCCGACAATTTCGAATAGGTCTGACATCCATCCCACAACGGAGCTTGTGCAGCCGCCAACATGTCATAATCTGTGCATCCAGATTCGGATTCTCCTCTATGTAATGGTCCTCAAAATGATCATCGTCTTGTTGAACTCCTATACCAGTAGCGGGGCCAGCATGATCGAAAATCTTCTGCTCAAAAGGTGCGAATTGTTCCCTCCCCTCACCAGGACCATAATATGCATCTTCCATCACAACCGGGGGGACCAATGGCAATTTTTCACCATGGTTGAGCCAATAATAATAACTCATCATAAACCCCCTCTCGTAGAGATGTGCCATCACATCATCCCCATACTGGAATTTTAGACACTTGCACTTCTTACAAGGACACCTAATTTTTGGATCATTTTGACTTAGATATTCCTCTTGCTGGCTCGTGTAAATAACGAACTCGTTCACTCCCTCTTTGAACTCGCGCGTCAATCGTCCACGATCCTTCGTTCTATCCATCCACTTTCGATTCTCAGGTGCTTCCATCACTACTATCTACCACAATAATTCTTAGTCCCATAGCTCCATCGTTCTCCAATTCTTATTACAAGGTATGGCCCTAACCCATTTGAGAACAAACCTTTTCAACACTACGTTAATAGTTATTCCTTAATTCTCATGCCTTATACCAGATGAAATTTCAGCAGCATTTCCCATTGGTCTTCGGTTACACGAATTGAACGCAGTTATTCCACCACGATCAAATATGCACTCGGAGAACAACATGAAATGTAACATACCAAAATTCACTCTAGTGTAAGATACGAGAATCCAAATAATAACCATTAACTTTGTCAAGAAAATGTTTTTCCCAAACTGTCCAACTTGGACAATTCAAAATTCAATATAATGAGTGGTATCTTGAAAAGGTACACATGCTCATTGATATTGCATCTCAAACGGGATTCTATGGCTTCCGATAAAAAAATAAAACCTTAACCTAAAGTACTTGAAATTAAAGTTCATAGTGCAAATGTAAATGTCGAAATAACCTCACTCAAAATTTAACAACTCTCAAGCACACAGGGACTTAGCAATTAGAACCTATTGAGCTCCGCTCTCTACTAACAAACAACATATCAATTTACCACATACATGCACAGTTCCTAACCTATCAGCACACAACCAGTCCCTATTGAGCTTCGCTCTCTACTAACAGACAACATATCAATCATACAAAGACATGCATAGTTCCTAAGCTATCAGCACACAACCAGTCCCTATCGAGCTTCGCTCTCTATTAAAAACAATAGATCAATTCATAAAACATATTACACAATCAGCAAAACAGAGTATTCCACTTACCTCATTGTTGGGAAGACCACGGAGAACTAACAAAAGGTAGGACAGATGAAAAACACCTATATAACCAAAACAGAATTTTGAGTTGCGAGATTAAGAGCACAAAAAAAAAACATTCCACAAAATGTTACTTAGATACATTATGTAAACACTAAAACCACCTAACTTAAGCAAAATGTTGCTTAGATACCTTATGTAATCCCCTCTCTATGTTCCCTTCTCTTTAAGTTGTGTCAGACACTTAGACATAAATAATATCCCCCCTCACATGCACAATCCCCTTCACAGAGACCAACTCACAGTCACTAATTAAAGCCCAGTGAATCATTGCTTCTATGCAAACACACCATCTTTAAGATACCAATATACCATATTACACTTTTCAGAACAACATCAAATAAGTGAAATTCAAACTAAAAAAAATAAACTACATCCTTAGAAAACAAAGTCATAAGCTACCTCAATGAACCATAGGCACCAAACACATTATTAATTTATTTTGAAATTTTTAGTTTATTGTTTATTAATGATTTTGAAATATTTATTATGAAATTAGTTAATAATAAGTAATAAATAATTGATAATTTATACTTAGTTCTGTACTCATCAAGGTACTCAAGGTATTTCCTGATAAATCGTGTCATTTAGTATACCTTAATGAAACATAATATTAAAATTAATAAAATAAATAAAGGGTGGCGAAAATGGGTTAGCGAGTGAAGAGTTTACAGGAAAGGGAATGGAAGAAGAGAAAAGGGAAGAGGGAAATGAACCTTTGGTGGCTCGCGGTGGTGGCTCAGAGGTGGGTCGTTGTGGGGTGTTGCGTGCCTCGGAGGGAGGAAGAAAGGAACGAAGGAAGAGAGAAGGGAGGATGAAAGAAAAAGAGGAGGATCGGAACTGTGGGTGCGCGGTGCTGGCCAGAACTGAGGAAGGAAGGGAAGGAGGGGGGAGCAACAGGTAGGATGGAGGTCTGAGAGGGAGAAGATCGGGAAATGAGGGGAAGGGGCGCGATTTCTGATTTAGGGATTTTACGAATTAGCGACCGAATTATCGGTCGCTAATTAAAAATTTTACTAATTAGCGATCAAGTTTTATTCGGTGGCTAAATCTAACTGTTATATGGTCGCTGTCACGATCGCTAATTGGTCAATATTATTGACTTTCAAATTTGCTAATTTAGCGGCCGATTTAGCGACTGACAAATCAGCGACCAGTTTGTAGAATATTTTTTACAGGATGATCTATACAAATTATAGTAGCTTATTTGGACAATCAGCGACCAGTTTGTTGAATATTTTACACAGGATGATCTATACAAATTATAGTAGCTTATTTGGACAATCATGTTTGTCCAATCTTAGCGTAAAAGTTTTCTGGCCAATCAAGCAATTGATTCTTAATTATTTACGAAATTGTATTCATAAGAATTGGTTACTCCAATAATTGGTCCAAAGTTGCTTTAATCACTAAATTTCAAAAGTTAAAACAAGCTAATACGATTGTTTTCCCCTTTTCACTATTGGAAAAGGAGCAGGAAACGAATTGACTAAGTAACCTCTTTGGGGGAAAAAAACCACGCCCCCTCATGACTTCAAACAATAATTTCCAAGCTCTCAAATGTCATGAAACTCGTAAGGGAGAAAACAATCAATTTAGGATCCATTTGAGTAAACGGCTTAAATAAGCGCTTATAAGATAAGTACTTATCATATGATAAGTGCTTATATATAAGTTATTTTCATAATCAAAGAGAAAATATAGTTAATTTTTTCATATGAATTATAAGTTGTTTTCATAAGCTATACTGGAGAGCTTATCAAAATAAGCTGAAAACAGCTTATGAACATGTCATAAGTTGTTTACATAAGTTCTCTCAAATATTTTAACAAGTCCTTATGGCAGTAGATAAATCCAAATAAGCTGTTTATAAGTCAATTCAAACAGACCCTTAGTCAAATGATCACTCAATACGATGGAAACACCAAATCGCTATAGGCCATATGAGAGTGGGGACTATGGACTAGCGTTTCCTATACATGTCCATCTTCTATCCTTTTTAGGTAAAATAGATTGATTGATCATATACCTTTTTTTCACTTTGGTCTTATATGTTTTATATTTTGCATTTTGATTTTAAATTTTATGTTTCGTCATTTCGTTAGTCCTAAAACTAATATCGTCGAGAAGGAATTGATGGAAATGATTAATATGAAAAACATAATATATATCACCATTAAAAAAAACTTATAGGATCAATAAAAAATGACATGTGACGAATCTACTAATTTTACCTTAATTTTACACCTCTTTTCTTATTATTTTCCTATGAACTTCATTACCAACCAGTTTTGGGTTACTTTTAAAAAGCATGCATACATAGAAACGTAGGACTACAGGAGTTTTTCTATGGGGCGTGTTTCAAAAGCCAGAATAAAAAACACTCTTTTTCTTTATCTTACTTAAATTTTAGCTTTGATGGAGAGAAGACCAATTCCTCTGTTTGTGTGATGATGATAATGGTAGGTGCGGCTATGTGTGTGTTGGTGATTGCATTGCGAGTCATATGTGCTTCCCACCATGCAGACAAGGGAGGCCCCTCTTTCAAAGCTAACTGTTGAAATATTATACCCAATATTACAAGAGTTCAAAGCTTGAATGGGAAAAGGATCTTCTTTAATATTTCACTTGGTTTTCTTTCTTTTGCTTTAATCTTTTTTTTTTTTTTAAGGACTCACTTCCATAAGGGATTTTGCTTGAATCTTAGTCTGTCTTAATCATGTTAGTCATGACTTATCCTTACTATCTACCATGTTTTTCAAGAGTTTGAACCTGTCTTGGTATGATATAGCAAAAATTAATTCATAAAGGATGGATTAGTGATGATTCTATTCAAGTGTTTCATGACCTGAAACATTGGTAGTAAAATCTTTCTATTATTCTTCATGAGTCATTGAGAGTTCTTTTTGACAAAAAAAATGTTATGTATAACTTTAATTTAATCGGCTGTCAAAATTATTATTTTTAATTTGAAACAAATCGGCTATAAAAAAAAATTAGAAAAAGAGGCATTGACAAGTACTGAAGAAACTGAATATGCTTTACCATTCTTTGTCGACAGAAATTGGAAAATTTTAAAAAGCAACAAAAAGAAAGTAGGAGGATGAAGAATAATTTCCTAATCTCGGCCTACTAATGTAAATGGGTTGCAGCTTAATAATGAGTAAATCTCGTATTGACTTTGTTGGCCACACAATCAATTAAAATTCAAAGATAATTCTAAAATAATTTATTAAATTATCTGTGTTTTAAACTGTATTCACGATAATTTCACATTTATTCTTTGATCTGCTTCACAAATAAAATAACCTACTCTAAGAAGAAACTTATGCAAATCAAATTTAAGGAATTCAATTAAATGGGGAAACGTGTTTCTGTACGTACTGTATGCAGCGTCCGTACCAGTGTTTGGTCAGAGTGGACTCACAGTGGTAACATGTCGTGCCCGGCATGTACCCAATATCACATGTAAATCAGTAATTGGTCTACAAACTTCAGAACTCACAGTTAATGCCTATCAACCAATAACCACAGAATTCGTGTAGCATCATATCATACCAATTAAATATCTTCCTATAAATATTTTCTATCTCATTCCATAAAATAAAAAAAATTATATATTTTCTATCTCATTTTAATATAGATCACATGCTTTTGTTTTTTAGTTTAATTTCCATGCCAAGTTAGTGGGAAGAATTTTTACATAGTCATCTAATAATATATTGACAAATCAGTATATTTTTTTGTAAGCAAATATTAATATATTAGTTGTTAATTTTTTTCATATATCAAGGTTTGAACCTTGGACCTCTAACACCTTAAACACTTAGGGCCCGTTTGGTGGTCAGGATAAGAGAGATAAGATAGGATAAGCTATCATATCCTGTCTGAAACTTGTTTGGTGAGCCAGCAAGATAGGATAAGGCAATCATGTCACTTATCCTATCATGTCCATCTAGTTAAAATTCTATCCCGAGGGGAGGGTTGGGTTAGCACTCAACAGGATAGGATAAGGTATTTTTTTCTGGTAACAAGTAGGATAGGGTGATTTAAAGTATAATAAAATATAAAAATATATAATATATAATATATAAAATAATTAAAGTATAATAAAATAATAATTTAAAGTATAATAAAATTAAACATGATTACCAAAAAAAGTATAATAAAATATAAAATAATAAAAATAATAAAAATATTAATAATTAATTTTAAAATTTATTTATTTTTATCACAATGCTAAATTTATTATTTTATATTATTTTTAAAAACTGTAAAATATAAAAAATTATTCTAATAATTTAAATATATATAAATTAAAAACAAAAAATGAATATTTAAAAATATAAAAAATTAATTTTAGTTAGACAATATTTAAAAAATTTAAAACATTATATGTAATTTTATCATAGGGATAATTTTATCTTTTTATATAAATTTAAATAATGAAAATTATAAATAAAAACTAAATCTAATAAAAGATGAAAACATTTAGAATAAAAACGAAAAATTTTAAAATTCATACATAAATTATAATGCTGTCCAGTTGGTTATCTGGTGGACACCAAACGTCGGATAGGATAACAGCTTATCCTGTTCATATCTTATCCTACTCCTATCACGTTCTCTTATCCTATCCGCCCTTATCCTATCCTGACCACCAAACGATCCCTTAGCTCTTACTATTTGAGTTATCCCATCCCCCAACATATCATCATCATCATGATTGTTTCTCTCTCATAATTATTAAAATAAAAGCACACATGTCAAAATATTGGTAGATGCAAGTATAAAACGTTTTATGTTGAGAGTACATATTACTTTAATCCTTTGTTTTTATAGTTAATTAATTAGTGAAACCTGCAATACACATGATTATTTTAAGTATTAATATGTATTTAGAATATTTTTTAATGACTTAACTTTTATTATGTTATATATAAAATACGTACTTAGTGTGTGTGTGTATATATATATATATATATATATATATCATGAATTTGAAATCTTTAAATTATTAATATTTTATTCTAAAGTAAAAAATGATAAATTTGTTACATTAGTTGGGGAATCTATGTACCAAATTACTATATGTATTAATTTTGACGTCTAGAATATATATTATTAAAATTTAATATAATTTGAAATAAGTAAAATTGATAATAGGTTCATTAGCCAAATTTTGGAAATGGGAATTGATTAGATTTGTAATTGATAATAATTGATAAGTGAGTGTTAGACAAATATTATAGAATATAGAAGAAAAATAATGAATACAATAAATTATTAATAGTCTATTAACATTTGGTTGATCTAAGTGGTAATAAGCTTGGATACCGTAAATAAGTGGTTAGGGGTTCGAATCATGACTCTTATGTATGGAGAAAAAATGGTTGAGATGGGAGAACTCATGCACCTTGTGTGCCCAACAGGTTTTCCGATGGAGATTAGTCACCAATAACGATGGTGAATACTTCGTACATATAACACGGTTACCAAAAAAAATTATTAATAATCTGAGAAGTATGCAAGTCATATGCAATTTATTTCCCAACAAGTTTTTTTGTTTATTACCATGTTATAGATGTAAAGAATCCATCGACTTCGCCAATAACTAGTTTTAGTCCGGAAACCTGGCTGACCCCCTTTAATAAAGTTGTTATTCCCAACCATATTTTTTCTATCCACACAACTCGAGGTCAAGTTGAATTGAATTCATGATACAACTCAAATATATTGAATTCAATCAAATAATTAAATAAAAAAATGGAATAGAAAATAACTGAAAGGTAGAAAATAAATTGTAATAAAAGAATGTTTAAATATTTTAAAATTCAAAATTATATAAAAAAAATTAAAATAAAATGTCCACAAAGAGATGAAATACGACACAAGAATTTTGTTGCTGGGAAGGAACAATTTAAGCTAAGGAAGAAGGAAAATATGATGATAAATGAAGGGAAACAACGCAAATATTAATTTACTCTCAAAAGATAGTAAACGTGAACAAAGAAGGATGAAAGCATGCAGTGAGATTATTAGTTTGGTTGTGTATTAAGGGTGACGCCAATCAATCAGATCAATCCCTTTCAAGACATAAATATATTTAAGTGGTATAATGTTTCCCAGTAAAGCATGTAAAGAGATTATTTTACTTTTAAGGGAAAAACACTTTATTTTTTATAAAAAAATTAAAAACACTTTATTTTATTGTATAATATAATTATATAGGTTTTCTAGTTTTGTACCAATAAAAACTATATAGGTTTTCTAGTTGACTTACAAAATTATGGCCCATGAAGCAATTCTCGACCTGAAAGTTAGAAGTACTTTCAATAGCCAAATTTTGTAACTTATCTTTAGACCCAAATTTTGAGATTTTTTTTCCCCATCGACTCAGCATAAATGTACTTGACCCTATGAGTCTCTCATTGGCGAAAAAAATTGAGATCATTTTGTTAAATACCGCCCTTTTATAGTTAGACAGGAAGTTGAAGAAGTTGGCTACTCAAGTTTTAAATGCTCAAGCAATAACAATTTAGTAGTCTTTTCTCTATTTATTGGTATTGGTTGCGGTCACATTGGCACGCGTAAGAGAAACGTGCAAGAAGTGATGTGTTAGTAGATTTTTTTTTATTAAAAATTAAAATAATTATTTACATTTTTATTTGCACAGTTTAGCTATATAATTATAACTGGCTTCACTTTATTTTTTGTATAATTATATTTTAATTTTAGCACACTAACAAATAAAAGAGATATGTATATAAAAATGATATGTTTCTAGAATATTCTTGGAAGAATGACTCAACTTCTATGTTAGGAAGAATTAGAGAAATGGACAAAAGTAGTGCCTCTTCATCACACTATATACGAGCCGCAGTCACTAATTGCCGAGCTCCGATATAGTTAGAACCTCGCCATTACAATATCCCGTATCTACCTTTTTTTATCTTTTTCTTTTTATGTTCGATTTTGAGCTTATTTCTTTTATTTTTCTTTCTTTTTCAATACAATATGCATTGGATACAAAGATTCTCAGTAGATTTTAGGTAAAATATATAAATTTGTCTTATACGTTTTTTTATTGGTCTTATAAATTTTTTTTTTCAAATTGGTTCTACATGTTACGTTCCATTTTCACAATAGTCATTTTTATCGATTTTGACCAAACGCCGTCAATCTTCATCGGACATGGCTATCATGTTAGTCTAAGACGTGACTTTTGATCTGACGGCGATAGGTGGAAATTGACAGAAAGAACTAATATGAAAACAGAACGTAATCTATAGAATCAATTTGAAAAAAAAAATTATAGAACCAATATAAAAAAAAATATATGACCAATTTACCTATTTTATCTAAATTCTAGCATTCAAATGACTATGTGTCTCGCAGGCTCGGTTTTTGTGATAATTAGATATATCTTTGATTCTTGTGCGGCTAAATAGATAAGTTGAAGGTCTGAGGGACAAAGAATTAAAATAGTATAAATGATTCAATAACACCTATAAAATAAAATAAAATAAAAAAGCAGGTATACATCCTGTCATCTAGCAAATTTATCGCCATAATTTGAGATAACCCACCAAAATGGATGGTTTGTGTTCTCCAATTTGTCACAAATTTGTTGAAAAAGATTCGTATGGAGGTTAGTGGGTTTTGTGTCCAAGATGTCACAATCTGTGCCATGTGAATTGCGACTTTGGGTTGGCTTGATGGTATTAGATTTTCCATTCACAAAGAGAATCCGACATTGTAATGGCAATAAAAATACCCAAGAACTAGATTCTCAAATTAAATTAGAAAACAAAAATGCCACTGTTTTGCTAAATTGACAGATAGCCGGCCTGGCCCTTGGCTTTGCCAGCTGGTTCTCCAACCCATACTTTCTATTTTTCTTGTTTCTATATTCATTCATTTGAGAAACTGTAAACCCCTTTCACCCACATGAAAACTTGCAAATTTTCTTTTACAAGGAATATTTCCAACTGATTATAAGGAAATGATTGTGGGAGTCTTGGAGGAAAAAGGATACCATAACGAGGGTTTTCTCTTTTGCAGTAGCTACTGTATTCTACATCTACATCTTGTTACAATCTTTTTAGTAGGAGGAAATATATTTATTTTCTGTATAAGCTCTACCGAATTATTTCTTATAAGCGCTCTATTGAATGAGAAGATCTGAGAATGAAAATTGGATCATCTGTGTGTATTGGTAGATTTATAACACAAATACATTTGGAGGGGAAACTAGCTAACTCAATACAAGTGAATGCTAACTAATTACAAACTGAGTTAATTGATTTAACTAACTAATTGATTAACTTAATTAAGTGGTATACTCTCCCTTGAGTTGGAATAATAGATATCAAGCACTTTGGGACAAACAAATGCATTTAGATGATCTTGCAACTTCGAGACCTCAAATCACCCAAAACCTTCAACCTGAAAGATTTTTGAAGCATTTTTTTGGACTGCAGCAATCCTGGTAGGTTTTGGACAAGCTAGAATATATCATCAACATAAACTAGGAGGATCACCAACATGGAACCAGAACCTATGATGAAGAGGGAATATAATCATTTTTGGACAGACATATATCACTTTGCATTAGGACAGAAGAAAAATTATGGAACCATTGGTGTGATGCTTGCATTAATCCATAAATGGATTTGTGCAGTTTTCACACTGTATTCTCCCCTTGAACTGAGTATCATAGTGGCAATTCCATGTACACTTTCTCAAATAAGTCTTCATTTAAAAAGGCATTGTTGACATCCAATTGTAATATGGACCAAACCCTTGATTACAACAATGGAAAGTAAAACTTTTACAGGTGAGAATGTATCCATGCAACTGACCCATCTAGCTTTGTATATGTCCAAGGTGCCAACTGACTTGTACTTCACTTTTGAGATCCACATACAACCAGTGGCATACTGGTTTGCAGGTAGATGGACTACAGACCAAGTATTATTAGCCTCAATTGCATCGAGTTCATTAGTCATGGCTTGCCTCTGTTTCTAGAATTTGACAGCTTGATGATAGAATTTAGGTTCCTAGATGGATGAAACATGTAGAATGTAGTTTCTATAGGATGGTGACATATTTGTGCAGGTAACATAGTTTTGTATGGGATAAGGAAAAGGTGTAATCTTTGAGATAGGCTGGTGGTTTGGATATTCTAGTGGATTTTCTAAGAATATGTGTTGGATTCAGAGATGAAATATGAACAAGTCTAGCAACTGTGGGGTTGGAAGGTGCATGGTCAGGGTAGAATGGTGCATCAAGCTGAGGCTTTGGGATTACTATGTCAGAAAAATGTCAATAGGATTACAAGTTAGTGTGGTCATGTGAAAGGGAAAGGTTTGTTCATGAATATAACATCCCTAGAGATGAAGAATTTGCTGTGTTGTAAGTCATAACTTGTAACCTTTGTATCCAAAGGAGTAATCAACAAAAACAATAGGTACTACCCCTAGATTGAATTTATTTCCGTGAAGGGCTAAAGTTGAGGCAAAACATAATCACCCCAAAACTTCAAACTATTGTAGTAGGCTCTTTGTGATACAACTCATAGAATGATTTATTGCATAAAAGTGGAGAAGGTACTCTATTGATGAGAAATGTTGATGTGATCAAGATATAGATCACTAACATTTTAGGACCTTTCTTTGATTTCAATTGCTAAAAATTCAAGATCAATCACAAACAAGAACAATAGAATAAACTTGATCTTCAAGTGAGAAACAAGTGAAACCAAAAGGACTAGAAGAGAAGAATAATCTATATATGAACTAGGAAGTAAATTGCATGAAGTAAATTGCAATAATTTAAAGAACAAAAATAGAAAATGGAATAGGAAGAAGATGAAGGGAAGGTGCCACAAATTGAATCATCTTTGAGAAGAAGATTGAATTTGATAAGCCAAGGGAAGATTCACCACTTGAATATGGAAATTCAAGATAAGAACCAATGGTTCAACTCATGAACCAAGAAGAGGAGAACTCTCAACTCTCTCTAGAAATCTCAAGTGTGAGAAAACTCAATTGTATTCAAACTTGTAAAATGATTTACATGAAGCCTATTAATAGGCTCATCCTACTTAAAGTGCAAGCTAGTCTAACTTGAAGTGCAAGCTACTCTTACTTAAGGTGCAAGTAGAGCCCTTTTTCCTTTTCCACCCAAGTGTGGGCTTTGTTTTGGGCCTAATGCCTCTACTCTTATGCTATGGCCCAATAGGTCCAATTCCTAAACTAGTCCTGAGTGCTTTTTGAATCAACACTTTTATTACATGAACTCTACTCTATACAAGGGTCCTAATCCCTACCTTTATTACATGAATTCTACTCTATACAACGGTCCTAAGCCCTATCCCTAACTAGATATCTTGGACTCTTCTTAATCTTGACCTTGTTATGGGTCCACGTGAGTCTTCAATGCTTGGTCCTTTGCTTTGTGAATCCAAGTCCAAAAGATGATTCAATTTGTGGTGCCTTCCCTTCATCTTCTTCCTATTCCATTTTCTATTTTTGTTCTTTAAATCCTTGCAATTTACTTCATGCAATTTACTTCCTAATTCATATATAGATTGTTCTTCTCTTCTACTCCTTTTGGTTTCACTTGTTTCTTCGCTTGAAGATCAAGTTTATTCTATTGTTCTTGTTTATGTTGGATCTTGAATTTTTAGCAAGTGAAATCAAAGAAAGATCCTAAAATGTTACTGATCTATGTCTCGATCACATCATATGGTATCTAGAGCTAGATCTTTGATCTTCAATTGTTTTGAATTTTTGATCAATTTTTTTTTCAAATTCTATGATGATCTTTGAGTTGGAGCTAAATTCATGTTGAAAATTTCACACACTAGTCGTGCCATTTACCACAAGAATTGGATGATGAAAAGTAATTTGAATCCAATTGTGGTCATGGATCTAGATTTTGAATTGATCTTGCTTGAATTTTTTGTGAAATTTTTTTTCCCTCCACATTTTCACTTTCAAATTTTAGGCTCCATTTCTTGCATGTGCTCTTCCATCACATGTGATTTTGGTTGCTTCTTGAAAATTCAAGCATAGTTCTATTTGCCTTACTTTGTGAATTTGAACAAACTGAAAATTCAATTTCAAATTTCAATTCACAATAATAAGATTGAATCAAATTTTAATCAAAAGTGCTTCAATGATTTCAAATTTTTAGAACCTAATAGATCTTCATGAAATTCAAATTATGGAAATGATGTGTTTATCATTCACTTGAATGAAAGATCTAGGTCTCTAATTACTTGATTTGTGCTCCTTCACTTGGAAATTATTCTACACTACTTGAATTGTTCATATTTCCAAGTATTACACCAATATTGTTAAAATTTGTTCATGATTGAAGGATCTTTTTATAAATTCGAAAATTAAGTGTAATTGCAGTGAAATTGTAATTAGAAAAAGTCAAGTGACTGAAGTTTAAAAATAAAATCTGGTGTAAAAAGAAAAAGTGGGCCAAAACCGTAAATATACAAAGTTTTGGGACAAAAGTGCAAATTATGGAAAATTCCAACAAAAGGTAAAAGACTTGCCACCATTTCACATGCTTGTATTTGTATAGATCCTTCACAAATTGGTGTAGCACATTTCACATTGATCATTACTTGTTCACCAACACTTTGATTAAATTTGAATTACACTTTGTTGAACTCTTTCAACTTGTCTTCTTCACATCAATTTGGGTGCGCAATTATTCTTGAACCTTTTCTTGCTTGTCTTCTAAACTCCATTAGTTTTGTATTAGTTGTTTTCAAAATTCTTGACCTCTTTGAATTGATTGCCTATTGGTTGATTTTTCATTTGTTTAATGGAGACTAATTGTTGAGAATCTTGTTTCAATTTGTAGATCCATTAAAGAGGAAACTCTTGAGTGGAAAGAGACAAGAGAGAAATCATCTTGAAAAAGCCTACATTGAGTGATATATACGAGTGAAAATCTTTGAGTGAATGGTGAGTGAGTGGTGAGGTCCTTGTAATTCTTTTCTTTCACTTGTTCTTTAAGTGTATTTGTTCTTTGTTGGATTGTACTTAATTCTTTTGATTTTTGGTGGTGTAATTGTTCTTGTTGGTGTAATCTTCATTTGACTTGTGAACTTTTCAATTCTCTGGAATTTGTATGTAATTTCTCAAATTGTAAGTGCACCATGACTTCGTTACATGAAGAAGACAATGAAGATTCTCCTCCATCATCGCCAAGAACAAGGAACTTGAATAGGAAGTTGGATAGAATGACAAGGAACTTAGAAAGAGTGTTTGAAAGATTAGAAGTACTTGAGATCAAAAAAGGATCAAGGCATGACAACTCACATAGAGGCTCATCAAATTTGGAAGACAATGAACATAGACCTAGATTTGATAGATGGAGACATAGACATGAACATAGAGGAAGAAGGAATGAGAAGGATGACAAGCTGCATAATGTGAAGAAAAGAAAGTAAAGATAGCTAGTCTAGGATTTCATTATTATGCTTTAATTTGGTGGGATCAATTGTGTAAAGAGAGAAGAAGGTATGATGAGGAACCAATTAGTACTTGGAGAGAAATGAAGAGGGTTTTGAGAAAAAGATATGTGCCTTCAAGCTACACTAGAGACCTACAACATGCACTCAAGGTTGAAGCACAAGTGAAGAGAAAAAACTCCTTCAAGAGGGAGGGTGACCCATCAAAACAACTTGAAGTTGTTTGTAAAAGTGGATCAAAGGCCACATTTCCTAACTCTAAACCTTCCACCTCTACCCTTTCTATTCCTTCTATGCACCACAACAAAAATATTACTCTTGTACCCCTCTCTACAAATGAAATTATTAAGGATCAAAAGAAAATGGGAGAGAAAAGGGAGCTTGAAAGAAAAGCCAAGAGTGACAAAGAAGAAAAAGAAATAAATGCAAAAAAAAAAAAAAAAGAATGCGCCACAAAATAATATGGAAAAAGGCAATTTGCACAAGTGAGCAAAACTTTTCACTACAACATAATAGACTTTTAATAACGCACCTTTAATAGCATTTCCGTGTGGAAATGCTATTAAAAGTGATGGGGGACTTTTAATAGTGTTTCCCTAAGGGAAACGCTATCTTAGGTATCACCTAAGATAGCGTTTCCGTGTGGAACCGCTATTAAAAGTGTCACTTAGGAAAAGATAGCGGTTCCACACGGAAACGCTATCTTAGGTGATACTTAAGATAGCGTTTCCTTCAGTAAACGCTATCTTAGGTATCACCTAAGATAGCGTTTCTGTAGGAAACGCTATCTTAGGTCTTCCCAAAGAAAAATTAGACGCGCGCTCGGCCTTCCCTCTCTGTTTCTTCCTCATTTTCATTCTACTTGTTTCCTTCCTCTCTGCATGCCATCTCTTTTTTCTTCCCTCACCTTCGCCATTGCTCGCCACTCGCTACTCCGAAAGAGAAAGAACTTAAATCATACCATTGTAGTTTTAGTTTCACACTTTCATAGTGTTCTCGTGGAGTGGAAGATAACCGAGATGTAATGTTGTTTTGCAGTTTCTGCTCCCTTCATATAAAATCTATTAGTTTCATAGTTCACACTTTCACAATGTCGTTTTGCGCTTCTGCTCCCTCTTCTTTGTTCCTTTGCTCCTCTTGGGCTGACTTGCGCCGAGTCATCAAGTCAATCGGGACACTTCTCTTGGCTTTCTTGTTGGGTTCAGGTAACACTCTTTCTAATATCGATCGTGATATTTGAACACAAATTTTGAATGTGAATTTTGGTTATTGTTTCGTTGGACAATTTTTCATTAAATGTGCTTGTGTCAGCAATGGCTGTTATTTTGTTTTGAGGGATAAAAGGGATTTCATTGGTGCATTGTTTTTATTTTGTTGCTTTTGGATCAGTATTCACCACTCTATGTGATTAGCTTGTGATCAATCTAAGGACACTATAATAACTATATATTATACAGGAATCATTGAAGGAGTTTGAGGAGGTTTTGGGACATAAGGTGGATGATTCACAGGTGAAGGAGTTTTTGGTGGAGTTGGAACATTGGGAGGAGTATAAACAGGAGAAGGAACCTCTGGAGGATTTGGAGGACAAAGAGAAGAAGAAGATTTCCATTCAGGTTACAAGAAATGGTTATAGGCAGAAAGTGTCAATATATAATTTACTTCCTGGAGATATTGTGCATCTTGCAATTGGAGACCAAGTCCCTGCAGATGGATTATTTGTTTCAGGATTTTCTGTGTTGATTGATGAGTCAAGTTTAACTGGAGAGAGTGAGCCAGTGATGGTTACTTCCCAAAATCCATTTCTTCTTTCTGGAACCAAGGTCCAAGATGGATCATGCACCATGTTGATTACCATTGTTGGGATGAGGACTCAATGGGGTAAATTAATGGCAACTCTGAGTGAAGGTGGAGATGATGAAACCCCATTGCAGGTGAAATTGAATGGAGTTGCAACCATTATTGGGAAGATAGGCCTATTCTTTGCTGTGGTTACTTTTGCAGTTTTGGTGAAAGGACTCATGAGCCGAAAAATCCAACAAGGAAGGTTTTGGAGATGGTCTGGGGATGATGCCATAGAGATGTTGGAATTCTTTGCTATTGCAGTTACCATAGTTGTTGTTGCAGTTCCAGAAGGATTACCCTTAGCTGTGACACTAAGCCTTGCATTTGCAATGAAGAAAATGATGAATGATAAAGCACTTGTTAGACATTTGGCAGCTTGTGAAACTATGGGATCAGCCATAGTAATTGATCTTTGCTTACCTAGAGAGTCACTAACTTGGAACCCGCTCCTTCCCGACCATCGATTATAATCCACGAAAGGGTTCAACACCCATCCATCTTTTCCACCAACATAGAATTTGTAGGCTTGGGAGCTTGAGAAGAGACTAATGAGAACCAAGAAGAGGCATATAGGTCTCTCAAGCTCCATGAGGAAATAGAAGCAAGTAGTGAATGAGTGTGTATTGAGGTATATATAATATAATATATAGTTATTATAGTGTGCATAATAACCTATGCCTAAGTCCTAGTTGTTATGGATCTCATCCAATGTGTATTGTGTATCCCCTGATCTGATGCCTTGATCCTTATTTATAGAAATTGGGAAGTTAGAGTCCCAAACCAACTCAAAATCTGATCTATTTCGGTTTCTTCAGGTCCAAGTAATGCGTGTCACGGCCGTGATGTCCATCACGGCCAGGCCGTGACGGTCTCTGTTATGGCCGTGAAGAATTTCACGGCTGGGCCGTGATGTGCTCTGACTTGTGGTGGTTTTGGGTCACGGCCGTGATGGATATCACGGCCAGGCCGTGACGGTCTCTGTTATGGCCGTGAAGAATTTCACGGCTGGGCCGTGATGTGTTCTGACTTGTGGTGGTTTTGGGTCACGGCCGTGATGGATATCACGGCCAGGCCGTGACAGACTCTGACTTCAGCCTTTCTTCTTTTTCAGCATGGATCGGAAATGGATGTCTGCCAATCGTTTAACGAAGGAGTATGAGGATGGGGTGAAAGAGTTCATTAGTTTTGCAGTTCGGCATGCGAAAAACCCTAATACAATCATATGTCCTTGTTTAGATTGTTGTTATGCAAGGCGAGTTAGTGCAGCCGATTTGGAAGAACATTTAGTGTGTAATGGAATCGATCAAAGTTATACATGTTGGACAAAACATGGTGAGACAAGAGCTGAGTCTAGTGAAATGAGGAATCGTGTGAGATATTCATCATACGATACCGACACAAATACTTATGAGGGCGATCGTTTTGAAGACATTGCAAATGCTTTGTTGAAGAGGATCTTCGGGATTGTCCACAAATGTTTGGGAGGTTGGTAAGTGATGCGAGCAACCATTGTATGATGGATGTACTAAATTCACAAGATTGTCGGCGATGTTAAAGTTGTATAACTTGAAATCGGGCAACGAATGGACTGATAAGAGCTTTACGGACTTACTCACACTATTGAAAGACATGTTGCCGGATGATAATGTGCTTCCTAGTCGGACATACGAGGCTAAACAAATGTTACGCTCTATTGGCATGAGCTACGAGAGGATACATGCTTGTCCTAACGATTGCATTTTATTTCGGAATGAATATGCATCGTTACGGATGTGTCCTAAATGTAATGCCTCACGATATAAGAAGAAAGAATCAGATCCGAGAGAAGGTTGTGTGGTATTTTCCCATAATACCCAGATTTAGGCGCATGTACCGTAGTTACGAAGATTCAAAGCACTTGACATGGCATGAGGATGAAAGGATCAAAGATGGCAAGCTGCGGCACCGGCAGATTCTCCGCAATGGAAGAAATTTGATCATGATTATCCCGATTTTGGGCAAGATTCAAGAAACCTACGACTTGCATTGGCTCTGACGGATTTAACCCGCATGGTGTTCAAAGTAGCTCTCACAAAGACATGGCCTGTGATTTTGGTGATTTACAACCTATCCCCATGGCTATGCATGAAGCGCAAATTTATGATGTTATCTATGTTAATTTACGGGCCCAAACAACCAGGAAATGATATAGACGTCTATTTGACTCCTTTGATTGAAGACTTGAAACAACTGTGGGAGACAGGTGTGGAGGTGTATGATGGGTATAAGGAAGAAAGTTTCAATTTGAGAGCTATGTTGTTTGGGACAATTAATGATTTTCCAGCCTACGGTAATCTGTCAGGATATAGCATCAAGGGTCAGTGTGCATGCCCTATATGTGAAGAGGGTACGGATTGGATGCGGTTAGAAAATTGTAAGAAGAATGTCTTTCTTGGGCATCGTAGATTTTTGCATCCAAGTCATCATTACCGGTGGTGGAGAAAGGCGTTCAATGGGAACTCGGAAGAAGGTAGAGCGCCTTCACCTTTGACGGGTGATCAACTTTTTGAAAAGGTAAAGGATTTGAATATCCAATTCGGTAAACCTTTTGCGAGAGATATTGTCACAAGAGGGTGGAAGAAAAGGTCGATTTTCTTTGAGTTGCCATATTGGAAATCATTATATGTAAGACATTTCCTCGATGTGATGCACGTTGAAAAAAAATATCTGTGATAGTGTCATTGGTACGTTACTCAATGTGCCAGGGAAGACTAAAGATGGCATCAATGCAAGGTTGGACTTGGTTAGTATGGGAATAAGAAGAGAATTGGGACCGACGAAGAAGGGTAAAAGTACATATCTTCCTCCGGCTGCTTACACTCTATCTAGAAAAGAAAAAACTGTTTTTTGTAAGTTTCTTGAAGGAGTTAAGGTTACGGAAGGGTACTCTTCAAACATTAGGAACCTCGTATCGATGAAAGATCTCAAGTTAAAAGGTCTAAAGTCCCACGATTGTCATGTTCTCATGGAGCAGTTGATACCCATTGGTATACGGTCTATTTTACCTAACAAAGTGGGGGGGCCTTAACTAAACTCTGTTTCTTCTTCAAGGCAATTTGCAGCAAAGTGATTGACCCTGGGAAGTTGCCATCATTGCAAAGAGAAATTGTTGTGACTTTATACGAGCTTGAGATGTACTTTCCACCTTCATTCTTTGACATAATGGTTCATCTAACCATTCACCTTGTTAGAGAGACACAACTGTGTGGGCCACTTATATGAGATGGATGTACCCGATTGAGCGTTATATGAAGATATTAAAAGGGTATGTGAAAAACCGATCACGACCGGAAAGGTTGTATTGTTGAACGGTATATTGTCGAAGAAGTCATGAATTCTCTGCATCGAATACCTATCCAATGCTGAATCTATAGGGCTGCCAAAGTCTCGTCACACATGGAGAATGATGGGGCAAGGAATTACTGGAAATGAAATAGTGACTATAACAAGGACAGAATGGGAGCAAGCACACTTATATGTTCTGCACAATGCCGATGAGGTTGAGCCATATGTTGAAAAACACAAGGACATGCTTAAGAGTTTGTATCCAAATAAGAATCAAAATTGGCTAACTAGAGAACACAATCGTTGTTTTATAACATGGCTAAGAGATCACATTTATGCAGAGTTGACTGAAAATGATACTTCAGTTTCAAATAGATTGAGATGGTTAGCCAAAGGTCCAAGTTTGCATGTGTTCTCTTACCACGGTTATCAAATTAATGGGTACACATTCTATACAAAAGAACAAGATGGTCGGAGTACAATGCAAAACAGTGGTGTGACTCTAGTAGCTCAGTCGATGCATATCTCAAGTGCCAAAAACAGTGATGCATATCTCAAGCTTTGGATGGTTTCAAAGAGAGCATATGGGCTGATGTACAGGTAATTGTTAAAATTTATAAATTATATTGTAAACTATGTAAACATACTTACTTTGACACGTTGTTTATATTGTTTTGCAGATGTCTTTTAATGTTGATGAATCTAGGAAAAATTTTGTACTTCAGGAAGCTGGTAACCTACATAGGGCATTCAGAACTAGATTGACCAAAAAATTTCTAAGAGATGCCAACGGGAATATCAATGAGGAGCCTCCATCACAATATCCACACATATCAAGGGATGAGTGGACAGATTTTATAGCAATACGCACAGGAGATGCTCAATTCCTGGTATGTTTAATATCACGTTAGTCCTTATAATTTTATAGCAATACGTACATATGACATTAACCATGTATTAATATTACTTATATGTGTCTGAATAGAAATTAAGCAATGAAAATCGCAACAGGGCGTTAGATCCTGCATGCCCTTACAAAGCATCACGTAAGGGGTATGCTGACATTGAGGATGAATTGGTATGTATATATATATATATATATTTTTAACTGCATTTGTGGTAAATATGACTTTTAAACTGTTTGGTTAATTTATATTATCTCAATATACAGATGCAGGAGGCGGGGCCAGAAGTTAAGAAAATTAAACGCCATATTGTGTGGAGGAAAGCCCGCGAGAACAAGGCGGGTGTAATTGACAACAAAAATACGCAGACCGTGTGGAATAAATGTGTTAGTAGACTAACGATTACATTATCAATTGTTATTTTCATATGATAATATATAATAATTTTAACATTTGCATTTCACCAATAACTATGTGTCAGAGCTAAGCACATAGTTATTTTCATATGATAATATATAATTATTTTACTGCTTCAATAAATATATCTAAGAATCCAATATTGTATTCTAGAGCTAAGCACATAGAGATTAAACATCATTTTATAAGAGATTATGTGCAAAAATGTGTGTTTGATATTCAATTTGTAGATACTGACCACCAATGGGCAAATATCTTTACTAAACCTCTTGCTGATGACATATTTATTTTTATTAGAAAGCCTCTTAACATGTTATGTGTGAATTGATTTAGGCGTCTAGACTTGTGAATGCTGCTTTTGATAAATACGCATCTATTGAATTTTTCATCTAATGCATGTTGAAAATTTTGCGTCCAGAGCATGATGAAAATTTCGCGTCCATGCTTACCTGCATTTTGCTTAAACCCGTCTATGCATATATTTATTAAAAGCATTTATTTTATCTTTGGACATATTCATCTAGTATATTCTCTATGCTGAGTCAGTAATTCCCATCAATCCCATATCAACCTTTTTACATTATCAAAATACCAACGTCGTTCTACTCATTATGTGATGTCCTATCAAATTTATTTCCTTTTGAATTATTTTCAAAAGAAAAACTTTTGAAATTTCAGAAACCTTTTTAAAGCAACCTCTTCCCTTTGAGAAAACTTTTCACTACCTTGAACTCTCGAACTCTCTGTTTCATTTGCTTCAGAACCCTAACCTTCAAACCTTCAACAATGGCTTCCTCTTCAACACACGTTGCTTCCTACGTAACTGATACTCTAAATATTGCGGTTGAACATCACTTCAACTTTGAGATTCTGAAAGACTACAATTTGGATGTGAGTAAGTACATCAATGCTGCTGGTTGGGATGCCATGTTTCTGGAGAAGGTCTCCATCTACCCCAACCTTATCAGAAGTTTCTGGAGAAGGCCAACCATTACAGACACTGAGATTATTGGATTTGTGCTAGCCACAAAGGTGGTTGTCTCTGAGAAGACAATATTCGATGCTATTGCCTGTGGCCAAGAGGGTTTGATCATTACCGACACTTGGGAACAAGACCTAGGCGGTTCTGAAACTATAGCTGTAACATTGATGAGACCAGACAAACAAGAACTGATTCGTGGAAGTCTTCTGAAATCAAAGATGAAATCAGGATCCTTCATCAGATTCTGAACAAGTCTGTTCTGCACAAAATTGGTTCCAAGGACAACCTCTCTGCTCTTCACAAGTTATGTCTTTGCAACTTGTTTCTGGAAACCAAAATCAATCTTCCATGGATCCTGTTTGACAAATTCAAAACTGCTGTGGTTCATAAGAGAAACCTCTCTGCCATTCTCTACACTCACTTGCTATAACAAATCTTCAGGCATCAAGGTGTTTATGATGTCCTTGCTGCTATGATTGAAGAATAACAAAACAGAATTCTCACTGAAAAAGGCATGTCAGCTGTTGATTTTGGGAAAAGCAATCTGGGTGGCATGCATTTGAGTACTGACATGTAAATCTCAATGCCCAAGACTGAAGAGGCATTGAAGATCAAAGCTGAGAAAATTGAACTTAATAATGCTGAGACACTTGGTCTCAAAAGAAGAACAAGGCAGAAGACTATTACCCAAAGGAAGCCTGCTACTAAAAAGGCTGCTCCTAAGAGGCTTGCTGGCATTGTTATCAGAGATCCATCTGATGCCCCTGCTCAGAAGAGACAAAGGAAAATCATCCTTTCTCATAATGAAGGCTATGATGATGATGATGATAATGTCACCATTGGGTCTATTATGAAGAAACACAGGATTGAAACCTCTGTTGCTGGTGGTGCTACTCAAACCAGAAGGAAACCTGCAAGAAAAGCAAAGGTTGTTGTAACATCTGAGGTAATCATCCCTGCTAATGATCCTGTTCAATTAGCAGTTGATGCATTAGTCTATAGCCTAGAGAATAGGAATGATACTATCTCTGCTGCTGCTGCTACTGTTGATAAATTTTTTGCTGTTTCTGCACCTGTTGTGCCTGTTATTTCACAACCTTCACCTGATGATGTAGATATCCCATCTTTGCCTTCACCGCAACCATCACAGCCTATACAAATCACAGACTCACCCACATATTCACCTGCTCACTCACCAATCCATTCCTCACCAGACCAACCACAAATAGTCTCACCTCCAAGATCAACATTCCAACCTATTATCCCTGCTGATGACCCCTGGTTCGATCAACCAGATGAAGGTATTAGCCCTGGTGCCCCTCTTCCAAAGAAAAGAAAAATCAGATTTCCCAATACTGACCCATCTGTTCTGTATGAGGGAAAGGCTGAAAACTGGGCCAAGGTTAAGAGGGATTGGAAAATTCTGTTCCATAAGCATGAACTTGAACCTGCTTCAACCAGACCTTTCTATCCCCCACCTGTATACCAATATGAGCCTGAACCCATCATCACTCCTTACCACAAATACCATCCTGACATAAACATTGGTAGACCCCCCCTTCAAAAATGTACAATTACCTTGGACCACTCATCACTCACCTACCCCAAAAGAGATTCCCTCCAAGAAAAATTTACCCCAACCTGGTCAGATATCCACCCTTCAAGCCTTTCACTTAAGGACTTGAGAGACACATCATCTCTGACTGGCATATAGACCCTGCCAAGATGAACCTCACTAATAACATCTACAAAAGATCCAGATCCTTCAGGCAAGTCCCCATCATTATGGACAAGAACACCAAATGGCATACCTTCAGGCACCCTAGTATTTATGGTAAAACTGCTGATTTTGTTGATCTTCTTATATATCAAAGGCTGAAATGGGAGTTTGAGCACTTTAGGATTGTGAGGGCTGCACACTTTGTCCTTCCAACTTGGTTAAGGCATTCTTTGGAGAAGACCAAAATTGGAATCAAGCCTTACATGCTATGTCCAAGATTGCCCATGATTGACCTCAACAAAGACAAGGACAAGAAGAAGCAAAGATTCAGAGGAAAGAAGTCAGCGAATGAACCAATCATGCTGCCACTTGATTCTGAACCCTTTGATCACACTCTGCTGGAGTATTGGGAATCTCTTCCAATTGGACAAGTTTCTGAAACTGAACCAATCATGTTTGAATTCCTGATGGATTTCAAGAAAACCCAAACTCAAAACCCTCCACCTCCACCTCCTCCACCACCCTTGTCTTAACCTTTCTTTCTTTTCCTTTGTTTACTGACAATGATGGTCCACTCCTTTTACCTTTTTGTTTGATGACAAAAAAGGGGGAGAAAGGAAAGAGAATTAAATTTAATATGAAAAGTCAGTTTTTGAAAAGTATACACTTGTCTGAATATGCATGTATCTTTCTGTTTATGCTTTGACATACTATATCTGTTTTGAATGCTCTGATATTGTTTACTATGATTTTTTATTGCTATGATATATCCTAAGTCCATATGCTCTAACACTATTTGCTATGATATATTTTATTTGTTCTGAAACTTGTTTAAGTTTGATAAAGTCTATAAAGCTCTTATATTATCCTAACTGATAAGTAGTTGGACTGATCTGATAATTATATACATGTGCTGCTGAATTTGTCTTAGGCTTTTCCTATTAAAAGTTTGAATGCTTTGTCTTAGGGGGAGCTTTGTAAGCTCTCTTAGACTTTGCTACTCAAATTTAATTAGTTTTTGTCATCATCAAAAAAAGGGAGATTGTTGGAACCAAAGTGATTTGGATTTAATTAATCTCTAAGTTTTGATGTTAACAAAAGGATTAAATTTACTTGGCAAAGTGTTAGTTGAGATCTAACAAGGTTATTCAGTTTTGCAGGATTACTTGAATTTTATAAGTTATGGAAACTTTGATGAAGTTACCATATATATCTGCTTGGATTTGATCTTGTGATTCTGCATCGATAAACGAGCTGCTCAAATGTTTGGTAAAGTTATTTACTTATTTATTTATTTGAGTAGACAGGAGTTTAAGTAGACGAGGCATAAACTTTCGAAGTAGACGTGCTTAGTTTGCCACGTAAGCAGACGGAAGTTTTAATAGAATTAAGTAAACGGAGAAATAAAATAACGAGTACACGAGAATTGTTCTCATGAGTAGACGAGCTCTAATTGCCACGTCACTAGACGGAGATCAAAAGAACTCACTGAGATATAGAAAGTCCAAAGACTTGAATAGACGAGAGGACATGCCACATTAGTGGACAAGCAAAATGAAAGAGTGAATAGATTTAGTTTCTCATATAGGAGACGGAGATTTTGAATAGACGAGTTTCTATCTCTTATATGTTCTTATAAGGTGAATAAATGCAATCCGGTCCAATTGAATTTATTTCAAATGATTGATATTTATTTCAAAAGAATGTTTTTTCTTCTCATTTGTTTTATCTGTTTAATGCTTTGTTTCCTTGTGAGAAAAACATAGTACCATCGAGGAAATACAAAAAGAAACATAGTATAATGAGGAAATGCAAAAAGATCTGTATGATGACAACTTTATGGCTGGAAAAAGCTAGATTGTACACAAAGGAGGAAAAATAGTTTTCAAGCTGCAATGCTCTGAGCATCGAGCCTCCATTTTGTGCTACCCTATAACCAAGAGTATATTTCAGCATTGCCACGATCAAGCTATCAGTCAGAACGGATATTATGCATTTAATGCTATCTCTAAACGGGAAATTCAAAATGACCATTGAAGCATTTCAAGAGAAAAAGGTCACTATAAATAGAAGACCTCATACACTGAAAAACAACTTTTGCTAGCCAAACTTTTGCCAATCCAATATTTGCGAGAACAAGCTCTTATTCTTTCATTCTTTCAAAAAGCAAAAGTCTGTAATCTTTAGTTTGAATATTGTTAAAATATTCAACAGATCTTAAACTTTCATATCCTCACATATAATGAGTTAAGAATATCATAAGTTAAATCTCTTTGTTAGAGTTAGAGCCTGAAGAGGCTTGGTAAGAAAGGAATACTTGTAAGCCTGGAGAGGTGTTGAATACTTGGTTGTAATCTATTTGGAGAAATAGTGGATAAAACCTTCAAGTCGAAGGGACTGGACGTAGCTCTTGGTTGGAAGAGAGTGAACCAGGATAAAATCTCTTGTGTGAATCTTCTATCCCTAAACTCTTACAGCTTTATTTGTTTATACTAACTATGGAGATTTGATATTGCTTTTGTTAAGTTTCTAAAAGATCATTTTCTGTGTGCCTGCTTCTGTATTAAATTTCTTGTGTGAGAAAATAGTTTTGAAAAATGTTGTTTTTCGAAAATTATTAACAAACACAATTCAACCCCTATTCTTGTGTTTGCTTGTGTCAACTTCAGGAACAATCAGTGATTAATTGATCTAAGCTGTACGAAGGAGACCGGATTCAAATCAGAAAATCGTTTGTGAAACCACAAATCAAAGGTAAGGGGAGCTTACCTGAGGGATTTTTCCCGATAATTATGTGTGATTAGTGTGTGGTATGTAATATTTGTTTGAGTTCTGCGGTGGTTGTTTAACTGTGTGCTAAGCTGTTATTTTGTCTGTGTTTAATTATCTGTGTTTAATTGGTTATCTACATTATGTGTTATAGTATGTTGAATGCATGATATAAAATGTATCACTTGCTATAGCATTGATGTGGAATATTTATTGATGTTGATTGTTGTTAGAGAAACCTGACCGTGATCAATGCTCAATTAATTAACAAGATAAAAAGCTTTAAGAAAACCATATGAAGAATATTCAAAATAAATATTTATTTGAAGAAATATTTTGGTAAAAGAGAGAATAAATTAATCTTTTCAAACTCTAAGATATTATAAGAAAATCAAAATAACATTTTTATGAAGAAAATTTTACTTGAAGGATTTAAATGATTCTACTTGAGAGAAACCGATTTTTAGAAAATATTTTAAAGTGATTTCATAAAGATAGACAAGTTTATTTTGAGATTTTAAAAAGGTTTCTTTTTAAGTTTTTTTCAATATTCTTCAGAAACAGGAAAATTTCAAAATAAAATGGATTTCTGAAAAGGAAATGGATTTTTCTATAACTTAAAGTTTTAGAAATGAATTTCAAATGATAAAGTTTTTATTTTACCAAAAGGTTTTATTCAACACAAATATCCGATAACTTGGATAACTTACGGAGGTTTTGTTTTGTATTTGTGTCTCACTGAACGGAAAATAACATTGAAAAGTGAGCCTAGTAACCGAGATGTCGGGATACTAGTGTTTTAAAACACTTTGACCTATGATCCGTATCACGTTGTTGTGAATTGTGTGTCCTATACACGTTGTGGATTATGTGTCATTGGACGCGCTGTCGCCACGCGCCAAAAAGAACGAGCGTTTACAAAATAATGTAGATAGGGAAGCGACAACTCGAGTATCGTCTCACAAGGACTCTTAGGTTGTTGTTATTAACAGAAAATCAGTTTTGGGGGGTTGGAGTGAAATAAAATAGAGAAAACAAACAAGAGCAGAGCAATAAAGACAAAGCAGTTAAAGAGATTATCAAATAAACTAAAGCGATTAACCTACTGTTCTCGGTTTCCCACTATCATTGGCTCATGTAAATTCCAAGTCCTAAGCAGATTCTAATCCCCTCCCGGTTGTAGCAACAATTAACAACGAAATCACTACTACAGATATATGTTCCTATTCCCGAAATAACAAACGGGGTTAAGCCCTCATGAACAAACGAACATGAACGAACACACGCGAAATAACAAACGCGATTAAGTATAGAAACATAACATCACCGAAATGAATCAACACAACACTATACACTCCTGAAATAACAAACAGAAATGTATAGCATGGCATTGAAAAGAGAATAGCAAATGAAAACAGGAATACAGAACCTCAAGTGTAAATAGAAACCAATCACAGTAGATTAATCTAGGAGACTAGTTCTCCATTACAGAAATAAACACAAAAGAAAAGAAATAAGCTACTGAAAACTACTACTGACTAAGACTAGCTAACAACTAGCCAAAAACTAGCCAACTCTTCAGTTCTGTCTAAAACAGACTTATATACAACTTCTGGACTACGCGGACTCGCGAGGCGAGCACATATTCGCGAGGCGAATAATGCGAACAGTCTTCAGTGAGTGGAGAGCTCGCGAGGCGAGCTTGTCTTCGCGAGGCAAAACTCTTCAAATTCCAAACTGTAACGCCCGTAACCTTCAACATGGTTAAGCCGTGATGGCTTCTGGTCTTCCAAGATTGGATTACTCGCGAGGCGAGTAAAGTGTTAGCGGGGCGAGACAGAATGGTTGGCAATTTCTAGAACAGTCACCTTCTGGTTCGCGAGGCGAATGCCCTTTCGCGTGGCGAGACACTCCAGAATTATTCCTTTTTATTACCTGCAAACAAGAAATAACAGTAAGTACTTTATTCGACTCTATATTAGCTAAATTAACCTAAAAACACTTTACAGACTCAAAATGCTGCTTAAGGACAATCAAGTCTAATTTGGGCGAAAATGATATAAAATTAGCACAAAGCCAAGGTTTTTATTAGTTATAAAACCAGTCAACCAGAGGCTCATCAGTCATACATACATTGTGGTAAACGTGGTGAACGTAGTAAAAGGTGAAAATTGTTTTTAATGACCACAAAGTCCAAGACTGGTGTATCAGTCTAGGACTGTTGTGATTGGATACTCGGACTAAAACGTCCTGTGTTGACAATGAAAAGTTTTAAATGTTGAAAAATTCATGGATGGTCGTGAGCCTTGAGCCTCGACAGGGAAAGAATGAAGCACAAAGAAAAGCTGCAAAAATAAAATATTTTTACATGCATTTGGCATACGTGCCCACGTTGTTTTCGTATGAATGCCTTGAAGGGTAAGGTATTTCATGCTATGTCGTTTCATTGTGCCTTGATGGACAATGAAGTCCATATGCCTTGGTTACTGTGCTTTGTGTTGGACAGTATGCTATGGACATCCACACACGTTGATCACTGTGCCATGAGTTTTTGGCAGTGCTGTGGAAAAACACGGTGTGCCTTATTTGGCAATCAAGCATGATCAACTCATTTTTAAGATGAATAAAGTTGGGATCTCTGGAGATTAGGCAAAAGTTAGACGTTGATATTGAAGTGTTCATGCATTTGTTTTCAAAATGGCAATGATCGGGTACGAAACCCAATGATAAACTACTTGCTTATTTTTTATAATTGATGTTGTTTTGATACTGTGTATTTATATATGTTTTCTTTGTGTCGTGCATGTAGTTATCTTGTTAAATCCATATATTAGCGTCTCACCCTTACAAATATATCAGGTTTATTCTGGTTCTACTGTTGTACCTCGATACACTAGTACATATGGTGCAGAGGAGTTCACTAAGTCACTCGGTGACTTAGATTCTAAATACTTGGAGGAGTATTTTTTCGTGGGAATGACCACGGGGGTCTTTCCAATAAATGTCTTGTAGTGCGACCAGCCTAGGAGTCTTGGGTGGATTGTATGTTTGGAAAGGTCCGTAAATGTGGTGTTGTACATTAGTCTTTGGTTTAACTTTCTCTTTTCTAAAATTGAAAACTTTTTGAGAAAATTTGTATGCCGTGGTGACCTTGTTATGAATATGATCTTGTCGTTTTATTGTATGCATCATGGTTTCCTAGAGTGTTCTGCAGAAGAAAATTTTTATACCCGAGTTTTTTGACTTAAAGTAAATAAATTTTTCGAAAGCAACCACCAAATTACTTTTTAATTTATTTCCGCATGTATTAAGAAGTAATGCCCAAGGGGGGTGTTACATTTATGTTCAAATTTTTTTAGAAAAGAATAGAAAAATCCATTTGTTATGAAACCAAATTCTATGAACTCACCATGATCTCTAGGTTCATCATTCAAGAGCATGAATCAAAATAAATTTTCCTTCCTATTCTTGTTCATATGGCTGAAACCCTAGTTGTGAGGGTGGAGGAAATTTTGTTTCAATTTTTAGAAAGTGATACTAGATTTCATCTTTCTATTACCTATGTGTATTGAATCCAAGAGATTGAAACAAAATAAAATCTATAGCCTATTTTTATAGTGAAGGCCGAAACTAGCTCGTGATTAAGTTAGTTTATTTGATTTTAAATTTTTGAATTATAATCAATGATCATGTATTTCTAATCCTTAAGGATCACTAATCCAAGAGCTTGTGAATTTTTGAAATTTCTAGCTAAATAAATTACTCATGGCCGAGACCTAGCCGTAGGACTTAGGTGATTGTAGTTGTCTTATGTTGATTAATTTTGTTGTGGTTTGTTGAAGGATAAGTGTTTCCGTGATCATTGTACGTTGTGCTAAGGAATCAAAAGTTTGACGAAACTTGTTCGATAAAGAAAATAAGAAAAACTCCTAGAGGTAAGAGAAGGTTACCTGAGGGGTTTTGATAGCCACGTGCTACCCGGGAGTGGTCTGTATATTTGTGTGAGTTTTCCTTGTGGTTGTTAATTATATTTTACATAGTGTTTTATCTGAGTTATGAATCTATGTGACGTATGCTTATATGTGGTAAATGTGTTATCTATGTTGTATGTTGATTTTTGAATGCATGTTATAATTGTGAACATTTGTTATAACTGAGATGCATGAATTTGTTGATGTTGATTGTGTTGACTGATAAGCCTGACAGTGGTCAGTTCTGATACGAATTTAAGGATAAAATCTTCAAAAAGCTTGAAGAAGAAGAAATTAAATTAATTGAGTTGTGGAATTTTAAGAAAACGTTGAGAAAAAATATTATTTTAATAATTTATCGATGTAAGAGTGATCTATGAGCAACAATAAGGATGTAATCGTGGAATTTTTTTGATAACGTTAATTTTTATAAAATAAATTCTAAAATAAAATAAAAAATCTATTATAAAAAGTTAATTTTCAAAAATAACTTAATTTCCCTGTTAATAAAATTATTTTAAGAGAAAAATTCATTTTTTGACTTAAAAAATGATTTTAAATGCTAAACGACGAGAAATCTCGAAAAGAATTTATGGCAAGATTTTTGGAAATAGTTCTACTTACATGGACGGAAATTTAGTCTTAAATGACTTCTTTTCAAAAACTAAGGTTTTTCGGAAAAGAATTTTAAAAGGAAAGGAATTTGGAAAAAAAATTGAATTTCCAAGGGAAAAGATTTTCTGCAAAAGAGTTTTACTCCATGAAAATTATTTTTGACAACTTGGACAAGTTGCGGAAGTTTTTTTTTGGATTTGTGTTTCACAGAACGAAAGTGATATTAAAGTTGAAAAGTGAACCTACTAGCCGAAACGTCGGGATTCTAGTGTTCTGTGAGAAAACAAGTAGATCTTTGATCCGTGTTATACGTCGTGGACTGCGTGTCCTAAAGTTGAAGTTGTGGACTGTGTGTCCTAAATTTGAAGTTGTGGAATGTGTTTCCCATAAAAGTCGTGATGAGTTTTGTGCTTTATAATCTACGAACCTAAGACTGGTGCATCGATCTAGCGCTTCATGATTCACACATTCGGACTTCGTGTCCTATTGTTGAAAATGAATAATAAACTTAATGTTTAAAAGTTGAGATGGTTGTGAGCCTTTGAGCTTCGATAAGGAAAGAATGAACAAAAAGAAAATGACGAAAATAAAAGTTTTTATATGCATTTTTGGCAGACATGCCATGAGTATAACACGATGACTTGATGGACAAGGAACCTGTTGTTGATCATTGTGCCTTGATGGACAATGAAAACCATGTAAGTTGAGCATTGAGCATTGTGTCTTGTGTTGGACAATGTAACATGGCAAAGTTGAAAGTTGAATATTGAGCCTTTATTTGGACAATGTGCCTCTGAGCCTGATCTGCATCTCCGGAGATTAGATATCAAAGTTCGATGTTGTATAATGAAGTGTCATGCATTTTTTTTTATAAATGACGATTTTTGTCAGGTATGAAACCGATTGAAAATATATGATGTTAAATTTGAGAATTTTCATATATTGTTAATATATTTGTATATGTTGTTTTGTGTGTCTCGCATGTGGCTATCATGATAAAATCAATATATTGTTATTTCACCATTGCGTGTTTTCTTGTTGGGTTTCTCTCATAGTTGTCAAAATCGGACCGGTGATAGTGTGATTTCACATCATATTTCATGTACATTTTTTGCATGCATTTTCATATAGTTTAGGCATATTTAGTTTGATTTTGTTAGTTTTTACCTTGGAACGGGTAAGGTGGTGTTTTGGTGTTGTTTTACAGGAATTAAGGGTAAAATGCTCAAGATCGACCATGATGGAGCTCGGATGAAGATGGAGCTTGAAAAGAGAAGAAATGAGCCAAACAGAGCTCATCACGGCCTAGCCGTGATGACCATCACGGCCATGATCGAGCAAAACTGAATAAGAAAAAGGCAAAAGTCAGAAGCTGTCATGGCCTAGCTGTGATACCCATCACGGCCGTGACATGTTAATTGCACAAGCCCCCTTCTAGGCAGAATCTATCACGGCCAAACCGTGATGCCCATCACAGCCGTGAAACACCAATTGGTGAAGGCAGAAGCGATCACGGCCAAGCCGTTATGAGTGTCACGGTCGTGACAAACATATTTTGAAAGCACGCCCAAGGCAGAACCCGTCACGGCCGTGACGCGCATCTGATTTATAAAAAGGCATCAGGGCAGAACGAAAAGAGATCTCTCTGGACCAGACTTGAACCCTAGAACGACTTCTACCCTAAAAGAGACATCTTCTCTGCACCAGGGGGCTGTTGTGGCTGCTGTGGAGTGCTCCCATGGAGTTCCTTCTTCCCCTTATCTCTATTTCTCTGGTTTTAGTTTTCTCTGTAATCATGAGTAGCTAAATCCCTTTTTGTTGGGATTAGATGTAACTGAACCGAATATCATGTAATTGCTTTGAATTATCAATCTGTGTTTATGCCTTCATATTAGTGTTTAATTCCTATGCTTAATGCCTTTTGTGGTTTGATCACCCATAAACTGATTTTGAGATTTGATTTGCAATGGGGACGTTCTTATCAATTCTTGATCTGGAATTAATCACCTAGTAAACCTTGTATCTAGGAATGGATTTTGGTTTATTAGTAATCGTGTAATCCCTACTCTTAATGCAAATTCACTAGTTAGGCCACCTAAGGAATTAGGGTTTAATTAGGGGATTTAGGCTCTTGTCATCTGAGGAATCAGGGCTTGAGTAATCTAGTGGGTTGATTTTAATATTTGAATGCATAAACTGGACCGGTGTTCTTGATAATTGCATGAAGCTAAGGTTTAGTGAAGTCTAGTCCCAACATCTTTATCATAATTGAAAACCACCTTTTTCTGCACTCCAAGTATTTGATAAAAAATCAAAAAGAGTCTGTTCCTTTTCTTTTGTTTGTTTTGGGCTTGATAATTAGTATAGAACTCCCTTCAATCCAAAAATTCGCTTAGATAGTAATTGATTCGGTACGTGCTAGTACTTGTCTTAGTCCTCGTGGGAACGATATCGGTCTCACCACCGTATTACTTGTACGACTAGGTATACTTTCCTAGAAATCGTTCAACAAGTTTTTGGCACCGTTGCCGGGGATTGAGTTTCAATATTAGCATACCTATTTCGGTTACTAATTTAAGCACAATTTTGTTTTTCTGTTTTACTAACCTGTTTTTCTGTGCTGTCATTGAGTGCTAACAGTCGTGGTCTCTAGACTTTTGTCTATGCGAGGTACTGTCCCAGCTGACCAACTTCTCTACGATCCTGAAATAAAGAAAACAGCTAGGGAGAATCGGAATCAAGCAAGATAGCAAAAGTTAGTAGATCAATAGGAAAGAGAACAAGAGACTTCCACTTCTCAAGTTCATCAAGAAGAACTCAAGATGGCAGGCAATGGTGAAGGTGCTCCATGGAGGACACTTGGAGATTACGCCAATACAGATGTCAACCGTCATGTCACTAGCATAGTGAGGCCTCCAGTGAATTGCAACAATTTTGAAATCAAGCCAGCATTCTTGAATATGGTTGCACAAAATCAATTTGTCGGGTTGGAGCAAGAGGATCCTAATAATCATGTCTCCAACTTCCTGGAGTTATGTGATACGATGAAGATAAATGGTGCTTCCGATTATGCACTTCGCCTAAGGTTGTTTCCTTTCTCTCTAAGAGATAGAGCCAAGTCTTGGCTCCAATCTCAACCAAGGGGGAGCATCACTACATGGGATGACTTAGAGGCAAAATTTCTTGCAAGGTTCTTTCCTGCCTCAAGATTTGTGAAGACAAGGGGTGATATCATAAGCTTTGCTCAACAAGAGGGTGAGACTCTTCATGACACATGGGAAAGATTCAAAGATCTACTCCGAAGATGTCCAAATCATGGGTTTGATGATCTTACCCAAATGCAAACATTTTGCAATGGATTGAGGCCATCGACCAGGTATATGTTGGATGCCTCAGCTGGAGGTTCCATGAACACAAAGACACCGGAGGAAGCATTGATTTTGATAGAAGCCATGGCATCTAATGACTATTTGATGCATCATGACCGAGGTACCACATCGAGAAGGGGAGTGTTGGAGTTAGATTCACAAACTGCACTTTTGGATCAAAACAAGCTTATGACACAACAACTTGAGTCCATCACCAAGCAACTAGCTCAACTCCCACAACAACTCCAAACCATTCAAGGGACAACCATGCCACCTCAACAGGTAATGAGATGTGATTTTTGTGGAGGAGATCACGACAATGGAAACTTTGAGGCCACACCTAGTTCCCATGAGGAAGCTAATTATATGGGAAACTATGGGCGGCAAGGTAACAACCAATATGCTAACAATTACACTCATGGGTGGAGGAATCAAGCAAATTTTGGTTGGAAACAAGATGCCGGACAAGCAAGTAAGCCTCTTCCCACACAACCACATCAAGACCGAACTTCAATCTTGGAGAACACCCTCAATCAATTCATACAAATGTCCATGTCAAACCAGAAAAACACCGATGCTGCCATAAAGAACTTGGAGGTTCAAGTTGGAAAAATTGCAAAGCACCTAGCGGAACAGTCCAGCGGCAGTTTTTCAGGTAATACTCAAACAAATCCTAAAGAGCATTGTAAGGCTATTGTTTTGAGGAGTGTTAAAATTATTGAGCAAGAGAGCGGTGAGCCTTTGTTGAAAAATCAGAGAGATGCTGAAAAAACAGAGATGAGTGCTGAAAAAACTGAGTTGAATGAGGAAAAAGGCAAAGAGGTTGTAATAGAGGAAGAAGAAAAATGCAGTGAAAAAGACAAGAGAGAAAAGTTAGTGGATGAAAATTCAATCTTGAGGAAGACTAAGAGTCAGATTTTGAAAGATGGAGACAAGCCTCAAGAGATCCCTTCTTATGTAAAGTTGCCATATCCGCATTTAAGGAAGAAGAAGGAGAAGGAAGAGTTGTTTGCAAAATTTCTTGACATCTTCAAGAGGTTACAGATCAACATACCCTTTGCTGAAGCACTAGAGCAAATGCCCACTTATGCAAAGTTCATGAAGGAGTTGATTACAAAGAAAAGGAGATTTAAAGAAGGCGAGACTGTTACCTTGACTGAAGAATGCAGTACGATACTTCAAAGGAAGCTACCTCCAAAGCTTAAAGATCCTGGTAGTTTTACAATCCCCTGCACAATTGGGAGTGTTGCTATTGGGAAGGCCTTATGTGACTTGGGGGCGAGTATCAATTTGATGCCGCTTTCAATCTTGAACAAGCTTGGAGGTGGTGAAGTGAAACCAACAAGGATGGCATTGCAACTAGCCGATAGATCAATCAAGCGTCCTTATGGTATTATGGAAGATGTTTTGGTTAAAGTGGATAAATTTATCTTCCCAGTGGATTTTGTGATATTAGACATGGAGGAGGATGCAGAAGTTCCACTTATATTGGGGAGACCTTTTCTAGCAACTGGTCGTGCTTTGATATATGTACAAAAAGGCCAACTTCTACTCATAGTGCAAGATGAAGAGGTTACTTTCAATGTGTTTGAAGCTATGCATCGCCCGAGTGATGAAGAAAATTGTTTCCGCATTGACATTGTGGATGTAGTGGCTAAAGAGGTCTTTGCACACCAACACCATTCCTCAACTCTTGAGAAGGTAATCATGAATTCTATTGAAAATCTTGATGAGGAAGAGGAGAAGGAAATATAGGAGTGTTTGTGTGATTTGGAAGCTCAACCCTATCAACTTGCTGTCAACACTAAGAAGGAAGAGCTCAAAAAGGATGAAGTCCAAGAGAAGCTCAAGCTAGAGCTTAAACCTCTACCTCCCCACTTGAAATATGTGTTCCTTGGTGAGAATGATGAAAATCCTGTCATAGTGAGCAATGTATTGTCCAAGTTGGAAGAGGAGAAACTTGTAAGGGTGCTTAGAGAGCATAAAACAACAATTGGATGGTCCATCTCAGATTTGAAAGGTATTAGTCCTGCATTTTTCATGCACAAGATCATGATGGAGGCTGAATTTAAACCGGTGGTCCAACCGCAAAGGAGGCTCAATCCTACAATGAAAGAAGTGGTAAGGAAGGAGGTGCTGAAACTCCTTGAAGCTGGAATGATATATCCAATTTCCGATAGTGCTTGGGTGAGTCCGGTACAAGTGGTTCCAAAGAAAGGTGGCATGACCGTCGTGCACAACGAGAAGAATGAGTTGATCCCAACTAGAATGGTCACCGGTTGGCGAATGTGTATAGATTACCGGAAGCTAAATCAAGCTACTAGGAAAGATCACTTCCCACTTCCATTCATGGACCAAATGTTGGAGAGGTTGACCAGGCAAGCTTACTATTGTTTCTTAGATGGTTATTCGGGTTATAACCAAATTGCAGTTAACCCGAAAGACCAAGAGAAAACTGCCTTCACATGCCCTTTTGGAGTTTTTGCCTATCGGAAGATGCCTTTCGGTCTTTGTAATGCGCCTGCGACATTTTAAAGGTGCATGCTTTCCATTTTATCTGATATGGTAGAAAAATACATTGAAGTTTTCATGGATGGTTTTTCTATTTTCGGTTCCTCTTATGATAATTGTTTGTCTAACCTTACTGCTGTGTTAAAGAGGTGCATGGACACCAATTTAGTCTTAAATTGGGAGAAGTGTCATTTTATGGTGCAGGAAGGCATTGTGCTTGGGCACAAGATTTCAGCTAAGGGGATCGAAGTGGATAAATCAAAGATTGATGTGATTGAGAAACTACCTCCACCAGTGAATGTCAAAGGCGTGAGGAGTTTTCTTGGGCAT
This sequence comes from Sophora flavescens, assembly GCA_030762895.1. NCBI lineage: Eukaryota > Viridiplantae > Streptophyta > Magnoliopsida > Fabales > Fabaceae > Sophora > Sophora flavescens. The sequence continues at coordinate 111,331,073 of CM061066.1, read as the reverse complement.
GCAGGCTTTTACCGGCAGTTCATTAAAGACTTCTCAAAGATAGCCAAGCAGTTGTGTATCCTTTTGAATAAGGACACACCATTTGTGTTTGATACTGCTTGTCTCACTTCTTTCCAGATTTTAAAAGAAAAATTGATCACTACTCCCATTCTTATTGCACCCAACTAGGAGTCACCATTTGAATTGATGTGTGATGCCAGTGACTACGCAGTTGGGGCAGTTTTGGGACAGCGGAAGGAAATGTTTTTCCATGCCATTCACTATGCTATCAAGGTTCTCAATGAGAACCAAATAAATTATGCAACAACTGAAAAAGAGTTGCTAGCCATAGTGTTTGCATTGGAAAAATTTCGTTCATACTTGATTGGGTCACAAGTCACTGTTTTTACTGATCATGCTGCAATTAAATATTTGTTGACTAAGTTAGATTCAAAACCAAGACTCATAAGGTGGATTCTGTTGTTGCAGGAATTTGATTTAGTCATCAAGGACAAAAAGGGCAGCGAAAATGTGGTGGCTGACCACTTATCTCGGCTGGTGAACGAAGAGGTTACTGCAAAAGAAAAAGACATTCGGGATGAGTTCCCGGATGAGGCCTTATTTCTGGTGCATGAAATACCATGGTTTTGCCGACATGGCAAATTTCAAGGCAGCCAACATTGTTCCAGAGCACCTCACTTGGCAGCAAAAGAAAAAATTCTTCCGGGATGCCAACCATTTCATGTGGGATGATCCATTTCTGTTCAAGGTTGGACTGGATGGCTTATAGAGGAGGTGTGTTAGTCAAGAGGAAGCAAGGAGTATTCTGTGGCATTGCCATAACTCTCCATATGGTGGACATTATAATGGGGATCGGACAGCTGCAAAGGTCCTCCAATCTGGGCTCTTTTGGCCCTCAATCTTCAAGGACTCTTACAATCATGTGAAGAGTTGTGACAAGTGCCAAAGGACCGAGAACATATCTAGAAGGGATGAGATGCCACTGCAAAACATATTGGAGGTTGAAGTATTTGATTGCTGGGGCATAGACTTTTTGGGTCCACTTCCACCTTCATTCTCCAATCAATATATCTTGGTGGCGGTGGACTATGTTTCTAAATGGGTGGAAGCCATTGCAACACCGAAGAATGATGCACGGACAGTGATTAAGTTCATCAAGAAGAACCTTTTTGCCCGGTTCGGTGTCCCAAGGGTCCTCATAAATGATGGGGGATCTCACTTTTACAACTCACAGCTGAGAAATGTGTTGACCAATTATGATGTGAGACATAAGGTGGCATCTCCATATCATCCGCAAACAAATGGGCAAGCGGAGGTTTCTAACCAGGAGATCAAGAGAATTCTGGAAAAAACTGTGGCCACTTCTGGGCAAAGAAGCTTGACGATGCCTTGTGGGGTTATCTCCGTTTCATATGGTCTATGGGAAGACATGTCATCTACCCGTAGAGTTGGAACATCGAGCCTTTTAGGCATTGAAGTTCTTGAATTTTGATGCCAATTTGGCGGGTGAGAAAAGAGTCAATCAGCTGCACGAATTAGAGGAGATACGCCTCAATGCATATGAGAATGCAGCCATTTACAAGCAGCGAGTCAAGACTTATCATGATAAGAAGATCGTGATGAAAGAATTTCAGGCGGGACAACAGGTTTTATTATTCAATTCCCGGCTGAGATTGTTTCTGGGCAAGTTGAAGTCTAAGTGGTCGGGACCGTTCATTGTCAAAGAAGTCTCACCTCATGGAGCTATAGAAGTGGAGGATCCTACTTCAAAAAGGACCTTCAAAGTCAATGGCCAAAGGCTCAAGGCATACTTGGGTGGTGACATTGAGAGATTGACCACAACTGTGCACCTTCATGATCCTTGAGATCACCGACCTGTCAAGCTAGTGACGTTAAAGAAGCGCTTATTGGGAGGCAACCCAAATTTTCTTTTCATTTTCCTTGTGTTTTTTATTTTTAACTCTTGATTAATTTGAGAAGATCAAGAGGAAAAAGATCATAAATTAATAGTTTTGCTAAGTGTTTTCAGGGTCAGGAGGAAGGAGAAGCAAAAATGGCAGAGACAACAAAGTCAGCAACCATCACGCCCAGGCCGTGACACTGGTCACGGCCGTGATGAGCTACCCATGAAGATCAGAAAGGATCACGGCCCAGCCGTGATACCCATCACGGGTGTGATGAGAGAATCCTGAAGTTCAGAGAGCATCACGGCCTGGCCGTGATGGAGGTCACGGCCGTGACAGGCCAGCCATGAGGACCAGAATTGATCACGGCCTGCCCGTGATGAGCATCACGGTCGTGACCCATTTTTCAGCACCCCTTTGACTAGGCATGCGAGCCAGCACCAGCTACCACCTCGGTAAGTTGTTCCATTTTTCTCCTCTCTCCAACTTGATTATTTACATTGGGGACAATGTAAGTTTTTAAGCTTGGGGTAGGGGTACTTTTGCATACTTATTTTTGCATTTTTCATGTTGCATTCATATAGGCATAGTTTTGCATGATCACATGATTAGATTGCCCTTTGTTTAGATTATGCATCCAATTGTGAGAACTTAGTGCCAAATAAATCGAGATAGTGAATTGTTGAACCCATTTTTTTTTATTCTTGTGATAAGGCTACAAATAAAACTGCTTGAGATAATCTTTGATAGTTGATAATTAGCATGTGGTTCCGTAGATTTGTGTTTCTCACTGATTTTTGAACTACAAAATGTGAGATTTTGAGCCAAAAAGGGGTACTCACTAAATCTACCCCATTATTTCTGACAGAGTGTTATTCCCCTTGGATTGTACTTCTCTAGAACTTGACTTGAAACCGTTTTGAAGCTTAAAAATTTTTGAAAACATTTTTGAAAATGATTGAGGCACTAGGTATTTTTCCGGCCTTCTGAGCTTTGATTGACTAAAAGCTACCCCTTAGTTGCCCAATTTTGAGCCTGAAAGAATAAAATACTTTTCTTGGTACCTTGAATTACTTTGATGAATATGCTTGGTATGGCACCTCTTAAAGTATTACAAAAAGGGTAAAAAGGTAGTTGAAAAAGTATGGGATGAGAAAGTCAGAAAATATTTCTCTTGAATTGAAAATCTCCCATTCTCCATAAAAATAAAAATAAATGAAAAATATAAAAAACGAGTGTAGAGAAGGGGATGACAAAAAGGAAGTGAGAAATAAAATGAAAAGAAAGAAAGAAAGGTGGAAAGATGAATCAAAACCCAAAAAGGTATTTTAGAAGGTGTCATGCTTTGAAATGCTTGATATTTTGTGTAGCCTTTTAAAATTTCCTTTTCTTGATATCCCCACCTAACGATTAATCCCATGGCCCCGTTACAACCAAAGTAAAAGATCTCTTGATTCTTAATTGTTTTCATTAATAAAGTAGAGATGTGGTTAATAGTCAAGCTTATGGTAGAATTCACTCCTTGAGGAAATTGAGAGAATTGTCATATATCCTTAAACACTTGAGTGAGGTGAGAAAGAGTGCCCGAATCAGTGAGAATATGAGTCTAGGAAACCTAAGCGTCTAATTGGACTTGAAATTGATTGTCTCTTGCTGAATTATTTGAAAATGCCTGGTACATGGATTAGATATTCGGGTTCTTGGTTCACTATCCATGTTCTGATTATTTATCTCTTCTGGCCTTAGTGATTGCTTGAAGACAAGCAAATGTATAAGCTTGGGGTGATTTGATAGTGTGATTTCACATCATATTTCATGTACATTTTTTGCATGCATTTTCATATAGTTTAGGCATATTTAGTTTTATTTTGTTAGTTTTTACCTTGGAATGGGTAAGGTGGTGTTTTGGTGTTGTTTTGCAGGAATTAAGGGTAAAATGCTCAAGATCGACCATGATGGAGCTCGGATGAAGATGGAGCTTGAAAAATGAAGAAATGAGCCAAACAGAGCTCATCATGGCCTAGCCGTGATGAACATCACGGCCATGATCGAGCAAAACTGAAGAATAAAAAGGAAAAAGTCAGAAGTTGTCACGGCCTAGCCGTGATACCCATCACGGCCGTGACATGTTAATTGCACAAGCCCCCTTCTAGGGAGAATCTATCACGGCCAAGCCGTGATGCCCAACACAGCCGTGAAACACCAATTGGTGAAGGCAGAAGCGATCACGGCCAAGCCGTTATGAGTGTCACGGCCGTGACAAACATATTTTGAAAGCGCGCCCAAGGCAGAACCCGTCACGGCCTGGCCGTGATGGCCATCACGGCCGTGACGCGCATCTGATTTATAAAAAGGCATCAGGGCAGAACGAAAAGAGATCTCTCTGGACCAGACTTGAACCCTAGAACGACTTCTACCCTAAAAGAGACATCTTCTCTGCACCAGGGGGCTGTTGTGGAGTGCTCCCATGGAGTTCCTTCTTCCCCTTATCTCTATTTCTCTGGTTTTAGTTTTCTCTGTAATCATGAGTAGCTAAATCCCTTTTTGTTGGGATTAGATGTAACTGAACCGAATATCATGTAATTGCTTTGAATTATCAATCTGTGTTTATGCCTTCATATTAGTGTTTAATTCCTACGCTTAATGCCTTTTGTGGTTTGATCACCCATAAACTGATTTTGAGATTTGATTTGCAATGGGGACGTTCTTATCAATTCTTGATCTGGAATTAATCACCTAGTAAACCTTGTATCTAGGAATGGATTTTGGTTTATTAGTAATCGTGTAATACCTACTCTTAATTCAAATTCACTAGTTAGGCCACCTAAGGAATTAGGGTTTAATTAGGGGATTTAGGCTCTTGTCATATGAGGAATCAGGGCTTGAGTAATCTAGTGGGTTGATTTTAATATTTGAATGCATAAACTGGATTGGTGTTCTTGATAATTGCATGAAGCTAAGGTTTAGTGAAGTCTAGTCCCAAGATCTTTATCATAATTGAAAACCACCTTTTTCTGCACTCCAAGTATTTGATAAAAAACCAAAAAGAGTCTGTTCCTTTTCTTTTGTTTGTTTTGGGCTTGATAATTAGTATAGAACTCCCTTCAATCCAAAAATTCGCTTAGATAGTAATTGATTCGGTACGTGCTAATACTTGTCTCAGTCCTCGTGGGAACGATATCGGTCTCACCACCGTATTACTTGTACGACTAGGTATACTTGCGTAGAAATTTTTCAACAACCGGACCGGACCTGACCGGTCGGTCCGACCGGGAACCGGCTCTATGTCAAGTCCGGATGCACCATAGAACCGCACTGTCATGGAACCACTGGAAAATCAGAGAAACCAGTGCTGAACTGGTGTGACTGGTGAAAACCGGTGGGTTGAGCGGTTTTCCCGGTTCAGTGAAACTCGATGTATTTTAAAAAAAATAATGGGGGCAAAACGGCGTTTGGGCTTTCTTCTTTCTTCCCCGCATCAGAAGACATTATGAGTCATATAGAGATGGGGGCAGGGTAGGCGGATGAGCTATTGAGATGGAGATGTAGGAGGACCAGCGACAGATATGGAGGAGGCGACGACCGGAGGGGACGACGGTTAAGTTGCAGAGAACGACGGTACGAGACAGAAGGAGAATGAGAGGGGAGGGATGGGGTGAGCGGCTGTTGTCTGTAATACATCTTTGCTAATGCTATGACTAAAACTAGGGTTACCTAGTGTTTTATTTAATAGAAATGGGTTTGGGTTCAGGCTGGCCCAAATCAGATTATTTTCTTTTATGTTTTTTAATACATAATGGGCTTAGAAAAGCACAAGTTCAATTATATATATTTTTATTTTCTCTAATGGGTTGGACCAAAAACCATATAATGGATTAATAGATTCACAAATTGTATTTTTGTTATATTTTTCTTGGAGCAAATATCAAAAAAATTCTTGTTAATTTATTATCAAAAACTGAAAATATTTTTATTTTTAAAAAGATTATAATTTAAAATTTATGTTGATATCACCTCATATATTACGTTAAAAATTTTAAAAATATTATTTAATCAATACCGGTCCAACCACGGTTCAACCTCAGTTGGACCATTAACCCTTGAACCGGTGCCTTCACCGGTTCAATGACCGGTCCGGTTCTGAAAACATTGGTTTCTCTCCTGTGTGGTATATATATATAAAAGACTGATCCGCAGGATCAGCTGGCGTACTCGGTGATTCGGACCCTGACTTTTGAGAATGCTGAGGATGGTGGTGCGTGGGAGATAAATCCCGAGGCACACAGCGTCACTTACACAGGCCCCGTACGTACTATTACCGGCTCGTTAACAGCGGGACCCCAGCTACGTACTCATACTGTAGAGACTATCAAGGTTTCATTACCGTCGATATGGCTTATCTTACAATTCTTGGTGGCTCAGTGAGACACCCCATTGTACCCCATTATATTATTAAGTTAAAACCTTATCAATTACTTTCTTAATCGTGCGCTTAACGTTAAACGTGTATTCCGAAACACGTAAAAGTTTAAACTTAATTAGAAACATATATCGGAAGAAAATGTAAAGCAATACACCATAAGTTATATTATACATTCGCATATATGTTTAAGCATCAGAAATATCAAAACACTGTTTAGGGTATCCCGTCAGTAGGATCCCTAACATTTATATTTGAACAAACTATTAATAGCGGAAAATAAAACGTCATATAAGACTCACTGGCCTTAGACGCTAAACTACATTGCTGGAATCCACGACTCTTCCTCCAACATATGGTTCAAACGAAGTTCCATCTAATTCCTCCAGCAACTGGTTCCTCCGCCGGGTCTTCTCGTACGATCACATCAGAAATAAAATACAACAGACAAACATATAGGGGATAAGAAACAGTTCTATCATCAAAAGCGGAAAGGAATACATACCACATAATATAATAATAATCACGGACACACATCAATCCAAAACTACATTCATCCTCAATTCAGTATATCTTCCTCTACCCTCAACTCATGCAACTAAGTCTATATGCCAACATAGCCACCACCAATCCTTTCACACAACTTCCAATATAATAGGGATATTAGTTCTTCATCCGAGCGAGCGTTCTCCTCTATAAAATCATATCCATAGTAGCCCAATTGCTACACATAACATTATATAAGTCTCACCGACTCTTACGGGGTCATAACGTAGTGCCTCAACCTCTAACTAGAAACTCATATAAATCCTCAAATCATATCTCATAATCTCATCTATAAAACAATTAATTTAGGATAGGCAACTCTAATTCACATCCATTCTCTCACCCACATGAACATCTCCCGAACAACATATATCTTTACTTAAAAGACAACTAAGCACCATATTAAACCAGGCAGATCATGCATAACACATTAATCAAAAAAATATTCCAATATCACAAAATATCGCATAAGGCAATTTATCACAACCAGCACATCATAACATTTCAATAATAGAAAAGTAAATCAACCTCAAAATACTTTATGATCAGATTAACATCGATAAACCCACAATTCTCAAATCATCATTGATATTTCAAAAAAGCATTCAATGTGATTTTGGTATTGTCGATTACTCGACCACTAGTAGGGTTTAGGTCGCCCTACATAATTATTATATTGTACACTATTTGTCCATTTCAACGATAGATTGATTATTTCCCCCACCTGAGCTAACACCGGAAACACGAATCTTCCAATCCTCGTCACTAAACCACGAGTATCCGTTAACCTTCAACTAACACGACATAGCCACAATTAATCAAACAAATCCAACTGTCCACTTTATACTAGGTTCGGTCATTCAATTTAAATTATGTCTAGGATCATTTTCTCATTCTAATCTTTTGGATACTAACTACTTAAGTCTTAGATAGCTAGGATAAATTGCTATAAGTTGAAAATATGAAATAAAAATTATCCAACCTCTTAGGGTAAGTTTCGACCAACATAGAGAAAATAGGTTAGAAACTTCCTTTTGATTCAAGCTCTTGGATTTAGATAATATAGGTGTTAGAGAGCTTGAATCAATCAACAAACTTTAAAAATTGAACAAAAACATCATACCCACATTCAAAGAGGGTTTCGACTATAAATAGCAAAATAGGTTAGGAGATTTAGTTGGACTTAAGCTCTTGTATATAAATCATATAGGTAATAAAGATCATAAATCAAATATTAGATTTCAAAAATAAAACAAAAACATCAAACCCATTTTCTATAGAAGTTTCAGCCAGATCAAGATCATATGGAAGGAAAATGTTTTTGCTCACATACTCTTAGATAATGAAAGTAGAAGTCATAACTAGGTCACATAAATTGGTTTCACATTAAAATGATTTTTCTACAATTTTCTAGAATTATTTATAGTTCAAGATCTAAGAATGAAAAAGTCATGAAATAGGAAGAAAATAATCTTAAGAAGAGAGGAGATGATCATGTTACCTCAAGTGTGTGAATGAGATGAAGAAAAGATGACGGAAGTGATTGATGAGACTTGTAAAAATTGTCACATCATAAACTTTTAAAATCATGATGAAAACTTTTAAGATATTGTTTTATATTAAGCAAAAACCTATTAATGGAAGCTTAAGATCCAAACAATGTCTTAATTAGAAAATATCATCCTAATATCTACCCTTAAATCTGCGGTCAACCCCCACTCACTTCTTCATTTTCATCAAACACAAAGAAACTCTAAACTTCATCTTAAGAACTCAAGTTGCCATACTTGTTGGAGATTCATCAAGAGGTCTCAATCTTCTTCTCCATCTTCATCACTTGAGGTAGTATACTCATTTCCCTTCTCAAGTCCATCATCTATTCCATTTTCCATGTTGAAACCCATTTTGTGCCTTCCAAACCAAAAGTTATTGTATGAAAAAAAATTCATGAAACTTGATTCCTTAAATCATCTTCTTGAGGCTTTAACTTGTTGTATTGAAGAGTATGAATGAAAAATAAAACCCAAACCCTACAAAACCCTTGATGGCCGAAACTGTATTCGAAAATGGGTTTGGTGTTTTTGTTTCTTTTGTGAAATCTAATGCTTGTTTTAAGCTCTCTAATACCTATATGATCAAAATCTAAGAGCTTAAATTCAACAAAAATTCCTAGCCTATTCTTGTTATATGGGCCAAAACCCTAACTCTAAGAAGTGGGATGTTTTCTTTCAAATTCTTGAGTCATATCAATTTATCTTGTGTACCTAGTACTCTATGATCATGTATCTAAGAGAGTAGGATGATTTGAAAAGCCTAGCCTTTTGTTCATGTGTTGGTCGAAAATACACCTTTAGGGAGTTAGTAGGAATTCTTCAAAATTTAACTTAAACTATATTGTTTTGTGAAGGATTTGAGGGATAGTTTGTTGTTTGGCTTTGAAAGGAGGAAACTGATTTCTGACGAGCATTTCCAGAACAAGAAATCAACACTCTGAGGTAAAGGGAGTTTGCCTTAGGAGTTTCTAGTAGTCATGTACTTTGTTGTATGATTTGATTTATGTTGATTTAAAATGTATTGTGTTGCTATTGGCAAACTGTTGAAACTATGCTATATGTCGTTGTTGAGTTATGTGAATAGATTATATATATGTATACTGGATGCAATTCTTATTGTATTGCTTGACTGTGATTGGCTGAGGCATGAAACTGGTCATTGCTTATTAATGAAGATCAAGTATTGAAAATACATGAACAACGAAAACTAAAATAAATGTTGGTTTTCTTTGGAAAGTGAAAAGTAGTTTTAAGAATGAAAAGTTTTGAGATAGAACAAAGCTTTAGGAAAAAAAAATGATGAAAATGGAAGATATTGAGAAATCTATGAAAATGTTTTAAAAAGTGTTTGAAGGAAAAAGTTCTTTTATGATTAAAGATTTTCTTTTAAGTTTTCTATACGTTTTGTTCAAAAGGGAAAGATTTTGGGAAAATGATCCATTTGATAAATTGTCTACAAGAATTTGTTTTTAGTTAAAAGTTGAGAAATGAGTTTGGTAATTTTGAGTTTACAGAAAATGGCTTCCAAAAGAAAAGTTTTATGGAAGTGTATTTATAAGAAATGAAAAGGTGTTTATGACACAAAATTTGAAGTACTTTTGTATTTTGTTTTTCGAACTGAACAAAAAACCAAGTGAAAAGGACTTAGATTTCCGAAAATGTCGGGCTAGATTTGGAATGCCAAAAATCACGGGCTAAATCTGGATTGCCGTAAATAACGGACTAGGGTTCATGTTGTGAATTTTGAGGAAAGGGAAAGGACCTAGATTGTCGAGCTAAGAAAACCGGGCTGAATTTGGATTGCCGAAATATCGCACTGAATTCGGAGTGCCAGAAATACCGGGATAGTGTTCCTACTGAGAAGAAACTAGATTTCCAAGACGTCGGGCTAGTGTTCAAGTGATAAAGAGAAGTTAAATCTTTGGTTGGTTTAAAATTTCAAAGTTGGTATTAAAAATTTATTTAATACTTGAATGATCATAGTCGGGGGCTTTAAGCCTCGACGGAGAAAGAACAAAGCGAGAAAGATAGACTAAACAAAAACCATTGGTTTACATGCATAGTCTGGCAGACGTGCAGTTGTGTTTCTGATATGATCAAGGATTGATCACTAAACATTTGAGGATCTTTCTTTGATTTCAAGTGCTAAGAATTCAAGATCAAACACAAACTACAACAATAGAATGAAGCTTGATTCTCAAGTGAGAATCAAGAGAAACAAAAAGGAGTAGAAGGGCACAATTATATATGAATTGAAATGACAAGAACAAGAATTAAAGTGTAGAATTTAAATTGCAAGAATTAAAGAACAAACAAAGTATAAAATGGAATAGGAAGAAGAGGAAGGGGAAGGCGCCACAAATGCATTCTTCTTGGAGAATAAGATTGAATTTGATAAGTCAAGGGAAGATTCACCACTTGAATAAGGATATTCAAGATAAGAATCAAAGGTTCAATTCATGAACCAAGAAGAGGAGAACTCTCAACTCTCTCTAGCAATCTCAAGTGTGAGAAAACTCAAATGTATTCAAACTTGTAAAATGAATTACATGATACCTATTTATAGGCTTATCCTACTTAAGGTGCAAGCTAGACTAACTTGAAGTTCAAGCTACTCTAACTTGAGCTTCAAGTAGCGCCCCTAGCTCCTTCCACCCAAGTGTGGGCTTTGTTTTGGACCTAATGCCTTCTACTATTATGCTATGGCCCAATAGGCCCAAACCCTAAACTAGTCCTAAGTGCTTTTTTTGAATAAGCACTTTTCATTACATAAACTCTACTCTTTACAAGGTTCCTAGTCCCTACCTTTATTACATGACGTCTAAGCTAAACAAGGGTCCTAGGTCCGAACCCTAACTAGGTGGTCAATGGCTCAATGCATAAGAAGTTTAAGATGAAGTCCTCTTCATAAGGTTGCATATGAGTCAAGTGATTGACCACCACCTTCTTCAATGTGTCTTGGACTCTTATAAGTCTTGCCCTTGTCATGGGTCCATGTAGGTCTTCAATGCTAGGTCCTTGGCTTTGTGTGTCCATGCTCATATCATCCCCTCCTTCTTGAAGCACATTCGTCCACGAATTGTGTTGATCATCATCTGTGTCATTTTCAAAAAGACTAAGATCAGACACATTAAACATGGCACTTACATTATAATCACCAGGGAGATCTATTTTATATGCATTATCATTTATTTTCTCCAATACTTAGAAAGGTCAATCACCCCTGGGTAGGAGTTTGGACTTCCTTTGTAAAGGAAATCTTTATTTTCTTAAGTGTACCCATACCCAATCTCCTAGTTTGAGTAACACTTGTTTTCTTCCTTCATTTACCTGCCTTGCATTATGCTCCCCTTGTTTTTCAATATTTAATTTTACTTGTTCATGGAGCTTTTAACAAATTCGGCCTTGGCAAGCCCATCTTGATGCAACAATGTTTGTTCAATGGGTATTGGAAGCAAGTCAAGTAGGGTTTGAGGATTAAAACCATAGACTATTTCAAAAGGGGAGTGCTTAGTAGTAGAATGTTGCACACGGTTGTATGCAAACTCAATGAAAGGTAAGCACTCTTCCCAAGACTTTAGGTTTTTCTTGAGGACGATTCTTAAAATAGTAGAAAGAGTTCGATTAACCACCTCAGTTTGCCTATCCGTTTGTGGGTGGCAAGTAGTTGAAAAGAGTAATTTAGTTCCAAGTTTGCTCCACAAAGTTCTCCAAAAGTGACTTAGAAACTTTGTATCTCGACCGGATACAATGCTTCGAGGAATCCCATGTAGTCTAACTATTTCCCTAAAGAAAATGTTTGCTACATGGCAAGCATCACCACTTTTGTGACATGGTAAAAAATGACCCATCTTGGAAAATCTATTCACAACCACAAAGATTGAATCATCGCCTCGCCTAGTCCTTGGCAACCCCAATACAAAATCCATAGAGATATCAATCCAAGGAGAAGAAGGACTAGGTAAGGGAGTGTACAACCCATGTGGCTTGCTCTTTGACTTTGCCTTCAAACATTCAATGCATTTTTCACATATCTTTTGGACTTGGTTTTTCATTTTTGGCCAAAAGAAATGTTCATGCAAAACCTCTAAAGTCTTGTGAACACCGAAGTGCCCCATTAATCCCCCTTGATGTGCTTCTCTTACCAACGACTCTCTTATAGAATGTCTTGGCACACAAAGTCTTTTGTCTCTAAAAATGAATCCTTCATTGATGAAATATACTTTATGTGCCATGGACCTTATTTGAGTGTAAATTGTAGAGAAGTCCGGATCATTCGCATACAATTCTTTTATGTGATCAAACCCTAGAAGTTTAGTTTCAAGCATTGAGAGTAAGGTATGTCTACATGAAAGCACATCGGCCACAACATTGCTTTTACCTTGTTTATGTTTAATCACATAAGGAAATTGTTCTATGAATTATATCCATTTGGCATGTCTCTTATTTAATTTTCCTTGCCCCTTTAAGTGTTTTAATGATTCATGATCACTATGAGTTATAAATTCCTTGGGCAAGAGATAGTGTTACCAACTTTGAGACTCCTTACTAGGGCATAGAGTTCTTTATCATAAGTTGAATAGTTCAAATGTGCCCCGACAAGTTTCTCATCAAGTATGCAATGGGGTGTCTGCTTGAAGCAAAACGGCCCCAATGCCCACATTAGAAGCATCGCACTCTATCTCAAAAGAATTCACAAAATTTGGAAGCACGAGAATTGGTGCATTAGTCAATTTTTCTTTTAAGATGTTGAAGGAATTTTCTTGGTCTTGACCACATTGAAATGACACATTTTTCTTTAAAACCTCCTTTAGAGGACTTGCCAAAGTGCTAAAGTCTTTGACAAATCTCCTATAGAAACTAGCCAATCCATAGAAACTCCTAACATCTCCAACATTTTTAGGTGTTGGACAACTTTGGATGGCCTTTATGTTTTCCTCATCTACTTGCACACATTGTGCACTAACAACATACCCCAAAAATACCATTTTGGTGGTGCAAAAAGTGCATTTCTCAAGGTTGGCAAATAGTTTTTCTTTCCTTAGAGCTAACAAAACACTTTTCAAATGTTCAAGATGGTCACTTAGTGTTTTTCTATATATCAAAATGTCATCAAAATAGACAACCACATACTTTCCTAAGAATTCTCGAAGGATTCATGAGCCTCATGAATGTACTTGGTGCATTGGTGAGACCAAAAGGCATGACAAGCCATTCATAAAGCCCATAGAGGACAGAAACAGCAGAATCTGAAAACCTGCAAGTGTTGGGCGCCCAGCTCTAGCACTGAGCATGCTGAGCAAAAAAAAAATTAAAAATAAACTTTTGCACATGCTTCATCCAATGTGCAGGAGAAAGGGGGTGCTCTAAATTCTTTACTTTTTAATCCTCCTTAATTGCTAGTTAGTTGTAGTTGAATAAATTGCCCAAACTTGCATATTTTGCAAAAACTTCTGTTTTGAGTGGACTTTTGTGTAGATTCTCTAGTGAGCATAGAACTTTTGCTTGACTGAAATTTCTAACATGATGCATTTTGTACTTGTTGAGCAGATGATTTCATTGAAACCATTGATCCTTGTGAATTGGTTGTGACAATCTTTCATACTATGAATGTGCAATGTTGGATGCATGGATTTTCTCTTGCACATAATCCTAAATTGTGAGCTTTTGAGCCCAAACGCTCTAGCACATAATCCATGTGACTTGATTTCTTTCATGTGTGATTATCCATCACTTGCATGTTCTCACTTTTTCTTACTTTGATGATTGTCATTGTTGCAATGTTCTTGTATATACATAAATGATTGAGACAACAATTCTTTGCTTAAGCTCGGGGCCATAATTGCTATCCTAACATTTACCATTGTAAAGCCCTATTGAGCCTTGTCCTATTTCTCTTGTCATGATAGCACATTACAAGCCAAAAATTGAAAAAACAATTTTGTCCCACTACCTTAGCTTAGAAGAATGTTTGGACTTAAGTTTAGGGTTGTTCTCTTGCTTAGGGACAAGCAAGCAAATCAAGTTTGGGGTGTGAGTAGGCCACTAAAGATGCCTACTATGAAGAAAACAAATTTGAAAAGAAAGAAAGAAACAAAGTTTGAAAGAAAGAAAAAGAAAAATAGAAAAAGCCAAAAAGAGAAAAAGGAACAAAGAAAGTGTACAAAAGTGAGAAAAAGACAAAAATAGAAGTGATGAAAAAGAAAAAAATGAAAAGAGAATGAAACAAAAAGAAAAGAAAAGAAAAGAAAAGAAAAAGAAAAAAAAAACAGAGAATTGCAAATAAATAGATGGGGAAATGGCAAAGATTGTGTGCTTGTGTGCCCATGTGCTTATAAATAAAGCAATATGTGATGTTGCTCAAGAATCTAATATCCAGGAATCGTGTTTAAAAGAATTGGGAGCGACAAATAAAATCATACCAGAAGAGTGGAAAGAAAGATCATTGGACTCCATTCAGGGACTAGCATCCTGTGATATCTGAGTTTGTAGCAAATTGAGCAATTGATGGTAATGTTGAGTGGCCAATTGCAGACTTATATCTGCATCTTTACAGGAAGACTATCTGAAACCTGATGAACTATGGTTGAGGGACCAACTTTGATGATTTTCTTGTAGCCAGGGGGATAGCCATGCACTTTATAACATTTATGCTTGACATGACCCAAGATTCCACAATGAGTGCATAAAGGTGTATATTTCTTGGCAGTCTTGGACTTGGCAACAAATTTATTTTCGACCAGACATTGGCTGTGAAACAAGAATCGAACTAGGATTGTTTGAAGAATGAAGATAGAAGGGGCTCATTGCATCATCGACATGGCGTACAAGATCCATGTTCGGTAGCAGCTGAAAGATGAGGATGAACGGAAAAAGTAGAAAACAAAGAGATCTAGGAAAGAGGACGAACGAATATCAAGGACTTGCAGAGAAAAAGATCACATAAGTTATCATATTGAACATGAAGATCTTAGAATGAAAACTAGATTGATTGATCATTCCTCCGTATGTTTGTTCATATATAACAAAATACATATAATAGATATGGATGGATGTATCAACCTAGTTGGGATTCCCTTCTTTATTGTGATGCTTTTGTATGCAATTTTTACTTTATAAAAAAAATATATAACAATACATTTGGAGTGAATGAAACTAGCTAACTGAATGTTCACTAATTATAAAATGAATTATCTGATTTGACTACCTAATTGATTAACTTAAATAAGCTCAAAAATCACACATTTTGGGGAGTTTATTTTGATATATTACTAGTGAAAAACTTTTACACTAAAAATCAAACATTCCACCTTATACGTGATTTTTAATATAATCAATGCAGTATTTTGTGCATTACAAAAGTGTTTTTTGAATTTGGAAATATATAAAAAGAAAAATAAATAATGACAACTTTTATGGTGTCTTTAGGATCTACTTCAACTATTTCCAAAAGAACCCTCAATGGGCCTCTATTTTGAATAATCAAAGTGGTCCTACGTTTTAACATATCATTGTGTAATTTAAGACTAGCAAATTCCACGCTCTGAAATGAAAATAATTTGGCATACATGAATGCACAAAAAGGAAATGGTTAAGGCACCCCTCACCTGTGTCTTGTTTCCCAAGACAGTTAAGGGACAAAATAATTTCCATAAATATTTACGTGAACATATGCAATGAATGAAACATGAGAGGAAATGAAATAGACGCTATTACATCCAGATATTTATACATCAGTTTCAGACACTACTTGAAGCTTCTAAATTTAGCCGCTTACAGAAGGACCAAAGTACATGCAAATGGGGGGATCAATCCTCAAAATAGAGAGGACTGCAGAAGGAATTGTCCATATCCCATCACCACATATCAAACCAGAAGCAACTGCTCCAGCATAGTCCTCTGCATCTTTCCTATTCAACCGCTCCCATACAAATAATATCACAGTTCCAATAAACATATCAACTGCAAAGTAGGCACCAATGTAAAAAGGAACTGCCATGGCCATCGGGATAGGTATATACTGTGAGAACTTCTTGGGAGTTACATCCCTTGCAAGATTGATAGCCAAAGCTGCTACAAAGAAACCACCACACATGGACACGCAATGCTTCGGAAGCTCCGATAATCCCTCCACACCTAGTATAGCCATTTCCCGCATTATAACAGCAAATGGTGCTTTATAAGGTCCATTGGGTGATCCGATATCAAAGGCAGTCCAGAACATCCAGAATGTGAGGGGAGCAATTACACAACCCATGGCTGTTCCTATTAACTGGCTCACAAACATAGACTTTGCTGATGAGAGGGTGAGGTAACCTGTCTTGAAATCTTGCATGAGGTCAGCAGCAGTTGCGACAATGGACATCATCACGGCACAAGATGCTAACCCTGCAATTACTCCCCCATTTGGACCAACTGATGCCGCAATGATGAAAAGACCAATCTTTCCGTAAGTGGATGCTAGACTCCAGTCTGTCAGCCCGGTGCCGTACGAGTTGCAAAATGCAAGGACAGGTGCAAGGATGTAAGAGCATAGAACTAAATACCATTTGAGAGGAGGGAAGATAACAGGTATTGTTGCTATGGATATCGCAGCCAAGCCCACGTATCCAGAGGCTGCAAACCAGGCGGGTATCCTGTCCTTTAAAAATATTTCATCCCTCCTCTTCTGTTCCGATAGCAGTTGAGAACTCTCATCTTCTGAGAACATGCATATGAAATAATTAACTTATAGATTAAATACTTGCACTCAAATCTAGAGTAGACCAAGTCAAGAAAGACATGCAGATCTGATTATGGTCCCCTGCCTTGGTCTATCAATGAAGTCATGTTCAACTATCAGATAAACTAGTAACCACACCAACCTACATGTCATGGCTTCATTTTCAAATAATAACAGAGCATTGTGATGGCTCATTCTTGGTGTATGGGGGTAAAAATATTAGTATTACGACAGGTTAACATCAATGTACGCCCCTCAATATCACCAGTTTCAAATAACAACTTTGCAGGCAGATGATCAAACAAGCTTTTCAGTTTAATAAAGTGTTTTGTTGGTATGCATGACAACATTTACTAACGTCTTGCATGCGAAATGACAAGACAGGTATGGAGCAGAATTTGGTCACAACAAAAAAGAAAGAAAAAGGAACCACGTGTTGAAAGAAATATTTAGTAAGTATTTGGTTGTACTCACCAAGAACCTCTGTCGCAACAGGAAGTGTGTTCTGTTTGGAGCTTGTCCTCCACATCTCCCTAGCGGTTATCAGTATAATCTTTATCAGATTGTAAATACCATCCCCCAGAATAAGGGCAATAGATATGAACACCTGCACAAAACATGGGAAGAAAAGACTTCACTACAGAATCATATCAAAATATATCAACTAACTAATGGAGAAAGAAAAGACACTATTAGAAGACTAACAAGTAATTTGCAAGAAAAATGCCTTTGTATAAGGATGTAAAGAAGCTAACTGAGCCAGAGAAGCAAAAAATTTCAGATACTGAAGCTTGGCACAACCTTAATTCAAGTTCAGGTTGGCTCAGCTTGTTTGAGCAAATAAGGCAAAAACCTATTTCAGTACTAAGTCAAAGCAATGACCTCTACATAGAACAATAAAAACTTATAGTGTATTGCATTCAGCAATAGCAAGCTGAAAGTCAAATTCAAAAATTTTCAATGTTGATAATGATCTAAGGTTCCTCATTATATGTTATTGACTATTTTCTTTTGGACTAGAAAGTTAGGACACGGAAGAAGATAAATATCATGTAATACATTTGATAATTTAAATTAACAAATAGTAGGTTGCTTTAACTTGGTTCTCTAGTTACAAGTAATCAAGACTTTCCAATGTTGGTTCCAAATTTACACTTGCACCTCAGTGAAAACCTCAAGGAATTGTTTCCCCCTTATTCTTGGCATAAAGCTCCACATACAGATCATGATTCACAAGTACAGTGTAAAGATATGTAAGTGATGTCCTGCAGGCAGTGTTATCAAATAGCGGCCATGGCGGCGCCATGGCGGATTGCGGTGGCGGATTTTTGTCCAACCGCTATGGCCAATTTGTGAAGGATGGTGGCGCCATGGCAGCCATGGCGTTTTATGGCGGCTTGAAATGGCAGATTTTTAGCCTTCCGCTATGTTCCGCCATCCGCCATCGATAACATTGCCTGCAGGTAATATTTACTTCGCCACACCTTATATCCATATAGACCTTTAAAACCATTGCTATCAACGTCAGCTGGATACCAGTCCCCAGCATGCTTCGAGATGAAAGGCCACAGAAAACCCCATGATATGATAGCTCCAAAAAGAGCTGAACAATTGACTAAGTGAGGACAGATAAGACCACATCCAACATAGGTTGGACTGAAGTCAAAGTAGAATCTGCATGAAAAGGATGCCATGTTAGTATCTGAACAATTACTTGTATCCTCAGAACCTTCCACATCCATTTTACAGTAAATATAGAACTTATTAGTCAAGAATAAATAGTTCATCACTTTTTTAATAACTAAAACAACATTTTGACATGGTAATAATGAAGAAATACTCATTTTAAGTTGCATCAGGAGGGCGGTTAAGAAATTAAAACCACCACAAAGTAAAACCTAAAGCAATTATTGCAGAATTAAGAAAAATGAGTAGGTTAGATAAGTCGTTGCCTCTTATATAATGCACCATCAGTAAAGGTGCAAGTGTCACTACAAATAGACCTTTAGAGGCACTAACATCAAATTAGGTATGTTAGTCATTCAATATCTGTGTTCTGTGTTACTTTGCATCAGAGGTAGAGTAATACATCTCTAATCAGTTTCTAAAAAGAAAAAAAAAATCTGTAACTAATCAGGGGGGCCACAGCCAACCAATGGCAGCAAGACCACACACAACCTTAGAACTTGATAACGGGGTTTGAATTGTTCTAAAAGCCAAATTTCAACCCTACAAGGCAAATTCATATCACTTATGGCCACTTTAAGACCTTTTCTCCAACTGCTATCTACCTAATGGATTCTTGTGTAAACGAGGGCACCAAATAGTCTAAGAAAGACCAGGCCTTGTTCAAACTTTCTTTTAGTATCTTCCTCAAGATATGGGGCCCAACTTGGGTCTGCAACCCTGCCTTTGTCACTACAACTTGTAATTATTCTCAGACATGCATGTGATTCCAGGCATTCAAGACCAGTATCCATGATATGGTGACTAAGAGTTGAAGTTTGTGACTCTCCCCATTAGTTTCTTAAGAACGTATTGGTATTCATCAAAATTGAGTTGTTTAAGTAATTTCCAAGTACAGGGAGATATCATGGTATGCTGCAAATGATAGGTAATGGCTGGGGTGCCAACATAGTTGGGATATCAGTTGTTATTGTGATGCCTTTGCATACCATTTTGCTTAAGAAAAAAAAAGTACAGGGAGATACTCAGTGATGAGGAAAAGATTTTTTGTTAAGTCCATTAAGTTACAAGTTACAGTTTGCCAGTGCGCTAACTTCTGTTAATTTATAACAAGCTGAAAGCCTGGCACTAGCTCAGAGGTTGTCATGGAATTAAAAAAATCGTTGCTCATAGTGCACCTTAATTAAAATTTAAAAGGGATATAAGTGACATCATAGAAATGATACAATCATTAAATACAGATATAGATGCCGTATTTATATCCGCCTTTCGGCCAATACTTGTCTCCTTTCCTACTTTTATCACTGGCAATTAACTCTTTCCTAAATAGCAACATACTGCCTTAGAACCACATTGAGTGTCACTCTAAGTCTAAGACAGTTAAAACAGTCATTAGGTCTCATTGAACAGTGTATATCATGTTATAAAGAACAGCAGCAACATAATTTAATGTGACTATGCGAGTGAGAAAAGTTCAATGAATTTAGATAAGTGAAGCGAGCCAAGACAAAATAACAAGAGCCTTACGTGTTCCTAAATAATGTCAAACCAAAGCTAGGGAACTTGTCAAATCCGCACGAATCTCCAATACCACTGAAGAACCACTTAAAGCAACTCCAGAAGAAACTTATGCTTAAATACTTTCCCAATTGCCGAACTTGGTTCCTGTAAGATTCTTATAGACAATAAATTAATAAATATTATAAAAAAGAAAGTAGCTAGCAACAAAAATGACCTATACATAAACACTACGAGGGCTCAACTGAGTTTAATGTGTTTCCAAAATGCTCTGATTAATAACCAGAAAGGCTCAGTGATAAAGTGTATTGCCTTTGTCAGAGTGTAAGATACGAACAGCTTCTGAGAGGTCAAATTAAAAAAAAAAAAATGTAATTTATACCCGGCAAGTTCAGCTCCAGTCTTTGTATGGAAGCTGTTAATCAACATTGCTGTGGCCGTCCCACTCGGATATGTAAGCTTATAATCCAAGACCATAACCTGAAATTGCATTCACAGAGATTGGGATGAATTGCCAAAGGAAATGATATATCATACATGCAATAGCTAGAAGTAAACAGAAAGTCACATATATAGAGAGTAAAAAGCCATAACCAAAGTTTGCATTCCTTCCGATTCCATTCTTTCATTCACTTAAAATTATAAATGTACTACTAAAATGACGCCTTTTGATGTTTTTTTTGGATGAAAACCATAAATTGCATAGTTCTCCCATGAATCAACTTTTCCATTTAGATTTTAACATTGAGACATCAACTAAAACAAATTCTTTATCCCTCTCAAAGCATGACATTAGAAAATCTGAAAGATATATCATAATATCTTTTTTATATATATGAATATTTTAGAGTATCTTAGAATCTCTTAGTTTTGGGCATTATTTCATATTTATGGAAATTTGTTTTCTTATTTAATTAGGACTAGGATTCTATTATTAGTATAAATAGGATTGTTAACTGTCTTTTGTATCAAATCATCACATTATCATCATATCAAACTAATATCAAATATCAATCTCATTATTTTAAGTCTCTATTATCTTGTTTACTCCTTCCATACCTAAAACCCTGCAACTCAACAGATAAAATATTCATATCACCTGGACCACATAATCTATTCCTCTAATTTTGGGCTTTAACTCATAGCAACAGAATGAACAAGACGAAGGGAGTATTACTTTTGGCACACGAGATAATCTATCACCCCCTAACAAGAGGCTTCACAAAAAAAAAAAAGAAAAAAGAAAGCTTTACTATAGAATGTCAAATATTTAGAAATAAAACCACAAAGATGGAAATTAATGAAGAAAAGAACAGTCATAACAATAGTTCAAAAAATACTCCAAAACCCTGAAAAACAATAATTCCAATTATTAGAGGCACAAAGTTTGAGCACGTATCAATCTATCCCAGATCAAAAGGGGCAAGATTATTGAATATCTTATTGCATTATCTTGCTTGTATTTCGTGTTCTCTCTTCTTTTAAATATATTTTCCTTTTGGTAACAATAGAAAAAGAAGTAAAGAACAAAGAAAGAAACGAAACTCTAGCAAATCCAGTGTAATAATAATGAACCACATAGATTACCTTACGAAGTGGCACAAGACTAAAAAGTCCAAGGAAACTGACAACAAACATGAAACCCATCATCCAACCCAAGCTTGGGTTTTTAACATCTTCAGCTCTATTGCCAGGGTAATCAGGGCCAATGAGTTCATATGTTCTCTCATCCATTGCAATCAAGGATGAACCAAACCCCCCTGTCAACAATTTCACAGTTGAGTTAGAACATTAGAGAAATTAATGTAGGAAATAAATAATAAAAAAAGGTCCCCAGTTCCCACTATCAGAAGCAACACTTATGACCAATAGTTTGAAGGTAAACCTGATTGCTTAACGAGAGTTGGAACAAAAATAGAACAGAACATATGTATAGAAATTAAGTAAATGTCCACATTCTAACATTCACTATTATGGTATTATAAAAATTTGAGTTGGTTCATTACTGTTCCAAGAATAAAATGAAAAAAAAAAGTATTAAAATTATAAGTTCCAAAATAATATTAGTGTTCTTAAGATCGAGAAGTAGTAATTGAATAATAGATTGCTTAAAAACTGATTAGTGGTTCACAGAAGGGGAATAAAAAATTACACATTGCTTTAATTGAATGACCAATTCATTACTGCAAAAATATTCTGCTGCTATGTAAAAAGACATCAGAATCAGGTAACCCTCCTCTTTTTCCAGAAATACACCTACTTTGGGCGATATGGCTTAAAAAACCAGCAGTAAGAAGGAATGAAGAGGCACAAGAAATAAATCATACTAGATCAAAGACCTCTCATGCTCTTCCTGAAACTGGCACCTCAACTTGAATTGATTTTTGTGTGACATAAGTTGATCTGTTCGGTTGGTGTACTGAAGTTTCTAACTAGGTTGCAAACAAAAATATCGAAATAAAAAAGGTATCTCCAACATTGTAGAGCGCAGCACTGAGTCCTTAACTTGTAAATCCAAGGCACCCCAATCCCACATTGAAAAGGAACAAATGGAGGACAACCAGAAGCAATGAGAAATTGAGAATGAACAATAGCCTAAAAACATGTCTATAACTAGAGAACTGGTCTTCGAGTTGAACCCACTTCTTCCATTCCAAGCTTCTACAGGATTTTTGTTTGACTTGCATTCTTTTAACCCTATCAATTAATTTGACTCATTTATTTGTATTGCCTATATTTGACCTATCAAGAATATGTATGAAGGGGTCACAATCACAACTAGTGTGACAACACGGTGGAATCACACAAGATTTTCCTATACCTATAGGATTACACCAAGGGTCAACTTTGAGCCCTTATTTTTTTTACCTTGATCTTGGATGTGCTTACTGAGCACACTCAAGAGTCGGTGACGCGATGCATGCTCTTTACATATGATATAATCCTAGTTGGAGAGTCGAGAGAGAAAACAAATGAGAGGTTAGAGATATGGAAACAAGCTTTGAAAACACGACAGCGTATATGAAATGTATGTTTAGCAAGAAGTGCATGACTCCTACCTGAGGTAAAAGTCGAAGGACATACCATACCACAAGTTTTACACGGTTTAAATATCTTGGGTCAATGATACAAAACGACGGAGAAATAGAGGGATAAGAAAACCATAGGATTCAAGTGGGGCGGACGAAATGGAGGAGAGCCTCAGGTGTTATATGTGATTAAAAGGTACAACTCAAACGAAAGGGAAAACTTTATTGAACAGCTATAGACCTGCGATGTTGTATGGGATTGAGGGTTGGGCGGTAAAAGGTCACCAAGATAATAAACTTAATGTAACAGAGATGCAAATGTTGAGTTGGATGGTGCACAACATACTAGACAAGATAGGTTTAGGAATGATTGCATTAAAGAGAGAGTCAAGGTGGAACCTATTGTAGAAAAGATTGTAGAAATTAGAATCTTGCCTTAAGTGGTTCAAGCATGTATAGAGGAGACCTGTAGAATCTCTGGTAAGGAAAGTAGATCAGATGGAGGGCAGGCCAATCCCTAGAGGTAGAGAGAGGCCAAGAAAAACTATAGGAAACCGTTAATAAATATATAGAGGTCAATGGTTTGTCTATGGACATGATTTACGAAGAACATTATGATGGCTTGGTTGTTGTTGTTGTGTTTTGTACAGGAATCCTAGCTCATCAGTGGGACTTGAAATAGCAAAGAGAACAGTGATGCAGAACAGGAAGGTAAAAAAGAAAAAAAAAATCAAGAGAGATAAAGTTGAAGATTGGAGGAGACGATTGTAATTTTGTAAAATGATAATAAGTTAATTTAGTGTTCCATACTTCCATTGTCAATTTACCTTGGCTCTTTTCTATTATTGTGGTAGCTAGTTTTTGGAAAATTTTGCGGATTCTATTGGGATTTGATGTATTTTGGATTCAAATTCTACGACTATCCCTTATTTCCCTAACATAAATTCTAATAGGGAAGACAACAATCACAGTAAGAAAACAAACTGCAAATGAAGACATATCTTTTCAAGAAAGCACCAAGCTCAAGCAGCATATAACAGATGAAATGAAATAGAACCTTATCCTGAAAATTAATGACAAGATTTGTAAAGTTGTCAAGGCAGTTGAAAATGGTGAGGTAATTACAAAAGCAACAACAGTTACATAAATCAAAAGAAGTATAAGCAAACACAATCTGACCCATCAAAACAAAAATCACAACCAAGCAAAGGGCATTACCGCTGAAAGCAAGGCCATAACAAGCAACAACACATGTCTGAATGACAGTGTTCTCTTGCCTTGTGAAGGGTTTGGTGAAAAATCCCAACTTGGATAAGAAACTGGTCCATGTCTTAACAAAGAAGAACCCCAACAACCCAGCAGAGACGTTGAGGGAAGGGATGATCCCAACGGTGAGGTTAAGCTTGTGGGTGATGATGCAAAACAGGCTCCCTAGAACAGCACTCACCACCAACCCTCTTATGGTGATTTGTTCCTTCCATTCAGGAACATGCTCTTCTGATTCATATGATGAAGAAGGATCCTGAAGCAAAGGTTCTGAGATATCAACTGATGAGGTCTCAGTACCCATGATTTGGTAAAAGAAAGATTCGTTTTTTTCTTTTTCTTTTTCTTTTTCCTTTTCTTTTTGGTGTTGTGGGGTGAATGGAATGGCTTGGAAATAAATGAATTAGACCCGAATGAATGATAGGGTTAGGACTTAGGAGAATGGAAAAAGATCTGGTGTGGGAAAGGGCATTGATTTTGATGTAACAGAAAGCGTTGAGGGGAGGGTTTGGTGCGGTTGTTATTATATCTATATTATTGCGTTTTTTGTAATCGGGACAAACAGTGTTTTTGTTTTGGTTTGGTTATATCATATGTCAATATATGGACATTTTTATTTTATTTTTTATCAAAATAGGTTGTTTTATAAACTATTTACAAGTTTAGGATTGTTTTTAAATTATTTGTTAATGGGTTTTTTTTGGACATGTGACTTATTTTATGTATTTTTTCTGACGGATCAAAGGTATCACTTAGAATGACGTCAATCATTAAAAAAAACAAAAAACAAAAGCTGCTACTTCTGCCCTGCAACGCTACGTAGACATTATTACCGTAAATTATAAAAAAATGTGTAGTAGAAATTATATGAAGATTAAGAGATGAGTGAGTTAAATTTTATGAATGATGATGATATTTATAGAAGGGGGAGAAGGGGTTAAAATGGGGACGGTTGGGGTGGGGGAAAGGGGTGCCTAGTGCCTTAGGCACCTCTCTTGCGTCACACCATGCGGCGCTGCACGCAGAGGTAGTAGCTTTTTTTAACGGTAGGTGACACTCTGACTCAACCTTTGATCTGTCAGAGACAAAAAAAATAAAATATATCATATATCCAAAAAAAAATACCATTAATAAATAGTTTAAAAACATTTCTAAACTAATAAATAGTTTTTAAATGAAAATTATTATGATAAAAAAAAAACCAATATATGTGGGAAATATTGATGGGGAGGTAGCGATGGAAGTGACAGACGGGACAAGCAACTTGTTCGGAGATTACAGGATGGTGCCAATGGCAAAACATTAGATTATTTCATTTTTGGAACTTGAAAAATGGAAGGTCAGTTCCCGTAAGTTTCTCTTTCAAACGAGTAACAAGTATAGGTGTTTTTTTTGGTTTGGATTGGGTTTAGTGGGTTTTAGGATTTAACTCAATCAAAAGTAAATGGGTTGGGTTGGGTTGGTGAAAAAAATTCATGAAACTCAATCCAACCCAACTCAAACTCTTATGGGTGGGGTTGGTGGGTCATTGGGTTTGGTAAAAAACACATATTTTTTATCTTTGGGTCGTGTTGGTTTGGGTCCATGTGTTTGTCAAGACAAAAAAACGTGCCGAAAATCACAAACAAACATGTTTAAAACTTTAAATTACATCATCAAATTATGATAATATGATATAAAAGTCTAAAAGTACAAACCATCAATTATCCACAATTAAAAAGAAGATCACGTTATGATAAAAGTAATTGAAACTAAAAGTCTAAACTATAAACCATCAACTAAAAGTCTAAAAGTTTAAAATCATGTACAACCATCAATTAAAAGTTCAAAGTATTTTAATGAGAAAGTAAAAGTCATCGACACAAAACTACTCAATGGGTTGGGTTGGATTGAGTGAGTTTGCAATTTTGAAACCCATTACCCAATCCATCCTCTATGGGTCATCTTTGTTTTTACCCAACCCAACGTAATCACCAAAAACAACCCATAAAATCAGGGTTGGGTTAGGTTGGTCGGGTTCCTGTGTCTACCCGGACCCAGGACCACCCTTAGTAATAACCAAGATTGCATCTATTCTTACATTATTTAATGAATTGATTAATATAAGATTTTTTTTTAGGATGGGAGTGGGACATTTTAGGAAGTCTCTCGTCATGAGATATCAAAATTGTGATGTATATTCAATTTATTTCAAAAATTTAATTTTGAATTTAAAAGTATTTAAATTTTATCATTTAATTTTCTAAACTGCCTCATCAATTTTTTTAATTTCCTTTGATTGGTTTTATCTAATTTTAATAAATAATACAGATAGGCTCACTAATTCATAATTCATTCATTTACATACTTATAGGATGTAAGGAATTAAATCACACCCGTGATCACAATCATAATGAAATGACTAAAATATCATTTGGAAAAGATATTGCAATCTGAAACTCTTTTCACTCAATGTGAGGTCTCAAATCTTGAGTTGACAACATTGTTGACTTCCACCTTAAAGAGGTAAGTTTTATCAACCAAAGGAATGATTTCTTTGGGAATCAAGGATTTGTCCCTTGTCTAGAATAATTAGAAAATACATTATATTGTAAACTCATTATTTCAAGGTAATCCACTTGAAAACTTACAAAAATGTAGTCCAAACCTTATCTAAGCTTTCAATCATCTTAGCACAACTTTTGTTAATCAACATTATAGTTGCATCTTGATCAAAAATCACCAAGGTGGCATTATCTGTGTCATCAATAACTCTGACCTTGAGATAATACCTTCATGTGGGGTCCATAACACAATTTAGTCAATATATTATGTACAATATAAAATAATGACAAATAGTGATCTTTAATTACCTCGAATAAACTTCTGTCACGTGTTGGTTACACCATTCACACCACAACCTTTTAAAATCAATCCTTCACCTCCGCCGTTATGTTTAATGTTTGCTCCATGATATACATGTTCGATGGTTTCCAGTACAACACCAAAACATTTCTAGCATACATTATAGATAAAACAAACTAATAAGAACAAAATTATTCAGCATCGTTATGGAGATAAAGTTTTTAAAAGCACAGTAACTTGGTGCTAATACGATATACATGTTAGTAATTTAAAATAGTTTTTATTTTTAAAATAAATTAATAGCATTGTGACATAAATTGATTACAATATAATGTTACATATATCCTTTTGTAACGAAATTAATTTTTGTTTTAATAATCGCAAAGATACTGGTCAAGATGCAAACCAATTAATAGTGTCATTATATGTCAAATGTTAATCATATTGATGGGCATTAGTTACACCTGCAATTTTTTTGGTTATTGTCTCCTTTTTTTCTATGATAATAAATTTCAAAATTAATAAGAACAAAATAATTGAAAAATAAAAGGAGACAAAGTTATTAAAATCACATGCCTCAGTACAGTCTCTAATCTCTTTTAGTGTCTTTCTCTGATTTGCATCGAGCAAGTCTTCTTCAATAGAAATCTTTGGAAAACAACTTATTTGACTTTAAACTCTTTGTCCAAGATCATTATTTTCTAGAATCTTTTCATGACATAAATACATTATTTAGTATCAAATAAAAAATAAAATAATTATAATATATTGACCTATGTTGTTGGCAATCCCACCTTTTTTTATCTTTCAAATTTTCAGCTTCTTAAATCTCGGGATTGAAGATAAGTTTGGTTGAATGCATGATATTTTGAAGACTAACATTCCCTGCAATCATTTTGACAGATTAGGTAATATAGGCTAAATTTACTTATAGTATTTGATATAAGAGGTTATATATAGTCAACCAAAATGTACCTTTGTAAGTCTTTTAAAGATTTTGAAAAATAGTGAACACCAACGGACACCCAATGAATAGGAGTAATTCAAATTAAATTCGAAGTTATTAATCTATAATGGTAGTATCAATACCCATCATTGTACAAATACAAAACCCTCAATTTGGATTTCTTTCCGTCCTTTAAAATTTATCGTCCATCACCGAAAGCAATAAGAATACCAATTACAGTTGTCCATGATATGATAAATACTTAAAATGAGAAAGTAATATTTCGACTAAAAAATGAGACTATAATCACAAACAAAAGTAGGACTCACCAACTAAATAGCATCTGTTGAAATCGTTGACACTGATATTGGAAAACGAATAAAATGTGTTAGGACTCCCTTCAATCTTCAAATTCTCCATAATCTGCACATATGTATCGTATTTCAAATTTAGTCGATATTGATGTCTCGTTGTTCTGTAGTCACCACCATTTGAAGCCACCCCAAAATCAAATATTGTATAAACATGTGATTCAGCTAGTTTGGGCTGAATCCTATATATTATTATCCTTCGTACCCAAGCTTGTATTTTTTATCCCTACAAAATATAGACAAATTAGTAAATATCAAATAAGAATAGAAAAGTAAAATTAAAAAAAACGTGTAAATATAATTAATCAACCTTCTCATCCATCAATATCATCTCCATATTATATGGTTTTTCGCATCATCAAAAACTGGTACATACCATATCTGCATAACCTTAAATTTGATCGTCCAATCCTCCTTTTCAGGCATTATGTCATCAAGAAAAGTATATTCAAAGGCCGTTTTAAGTCAATAGGGAAATTGAAGGGAATAAGTAAGTAGTGAAGATATATATAGATTAGGATATTGAAGCAAAACAGAAAGATTTAATTTTAAATATGATATTTGATTTTATTTTAAAGTTGAAATTGAAATTAAAAAATAGTATTTAAACAATTATTGTATATAAGATTTACGTAACTAAATAAAATGATTGCTACACATTTAAAAATTTGGGATAAGATGATTGATACATGTTTTCCAGTAGTTAAATTAAAATTGAAATAAATAATGAGATAAGATTAGTTAAATTTAAAATTTCAATTTTAATTTACGAAATTTAAATTTAATTTCAATTTTGATAAGACTTACGTAAATATTGTTTATTCAGCAACAATTGTATGTACCAGGTTTGAACTGATTATATATGTAATGGATAGGTTAAAATTGAAATTAGTAAAAAAGTGAGATTTGATAAGAATCGGTTAAAGACATATTGTATGATCTTAAATTTGAAATAAATTAAATAATTAGATAAGATTAGTTAAATTTAAAATTTAAATCCCAATTTCTATTTCAATTTTAAAAGTGAGATTTACGTAACTAAATAAAATGATTGTTACACATTTAAAAATTTGAGATAAGATGATTGATACATATTTTCCATCGGTTAAATTAAAATTGAAATAAATTAATAATTAGATAAGATTAGTTAAATTTAAAATTTAAATTACAATTTCAATTTTAATTTATGAAATTGGTATGTACCAGGTTTGAACTGATTATATATAATGGATAGGTTAAAATTGAAAATAGTAAAAGGGAGTGAATGCCCAAATTAGTCCCTGAAAAATTTTGGCCCTGAAAAAATAAATTACTCATTTAGTCCCTCAAATTTTCAAACGCGGGACATATTAGTCCCTAGATTTAGTTCCGACGTCCATTTATTTGCCTACATGTCCATTAACCATCCTACTTAACCCGTTAGTGGTCCTGCATGACGTATGACGAATTTCCAACATGAAAAATTAATGAAAAGTGAAAAAAATTGAATAATTATTAGATATTTTAATTTTAAAATGGTGCACGTTTTCACTTTTTATTCGTTTTCTAATGAGAAAATTCGTCATAAGCCATGCAGGACCACTAACAGGTCAAGTATGATGGTTAATGGGACACGCAAGTAAATAAATTGACGTCAGAACCAAACCTAGGCTAATGTGAGATAAGATAAATGATACATGTTTTCCATCAGTTAAATTAAAATTGAAATAATTAAATAATTAGATAAGATTAGTTGATGAAAGCCTTATTTGGGGAGCTCTCTGCTAGGGTTTTGCGATTTCTTTCTTCACAAGGTTGCGCCTCCCATGGCAATCTTCTCAGATTGTCCATTGGATATTCTCTTCCTTGAGTCGGTTGTTGTTCACTCTCATCCTTCTCCTCTTCTTCCATCTTCTCCTACCCCTAAATCTTTACAAACCAAATCGTTTGCCCATGCTTTAACAAATTCTTGTGCGGTACCAATGAGTCAGTTACCAAAACCTTGTGTTAAAGGTGATGAAATATCCATCAAGATTCCTGAGAATTAATATTTAGCAGGTCTAGAAAATTGTAAAAACCATTTACATGGTCGCTTGTTACTATCGAAAGCCAATACTCCATTGAAATTGGCTAATTTGCGTCACAAGCTATTGTCTTTATTGTGACACCCTCTACCTCGCATGTTATAAAAAGCATGTAAATAAGAGATATTAAAATTAAAACATGCATATTCATTTAATTGAAATGAAAAGGTCCATGGGTAGAAAGGTCCCACATGAACTAGCTCAGAACGCGAAAAAGAAACATAGTTTTAAAAGGAAGTATAACATAAACAAGAAACATAACCCAACCTCGATGTCACATACAAAGCTGGTATACCAAATCTAGATACAATCAGGGAATACAACTGAAACTGAAACAAACTATACAACTAAAACAACTAAACAACCAAGCTAGAGCCGCGGCTCCTCAGAGTCACTCCTTTCCTGGCTGTTCATAGTCCTCTGCATAGAAGATACATGCCAACAACAGAAACAGAGGAAATGGGGAGTAAGAAAACATGTAAACACATCGGGATGGAGATAGGAAGCAAGATGAACATACATCATAGCATGGCATAGCAATATACAACATATATATATATGGCATAGCATGTGGTGCAACACTACTTCGCTACTCCATTATGCATGTGGATCCAAACTATCTCGGGAAGGCAACTTCGGAGTTACACATCCATATTGGCCAAAAAGCACCAACGCCGGCAGTTCACCAAACCATGGGTGAACCCCTTGGATAGCTGACGCACCATACTCTAGGATGCGCCACCATGGGAGGAGCACGGTTCACCAAAGCTTTGGTAAACCACCCGCGGACGGCCAGATCGCCGTACTCTAGGATGACCTCCCTTATGTTGATCTACCCCCACTAACAACTTCAATGCTTGAATGCATGGCACAACAACAAACAAGGGCAACCACCTCCTTCGCTTTGGCCAATAAGCACCCAAGTCTCATCATCATCAACATCAACACGTTAACTCATATGAGTCAAGGCCCCCTTAGCCAAAAATAACAAAGGTTCAACTTATCAACACCTCAACCAAAAAGCATCGAAGCCACTTTGGCCAAAAAGCACCAAAGCATATCAACATGCGGCAACCCATTGGGCACCGACTTAACCAACTTATTATTCCTGTTTATCTTAATTAATCTTTAATTAAGTTATCTAACTTGTTATCATTTGATTGGTGTATTATTTCATCATTTGGGGTAAAACACCTCTTACGACCTTTAATATCAGATTTTGCCCTGGAGGGGGAGCACGGGCGTGCTCACCCTATGCACGGACGTGCTTCCATTTAGGTGGAGCACGGTCGTGCTCACTATCTTGCACGACCATGCTCAAAGCACGACCATTTTCCATATTCAAACTGGGAGCACGAGCATGCTCCCTGTTAAGCACGGTCGTGTTCCTGGGCATGGTCGTACTGTTTGGGCAGATTCAACATGTTACTTTTAGCCAAACTCCCTAAAACACTCTTAGATCATTCCTAGAGTCCTTGACTAAACCAGTTGGCATAAACCTCACCTCTCACTCTTCTAATACATATTTTATGAACAATTAGGGGAAATTATTCCCTTAATTGTTATGTTAATTAAGAGTCCTATTTTAGTCAATTAGGGTCGTATTAACATTCCAACATCATCAACCAACAGTCATTCAGTCAAGTCAATCAATGCATAATAACATTCTCAACCAATAATATCCATGGCATAAACAGTCACACCAACTCAACCAATTAGTCATGGTATAAACGTATCATTAAAGCATACAGATTGGCATACAACATTATGAACAGTAATGTAAGTATAACCAACAACATAAAACAATAACATTCTAAACATAACCAACATACCGATTAATCCAAATAAACATATAATCAAATATATCATAGGCATTGAAAACAGTTAACAACAATGGGATTATGGGAACCCCTCATCTTACGCTACCCCCTTGCCTAATGTTTACACTATCCTTCTCCCCATACCTGGTATTAAGAATTCCAACAGCGATAGCTAATGCGACAACCCAACGTGTTCCCTCAAGCGGCTCAGTCAGCTTTCCAAGCCTTGGTCAAACAAACGAGTTAACCAATTAGTTCCCAATTCAAGAACAAGAAAAGGAAACCAAAAAGGGAAGAGCCATTACCTTTCTAGGATTGGCACGGACTAAGTAGAACTTCCCAAGAGTCTCCAAAACTCGAACAATGCAATGGGTTCAGAGAAAATAGGGAAAAGAGCAGTTGTAGCCGTAATAGGGTTTCTGTTTGTGCCAAAATAGGGTTTAAAACATAACCCTCGATTTCTGTGCCATTTTTATAGACTTCGGACCTAAGCACGGTCGTGTTTCTCATTAAACACGGGCGTGCTCACATCAGCGCCTCTGAGGCTCGGCTTTCTCCTTTGAGCATGGTCATGCTCCCTATTGAGCACGGGCGTGCTCAACTTAGCGTCAGCGAGACGTGGTCATCTATTGAGCATGGTCATGCTCCTTATTGAGCACAGCGGTGCTTGCGACTCAGATAGCCACAAGATGCATGCTTCAAGCACGGGCGTACTGGACATGACAATGGTCGTGCTCATATACCATAAAGAGATTTTAAGCCTAGAAATCCCACTTAGCCCTCAACAACAATTCTAAGCTAAGTCCTAAGGCTTACACAAACAAGAAAGCATACATAAAAGTACTTAACGAAAAATGGGGTAATACCTCAGTAGCACTTTCCAGCTTCCATGTAGCACTTTCCTCAGTAGCCCCACTCCAAACGACTTTGACCAAGGGAATCTCCTTGCCTCTTAGCTGCTTCACCCTCCTATCCTCGACTTGAAGGGGTAATACCTCAAAAGTCAAGTTATCTTTTAACTGTATGGTGTCGGGTACTATCACGTGGCTAGGGTCATGAATATACTTCCCGAGTTGAGACACATGAAAAACATTATGAAGGTTGGACAAGAACGGTGGTAAGGCTATTTGGTAGGAGACGTCGCTGACTCTTTTCAGAATTTGGTAAGGACCAATGAATCTAGGAGTAAGTTTCCTCACTTTGATCACTCTACCAACCCCAGTTGTCGGGGTAACTCTCAAGAACACATGGCCACCTTCCTGGAATTCGAGCGCCTTCCTCCTTTTGTCATGGTAGCTCTTTTGCCTACTCTATGCCACTTTCATCTTTTCCTGAATCATCCTCACTTTTTATGTGGTTTCTTGCACTATCTCTGGTCCTAACACTATATTGTCACCAGGTTCATTCCAACACAAGGGTATCCTACATCTCCTCCCATAAAAAGCTTCATAAGGTACCATCCCAATACTGGAATGGAAGCTATTGTTGTAGGTGAACTCTATCAGGGGCAAAAACTTGTCCCAACTACCAGATTGTTCTAGCACACAAGCTCTAAGCAAGTCACCTAAGGACTGGATGGTTCTCTCATATTGGCCATCAGTCTGTGGATGATAAGCTGAACCAAGTCTAAGCTTGGTACCTGATGCCTCATGCAAACTATTCCAAAACCTAGAGGTAAACCTTGGGTCTCTATCTCAAACTATGCTAGAGGGTACACCATGTAGCCTAACTATCTCTTTGATGTACAACATGGTTAACTTTTCTAAGGGATATTCCATGTTCATAGGGATGAAATGGGCAGACTTAGTCAATCTATCCACAACAACCCATATCGCCTCAAAACCGGCTAGAGTCCTAGGGAGTCCAGACACAAAATCCATAGAGATACTATCCCATTTCCATTATGGATACTCAAAGGTTGCAACTTACCTG
Source organism: Sophora flavescens (assembly GCA_030762895.1). NCBI lineage: Eukaryota > Viridiplantae > Streptophyta > Magnoliopsida > Fabales > Fabaceae > Sophora > Sophora flavescens. The sequence continues at coordinate 111,296,453 of CM061066.1, read as the reverse complement.
ACGGCTTCTGATGTTCTATCTTGGCCTTCTGGCACACTAAGCACGCATAGACAAACTCTGCTACATCATTTTTCATCCAAGACCGCCAAAACATGCCCTTAAGATCCTGGTACATCTTGGTGGCACCTAGGTTCACACTCAAACCATTCCTGTGTCCTTCTTCAAGGATCAACTTCCTAAGCTCAGGAGCATTCGGTATACAAACTCTATCTTTAAACCTCAAAACTCCATCACTTCCATCCTTAAAACTAAGGTTTCTACCCTGAGCAAGCAACTCTATCTGGTCTAAGAGAACTTAAGCAGGAAAAAGTGATAGGCTCATAACTTTATGAATCATTTTCTATAACAAGTATAGACAATTCAAACAAGAGCACACAACAAACTCACAACTGACTCATACCACGGCTTGATAGGACAAACCTGCTCTGATACCACCAAATGTGACACCCTTTACCCCCCATGTTATAAAAAGCGTTTAAATAAGAGATATTGAAATTAATACATGCATATTCATTTAATTGAAATAAAAAGGTCCGTGGGTAGAAAGGTCCCACATCAACTAGATCACAACTCGGAAAAGAAACATAATTTTAAAAAGAAGTATAACATAAGCAAGAAACATAACCCAACCCCGATGTCACATATAGAGCTGGTATACCAAATCCGGATACAACCACGGAATACAATTGAAACTAAAACAAACTAAACAACTAAACATCCTAGCTAGAGTCACGGCTCCTCAGAGTCACTCCCCTCCTGGCTGCTCACCGTCCTCTACATAAAAGATACATGCCAAAAAAAGAAACAGAGGAAACGGGTAGTAAGAAAACATGTAAACACATTGGCATGGAGATAGGAAGCAAGATGAACATACATCAAAGCATGGCATAGCAATATACAACACATATATATATAGGCAACAATCATATACTCCCATATCAACATGTTAATTCAACCAACATATGTTATGCGGTGCAACACTACTTCGCTACTCTATTATGCATGTGGATCCAAACTATCTCAGGAAGGCAACTTCGGAGTTACATATCCACATTGGCCAAAAAACACCAATGCCGGCAGTTCACCAAACCATGGGTGAACCCCTTGGATAGCCGATGCAGCATACTCTAGGATGCGTGATGAGTGTGATTTCACCTCATTTTCTATGTACATTTCTGCATGCATTTGCATATAGTTAGGCCAATTTAGTGTTGATTTTGTATAGTTTTTCCTTTGGAACGGATGAGGTGGTTTCTGGTGTTGTTTTGCAAGATTTAATGGAAAAATACCCAGAAATTAGCCTTCATGGAGCTTGGATGAAAAAGGGCCTGAAAAGAGAAGAAATTGAGCCAAGCGGCACTGGTGATTCGCCCATGAGCCTGGATTCGCCCGCGACCACGAAAGCTGACTGTTGGAGAAAATGCAAGCCTTTCTAGTTCGCCTCGCGAACCCATGTCTCGCCTCGCGAGTCCGCAAAACAAGCCATCACGCCCAAGCCCCGATGCTCCTCACGGGCGTATTGAAGAAAAACCTTTCGGTATCGCGTCGCGAAGAAACTCTCGCCTCGCGAGAGTTCAATTCTCTGACAGATTTTTAATATTCGCCTCGCGAGACATGTCTCGTCTCGCGAATGCGCCGCAGACCTTGACTGGTATAAGTGGGCTGTTTTAGGGGCGAGAAAAGGGGAGCTTTTGGTGGAGAGAGCACTTGGGGACTTGGAGGCTGCGGCTGAGATAGGGTTCCAGCCCTAGAAGGGGAGATTTCCTTGCTCTAGGAATGGAGGAAGCTTGTCTATGAGTGTTCTCCATCCCTTTTCTCATTCTGTTTTGTATTTCATTTTATCATGAGTAGTTAAATCCCCATTGTTGGGGTTAGATGTAACTTTTCTGAACTTGTTGTATTTGATTTGGTGTTTTAATGCAAGTCACTATTTCTTTATGAGTATGTGATTCTGTGCTTAATGCTTTCCTTGGATTAGCTACCCATAGGAATGATATGTTGCTTTGATAGATGACTGGAAGGTTGGTGTTAAGGCATGCTCATGAATCATATGCCAAGTAGTTCAAGAATCTAGGAATAGGTGTTGAATGCTTGCAATCTTATAAGTCTTGACTTAATGCAAAATCTCAGGTTATTCCACCTAAGGAATTAGGGTTTAATTTGGGGTTTTAGGCTCAATGCACCTAAGGAATTAGGCTTGAGTATTTTAGAAAAGGCTTGATTGTCATAATTGAATTAGGACTTGTGTTGACAACCATTTCATTGCAATTAAGAGAGGATTAGTGTAGTCTAACCCTAACAATCTTAGCCACATCTCTGTTTGTCTTCCAAGTGTTCGATAAAATTCCCAAAAGACCAAAAATATTGTTTTGCTTTCTTTATTTTCTGTTTTAATCTCTCATACCATAGTTTAGTCTAAATAGTTGTTGAAATTGTGAATTGGTAATTGACAACCAATCCCTGTGGATACGATAACCGGTCTCACCACCGTATTACTTGATTGCGACGAGGTGCACTTGCCTTTATTTATATCTTAAAAATAACGCATCAAGTTTTTGGCGCCGTTGCCGGGGATTGGGTTTGTCAATATCATTAGTAACAAATGAGACAACTAGTTTAGACATTTTTTTTTATTTTTTTTTCTGTATATAACTGATATTTTTCTTTTGTTAGTTTTGTATATATTTGAATTTTTGTTTCTTTGATCTTGGGCTTAATTGTCTGTGAGGGTGAAAATTGGTTTGGCGGGATCATGGACTATAATTATTATCAGCCATCCGATGCGGAATGGAGATATCCGAGTTGCAGCAGCGGGTAGATATCTTGCAATTAGCCGTAAACATCCAACAAGTGAGTAATGAGTGTCAAGGGCAATCGTCTCTCCTCCACCAAGTGGTAGGTTATCTTGAATGGGGAAATGAATTTCCCAACACTTCCACTCCATGGTGGGGGAACCCTCCAAACAATACTTTGATGGATGAAGGGGAACATTGGGAATCTTCCACACCTTGGTATGATGAGCCATCCCCATTGGAAGTTGCTTGGGAGAACTTCAAATCCGCATTCCCAGTCGAGGTTGAGCAACCTATCCCGGATAGTCAACCTCACTTAGAGGTCGTTTTGGAGAACTTCATGGCCACAACAATGGAAGAATTAAAGAATCAAGAAGATACCATTCGAAGTCTCGGGGTACGTATTGAGGAACTCTCTAACCTTCTATCCGAAATGCAAAATGGGAACTTGATGGATGATGATGAAGATGATGCAATGATGGATGAGGAGGAAGAAGAATTGGGAGCAACCGAGTCAAGAAGTGAAGACCCTGTTTTGGAGAACATAGTTGCACCATTCCCCATTGAACCCTTGACTAAGGAGCCTGAAAGGAAGAGGCAATTGGAGGACATCTATTTCACCATGCTTGGAGATGATGAAAAACTTTTGGAATTAGATGGTGCTATTGGTTCCTATGCATGTGTGGAATGTGATGGGAGAAACACTTGTGTGGTTTGTGCGGAGATTTCTGCATATTTGGAAGGTGATAGATTTGGCAATCTTGAGAGTGAAGATTGTCAGAGGCTTGAACAACACCAATGATCCTCTCGAGTTGTTTGCCACCTCACATTTTAAAGCAGTCAACAATGGAGTTCATGCCTCTACCTAAGGTTGAACCCCATTTTTATTGGGAAGATTTTGTGGATGAAGGGGTCAATTTTGACCCAAGAGGGAGTGAGAAATTCAACACATTTGGTGAGGTCACCATGATTTTCAAGAGCTCACTCCCATATTTATGCTGCAAACCGTGGGATCCGATTGAAGGATCTTACATGGTTAGCATTCCTTGGTCCTTATACCACAGGTTATGGGATCCAGGTGGATGCTTCTTAATAAGTCAAGCTAGTGACGTTAAAGAAGCGCTTATTGGGAGGCAACCCAACTTTTCTTAACCCTTCTCTTTAGTTAATTTTGTTTTTGCTTTAACCTCTTGAATAATTTGAGAAGCTCAAGAGGTTTGTTAATAATTTTGTTAAGTGTCTTCAGATTTTGAATAAAGGAAGGAGAAAAAGAGCAGGGAGAAACAAAGCCAACAAGCATGTGAGCCAACACCCGCTACCGCCTTGGTAAGCCGTTCCAATTTTTTGCTTTATTTTATTTTTCTTCTCCTCTCTCCAACTTGATTGTTTACATTGGGGACAATGTAAATATTTAAGCTTGGGGTAGGGGTAATCTTTTTGCTTGCATTGTAAATATTGCATTCATATAGGCTTAAGTTTGCATGATCACATGATTCGGTTACCCTTGCTTAGATTGAGCTTATGATTGTGAGAGCTAAGTGCCAATTTTTTTTTGTGATAGTGAATTTTTGAACCCAATTCTGTTTATTCTTGTGATATGGCTGCAAATGAATATGCTTGAGATGATCTTGGATAGTTGATGATTAGCATATGTTTCTATAGACTTGTGTTTTTCACTGGTTCTTGAACTGATAAATGTGAGCTTTTGAGCCATTAGGGGGTACTCACTAAATTTGCCCCCATTCTTTGTGTAGAGTGTTATTCCTCTTGGTTTGATTTCTCTAGAACTTGACTTGAAACCATTTTAAAGCTTGAAAATTTTTGAAAACATTTTTGAAAATGATTGAGGCAATAGGTATTTTTCTGGCCTTCTGAGTTTTGAATGATGAAATGCTACCCCTTAGTTGCCCAATTTTGAGCCTGAATGAATAAAAATGCTTTTCTTGGTACCTTGAAATATATTGTTGAATGATACTTGATAGGACCTTCTAAAGTATTACAAAAGGGTGAAAAAGGTAGTTGAAAATTTGGGATGAAAGAATCAGATAAAAAAAAAAATTTCTTTTGAGTTGAAAAAAATCTCCCCTTCTCCAAATAAAATAGAAAAAAAGAAAAAAGAAATAAAAATAGAGAGGGGGATGACAAAAAGAAAATGAGAAATAAAAATCAAAGAAAGAAAAGAAAGGTGGAAAGTAAATTGAAAACCCAAGAAGGTATTTTAGAAGGTCATGCTTTGCAATGCTTGATGTTTATGTAGCCTTTTGAAATATCCTTTTCTTGTTATCCCCACCTAAAGATTAATCCCATGGCCATGATACAACCAAATAAAAGACCTCTTGATTCTAAATTGTTTTCATTAATAAAGTAGAGATTTGGTTGATAGTCAAGCATATGGTAGGAATCATTCCTTGAGGAAAATGGAGCGAATTGTTATATATACTTGAACACTTGAGTGAGTGAGGCAAGAAAGAGAGCCAAGCAGATAAACAAGCTTGGGGTGAGCTTCAAGTGAGCAAGAGTACCCGAATCAGTGAGAATGTGAGTCTAGGAAACTTAAGCCCCTAATTGGACTTGAATTGATTGTCTCTTGCTGAATTGTTTGAATTGCCTATTGCTTGGATCATTTACTCGGGTTCTTGGTTCACTATCCATGCTTTGACTGTTTATCTCTTCTGGCCTTAGTTTTTGCTTGAGGACAAGCAAAGTCTTAAGCTTGGGGTGATTTGATGAGTGTGATTTCACCTCATTTTCTATGTACATTTCTGCATGCATTTGCATATAGTTAGGCCAATTTAGTGTTGATTTTGTATAGTTTTTCCTTTGGAACGGATGAGGTGGTTTCTGGTGTTGTTTTGCAGGATTTAATGGAAAAATGCCCAGAAATTAGCCTTCATGGAGCTTGGATGAAAAAGGGCCTGAAAAGAGAAGAAATTGAGCCAAGCGCACTCAGTGATTCGCCCATGAGCCTGGGATTCGCCAGCGACCACGAAAGTCGTTGGAGAAAATGCAAGCCTTTCTGGTTCGCCTCGCGAACCCATGTCTCGCCTCGCGAGTCTGCAAAACAAAGCCATCACGCCCAAGCCCTGATGCTCCTCACGGGCGTATTGAAGAAAAACCTTTCGGTATCGCGTCGCGAAGAAACTCTCGCCTCGCGAGAGTTCAATTCTCTGAAGCAGATTTTTAATATTCGCCTCGCGAGACATGTCTCGCCTCGCGAATGCGCGCAGCACTGACTGGTATAAGTGGCTGTTTTAGGGCAGAAAAGGGGGAGCTTTTGGTGGAGAGAGCACTTGGGGACTTGGAGGCTGCGGCTGAGATAGGGTTCCAGCCCTAGAAGGGGAGATTTCCTTGCTCTAGGAATGGAGGAAGCTTGTCTATGAGTGTTCTCCATCCCTTTTCTCATTCTGTTTTGTATTTCCTTTTATCATGAGTAGTTAAATCCCCATTGTTGGGGTTAGATGTAACTTTTCTGAACTTGTTGTATTTGATTTGGTGTTTTAATGCAAGTCTCTATTTCTTTATGAGTATGTGATTCTGTGCTTAATGCTTTCCTTGGATTAGCTACCCATAGGAATGATATGTTGCTTTGATAGATGACTGGAAGGTTGGTGTTAAGGCATGCTCATGAATCATATGCCAAGTAGTTCAAGAATCTAGGAATAGGTGTTGAATGCTTGCAATCTTATAAGTCTTGACTTAATGCAAAATCTCAGGTTATTCCACCTAAGGAATTAGGGTTTAATTTGGGGTTTTAGGCTCAATGCACCTAAGGAATTAGGCTTGAGTATTTTAGAAAAGGCTTGATTGTCATAATTGAATTAGGACTTGTGTTGACAACCATTTCATTGCAATTAAGAGAGGATTAGTGTAGTCTAACCCTAACAATCTTAGCCACATCTCTGTTTGTCTTCCAAGTGTTCGATAAAATTCCCAAAAGACCAAAAATATTGTTTTGCTTTCTTTATTTTCTGTTTTAATCTCTCATACCATAGTTTAGTCTAAATAGTTGTTGAAATTGTGAATTGGTAATTGACAACCAATCCCTGTGGATACGATAACCGGTCTCACCACCGTATTACTTGATTGCGACGAGGTGCACTTGCCTTTATTTATATCTTAAAAATAACGCATCAATGTGCCACCGCCAAACCTTGGGTAAACTACCCGCGGATGGCCAGATCATCGTACTCTAGGACGAACTCCTATATGTTCATCTTTCCCCCATTAACAACTCCAATGTGTGAATGCATGGCACAACAACAAACAAGGGCCACCACCTCCTCTGCTTGGGCCAATAAGCACCCAAGTCTCATCATCATTAACATCAACACCTTAACCCATATGAGCCAAGGTCCCTTGGCCAAAAGGCACCAAGGTTCAACATATAAACACCTCGTCCAAAAAGAATCAAGGCCTCTTTGGCCAAAAAGCACCAAAGCATACCAACATGCGGCAACCCATTGGGCACCGGCTTAACCAACTTATTATTCTTATTTATCTTAACTAATATTTAATCAAGTTATCTAATTTGTTATCATTTGATTGGTATATTATCTTATCCTATGCATGGGCATGCTTCCATTTAGGTGGAGCACGGTCATGCACACTATCTTGCACGGTCGTGCTCAAAGTGCTGCCATTTTCCAGATTCAAATTGGGAGCACGGGCGTGCTCCCTGTTAAGCACGGCTGTGCTCCTGGGCATGGTCGTACTGTCTGGGAAGATTCAACATATTATTCTTATCCAAAACTCCCTAAAACACTCTTAGATCATTCCTAGAGTCCTTGACTAAACCAGTTGGCATAAACCTCGCCTCTCACTCTTCTAATCCATATTTTATGAACACTTGGGGGAAATTATTCTCTTAATCGTTATGTTAATTAAGAGTCCTATTTTAGTCAATTAGGGTCTTATTAACATTCCAACATCATCTACCAACAGTCATTCAGTCAAGTCAATCAATGCATAATAACATTCACAACAAATACTATCCATGGCATAAAGAGTCACACCAACTCAACCAATTAATCATGGTATAAACGTATCATCAAAGCATACAAATTGGCATACAACATTATGAATAGTAACATAAGTATAACCAATAACATCAAACAATAACATTCTAGACATAACCAACATACCAGTTAATCCAAATAAACATATAATCAAATATATCATAGGCATTGAAAACAGTTAACAACAATCAGGTTATGGGAACATTTCATCTTACGCTACCCCCTTGCCTAATGTTTACACTATCCTTCTCCCCATACCTGGTATGAAGAATTCCAACAGCGATAGCTATCATGACAACCCAACGTGTTCCCTCAAGCGGCTCAGTCAACTTTCCAAGCCTTGGTCAAACAAACGAGTTATCCAATTATTTCTCAATTCAAGAACAAGAAAAGGAAACCAAAAAGGGAAGAACCATTACCTTTCTAGGATTGGCACAGACTAACTAGAACTTCCCAAGAGTCTCCAAAACTCCAACAATGCAATGGGTTTAGAGAAAATAGGGAAAAGAGTAGTTGTGGCCGCAATAGGGTTTATGTTTGTCCCAAAATAGGGTCTAAAACGCAACCCTCAATTTCTATGCCATTTTTATAGACTCCATACCTAAGCACAGTCGTGCTCCTCATTGAGCATGGTCGTGCTCACATCAGTGCCTCCGAGGCACGGCTTTCTCCTTTGAGCATGGTCGTGCTTCCTATTGAGCACATGCGTCTCTTATCGTCAGCGAGACACGGTTATCTATTGAGCACGACCGTACTCCCTATTGAGAACAGTCGTGCTTGTGACTCAGATAGCCACAAGATGTGTGCTTCAAGCACGGGCGTGCTGGACATGAGCATGGTCGTGCTCATGTACCAGAAAGGGATTGTAAGCCTAGAAATCCCACTTAGCCCTCAACAACAATTCTAAGCTAAGTCCTAAGGCTTAAACAAACAAATGAAAAGGTAAAGGGTTTTAATGAAAAATGGGGTGTTACATTTATGGAAGGAGATTGGCCCGTGGCAATTGATCTCTCTTGGTAAAGGGTTTTATGAATTTTCCTTCTCTTCTTTGGAGGATATGTGAGGTGTTATTGCTATTGGTATTTGGAATCTTGATCCAGGAAGCTTGAGGTTGTTTTCTTGGACCAAGGACTTCAATCCTTACTCTGTGAAGCAAACAAATGTTCTAGTTTGGGTTAGGTTTTTTGGTTTACCCAAAGAGTATTGGAGACCGAAAATTCTCTTTTCTATTGCTGGTGGTTTGGGATTTCCAATTTGCTTGGATGAGGCTACAAGTAAGAGGACTTTTGGTCACTTTGATTGGGTATTGATAGATATTGATTTGAATTCTAAGCTCAAACAAAATCCTAGTTGAGAGGGAGGACTTTGCTTGCTTTGCTGGGGTAGAATTTGAGAAATTTCCTGAGTTTTGTTCATCATGCTAAGCTATAGGACATTCATTGGTATACTGTTTCAAATCTATAGGAAAGTCTAAGAAGAAATCCATCCAGGACTCGGGGCCTAAACCAAGAAAGGTTTATATTCCTAAGTCAAAAGCTGTTGAATTCAGAAAGGATATTGAGTTGATAAATCTTGATGCTCAAGATTCTGATATCCCTGTAAGAGAAGTTAAAAAAGATGCAGCTAAGGTTATGATTAATAACAACCCTGCTGAATATGCTCAGAAGGTAAACAATCATGTCCAGGATAGTCATCTTTCTAAGGGTAAAGGGATTTTGCAAGGCAGTCCCTGGGAAAGGGAAGCAAATTGTTCTAGCACTCCGAATGATTATGCCTTAAACATGGATCAGATCCATTCTGCCTAGAATTTCTTGTATAACAAGCCATAACTGCTAATGTGAAATTTCAGAGGATGATGATGATTCTATTGAAACAATTTTTGATGAATCATTGCAGCAATTCCAACAAGATGGCTTTGGTAATTTTGTGGGTCATAAGTTAGAATCTCCACCTAATGAGACGGTTGTTGATTCTGAAGGTAACACTTAAAAAGTTGTTCCTGATTCTAATCCTAGGAACCTGGATAAGGAGAATGAAACTTCTGAGTTTAAGGCTAATGAAATTCTTTCTGAAGTCATGGAGGACATGAAAATAATCTCTAAATTTTGGTGTAATCATGAAGAGGAGAAAGAAGCCTCGGATAATGTTTTTGGCTAAGGAAACATAAGAGACAACTCCAGTGCAGCAGCATGAGGATGGTGACTCTACTATGGTTGTTTCTAAATCACAAAAAAAAGAAAAATAAGAAAGGTGCTAAAGCTGAGATACCTTTGAATGCCCGATCAAGGGCGGGTCCCAGGAACTTTGCTTGATAAAGATCTTCTATTGGAATGCTAGAGGATTAGCTAATAATCCTACTAGGCTTGTCCTTAAAAAGTTATGTATTCTTCATAAACCAGATTTCCTATTTTTGTCTGAACCTTGGATGACTATCCTGCCTCCTTCTGATCTGATCTTGGCTTAAAGCCATTCCGTTTTAATAATAGGGGTATGAAAATCCCAAATTTGTGGTGTATTTGTGCTAAAGATCTCCAAACAATGTTTATTTCTTCAACTGAGTAGCAATGCGTATTTTCTGTAACTCTGGACAGCAAGGTTATATTCATATCAACTGTTTATGCTTCTACTTCAGCAGCAAGAAGGAAACAGCTTTGGTCTAATTTGTATTTATTGTAATCTCAACACCAGGGACCATGGCTTTTTGTAGGTGACTTTAATGCAGTTCTTGGCTCACATGAAAAGAAAGGAGGTTGTCTTCCTGCAAGGAATTCCTGTGATGATTTCCAGCAATAGACTGATGTTAATCAGTTAACACATCTATTGACTAGGGGTGCTGAGTTCACCTGGTCAAATAGAAGGCAAGCTAGGCAGCATATTGAGATGAGATTGCATAGATCTATATGTAATGATGAATGGCTTTCTTTCTGGGATTACATCTCCTGTTATACTCTTCCTAGATCTCAATCAGATCATCATCCATTACTTCTTATTCTTAAGAAAGGTCCTGCTACTTTTCTATCATCCTTCAAATATCATAGCATATGGGCAGCTCACCCGGATTGCTCTAGATTGGTTAAAAAGGTTTGGTCCAGACCTGTGTATGGTTGTCCTGTGTTCATTCTTAGGCAGAAGCTGAAAGCACTCAAAGCAGAATTTAAAAGCTGGAACAAGGATGTCTTTGAGAATGTTCAGAAAAATGTTGAAAATGCACTTGCTGTTGTTGATTCAGTGTAGAAGCAGATTTCAGTTTCTGGTTTTTCTAAAGAGTTGCAGCTTCAGAAGTTTAATGCTCAAAGTGATTTACAACAGGCTTTAAATTATGAAGAACCATTTTGGAAGGAAAAGTCAAGATTGAATCGGCTTACTTTAGGTGATAGGAACACACTCTTCTTTCACAAAGTAGTAAAATTCAAACATTCATCTAAGCAATTGACTGTTCTAAGGAAAGGTGATCTAATTCTGGATTCAACTACAGACACTGAGAATCATGTTCTAGAGTACTTCACCTCACTATATGCATCAAAAAATGACTGTATTCCTAATGACTTGGTTGAAAAGTCCATTCCCTCTCTGGTCTCGAGTGATGATAACTCAATGTTGACAAATCTTCCATCAATGGAGGAGGTTAGAATTGTTGTTTTCTCCATGAATGGTTCAGGTGCTCCAGGGCCGAATGGATTTTGTGGATTTTTCTATCATTCATTATGGGAAATTATTGGTAAGGATGTGATTAATTCTGTTCTTCAATTCTTTATGCAAAATTGACTCCTTCCAAATATGAATTCCAACTTAGTAGTATTGATTCTTAAGTTTAATAGGGCTGATAAAATTGAAAATTATAGACCTATTGCCTTGGAAAATTTTTAGTTTAAGATTATATCTAAGATCCTAGTTGACAGACTAGCTCTTATTGCTCCTAAAATTGTTTCTGAGCAACAAAGAGGTTTCATCAAGGGAAGACAAATGTCAGATTGCATTGGAATTACTTCTGAAGCTATTAATCTTCTAAATAGGAAGTCCTTTGGTGGTAATTTGGCTATTAAACTTGACATTAGAAAGGCATTTGATACTATGAATTGGAAGTTTTTGCTTCATGTTCTCTCAGTATTTGGTTTTCATAGCAAGTTTTGTAATTGGGTGAAAACAATATTGGATTCTTCTAGGCTTCATTTTCAGTTAATGGTCATGCAGTTGGATTCTTTCCTTTCAAAAGAGGGGTGAGTCAAGGTGATCCTCTTTCCCCTCTTCTTGTTTGCTTAGCTGGGGATGTTCTTAGCAAAGCTATCACACTACTGGTTAATGCTAAGACCTTGATTCCTATGGCTGGTCCAATAAACTTCCCAACTCCTACTCATGTTCTCTATGCTGATGACATCATGCTTTTCTACAAAGGAACTAAGAAGAACTTGTTATGTCTCATGTCTCTTTTCCAAGCTTATTGTGAAGCATCTGGACAGCATCTTAGTCTAGATAAATGCAGAATCTTTGCAGGCTCCATGACAGCAAGCAGAATCAGATTTATTAGCAGCTTCCTTGGCATGTTTATTGGTGAGTTTCCTTTTTCTTATCTTGGTGTTCCAAACTTTAAAGGCAAGCCTAGAGCTATTCATTTACAACCAATTGTGGATAGAATCAAAGTTAAATTATCCTCTTAGAAAGGCTCTATGTTATCCATTATGGGAAGAGTTGAATTGGTAAAATATGTAATTCGTGGAATGTTAATTTATAGCTTTAATGTGTATGCTTGGCCTGCCTCATTGATCAAACACATTGATAAGTGCATTAGAAATTTCATATGATCAGGTGACATTAATAAGAAGAAACTGGTAACTGTGTCATCGAGTAAGGTTTGCTCCAATCTTCAAGAAGGTGGTCTTGGACTTATATCCCTAAAGGCAATCAATAAGTCAGCTATGCTGAATCTCTGCTGGAAGCTAGTGTCTTCATCGAACCAATAGGCTGCCTTGTTGAGAGCTAGGTTTTTGAGGAAAAACATGCCTTCTGTCCATTATGCAAAATCATCTTGGCCTGCTCTTAAGCCTTATATGCAGACAGTGGTATCTAACTCTTCTTGGTTGCTTCGTAATGGATCCTCCATCAACTTTTGGAAGGATAGATGGATTTCAAATCCAATAGTTGATCTGATTAATCTCCCTAATAGTATGTGTTAGAATCAAAATGGTTTTGGATTAAAATAATCTCTTAAGTTTTGATGTTAACAAAAAGGTTAAATTTGTATGGCAAAGTGTTGTTAATGATCTAACTTGTTAGTTATAAGTATGCAGGGACTACTTTAATTGTACGAGTCGGAGGAACTTAAATTTAAAGTATGGAATCTATCATATTCTGTTTCAATCCTCTAGACTAGTCTACAACGCTTGGTAAAATTCTGAGTCTTTAACTTTATGGTAGACGAGATCGTAAAATTAATTATTATAGACGAGATCTTAGAATTAACTAAGGTAGACGCGTTGCTAAGTCTAAGGAAAAATCAAGTAGACGAGACATTAAACTATAACAAGTCCAAAGACTAGATAGACGGAGTAGTCTCACCAGACGCCACATCAGCAGAGGAACTCTTACGTATAGCACGTCCAAGTCCAAACTCTTGGAACTGGACAGAAAATCTGTAGACGCATTATCAGTAGACGAGCCCGTCTCACTGATAAGTTAATCTTGGACGTCCAAAGACCTGCGCGTCCAATAGTTTTAAGACGTGAACCAGTCTAAGCTTAAATGTATTTATTTCAAATGATTGCTTATTTAATTCAAAGAATATATGTCTTTTTACCCTTGATGCTTCCATTGTTTAAAATCTTTATCTCTTGGATAAAAGACCTTCGTACCATTGAAACCATAAACCTTTGTACTCTGTCAAACTACATTGTTGTAAAGATCAAGTCGAGTATAAAGATGGTAAATCAGAAAGTAACCTTTGGTACAACAGAGAAGTAACAGTTCTACTTTGAGCATTCCTTTGATAAACAAAAGCACTTCTCAATGAAGCATGTCAAGTTATCTGTCTCAACGGATCCAAGCATTTAATGCTAAGTCTAAACGAATACAAATTGAAGACCGTTGAAGTAAATCAAGACAGAGAAGCACTTCAGCTATATATGCTGGAAGAATTTCAAGAAGAAATAGAGAGATACAAAAGCAGTGATATAGAAGTAACACAAGCTCTGATATCAAAGTACAAAAACTATGTTTAAATTATAAAATAAGTTTACGTGTAATTCTTGTTGATCTTAAACTTTCAAATCCTCACACATAGTGAGTTCTTAGATCAAAGTTGTAAACCTCTTTGTTAGAGTTAGAGCCTGAAGAGGCTTGGTAGAGAAAGAATACTTGAAGCATGAAGAGGTGTTGAATACTTGTAATCTTTTTGGAAAATAGTGGAGAAAAACCTTCAGGTAGAAGGGACTAGACGTAGCTCTTGGTTGGAAGAGAGTGAACCAGGATAAAATACTTGTGTGATTCTTATAAACCCTTATCTTTTACAGTCTTTGTTTATCCTAATTGTGGGGTTTTGAGTCTGAGTTTGTTAACTCTTAAAAAAGTTTTCCTGTTTGTGTGCTGTTTATTTTGAACTGCTTGTAAAAGTATTTGAGAAAAGGCTTTTTCAAAAATCTGTTAAGAAACACAATTCAACCGCCCCTTCTTGTGTTTCCCTGTGTCAAGTTCAGTTGGTATCAGAGCTCAGCCTCGATAGGGTTGAGCATCTAACAAGTGCTGAGGGAGTACGATCCAATAAGCATGGATACAGAAGGACAGGTAATCAATAGACCTCCTCTCTTTAATGGTAGTGATTATGACCACTGAAAAAAGAGAATGATGGCTTTTCTTGATGCACAAAAGGTGGACATCTGAGAGCTGATTGAAACTGGCTACACCGAGCCAAGAGGTGATGCTGGAGCTGCTATTCCTAGAGCTCAATGGACTCCAGAGCAGAAAACTCAACATCAACTCAATATGAAAGCTAAGCATTATTTGATGTGTGCTATCACCAGGTCTGAGCATGATAAAGTTCATAGCTGTAACACTGCTAAGGAAATATAGGATACTCTTGCCCTAGCTCATTAAGGGTCATCCCAAGTTAAGGAGTAAAAGATAAGCATGCTAGTTCATCAGTATGAATTATTTAAAATGGCTGAACATGAAACTATAGATCAAATGTTTGGAAGATTCCAAACTATCACCATTAGTCTTAGATCTTTGGAAAAATCTACGAGAATAGAGATCATGTTATAAAAATTTTGAGGAGCTTGCATAAAAAGTGGAGATCTAAGGTCACTGCTATTCAAGAAGCAAAGAACTTCAATACTCTTTCTTTGGAGGAACTTCTTGGATCTTTAAAAGTTCATGAGCTTGAGCTCAATGAAGAAGAAAGTTTCAAAAAAGGAAAATCTATTGCCCTAAAGGCAAAGAAGGCTGGCTCTTCCAAAGTTCTTACAGCTGAGGAATCCTCTGATGAAGCAGACCCTTCTGACTGTGATGAAGGATCCGATGAGGATGAACTGTCTTTCATCTTCAGAAAGATTCAACATATGTGGAGAAAGAAAGGTGGTTTCAGAAGGAAGTAGTTCAACAAAAAGTTCATCAAGGAGAAATCAGACTCTAAGGAAAAAGGTTCACCTTTGTGCTTCGAGTGCAAAAAGGCTGGTCATTTCAAAGCTGATTGCCCAGAACTGAAGGACAAAAAGAAGTTCTTCAAAAAGAAGAAGGGCTTGATGGCTACTTGGGAGGATCTGGATCTGTCTTCATCTGACGAAGAGAATGAAGCAGAGGAAGAGGCAAATATTTGTCTCATGGCTGGTACATCATCAGAAAGTGAATACACTGATGCTGAGGTAATGGATTCTAACCCTTCCATTCTTCAAGATGCATTTGATGAATTATTGCACAACTCATCAATTCTATCTCATGAGTATATAAGTCTCAAAAAGAAATTTTCCAAACTATCTAAAGAATTTGATAGGATTTGCATGGAGAAAATAAGTCTGGCAAATGAAAATGACAAACTAAAATCAGAGAATGTCAGTCTAACTGACAAACTCAAGTATGAGCCAACTGTCTCTTGTGAAGTTACAAAACTGAAACAAGATGTGACATATTTGATAGACACTCTGTCTAAATTTGTAGGTGGCTTAGATAAACTAAGTTTAATTTTAAGGTACTCTAGGTCCTTTCATGATAAGTCTGGCCTTGGTTATGACAAAGAAAAGCATGAAGCATCTCATAAAAAGTCAAAACCACATATGCATAGTAGAACCTCAAAAGCTCAAACATTGCATGTTAAAACTAAGCTGAGCTCTTCCAACACTTGCTGTAAAGTGTGTGGAAAAGGTGGTCATATAACATCTAGATGCATACATCATAAGCATATTAAACATGCTCATCCAGTGACTACCAACAAGAAAGGACCCAAGTCAATCTAGGTACCTAAAGATAAGATTATACCTGTTGCAGACTTGCTTAACAACAGGAAAGAAACACACATCCTGGTACTTGGACAGTGGTTGCTTGCATCACATGATGGGAGAAATGTGTATGTTACAAGTCCTTAAACATAAGGATGGTGACTGGGTTACCTTTGGAGGTAATCAGAAAGGGAAGATCATTGGAGTAGATAAAATTGGTAAACATCTTTTTTCCTCCATTGACAATGTTCTTTTAGTTAATGGTTTAAAACATAATCTGCTAAACATAAGTCAATTATGTGATAATGGATTTGTTGTTTCCTTTGATAAGAACATGTGTAATGTCAAGCAACCTGATGGATCACTTTTATTCACCACCAAGAGGCAAAACAATCTGTATAAGATTGACTTGGAGGATCTCACAAATCAAAGTGTCTCATGTCTAGTGTCCATTGAAGATGAGCGGTGGATTTGGCACAAAAGACTAGGTCATGCAAGCTTGAAGTTAATTTCAAAGCTAAATAAGCATAACCTCGTGAAAGGATTACCAAACATTAAGTTCAAATCTAATGCTCTCTGTGATGCATGTCAAAAGGGAAAACAAGTCACAGGTTCCTTTGAATCTAAGAATGTTGTAGGTACCAATAGACCACTAGAGTTGCTACACAAGATCTGTTTGGACCAACTAGGACTGCCTCTGTTAGTGGAAAGAAATATGGTCTAGTCATAGTAGACGACTACATTAGATGGACATGGGTTATGTTCCTAGCTCACAAGGATGAGTCTTTCAAGGTCTTCTCTATATTCTGCAAACGTGTACATAATGAAAAAGGCTCGTGTATCACTTCAATCAGAAGTGACCATGGGGGAGAGTTTGAAAATAAGCTATTTCATAATTTCTGTGAAGAAAGTGGTATACTTCACAACTTCTCAATACCTAGAACACCACATCAAAATGGTGTGGTAGAGAGAAAGAACATATCTCTTCAAGAGATGGCTAAAACAATGCTCAATGATAACTCTGTCCCTAGACACTTCTGGGCTGAAGCTGTTAATACTGCCTGTTACATTCAGAACAGAAGATACATTAGACCAATCTTGAATAAGACTCCTTATGAATTGTGGAAAGGACGAAAACCTAACATATCTTACTTTCATCTTTTTGGTTGTAAATGCTATATATTGAATACTAAAGATCAACTTGGTAAGTTTGATGCTAAAGTAGATAATGGAATTCTGTTAGGATTTTGAGTCGTCCAAAGGCTTTAGAGTATGTAATTCTAAAACTCTAGTAGTAGAAGAATGTATACATGTCAAGTTTGATGACAAACAGCCTGATAAGAAATTATCAAAGCTTGATGAATCTATTGTAGATTTGAATCTCAAGGATTCTGAAAGTCAAGCAATTATCAAAACTGATGACCTAGTAGACGACCTTCAACCACATGAGTCAGAAACTTCAACTTCTCAACAAGAAAATGTTCAGAGATCTTGGTACTTCAAGAATTATCATCCACAAGATCAAATCATTGGGAATCCTAATGATAAGCTAAGAACCAGATCTACATTCAAAGAGCAGGATGATTCTGCTTTAGTCTGAGTTAGAACCAAAGACATTAGACGAGGCTCTACTGGACGAGGGATGGATTCTTACAATGCAGGAAGAACTGATCCAATTTGAGAGAAGTGAAGTATGGACTATTGTGCCTTTACCAAAATACAAGTCGATTATTGGAACCAAATGGGTTTACAGAAACAATCTTGATGAAAATGGTAAGGTGGTAAGAAATAAAGCTAGACTTGTTGCACAAGGTTACTCACGGGAAGAAGGTATAGACTATACTGAAACCTTTGCACCAGTTGCTAGATTAGAGGCTATTTGCATCTTATTATCATTTACTGCACATCATAATATTATGCTATATCAAATGGATGTAAAAAGTACGTTTCTAAATGGTGTTATTAGTGAGGAAGTATATGTTAGGCAACCTCCGGGTTTTGAAAGTGAAACCCAACCTAAACACGTATATAAGCTAAAGAAAGCTTTATACGGCCTTAAACAAGCTCCTAGAGCTTGGTATAAAAGGTTAATTTCATTTTTAATGGACAATGGATTCAGTAGAGGAAAGGTTGATACAACCTTATTTAGAAAATCCAGTAAGTCTGGTTTTATTTTTGTTCAAATATATGTTGATGACATAATCTTTATTGCTACTAATGAATCTCTCTGTAAAGAATTCTCTAAGCTTATGCAGAAAGAGTTTGAAATGAGCATGATGGGAGAACTCAAGTTCGTCCTTGGACTTCAAGTTAACCAAACAGTGGATGAAGCGTACATCCATAAAACTAAGTATAGAAAGGAATTGTTAAAGAAATTCAAGATTGATGATTGCAAACCTATGAACACTTATATGCATCCCACGTCTATTCGGAACAACGATGATAAAGATAAAAAGGTAGACCAAAAGGTATATAGAGGTATGATAGGATCTCTGTTATATCTTACTACGTCTAGACCTGATATTATGTTCAGTATATGCTTATGTGCTCGATTTCCATCTGATCCAATTGAATCTCACTTATCAGCAGTTAAAAGAATATTTTGGTACTTAAAAGGTACTACTAATCTAGGTTTGTGCTTTAATAAAAATGGTGATTACATATTAGTTGGTTTTTGTGATGCTGACTATGTTGGAGATAGAATAAAAAGAAACAATACCAGTGGAGGATGTCACTTCATTGGAGCTAATATAGTCTCATGGTCAAGCAAAAGACGAAGTATTATTGCCTAATCAACTGCTGAAACTGAGTATATTTCAGCTGCTAATTGCTGCTCACAACTTCTATGGATTAAACATCAATTAGAGGACTACAATGTGTTTGTAAGTAGTATACCACTTATGTGTGATAATATTGCTGCAATAAATCGATCTAAGAATCCAATATTGCATTCAAGGGCTAAGCATATAGAGATTAAACATCACTTTATTAGAGATTATGTGCAAAAAGGTATTATTGATATACAATTTGTAGATACTGACCATCAATGGGCAGATATCTTAACTAAACCTCTTGTTGAGGACAGATTCATATTTATTAGAAAGCATCTTAATATGATTTGTGTGGATTGATTGTGCGTCCGATGCATATTGCATGCGCGTCTATTGCTCAAATGTGTCCAATGCATGTTGCATGCGCGTCCAATAGGCATTGCGTCTATTGATTGTTTACATGGTTTTATCAGACTCGTTTATGCTATCTATTATTATACTGGCATTAATTTATGTCCAAGACATATTTAATAATATCCTTATGCTGAGTCAGTTATTTCCATCAATCCCATCAATAGCTTTTTACTGTTTCAAAAACATGTGCCGCATCAGTACTCATTATTCCTTTTCTCACACGATTTCATTTTTTTAATTAATTTCTTTGGGAAAAACTCTTCAAATTCAAAACCTTTTTAAGTAATACACTTTCCCTCTGAAATACCTTTCACAATCTTCTCATTTGAATCTCGAGTGTACTCAGTTTCTTGCTACCAAACCCTAGCTATCAAACCTTGAACAATGACTTCTTCTTCAACCTACATTGTGAACAATCTGAACATTGGCATTCAACACCACTTCGACTTTGGGATTCTGGAAGAATATACTATGGATGTTAGCAAGAACATCAACGCAGCTGGCTGGGGATGACTCTTTATGGAGAAGGTCTCCATTTACCCTAGTCTGATCAGGGACTTCTGGAGACTTCCTCAAGTTACAAATACAGAAGTTTTTACCACTGTGCTTGGCAAGAGAATAGTGGTCTCTGAGAAGACAATTTCCGAATCTATTCATTGTGCCCACGAAGGGGTTATCTTCACTGAAAATTGGGAAAATGAACTTGGAGGCTCTGAGGTAGTTGCTGCCTTTCTAATGAGGCAAGACACGGTCAGAAGTCACTCATGCAAATCAGTAGAGATGAAGGATGAAGTGAGAATCCTCCTTCTAATTCTGAACAAGGCTGTCCTACACAAGACTGGCTCAAAGGACAACCTCTCTGCCCAACACAAGTTCTGCCTTTGTCACTTGGTGCAAGAAACCAAGATAAATCTGCCAAGGATTCTCTATGATAGATTCAGGGACTACTTAGTCAACAGAGAAAAGGGTACTGACATCCCTTTCTGCCATATGTTGTCAAAGATATTCAAATCTCAAGGAATCTATGACACTCTTGCTGCCAAGACTCCTGAAGAGCAAACAAGAATTCTTACTGAGAAAGCCATGTCTGTTGCAATTTTTGGCAAAGTGAGCTTGATCAACATGGAGCTGAGCACAGATGCTCAAGATGTTCTGGCCAAGCAAAAAGAAATGTACAAAATCAAGGAGGAACAAGTTGAGAAGAACAATGCTGAAGTACTAGGGCTGAAAAGAACAGTGAGAAGAAAAACAATTGCTGTTAGGAAACCATATGCAAGAAAGCCTGCTGTTGGCATTGTGATAAGGGAACCTGATACTGTTGCGCCTCAACCTGCTCCAACTCAGAAGAGAACAAGGAATGTAATCCTGTCTCATAATGAAGATGAGGATGATGAGGACAATATCCCCATCAGTACTGTTCTGAAGAAGCAGAAAACTACTGTCGTTGCTGCTGATGTTGCTATTCCAACAAGAAGAAGGCAACCTCAGAAAAAGGCCAAGTTTGTCATGGCTACTGAGGTAAGAATCCCTGCTAATGACCCTTTACAATTAGCAGTAGATGCTTTAGTTCAGATTTTTTATAACACTACTGTTATTGTTGCACCTCACATTGAGTCTGTATACATACCCACACTACCATCACCACAAACCACTTCACCACAAACAGCCTCACCTGCCAACTCACATGTACAAACCTCACCAAATAGACCACACTTTGAACCCATAATACCTGCAGATTATCCTTGGTTCAATCAACCAGATGATGTAGGGATTAACCCTGGTGTCCCCCTTACCCAAAATACCTAGGACCAAATTCCCTTACACTCACCCTTCAGTTCTCTATGATGGCAAAGCTGAAAGCTGGGCCAAAGTAAAAAGAGACTGGAAAATCCTCTACCACCAACATGAACCTGAACCAATTTCAACCAGACCTTTCTACCCTTTACCAGAATATGAGTATGAACCTGAGTCCATACAATACCCGGAATACATACCCATTCCCTATGTGCCAAACTACAACAATCCTCTTCCATCCACTCTGCACAACCACATTGGACTTGCCCTTATTCACCTTCCACAAAAGAAATTCCCACCTAGAAAAATCTACACAAACCTTATCAAATCACCTCCTTTCAAACCCTTCACTGATGGTGTCAACAGGCACATCATACCTGTCTGGTCTACTGACCCCAACAAAGCCAAAGCTCCAAAAATCATCCACAAAAGGTCAAGAATAGAAGGAAGACCTAAATTCATTCTGGACAGAAAGACATCTTGGGCGACTTTATACATCCAAGTGTTTATGGCAAAGCTGTTAGTCTTGTGGACCACCTCATGTACGCCTTCCTGTAGAATGAGTTTGAGTTGCCAAGATATGTTAGGGCTGCAAACTTTGTCCCTCAAACATGGTTGTTTCATACTAAGAAGAACACAAAGATTAGTGCCAGACCTTATATGATTGCTCCAAGACTACCAATGGTAGATCTGAATAAGGATAAGGATCTGAAGAAGCAAAGGAGCACTGCAAAGAAACCAGAAGACAACTCCTGCTTCATCAATCCTGATACTGTTGAACCTTATGATCATAATATGATTGATTTCTGGTTGTCACAGCCAGTTGAAGACATAGATCAAGATTCTGCAGTTGCTATCTGGTCAAATCATATGGTGGCTTGTGCTAAGGAAGCTTCATCTTCTAGGTTAAGTGAACAAGAGAAGAGAAGTATTTTTAAAGTCAGAGGAAAATATGGACTCTCAAATACCAGATTCTTCATTTACAAGGATACTCTTGACATTCCTGTCATCAGTCATGTCTATGAAGAAGGCCCTATCCACTGGGCTAAAGAGCTGCCTCCTCCAATACTCACCCTTGCTACTTCACAGCCACAATCTCCTTCTTCTGAGCACACTGAGGAAGAAATCATAGTAGAAGAAATGGATTTGAAAGCTGATGTTGTTCAACCAGTAACTGGAAATAAGGAAGTTTCGGAGTCTGCTCCAAGACCAAGCACCTCTAAAAAGCACTCTTCTCAACCATTGGCTCTGACAGTTGTTCATCCTCATGATCAACCTCAAACTTCTAGAGCCCTAAGCACTTTTCCAATTCAAGCACATGCTCAAACAAGTGCTGAAAGTTCAAGACCCTCTCTGCCATAGAACTTTGAAGAGATTATTGGAAGGAATGTAGAGGAGAAAGTAAAGGTTGAGGTCAATGAACAAGTTAAAGAACAAGTTGCAGAAGCTTTTGTCCCAATAAATGTAATGATCAGCCAATTGATGGGTATTTTACAAAGTTTCCAACAGAGTCAAAATCTGCAAGTTCAACCTCCTCCACCTCCACCAAATCAGAACCCTCCTCCACCACCTCCACCCTCTTCTTAGCCTTCTTTTGTTCCCTTAAACTGACAATGATGGTCCACTCATGTTTCCTTTTTGTCTGATGATAAAAAAAGGGGAGAAAGGATAAAGAATTAAATTTTTTATTTATTTATTTATACAAAGTCAATTTTTGAACATACATATATGTTTTTACATGCATACTATTTTATTGCATACTTCTGCCTGATATGATCTATCATTGCTATCTTTAATATATATATATATATATATATGTATGTATGTATGTATGTATGTATGTATGTATGTATGTATGTATGTATGTACTACTACTTATCTGTTTTACTCTTTAAGTTTGAATGCTTTGTCTTAGGGGGAGCTCTGTAGCTCTCTTAGACTTTGCTCACTCAAATTTAATTGGTTTTTGGCATCATCAAAAAGGGGGAGATTGTTAGAACCAAAGTGATTTTGAATTAAAATAATCTCTTAAGTTTTGATGTTAACAAAAAGGTTAAATTTGTATGGCAAAGTGTTGTCAAAGATCTAACTTGTTTGTTATAAGTATGCAGGTACTATTTTATTTTTACAAGTCAGAGGAACTTAAATTTAAAGTATGGAATCTATCAGATTCTATATCAATCCTCTAGACGAGTCTACAAGGCTTGGTAAAATTCTGAGTCTTTAGCTTTATGGTAGACGAGATCGTAAAATTAATTATTATAGACGAGATCTTAGAATTAACTAAGGTAGACGCGTTGCTAAGTCTAAGAAAAAATCAAGTAGACGAGACATTAAACTATAACAAGTCCAAATACTTGATAGACGGAGTAGTCTCACCAGACGTCACGTCAGCAGATGAGCTCTTAAGTATAGCACGTCCAAACTCTCGGAACTAGATAGAAAGTTTGTAGACGCATTATCAGTAGACGAGCCCGTCTCACTGATAAGTTAATCTTGCACGTCCAAAGACCTGTCCGTCTACTAGTTTTAAGACGTGAACCAGTCTAAGCTTAAATGTATTTATTTCAAATGATTGCTTATTTAATTCAAAGAATATATGTCTTTTTACCCTTGATGCTTCCATTGTTTAAAATCTTTATCACTTGGATAATAGAACTTCGTACCATTGAAACCATAAACCTTTGTACTATGTCAAACTACATTGTTGTAAAGATCAAGTCAAGTACAAAGATGGTAAGTCAGAAAGCAACCTTTGGTACAACAGAGAAGTGACAGTTCTACATTGAGCATTCCTCTGATAAACGAAAGCACTTTTCAGTGAAGCATATCAGGTTATCTGTCTCAATGGATTCAAGCATTTAATGCTAAGTCTAAACGGATACAAATTGAAGGCCGTTGAAGAAGATCAAGACAGAGAAGCACTTCAGCTATATATGCTTGAAGAATTTCAAGAAGAAATAGAGAGATATAAAAGAAGTGATATAGAAGTAACACAAGCTCTGATATCAAAGTTCAAAAACTCTGTTGAAATTATAAAACAAGTTTATGTGTAAATCTTGTTGATCTTAAACTTTCAAATACTCACACATAGTGAGTTCTTATATCAAACTTGTAAACCTCTTTGTTAGAGTTAGAGCCTGAAGAGCCTTGGTAGAGAAAGAATACTTGTAGCTTGAAGAGGTGTTGAATACTTGTAATCTATTTGGAAAATAGTGAGAAAAACCTCCAGGTAGAAGGGACTGGACGTAGCTCTTGGTTGGAAGAGAGGGAACCGGGATAAAATACTTGTGTGATTCTTCTAAACCCTTATATTTTACAGTCTTTGTTTATACTGACTGTGGGGTTTTGAATCTGAGTTTGTTAACTCTTCAAAAACGTTTTCCTGTTTGTGTGTTGTTTATTTTGATCTGCTTGTAAAAGTATTTGAGAAAAGGCTTTTTCGAAAACCTGTTAAGAAACACAATTCAACCCCCCTTTTTGAGTTTCTCTATGTCAACTTCAGTATGCATGCTTCTCTTCATGCTACTATCCAACATTTTATCAGTAACATAAAATAATGCATTCCTCATGATTTTTGCCAAAAATACCCGAATGTTGCAGAAGAAATTAAGCAAGTGGTGGTCCCCCTTTTTTATGCAGATGATCAGCTGGTTTGGTCTAAATCAACATCGGGTGAATTATCCTTCAAAGATGCATTTATGTTTCTTTATCCACAGGACAACATTGTTCAATGGGTCAAAAAGATTTGTTACAATTGTTTACCTCCATCTAAATCTTTTCTATTATGGAGAATATTTCATAATAAAATACCTAAGGATGAGAATTTACATAGTAGAGGTTGTTCACTTGTTTCAGTCTGCAGCCTTTGTGGTCAGCATGCAGAAACTTCAATACATCTATTCTTGCAGTGTTCTTTTACCAAACAATGATGGTTTTGGCTTACGGATGTGCTTTCTACAGTTATGAATTTCTCCTCTTTTGATTTTCTCATTTATGTTCTTGATAGGAAGTGGAGTACTCAGATTCATGATGTGATCCTTGTTGCTATTGTGCATATTATTTGGGGTATTTTGCATTGTAGAAATCAACTCAGATTTAAGGATAAAACAGTTTCATTCAGAAGTGATATCTTTATGGTTAAGAGTGGCATATGTCTTTCAGGTTCCTTGTCTAAAGGTTGCATTTCATCTTCAGCTGAAGACTTAAGGATCCTCAAAGCTCTTCTAGTTAATGGTCATTCAAGTAAAGCTCCTATATTCAAACATGTTATTTGGCTCCCTCCTATCATAGGTTGGACTAAATGTAATTCAGATGGATCGGCTAAGGGTTCTCCTGGTCATGCATTTTGTGGTGGTATCTTTAGAGATAATAGTGGTGCGGCTATAAGTTGTTTCTCATCATACATTAGCATTTATACCTCCCTCCATGCTGAACTTTATGGTGCCATGCTTGCTATTGAAATAGCTTATTCAAAGGGGTGGCATCAACTTTGGTTAGAATGTGATTCCTTTAACACAGCGGAGGCATTCAAATTCATTGATATTGTTCCTTGGCATCTAAGAAACCGGTGGAGGATTTGCCTTATCCATAGATGAAAAATAAAAAGCAGAACATCAAATTCATAGTGTCATCAGCATTGTGTACACAATATTTATCTCAAAATTCAATGATATTAAAAAATACCAGGAAACAGCTAACATTTCGTACCCTGCTAGAATTTTAATCTATAATTCAAGAAACATCAAATTACAATCAACAAAACTTAATAACTTGCACTGATAAATAGCCAGTCGGTTCTAAACAATTGCATGTGACTTGTTTAGGATCACACCTTCATATTTAACCTGGAACCACTTCATTGCATCGTCCTTTGTCACACGATGTTGGATTCCAACACAAGCCTTGCATCGACGATGTCCGACACGATAACCAAGGCGCTCCAAAACAGCATAAAAATCCATTCCATAAATACCAGTTGAAGGATCATACTTGATTCCCAGATTAATATGCTCCTGAATACCGAAGCCAAAACACTCATTATCACTGAAGTTCCTCCTCAGAAGCTCATATTCCTTCACCTCGAAACCACTCTCCAAAAGGTGCATTGCCTTGTCGCCTATAACAATGACATAGCATGCAATCTTTTCATTTTTTCTAATCCCAAAGGAACGGATAGTGTACCTAGCTTTGGAGAACACTGGGGTTTGGCCATCAAGCTGTTCCAGAACCTTAGAAGCTCTGGTGAGACGATCTCCACTCTCACCAACGGAGATATTTAGAACAAGCTTATACACCTTGATTTCCCTCATGGGGTTTGAGAGTTTCTTCTCTGAATCCATTTGGAATAGAATCGAAGAGACACAAGTTGCCGTGACTGGTGGTACCCGTCAAGTGAGATACTAATACACCGGTGGAGGAATTGCCTTATACTTAGTGGTCCTGCATGGCGTGTGACGAATTTTCGACCTGAAAAATTAATGAAAAGTGAAAAATAATGCATTATTATTAGGTATTTGAATTTTAAAATTGTGCACTTTTCACTTTTTATTCGTTTTCTATTGAGAAAATTCATCATAAGCCACACAAGATCACTAATAGGCCAAGTAGGATGGTTAATGGGACACGTAGGCAAGTAATAAATTGACGTCGGAACTAAATCTAGGGACCAATGTGTCCCGAGTTTGAAAACCTTAGGGACTAAGTGAGTAATTTACTTTTTTAGGGAATAAAAGTGGGTCCTCGAAATTTTTTAGGGACCAATTTGGGTCTTCACTCTAGTAAAAAAGTGAGATTTGATATGAATCAGTTAAAGACATATTGTATGACCTTAAATTTTAAATTGAAATTGAAATAAATTAAATAATCAGATAAGATTATTTAAATTTAAAATTTAAATCCCAATTTCTATTTCAATTTTGGAAATTTAAATTTAATCTCAAATTTGATAAGATTTACGTAAATACATTTTAGGTTTGACCATAAAATTGATATTAAAATTGAAATAAATTAAATAATTAGATAAGATTAATTATATTTAAATTTTAAATTTTTGAAATTAACTCAAATTTTATAGTTGATTTAAATTCAAATTTGAAATTTTAAGATTAGTTTTGAAATATGAATATTTACGTAAATTTGAAACTTGATTTATTATTTGATTTAAATTTAGTTAATTTTGGCTCAATTTTTATTTTTATTGTGTTAATTTTTTGTTAAGTTTATAAATTCAAAACTAAATCAGAGAAATTGTAGTGTTGACACTTGGCATCCATAAACATTGATGCATTTCCTGCATAGGGAAGAAACATATGGCAAAACTACATTGCAAAGGGGACAAAATTGTATTGTTTATTTATTTATTTATTTATTTATTTATTTATTTATTTATTTACTGAATTACTTACTTATTATTATTATTATTAGATAGATAGATAGATAGATAGATAGATATGATGGACAAATATAATTTATAAAAATAGTTAACTTTCAAGGGAAAATAGAGGAGAAATAAATCAAATAGATTTTCAAGAGAGAATTGTAATAAAAAGAGGAGAAATAAATTAAATATATTTTCAACTGAGAATAAAAAAGTAATATGATAAATAAATAAATTTTCTAAAAATAGTTAACTCGTATCGGGGAAAGATGAGAATTAAATCAAATAGATTTTAAAGAGAGAATAAAAATAATATGATAGATGAATATATTTTCTAAAAATGTTTAGCTTACATGGGGAAAGATGAGAAATAAATAAAATATATTTTCAAGAGAGAATAAATATAATAATATGATAGATAAATATTTTTTTTTAAATTATTAATTTGCACAGGGAGAAAAGAGAAATATATCAATTAGATTTTGAAGAGAAAAGAAACTAATGCTTTGGGTTTAATATTAGTGTTTAAATAAATAACAATGAGAAATGATTAATGAGCTTGAAATGCAGTTGTTACTTTAGAAATATGCATTTGCTATTAAATATTCAGAGAAATACGATACTAGGTAGCGGAAGTTTGATTACTCATTGTTGCAAGGACATCGTGACGGGAGCATCGAACAAAAATTAATAGTATTTCAAAAATGGAGTCGCGGCCAAATTTTATTTATTAGGGAAACATTGGAAAACCCCTTTTTAAGTGAATGGTCTTTGAATGCAAATTTAGAGTTCGGGAGTCGATTATGCATTGGGAAGGTATTAACACCCTACGACAGCCATTAAAAAATGGTTACCTCTACTTGAATGTGGAAAATTTTATGTTAACTTCAAAAACATTTGTTTCACCCTTTTTTATTAAAAGAATAATTAAAAATATATTGACAAATGATAAATAAAACATAGAAGATTTTATTTTATTATTTTTTAAGAAAAGAAAATGAATATTGATGAGAAATTAAAAGAATTTTATGAGAATTTATTTTTGGGCTAGATAGAAATATACCCTGCTCCTACGTATCCTCGGGTGCAATAGGGAATTCAAAGCTACGTAATTCTTTTAAAAATATGTTTGCTGGTTTGATTGAGTTTAATTTATTTTATTTTGAAAATAATTTTGAATGAGTGATTTCAGGATAACCAAGCTATCACAACTCAGTCGTCCTAAAAAAATAATGATTAAAAAGATGTCGCATCTCAACTAACCCTTTTATTTTAAAAGGAAGTTAATTTAGTTTTTACTTTTAAAGGCATAGTATCACCAAGCTCTCATAACTCAGGTGTCCTAAAAGAAGCAAGGATTAACAAGATATCACATCTCAGCTAACCCTTTTATCTTACTAGAATTAATTTAGTTTTTAGAGGCTTAGGATCACCATGTTGTCACATCTCAGTTAACCTTTTTTATTTAAATGAAGTTAATTTAGTTTTTTATTTTAGTTTTAAAACACTTAGGATCACCAAGCTGTCACAACTCAGGTGTCCTAAAAAAAAAGCAATGATTAACAAGATGTCACATCTCAGCTAACCTTTTTATTTTACAAGAGATTGATTAAGTTTCCAGAGGCTTGAGATCACCAAACTGTCACAACTCAGGTGTCTTAAAAAAAATTAGAATTAATAATATGTCACATCTCATATAACCCTTTAATTTTAAAAGAACTGATTTTCAATTAAATAATTAATGTTAAGAAAATATGTAGTTTTAGTAGAATGAATATTTAATGGAGAAGTTGGGTTGGTATATTTTTATAAAGAAATATTTTAACTAAATCATATATCATATGTAAAAATAAGCACGTGTAATCAAATAATTTTAGCAAGTTTGATAAAATATTTTGTTTGTAACATATACTAGTGCAGGATTTTTTTTTTCGGCGGTTAAAAATGACTTGTGAGTCGGTTTTGGAGGTAACATTGCTTAAACCGATGTTACAAGTTAAACTTGTAATGTTGGTTTTCCAACCACTGTTATAAATATATCTGTAACAACGATTACTGAGAGAACCGCCTTTACAAGTGGAGGATTGAATATAAAACAATGTTACAAGTAAACTTGTAACAAGGGTTGGTAATCTAAACGATGTTACAGGTTAACTTGTAACGTCGGTTGTTTATATAACTGCTGTTACAGGTTAGCTTGTAATGTCAGTTTTATTTTTAAGTGCTGTTACAAGTGTTTTTTTTAAAAAATTTGGTTTGCTTTTGGTTAACTTGACAAACATTGCACATTTTTTCAAATATATACACAGACACCGGAAATTCATATCAAATGGCAGAATCAATATATATATATATATATATATATATATATATATATATATATATATATATATATATATATATATATATATATATACGTATAACATATATATAAAGTGTTATACCAAAATTGACTATGCTAACTAATTAATTAAGTCATGATCATCATACACAATCTAACAATGTTCTAAGTAACTAAAACATTACACCCCTAGGATCTACGTCTACTTGTTTCTCTTTAGCATACTAAAAAAATAACTCTGCAAACTGCTCCCTCAAGCTTGTGAATTCTTTAAAAGTCAAGCTAGATTCATTGTCGAAATCCTGCACAAGTTCAAATCATATATATAGCTATTTATTACCTGCGTGCATTTGTCTTTAATACCAGTGGAGACAATGTCTAACATATGTCTCATGACATAGTAGGCACGCTCCCAACCCCCCTGTCTACGAGACTACAAATAAATTTGAAATTGATCGGTTAATTACAAGTAAAAATAATGTATGAGTGTAATAGTAATAATAATTACTATTTGTTAAACTACTTACTTTTGGGATAATCCATGTAGGCTTATTTTTTGCATTTACACTCCTACTTTTACTATTTGCGCAAGCAATGCTACACGCAATCATTGCACTATGATAAAAAAATATGAATGTCAATGGTTTGTTCATGCATATTTAATAAAATAAAGGTAAAAGGTTACAAATTAAATAAGCCTTTTCGTACCTATCAATATTCTGTCTCAGTTGAGGGTCTGACTGAAAGTGACACGAACAAAGAAATACGACTGTATGTTGTGCTGGACAAAGTAGGAGCAACTACCAATGATCATTCCTGAGAAGTCGTGCCATACATACCTCAGAGTGGCTAATAGATACTACGGATTGCAAGTATCTGGTGATGGCATCGCCAATTATGCAGAAATCACCCTGATTGATGGTGGGGTCTAAGAATCCATAACTAGACGGGACGCTCATTGTCATAGCAAGGCAAAGCAGATACCTAAGAAATTAAATAATTAGTCAATGTTAATTAAGTAATATATTGAAATAAAAAATTATATTGAAATATATGTAGTACGTGCACCAGATACTAACAACCGTATTGGCTATCCATACTCGATCATGGAGTACGTCACCCAAATCCCCCTTCCCTCAGATAAAAAAACCAGGAAACAAGTCAGTTTGAGTGCCGTCATGTTCCAAAGGCAAATAAAAGTCGTTGTATTGGTACACCGCCACCAATGTAGCCAGACGAGCTATCGGCGAGATACACTTTATCAGATTCAACAGAGTTGTGTCGTCCTAAACCAACAATATAAAGCATTATGAATAAAGATAAATATATTATCCTAAACAATATAAAAACATAAGTAATTAATAATTGAATGATTATGAATACCTGGGGTGAAAGAGACTTCCCCCTCTGTTGTGATGGATTCGATGGACCACCGACTTTGTTATTATCCTAAACAATTAACAAAGATAAAGCATTAGTAAATATTGTCTAAGTCTTTTCAATTGTAAATAGAGAAAGACATCATTAATATAATGAACATGAATACCTTTGGCTCCACCGGCGCCACCAGCTCATCATCGTCCCGCTCCGCATCATCGTCCTCATCATCGTCAACCAACACATGTTGACCTGGACAGCTCCCCTTTGTACTCACATGTGAAGGTTGGATGGTTGGGTTTCCTTTGGTTTACATATATGATATAAGAGTCCGGAGAGCCCCTGGGTCCTTTAAAAGCAACCAGATAACATCCTCTCTAATCTTCTTCGCGAGTAGCTGCTCCCGTTCGCCTATGGTTCGCTCATGTGAACGTGATCCATGGAATTGTCGAATGCCCACTTGCCCTCCAACACCAATGACTCGGCCAGGGTGGTCATCTTTGTCAAGGGCAGCGGCCATGATATCCCGACGACCCTGTGGAACGAACGATCCTTGCGAGCTTTGTTCCTTCAGCGAAGCCTACAAAGGCGAAATTCAAAAAAAATGTGTAAGATACCTAAAAGTTTCTGACAAAGTACAAGTAAAATGAAATATTAATTACTTACAATCTTTTCAGCAACAGCACGTTTGGGCTTAGATTTAATAACCCCCGACTTTGTCTTTCGACCTTCAATCCATGTATCCTCCCGTGGGGGTGGAGATGGAGGATCAATAACTGTATCCTCATCTCCTGCTTCTTACTGCCTCTTCTTCAACTTCGCCTCCATCATATTCTGCGCTTTTTTCACTTTTCTCCTGTTACAAATAGCAAGTAGTCAATTGAGTTAAATAAAAAAAATTAGGTTGGCCTATTAAAAAAAATTACTTCAACTAACCAAATAGGCAGGCGAGCGTCGGATAACCACAAACTGGTACCACGTATCTCGATCAAGGTGCGGGTAATCATCAGTAGGAGACCTGTCGGCCTTATCTCCAAAGATGTACTTTCTAGCCAAGTCAGACTTAAACCCCATCCAAAGCTTAGCCGCATGTGAAAGCACTTTCTTCTTCATGGCTGCAGTATTCGGCATATTAAAATGGACCTACATTACATAACAAAATAGAGGAATTAGTGTATGATAATATATGCTTAAATAAAATAGATTTAAACGAAGAGGCTAAAAGTTACTTTACAGTCAATGACTCCCAAATCTAATTTTTCACATTCTCCGGTACTTTAGCCCACTCCTCAATCAATATGCTAGCATGGCTTTTAGCTTCCACAGCCAAGAAACTAGAAAAATCCTTAGCATGCAGGCCAATAGCCTCCCCATAACTATCAAACTCAATCGGCTACCTCATATTATTAGGAAGGCGGGTGGTCAATTTTTTCATGGTGGTGCATGATCTACCCTTCTTTTTGGAAGGGTACTAGCTGCACCGCCCTGTGAAGGAGGCATACTAGCCGACAAGGTACTACAAGCACCGCCCTGTGAATCAGTCATTACTGCAAACACAGTCACACTTACAGTGTAAATAATGGCACAACAAACTCAGCCACAACAACAACAACAACAACTCAATGGCACAACAAAGGGGCTCAGTGTAAACAATGCATCTATACTTGGAAACGAGCATACCAAAGCAAAAAAATAAAAATAAAACAGAGCTGATGCAAACCAATTTGTCCATATCAGTATTTGCTCCCAAAACAAGAAATTAGGTTTGGTTATCATTCAGTCAGAACTCAATATTAGGTTTAGATACAGAGTGAGTTAGAGGCCAAAGTGGTTCATCAAACATCTCAAGAAATTGAATGGCATCAAACAGAGGAATAACGAGGAAACCAAACGAAGGAGAGGTGCTTACCGAAGCTGTGACAGAAATGAGGGAACCAAAAGAGCTTGATAGCCTCGATTATGTATAAATGAGGGAACTACAATCACTGCCTCGATAGTTTCTACAAAACAAAAAAAAAATTTAAGGGAAATGGGAAATACGAGAAAGAGGGAATACAGAAATGGTTAGGGCATTATGTACCTCAAGTTTGAGAGAGAGAAGAGGACGGTGGCAGAGGCGACTGTGGCTTTGCAGAGCAGAGGGAAGAAAAGGTTGCAACATAGATGAAAGGTTAGGGCGCAGGAGTGAACTATGAGTTGTTTGTGAATGTTTAACGTTACAAAGACATGTAACGTCGATTGCTTGAACAACCGCTGTTACATGTCACTTGTAACGTCGGTTGTGTAACAACCCCTATTATAAGTTTTCCCTCCAACCAAATATTTTATTGATTTCTCACTTGTAACGTCGTTTGTCTCAAAACCACTGTTACAAGTCATTTGTAACATCGGTTATCATATAACCGCCGTTACAAGTATTTTAAATGAGCTAATTATTTACAATACTGCCATCGCCTCTTTTGTAAAGTTTAAATGGTATACAATGTTAGCGTAAAAATTTTTACACCGTCAACCAATCAAAAATCGAGGTATAGATGACTTGTAAGGTAGTTAAGATAAAAGTCAAAAAATTTTTACGAGATGTCAATTTTTGATTGATTAACTGTATAAAAAATGTTTACACTGTCAATATATATTAATTAAATCCATTAAAATATTATTTTACAAAAAATTCATAAAATACTGCTAATTTGAACCCCATCACGTGAATGCTGCGTGATGCAGCAAAACACAGGGAGGAGGAGCTATATTGCTCAAATATTTATCCCACTCTGATATAGTGTGCAGAAATTCAGGGACAGCTATAACAAAAGTTAAAAATATTATATTATGCAGTCATGACTGTGAAAGTGGACTCCGTGAAGGTATCTTTGATGATATGGCTTGGGAAATATCGATGGTGTCTACTATGGTGTGTTGGTTGAAAGGAAAATGGATTGGAGAAAGGGAAGAAGAAAGCCAAAGGATGAGGAAGACGATGGTGTAAGTAAGAAATGGAAAGAAAAAATCTTGCTATTTCTCTTTTCCAAAACCCGTACAATCCTTTCTCTCCTCCAAATCAGAACCCCTCTTTATGTTGCTCAAAGTTTTTAAAACAGGACGATCATTATTGAACCATTCAAGACACTAATTCAAGGATCCAATCGTGATTTAACGGTGGTTGAATCGTTTATGATTAAACATATTTTAAATTTTATATAATATATTTAATATAATAAAAAACTAACATAGTAAAAATAATAGAGATAATTTATTCACTTTTATAAGTTTAGGTAGTGATTAAGACCTCAAAGATGCTCTGCAGTAGATTAAGTGGAACATTTGCAAATGTGTGCCACGCAATCTGCATAAAATCTACTTTATGCGTTTTTTCCTTTTTCCAAACTGTGTAACATTAGCTTCTTTTTTTTTTTCTTATTTAATATATATGTAGATTTTCTCGTATATGGATTGTAGCTTTTGTTTTTCCTTCCATTGGAGTATATATGCAACTCAAATAAATATCTGTTTAAGGAGACCATGGAAGCCTCGCCACTGTGAAAAACTCGTCACCCATTCACAGGAAAAAAGTCAAAAAACCTACTTCTCCAACCATAGATGCCTCAGAAAACAAGAGCATCTTCGAAAGTCCTGCGCTGTTGTTCAGAAAAATAGAGCATCTTCATTCATCATTCTGGTGTTTCGGATGCTTGAAGTTCAGACTTGTAAGGAAAACTCATGTTTGAGTCCCACACCGGTAGATTAGGTGGAGCTGTGTGAAAAGATAGGTTATAAAAGCAAGTGGGGACTAACAAATATACTAAGATGGATAGGGTAAGTTTCCTGGGCCGGCCCAAACCGTTGAGTGATTGGTTTTGAACGTTTATTCCGGGTTTGGAACGGTCCAACTGTTCATATACTTGTTCTATGCAAGGCCGGGTTTACGAGTTATTAGAACTTGCTTGGTCTCCGGTTCACGGTTGGACCGGTCTTCCTCTTATATTGATAATCCTTTGAAATGAAGGATCATTTGCTTCTTGTAACAGCTTGAAACTCCATTAATTCAGGATTTTATTGAAGCTGTTACAGAAGATACTCAAATGGCAACAATTTATTTTTTCATTTGTTTATTTTTTATTTTTTATTTTCTTTTTATTTTCTTTTTTCATTTTTATAATGATATGATAAAAGGGAGGACAAACTATGGATTAAAGTATGGTGTTCACAATCACAATATTTTTTATTTTGTTTATATACATCATTTTTTTTTATTATCATTAAATTTAATTTTCAACAAACATCTTTTTTAAAATAATATTATTCATTTAATTTTTTTTCTCTGAATGCAAATGTTTTTTATATCTTTCTTCTTTTATTGTATAAATATTGTGATATTTCATGTCTGTCGCACAAATAACAAATTAGAGTACATATTTACAGACAACATGTATTTATTATTTATATTTAATTGTTGTTTTATTTATTTTAATATCAATAATTATTATTAAGTTAATATCTGTTACACTTTGTGATTGACGATTTAGATAAGAGTTTTTTAACAATCTTTGATATTTAATTTCTCAAAAAAAAAAAAAAAGCCAAAACATGAAATTATCAATTACAAATTTTTTTAATAAAATCCTAAAATATAGCATATTTCTCATGTATGGCACATGTCCATGCACTAGTTAATGCATATTGTAGCAAAAGTAAGGAAAACGAAACTCATGCGGTCTGGGAGCTCTATTATTGATATGCTTTTATTTGTTTTCAATTGAAATTTCGTACTCTCAATTGATTCACATGAGTGTCCGATTTGAATTGATGACGTTTTAAATTAAAATCTCTTATAATTAATGTCATCATCATATCAGATTTTATAAAAGCATTTTAACATTTTGAAATGGGCAAACCACATCTTTTATTTAAAAAAACGTTTTGCTTTAAATTGAATATCAAATCAAATTATGACAAATTTTATATATTAATGCACAACATTTTGAATTATCATTAAAGGGATGCCCAATCAACCT
Organism: Sophora flavescens; assembly: GCA_030762895.1. Lineage (NCBI taxonomy): Eukaryota > Viridiplantae > Streptophyta > Magnoliopsida > Fabales > Fabaceae > Sophora > Sophora flavescens. The sequence continues at coordinate 111,260,138 of CM061066.1, read as the reverse complement.
TTGCTTCATGGTCTCATCATCACATATGATTATATAGATGTGGATGCTATTAGAGAATGACATGTCGAGAACGGATTCCTACATACATTCTCCTTTGTATATACTATAGATAGATAGAATTGTCTTTTATATGATATGATGTATAATATTTATCTTTTTATACAACATGAGGTTGAAGTATCTACCTAAAAATAATTTTGTAATCACTGAACAATCATTATCTCCATTGTTTGTTCATGTTCTAACTTTTTATATGGTGATGTTTCTACTTAAGTTTGATCAGAGTATCGATCTTTCATTTTTTTTTTCTTCTCGAAATGCAAACAATTTTTGAATTTTATGGACTTTTTTTTTTTTATATTTTATTCATATTGTGACAACTTATTCTTATGTTTTAAATTTATGGATTTTATTATTGGTGCAAATAATTGTTACATCACGTGTGTCGCAATGGTAATGCACTATTATGCCAGATACTATTAAAAAAGTAATGTTCCAGGATTTGTTTTTCCTTCTTACTCGGTGGCCATTGTTGTGGAACATTCATCATCTGATTGCGATTTGTTATGTAAATTTTGTTTTATATACATCATCTGTTTGTAATTTGTTTTTCTTTCCGGACGATGGACGGAAAATGTGAGGACAACAGTGGTTGGAGGGGTGGCTCCTCCATCAATAGTGTTCGCTCGCGAAGCGAATCTAATAGAAATATAGAGGAAAGTTAGGAGAGTAGGGTTACACTTTATGATCCGAGATTCAGACAAAATAATTTTGTAACAATTTGTGGTATATAATGTTCAACAAATGAAATCAACAATCACGTATCTTTTTATTTTATTTTATGAAATCCTAAAAAAATTACATATTTCTCGTGCAAGGCGTGGGTTCATACACTAATAATATATATACTAAGTTACTAACCTTCCACAAGTATGTCATTCACATCCCATTGAATGGATGGGTTAGAATCTAATATAATATAATCCACCCAGCACCCCCCAGCTATAAAATTGGAATACTCATATGTTAGATTCCTTTACTTTATTATTAATATATTACTATCGTTTAACAGATATATATAATTTCATATTAAACTTAATATTCCTTGCCAACGAAGGTTGTTCCAGTTGGTAACGATAAGACTCATAACTCACATGATCGTTGTAACACCCTTCTTGGGTGCTACATTGTAAGTGACATTTTAAGGCCGAAAAGTAGGTTAATTAAAGTTGACTATAATAAAATGGGGTAATTTATTTTTTTTCATCGCAAGACATTAATGTAAATGCTTGGAAATAAGTAAAAGTACAATAAAATACTTCATAATTATAATTAAGATTATAAGTTCAAAAATCGTTTACATAATATCCAACCCGACTCATAAACAGATATCATAGAAATACACAGACTCCACATAAAGATATGGAGACGCAGCTTCTAAAATATATGATACTTGGAGTCGCAGCTCCATAGACAGTTTCATTAACTCCCAACCATAACCAGCTGGCCAAACCAATAATAGAAAAGACAATCCTCTCTCATACATCGTGAGAAGGAAATCCTCTCTCATACATCATGAGAAGGACAAACCCAGCTGACGAGATCTAGTGATAACTCTATTTGAGACCACTACTGACGTCTTTGTAACACCCTGCTTTTTTGTTAAGTGCTTTTTATAAGTTGTTTGGTTGGTTAAGGGCTTAGTGGGATTTTTGGTTCAAAAGTCCCTTTCTGGTGCATGAGCACGCCCATGCTAAACAGTGAGCACGCCCGTGCTCAATGTGCGGACCACATCTCGCTGACGCTAAGTCCAGCACGACCGTGCTTGCTGAGGAGCACGACCGTGCTCAGGTGCAGTCTATATATTTTGGCGCAGAAACCGAGGGTTGTGTTTTTAACCCTATCTGTGTTGGCTGCTAACCCTATTGCGGCTAACACTGTTTCATTCCCTATTTCCATCGAACTCATTCAGTTTCTTGAGTATGGGAGACCTTTGTGAAGCCCTGTTTCATCTGTGCTTGATATATAGAGGTAAAGTCTTTCCCTTTCGTGTTTCCTTTTCTTGTTTAGAATTGGAAACTGATAGTTTGTGTTTATGTTGTTCCAAGGCTTGGATTCGTTTTAAGCCTCTCGAAGGGAAGGAACCAGTTTGTTGTTTGGTTGTTGTTAGAGCTACCTTCTATCCAGGTATAGGGAGAAGGGTAGTGTTTACATTAGGCAGTGGGGGTAGTGTAAGGTAAAGGGGTTCCCATGACCCCGGTTTGTCATGTATGTTGATATGATCAATATGTTAGTTTGATTCGTTATGATAACATGTTCTTGACTGTTGTTATGTTGTTGTATATGCCATATGTTCATAATATGTTATTGATATCTATGTTGGTTGTTTTAATATGAACATGATGCTACGTTGATGATGATTGGCATGATAATGTTGAATGTTGGTTGATTCCTGATGTTGATGTTTAGGGCTCGTTTTGTGGTCAGGATAGGATAGGGGCGGATAGGATAAGGAAGCAGGATATGAATAGGATAAGATATGAGCATGATAAGCTGTTATCCTATCCGGCGTTTGGTGTCCAACAGATAATCAAATGGATAGCATTGTAATTTTAGTATGAATTTTAAAATTTTCGTTCTTGTTCTGAATGTTTTCATATTTTATTAGATTTTAGTTTTTTTTTATAATTTTCATTTTTTAAGATTATATAAAATGACAAAATTATCCTTGTGATAAAATTACATATAATATTTAAAATTTTTAAAATATTGTTTAACTTAAATTAAATTTTTTATAATTTTAAATATTCATTTTTAGTTTTTACTTTACATATAGTTAAATTATTAGAATATTTTTATTTATTTTTCAGTTTTTAAAAATAATATAAAGTAACAAAGTTAGCCTTGTGAGAAGAAATAATAATTTTTAAAATTAATTAGTAATATTTTTATTATTTTATGTTTTATTATACCTTTTTCGGTAACCATATTATAATTTATTATACTTTAATTATTTTATGTATAATTTTTTTATATACTTTATTATACTTCAAATCACCTTATCCTATCCTGTTGAGTTCTAACCCAGCTCCCCCCTCAGGATAGAATTTTAACTAGATGGACATGATAGGATAGGAGACAGGATTGGTTTATCCCATCCTGCTAGCTCACCAAACAATAGTTTCAGACATGATATGATAGCTTATCATATCCTGTCTCTCTTATCCTGACCACCAAACGAGCCCTTAAGAAGACTTAAAAATATGTTATTAACTAACTTAGAATTAATGAGCTTAATCCCAAATAATTGGTTAAAGAATCGGACTTCAGTTTCTGCCTAGAACAACATTGCTGTGCATTAAGCACGTCCGTGCTGACAGGGAGCACACCCGTGCTCCCAGTTCAAATTCTGGAAATTGGCCGCGCAATATGCACGACCGTGCAGGACAAGAAGCACGACCGTGCAGCTGTGCATGACCGTGCCTACCAGGAAGTACAACCGTGCTGATGAGCACGACCGTGCATGAATAGAAGCACGACCGTTCTTCACTTGTGTGACCAGCACGACCATGCAGGGGACAAGCACGCCTGTGCTCCCCTAACAGACAGAGATGGAATTAAAGGTTTAAATAGGGGCTTTTGACCCCAATCTTCCCAATAACATGTTGACGAGCCAGTACCAGTTGGGTTACTGCATGCTGTTTAGATTGACAACCTTGGTGCTATTTGGCCAAGGTGCCCTCGATGCTCATTGGTCAAGGTGCCGTTGATGTTGTACCTTGGTAGCTGAGAGTTTGCCCCAAGGGGGCCTTGACCCGGTTGGGTCTAAGGTGTTGTGGTCGATTCCGCTAGAGTTTAAGGTGTTGCGGACGATTCCGTTAAAGTCTAAGGTGTTGCGGCCGATTCCACTAAAGTCTAAGGTGTGGCGGCCGATTCTGCTAAAGTTTAAGGTGTTGCGGTTGATTCCGCTGTAGTCTTGGGTGCTTATAGGCCCAAGCAAAGGAGGTGGCGGTTGCCCGTTGTTTGTTGTATGCTGCATGCATCATTGGAGATGTTGTTGTTGGTGGACGTTCGACATAGGGGAGGTCGCCTAAGAGTACGGTGATCTGACCATCCACGGTAGGTTACCCAAGGTTTGGTGACCGTGCGCCCCCGTGATGAGGCATTCGTTGGTTTGATGCATTGTCTATCCTAGGGGTAGATTCCCCGACGTTGGGTAGATTCCAAATATGGATATTTAATTCCGAATTCGTTCATCCTGAGTTAGTTGGATCCACATGCATAATGGAGTAGCGGAGTAGTGTTGCATTGCACCGCATAGCATACTTGATATTGTTGATGTTGATGTTGATGTATGTTGATATATATGTTGGTGTATGTTATGATGATGTCATGTTGTTTGTTTTACCTTGCTTCCTATCTCCATGTTGTATATGTTTACATGACTCTTACTCCCCGTTCATTGTTTGTTTGTTTGGCCTGAGTGGCACCTTGTAGAGAATGGCAAGCAGCCAGGAAAGGAGTGACTCTGAGAAGTCACCACTCATAGTTAGAACTTTTCCTTATGTTTTAGTTAGTTCAGATGTATTCCGAGGATTTCATTCCGGAACGGTTATACGAGCTCTATTGTGACATCGGGTTGGGTTATGTTGTTTATCTTGATTATATTTTATTGTTTTAAACTTGTTTTTATTTCCGCGATTTGAGAACTCGTTCAAGTGGGACATTTCTACCCATGAACAAATGTTTTATTTTATCCAGTAAATGCAAGTTTTGTTTTATACCTTTATCTTTAAATTGCTTTATAACATATGGGGTAGCAGGGTGTCACAGTCGTCGCAAAAGACACTACTAGAGTCACTACAAAAGTAACTCTTGGACTAAGCCCTTTCCTCTTCCAAGAGGAAAACATGATGTACGAACTATCGATAGTCTGGAAGACGTCCACTAGAAACTCCAACATATCGTCCGCATGCTCGAACCTTAATCTCTACAATGCGTCAGGCAAGAGACATCTTGACGCCTCAATCTTCTGAAAAGAATACATAAGGCACATAGCCAACCGACATAGGTAATATAAAAATAAGTCGGTGATATTTCCATTTATTTTACACATAAGTCAGACATGCAGTGATACGACTCACATACATATCACAGTATAGCCAGATAATTAACAGTAAATCCACACATACCCGAAGCTAAACAATATCTACATACAACAAGATTCTCACAACACATCAGATGCTGTCAATTCATTAAGATTCGAGAATAGAGATAACTGATTGAAACTGCATAGTCCCATTCCTACACAGCCTCAAGGAAGATCTGACCCTAACTTTGGAGCTTAAGAGAACATTCAGAAGGAGTGGTTAGAGCTCGATGTTTCACAACTGCCATTATTAGGCATCATGTGGAATTAGAACTGATTTTAAAACATTCTCGATAACCTGGTACGGCTAGCATCTAGTAGTAGATGTCGGTGTATTGCATGAAACACCACGACCAGAAGATGTTGGAACCAAAGTGATTTGGATTTAATTAATCTGAGTTTTGATGTTAACAAAAGGATTAAATTTGCTTGGCAAAGTGTTAATTGAGATCTAACAAGGTTATTCAGTTTTTGCAGAATTACTTGAATCATATAAGTCATGAGAAATCTTGTATAAAGTTCTTTATATCTGCTTGGACAGAGAAAGAGAATTCACGTCCAATTGTGTAGACGAGCTGATAAAAAACGTTTGGTAAAATAACTTTCTGTTTATTTGAGAAGACATGAGTTTAAGTAGACGAAGCTTAAAATTTTCTAAGTAGACGTACTTAGTTTGCCACGTCAGTAGGCAAGTTTTTAATAGAATGAAATAGACGGAAAATTAAAATAGTAAGTAGACGAGCTCTAATTATCACATCACTAGACGGAGATCAAAATAACTCACTGAGATATAGCAAGTCCAAAGACTTGATAGACGAGAGGATGTGCCACGTCAGTAGACGAGCAATATGAAGGAGTAAACAGACTTAGTCTCACAAATAACTGAGTAGACAAAGATTTTGAGTAGACGAGTTTATATCTCCTATACGTTCTTCTATAGTGAATAAATGCAACCCGGTTCTCTTGAAGTTATTCCAAATGATTGATATTTATTTCAATAGAATATTTGTTCCTCCCATTTGTTTTATCCGGTTAATGCTTTGTTTCCTTTTGAGAAAATCACAGTACCATCGAGGAAATACAAAAAGCAAATAGTACAATGAGGAAATGAAAAGTGACTTGTACGAATTCATCTTTACTGCTAGAAAAAGCTGGATTGTACACAAAGGAGGAGAGAAAGTTTTCAAGGTACAAATTGCCTAGAAGCAATGACCCTCTATTTTGTGCAAATGTGATAACCAAGAGTACATCTCACAAGGGCCACAATCAAGCTATCAGTCACAACGGATATCATGCATTTAATGCTATATCTAAATGGGACTATTAAAAATAACCGTTGAAGAAATACGAGTGAAGAAGGTCACTATAAATAGAGGACCTCAAGAGATGAAGAACAACTTTTGCCAATCCAATATTTGCGAGAACAAGCTCCCATTTCTTTCATTCTTTAAAAAGAAAAAGTTTGTATTCTTTAGTTTGAATATTGTGAAAATATTCAACAGATCTTAAACTTTTATATCCTTACATATAGTGAGTTAAGAAGATCTTAAGTTAAAATATCTTTGTTAGAGTTAGAGCCTGAAGAGGCTTGGTAAGAATGGAATACTTGTAGTCTGGAGAGGTGTTGAATACTTGGTTGTAGTCTATTTGGAGAAATAGTGGATAAAACCTTCAAGTCGAAGGGACTGGATGTAGCTCTTAGTTGGAAGAGAGTGAACAGGATAAAGTCATCTGCGTGAATCTTCTATCCTTAAACTCTTACAGTTTTATTTGTTTATATTGACTGTGCGGTTTTGAAATTGCTTTTGTTTAATCTCAAAAGTTTTTTTTAGTGTGTGCATCTGTTTTATATATCCTCGTGTGAGAAAAACAATTTTAAAAGGTTGTTTTAGAAAAATTATTAACAAACACAATTCAACCCCCCTTCTTGTGTTTACCCGTGTCAACTTCAGTTGGTATCAGAGCTCGGCCTCGAAAGGGTTGAGCATATAACAAGTGCTGAGGAAGTACAATCCATCAACCATGGATACAGAAGGACAAGCTATCAACAGACCTCCTCTCTTCGATGGAACTGACTGTGACTACTGGAAGAAGAGGATGATGGCCTTTTTGGATGCACAAAATGTTGATATTTGGGAACTGATTGAAACTAGCTACACAGAGCCAAGAAATGAAGATGGAGCTACTGTTCCTAGAGCTCAATGGACTCCTGAGCAGAAAAATCAACATCAACTAAATCTTAAAGCAAAACATTATTTGATGTGTGTTGTCACCAGATTTGAACATGACAAGGTTCACAGCTGCAACACTGCAAAAGAAACATGGGATACTCTTGCCCTAGCTCATGAAGGTTCATCACAAGTGAAGAAATAAAAAATAAGCATGCTGGTTCATCAGTATGAACTGTTTAAGATGGCTGATCATGAAATTATAAATAAGATGTTTGGGAGATTTCAGACTATCACCAACAGTCTCAGATCACTTGGAAAATCTTATGAAAATAGAGACCATGTAAGAAAGATTCTGAGAAGTCTCTCAAAGCAATGGAGACGCAAAGTGACAGCTATTCAAGAAGCCAAAAATCTGAACACTCTTTCTCTAGAAGAGCTTCTGGGATCACTCAAGGTGCATAAACTTGAACTAAATGAAGAAAAAAATTCCATAAAAGGAAAATCTATTGCCCTAAAGGCAAAGAAGGCAAGTTCATCAAAAGTACTCAAAGCTGCTGAGTCATCAGATGAATCAGGATCTTTTGATAATGATGAAGGGACAGATGAGGATGAACTATCTTTCATCTCTAGGAAGATTCAACATATATGGAGAAAGAAAGGTGGTTTCAGAAGGAAGCAGTTCAACAAGAAATTTTCCAAGCAAAAGTCAGATTCCAAGGAAAAAGGTCCACCCTTGTACTTTGAACACAAGAAACCTGGACATTTCAAAGCTGATTGCCCTGAGTTGAAGGATAAAAAGAAATTCTTCAAAAAGAAGAAAGGCTTAATGGCTACATGGGAGGATCTTGATCTGTCTTCATCAGATGAAGAAGATAAAGTTGAGGAAAAGGCAAATATCTGTCTCATGGCAGACACTGCATCAGAAAGTGAATACACTGATGTTGAGGTAATAGACTCTGACCCGTCCACTCTTCAAAATGCTTTTGATGAATTGTTGCATGAGTCGTCCATACTGTCTCGAGAGTATAGGAGTCTCAAAAAGAATTTTTCTAAAGTGTCTAGAGATAGGGTTTGCATTGAGAAACAAAACCTTAAAGATGAAAATGACATACTAAAGTCAGTGAATGTCAGTCTAGCTGACAAAATGGAGTGTGAGCCTGATGTTTCTTGTGAAGTTATTAAACTGAAACAAGATGTAACATATCTGACAGACTCTCTTTCAAAGCTTGTAGGTGGATCAAATAAACTTAGTCTCATTTTAAGATACTCTAGGTTACCACATGATAAATCTGGCATTGGTTATGACAAATAGAAGCATGAAGCATCTTATCAAAAGTCAACACCATATATACAGTATAGAGCTTCAAAAGCTCAAGCTAATTATTCTAAAACCAAGTCAAGCCTGTCCAACACCTTTTTCAAAGTGTGTGGAAAAAGTGGACATATTACATCTAGATGCATACATAATAAACATGCTAAGCATACTCGTCCAGTGACCACTAACAAGAAAGAACCAAAGTCAGTTTGGGTACATAAAGATAAGATAATACCTGTTGCAAATTTACTTAACAATAGGAAGAAAACAGACGTCTTGGTACTTGGACAGTGGCTGCTCACGTCACATGACGGGAGAAAGGTGTATGTTCCAAAGCCTTAAGCCCAAAGATGGTGGCTGGGTTACATTTGGAGGAAACCAGAAAGGGAAGATCACTGATATAGGTAAAATTGGTAAACATCCTTTTCTTTCCATTGATAATGTTCTTTGGGTAAATGGTTTAAAGCATAATCTGTTGAGCATTTTTTCAATTATGTGACAGTGGATATACTGTTTCTTTTGATAAGAACATGTGTAATGTCAAAAAGGATGATGGGTCACTTTTATTCACGGCTAAGAGGCAAAACAATTTGTATAAGATTGACTTGGAGAACCTCTCAAATCAAAGTGTCTCATGTCTAGTGTCCATTGAAGATGAGCGATGGATTTGGCATAAAAGGCTAGGTCATGCAAGCTTGAAGTTAATTTCAAAGCTAAATGAGCATAACCTCGTAAGAGGACTACCAAACCTTAAATTCAAATAAGGTGCTCTCTGTGATGCATGTCAAAAGGGAAAACAAGTCAAAGGTTCTTTTGAATCTAAGAATGTTGTTAGTACCAATAGACCACTAGAGTTGCTACTCCTTGATATTTTTGGTCCAACAAGGATTGCTTCTGTCAGTGGTAAGAAATATGGTCTAGTCATTGTAGACGACTACACTAGATGGACATGGGTTATGTTCCTAACTCACAAGGATGAGTCTTTCAAGGTCTTTTCTGTATTCTGCAAACGTGTACATAATAAAAAAGGCATGTGTATCACTTCAATCAGAAGTGACCATGGGGGATAGTTTGAGAATGATCTATTTCATAAGTTATGTGAAGAAAGTGGTATTCTTCACAAATTCTCAATACCAAGAACACCACAGCAAAACGGTGTGGTAGAGAGAAAGAACAGATCTCTACAAGAGATGGCTAGGACTATGCTCAATGATCACTCTGTCCATAGACAATTCGGGGCTGAAGCTGTTAATACAGTCTGCTACATTTAGAACAGAATATACATTAGACCTATCTTGAACAAGACTCCTTATGAATTGTGAAAAGGACGAAAACCCAACATTTCATATTTTCATCCTTTTGGTTGTAAATTTTATATACTAAACACTAAAGATCAACTTGCTAAGTTTGTGCAAAAGTAGATAATGGAATTCTGTTAGGGTATTCTGAAACTTCAAAAGGCTATAGAGTTTTCAATTCTAGAACTCTGGTAGTGGAGGAAAGTATTCATATCAAGTTTGATGACAAACAACCTGATAAGAAATTATCAGAGCTAGATGAAGTTTTTGCAGATATTGATCTAAACATCTCAGGAGATACAACAAAGATAAAAACTAATGATCAAGTAGACGACCCCACTCAACAACCAACAACCTCCACTTCTTAATATGATACTGTTCAGAGATCGTGGTACTTCAAGAATTATCATCCACAAGATCAGATCATTGGAAACCCCAATGACAAGCTAAGAACCAGATCAACCTTCAAAGAACAAGATGATTCTGCACTAGTCTCTGAGTTGGAACCAAAGACTATAGACGAGGCTCTGCTGGACGATGGCTGGATTTTGGCTATGCAAGAAGAACTTAATCAGTTTGAAAGAAGTGAAGTTTGGACTCTGGTACCCGTGCCTAAGGACAAATCAGTTATAGGAACAAAGTGGGTTTATAGAAACAAACTTGATGAAAATGGTAAGGTGGTGAGAAACAAGGCAAAACTTGTTGCTCAAGGTTATTCTCAGGAAGAAGGTATAGATTACACTTAAACTTGTGCACCTGTTGCTAGATTAGAAGCAATTAGAATTTTACTTTCATTTGCTGCACATCATAGTATTATGATTTTTTCAAATGGATGTTAAAAGTGCTTTTCTTAATGGCTTTATTAATGAAGAAGTTTATGTTATGAAACCTTCGGGTTTTGAGAGTGAAACCCATCCTGAACATGTATATAAGCTTAAGAAAGCTTTATATGACCTTAAACAAATCCCTAGAGCTTGGTATGACAGGCTAAGTTCTTTTCTTATGGAAAATGGATTTAATAGAGGAAAGGTTGACACAACCTTGTTTAGAAAGTCCTTTAAGTCTAATTTCATAATTGTGCAAATATATGTTGATGATATTATATTTAGTGCTACAAATGAATCTCATGCAAAGAATTTTCTAAGCTAATGTAGAAAGAATTTGAAATGAGGATGATGGGAGAACTCAAATTCTTCCTTGGACTTCAAGTTAGACAAACTGTGGACGAGGTGTACATCCATCAAATCAAGTATACAAAGGAACTCCTGAAGAAGTTCAAAATGGATGATTTCAAACCAATGAATACCCCTATGCACCCCACGTCTATACTGAACAAAGATGATAAAGCGAAAAAGGTAGACCAAAAGGTATATAGAGGTATGATAGGATCTCTCTTATATCTTACTGCGTCTAGACCTGACATTATGTTCAGTGTATGCTTATATACTCGATTTCAATCTGATCCTAGAGAATCTCACTTATCAGCAGTAAATAGAATATTTTGATATTTAAAAGGTACTACTAATCCGGGTTTGTATTTTAAGAAAAATGAAGATTACGGATTAGTTGGTTTCTGTGATGCTGACTATGCTGGAGACATAATTGAAAGAAAAAGTACCACTGGAGGATGTCACTTCATTAGAGGTAATCTTGTCTCATGGTCAAGCAAAAGACAAAGTACTATTGCTTTAACTACTACTGAAGCTGAGTATATTTTAGCTGCTAGTTGCTGTTCACAACTTCTTTGGATCAAACATCAATTGGAGGACTACAATGTGTTTGTAAGTAGTATTCCACTTTTGTGTGATAATATTGCTACAATAAATCTATCTAAGAATCCAATTTTGCATTCTAGAGCTATGCACATAGAAATTAAACATCACTTCATTAGGGATTATGTGCAAAAAGGTGTTTTTGATATACAATTTGTGGATACTGACCATCAATGGGAAGATATCTTTACTAAACCTCTTGCTGAGGACAGATTTATTTTTATTAGGAAGCATCTCAATATGCTATGTGTGGATTGATTAAGGCGTCCGACCTTGAGAATTTTGTTGTTGATGTATGTGCGTCTAAAGCATTTCAAGACTATAGTATGATTAAAATATGTGTTCATTGTATTTCTGTGTCGCGTCCACTACATGCCGCATCTATGCATGTTTGCATCTTGTTTGGACCCGTCCATACCAATATTTATGACTTGCATTTATTTTGTCTCAATGACAAAATTATCCTTTATTCTCTTTGCTGAGTCAGTAACTTCCATCAATTCCATCAAGACCTTTTTATAGTTTCAAAATACCAACGCCGTTTTATCCTTAATGACATGTCGTGTCAAATATTTTTTTATTTATTTCTAAAAGAAAAACCTTTGAGATTCAAAACCTTGTTAAAGCAACCCTCTTCCCTTTGAGAAACCTTTCACTACCCTGTCATCTATGAGTATTCTCGAGACCTCTGTTCTTTGCTTCCAAAACCCTAACTCTAAAATCACCAAAAAATGGCCTCTTCTTCAACCTTCAACGTGGACAAACTCAACATGGCTATTGAGCATCACTTCAACTTTGGAGTTTTGCAAGACTACAATTTGGATATTAGCAAGTACATTAACACTGCTGAATGGGATGACTCTTCACTGAGAAAGTCTTTGTTTATCCCAACTTGATAAGGGATTTCTGGAGGAGACTTCAAGTTACTGATACTGACTTCTCCTCTACTGTGCTGGGAAAGTGGATAATAGTCTCTGAGAAGACTATTGCTGATGCCATCTTCTATGCTCAGGAAGGAGTGGTATTTACCGAGTCATGGGAGACTGAAATAGGAGGCACTGAAGTGATTGAATTTTTCTTGATGAGAGAGGACACAGTTAGGAATCACTCATGGAAAGCTGTTGAAATGAAGGACATCATTTGCATCCTTCATCAACTACTGAACAAGGTGGTTCTCCACAAGGTTGGATCCAAGGACAACCTATCTGCTCTGAATAAGTTCTGCCTATGCCATCTTTTCACTGAGACGAAGATCAATCTTCCTAGAATCTTGTATGGAAGATTCAGGGATGTTGTGATTAACAAGAAGAAACTTTCGGCATTCCTCTATTGCCACCTCATTTCCAAAATATTCAAAACTCAAGGAATCCATGAATTGATTGCTGCAAGGGCTCCTAAAGAGCAAGCCATGATCTTAATTGAAAAACCAATGTCTGCTGCTGACTTTGGTAAAATGAACATTGCTAATATGAATCTTAGAACCTATGCTGCTGCTGCCATAGCTAAGACAGAGGAACTGATGAAGGTTAAGGAAGAAATGGTGGAACGGAACAATACTGAGGTTCTGGGGCTGAAAAGGAATGTCAAGAAGAAAACCACTGTAGTAAGGAAGCCTATGCCAAAGAGGCCTACCGGTGGAATTGTCATCAGAGAGCCCTGTAAGATCCCGATTTTATGGTTTTGTTTTACATAATAGGAGCATGTTTAAGGCTTGGATTAAGTATGTAACATTCAGTTTAAGGCTTAGGAATCTTTGCATGGAAAGTACGCGGTCTTTGGTGTCGGAAAGAATGTGAATGAAATCTAGGGTTTTTGTAAGTTGTTTTAAAAAGGGTATAAGTGGGTGAATTAAGATATTTGGATTTAGGGTTGAGATTAGGCATTTTTGATGGTTTGAGGTTGTTTATTAGGTCTTGATGAGCCTATATCTCAAATTTGAGGTCAATCGGACTTCAAACGAGCTCAGAATGCGAAGAAACGCGCGGGTCAACGTTGCTGATCAGAGGCCACACTGAGCGTGGGGGAGTTGACGCTAGGCGTGGGAAAGTGGTGCCATGCACAAGGACACGTGGAGGGTGATGTGGAATGTATGCAAGCACGCTCGTGGTCGCTCCCACGCTGAGCGCGGGTAAACTCATGCTGAGCTTGAGCACCAGGAATTTGAAAAAAAATAAAGTTGTCCAAGAGGTAACTTAAGTTACCTCAGATAGAAAAATTACAGAAGACAGAGAGCACGAAGTTAGGGAGAGGGAGGAGAGTTTAGAGAGAGAAGTTGATCTCGGAGACAATCCGTTCGTCCGATCACGATTCTGACTTCGATTCTGTGATCAAGACAACGAGTACTAGTGATTCTTTGATACAACTGAGGTAATGCTCAAAACTCTAATTCGTCGACACGTCGACATTGTCGTTTCCTTCTTTCTTGTATCTTGCTTTGATTCTAGATCTGTTTGGAAAACTGTTTCAAAGTCAAGAGTCATGACATTGTCAGGACTTTGTCCATGTGTTAGGGTAAAATTTTGGAGCACCGAAGAGCCTTTTAAGACGCGTGGCAGTAACCTAGAGGGAGAGAAAGGATCTTGTTTCATGAGGTTCGAGACTCCGGTACAAGTGTACACAAGGTGAGGGGGAAGAAATTCCAATTATCGGGACTATTGGCATAAAATATGAACATTTACATGTGTGGGGATTCTCAACCCCCATTGATTATTGGTTGATAATATGATATATGATAACATGCTTAGTTGATTACGTGATATATGGTTATTCTTTTATTTCTCTATTGATTATATGATGTTGTCTTGTTGATAATATTGTACTATGGGTTGTTGATATATTGATGTATGATGGATCAATATTGGTGATACTTTGGAGATGTTTGATATGAAACTAGGTTGATAGCTTGATTAGGAAGTTATGATGTCATGTGGTGATATTAAGGTGTTATACGGGAAGGTGGTGTGAAATTATGTAGTGATGGATGCATGTGCATATCATTGCGGTGGTCAACCTTGTGGGTAGCCATAATAGCTGTTTGAGCGGTTACTAATATGAGGTTGATGTTGGTGTATTATGAACGACTACAACGAAAGTTGGATAGTTTTCTTACCTCCTGTATGTCTCTGTTTATATTTATTTTGGGTTCGGTTCGTGAATCGAAGACGAAGATGAGCCTTTAGCTGGCATAGAGACAAAGAAGGTGATGAGGACTTTCGGAGTTGAAGTTGAGTCTTTAGTATTTATATCACGGCCACTGGAGTGTCAGTTTTCGGTTTATGCCCTAGCTTCTGCAATGCTCTGATATGTTGTATATATGTTTTATTGATTAAAAATACATGCTGTAAATGTTTTAAAATTTCTCATATTATTTTATTACATGCATTTGCATAATGTGGCGCACGAAAAGGGGTGTCACAAGCCCACAGCTTCTCCTCAACATGCCCCGTCACAGAAGAGGACAAGGAATTTGATCCCGTCTCATAATGAGGACGAGGATGATGAGGACAGGATCCCCATCAGCTCTGTGTTGAAGAAACAGAGGATTTCTACCTCTGCTGATGTTGTTACTGCCTCTATTCCAACTAGGAGGAGGCAACCTTAAAGAAGAGCCAAAGCTGTTATGGGAATTGAGGTAATTCTTCCTGCTAATGATCTTGTCAAATTAGAAGTAGATGCCTTAGTTTCTAGTTTTAAAGATAGGATGGATATGTATGTGTCTAATTCTGTGAATCAATCCATAGATGATGTATATATCCCCACATTTCCATCACCACAAACAAACTCACCTAACCAACCACAACCAGTCTCACCAGAAAGACCCTGCTTCCCTCCCATCATACCCGCATATGACTCTTGGTTCAACCAACCTGATGATGGTATTATCCTTGGTGCACCCTTTTCCCAAAAACCAAAGGATAAAATTTCCCTACACAGACCCCTCTATACTTTATGATGGAAAAGCAGAAAATTGGGCCAAAGTTAAGAGGGACTGGAAAATCTTGTATCACAAACATGAACCAGAACCTATCTTAATCAGACCCTTCTATCCATTTCCTGAGTATGAATATGAACCTGAAACTGTTATCTATCCCTGGCATCAACCTCACCCTGATATCCCTACTGATCTTCCACCATCCAAACTGTACAATCATCTTGGACCACTCATTACTCACCTACACCTAAAGAAATTCCCTCCCAGAAAAATCTATCCAAACCTAGTAAGATATCCACCCTTCAAGCTTTTCACTGAAGGTGTTGAAAGGCACATTATAACTGATTGGCACACAGACCCTGCCAAGAAGGATCTCATTAATGTGATCTACAAAAGATCTAGATCATTCAGGCATATTCCATTCATCATGGACAGAAACACCAAGTGGACTACCTTCAGATATCCTAGCACTTATGGAAAAGCTGTTGACTTTGTTGATACGCTAATGTATGAAATACTGAAGTGGTAGTTTAGTCACTTTAGAATTGACAGAGCTACAAACTTTGTCCCTCCAACTTGGCTAAGGCATAATAGGGAAACCAAGATTGGGATCAAGCCACTCATGATCTGTCCTAGGCTACCCATGATTGATTACAATAAGGATAAGGACAAGAAGAAGCAGAGAAACACTAGCAAAATACCTTTTCCTGACAGCTGCATAATCAATCCAGTAACAATCAATCTCACAGATCAAAATGTGATTGACTACTGGTTGGCTCAACCAACTACAGATGTTCAAGAGGATGTTGCTGTGGACATCTGGAGGACTCACATGGTGGCATGTGCACAGGAAGCTTCCTCCTATGGACTGACTATTGAAGAGAAGAAATATATTCCTAAAGTCAGAGGGAAGTGTGGCCTTGCTTACTGTTGAAGAAGTACAGTCTGGTCCTCAAGTGAAAATGGTTCAACCTGTAGCTGGGGTTGAAGAAGCTGCTGAGTCCATTCTTAGACAAAGCACTTCTAAGAAGCACTCTTATCAACCACTAGCTCTGACTGTCATTCATCCAACAGAGCAACCTCAGACTTCTAGAGCTTTAGATACTGTTCCAAGTCAAGCATATGCTCAAGATAGTACTGAAAGCTCAAGACCCTCACTCTCACTGCCTCCAAACTTTGAAGAAATTATTGGCAGAATTATAGATGAAAGAGTGTAGAGTAAGGTTAAAGAACAAGTGAAAGAGCAGGTAGCTAAAGCCCTGGTTCCAACAAACATCATGATGAACCAGATGATGAACATCATGCTGCAATTCCAACAGAGTCATAATCTACCAACTCAGATTCCTCCTCCTCTACCAAATCCAAATCCTCATCCTCCACCTCCACCCTCTTCTTAGGCTTTTATTTTGTTGTTTCCTTACTGACAATGATGGTCCACTCCCTTTACCTTTTTGTCCGATGACAAAAAAGGGGGAGAAAGGAAAGAGAATTAAATTTAATATGAAAAGTCAGTTTTTGAAAATTACATACTTGTCTGCATATGCATGTTTCCTTCTGTTTATACTTTGACATGATTTGCTATGCTAATATAAATATTGCTCTGATATTGTTTGCTATGATTTATTTATCGATATGATATATCTTAAATCCATATGCTCTAACACTATTTGTTTTGATATATTTTTAACTAGTTTAAGATTGATAAAGACTTTAAAAGCTCTGATACAATACTTAACTGATAAGTAGTTGCATTGATCTGATAAGTTATATACATGTGCTGCTGAATTTCTGTCTTATGCTCTTCCCGATTAAAAGTTTGAATGCTTTGTCTTAGGGGGAGCTTTGTAAACTCTTTTAGACTTTGCTACTCAAATTTAATTAGTTTTTGTCATCATCAAAAAGGGGGAGATTTCTGGATTTAATTAATCTCTAAGTTTTGATGTTAACAAAATGATTAAATTTGCTTGGCAAAGTGTTAGTTGAGATCTAACAAGGTTATTCAGGTTTTACAGGATTACTTGAATCATATAAGTCATGAGAAATCTTGTATAAAGTTCTTTATATCTGCTTGGACTGAGAAAGAGAATTCACGTCCAATCGTGTAGACGAGCTAATAAAAAACTTTTGGTAAAATAACTCTCTGTTTATTTGAGAAGACAAGAGTTTAAGTAGACGAGGCTTAAAATTTTCTAAGTAGACGTGACCAGTTTGCCACGTCAGCAGACGGAAGTTTTAAATAGAATGAAATAGACGGAAAAATAAAATAATAAGTAGACGAGCTCTAATTGCCACGTCACTAGACCGAGATCAAAATAACTCACTGAGATATAGCAAGTACAAAGACTTGATAGACAGGAGGATATGCCACGTCAGTAGACGAGCAATATGAAGGAGTGAACAGACTTAGACTCACAAATAACTGAGTAGACAGATTTTGAGTAGACAAGTTTCTATCTCCTATACGTTCTTCTATAGTGAATAAATGCAATCCGGTTCTCTTGAAGTTATTCCAAATGATTGATATTTATTTCAATAGAATATTTGTTCCTCCCATTTGTTTTATCCGGTTAATGCTTTGTTTCCTTTTGAGAAAATCATAGTACCATCGAGGAAATACAAAAAGCAAATAGTACAATGAGGAAATGAAAGTGACTTGTACGAATTCATCTTTACTGCTGGAAAAAGCTGGATTGTAAACAAAGGAGGAAAGAAAGTTTTCAAGGTACAAATTTCCTAAAAGCAATGACCCTCTATTTTGTGAAAATGTGATAACCAAGAGTACATCTCACAAGGGCCACAATCAAGCTACCAGTCACAATGGATATCATGCATTTAATGCTATCTCTAAACGGGACTATTCAAAATAACCGTTGAAGAAATACAAGTGAAGAAGAAGGTCACTATAAATAGAGGACCTCAAGCAATGAAGAACAACTTTTGCCAATCCAATATTTGCAAGAACAACCTCTCATTTCTTTCATTCTTTAAAAAGTAAAAGTCTGTATTCCTTAGTTTGAATATTGTGAAAATATTCAACAGATCTTAAACTTTTATATCCTCACATATAGTGAGTTAAGAAGATCTTAAGTTAAAATCTCTTTGTTAGAGTTAGAGCCTGAAGAGGCTTGGTAAGAAATGAATACTTTTAGCCTGGAGAGGTGTTGAATACTTGTTTGTAATCTAATTGGAGAAATAGTGGATAAAACCTTCAAGTCGAAGGGACTGGACGTAGCTCTTGGCTGGAAGAGAGTGAACCAGGATAAAATCATCTGCATGAATCTTTTATCCTTAAATTCTTACAGCTTTATTTGTTTATATTGACTGTGGGGTTTTGAAATTGCTTTTGTTAAATCTCAAGTTTTTTTTAGTGTGTGCATCTTTTTTATATATCCTCGTGTGAGAAAAACATTTTTAAAAGGTTGTTTTAGAAAAATTATTAACAAACACAATTCAACCCCCATTCTTGTGTTTTCTCGTGTCAACTTCAAAAGAATCACCAACTGGACATCTGTGGCCTTCCTACCCTGATCATCATAAGACCATTAAAGATCGTCACTAGCACGTCTACATGCGCACAGAGCATGTTAGCCCGCTTCCTAGGCACAAAGGTCTTACCTACAATTTCGTTTGGATTAAGCCAATAACGACATGTGCGTTCGTATTTATCCACCGGATAAACTTCGGGATTCCTTTGACGGAATCAATTGCCATTCTAGAGGCAAGATAGTACCAACTCGTGAATCCTTGCACAAGATTTAGGATCCCCTCATTGGTCTATCCATGTTTCAATGATTTATATATTATGAAGGTTGGTCGTTCGCACCAACTCATTATACCTCTTTAAGTCCATTCCCAAACAGAATTACTTGTCGAGCAAGTAACCTTAAAATTATCTTTGTCATTAAGTATTATGGATGTATGGATATGGAATTGTCCATACTTTATGACAAGTGGTCTTGCTTCACCATAAGTCATAAACTATTAAGTTCATATTTTCACTAAGTTATTTTTGACTTAGGTTTTGCATTTTACTGTAAATACTCGTCCTTACGGACTAAAATTATTTTTGTCTTAAAACCAAAACCTTTGATTAAAATCAAATCAATTTTCAGTAACAATTTCCATCGAAGATACACAAGTATCAATTTCTTAAAACCTTTTTCTCGAAAATCTTTAAAAACGTTTAACGACGGTTTCGCCGCTTTTTACTGAATTTAGGCCCAAATGCCATACTTTTGAGAATATGATTCTTCACCTCAAACATATTACTTTCCTAAGTTATAAAACTCATTTTAGGATGTTGAAACATTGATTTTACCTCTTTCTCATCATTTATACAAAATTCCTAAAAACTCAACCGAACGTCGTTAATTTTGTAAATCGCGTAAGTCCTTTTTCAATGATTTTTAACCCAAATGGTCCAAAACTCATTTTGGAGTTTAGAACACTTAGATAGGTATGAAAAACGATTTCTAACTGTCCAGTTACATAAATTTTTTAAAATTACATTTTAGTCCCTAAACTTTCATTATTTACAAAAAGATCCTTATGCACTTAAAACCTTATAACTTTTTGTTTATAACTTCTAATCACACCAAACCAACTTCTATAGAAATATTTTTCCAGTTCTCATAAACTTTCCAGAAATTACATTTCTGCCCCACATTTTACAATATTTGTAAAAAGGTCCTTTAAACTAAAAATTTATATCTTTTTATGTATTAATACAATTAACACCAAACCAATTTATATGGTCTTATATAATTAAGGACTATCATCACAATACTTAAAAATATAATTTTCAGAACAGTCCCTAAAATTCTCAGAATTTGCATATTAGTCCTTATTTCTTTAAAAACCCATAACTTTCAATATAATTAACCAATTCAATTCAACCTAATTTTGGATCCTTTAAAATAGAATAAGGCAGTCCTCAAAATAGGACAAGGCAGTGTTTACAGCCCTAAAGGCAGTTTTTCAAGATTAGTGATTTCTCCTAGTTAAGTTATTCTTTAAAAACTTGAAATACTTATAAGATTCAATGATTTTAATCCTCCAGATTCTCATATCATTTTTGTCATCATGGTCGAAACCATGTCCAACACAAATGAAGATTTTATCTTCATCAATCACTCTCAAAACATCATACATATTCATGTATTCAAACACTAAATCATGGCATGATTATTTAACATATTCCACATATTATCTTTCAATGATCAAGTAAGCATATAACCCATTTTATTTTAACCATCATGCATCAAATAATCATATCATCCATAAATTTTCATCACACAACAAACGCCACATAATTATTACACCAAGTCCTCTTAGAGGCTCACAAACACACAAAGACATAACCCTAACTTTTAGGGTTTTAAGACAACACAAAAAAAATATAAATCACATATGTATCTACATTAAGTTAGGATAGTAGTAATCTCCCCCCTTACCTATGGTAGATCACTTAAAACAAGCAAGAATGGTGTCGTTCTCCTAAGGATGGCCACGGTTTTGCTTCCAAAAACCTAGAGATCAACACACAAAATTCAAAAGGATTATACAACTAAGCTTAGACATAACCAAAGATAGGAATCAAGGCTTAGATCATTTATCTTAAGCCAAAAGGATGATGATCAAGAGATTGATGTTCTTGACCAAGAAATACCCATTTTTCTAGAAGGCTGAAAAAGGATTTTTGGATGAGATAACTAAGGCTTAGAATGATGAGAGGATCATGGATCTATGGTTGATTCATGAAACAAACTCTTGAATGATGGAGAAGTGATGTTGGCCAAATATGTGTATGAAGAACAAGGAAACGGTTTTTCTTCAAAATAGAAATTTATGTGAGATGGATTAGGTTTAGAATGAGAAGAGAATGATGGAACTACTCTTGGTTTATCAAACAAGTGATTGGATCAAGAATTGATGAGAATGGCCGAAACTTAGTAAAAGAGAGGAGAGAAGAACACTTTATGTCATGAACTTGGATGATAACTTAGGAGTGAAATGAATTGAAAGGAAATGAAATGAAGTCCAAGGGTATGGTGATGTGGTATTGGCCATGCATCTCTTGACAATTGAGGAAAAGGAATTTGGTTCATCAATTCAAATGAAGACCATGGTTGAAGGCAACTAGACATAGGTTAGGTTAAGTTAGAAAATATAATATTTTAACCTAGCTAGCCTTAGGAATCAGTATGCTAGGAGGGAAATTTGTGGTGAAGGTGTGGCTAGGAGGTGTGGCCGTGTTTTACACCACAAAGATGAAAAAGATATTTTAGTTGAATTATGGTTGGTTTAATCATGGTCAAGGTTAAGTTAAGAAATAATATATTATAACTTAGATATTTTTAATGAATCATCATGATAAGGTGAAGCAAAATGGATGGATGACCAATAGTGAAGGTGGATGGTCGAATTTATATATGATAGAAGGATAAAATTATCAAAACACCTGTTGGACATCAAAGGAATTCATTAAAAGATCAAAGGGTATTTTGTGTAGAAAATGTGAAGAGATGAAAAAAAAATGAAAGGAGTGAGTGGTGGTGGCTTCCATGTGGTTAACCAAGTGAGGAGAAGATATTTTTGTGGTTTATCATGGTTGGCTAACCTTGGTTGAAGTTAACTAAGCATCGGTTAGGTTAATGAGAAAATATCTATATATTATTAAAAGTTGTCATAATGAGCATTTATGAGCATTGATGAGGGAGGTGATCACTACCATGACACACCATGGTGAATTATCCCCTATGAGTCATCATGGATGACTCGTCGTTCTGTCTCCCGGAGTATCTCTGCACATTCGTGTCCGGTTCCGTTGTTTACCCGATTAGGGCTTTTGAGAGGAAGATGATGAAATAAAATAAAAATGAAATTAGTTTGATTTAGTGAAGGGGCTGCACGAAATTGGAGAGGAATTTGGGGTCTAAAAATGTCTTGGAACACATTGGGAATTAATTAGGAACTTAAGGGTATTATGGTCTTTTTCATGTATCGATATTTTGTAAAAAAATCTAAAGTCATGATGACAAGTGGTGAGTCACTATATGAATCACTAGGGTGAGTTGTCCAAGTTGATTCATCACTCCTATGCTCTGGCACACCTCTGCAGATCCGTTTCCAGCTCAGTCGATTTACCCGATTAGGGTTTTTGACCGTTTTTTGCTAAAATTTCACCCGATAAAATAAGTATTTTATTTTTAAGTGTAAATTCTTTAAATATATATTGTCCCCAACAAGTGGCAACATTTTGAGGTTTTTCATTTTTTGGGCGAAATTAGGGTTTTCTACCGGTATAAATTTATACTGTCGGTAAAAATGCATACCAGTTTCCGTCTGAGTTTTAAACCCAAAATTTAAGCATAACTTCCTTCGATATAGAAGGTATCAACTATGATTTTGTTTTTCTCAAAATCATTTTCTAGATCCCTGGTAATAATATAAAATATAATTACCGGTCAAGACATGAGAAAACGGGGTGTTACAGTCGTGAGTTCGAATCCCACTGCCGATGTGAGGAACTCATTGGTGGGTAATCTGTAAGTATCTCTGTAAACGCTCTTTGAGCCTTGAGGCCTACCCTGGCTCTGGTGACCTCTCGAGACTCAACTCACCTAAACTTTCGTTTACCAAAAAAAAAACTTAATATTCCTTTTTTTTTTTAAAAATAACACGTTATTCTTAAATTTTATTTTATTTTTATTTTTAATTTAAATTATATTTTAATCTCATTTTATAAGTCTACTAAAATTAGAAATGTAACCAAACAATCATCTGTTCTTAAAGTTGGTGACTGTTTTAGAAGATTTTTCAGACATTGAAAGTCAAGTTTTAAGCTTTTATTCTTCTCTATATGCAACTAATAATAATTGTTTTGACAATGGTTTAGTTGGAAAGTTATTCCTTCTTTGGTTGATCGTTTAGACAATGTTATGCTAACTAATTTGCCAAAAATGGAAGTGGTAAAAGCTACTATTTTTGCAATGGATGGTAATAGTGTCCCTCGACCTGATGGTTTTTGGGGAGGCTTTTATCATTCTTTTTGGGAATAGTTGGCTTACATGTGTTTAATTCGGTTCTTCGATTTTTCAAATATGGAAGGATTTATCCTAACCCGAATTCCAATATTATTATCTTAATTCCTAAGTTCAAGGTGCAGATAGATAGAATAGAGAATTTTAGACCTATTCCCCTTGCTAACTTTCTTATATCCAAGGTCAGTTGATAGGTTAGCTCAAGTGGCTCCTTTCCCAAATTTCTATCTTTGAGGCCAAGGATACTCTTGAAAGGGAGGGTATTGTTACATCAAATTTTTTTGACTGATTGTTACAGCATTACTATGCTGTGATATTAATACTAAATTTATCCTACGTTTCATTTCTATTATATGTTATATATATTTTTATATTCCTTGCCATGTGCTTGTTTTTAGTTTCTGTTCGGAATGTTTCTAGAACCCTTTGAGTCAGCAATGGGTAGTTATTAGATTCTGCTGAGGTGTCCTTGTATTAGGGAAGTTTGTTATGATTTCCTCTCTCTCAAGTGTAACAACCAGCTGCTATTTAGCATGCTGCAGCTTGAATGAAATAATCAATCACCATTTTCAGCAAAAAAATTATCTCCTCTCTTGACTTCTCTGTTTACTCCTATTTTCCATTTTGCATCTGATTCCATTCACTAAATGGTTTCCCTGCATTTTGGTTACTCGCATTCTCAGATTTTACTCCCTGAATCCAAATTACTGTCTCAATACTAGCAGGAAAAATTTGAAAGCGGAGCAATCGTGAGAGAATCAGATACAACAACTGAGACACCCTGTTGTGCCCCGGTGTTTTATTTGATTAAATCCTTCTTAATTAAATTCTTAACCACGTACTGTTAGGGGTGAAATTTTCGATTATTGACGGATGCATTTCGACAGGCTGACGAAGGAATCAGAGTAACGACTAATATTTTCTAAGTATTGAAAATATCTAGTTGACAATAAAATATTGGTCGACAGAAAGGATAAATTGACAACCAAGCTTTTTGACAAAGTATTAAGAAGAGTTGTCAAACGTACAGAGAAGTGTGAAAATGGCTAAGTCCTCAAGACTGACAAGGCATTAGCAAGATAAGCTGTCAAGCAGCCAGACCGTCAAAGACAATCAAGTTGACGCGGAGCGGTTCAAGAAATTGAGCGATTATCGAGTTGTTTGACAAGCGGTTTAAATTTGAAATTTAAAAGAACTGCCAATATATGTGGCAGTCATTAAGATATGAAGTTAGTAATAGGTAGTTACTTTATTTGCCTATAAATACTAGTAAGCACAATGTAAATGAGGTTGGAAACTTTAAACATCCTACACGTCTCGATCACACAAAAGAGATGGAGGATTAACTCAAGTATTCCTTCCAACCTTGTTATCATCAATACAATGTTCAATTTCAATACAATATTGGTTCATTTCCTTCAAGTTCTTCGTACTCTTTCCAGTTTATTCATCATGTTCTTCATACTCTTTATGTAACTTTCGTTACTTTTCTGCACTTCATGCTTGTTTAATCAAGTCTTCCTTTACTATAATATTATAAGTAGTTCCTAGATTTTGACATCTTTTACTTAAATTAACGTTTTCATTTGTTTCTATTCAATTTTACAGAGATTGTTCTTCATCAACTTTAATAAATAACTACCTATTCCATATTAATTCATTTGTAGTGTTCTTACATTTCAAATCTAAGTTTTACTTCCTATCAAGTATTCATACTTGATTACTTAGTATTTCAGAAACTATTTCCATTATCTGGGTCGGTTACTTGATACACATCCGACACATCTCGATCACACAGTAGATTGACGGAGAACATTCAAGTATTCCCTCCACCCTTCTTATTTCCATTCAATATGAAAACCCAGTACAATACTGGTTATGTCTTTCAAGTTCTTCACTTGTTCTTCATTATTTCCAATATTCCTCTTAAATTATTCTTCTAATTTCTTTTACTTTTTGCAAGTAATTTCTATTCTTAGATTTTATTTTACTTAACCTTTCTTTTCAATAATTTGTCTCTTGTTCGTTATAAACTTAGTTTGATTAGGAAGTTATTTTCTATAATAGAAGATACCTTCATCTTTTAATTTTCAAAGTTACCTTTCATTATTTACGATAATTTTAAACACCCTTTTCAAACTCATATACTTGTCATAGCATCAAGTCCTTGCAAGTATATTACTATATTTGACTAACTTGTCAAATTCATACTTGGCAGACAGTTCATACCTATTCTTGACGAGATTACCGCATAACTCGTAGGTCCCACACTCGTTTGATCTTTAATTATTTGCAACGAAGGAATTTTGGTCAGAAACCAAAAAAACCACGTTAACAAATTGGCACGCCCAGTGGGACGAGTTTAGAGTAACTCGTATAGTGCCACGAACTCTGACATACAAATTTATTGTATGCGTCTACGGAGTGGGTGAGTGATTCAAACGTCATCTAATTCTTAAAACTCTGTGAATATGAGTAGTGCAAGTAATGCAGGCATAGTCAGCACTAACGCTGTTGTGTCAACGATGGATTCTAATCCTATAACCACTGTTGCTCCAGTTGACAATATTCTTGCAACTATGGCTAACGCTACTAATGCAGGAAATAATAGCACTAATAGTTTAGTTGCGAGAAGAGGCGTTTCCTACGCTCAAGTCGGCAATAGATTTGACGAAGTTGGCCAAGGAACACTCCCGTCACCAACTTCCCCAGTTTTACAACAAATAAATCCACCAACTACCGGATTGTCTCCATGGAGTTTTGTGAATTCAAATCCAAGAGGGACTACACAACCTTTGCCACAACCTTTGTATGGAATGCCTTATGGTTAGACCACTGTCAACCCAAAAACTCCATTTGCATATATACCATATCCAAATGGAACGACGATGGCCTCCCACACATCTGGACAGGCAGGACCGTCGACTGGGGGGCAAATCCCCAGTCAAGCGAATGGGATAACCGAGTCAATGGTAGTGACCCATACTCGACAAGAGCATCCAGTAGTAAGACCACAAGTATCCCCACTTAGACAACCCCCGTAAAATATTGTTGGTCTGTCAAAGGCTACATTAGCCAATGTTCAACAACAAATTGATTCTAATAACTTTGACATGGTGAATACGTTTACTCAGCAAATGGGTACAGTGATTACGCCGTTAATAGAAAACACGAATAATGCATGGTTGACATTGGCAAATGAGATACGTAGGTTAAGTAGAGCCTTGGGCGTGTTAGCCCCAGACGATAACCAAAATGCCAATAGAAATCCCAATAGAAATGTCAATAGGAATGTCAACCAGGGTCAGAATAACCAACCACTGGTTGAACAACCACAAGTTATCCAACTTGACGGATCTGAACAAGATGACGAGCGGCCACAGCCTCATCGTTGAGTCCCTTTGAGTCGTGGAAATGTACACATTCTAAATCCAGAGGAAGATGAAGACTTTGTCATAAACCAGGGCGCTTTTAGAGGGATTTGTCAAAATGTTCTAAACCAGAATGTTAACCAAGTTGTCGAGCAAGCATTGAATAGGTTTGGTTTTAATATAAGTTATGCCAATCAACCATTTTTTGCATCGGCATTTCTTGATTGGGTCCAACAGACAGAAATGCCTCGAGGATGCAGAATACCCAAATTGTCAAAATTCTCAGGGGAAAGTGGAGAATCAACTGTCGAGCACATTGCCCGATATACGATCGAATTAGGAGACTTGGCAATAGAGGAGGGACTAAAAATGAAGTTCTTTCCTAGTTCAATAACTAAGAATGCTTTTTCTTGGTTTTCAACCCTGAGACCTAATTCCATACATTCCTGGAATCAATTAGAGAAGAGCTTTCATGATCAATTCTTTAGGGGTGACCTAAAAATTGGGTTGACAGACTTTTTTGGCATTAAAAGAATGAATAACGAGTCTGTCGATGATTACCTTACCCGATTCCGACAAATGAGGAGTCGTTGCTTCACCCCTATCCTTGAGGCAGAAATAGTGAAGATTGCTGCCGGGGGTCTAGATTATCACACTAGGAAGAAATTGGTCAACCAACACCTAATTGATCTTGCCCAGTTGGGTGACAAAATCCGACAAATTGAACAACTGAAGGACGAAAATGTTTTCAAGCAGAGGAAATTCCTCAAAAGAGAAAGATTAATTTTGTCAGATGTAGTGATTCTGATGAAGAGGGCAATAATTCTGAAGAATATGAGGTAGACAATGTTGAATTGAAAACTGGTCCCCCTTATACATGTCAACCCTTGAGGCCTGCAAGGGCCAGAGAAAGGATTCCTTTCATCAATAAGAAAATGTATACATTTGACGTGACCAAAGCCGACCAAACATTTGATATACTGCTCAAAGATAAGCAGTTAAAGTTGTCAGATGATCATAGGCTATTGAAAGCCCATGAAATAAAGGATCGGAGGTATTGTAAGTTTCATAATACTTTTGATCATGTAACTAATGACTGTATGCATTTCAAGGACATCATTCAGAAAGGTTTGACAGAAGGAAGAATGAAGTTTTCAGACCAGAAACCAGACATGAAGATTGATACAGAACCATTCGGTCCTGAAGTTAACAAAACTGACTGCCAAGTCCCTAAGGGAATAGGCATGGTCAATATAAGAGCTGGACAGAATATTCAGATGGACATGACAAGTTAATTTGATATCTATCCAAAGCCAGGAGAATCGCTTGTCGACTTCACGACACGCAAGAAATCTGGTGGTATCTTCAAAGTTTGCAGAAAATGTGAAGGATTTTATGACGATGCCGATGCCAAGGCAAGGGGGCAGAAAACACCATCATATCACCCACAAGGCAGAACTGAGTCTTGTGATGGTAATAGTCAAGACAGGTTCTCGCACCCGAACAGCCATGTTGGGTCTCACTATGAACAGGAATACTACGCATGTTGTTAACAGGCAAACAGGTAGCTGTCATCAACATATGTATCAGACAAGTCTTAAACAACATAACACTGGAGGTTAGCTTGAAGAGCCAATCAGAGAATCAGTTGGAAGCAGTAAATATGTCTGTGGAGGATTCAATGGGTAAAAAATTCTGCTATGGCCCATTATCCGGAGTTACGAAAGCAGAAATGGGTGAGAAATAATAAGTTTAATGATTGGAATTCACCCTTCTGGAACGA
Source organism: Sophora flavescens (assembly GCA_030762895.1). Lineage (NCBI taxonomy): Eukaryota > Viridiplantae > Streptophyta > Magnoliopsida > Fabales > Fabaceae > Sophora > Sophora flavescens. Next base: position 111,231,306 of record CM061066.1, on the reverse strand, counting down.
CGATTACTGAAGAGGGCAATTGGTTCAAAACGCTCAGATGACAGGACCTGGTATGTCAGGGCCGTCAACTCAGCCACTCGTATCTAAGAGCCAAAAAAGAAGATTGCAGAGGCTCCGACGGGCTCAAAAGAAAAAGCTTGCCTAGCAAGGGGGCATCATAATAAAAGAATTTCCTTCTCAGGATACTGGTTTCTTGGTTGCAATGGTTGACAATAAGGCCGACAAGAGTGGAGAAGTCAAGATGAAAAGCGTGATAGAAGCTCACCAGATGGGTGTCGATAAGAGGATGCCTGTTACTCAAGTTAAGCAGAGTAGTCCCATGTCACAAAACTACATAAAGAACAAGAAGGCTTTAGAGATGGAATCACCACCAACAAAGTCCACAGGCAAATGGCCTGTTGGTTTGGTAGACATAGAAAAGGTTGCTGGACTTGAGAAAGAATTTGAGGCGAGAATCGAAGAACAACAGTTGACAACGTTTAAGCCTGAATGCAATCTAACCAAGGAAGATTTATCTTTTGATGCTGTCATCGAAGCACTGAATGATCCAAATGATGACATAAACATTAGTAAAGACATGGATGTGGATAGACAAAATGAATATCTAACTGACATTATAGAGGCTCTAGACAATTGCGGCGCTGGCATGGCCCGACCTCTGTCGGATAGGTCGGGATCAGATGACGAGGGTGATTTAAGAAGAAATCACGGCAGAATGGTTGGAGGTGCATTCTTGGATGAAGATCCAGAAAATGAAATCATATTGGAACCAGGTATGAGAATGAAGATAGGATTGATTTCGTTCATCCCAGCAGAATATGAGGGATGTCTCAAAGTTGACTTCTCCGATGATGATGATATCATCAAAAATGATAGAGATCCAGGCGATTTTTGGATGTACGTTCAAGAGAACTTGGTTACCGTATTCGACAATGTAGCCCAGTTAGAGAAGCCCACCGATGAGCAAAGAAACTATTTGAGGCCTTTGCATGTAAAGGCCATAATAGATGGAAGACCTACCAACATGGTTTTAATTGACGGGGGAGCTGCTGTGAATCTGATGCCAAGAGAAATATTCAATAACCTAGGGAAGGATCAGTCGGATTTAATTCCGACAGATATGGTCGTCACTGATTTCAGTGGCAAAACTTCTCCATCAGATGGCGTCATTTTGTTGAATATTCAAGTTGGCACCATCGAAATGATGACACTGTTTGTGATAATCCCCGCTAAGTCAAGCTACAACCTATTACTTGGCAAGGATTGGATTAATGCAGTGGGAGCAATTAAATCAAGCAGATGCATCGAAAAGTAATCTTGTGGAATGCACAAGATCAGGTAGAAATAGTCGAAGAAGATGACAACGCTTGTTATGCTCAGCAATTACATGTTGATTTCAAGGTATATTCACCAAACGTTAGACATATAACTGCCAACGAAGGGGTCATTGACAAGGATGCATTGGAAGCGAGTCTTCTCAGTCAATTTGGCGTTAAGATAAAGGAATAGGGCAACAAATCTCGGCCAAATTCCGACAATGAGACTTGAAATACAACCGAGAAGATTGTCGGTCTATCTGGCTGACAAAGAAGTACACACTTCAGAAAGTGTGTTAGCGGATTGTATCATTAACGATGACCCTTTGGGTTTTGAAAAGGAAGCCGAAGTTAAGCAAATGTGGAAGTGGAAGATCCTCTGGAAGAAATAAACTTAGGTACGGAGGAAAAGAAAAGGCTTATCTTTGTGAGTGCTTTTCTGCCAGAGGATTACAAACAAAAACTTGTCAGACTAAATGCAGAGTATAAAGATTACTTCGCATGGGACTATGATGCCTGGTTTAAGCAGGGATCTTGTCGAATACCGGTTACCACTCATGGAGGATTACAAACCTGTCAAACAGGCGAGCAGAAGATTTGCCCTAGAGGTGGTGCATAAAATCAAAGAGGAAGTAAAGAGACTGCTTAAAGCAAAGTTCATTCGAACAACCAGGTATGTCGGTTGGCTTTCTAACGTAGTTATTATTATTAAAAAGAATGGCAAAATGAGGGATTTTATAGATTTTCGAAATCTAAATAATGCTACCCCTAAAGATGAATATCCGATGCCAATAGCCCACATGCTTGTCGACTCAGCATCAGGAAATGAAATTTTAAGTTGTATGGATGGCCATGCAGGTTATAATCAAATCTTTATAGCCGAAGAAGATGTGTCAAAGACTGCCTTCAAGTGTCCAGGAGCAATTGGTACATATGAATGGATTGTCATGCCTTTCAGTTTAAAGAATGCAGGAGCCACCTATCAACGAGCAATGAATACTATTTTCCATGATGTGATTGAGAAATTTATAGAAGTATACATTGATGATGTGGTTATCAAATCAAAAACTAAAGATGACTACTTAGAGCACCTGAAGCAAGGGTTTGAAAGGATGAGAAGACACAACCTCAAAATGAACCCAGAGAAATGCAGCTTCGGAGTATCGGTTGCCAAATTCTTGGGCTTTTTAGTTCATAAGAAAGGAATCGAGGTGGACAAAAATAAATCCAAAGCAGTTATGGAAGCTGCAGCACCGACAAATAAGAAGGAATTACAGTCCTTCCTAAGAAAGGTTAACTTTCTACAGAGTTTTATATCAATTTTTTCTGGAAGAACAAGAGTATTCACACCATTGGTCAAGTTGAAAGCATAACAAAGTTTCGTATGGGAATCTTGTCACCAAGAAGCTTTTGACCAGATCAAGCAATACTTAGTCAATCCACCGGTCATGATGCCTGCTATGCCTCATCGACCGTTGAAGTTGTACATATCAGCATTTGAAGATACTATAGGATGTCTCTTGGCCCAGGATGACTATGACAATGTCGAAAGGGCCGTGTATTATCTAAGCAGAGTTCTCAATGATGCTGAGAAAAGATGTAGTGCTATAGAGAAATTATGTCTAGCATTGTATTTTTCATGTACTAAACTCAAATATTATATGATACCTTGTAATGTATTAGTAATTTCTAATAATGATGTAATACAGTATATATGTTGTCCAAACTAGTCCTTAATGGGCATAATGGTAAATGGACCATTGCTTTGTCGGAATATTCTTTACAATACGTGCCAGCCAAAGCTATCAAAGGTCAGGCAGTTGCCGACTTCTTGGTAGAACATCCAGGACTGTATGTGCCGGAAATAAACTTTGTCAGTTTACAACCTTGGAAACTTTACTTTGATGGATCAAGTCATCAAGGAGGTAGTGGAGTAGGAATCTTATTCGTGACTCCACAAGGAACTCCTACTAAGTTCATGTTTGAGCCTAAGTATCCATGTTCTAACAATGAAGCTGAGTATGAAGCTTTAATTGTTGGATTAGAAATACTAGTAGAAATGAAAGCACAAAATGTGTAGATATTTGGGGATTCTCAGTTGGTTATTAAACAACTTACTCAAGAATACAAGTGTGTCAGTTATAACTTGACAAAATATTGTATCGTAGCAAGTAAGTTGATGAGAAAATTCGATGACGTAATTGTCAAATATATCCCCAGAGAACTGAATCAAGAGGCCAATGAGTTAGCTCAAATAGCTTCGGGATACAGGATATCTCAAAAGACTTTGTCAGGTTTGATGGAAATCAGAGAGTTATTATATCCATTGAAAGGAAGAGATGTCTTGGTCAATGATGTAATCCTGCCAGACGACTGGAGATTGCCAATAATTGAGTATTTGGAAAATCCAAGTCAAAATGCAGATAGAAAGATAACATATAAAGCATTGAATTACACAATGCTGGGTGGACTATAACATAGAAGATATATTGATGGAACTTTAAACAGGTGCTTAAGTGATCAAGATGCTTATTTAGCTTTGTCAGAGGTCCATGAGGGTATATGTGGAGCCCACCAAGCGGGAGATAAAATGAAGTGGGTACTCCTACGGAATTTGTATTATTGGTCAACTATGGTTAGAGATTGCATTTTTTTGCCAAGTCTTGTAAATGTTTTAGCCAGTGAGTTGCATTCTATCGTTAAACCTTGGCCATTCAGAGGATGGGCCTTGGACTTAATTGGCCAAATACACCCTTATTCGTCGAAGGGACATCAATTCATTTTAGTTGGAGTTGATTACCTCACTAAATGGGTAGAAGCAGTTTTCTTTAAAGCGGTCACCCAACAAGAGGTAATTGACTTCATAGAAAATCACATTGTTTGTTGGTTTGGTATACCGCAAACCCTAACAACGGATCAAGGGTCAGTATTCACTAGTAAGAAAATTGTAGAATATGCTAATTCTAGGCATATAAAGATGCTTACATCTACTCCCTATTATGCACAAGCCAATGGCCAAGTCGAGGCTATCAATAAAATTATTATTGGCCTTATTAAAAAGCATGTTGGTAGACAGCCTAGAAATTGGCATAACACTCTTGATCAAATACTATGGGCATATAGAAATTCTCCCAGACAGTCGACAGGAACGTCACCATATAGGTTAGTATATGGACATGATCCTGTGTTACCTGTTGAAATCAATCTTCAATCAACTCATATTCAAAGGCAAGATGATTTACCTGTTGACCAATATTGGAATGCAACGTTGGACGAATTAGGCGAGTTAAATGATGAAAGGTTGTTTGCTTTAGAAAACTTAATTCAACAGAAAGAAAGAATTGCCAAATTCTATGACGGACGAGTCAAGTTTAAGGTATTTAAAGTTGATGATCAAGTGTAGAAAGTCATTTTTCCCATGGACAAAAGTTGTCGAGAATATGGCAAATGGTCACCAAAGTGGGAAGGACCATTTAAAATTTCAAAAGCATTTTCTAGAAATGCTTATGCACCTCTCGATGTCAATACATGCCTAAGAATTAAATCGATTAATGGCAAGTATTTGAAGAAATATAAGTTGATGATGCTAGAAGTAAAAAATGACAGTAAATGAGATAGAACATAAGTTTTATTCATTGATTTGGCAATACAATTTTACATTGTCAAAAGTACATCCTGTCAGTTTAAGCTAACTTATTCCTAAAAGAGCGGACTGGAAACTGACGGTTGGCATACATAGATGTGTGTCAAATTATGAACATTCAAAAAGATAAGTTAAAAAGATGTTCAGTTGACAAACACATAAAAAAATGCCAACTAAAATAAGATCGAGAATTTCTGATTTCTTCCCAAGCCTTCTCCAGAGCCTCTCTGTCAGCCTTGGCTGCCAGATATTCAGTTTCCATGGCTATTAGCATGTTGACAATAGTCCTGGCAGTCACCCCTAACTTTTTATATTCATCGTCAATTTGATTGACCTTTTCTTTGCTGTCTGACAGTTTGCGCAAGTTGAGGTTTTTTCTCCCTGCTGATTTCTTCGGCTTCAAAAGGGGACATAACATCATTGATGGTTAACAATTTGTATGTCAGACCATCAAAGTAGTCTTGGCCATAAGCCAAAATGCCCCTGCTTGAAGTTGGCAGATTGTTCTTGATTGGATTAAGTTGTTGGAGAAGATTGGCCAAGGTCGAACGGACGGCTAAATCTGAACATAGGATGTCAAGTGGATGCTTGAAAAGGGATTTCAACTCTTGCATAAACTTGACAGCTTGATAATCACTCAAATCTTGTCCTGTCAAATTTGAAAAATGGGCAGATCTTGATGAATTCCGACGACCAGCCTCTGACAAAATATCAATTAAGTCATCAAGTTTAGAGGCAGGAACTTTCACTGGTTTGACGACAGTAGACAAGGTGTCCGTCGGAAGAGATGGAAGATGTGACTGAGAATTTGAGTTTGTTGAGGAGTTGGTGAAGAATGAATTGGTTGTTCAGGAGGATTGATGGCATTAAGATTGGAAATTGTTGAAGTTTTTGCCTCTCTCCCTAAGCCGTCGAAAGACAAAACTTGGGAGGCATTTGTTAGGGGTGAAATTTCTGATTATTGACGGATGCATTTCGACAGGCTGATGAAAGAATCATAGTAACGACTAATATTTTCTAAGTATTGAAAATATTTAGTTGACAATAAAATATTGGTCGACAGAAAGGATAAATTGACAACCAAGTTTTTTGACAAAATATCAAGAAGAGTTGTCAAACGTACAGAGAAGTGTGAAAATGGCTAAGTCCTCAAGACTGACAAGGCATTAGCAAGATAAGCTGTCAAGCAGCCAGACCGTCGAAGACAATCAAGTTGACGCGGAGCTGTTCAAGAAATTGAGCAGTTATCAGAGTTGTTTGACAAGCAGTTTAAATTTGAAATTTAGAGAACTGGCAAGATACGTGGCAGTCATTAAGATATGAAGTTAGTAATAGGTAATTACTTTATTTGCCTATAAATACTAGTAAGCACAATGTAAATGAGGTTGGAAACTTGAAACATCCTACACGTCTCGATCACACAGCAGACTGACGGATTAACTCAAGTATTCCTTCCAACCTGTTATCATCAATACAATGTTCAATTTCAATACAATATTGGTTCATTTCCTTCAAGTTCTTCATACACTTTCCAATTTATTCATCATGTTCTTCATACTCTTTATGTAACTTTTGTTACTTTTCTGCACTTCTTGCTTATTGAATCAAGTCTTCCTTTACTCTAATATTATAAGTAGTTCCTAGATTTTGACATCTTTTACTTAAATTAACATTTTCATTTGTTTCTATTCAATTTTCCATAGATTGTTCTTTGTCAACTTTAATAAATAACTACATTTTCCATATTAATTCATTTGTAGTGTTCTTACATTTCAAATCTAAGTTTTACTTCCTGTCAAGTATTCATACTTGATCACTTAGTATTTCAGAAACTATTTCCATTATCTGGTTTGGTTACTTGATACACATCCCACACATCTCGATTACACAACAGATTGACGGATAACATTCAAGTATTCCATCCACCCTTCTTATTTCAATTCAATATGAAAACCCAGTACAATACTGGTTATGTCTTTCAAGTTCTTCACTTGTTCTTCATTATTTCCAGTATTCCTCTCAAATTATTCTTCTAATTTCTTTTACTTTTAGAAAGTAATTTCTATTCTTAGATTTTATTTTACTTAACCTTTCTTTTCAAGACTTTTGTCTCTTGTTCATTATAAACTTATTTCGATTAGGAAGTTATTTTATACAATAGAAACTACCTTCATCTTTTAAATTTCAAAGTTACCTTTCATTATTTACGATAATTTTAAACACCATTTTCAAACTCATATACTTGTCATAGCATCAAGTCCTTGCCAGTATATTACTAGATTTGACTAACTTATCAAATTCATACTTGGCAGACAGTTCATACCTATTCTTGACGAGATTACCGTATAACTCGTAGGTCTCACACTCGTTTGATCTTTAATTATTTGCAACGAAGGAATTTTGGTCAGAAGCCAAAAACCACATTAACACGTACGAAACGTGAAAATACGTTAAAATTAAAACTTGAGTTAAATAGGCATGCAACTTTGATTTTATTAAGCATCACACCCTAGTTAAGTGATGTTACACACATAAGTTTTACAACGTAATACAAAACACTGTTGAGGGTATCCTCACAGTAGGATCCCTTACAGGTTTATACTTAAACAAACTATTATTTAGCGGAAAATATAAAACGTCTTGTAAGACTCACTGGCCCTAAAACACTAAACTACATTGACGGAATCCATAGCTCTTCCTTCCGCATCCGGTTCATATGGAGTTCCATCTAACTCCTACGCAACTGGTTCCTCCATTGGGCCTTCTCGTACGATCACATCCAAAATACAATACAACAGACAACATATAGGGGATAAGAAACAGTTCTATAATCAAAAGCGAAAAAGAATCATAGCATAAAATATAATAACCATCAACCACACACATCACACATAACTAGCAACCATCATCAAATTACAATATCACCCTCTACGCTCAGCTCATGTAATTCAACCTTTATACTATTATGGCCATCTATACTCCTATCACACTAGTCAGTAGTCTAGAACTATTTGGGGTCAAAACTCGGTGTGCCTCTATTCCTTTAACTTTCATAGGAAATAGTGCATAAGCACAGTATGCATCACTATTTCCCCCATTGGAAATAGCACATAAGCACATAATAAATAATAACTCGGTGCGCCCCTATTCCCTTACCTCTCATAGGGATTAGTGCATAAGCACAAGTATGCGTCACTATTTACCTCATTGGAAATAGTACATAAGCACAAAACATATAGTAATTCGATGCGCCACTATTCCCTAATATCTAATAGGAAATAATGCATAAGCACGATATGCGTCACTATTTCCCCCATTGGAAATAGCACATAAGCATAAAAGACCTTATAATTCGGTGCGCCACTATTCCCTAATCTCTAATAGGAAATAGTGCATAAGCACGGTATGCGTCACTATTTCCCCTTAAAATAGTACATAAGCATAGAAGACATTTTTACTCTATCTCCAATGGGATAATCATAACAACGCATCCAGAACTAAAAGATTATATTTATCAATGCATCTATATGAATCTCACTACCTCGCATCAACAACAACCTAGTGCCTCAAGCTCTCATCATAGCCTCCACTTGCCTTCTATGTCACATCTCATCCATTAGATAATTTAATTAAGCTAGGCACCTCTAAGTCAATTCATTCTCTCACCCAAACAATTATCTCCCGAGCAACATATATATTTGCTTAAAATCATCTAATCATAGTATTAAAACCAGGCAGATCATGCATAACACATTAATCAACAAAATATTCAATTATCTCAATATCATATAAAACAATTTATTACAACCAACCCATAATAATCAAATCAAATAAATAACAAAGTCAGACTCTGTCACAGCCTGGCCGTGATAGCCATCATGACCATGACAGACATCAAATACAAGAATTCTACAAAGCAGAACCTGTCACGGCTTGGCCAAGACAACCATCACAACCGTGACAGACAACAAACATCCTCAATATCATAAATATTCAAACACCAAAATAATACGTCACATGCAGATGGAATACCTTAACCAGTGTATCACAGTAAATTCAACAACATAAAGTCAGACATCCTCAATATCATATAATCAACCTAATGTCGATAAACCTACAATCCCCAAATCACCATTGGTTTTACAGAAAAGGTTTCCAATGTAATTTTGGTCTTGTCGATTACTCTACTACTAGTAGGGTTTAGGTCGCCCTACACAATCATTATATAATATACTACTTATCATTTTCGACGGTAGATTGATTCTTTCCCCCACCTGAGTTAGCACCGGAATTCCGACTTCGACGATCCTCGTTATCACACCACAGTTTAACAATTTCTCCTTCATCCAAACAATACAACTATAATTAATCAACAAAATCACTCTTAACCTAACTAGCTAGGTTTTGGCCTCCTATTTCAAAATAGGGTTAGGATTATTTTCTCATTCCAAGCTTTTGGATTATAGTTCCTATAGTCTTAGATAACTTAGATAAATTATCATAACTTGAAAATATTAACAAAATATTTTAATATCCCTTTTAATTAAGTTTTGGTCTTACTTAGTAAAATAGGCTAGGAAATTCTTTTTGATTCAAGCTATTGGTTTTAGATTACATAGATACTTAAGAGTATTAACCAATCATTAGAATTCATTAAATTAACAAAATCTATAAACTCCTAAACCGTAGATTTTCGGCCAACACCATAAAATTAGGATAGAAATCTTTGTTGGAGTTAAGCTCTTAGATTATAACCATATATGTATTAGAGAGCATGATACAAGTGTTAGAATTGAGCAATGACACAAAAACTTCACACTCACTTTCTCACCTAGGTTCGGCCAAGAATGGTTAATAGGGAAGGAAAAATGATTTTGATCACATGCTCTTGGATAAAGAAAGTAGGGATCATAACTAGATCATAGAAATTGGTTTCACATTTTTATGATTTTTCTACAATTTTCTAGAATTAATTAAAGTTCTAGATCTAAGAAATGAAAACTCAAGAAATATGAAGAACAAGAGCTTAAAAAGAGAGGAGATGATCATGTTACCTAATTTAAGAAAGTAGAAGAAGAATTGATGATGATCTTGGCAAGCTTGTTAATGGAAATCACTTGAAGTTCTTGAAGGTCAACAATGGAGTTTTTGGAGAAAAGTGAAGAAATGAAGAAGATGAATTGGGGGGGGGGGGGGGGGGGGGCCCGGTTTTGAGGAGTATTTATAGGCTAGATTTAGGCTTTGTTTGGTTATAAGGAATTGGTTTAATGGGTTTTGTGAATATTTAATTAATATAAGCTTAACCATAGTTAATAGTTAACTTAACTAGGTTATCAAAAAAAAAAAAGTTAACTTAACTAGGGTTATGTTACTAACTAGGGTTAAAAAGTTAGTGACTCACAATTAATGTAGGTGTGGCTGATTTTGGGCCACATCTAATGAGTCATCCATGACTCATTAATCCCATCCATTAGCGGTTCCTGGAAATCTTGTACGCAGCTCCGTCATTTACCCGATTTCGATTTTTGAGGGGAAAATGATGAAACGAAAGCAAAATGAAATATGTATGGTTTAGTATATATGACTGCATGAAATTGAGGAGATGTTGGAGGTTTACAACCATGTAAAATGAGTGTTTAAGAGTGCGTAGATGTGTCTTGTTAATAACCGCGAAAGCTTGAGGGTATTTTGGTCATTTTACCTAAAAGTCATGATTAATAGCATTTAATGCTCATAAATGCTTGTTGAATCATCCTCCATGAGTCATCATGTATGACTCATGTATGACTCGTTATCCCGATCTCTTGATGGGTCTCTGCAGTTCCGTTTTTGACTCTGTCGGTTTCCCGATTAGGGTTTCTGTCTGTTTTTCGATCGAAAATTTTCAAAATAACCAAACTCGTTGGAAATATGTTTTAAACATAAACCATTTTGTTCACAAGTCAAAATTAGGTTTTCTGATCATTAAAATCTTACTGTCAGTGAAATCACCGACCGTTTTTCGTCCGAACTTTTACCAAAATTCGTCCCTATAAACATAATATTTTATTTCTGATAAAAAATTTGGAAAGTAGACTTCCTCACAGACAAAATATAAAAAAATCTACAAATTTCAGTTTTCGGGTCAAATTAGGGTTTTCTGTCAGTATAAAATTATACTATCAGTTAAAAACGCAGACCGGGCTTTGTCTGAATTTGCAACCCAAAATTTTACCGTAGCCTTCTACCATAAGAAAGACTATGCATATGATTTTATTTTATTTAAAATTACTTTCTAACTCTCTGATTAAAAATATAAGTAATTATATTTTAATCAGTTAAATATTGTAATTAAAAATCAGGCTGTTACAGCTGCGAGTTCTCACACTCATGTCAGCCCGTGTCGACATCGACGACCATGACCACGTGTTCAAAGGCGATCTCGGATACTCTATTCTCCAGATCGCAACGTTGATCTCGCCGCCACTCGCAACCGTCACCATCCCAAATCCACCGTTCTCCAATGGCAATGGCAACGGCAACCTGAAGTATCCTTATGCTTTGTTTGTTGTAAGAGAAAAACAGAAGAGAGAAAATGAGAAGAGAGATTTAGAGGAGAAAATGTCATTCTCATCTGTTTGGTGGAACAAAGAAATGGAGAGGAGAGAATAAAAACAGTAGATCCCACCTCTTTTTTCTTTCTCTGCTGATATAAGAAGAAAACCTGGAGAGAGGGGGCTGTTTCTTCTAAAGTACCATTGTGCCCTTCTAAAACCCGTTGCCTCTCCAAATTGCAACGTAACATTGGCAAAGAAAGATGACAGTGGACACAAAACCACGCAAGAAATAGCAGAACAAAAAGAGCTTATGCAAATGCAAAACCTCAGATCCAATGCAAGAGAGCTTTTCATCAGAGAAGAATGGAAGGACTCAATTGAAGCCTATTCTCACTTCATCACTCTCTGCACAAACCAAATCTCACACTCTCAGACCCACATACCCTTTGATCAAGATAACCTCCAAAAGCTTCGCAAATCCCTCTGCATTGCATTCTGCAACCGTGCTGAAGCAAAGTTCAAGTTGGGGTACTTACACTGCGCCTTGCAAGATTGTGATCATGCTTTGAACATTGACGCCACACATTTCAAGACCCTTTTTGGTATTTTGGTTTATGCTCCCTGAATGGTGGGTGTGGTTTTATGCTATCCTACTTTGGGCAGCATAAATTTACTAAGTTGATTTTTTTTGATAAAAAATTTACTGAGTTGATATTATTCAATAAATTAAATTAATTTAATCAATTATTTAATTAAATTAATAATTTAATTAACTTGAAATTAATAAAGTAATTATATTGAAATAATAAATTTTATTACTTAAAATAATTTTTTTAATAACTTAAATCAATTAAATTTAATATTGGTTTTTTAGGTAAGGGTATTTTTGTCTTTTTATTAAAAAAATATATTTCTCTCTTCTTATTTTCTATCCAACCAAACAAAGGGGGAGAGAGAGAAAACACATATTTCTCCTCTATTTTTCTCATATTTCTTTTACACCAAACAACCTATCAAATCTACTCTATTTCTTATTATTTTCTCTTATTTCTTACTCTTTCTCGCCTCTTTTTCTCTTCTCATTTTCTTCCCACAACCAAACAAAGTCTAAGGATTAAACAAGATGACCATCGAGCTTCATATCAACACAGTCACCGTGAGCTTCCGATGATAACAATTCCTCACGGAGCCTCGGATATGCACAGAGCGACCATCAAAATCGCACAATTACACTTTTGGTCCCTCAACATTTTCAATTGTATGATTTTGATCCCTCAAAAAATTTAATTGCACATTTTGTCCCTCAACTTCTTTTAAAATTGTGCGATTTTGATCTCCAAAAAAATTTAATTGCACATTGACTAGTCATGGACGAAATGACTAGTTTTACACAATTGGACAAATTAGAGGACTAAATGTACAATTAAATTTTTGAGGGACCAAAATCGCATAATTGATGTGCAATTAAATTTTTTGAGGGACCAAAATCATACAATTGAAAAAGTTGAGGGATCAAAAATGTAATTAAGTCTTTTATTTTTTTACACTTGTTTATTTATGCTATAATAGCATCTTTACATACTGTTCTCTCCAGGATTAGTGTGAGATTTGCTAGCTCATCGAAACACCAGCGGCCAAAGCATCACGAGGCAGAGTCTAGATTTGTGCATTTTGAAGCATACAAAATGTTCGACAAAATGCCCAGGTGATGTTGTTCCCTTTTATCTAGTAATTTGTTCTATATCTGCTCTAAAGTTTTTCGGTTAAGCTGCCATTACCACATCAATATCCAACACAGTTCTTAAAAATTTTGCTGTACCAAGCAAGCTGTCCACCACAATATGGACAAAATTGTCCCCAAATTAATATTACTTACTGTCTGAATTGCTTGAAAATCTTTTTCTGTTTTATTGCCAGTGCCACAATCGGTATCACCATGTTCCTTAGGATCTGTTCATGTGAGTCATGGCTTACACAATGAACATTTTGACAATTGCTTTGATTTTTGGAAGTAAGCTACGAGCATAAAGAAGAAAGATATTAGTCTGACATGTCTCAAAGACATTCTTGTGGTCAGTAATTTAAAACGAATTACAATACTAATACTAATTATTGCATATGATAGTACCAGGATATTATTCATATATATGCATTAAGAAAGAATCTCCAATTCTTATTTCTTATTAAAAATTGTGAGCTTGCTTATTTATCTAATTCTCATATGATAAAAATCAGCTCCTTGATTTATTGAAAGCACAGCAAACTCAGACCCGTTATCTCTTTAGTGTGGCATACAATCATGATTCTTTTATGTCAAATTGTCACTTTCATGATGTGAGCATATTTTAAAGGATCCAATTCCAACTACATGTATAACTATTGAATGCCTCATATGTTCATGGTGAACCATAAGTAAGGTTTTGATGCACGGCATGATGCTTAAAATATTTATTCATCTAGTTATATGGAACCAAATAGCTTGTTGCGCCACACCTTTAGATGTTCAGTAAAATCTCGATCTGGAAATTTGCTCATTTCTTCAATGATAAAATCTCAATTTTTGAGCTACTATAAGGTATGAGCTTCTATCTGCAAAGCTCTATAAGTCACTTCTGTGTGGAGCTTCACAGGCTATTTGCTTAGGTGAGCCATCTACACCTATCTTAGTAATTCCATGCTATCAAATGTGTTAGCTTCTACATTGGCAGCATTAGCAACATGTTACATTGACTATCTAAAATGAGGTTTTAAAACTGACAATTGTCAACGGACAAGTTCATAAAGAATCAAATAGTACAGTAAATAGTTTTTTCTTAAACACAAGGCACTCATTCTAAGAGTGAAGATTCGGATTGGCTTGTCTCGACTTTGAACAAACACGAAGGTCTTTCTAAATACGCTTAACCCGGTTTGTTGTTGTCTTTCGTATTCTTCTCTGAACTGCGTACGATGACCGACAACTTAGTCAGTCTCTTTGTCATACGAAGAGTTGATCTTTCCTCATAAGCTGAATCAACGGCACAAAATCTTAAATAGATCTTCATTCCAATCTAGTGATAACTCATCCTCAAGTCGATCTGTAAATAGACAACAACTCCTAGTGAGTGATCTATCAAATCAACTACGCACGATAAAGAATACTTGTTCATAACCGTCACTTTGTTGAGTTGTCGACAATCCATGTGGAGTCTAGAACCTTCGTATAACATTAGTGCTTTCTACGGAAAACACCTGGTCTAACAAACTGCTTGGATCACAGATCCTCCAGTTCGAATCAAGTCGTCTAACTTGATTAACTTTGTAGGTGACATCCTATACAAAACGATAGAGATCAACCCGAATCTAGAAATTAGATTGACTGAGAACTCAATATCCTTTGCAAACGGCAAACCTGGAATATTCTCAGAAAATTCTCCTGAAAAATCTTCCACGACATGTACCTCATTCAAATGTCTGACACAATCCCAAAAGGATGAACGAACGTGTCATCATGAACAATAAGTACCATTTACTAAACATGAGTTCTCACAAGGTATCAACCCAAGCAGAACTCACCAAAACACACATACTTGTGTGTTAACACACATTGTTTCAACAAAGAAACAAATCAAAC
This sequence comes from Sophora flavescens, assembly GCA_030762895.1. NCBI lineage: Eukaryota > Viridiplantae > Streptophyta > Magnoliopsida > Fabales > Fabaceae > Sophora > Sophora flavescens. Next base: position 111,216,198 of record CM061066.1, on the reverse strand, counting down.
AAAGTCCAGCCAGAGATCACACAACAAAAACCTAACAGACCTATTCCCCAAGGTTCCCGAAAGACTCGACCAACTCTGATATCACTCTGTAACACCCCCTTGGGCATTACTTTGTAACACTTGCGGGAACAAATTAAAAAGAAATTTGCTGGTTGCTTTCGGAAATTGATTTACTTTAAGTCAGAAAATCTGGGTATACAAATTTTTCTCCTTAACCCTTCAGAAGAATATGATACACACAACACAATATTATATTCACCCTATACTTGATATCACACATATACCAAGTTTATTTATAAACTAACCCTTCACAGCGTACAATTCTTTTTCTCAAAAGTCTTTTCTCAAAACTGTATGAAAATTATCACGACACACATACTAAACTTCTCAAAACATACATCCTCAAACACAAACCTAAGCTGGTCGCTTTACAAGCCACTCACTGTTAAGATCCCGTGATCATCCCTATTATCACACACCTCTTCCTGCAATCCGGACTTAAGTCTCCAAGTGACTTAAGGAACTCCTCTGCAATATCTGTACTCGTACATATATCAAGGTACAACAGCCAAAACCAGAAGAACAAAAATATGCAAGGGTGAGAACCAATATATGGATTTTAAAACGATAATTACATGCGCGACTCACAAAACAACACATAACATATATAGTTATAATACAATCAATGTTAAAAAAATAAACAAATAGTTTATCAAAGGGTTTCATATCCAACAGTCGTCGTCGTTTTAAAAACAATGACACTTCAATATTCATCATCTCAATTTTGTACTTAATCTCTCGTAGATTCACTCACCAAATAAATGAGCTGATCAAGCTCTTGTTGCCAAATAAGGCAGGTTTTAATCGTTGCCAATTAAGGCAGGTTTTAATTATTTGGCCTGTCAAGGTTCCGAGTTTCAACTATTTAAGTAAGTAACTCGGTAGGAGACGAGCTCCAACCATCATTGTACGTAGTTCACAAGAACATCCAACGATAATCGTACTTAACTCGACCTATAAAATATCGCTAATATCCGAGCTCCAGAAATAGTCGTAAGTAGCCCTGCCTTTCCTAGGCCCCCTTTTATTCCACCCAAAGGTGAAATGTATACCATAACATGAATACCTACCAAGGTATCATGCATAAAATCTTTAGGCACGTCTGCCGCATAATGCATGTAAAAAATTTTATTCACGTCATTTTCTTTGTGTTCATTCTTTCCTTATCGAAGCTCAAAGGATCACGACCAACCAAATTTTTAAATTCGTCTTTCGTCATTAACAAAAGGACTCCAAGCCCAAAAATGCAAATCACAAAGTCTAGACCGATGCACTAGTCTTAGATTCGTAGATTTTAGTGAACAAAATCAATACATCTTTTATAGGACATATAGTCCATAATTTCAACTTTAGGACACATGGTCCATACCATAGAACACTAGACCCCGACGTCTCGGCAACTAGGTTCATCTTACAATTTTAAAAGCATTTTCGTTCCGTGAAACACAAATCAAAAACAAAACCTCCTCAACTTATCCAAGTTGTCGGAAATAATACCATTGTATAAAAACTACTTTATAGAAAATCCTTTTACGTTGGAAATTCGTTTATAAAATCATCAAATCTCTTAAAACTCATTTTCTTCCAAAAGTCTTTGCTTTGAACCTTAGTTCCAAAAATATCGTTTGCGACTAAATTGTTGTTTAAAACAAATACTGTTGTTTTCAAAATTGTTTTCCGTAAATATTTTCGAAATTATCCGTCATTTAACATTTTAAAACTGTTTTAAGTCAAAATTTGACTTTTCTAGTAAAATAATTTTCTCAACACCATAATAAAATTATTTTTGAAACTTATTCTTTTATAATAACATTTTCTAATATTTAGAAATGTCTTACGTAAAAATTAGCAGTACTAAAATATTTTTATGGTTACGCCCTTACTGTGTCTCATAAAACACTCTTACGCTATTAAATCATTAAAATAATATTATTTTTAACTATTCCACATTTTTAACCAATCAAAACATTAAGTGATATTTATATTACTAAATTTCATCAATTAAAACTCATTATTTCTTAAAAAGCTTTTTAACGCTTTTAACCTCATAATTAATTGAGCATTGACCATTGTCAGGCTTTTCAATCAACAAACAATATCAATAACAATTTCATGCCAATAATATATCAAATAGCACAATTAGGACATGCATTAAAATATAATAACAATTAAATGCAGATAAATAATTAAAAGCAGATAATTTCAAAGTAGATAATTCTAACCACGTAAAACAATAAACACGCCAAATAAATTATACAGACCACAAATAAATATCATATAGCTATCAGAAAAACCCCTCAGGTACTCCCCTTACCTCTTGAAGTTATAGATTTTCTCAGTAAATTTCTTCTCGGAATCCTGATTCCTTCATAAAACGCACAATGACAAACAATACTTGTCCTTCACAACAAATTAAATCCAAATCAACAAATGAAACAACAAAATCCATCTAATTCCTATGTTGAAGTTTCGGCCATGAGTGATTAATTTGACTAAAGATTTCAAAAATTCACAAGCTCTTAGATTAGTGATCCTTAAGCATTAGAAAGACTAGATCAATGATCATAACTTAAAAATTGAAACCAAATCCTCTAACTCAATCATGAGCTAGTTTCGGCCTTTACTAGAAAAATAGGCTAGGGATTTTATTTTGTTTCAATCTCTTGGATTCAATACACATAGGTAATAGAAATATAAAATCAAGTATCACTTTCTAAAAATTGAAACAAAATTTCATCCACCCTAAAAATTAGGGTTTCGGCCATAACAATAAGAATAGGAAGAAAATTTTATTTTGATTCATGCTCTTGAATGATGAACATAGAGTCATGATGAGTTCATAGAAATTGGAATCACATTAAAAGGATTTTTCTATGATTTTCTAGAAATTGGAAAATGATGTTCATGGCATGAAAATCATGAAATGAATGAAAAAGAAGACATGATTGATCATGTAGAAGAGAGGCTACTTATTGATGAAGAGTAATGATCAAAACAAACTTAGTTCAAAATTTGACAGCTTTGAGGGTGTGGTGGTGTTATGAGCATATCTCACGATTTACTCATCTAAAAATTACAAACTGTGGGTTGTTAGAAAGGTAAGAAGGAGAGACATAACTTTTATGTTTAAGATTTTGTTTGATTCAGACTATAACAGGGGCGTAAAGGGCTTTCTTTCACCGTTCTCGTCTGATGTTGAGGATTTTGAGCTGTTTTGGTAATTTGGGCATATCTCCCAATATACTTATCCGTTTTTTATGATCTTTAGCTCGTTGGAAATAAGAGATGAAGAGGAACAACTTTCATGCAAAAAATTTTCCGAGTTTCAGAGGAAAAAAGGGTCAGAAATTTGGTACAGTTTCGGATGAGTATGAGCATCAATAAAATTCATTAAAATCTTTATGTGTTCATAGAGAAAATGATGAACTTAATGAAGAAGGCATAAAATAAGTTGAAATTGGTCTAAATGTGGGTTATGGGAGGTGGAACTGTGGGTTAGGGGGTCATTTTGGTCCAAAATGTTGATGACACAACTTGTAATAACCATGGAAACTCAAGGGTAAAATGGTCATTTCCATAAATAAATATCTATATATTAAGAAAACCATCATTACTAACGTGTGGTGAAGAATCTGTAGATGGGTGACTGATTTGTGTCCACAAAAAGAGGAAAAAACCAATTTGAATTTGTCTTGCTTTAACCATGGTTAATATTTAACTAGGTTAGGTTAGGGGCATTTTGGTCTTTTCACCCTTAAACTCATCATTACGTTCATTAATTGCTAGGTGAGTCACCCCCCATTATTCATCATGGATGACTCATTGTCTTCATCCATCTGGTGTGGGATTTTGTCTCTGCACGTCCATTCTTGACTCCGTCAATTACCCGATTTAGGTTTTTACGCCCGAATCAAGTATAATAACCTGTTTATTTTGAAGATTTTCAAAATAACCTATATCGTTGAAAATGAGATATAAAATCTATTCATTTCGTTCTCGGGTCAAAATTAGGTTTTCTGATCAGTAAAATCTTACTGTAAGTGAAAACGCAGACCGGGTTCCGTCTTAATTTTCAACAAAAAATTTAACCGTATACTTATAAAAATAAGTATAATATGAATATGACTTTGGTTTTCTCAAAATCATTTTCTAAGTTTCAGATAAAAATATAAATGTTTAATTATATTCATATCGATTTTAGAAAGCAGAAAAAATCGGGGTGTTACACAAATCCTTGACTTAAGGTAGTTAGCATGTCATGATAGTGATGTTGCATGCCTCGGGTATAATGTTGCTGCACTACATGACAATCCTTTTGTGTCTTGCTTCTGTAGTGTGCACAAAATTTATAAAATTCAGAGGTTTAGTTCATGCTAATGATTATTTAAACGAATTTTGTCTTCATTTTGAAACACGGTCAGGTTGAGTACTCAAGTAATATGTTTTGATTCTGGAGCTATCTGCGTTAGAATTTGTTTGAACTCATTTACTGATATGAAGAACTTCAAGTTTCAGTAATTGTATAAATGGAGAATTGAATACCCACTCCCGGAGAACCCCTCCATGTGCAATAACCTTTGAAACACATGAAAAACCGTTATAGAATCATGTGATATGAGGTAAAATATCTTCTGCTATATCTACTGCTATACTGCCACTATTCAAGCTTGTTTAGTACCTTACTAATGGCATAATGAGGAATCCCTTTCACAACTTTAAAGCCATCATGAACCAATACTTGAAAAGCAGAAACAGTGGATATACGGGTTTTTGGATAAAAGTTTGCTTTTTGATTGGATTTGATTTCTTTTGAGGGTGTATTTGGATAAACTTTTGACAAAGTGATTTTGAGAAGAATTGATTTTATAGAATTGATTTTGGTTAAAAGTGAGTTGACAGTGAAATGATTTATGTTTGGATGACTTCATGGAAAAAGTGATTTTTATCAATTCTTGTTGTTTGGATAGTTTGGATCAAAATTGCTTTTGGGTGTGTAATTACCAAAATGGATTTTAACTAGATTTCATTTTCATTTTATTATATATATATATATATATATATATATATATATATATATATATATATATATACCAACAAGTAGGATAAATATATTAAGATGATTATTTTCTTTTATGTTACATTATGAAACTAAAAATAATTATACACATGTTATTTATCTTTTGAAGTAAAATGTATATGGTAGTAAAAACTTCAAATTTGTTGAAATGGACAATAAAAGTACTAAATTAGCATAGCTATTAAATTTAAAGTATCTAAAAATAGTTCAAGTAAGGAATATAATTTATAGTTTGATACAAAACTGAAACATAATTACGATACTAATTATTTTGTTTGAACTCTATAATTTGATCTCGAATCGAGTCTCGAACATGATCCATCTCTGCTGAAGAAGCTATGTTTAAAACCGGGGATGGATCCAAGTTAACTGTGTTATGATCATCATCATCATCAATGTCAAGGATTATATTCTCGTCTTCATAACGACTAAAATCAAAATCCATTTCAACATTCCTTTTGATGAAATTGTGTATAGCCATTGTTGCAATGACTATTTGAACTTGTGTCTCAATTTTGAACTTAGGCATGTGACGCAGAATTGCAAACCTGTTCTTCCATACACCAAAAGTTCTTTCTATTGTGCACCTTAAACTTGAGTGATAAAAATTAAACATTTCATTACGATTCACAAATCCAGATGAACGCCTAAAATCAGGTAGGTGATAACGTTCACATCTATAGGGACCAAGGTACCCATTTGGTGTTGGATAGCCAACATCCACCAAATAATATTTACCTAATAAAGAATAAAATTAATAAAATATAAAAAAGAGTTTTAAGTAAAAGAGAAAATCATTTGTAGCTATACTAAAAAAAACATACCTGGAGGAGGATGTGGAAAATTGAGACTCATATTGGTAAGAGCATGGTCAAAAACACGAGCATCATGGGCAATATCTTCCCATCCAGCCAAAACAAAAGTGAAACACATGTTCCAATCACACACAACCATTATATTTTGTGTTGGATATCCCTTTCTTCCAATAAACCTTGATTGGTCGCTGGCACCGACCACACATGGCACATGTGTACCATCAATTGCTCCAATGACATTCTTAAAAAATGGCCAATATTGCTGATCATTTTTTATTTTTGCATGACTATCACGATACATAGGATCTTGTGGTTTAATATATTTGCAAGACAACTTAAGACAAGTAAATAGTACTCGATGGAAGTGTCTACTTACGGTCTCTCCAGAATGCTGAAACCTTTCTTGAATCATTCTATTACCTACCCCATGGCCAACTATATTTAAAAACATTGCTACCATCTCTTCAACCCCCATGCGTTTACAGGGCTTTAAACCATGCTCAACTAATTCGGTGCAAAGTTTATGGAAAATATGTTTTTCCATTTGGAACATCTCATAGCAACGAATGGGATGCCCTTGCAATACTTCTTGCACCCATGTATGACCCGTTAGTTCACTAGTTCTACGAGGCTCCTTACATAAATGCTTTACTGCATACTCACCTATTAGTGCAGCCACATAAGAAGCTTCTTCAAAAAAAATATCGTCTTCATCTGTAAGTTGATCCAAATGTCCATTCCAGTCATTCATTTTATCTTTTTACAAGTTGCTCAATTTTTGGTTTCTTCAATGAAAGTAAGGTTGAATGAATAGTGGATAAAAATTGAAGTTTGAATGAAAAATGAAAAATTTAAGGTTGCTAAATATGTCATGCGGCAAACAAGTATCACATGGGATAAGAAGAAATATCACACAATTCAATACCTAAACTTCAGTACTGAATATATAATTTTATTACAACTGGATATTTTCTGCTCTACCACTCATCCACACTTAAAAGAAAGAAAATAGGGAAAAGAAAAACTAGATGTAGCTGCAAGATACCATCAGCATCACCTTCATGAAATTGATACGGACAAGAAGTGATTAAAAAGAAAAGAGGCAAGCTTAACTCCAGTGAATGAACACAATTGATTTAAATGTCAAATATGGCCAATGGCTTTCTACACAAATGTGCAGCTTGGTACACCAAATTGGTTAGATCAAGCAAAGCAAAGAAAGAATTGTACTGCAACGCATATTAAACAGCAGAGCTACCCCTGGATATTTTTCCGGTTCTTAAAGAAAATCTCTATAATCAAATCACCCAACAATTGTACTGCAATGTCTAACACACACGAAGAATGAAACTAATACATATGCAACCAAAACATCATCCACAAATGACTAACCTTAGACTCTGGGGAATCTCCTTATTACAACAGCAAGATTGAAAAAATTGCACATCTGAATTGACAGCTGGGGAACTAATTAAACCAAGTGAACACCTCATATGATCCAACTACTTCTTCAAGTAATCTTTACGAGATATGTCTCTGTGTATGGAATTGTCTAAGACCAATTAAAATTAACAAAGAACAGAAAAATAGAGAGAAGTGATTCACACATATCACACTGCTGTTTAATATGCATGTTGTACCACCAGAATATAGATGCTGCAGCAAAAATCATTCACAATGCAGAAAAAAAAAACAAGACTAAAAACAATGCAGTAAAATCATTCACAGTGCACCAAAAGTTTCAACAAGATTGAGGTTAAATTCAAAGCATACATAATCATTAAAGCATTCATAGATAATAGGGTTCATACATAATCTTGAAAACACACAGAAAGTTAAATTCCTAATTCATAATTCCTAATACATAATATTCAAAAGACACACCTAGATGAGACATGATACATAATCCTAATACATAATCCAAAGAGACAGGATACATAATCCTAACACATAATATCCATTGCATATTCGTAAATGGCAAAGGATTATATGATGCATGCCTAAGCCAATGCAACTTTCTCTCTTTTGGACCTCGAAAGGCAACAAACATCTCCCTCGCTAGCTTAAACATCATCAATTGACAACATCTTGTATGCCAATCCGGATCATCAGTAATTCCATCCATATTCTGAATCTCAGCCATCACTTCACCAATAGATGAACTGGCCATAGCATCATTGCGTGACTTACATGTCTCCGCGATCACATTAACAGCTTCTGTTATCTTTGAGGAAGCGGTTGCCTTTTTCTTACTTTTCTTTTCAGAACCACAAACACTCTTTCTCTTCTCTCCACTCTTTTGGCCAACACTGGATTGTGAAGCATTAATATTGAAATTTGCAAACTCAGTCGTTGCTCCAACACTCGCATCTTCACTATCACCCGACCCTTCTTGCATATCTAGGCCCACACCCTCTAGGCATGGACGGTATCCATCATCATCATCATCATCATCGGGCCCATTAGGCAACATCCCAGATGATGGTGCCCAAGCAAATTCTCCATTAGCCACTACGTCCTTAAAAAGCGTGGTTAGTTGGGGAGCAAATTGAAGTCCCTTGTTCCTAAATTTTCCATAAAGAGGGTTTTCCTGCGTGTTCATAACTCATCATCATAATATAAACACACTAAATATAAATCTAACTTATAAAACAAAATATTTATTTATCACATACCAATTCTTTGTTCTCCCACCACTCATATGATGCAACAACGGTATTCTTCACATTATCCCACCCTAGTCCAGTTTCTTTCCCAAATAATTTATACCATACTCGCCATTCTTTTCTCAAGCTATCATATCTGTTCTTCAATTTCACCCTGTCATACTTCCTTCCAGTTGAGCCATTAAATTGTGAAACAATAACTTTCCACCATTTCTTGGTAAAGCTAGTACCAACGCGTTCACCCTTGGAAACTTGATCCAAGCATGCTTGGATGAAGTATTCAGTCGCTTTAGGATCCCAAACAGCTTTTACTTTCTGTGCTTCATCGTTAGAAACAAGGGGATCCACAACAATTTTCCTCTTAAGAGTAGCCATAGTTCTCTATACATGAAGTAGGATAGAAAATAAAAAACTATGCATAAAACAAAGTCTATATAAGTGTAATTTTTCAAACTTCCATTTTAAATAGTGCAATAGGCACTCAACCAAAAATCATATATCTCTATAAGTCAACACTCAAACAAAACAAAGAATGGAGAAGGCAGCTTCTAATATAAGAATGGAGAAGGCAGCTTCTAATATAAACAGAACAAATAATGGAGAAGGCAACTTCCATATACATCAGGCACCATATAGACCAAATTATGCATCAGTCACCATATACGCCAGAGTTACTAAGGCAAGGCCCTGTGCCACCAGAATATGCATGTTGCAGCAAATATAAACTTAACAAGACAGCAGAAACAGAACTGCAATAAACCACCTGCAGAAAAAGCTCAAGTAACAGAATGCATACCACCAACTTGGACAGACAAACTTCTTGAACAGAATCATCAACCAGAAAACAGATTTAACTAACACACAGGGCAGTCGATCTAACATAGTAGTAGATTTAACATACATAAGAGTAGATTTAACATACAGACCAGTATATTTAACTTAACATAGCATTACCCTAACATAACATCCTAGTACATATCCTAGACTAAATAAACCCTCTACTAACTTAGTAGTACACATCCTTCAAAGTGAAAATTGATCCAAGCATGCTAAGATGAAGTTCAAGTCCCTAACACTGAAGTTCTGTTCAAAGTGAAAATTGAACCCCTAAAATGGTGCATGCACAATCTTTCTTTTAACAACTACTCTGTGTGTGTGTATATAGTTATAACCTTCTGCCATAGAGTATATTAAAAACTAAATCACACATAACAAAAGGGGTAAGAGCATAATAGCATACCAAAATGAGATCTAATACTCACAAATTTGTTTAGTTTTTACGAACTATATCACAACCAACAGTCAATACCAAATGACAAATAGCAAAACAGAGCTAACACTTACAAATTTGTAACATACGTCTCTGATCCAGATTGCAAATAAAGATTGATCATTGAAAAATCAAACAAATATAAATCAGCATAACAGGGGTGGCAAAGGAAAAGACAACGCAAATGTAGAGGGGAAAAAGAATATGCAAGGTAGGCAACTTCATACCACTACCTCTGGAAGAATACACTGTTTAGATGAAGATCCAACAACAGAATAGAGTCACCGAATTGTTCTGAAGAAATGTGAAGGAGGAGAGTCCTATATATATAATTGAAAGAAAATGACAATAAACAATAAATATTGGTAGGTAAATATGGTTGAAATGAATAAATTTACAATAAATTGTAACAACCAAAAGTAATAGCCTGATACCTTTTCATCGGAGCATATAAGTTTTCAGGAGGTGTAGAAGACAGAGTTTCCTTCTTAGAGAAATGAGCACAACGAATCTTTGGATACAAATCTGAGAATAATCACCATAAGGGAAAGAATTGAAGGAATGAATGAATTGACGAAAGGAGCACAATGAATGCAACGAAAAATTGAAGAATTGTTGGTGAGCACCATAAATACATACCATACGACAGTGAAGCACCATAAATGGCAGATGCAGGTGCATGCAGCTAAACGAAGGGGTAAAGGAAGGGAAATAGGAGAATATCCATCCAAAATCGAGTTCCTAAGACTCACCTTTGGATTCAAAATCACGTTCCCTAGACTTAGAAGCTAGGATGAGCAGCTTCAAACACTCGCGCATTTGGGGATGAGAAATCGCGTTCTTCATTGTTGCCAAACATACGGATCTTGAACGAGAAATCGCGTTCGAACCCTAGATGTGCGTTTGAGGGTAGGGGGACGCCGAACCAAACACGCATTGAGAAAATTGACAATGGGCAATGGCATGAAAATATTATTGCTAGATATTTTCCCTTTTTGTCTTAGTCAAAGTGCTTGACTCTTCACTCAATTTTCACATGTCAATTCTCAAATTTTATTCTGTATAAATATTGCAAATTAAGTTCAAAAGTAAATACTTGCCTTGGCTGTCCCGCATGTCTTTGTTTGCCGAGGATTCTCTGCTCATAAAGACTCGTGTGTCTTCCTATTTATGTGTTTAACTAGATTGTGACCCGCACGTTGCGCGGTTGCAATTTTGTTTTAAAATTTTAGTGTTAAATTAGAAATAAATTGACAATAAATGAGATGGTAATAAAAGATATTTATGAGAAGAACCAAATCGGAATATTAATTTATCATTTCCTCAAATCTAAGAACTGATGTGATCCACTAAACTCTGAACTCTGCTATTCATGTAACTAAAGTAATTTTTCATAAAAATGTTTCGAATTTAAGCCCTAACAACCATAAAACGAAATTTTACACAAAGGAAATGCCATGAAATAATGCTTAGAGTCTTAAACACAACATTTGGGTGCACAATGTCGCGACCGTGATCGCGATGCAATGGCGAACAAAAAGAAAACATGTTTTTCTTTTAGAGAATAAACATGGAGTCGCCACCAACTTTATTTAATTTCGGGAAAGTTGGAAAACCCTTTTAAAAAAAATTTGGGTTTAGGAGTCGATTACGTCTAGGGAAAGCATGGAGACTTAACCCCACGGCACCCTAGAACATCCATAAAAATGGTTACCCAAAATTAGTTATGCAAATTATTAGTAACTTTGAAAATATTTGTTTTACCCCGAAAATCATTTAAAGGAAAAAAAAATCATTTTTAGTTGTGAAATTTTTTTATTAAACCTAAATGAGGTTAAACATAGCACGTAAGTCCACAGGACAACCTCAAAATTTAAAGGGGTTGAGCATGACACTTGCCATAGAACAACCCAAAAATAACATTGATTTAATTAAGTATTTTAGAAAAGTCCTAAAAAGGTTGAACAGTCCTAAATAGGTTGAACATGGCACATAAGTCCATAGGGCAACCTTTTTTTCTAAGGGAATAAATATGGCAACTAAGTCCATGGGCCATCCCTAAAAAAAACAAGTTCAATTATTTATTTATCAAGAGGCAATTTTCTTTGTTTTGTAAAAAGGGACCAAACCGGTTGAAGGGGATTTAAGTGATCATCTTTTATTTTTACGTAAAAAAAGTTTCGCCTTATGAAAATATAACAAAAATTAAACATTTTAATTGTTTAGTATAGCCATATGAAGATTACTAGTGTATCATGCATTTTAGTATATGACAACAAACAATGACATAGAAACCCTACGATACATTATTTCTGAAACAGACATAAGAACTCATATAGCAAACATGATAGTAACTCATTCAGTTTCAATATTCATGGATTTTCTTTTCGTCATACACAGAGACACAGAAAGATAAGAATGTCAAGAGAAACTCATGAATAATATCAATAAAGAGAACAAGGATTACCAAATGAGAGCAGAATAACAATGATTTTACTTTCTCCTAGTAGTAAAATTTTAAGATCAAAACCCTTACATTTCAGTTTCACCGACTCTTTTAACTCTCTCCCTCTTTTGAAACTTCGGAACCACTCTAATGACAGAAGAGAAAAAAACTCAAATCCCTAACCCAAAAATCCCCTCTTTCCGTTTAAAAAACGAAGATTCCCTCCATTTCTACCTCAAACCCAATCTATTTTCTTCACAAAGAAAACATCAGATAAAAATCTCTCTCCCTCTGTCTTCGTATCCTTCCTCTGTATCTCCCCTCCCTCTTTCGTTCTTCCCCCTCCTTTTATAGATGGAGGAGAGGGCTTCATGCTTCTCCTTACCCAGCGGCTTCAAGGTTAGTCCCACGAAATCCGAAGCTTGGGCAGTTCTGAGCAGAGATCACGTGTGTCCAGATGGAGGTGGCGCGAGCAGAGGAAATGAGGCGATTTGATGTGAAGGTTGCGTGTTTGAAGAGAGAAGGAAGTATGGTGCGGTTAAGAGAGTGGAGGAGGTGAGGGAGAAGAAGGACCAATGGGTATAGGAGGTGTATGGGCGGTTGGAGAGTGGGAGGAGGAAGAGAGATTTTGTCTGATATGTAAAATGGGATTTTTTTAGGGTTAGGAGAAGTAACTCAATCTCATTTCTTCTCTTTTTGCTGATTGTTCTTTTCTTTCTTTTCTTCCTCCTTTTTTCTTTTTCTTTTTCTTCTTTCTTTCTTCACTATTATTTTTTAGTCTCTAGTTTGAAAATAAAATTACAGTGGATGAAACCTCCTCGTCCAACAAAAAATTAGATACGCAACGGACGGAACCTCCTCGTCCAATAGAAAATTAGATCGTTGCAGTGGACGAAACCTCCTCGTCCAACATTAAATTATAAAATTGCAGTGGACGGGACCTCCTCGTCCAACATAAAATTAGATCATTGCGGTATACGGAACCTCCTCGTCCAACATTATTTTCTTTTTCTTCTTTCTTTCTTCACTATTAGTTTTTTAGTCTCCCTGAAATATAATAACATAATAATAAAGTTAGAATAAAATAAAATGAAGACGGACAAAAATGGGTGTTCACACAGATCACTCACATATTGATGGCAGAATACAAGTTGTGTAAGAAAACAAACAGGGATGCCATGATTGTCACCAACTAAGATAGAAGGCATACCATTATCAATTGAATAATAATTGGAGAAAACTCCAACAGGGTAGCTATTTTGTCTAATGAGATTGGAGCAATTGTTGGAACCCATCTTAGTTTCTATGGAATTTGTGAGGGATTTCCAAAATACAAGTTGGAAGGTTGGGTAGAAGTTAACATTATATATATTTAACAGTTGTTTACTTGTATCAAATGATGCGTTGGTTCAATGGTAGGATGTTGACATAGTGTCCTATTGTGACACGGTTCGATTCTCACCTATTGAGTTTTGAACATTTTATCACCGTTTTATTAAAAATGAGAATAAAAGGAGACTGACGCCCAATGGGTTTCAAACCGGAGACCAGAAGGTGGGAAGCATGAACGCTAACCACCAGGCTACCACATAAGATGTTTATAACGTTACTGTTTGATATTTAAATATCATGTTCAATCGCATTGCCTCATTCAATATCTTAGAGAGTTGTTTTCCTTCACCAAGGGGTATGAGTTGGTCTATAAATAGAATCACTCTGCATACATGAAAGGGATCCGAATTCGGATCAGCCTTCTCCGTTCCAAATCACTTCCTTTCTTCCCTTAATGCGTAGAGAGAATTAAGGAAACTATTATTCTGTAAAATGCCATTAACGATTGGCTTGGTTTAGGGTGTGCAAACCAAACCAAGGTTCTCCATTGTATCCTGAAAGGGATTCGTCGGTTACACCTGTTGCATCCAATCTATGAGGAGAGATTGGTGGGGGCGAATCGAACCTAAAGCCTAGTGTTCTTACACGCCTTGGAGGGTGCGCATGTCACTTGTTCTTCTCTTCTTTGTTACAGACCAGTCCCCATTTTATAACAATCTTTAGGTTCGATTTTAGATTTAAAATAATGGTTGCAACATTGAGTGAGATTACATTTGACATTGTCAAAGTGGAGAGGTTCGAGGGTGGAAACTTTGTTCGTTGGAAGAAAATGATGCATGGCCTTTTTAGAACAAGAAGAGATGAGTACTCCTAGATATCATCAAAATATTTTATTTGTGACCATGGTGAAAGTACACAATTACTTTCTATGGCTATAATATGTTTGATATTCTAAATTCATGTATGTTCAATCATAAAGGTATTCTTTATTTATGTTAAAATTAACATGTGGAATTAGAGCCTTAGATACATGATTTAGAATAAAATCAAGTATGTAAATTTTGATGAACATAAAAATGTTTGGTTTATTATGCATGCAAGTATGTTGCTCTATTTTGATAGAATTGACTAATATATGAATGGTTATATCATGTGCATGCATTAGTGGATTTGATCCATGTAAGAACCAATTAATTTTTAAAGTGTTCTAAGTTGTTAAATTGGACATAGATGTTCATGAAGAAATGTTATGGAAAACTTATAATGATTGGATCATTGTTTTGTTTGTTTTCTATAATGAAAATCATATATATTTATCCTAACATATTTAGACATGAATACAAAACATAGAAACAATGAAAATTAGTTTAGATTGGGATTAAATGACCAACAATGGAGTGGGTGCGTCGTGTGAACCCGGTTTCTAGAAAACGGGTTTTATTGACCCGATTGATAGTAGGAGGTGACTCTCAAAAGTTATATCTTTTGGGAAGGTTGCATTGTGGTTAAAAGTTATATATATAAAACGGTTCCCTGATAATCACTTTTCGGTTCGTTGGTCTTATACTGTACAATAACTCTCAGTTACCCATTAATTTTAATTATTATATATGTTATTATATAATGTCGGTAAATTGAAGTGGTTTGTTATTAGATATTTATTAAATGTCTTAGGAGTAATTGAATAGGAGAAGGTTATTATCCTAGTTATTATTTTGAGGCTACTAGAATGGTTGACCAAACAACTACACCTTATTCCCCATAACAAATTAGTGTAATTGAAAAGAAAATTAGGATATAAGAAGAAATGGTAGAAGCCATGGTATCCTATGTTGGTCTAACAAAATGATATTGGGGAGAAGTCATTTTGAAGCCTTTTTATATAGTAAATAGGGTTCCAAAAGAAGGAACAAGATAACCCCACATGAGCTCTGGAAAATAGAAAATCCATTCTCAAAATTTTCAAAGTTTAAGGTTGTAGGACAATAGTAAAAGTTCTTGAATTAGAAGAAATAAATTATGTGAATGGGGAATTGAATGTGTGTTCCCAGGCTATGCTAAAATTAGCAAAGCATATAGATTTATGGTTATGGAATCCAGTGACTCATCCTGTTAATACAGTAATTGAGTTTATGGAAGAGTCTTTTAAAAAGATAAGTTTAACTCAATTCAAAGTCACAAGGATAATGTTCTTAGTAATGCACATGATCCGAAAAGCAATGTATCTAATAAAGATACTTTGGTGGGTTTAGAACTTAAGAGAAGTCAGAGAGTTAGAAAAGAGAAAACTTATAGACCAAGGTTTTTCATGTTCCTTGTTGAAGGAATAAGAGAGTCCATAGACAGTTATAGGCCAATATGTTAGAATACAGAAAGTGATCCAGACACATTTAAAGAGGCAATAAGTCTCAAGATTCCGCTTCCTGGACGAAAGCTATACAAGAGGAAATGGACTCAATAATGGAGAATAAAAGATGGAAACTAGTAGACCTCCCATCCGGCTCCAAACCCATAGGTTGTAAATGGATTTTCAAAAGGAAAATGAAGGTAGGTGAAACTATTGATACATTTAAGGCAAGATTAGTTGACAATGGATTTACACAAAAGAGGGCATTGACTATATACATATGCACCGATGACAAGAATTACCTCAATTAGAGTGCTATTAACACTTGGATCCATCTATAAGTTTGTCATCCATCAAATGGATATGGTACTCCAAAATGAGAAAATAGACGAAGAGGAGTATATGAGACAACCTGAAGGGTTTGTGGTTAATGGTCAGGAAAAGAAAGTGTGTAAATTGAAAGTCATTGTATGGACAAGAATTAGATCCTAAGCGATCGGATCAAAAGTCTGATCAAGTTGTGCTAGTGATAAGCCTCTGGCTCGTCTAGTTTTATAACTAGTAAGACCATGATTTTTGTGCTAATTATTCGAGTTTAATCTCGTTTTCGTCCAAATTTGGATTTAACTGTCCTCAAGCAAAATTTTGAGTCTCTTAAGTAGTTTTAGGATATTTTAGTTAATTTTGAGTCAAATAAAGCATTTACTGCTATTTCATATTTTTAGGTTAATGAGAGGAGCAAAAAGGGAAGGACACTTAAAGCAGAAGCCATCACGCCCAGGCCGTGACACTGGTCACGGCCGTGATGAGCTACCCATGAAGACCAGAAAGCATCACGGCCCAGCCGTGATACCCATCACGGACGTGATGAGAAGACCCTGAAGATCAGAAAGCATCACGGCCCAGCCGTGATACCCATCACGGGCGTGATAAGAAGACCCTGAAGATCAGAGAGCATCACGACCTAGCCGTGATGGAGGTCTCGGCCGTGACAAATCAGCACCCATGGACATAATTGATCATGGCCTGGCCGTGATGGACATCACGGCCGTGACAAACTAGAATTTGAATGCGCGCCCTTGGCAGAACACGTCACGGCCGTGACGCGCACCTGATCTATAAAAAGGCACCAGGGCAGACAGAAAAGAGGGACAATTTTCACTATTTACGAATTATTTCAAAAGTTTTTATTACGTTTGTGATGGATAATTAATTAGAAAAAAAACTGTAGTTAGGGAACGACAACTCGAGTATCGTATCTCAAGGACTCTTGGATTATTATTAACCTACAAATCGATTTTGGGGGGGTTTTAGGTTTAAGATTCGATTAAGAAAACAGTGCAAATAACCGCTGTCGCACGCGAGTCAAAAACGAGTAATTAGAAAAAAACTGCAGTTGGGGAACAAAAACTCGAGTATCGTTTCTCAAGGACTCTTGGATTATTATTAACCTACAAATCGATTTTTTTTTTTTTGGGGGGGGGTCCAAGGTTTAAGATTCAATTAAGAAAACAGTGCAAATAAGTGATTATCAATAAGCTAGAACGATTAATCTAGTGTTTCGGTTTCCCAACTATCATGATTCATATAATTCCCATGCCCTAAGCGGATTCTAATCCCTTTTCGAATGTAGCAGCAATTAAACAAGCGCAATTGACACTACGAGATATATATTCCTAATTTCCGAATTAAGCAGGCGGATTAAAGCTATCGTGAATTAAGCAAACACGATCAAACACACGCGGATTAAGCAAACGCGATCAAGGTAAAGGAACATATAATCATCGAAATTAATCAATACTTATTCTATATAACTTGAATTAAGCAAACAAGGCATATAACATAATATTGAAAGGGATAAGCAATTTGATTGGGAATTATGGAACCTCAAGTGTCGGCGGAAACCGATTACAGCAGACTAATCCCCGATGATTAGTTCTCCATCACAAACGTAATAAAAACTTTTGAAATAATTCGTAAATAGTGAAAATTGTCCCTCTTTTCTGTCTGCCCTGGTGCCTTATTATAGATCAGGTGCGCGTCACGGCCGTGACGTGTTCTGCCAATGGCGTGCATTCAAATTCTAGTCTGGCATCACGGCCAGGCCGTGGTCAATTCTGTCCATGGGTGCTGATCTGTCATGGTCGAGACCTCCATCACGGCTGGGCCGTGATGCTATATGATCTTCAGGGTCTTCTTATCACGGCCATGATGGGTATCACGGCTGGGCCGTGATGCTTTCTGATCTTCAGGGTCTTCTCATCATGCCCGTGATGGGTATCACGGCTGGGCCGTGATGCTTTCTGGTCTTCTGGTCACGGCCTGGACGTGATGGCTTCTGCTTTAAGTGTCCTTCCCTTTTTGCTCCTCTCATTAACCTGAAAATATGAAATAGCAGTAAATGCTTTATTTGACTCAAAATTAACTAAAATATCCTAAAACTACTTCAGAGACTCAAAATGTTGCTTGAGGACAGTTAAATCCAAATTTGGACGAAAACAAGATTAAACACGAACAATTAGCACAAAAATCATGGTCTTACTAGTTATAAAACTAGACGAGTCAGAGGCTTATCAAAATACCCCAAACTTAAACTTTGCTTGTCCCCAAGCAAACTAAAACTCAAAAAGACTCAAACTTGGCAAGCTTAAAGGATTCAACCAATTTTGCACAAATTTCATGCAATTTTAACAAAACAATTTTTCTTCAATGTTTTCCCCCTTTGCAACAATGTAATCCCCACATTCATTTACTTTAAACAATTGAGAATTCCATCATTCATGCAATCAGTAATCTGAGTTGAGGATCCAAGTTACACACAAAAGGGAGATCACCAATTTCAAACAATTGCCTTCTTCACAAGGACATTTAATATTTCACTCATTCGCTCAATTTGTCTAGGCTATCAACTTTTCACTCAATTTCACATTTCAAGAGCACTTCCCATGAATTTAATTTCCATCTCAAGATAGTTCCCACGAAAACATGTATGCAACATCAAAAGGGCTTTTAAAGGTTGTAATGGGGTCTGGCAAAAGGTAGGATTATTCAAAGGTACTAGGCTTTACATCCCTAGGAATTAAGAGAGCATGAAGCTTTGTACACCATTATTTTCACTCTAATTCCTTTTTCCATTTTTCTTTTTGACGCTTTGGGTGGTTACAACCTTTTTCCTTTGACATCCTTTTATTTTGCCCCTTTTCTTTTGGCAAATTTGTTTTTTCTTTTCTTCTTTTTTTTTTTCTGCCTTTGGCTTCAACCTTTATTTTTCTTTTTCTCAACCCAGAATGACATATCAAACCTTGTAGCCACCCCAAACTTACTTTCTTACAACCCTTCTCTTGCTAAGCTTCCATGCTCTACTAATCCTAAGATTGGGTTAACATGGTTTTTCCGGATTTTTTTTTTGGCTTATTACTTAAGGTCATCAAGAAACAATAGGCTTATTAGGCTCAATGTGACTAACTAGGGAAAATGCATTAGGGACGGTTCTCTTTAGGCCAAGTAGTTATTTCAAAGAAAATTGCCTAACTTATTTGATGCAACCATATAAACATGCAAACCATGAAGAGATTCAAGCAAATTCGGGAAAGTGCAGCTTAAAAGCGATTCACACAATTAAAAACAATGTTGGAGGCTCAAATTCCTCACCTGGACATTTTTGCAAATTGTTTGATCGAAATACAATTCCTAGTGTGTGCACCCCTTCACCCCAAACTTGTCATAAATTAAGCAATCACAATAAAATTTCTCAAAGTTCAATTTTTCAATTTTTCACATGGGATCAAATTTTCAATTTTAAAAACCTAGGGGGAAATCATCAATAGTCAACATATATCATGCAATACATCTATGCAAAATTTAATAAAATTCATTCAAGCTTACCGACATAAGACTCACACACATACGACACAAAGCAACACAAACAAGGAAAACAAAAAAAACAAAGCAATTGGTTCCCTCCCCCACACTTAAGACATACATTGTCCTCAATGAAAGAACATAAATATAAAATAAGAGTGAGGGAAAGGAGAAGGTGCTCCCTGATCAAGTTGTAGTGTAGGTGGGCTCTTCCAAGGAAAGCTCTTCTACGGTTGCATCTTCAGGCACCGAGCTCTCATGGAATAGCTTCAAGCGCTGCCCATTAACCTTAAAAACCTTGTTGCTACCTGCACTTTTTATTTCTACCGCACCATGAGGGAAAACATCAGTAACAATAAATGGTCCAATCCACTTGGATGAAAGTTTCTCAGTCATCACTTTTAGGCGGGAGTTAAACAATAAAACATGTTGGCCCACAGAGAATTCCTTCCTAGAAATCATCTTATCATGGAAGTGCTTAGTTTTCTCTTTATAAATTCGAGAGCTTTCATAGGCTTCTAACCTAAGCTCTTCAAGCTGCTGTAATTGGAGTTTTCTTTCAATGCCTGCTTTTTGCATTTCCAAATTACAACTTTTGACCGCCCAATAAGCACGGTGCTCAATTTCTACAGGAAGATGACATGCCTTACCGAACACAAGTCTATAGGGAGACATCCCTATTGGTGTCTTGAAGGTTGTTCTTTGAGCCCAAAGCGCGTCTTCTAGACGGCGGCTTCAGTCCTTCCTATTTGGCTGCACCACTTTCTCTAAGATCTGTTTGATTTCTCTGTTTGAGATCTCAGCCTGCCCATTAGTTTGGGGATGATATGCAGTAGAGACCCTGTTCACAACTCCATACTTTCGGAGTAAAGCTTCCTTGGTGCGGTTACAGAAATGAGTGTCTTGGTCACTTATGATAGCACGAGGTATTCCGAACCTGCAAAAAATATTGGACCTGACAAAATTTGCAACAACTCTAGAATCATTAGTCCTAGTGTGGATAGCTTCCACCCACTTTGAAACATAATCAACCGCAAGTAAAATATAGAGAAAACCAAAAGATACAGGGAAAGGACCCATAAAGTCAATTCCCCACACATCAAACACCTCACAGAAAAGCATAGGTTGCTGAGGCATTTCACTCTTACGAGTGATGGTTGTACCTGCTATCTGACACTCTTTACAAGTGCGGTAAATCTCATAAGCATCTTTAAAAATAGAGGGACAATAAAAACCTGAATCTAGGATTTTTCTTGCAGTCCTTTGTGGCCCAAAATGTCCTCCTACTTGAGAAGCATGAGAAAAATGCAAAATAGATTCAATCTCATAGTCGGGGACACATCTCCTAATTACCTGATCACTACCAAATTTCCAAAGATATGGATCATCCCAAACATAATATTTGGCATCACTCTTGAGTTTGTGAATTTGTGACCTAGTTGCACCCGTCTGAAAAACACCAAAGAATAAGATAATTGACAATATCAAGAAACCAAGGAGTTACCCCATGTAATCTGAAAAGGCTCGCTCATCGGGAAAGTCATCTCGAATGGGAGAGGGATCTTCATCCCTCTCTATTCTGCTCAAGTGATCAGCCACTAAATTCTCAGCTCCACTTTTATCTTTAATCTCCACACTAAACTCTTGGAGCAACAACATCCACCGAATCAGTCTCGGTTTTCCTTCTGGTTTCTTCAACAAGTACTTTAAAGCTGCATGGTCAGTGAAAACAATAACCTTGGAACCTAGCAAATATGATCTGAATTTATCAAGAGCAAAAACAATAGCTAGAAGTTCCTTTTCAGCAGTAGTGTAATTAGCCTGTGCAGAATCTAAAGTTCTAGAAAAGAGCGAATCTCGCGAACGCAAGATGGGTAAGGCAGTGTAGAAATCACCTCAATCTTAGAAGGATCTACTGAAATACCTTTTTCTGAAATAATATGCCCCAAAACAATTCCGTGTTCAACCATAAAATGACATTTTTCATAATTCAAAACAAGGTCAGTTTCAATGCATCTCTCCGAAACCAGATTCAAACTATTCAAGCATGCATCAAATGAAGAACCATAAACAGTAAAATCATCCATAAACACTTCCATGCAATTCTCAATATATTCAGTAAAAATACTAATCATGCATCTCTGGAATGTGCCAGGAGCAATGCAAAGACCAAATGGCATCCTCCTGTAAGCAAAAGTGCCGAAAGGGCACGTAAAAGTTGTCTTTTCTTGATCCTCTGGTGCAATGTGGATCTGAAAGTAACCTGAAAAACCATCAAGAAAACAATAGTGTGATTTACCAGCTAGCCGTTCAAGCATTTGATCGATGAATGGCAAAGGGAAGTGATCATTTCTAGTAGCCTGGTTCAATCTCATGTAATCAATACAAACTCTCCAGCTATTCTGAACTCTAGTGGGAACAAGTACATTGTTTTCATTTTTTACTACTGTGAGTCTAGATTTCTTAGGTACAACTTGCACTGGACTCACCCAATTACTGTCAGAGATAGGATATATGATACCCGCATGCAAGAGTTTTGTTACCTCCTTCTTCACAACATCAAGAATCAAGGGGTTAAGCCGCCTTTGGGGCTGCCTAACCGTTTTAGCCCCATCCTCCAACAGAATCCTATGCATACACCTGGATGGGCTAATACCTGGTATGTCGGTAAAGGTCCACCCGATCGCCTTCTTATGCTTCTTCAAAACCTGCAAGAGCTTAGTTTCTTGGTCAAAGTCAAGGTTAGAGGAAATTATAACCGAACGTTTTTCATTCCTCTCTAAATAAGCATATTTCAGATTTTCAGGAAGTGGCTTAAGCTCTAAGGAGGGTGGCTGCTCAATAGATGGTATGTTTGGGGCAGCCGTGCTGTCAAGAACTTCAGCTGAATAAACAGCTTCATTTACACTGTCACCCTGCAAGGCAGCATCGATCTCGGCACAAACAGCACAAAGGTCAGTGTTAGTACAATCAGCACATGAGTAAACATCATCAAAACCAGAAAAAGATGGAAAATCAGCAGCTGCAACCAAATCATAATAAGTGTCATCAACAATTTCAGAAAGCAACTCTATTTGAAAAACAGAATGCTCTTCCAAGGGATGCTTCATAGCATCGAAAATGTTGAATTTCGCAACAATGTCACCAAATTCCATGGACATGGTTCCATCGTCAACATCAATCTTTGTTTTCGCCGTTTTCATGAACGGTCTGCCCAGAATGATTGGTGATCTGCTTGAATTCGTTTCTCCTACCATGTCCAGAATGTAAAAATCAGCAGGGAAAATCAAGTCATTAACTTGAACAAGCACATCTTCTACTACTCCAATAGGGCGAGCATTGGTCCTGTTTGCAAACTGAATAGTAAGACCTGTATGCTGCAAAGGACCAACATCAAGATTGTTAAAAACAGAAGTAGGCATAACATTAATAGAAGCTCCTAAATCCAACATGTAATTATCGAATTTACTATCCCAATGGTACATGGAATAGCAAAAG
This sequence comes from Sophora flavescens, assembly GCA_030762895.1. NCBI lineage: Eukaryota > Viridiplantae > Streptophyta > Magnoliopsida > Fabales > Fabaceae > Sophora > Sophora flavescens. The sequence continues at coordinate 111,192,826 of CM061066.1, read as the reverse complement.
TTCCCGGATCCTTGCATTTCTGTGGCATTACATGATTGAGGGCTGAAACGGTAACCTTTTCAGGTGCAGGTTTGGGTTGAATGAGGGCTGAAACATTTCGTCCCAAATTGACTTTCTGATTTCCCTTCAACCTCCTCTTGTGTGTGCACAAATCCTTCAGAAACTTCGCGTATTTCGGAACCTGCTTAATCACATCAAGAAGCGGAATGTTTATCGCAACTTTTTCTGAATACATCCAGAATCTCTCTCTCTGTCTTCCTCATCAATATTTTTATTTTTCAGTACTCTTTGCGGGAAAGGAATTGGTGGCACATACTCTTTTTCAACCTCAATAACAACAGAAGGTTCAGGTGTTACCTCAACAATTTTTTTTATTTTTTTCAGGGGCTGGTTCTGCAATCTTCCCGGATCTCAAAGAAATTTTACTCACATTAGGATTAGGGACATTAGGATTATAGTTGGTTCGATCCTTGAGCTTGCTGCATGGCATTCATCGAAGTGGCAAGTTGTCCAATCTGTGTCTGCAAAGTATGAATACTAGAATCCGTTCGTTGCTGAAACTGGAGATTGTTTACAGCCATTTGCTTGACAAGGTCCTCTAGTGAAGGTCCGGAAGGTGCAGAGGTGGTCACTTGGGGAGAGTTCTATGGTGGTGTCAGAGGTAACATCAGTTGTTGTTGTTGTTGTGTGGATGAGTTTCCATACCGAAGGTTTGGATGGTTTCTCCAGTTGGGGTGGTACTTATTAGTGGAAAGGTTAGGAATGTTGTACCTGTTCTGATTGCTGCCTTGATTGTAAAGATTGGCTGCATATGCTTGAGGCAACTCAGCGATCGACTCATCTTTCAGAATGGGACATGTATCGGTCAGGTGTTCAGGAGAAGTACAAATACCACACAACCTTGATGTTGGAGCTTTATCTACTGCCAACTGTTTCACTAAAGAAGTAAGCTCATCAAGTCTGGTTTCAAGGGCTTTGTTGGAAGAAGAAACATGGATCTCATTCACACCCTTTGTTTCGACAGAATTGTTTCTAGTTGTGAACTGTTGGGAGTTGAGTGACATGTTCTCAATCAATGACTTGGCAAGTACAGGGGTCTTATCAACAAGTGCTCCCCCGCTAGCAGCATCTAAAATGTTTCTATCCATTGGTAGCAATCCCTCATAAAAGTACTGAATAAGCAGTTACTCGGAAATCTAGTGCTGAGGACAACTGGATACCAACTTCTTAAATCTCTCCCAGTACTCGGCCAATGATTCATTGCTTTGTCTAATACCACATATCTCTTTTCTGATTGATGCAGCTCTGGAGGCAGGGAAGTATCTCTCTAGGAAGACTTTCTTCAAATCATTCCAGGTTGAAACGAAATTCGGCTCAAGATAATACAACCAATCCTTCGCAACATCTTGAAGTGAGAATGGGAAGGCTCTCAGCTTGATATGGTCTTCTGTTATTCCTTCAGGTCTCAAAGGTGTAGAACAAACAACCTGGAATTCTTTCAGATGCTTATGCGGATCCTCACCTGCAAGACCACTAAACCTTGGCAACAAGTGTATTAAACCAGCTTTCAATTCAAAAGAAGCAACGACATCAACATATTCAATACATAAACCATTGTAATTAACATCAGGAGCAACAAGCTGTCTTAGTGTTCTTTGATCAGCCATGTTATCACTATTGGTTGGAGAACTAGTGCTAGCCTGAATTGCTCTACGGCGTGTGTGCAAGGTTCTCTCTATTTCAGGATCAAAATCAAACAGGTCAGAACAACCAGACCTAGTAGCCAGAATTAATTCAGCAATGCATCAACAAATCTGTTAATAACAACAAGAGTCCCCGGCAACGGCGCCAATTTGATCCACTGTCACACACGGGTCGAAAACGAATAATTAGAAAAAAACTGTAGTTAGGGAACGACAACTCGAGTATCGTATCTCAAGGACTCTTGGATTATTATTAACCTACAAATCGATTTGGGGGTGGGGGTGGGGGTGGGGGTGGGGGGGGGGGGGTGTAGGTTTAAGATTCAATTAAGAAAACAGTGCAAATAAGTGGTTATCAATAAGCTAGAACGATTAATCTACTGTTTCGGTTTCCCAACTATCATTGATTCATATAATTCACATGCCCTAAGCGGATTCTAATCCCTTTTCGAATGTAGCAGCAATTAAACAAGCGCAATTGACACTACGAGATATATATTCCTAATTTCCGAATTAAGCAGACGGATTAAAGCTATCGTGAATTAAGCAAAAACGATCAAACACACGCGGATTAAGCAAACCCGATCAAGGTAAAGGAACATATAATCATCGAAATTAATCAATACTTATTCTATATAACTTGAATTAAGAAAACAAGGCATATAGCATAATATTGAAAGGGATAAGCAATTTGATTGGGAATTATGGAACCTCAAGTGTCGGCGGAAACCGATTACAACAGACTAATCCCTGGTGATTAGTTGTCCATCACATACGTAATAAAAACTTTTGAAATCTGGTTTAATACACTTGTTGCCAAGGTTTAGTGGTCTTGCAGGTGAGGATCCACATAAGCATCTGAAAGAATTCCAGGTTGTTTGTTCTACACCTTTGAGACCTGAAGGAATAACAGAAGACCATATCAAGCTGAGAGCCTTCCCATTCTCACTTCAAGGTGCTGCGAAGGATTGGTTGTATTATCTTGAGCCGAATTCCGTTTCAACCTGGAATGATTTAAAGAAAGTCTTCCTAGAGAGATACTTCCCTGCCTCCAGAGTTGAATCAATCAGAAAAGAGATATGTGGTATTAGACAAAGCAATGAATCATTGGCCGAGTACTGGGAGAGATTTAAGAAGTTGGTGTCCAGTTGTCCTCAGCACCAGATTTCCGAACAACTGCTTATTCAGTACTTTTATGAGGGATTGCTACCAATGGATAGAAACATTTTAGATGCTGCTAGCGGGGGAGCACTTGTTGATAAGACCCCAGCTGCTGCCAAGTCATTGATTGAGAACATGTCACTCAACTCCCAACAGTTCGCAACTAGAAACAACTGTCGAAACAAAGGGTGTGAATGAGATCCATGTTTCTTCTTCCCCTTGAAACCAGACTTGATGAGCTTACTTCTTTAGTGAAACAGTTGGCAGTGGATAAAGCTCCAACAGCAAGGTTGTGTGGTATTTGTACTTCTCCTGAACACCTGACCGATACATGTCCCATTCTGAAAGATGAGTCGGTCGCTGAGTTGCCTCAAGCATACGCAGCCAATCTTTACAATCAAGGCAGCAATCAGAACAGGTACAACATTCATGACCTTTCCACTAATAAGTACCACCCCAGCTGGAGAAACCATCCAAACCTTCGGTATGGAAACTCATCCACACAACAACAACAACTAATGTTACCGCTGACACCACCACAGAACTCTCCCCAAGTGACCACCTCTGCACCTTCCGGACCTTCACTAGAGGACTTTGTCAATTAAATGGCTGTAAACAATCTCCAGTTTCAGCAACGAACGGATTCTAGTATTCATACTTTGCAGACACAGATTGGACAGCTTGCCATTTCGATGAATGCCATGCAGCAAGCTCAAGGATCGAACCAACTACCTGCCCAAACAGTAGTGAATCCTAATGTCCCTAATCCTAATGTGAGTGCAATTTCTTTGAGATCCGGGAAGATTGCAGAACCAGCCCCCAAAAAATTAAAAAAATTGTTGAGGTAACACCGAACCTTCTTGTTATTGAGGCTGAAAAAGAGTATGTGCCACCAATTCCTTTCCCGCAAAGAGTACTGAAAAATAAAAATATTGATGAGGAAGACAAAGAGAGAGAGATTCTGGATGTATTCAGAAAAGTGGCGGTAAACATTCCGCTTCTTGATGTGATTAAGCGGAGTTCGAAATACGCGAAGTTTACGAAGGATTTGTGCACACACAAGAGGAGGTTGAAGGGAAATGAGAAAGTCAATTTGGGACGAAATGTTTCAGGCCTCATTCAACCCAAACCTGCACCTGAAAAGGTTACTGCTTTCAGCCCTCAATCGAGCAATGCCACAGAAATGCAAGGATCCGGGAACTTTTGCTATTCCATGTATCATTGGGGATAGTAAATTCGATAATTGCATGTTGGATTTAGGAGCTTCTATTAATGTTATGCCTACTTCTGTTTTTAACAATCTTGATCTTGGTCCTTTGCAGCATACAGGTCTTACTATTCAGTTGGCAAACAGGACCAATGCTCGCCCCATTGGAGTAGTAGAAGATGTGCTTGTTCAAGTTAATGACTTGATTTTCCCTGCTGATTTTTACATTCTGGACATGGCAGGAGAAACGAATTCAAGCAGATCACCAATCATTCTAGGCAGACCGTTCATGAAAACGGCGAAAATAAAGATTGATGTTGACGATGGAACCATGTCCATGGAATTTGGTGACATTGTTGCGAAATTCAACTCTTTCGATGCTATGAAGCATCCCTTGGAAGAGCATTATGTTTTTCAAATAGAGTTGCTTTCTGAAATTGTTGATGACACTTATTATGATTTGGTTGCCGCTGCTGATTTTCCATCTTTTTCTGGTTTTGATGATGTTTACTCATGTGCTGATTGTACTAACACTGACCTTTGTGATGTTTTTGCTGAGATTGATGCTGCCTTGCAGGGTGACAGTGTAAATGAAGCTGTTTATTCAGCTGAAGTTCTTGACATCACGGCTGCCCCAAACATACCATCTATTGAGCAGCCACCCTCCTTAGAGCTTAAGCCACTTCTTGAAAATCTGAAATATGCTTATTTAGAGAGGAATGAAAAACTTCCGGTTATAATTTCCTCTAACCTTGACTTTGATCAAGAAACTAAGCTCTTGCAGGTTTTGAAGAAGCATAAGAAGGCGATTGGGTGGACCTTGACCGACATACCAGGTATTAGCCCATCCAGGTGTATGCATAGGATTCTGTTGGAGGATGGGGCTAAAACGGTTAGGCAGCCCCAAAGGCGGCTTAACCCCTTAATTCTTGATGTTGTGAAGAAGGAGGTAACAAAACTCTTGCATGCGGGTATCATATATCCTATCTCTGACAGTAATTGGGTGAGTCCAGTGCAAGTTGTACCTAAGAAATCTAGACTCACAATGGTAAAAAATGAAAACAATGAACTTGTTCCCACTAGAGTTTAGAATAGATGGAGAGTTTGTATTGATTACATGAGATTGAACCAGGCTACTAGAAAGGATCACTTCCCTTTGCCATTCATCGATCAAATACTTGAACGGCTAGCTGGTAAATCACACTATTGTTTTCTTGATGGTTTTTCAGGTTACTTTCAGATCCACATTGCACCAGAGGATCAAGAAAAGACAACTTTTACGTGCCCTTTCGACACTTTTGCTTACAGGATGATGCCATTTGGTCTTTGCAATGCTCCTGGCACATTCCAGAGATGCATGATTAGTATTTTTACTGAATATATTGAGAATTGCATGGAAGTGTTTATGGATGATTTTACTGTTTATGGTTCTTCATTTGATGCATGCTTGAATAGTTTGAATCTGGTTTCGGAGAGATGCATTGAAACTGACCTTGTTTTGAACTATGAAAAATGTCATTTTATGGTTGAACAGGGAATTGTTTTGGGGCATATTATTTCAGAAAAAGGTATTTCAGTAGATCCTGCTAAGATTGAGGTGATTTCTACACTGCCTTACCCATCTTGCGTTCGCGAGATTCGCTCTTTTCTTGGTCATGCAGGTTTTTACAAGCGCTTCATAAAGGATTTTAGCAAGATAGCTCTTCCTCTGTCAAACTTGTTGAAGAATGATGTCATTTTCAACTTTGATGACAACTGCAAAAAGGCGTTTGATTTCTTGAAGAAAGCATTGACCTCTACTCCCATCATTCAGCCTCCTGACTGGACCCTCCCTTTTGAGATTATGTGTGATGTCTCTAACTATGCCGTGGGGGCGGTCCTTGTACAAAGGGTGGACAAGGCTGCCCATGTTATTTATTATGCTTCTAGAACTTTAGATTCTGCACAGGCTAATTACACTACTGCTGAAAAGGAACTTCTAGCTATTGTTTTTGCTCTTGATAAATTCAGATCATATCTGCTAGGTTCCAAGGTTATTGTTTTCACTGACCACGCAGTTTTAAAGTACTTGTTGAAGAAACCAGAAGCAAAACCGAGATTGATTCGGCGGATGTTGTTGCTTAAAGAGTTTAGTGTGGAGATTAAAGATAAAAGTGGAGCTGAGAATTTAGTGGCTGATCACTTGAGCAGAATAGAGAGGGATGAAGATCCTTCTCCCATTCAGGATGACTTTCCTGATGAGCAGCTTTTACAGTTACATGGAGTAACTCCTTGGTTTGCTGATATTGTCAATTATCTTGTTGCTGGTGTTTTTCCGACAGGTGCAACTAGGTCACAAATTCACAAACTCAAGAGTGATGCCAAATATTATGTTTGGGATGATCCATATCTTTGGAAATTTGGTAGTGATTAGGTAATTAGGATATGTGTCCCCGACTATGAGATTGAATCTATTTTGCATTTTTCTCATGCTTCTCAAGTAGGAGGACATTTGGGCCACAAAGGACTGCAAGAAAAATCCTAGATTCAGGTTTTTATTGTCCCACTATTTTTAAAGATTCTTATGAGATTTACCGCACTTGTAAAGAGTGTCAGATAGCAGGTACAGCCATCACTCGTAAGAGTGAAATGCCTCAGCAACCTATGCTTTTCTGTGAGGTGTTTGATGTGTGGGGAATTGACTTTATGGGTCCTTTCCCTGCATTTTTTGGTTTTCTCTATATTTTACTTGCGGTTGATTATGTTTCAAAGTGGGTGGAAGCTATCCCCACTAGGACTAATGATTCTAGAGTTGTTGCAAATTTTGTTAGGTCCAATATTTTTTGCAGGTTCGGAATACCTCGGGCTATCATAAGTGACCAAGGCACTCATTTATGTAACCGCACCATGGAAGCTTTACTCCGAAAGTATGGAGTTGTGCACAGGGTCTCTACTGCATATCATCCCCAAACTAATGGGCAGGCTGAGATCTCAAACAGAGAAATCAAACAGACCTTAGAGAAAGTGGTGCAGCCAAATAGGAAGGACTGGAGCCGCCGTCTAGAAGACGCGCTTTGGGCTCAAAGAACAGCCTTCAAGACACCAATAGGGATGTCTCCCTATAGACTTGTGTTCGGTAAGGCATGTCATCTTCCTGTAGAAATTGAGCACCGTGCTTATTGGGCGGTCAAAAGTTGTAATTTGGAAATGCAAAAAGCAGGCATCGAAAGAAAACTCCAATTACAGCAGCTTGAAGAGATTAGGTTAGAAGCCTATGAAAGCTCTCAAATTTATAAAGAGAAAACTAAGCACTTCCATGATAAGATGATTTCTAGGAAGGAATTCTCTGTGGGCCAACATGTTTTATTGTTTAACTCCCGCCTAAAAGTGATGGCTGGGAAACTTCGATCCAAGTGGATTGGCCCATTTATTGTTACTGATGTTTTCCTCATGGTGCGGTAGAAATAAAAAGTGCAGGTAGCAACAAGGTTTTTAAGGTTAACGGGCAGCGCTTGAAGCTATTCCATGAGAGCTCGGTGCCTGAAGATGCAACCGTAGAAGAGCTTTCCTTGGAAGAGCCCACCTACACTACAACTTGATCAGGCAGCACCTTCTCCTTTCCCCCACTCTTATTTTATATTTATGTTCTTTCATTGAGGACAATGTATGCCTTAAGTGTGGGGGAGGGAACCAATTGCTTTGTTTTTGCTTTGTTTTCCTTGTTTGTGTTGCTTTGTGTCGTATGTGTGTGAGTCTTATGTCGGTAAGCTTGAATGGATTTTATTAAATTTTGCATAGATGTATTTCATGATATATGTTGACTATTGATGATTTCCCCCTGAAAAATTGAAAAATTGAACTTTGAGAAATTTTATTGTGATTGCTTAATTTATGACGAGTTTGGAGTGAAGGGGTGCACACACTAGGAATTGTATCTCGGTCAAACAATTTGCAAAAATGTCCAGGTGAGGAATTTGAGCCTCCAACATTGTTTTTAATTGTGTGAATCGCTTTTAAGCTGCACTTTCCCGAATTTGCTTGAATCTCTTCATGGTTTGCATGTTTATATGGTTGCATCAAATAATTTAGGCAATTTTCTTTGAAATAACTACTTGGCCTAAAGAGAACCGTCCCTAATGCATTTTCCCTAGTTAGTCACATTGAGCCTAATAAGCCTATTGTTTCTTGATGACCTTAAGTAATAAGCCAAAAAAAAAAAAATCATGAAAAACCATGTTAACCCAATCTTAGGATTTGTAAAGCATGGAAGCTTAGCAAGAGAAGGGTTGTAAGAAAGTAAGTTTGGGGTGGCTACAAGGTTTGATATGTCATTCTGGGTTGAGAAAAAGAAAAATAAAGGTTGAAGCCAAAGGCAAAAAGAAAAAAAAATAAGAAAAGAAAAAAAAAATTTGCCAAAAGAAAAGGGGCAAAATAAAAGGGTGTCAAAGGAAAAAGGTTGTAACCACCCAAAGCGTTAAAAAGAAAAATGGAAAAAGGAATTAGAGTGAAAATAAGGGTGTATAAAGCTCCATGCTCTCTTAATTCCTAGGGATGTAAAGCCTAGTACCTTTGAATAATCCTATCTTTAGCCAGACCCCATTACAACCTTTAAAAGCCCTTTTGATGTTGCATACATGTTTTCGTGGGAACTATCTTGAGATGGAAATCAAATTCATGGGAAGTGCTCTTGAAATGTGAAATTGAGTGAAAAGTTGATAGCCTAGACAAATTGAGCGAATGAGTGAAACATTAAATGTCCTTGTGAGGAAGGCAATTGTTTGAAATTGGTGATCTCCCTTTTGTGTGTAACTTGGATCCTCAACTCAGATTACTGATTGCATGAATGATGGAATTCTCAATTGTTTAAAGTAAATGAATATGGGGATTACATTGTTGCAAAGGGGGAAAACATTGAAGAAAAATTGTTTTGTTAAAATTGCATGAATTTTGTGCGAAATTGGTTGAATCCTTTAAGCTTGCCAAGTTTGAGTCTTTTTGAGTTTTAGTTTGCTTGGGGACAAGCAAAGTTTAAGTTTGGGGTATTTTGATAAGCATCTGGCTCGTCTAGTTTTATAACAAGTAAGACCATGATTTTTGTGCTAATTATTCGAGTTTAATCTCGTTTTCGCCCAAATTTGGATTTAACTGTCCTCAAGTAACATTTTGAGTCTCTTAAGTAGTTTTAGGATATTTTATTTAATTTTGAGTCAAATAAAGCATTTACTGCAATTTAGTATTTTCAGGTTAATGAGAGGGGCAAAAAGGGAATGACACTTAAAGCAGAAGCCATCACGCCCAGGCCGTGACACTGGTCACGGCCGTGATGAGCTACCCATGAAGACGAGAAAGCATCACAGCCCAGTCGTGATACCCATCACGGGCATGATGAGAAGACCCTGAAGATCAGAAAGCATCACGGCCCAACCGTGATACCCATCACGGGCGTGATAAGAAGACCCTGAAGATCAGAGAGCATCACGGCCTAGCCGTGATGGAGGTCTCGGCCGTGACAGATCAGCACCCATGGACAAAATTGACCACGACATCACGGCCGTGACAGACATCACGACCGTGACAGACTAGAATTTGAATGCGCGCCCTTGGCAGAACACGTCACGGCCTGGCCGTGATGGCCATCTCGGTCGTGACGCGCACCTGATCTATAAAAAGGCACCAGGGCAGACAGAAAAGAGGGACAATTTTCACTATTTACGAACTATTTCAAAAGTTTTTATTACGTTTGTGATGGAGAACTAATCACCAGGGATTAGTCTGCTGTAATCGGATTCTGCCGACACTTGAGGTTCCATAATTCCCAATCAAATTGCTTATCCCTTTCAATATTATGCTATATGCCTTGTTTGCTTAATTCAAGTTATATAGAATAAGTATTGATTAATTTCGATGATTATATGTTCCTTTACCTTGATCGCGTTTGCTTAATCCACATGTGTTTGATCGTGTTTGCTTAATTCACGATAGCTTTAATCCGTCTGCTTAATTTGGAAATTAGGAATATATATCTCGTAGTGTCAATTGCGCTTGTTTAATTGCTGCTACATTCGAAAAGGGATTAGAATCCGCTTAGGGCATGGGAATTATATGAATCAATGATAGTTGGGAAACTGAAACAGTAGATTAATCGTTCTAGCTTATTGATAATCACTTATTTGCACTGTTTTGTTAATCGAATCTTAAACCTAAACCCCCCCACCCCTCCACCCCCAAAATCGATTTGTAGGTTAATAATAATCCAAGAGTCCTTGAGATATGATACTCGAGTTGTCATTCCCTAACTACAGTTTTTTTTCTAATTACTCGTTTTTGACCCGTGTGCGACAGCGGATCACTAGCTAATGGATATAAAATAAATAAATCTGTTAAGGGTATTTATAGTAAATTCCATGGAGGAAAAGGGGTCATGATTTGTTTATATGTTGATGATATATTAATATTTGTTACTGATCTAGATTAAGTTGAAGAAACTGAGAGGTTCTTATCTAGAAATTTTGACATGAAAGGCTTAGGGGTAGCTGATGTGATTATAGGAATTAGAATAATAAGAGATGGTGAGAATGTAGGTTTACCCTAATCTCACTATGTAGAAATGGTAAAGAAATTTAATCATTTTGATTGTCAACCTATCACTACTACCTATGATCATAGCATTACTTTAGTACCAAACAAAGGTAGTCTAGTAGCACAACTTGAATACTCAAAAGTAATTGGATATTTAATATATGCTATGACATGTACCCAGTCAAACATTGCATATGTTGTAGGGAGACTAAGTAGGTATACAGGTAATCCAAACAAAGACCATTGGCATGTTGTCCGAAGAGTATTGAAATATTCGAGGGGGGACAATGAATTATAGTTTAAACTATAATGGTTATCCTTCGGTATTAGAAGGATACACATATGCCAATTGGGTGAATTATACAGAAGACCATGCTTTAGCAAGCGGTTAGATCTTAGCACTTGGTGGGGGTGTTATTTCTCGGGGATCCAAGAAACAAACTTACATTGCCAATTCCACCATAGCTGCAGAATTCATAGTATTGAAAGCAGGTAACAAATACATTGAATGACTTAGAAACTTTTTGTGTGAGATACCAATTTTAATAGCGCCAGTATCTATACAATGGGATAGTATTCAACACTATCAAGGGTAAATATTCAGGTTCATAATGGAAAGTCCAGGAACATTGGGTTGAGACATAGTTATGTCAAGGAACTATTTGCAAATGGAGTAATATCCAGGGTCTTTATAAGACGGAAAGAAATCTTGCATCCTTTGACGAAAGGACTGACAAGTGATATAATGTGGAAAACAACATTAGGGGTGAGACAAGCCCATATCTGAATGATCACCAATGGTGGAAACCCAACTCACACTTGAGTAGCATCAAGTCTTGAGTTCAATGGGCCAAAGTACACTATCAGAGTGATTGCAAGTACTTGACGAATAGATATATCCCAAGGTTTAAAAGTACTTGGATACCATAAGGACATAAAAGGAAAAGGGTGAGTTTTTGTTCTTAATGAACCTATAGCATATATGTGCTGAGGTGCCCAACTTATGGGGGTGCTTTTGGTAAAGTCCACCTATATGAGAGTGAAGTGAGGCCGCTTCTTGGAGTTAAAGGGCTTGACTATGTAAGATCTCATGAAAAGGATACACGACACAAGGCCTTACCAAATATGTCACACTAACACGTCGTTCAATGGTACCAAGATTTCATGTGTAAGTCATGCACGCTTGTTCTAATGAATATTTGGTTCAAAGCTTGTCTACCACTTTATTCGGGGATGAGTGAAACCCATGGCTTACTAAGCAAAGGTTCAAATCTCCAAGATACCTTTGTCTGAAAGCATGCGATTTCCGGAATAATGAGATTTGGGTTTATTTTCAAAATGGTGGGGGATTGTGAGGGATTTCCAAAATACAAGTTGGAAGGTTGGGCAGAAGTTAACATTATATACATTTAACGGTTGTTTACTTGTATCAAATGATGCGTTGGTTCAGTGGTAGGATGTTGGCATAGTGTCCTATTTTGACACGATTTGATTCTCACCTGTTGAGTTTTGAACATTTTATGAGCGTTTTATTAAAATTGGGAATAAAAGGAGACTGACGCCCAATGGGTTTCGAACCCGAGACCAGGAGGTGGGAAGCATGAGCGCTAACCACCAAGTTACCACATAAGATGTTTATAATGTTTCTGTTTGATATTGAAATATCATGTTCAGACGCATTGCCTCATTCAATCTCTTAGAGAGTTGTTTTCCTTCACCAAGGGGCATAAGTTGATCTATAAATAGAACCACTCTGCATAGAGGAAAGGGATCCGAATTTGGATTAGCCTTCTCCATTCCAAATCACTTCCTTTCTTCCCTTAATGCACAGAGAGAATTAAGGAAACTATTATTCTGTAAAATGTCATTCAAGATACGCTTGGTTTAGGGTGTGCAAACCAAACCAAGGCTCTCCATTATATCCTGAAGGGGATTCACCGGTTACACCTGTTGCATCTAATCTACGATGAGAGATTGGTGGGGACGAATAGAACCTAAAGCCTAGTGTTCTTATACGCCTTGGAGAGTGCGCATATCACTTGTTCTTCTCTTCTTTGTTGCAGACCAGACCCCATTTTCTAACAGATTCTCCGAAAACATGGAGCTCACTGCATTGAATGAGTCATCAAAAGCATTCACAACATCTACGGAACCATTTGTCAAGCCTTGAATTTGTTGAGGTTGGTAAATTAGGTGAGCCTGAGATCCATAAGAGTAACCATAGTTGTGTTGTGGTCCCTGTGAAACAGAGTCCTTAGATTCCTGCTTCCATGTCTTACCTCCTCCAAACTCATGCAAAGGTTCTGAATTGCTCGAGCTTGTTGGATCCAATCAACTTGGCTAACATGATTTCCATTTCTAAGCTTGTGGAGGGAGGATAACGCTAATGATCTTACTTCTGATAGCTTCCTCATTGACATAGCCATGGTTGTTAATCACAAGGCTTGTAAGCAATGAAGTTCGAGACGAACGATACCTCAATAGTTCTGGTGATAATGTTGTTGTAGATGACCAACATTTGAATCCATTTTTGGGTTTCTCCTTCGCTCCCCTTCAGAGTACTTGAGAGCATGACTATACACAACACTCTTTATCTTCATAATCACCTAAAAATCCCAAAAAAGAAAAATGAGAAAAAGAAATGGTTAGCTATATATTTCCTTTATTTAATTAATTAGCTAAGTTTCTTTGAATGGAAATTTAAACATTGGCAGTGTAGTATCTTGGCAACTATGATAACCTCAAAAAGTTAACATGCAAAGGGAAGTGCAAATTCTATCTTCAACAAAAATTCAAAGCACCAACTCCTGCCAAGAGTCAAAAGGAAAAAAGTATTAATAAAACACAATGAAAAACATTATTTCAGTTCATAATCTTTCTTGGTTTCAATTCCTGCTAAAAAAAACTAAAGTTAGCAAATTGGAAGAGAATAAAGTGCATACTTACAACTCAATATTTAGCACATTTGGGTCCAAGGTTTAGGTCCTCCAGCTCCTAGATTATGGATCTTAGCTAAAATTCAGATACAGAATTAAGAAGAGTTGTGGGGAGGAAAGGCAAGATTGTTTTCTTGCCTTTTGAGACATTTATATAGTATGTTGTTCAATGATCAACCTTATATTTCCGAAATATAACAATAATACTTTGATGACATGAAGTGGCCCATGTTAACATTTTGTCTTCATTTTCTCCCCGTTGACAAAACCAACCCCATAGAATTGTTGAAGCACTCACTGCCTCCACACAGATCAGACACATTCACAGAAGTAACACTTGAATTGAAGAGAAAGGTACATAACTTGAGGCATAGTTCTGTTTGGAATATTTTTTTATGAAAAATGTGATACACTTTACTTATCACTAACTCATAGGCTCTATATATACACTTGGCACATAACCCTAAAACTCACAGATGAAAACAAGTATTAACTACTAACTAACAATTCTAAATTATTCATATTATAAATATTCAAATCATCATTCAAATGATATTATATGAGTTGAGCGTTGCAGGGCACTCACTGCCTCCACACAGATCAGACACATTCACAGAAGTAACACTTGAATTGAAGATAAAGGTACATAACTTGAGGCATAGTTCTGTTTGGAATATTTTTTATGAAAAATGTGATACACTTTACTTATCAGTAACTCATAGGCTCTATATATACACTTGGCACATAACCCTAAAACTCACAGATGAAAACAAGTATTAACTACTAACTAACAATTCTAAATTATTCATATTATAAATATTCAAATCATCATTCAAATTATATTATATGAGTTGAGCATTGCAGGGATCCTGAAATATTCATAGTTTCAACAGTTTTTTTTAGCTGTTAAATTTTAAGGATTTTAAATTTTGGAGTCAATTCATATACCAAATGGGATAAACAACATAAATTAAGGAGACCATAATTTTAAAAAATGGATGCATAGTTCAAATTTTAAAGTGGACGCAGGACCAATAAATTTCAAATAGTATTTTAGTAAGAAAAAGAAAGAGCATTGAAAGTTAATAATTTAATGGGGTTGATTTGACTTACAGATGAGTCGGATTTTTAAATTGATTTTTTGTTTGGATTTGTTAACTTGCCATTGTTCCAATCACCATGTTGTTGCTGCTCTTGTAAGTCATTATGTGTTTCAGAAATTTTGAATTGCCCTTCATTCGGAATTTGATTCATTTCCCATGCACATGTTTGCTGAGGTTGACAATAAAAGTAAAAACAACCATCATTTACGTCATAGAAAATAAAAGAAATATTTTTTTTTCTCAGTGTTAGTTACACGTAAACAAACAAAAGATATCAATATTTATCTCATGACAACCATAACTAAATGAAGTGTGCTGCAGAGATAGGGAAATGAAATCTAATCATATTTATGTGTTTTTTATGAACACTTGCAGGCCCATTTGATCTGGTAAACAAAGTTTTCCATAGAGTCATAGACTATGATATACATTAGAGAGATCAAAGAATTTTATGAAATATATTTCAGAGGTAGACTTCTCATGGAAAATTATATCTAAAGTGTAGCATTTGGCATATAAATTCCATTCCTTTTACTGGATAATCTAATACCCTTCCATGTATGTTTGTTTTCATGGATGTGTTTGTATACATCACTGACTAATCACAAACACCGTATCTACTTGACTATTTTTGGAGCAAAGCATTTTATAGTGAAGAGCATGCTTCAGAGTCAAGGATAACGTGCTTTGAACTTGAGAACTCACAAAGCCTACCTTTCTGTGAGAAGATTATCACAGCAACTTGTGCGTCACAGAGAACATTTCATAAGTCCATTTGTATGCTTTGAAAACTCACTTGACTGCTTGTTGCATTCTCATTTTTTTTCATTAAATCTTCCCCTCACCATGTCCTACACAACACCAAAAGGTAATAAACAGAAAATAGTTAAAATTCTATAATTTATAAAACTAAACTGGAGACAATTTTCTTGTTTCAACTCATAATCCATACAATTCAATTGTTTCTATTTTGATTTCCAAGCCCGTGTGCGCCACCGTGCCGCACTGTTTAATGTTGTCGGTGGATGCTAGCGGTGGCGATGGCGACGAAGCACGGTGTAGGATGTAACGTTGGTGGAGGACACCGATGGCGGCCGCCGCCAGGAACAATAGATCCTCCATCGCCACCTTGGCCCTTCACTTGCACGGTTGGTTAAGGCTGAGAGAAGGAGCCGAAGCAGCGGCGGTTCTGTTTTGTTATGGTGGTCTTATGTTCTGGGAGAGACAGCGCCTTGCGGTAGGGACGCCACGGTGGTTAAGAGAGAAAGGGGCATCTGCTGGAGTGGTGGCTGGGTTTGGAGGAAGAGGTGAAGGTAAAGTGATTTCGGAAGCATGGGCGGTCGAGCAGTGGAGACAAATTGCAAGGTTTTTTTTTTTCCCAAGGGCCGAGAAACAGTAGCCACGTAGGACTGAATGATGATGTGGAACAAAGTGTAAGAGGTGCAAAACAGTAAGCTAGGGGTGTTCGCGGATTGGATTTGATCGGTTTTGAGCAAAAAAGTCATCCGATCCAATGATAAAAACAACATGTGGTTTGGATTGGATCGGTTTGCTTCCTTCAAAAAATCCGATCCGATCCGATCCAATCAAATGCGGTTTGGATTGGATTGGATAATTCGGTTTTTATCGATACATATTTACATAGTTATTTACATCAAAGAACGTCCAATATTTCGGTTCGATTTGGATTTGATTGAGTATTTAAAGAGTCATATGAATTTGTTACTTATTTAAAATAAAAATGATTTTAAAATATTATATTGACAATTTCTAATAAGTGTTTTAATGGGATATACATGAATTGATATGCACTCTCGTATGTAAAGATATTTTACACTATAAACTAATTATAAATTGTTAAATCATTATAAATGTTTGATTATTGTCCTAAATATATTAAAAGTTACTCATAACATGATTTATAATTGGTTAATAGTATAAAAGTTTTTACACTAACATTACATTTACATACCAATTAAATTCTCTAATATAAGGACTAGTTGATAACTTATAAAAATATAAAGAGTAATAATTACTTTTATAATATAAAGATCAAATTATTTTCATTGAACTAAATAATTTCGGTTCGGTTTGGATTGGATCGGTTTTACATATAGGATCCGAAATCCGATCCAATCCAATGAAAAATTTCGGTTTTTTTCGGTTTGCGGTTTTTTCGGTTTTCGGTTATTTCGGTTGTCGGTTTTTCGGTTCGGTTAGTGCGGTTGGCATTGGATTGGATCGGTTGATGAACACCCCTACAGTAAGCTGAGATGTCATTGGGAGATTCTGAGGGTGAGTTTTAAAATATTATAATAGATTAGGTCATCAGATTATGGCATGTAATTATCACTTGTTATTATGCTTATCAAGCTGCTGTAAACACTCTCCATTTTCTTTAAATAAACATTAAGACTAAACCCCCAATTTGGTCCCTGAGAAAAACACTCTGAAATAGTCCTAACCAAAAAAACTATCAGTTGGTCCTTAAGAATGTGTTTCGGGATTATTCCTTCTATTTTGTTGTGTTTCTATCATGTGTAGTGCATGTTAATAGGGACTAATTTGGCTCACGGTCATGTTTCTTAGGGACTTTTGGTATCACTTAAAAATTGTTGGGACTAATTTGGGGACTAATGTCGGTAAACTAGTTTTTTTGGTTGGGACTATTTGACCAGTTTTTTTGGCAAATAGTCAAACATTAATTTTTCATCAATAACACTTGGACATAATCTCTCTTTAACCGTTTTTATTTATAAAAAATGCTAATTGGTTATTCACGATGGTATTACCCTCATGATCTGATTATACTTTTAGTTCTTGAAAGTACCTTTGTTGGTAGTGATTGATGTAATCAATGTTTTCAAAATCGGACCGGTCATCGAATCAGTGAAGTCATCAATTTAAGGTTTAGTGGTTGATTGAATCGTGATTGAACCAGTATTAATTAAATAATAATATTATAAATTTTTTAATATATATATATATATATATATATATATATATATATATATATATTGGTTGATTAGGAGATAATTGTAATTGTAAATTTACAATTAATGTTATCTCTAAAGAAGCAAAAGTCCTCCTTGATTTGATTGGTCAAATCGAGGACCCACAAGTTAAATTAGTTATGCTAGAAAAATATAAAGAATTAGAATCGCAAGAAGTTGAAAAACAAGAATTTAAAGATTATAGTTTAAAAGAAATTCTGAACCCTCAAAATGTTTTAGAATCCTCTTTTAGTCGAGAACCTTTAAGTCTTTCTTTTTTGTATAAAGAAATAAAAGTTTTAAAATCAGAAATTACTGATTTAAAACATAAAACTAAAATTTTGGAACAAAATTTTTCCAAAAACCCCGGGAAAGGTAAAGGAACTCTGTCTGCCTCATCCTCTTCCCAAAGTTTTAAAAATGATAATCCTGAGTTCAGTGAAGAAGTTAATTTCTTCTTGAGAATCAAAATTTTACAGCAAAAATGGTATGTGAAAGTAAATTTGAAACTTAATAATTCTTTTCACAAACCATTTGTTGCTCTTGTCGATTCAGGAGCAGACCTTAACTGTATTCAAGAAGGTCTGATCCCTACTCAATATTATCAGAAAACTATTCAAAAATTATATACTGCAAATAATGAAAAACTTCAAGTTAAATACAAACTTGAGGAAGCAAGTATTTGCAATAATGGAGTTTGTTTTAAAAACTCTTTTTTACTTGTAAAAAATATGTCAGAACAAATAATTTTAGGAACTCCTTTTATAACTCAGTCATATCCTTTTGGAGTTTCTGAAAATGGTCTTACAACAAAAAGAAATAATCAAGATATTCTTCTTGAATTTTTAAACCCTGTTAAATCAAAAGATTTAAATATCATAAATGAAAATCTTGAAGAAACAAATTTCCTTTCTATAATAAATGGAAAACAAAGTCAGATCAGTTTTCTTCAAAAAGAAATTCTTTATCAGAAAATAGAAAAACAACTTCAAGATCCTATTATAAAAGAGAAAATAAATTCTTTACAAAAAGAATTTGAAACTGAAGTCTGTTCTATTATTCCAAATGCTTTTTGGAATAGAAAAGTTCATACGGTATCTTTACCATATGAAAAGGACTTCGATGAAAGAATCATTCCAACTAAAGCTCGACCTATTCAAATGAATAGTGAAACTTTAGAATTTTGTAAAAAAGATATACAAGATCTTTTGAATAAAAAATTAATTAGGCCAAGCAAATCCCCTTGGAGTTGCACTGCCTTCTATGTTAATAATAATTCTGAAATTGAACGTGGCGAACCAAGAATGGTTATAAATTATAAACCATTAAATAAAGCTTTACAATGGATTCGCTATCATGTTCCTAATAAAAAAGATCTTATCAAAAGACTGCATGATGCAGTGATTTTTTCAAAATTTGATTTAAAATCAGGTTATTACCAAATAGCCTTAAAAGAAGAAGATAAATACAAAACTGCTTTCACCGTTCCTCTGGGACATTACGAATGGAATGTAATGCCTTTAGGATTAAAAAATGCACCATCAGAATTTGAAAATATAATGGATGAAATATTAAAGCCTCATTCTGAGTTTGCTTTAATATACATCGAGGATATTTTAATATTTTCCCATTCATTGGAGCAACATTTTAAACATTTAAATATTTTCAAAGAAACTATAAAAAGAAATGGCATGGCTCTTTCAGCCAAGAAAACAAAATTGTGTTTGACAAAAATGAGATTTTTGGGCCATGAAATTTTTCAAGGCACAATAACTCCAATCAGCAGAAGCATTGCCTTTGCTGATAATTTTCCAAATGAATTAAAAGATAAAACCCAACTTCAAAGATTTTTGGGTTGTTTAAATTATGTGTCAGAATTTATCCCCAACATTAGAATAAAATGCAAGCCCCTATATTCTAGACTTAGAAAGACCAAAAATCCTAAACCTTGGTCAGATGAGTTGTCTAAGTTAGTGGCTGATATTAAAAGGGATGTCAAGTCTTTACCGTGTCTTGGTATTCCTCATCCCGATGCTAGTCTTATTGTTCAGACTGATGCATCAGAAAAAGGATATGGTGGCATCCTGCTACAGATCCTTCCAGAGTCAAAAATTGAACAGATTGTGCGCTACCACTCTGGTCTTTGGATCTCTTCACAGGAAAAATATAGTACTATTAAAAAGGAGATTTTGTCCATAGTACTATGTATCACAAAATTTCAAGATGATTTATTTAATAAAAAGTTTTTATTACGAATAGATTGCAAAGCTGCCAAAGATGTTTTGGAAAAAGATGTTAAAAATCTAGTTTCTAAACATATTTTTGCCAGATGGCAAAGTCTTTTGAGTTGCTTTGATTTTAAAATAGAATTTTTAAAAGGTGAAAATAATTTTATCCCTGATTATCTAACCAGGGAATTTTTGCAGGTTTCATTAAAATAATGGCGAGCAAGGCCCGAGGTGGGTCGATCGAGGGTGGGGCATCCCTTCCTATTCAAAATCAAAACCATTAACTTTGGATACTTTTGCACCTAGTGCATCTCAAATTGCAAAATCCCGAATACCGGCCCAGCCCACTACAAAAAACCAAATTGAAATTTCCAATAAATTTACCCCTTTGGGTAAACCCCAAAATATACCACCAAAAAGCCCACAAAATACCCAAATACTCAAAAGAGAACCTCTACAGCACAGTACAAAATCAGTTTGTCATCAACTGTTGGTGTTGGAGCCCGAAATGGGTGACCCAACAGAAAATGTAAGTGAACCCTGGAATATATTAGCTCAATATTTTCAGGAAGGTTTTGGTTGGATCAATTCTCATTGTTCCAACAAAAATCTTAAATATTATCAATATGTGCTAATAGATTCTGGTTCCGTTGAAATCTGTGAAAGTGAAAATAATAATGCACCTGGAATAGTGGCTTATTCCCAGTGCAAGATTTTAAAAGTTTTGACTCTTACAGATTGGGGTCAAAACCCTTCAAGGCCCAAAAGATTTTCTAGGGTCTTCGATCCTCCAATATATAATTACTGGGATTACATAAAAGCTTGGAATTACTTTCTTTGTATTCCAAATAAAAAACATTCCTTGTATTTCATAATAATCAGCAACCAGTCTATTTACCCTTCTTGGTTTATGGAATGGTTTTGGGAGTACGGATTATCTGCAGATATTCTCCCAAATACTCTGTATGGAACATATTTGGAGTACAAGACTCTAACACCAAAAATTTTGGCTCATGTAAAATTGTTACATTTCTGTGCTCAATTCGGTATTTCATGGTTATTAAGATTTAACTATGATGTGCATGTGCACCTTCCTGAGCCATTCCCAAAATATATTTGCTTCACTGCAACTGTGTCGTGGTGGAGAAAATTTAATGAAGATATGGTCATTGGAAAGTTTGAAACATGGAAGAAGCATGGACTCCAAAAGAGGAGACTTCCTCGGTCCATTACCTCTGCAAACTCTCCAACATCCAACAAGGGAAAAGGAATAGTTGGCTCAGCATCATCAGTAATCTCTCAGCCAGCTAGTCCTTACTCCATTAAAATTGATGCATCCTCTCCAGCGAAATTCAAGAAGAGTCTGTTGGAAGCTTTATCAACAGTTGGGTCAGATGAAGAACCTGATGATCCAGCTTTTGAAGAAGAAGAAGAAAATAATCCCTATCTGGAAAATAATGATCCAGATATAGGATTTTTTGATTGAAATTCAAAATTGGGTTTTGTCGCATCTCCCTCGGGTTAAGTAGGTGGCAGACAAAGACCCCCCCCCCCCCCCCCCCAATTCAAAATTACCCATTAAGAAAATCAGCAGTAGCGTCCTTTGGACACAAATGCAGCCGCCCATGTGCTGTGCTACTTTTGAAAAAGAAAAGTCGTTTGTCTCGTTGTGCCGAAAGCATTTTCGTGGCAGACAAAAGAAAAAGATCAACAGTAAAAGTAGGTGCCAAAGTCAAAAAGAAAATAGTACCTGCTTTTCGGATTTGAAAAATTTGGAATCCGTCTCTCAGCTGATGGCTTCTCCCCTCTATAAAAGCAGCCTCAAGACTCAGTTGTAGACATCTCGTATTTTAAGACTAAACTTACTAATCTCTCTCTTTTGTGATCTTGTAGTTTTTGGAAGTTGTACAAGTTTCTTAAGAGCTTCAAGTGTTTGTAAGTTCTTTGAATATTTCAAAAATCTTGTAATATTTAAAGCTTGTAGTGTTCAAGCTTATAGTGAAAGTAAATATCTTTGAAATTTAATATTTTCAATTATATTTTCATACTCTGATATTTTTATTGTATTTTTTTATAACTTTTAAATTTTGTAGGAAACTTTTGAGTATTAACTCTTTTCTGTTTAGAGGGAGGAGTTAATTTCTCATAACCAAATTGATCAGAAAAATTTCCTAATTCTTTAAAAGTTATAAAAATACAATAAAAATATCAGAGTATGAAAATATAATTGAAAATATTAAATTTCAAAGATATTTACTTTCACTATAAGCTTGAACACTTAAATATTTTATAATAAGGGACGGCATTTATAAAAATATTTTATAATAAGGGACGGCATTTAATTCTTTATCAAATGCCGTCCCTTTGAGAGAAAATGAAAGACAAACAATTTTAAATTTTACAAAAACTGAAACAAGAAATGATGAGCATGGTCAACCTGTTGAGTATCCTATTAATCAACAAGTTGAAGCTCTAATTTTTGCAATATCTCAAGCATTTGTGGGCGACACAAATACTTTTGCTGACAGATCCCTTGAGATATTAAACAATTTATACTGTCCAACTCTTGGTGAGTTTAGATGGTATAAAGATAATTTTTTAACAAAAATTTATACTAGAACTGATTGTAGAGAAGCTTATTGGAAAGACAGATTTATATCTGGCCTTCCCAAAAACTTTGCTACAAAAGTTCGCACTCAAATAAAATTGGAGTACCCTGGAACTCCTTTGGAAGATTTAACCTATGGAAGGTTAATCTCTATAGTAAATAAAACTGGTTTACAATTTTGCACAGATATAAAAATACATAGACAAGCAAAATTTGAAAGCAAAACAAATAATAAAGAATTAGGAAATTTTTGTGAACAAATTGGTTATGAGAAATTAACTCCTCCCTCTAAACAGAAAAGAGTTAATACTCAAAAGTTTCCTAAAAAATTTAAAAGTTATAAAAAATACAATAAAAAAGAAAAGGAAATAAAACCTTACAAGAAATCACAAAGAAAATCTTATAAAAAACCATATAATAAAGATTTCAAGAAAAATATAACTTGTTATAAGTGTGGTCGTGTTGGTCACATGGCTAAAGATTGTAGAGTTAAATAGAAAATTAAAGAACTTAAAATGGATGATGAAATTAAAGAACAAATTTCAAAAATTCTTCTTTATGAATTTAATTCTTTTGAAGATTCATCCCCTGATGATGATTCGGATGTTATTTATCAGAATCAAGAAACATCTTCTGATTCTGATGCTGGCTGTTTAAGCTGTGGTTGTTTAGGAGATAATTGTAATTGTAAATTTACAATTAATGTTATCTCTAAAGAAGCAAAAGTCCTCCTTGATTTGATTGGTCAAATCGAGGACCCACAAGTTAAATTAGCTATGCTAGAAAAATATAAAGAATTAGAATCGCAAGAAGTTGAAAAACAAGAATTTAAAGGTTATAGTTTAAAAGAAATTCTGAACCCTCAAAATGTTTCAGAATCCTCTTTTAGTCAAGAACCTTTAAGTCTTTCTTTTTTGTATAAAGAAATAAAAGTTTTAAAATCAGAAATTGTTGATTTAAAACATAAAACTAAAATTTTGGAACAAAATTTTTCCAAAAACCCTGGGAAAGGTAAAGGAACTCTGTCTGCCTCATCCTCTTCCCAAAGTTTTAAAAATGATAATCCTGAGTTCAGTGAAGAAGCTAATTTCTTCCTGAGAATCAAAACTTTACAGCAAAAATGGCATGTGAAAGTAAATTTGAAAATTAATAATTCTTTTCACAAACCATTTGTTGCTCTTATTGATTCAGGAGCAGACCTTAACTGTATTCAAGAAGGTCTGATCCCTACTCAATATTATCAGAAAACTATTCAAAAATTATATACTGCAAATAATGAAAAACTTCAAGTTAAATACAAACTTGAGGAAGCAAGTATTTGCAATAATGGAGTTTGTTTTAAAAACTCTTTTTTACTTGTAAAAAATATGTCAAAACAAATAATTTTAGGAACTCCTTTTATAACTCAGTTATATCCTTTTGGAGTTTCTGAAAATGGTCTTACAACAAAAAGAAATAATCAAGATATTCTTTTTGAATTTTTAAACCCTGTTAAATCAAAAGATTTAAATATCATAAATGAAAATCTTGAAGAAACAAATTTCCTTTCTATAATAAATGGAAAACAAAGTCAGATCAGTTTTCTTCAAAAAGAAATTCTTTATCAGAAAATAGAAAAACAACTTCAAGATCCTATTATAAAAAGAAATTTCTGAGTTTGCTTTAATATACATCGATGATATTTTAATATTTTCCCATTCACTTGAGCAACATTTTAAACATTTAAATATTTTCAAAGAAACTATAAAAAGAAATGGCATGGCTCTTTCTGCCAAGAAAACAAAATTGTGTTTGACAAAAATGAGATTTTTGGGCCATGAAATTTTTCAAGGCACAATAACTCCAATCAGCAGAAGCATTGCCTTTGCTTATAATTTTCCAAATGAATTAAAAGATAAAACACAACTTCAAAGATTTTTGGGTTGTTTAAATTATGTGTCAGAATTTATCCCCAACATTAGAATAAAACGCAAGCCCCTATATTCTAGACTTAGAAAGACCAAAAATCCTAAACCTTGGTCAGATGAGTTGTCTAAGTTAGTGGCTGATATTAAAAGGGATGTCAAGTCTTTACTGTGTCTTGGTATTCCTCATCCCGATGCTAGTCTTATTGTTCAGACTGATGCATCAGAAAAAGGATATGGTGGCATCCTGCTACAGATCCTTCCAGAGTCAAAAATTGAACAGATTGTGCGCTACCACTCTGGTCTTTGGATTTCTTCACAGGAAAAATATAGTACTATTAAAAAGGAGATTTTGTCCATAGTACTATGTATCACAAAATTTCAAGATGATTTATTTAATAAAAAGTTTTTATTGCGAATAGAATTTTTAAAAGGCGAAAATAATTTTATCCCTGATTATCTAACCAGGGAATATTTGCAAGTTTCATTAAAATAATGGCGAGCAAGGCCCGAGGTGGGTCAGTCAGAGGTGGGGCATCCCCTTCCTCTTCAAAATCAAAACCATTAACATTGGATACTTTTGCACCTAGTGCATCTCAAATTGCAAAATCCCCAATACCGGCCCAGCCCACTACAAAAAACCAAATTGAAATTTCCAATAAATTTACCCCTTTGGGTAAACCCCAAAATATACCACCAAAAAGCCCACAAAATACCCAAATACTCGAAAGAGAACCTCTACAGCACAGTACAAAATCAGTTTGTCATCAGCTGTTGGTGTTGGAGCCCGAAATTGGTGACCCAACAAAAAATGTAAGTGAACCCTGGAATATATTAGCTCAATATTTTCAGCAAGATTTTGGTTGGATCAATACTCATGGTTCCAACAAAAATCTTAAATATTATCAATATGTGCTAATAGATTCTGGTTCCGTTGAAATCTGTGAAAATGAAAATAATAATGCACCTGAAATAGTGGCTTATTCCCAGTGCAAGATTTTAAAAGTTTTGACTCTTACAGATTGGGGTCAAAACCCTTCAAATCCCAAAAGATTTTCTAGGGTCTTCGATCCTCCAATATATAATTACTGGGATTACATAAAAGCTTGGAATTACTTTCTTTGTATTCCAAATCAAAACATTCCTGGTATTTCATAATAATCAGCAACCAGTCTGTTTACCCTTCTTGGTTTATGGAATGGTTTTGGGAGTACGGATTATCTGCAGATATTCTCCCAAATACTCTGTATGGAACATATTTGGAGTACAAGACTCTAACACCAAAACTTTTGGCTCATGTAAAATTGCTACATTTTTGTGCTTAATTCGGCATTTCATGATTATTAAGATTTAACTATGATGTGCATGTGCACCTTCCTGATCCATTCCCAAAATATATTTGCTTCACTGCAACTGTGTCGTGGTGGAGAAAATTTAATGAAGATATGGTCATTGGAAAATTTGAAACATGGAAGAAGCATGGACTCCAAAAGAGGAGACTTCCTCAGTCCGTTACCCCTGCAAACTCTCCAACATCCAACAAGGGAAATGGAATAGTTGGCTCAACATCGTCAGTAATCTCTCAGTCAGCTAGTCCTTACTCCATTAAAATTGATGCATCCTCTCCAGCAGAATTCAAGAAGAGTCTGTTGGAAGCTTTATCAACAGTTGGGTCAGATGAAGAACCTGATGATCCAGCTATTGAAGAAGAAGAAGAAAATAATCCCTATCTGGACAATAATGATCCAGATATTGGATTTTTTGATTGAAATTAAAAATTGGGTTTTGTCGCATCTCCCTCGGGTTAAGTATGTGGCAAGGAAGATCCCCCAAATTCAAAATTACCCATTAAGAAAATCAGCAGTAGCGTCCTTTGGACACAAATGCAGCCGCCCATGTGCTGTGCTACTTTTGAAAAAGAAAAGTCGTTTGTCTCGTTGTGCCGAAAGCATTTTCGTGGCAGACAAAAGAAAAAGATCAACAGTAAAAGTAGGTGCCAAAGTCAAAAAGAAAATAGTACCTGTTTTTCGGATTTGAAAAGTTTGGAATCTGTCTCTCACCTGATGGCTTCTCCCCTTTATAAAAGCAGCCTCAAGATTCAGTTGTAGACATCTCGTATTTTAAGACTGAACTTACTAATCTCTCTCTTTTGTAATCTTGTAGTTTTCGGAAGTTGTACAAGTTTCTTAAGAGCTTCAAGTGTTTGTAAGTTCTTTGAATATTTCAAAAATCTTGTAATATTTAAAGCTTGTAGTGTTCAAGCTTATAGTGAAAGTAAATATCTTTGAAATTTAATATTTTCAATTATATTTTCATACTCTGATATTTTGATCTTTTTGCTTCTTCACCTGTTTTCCCTCTGTTTTTCTCTAACATCTTTTGTGAAATGATCCACAGTGGCATCCTGGAATCAAAGCCTAAGGGTTCTGGTACTTATACAGTATTTGAGTTGTCCTTGCTTGCAGCGTTGGTAAGCCTGAAGGGTGTTCCCGGTAGTAAAGCCTAAGGTAGGTTGTAAATCCGTTGGTAAGCCTGGTATTCCCGGTGTTGGTAAGGTCAAAATCAATATCTGTCATAGGTACTAGAGCTTTAGGGTTAGGATAATCATGTCTAGCCTTTTAAAGATGATTTCCCGAAAGGGCAAAGAGAAAATTGAAGAAATAGGTGAATCAAGTTCACCTAATTTTCAAAATGAAAATAAAAATTATTCTTTGATAAATGAACAACAAATAATTTTGCCTGATATAGAGAAGAAACTCAATAATTGGAGTATCCCTCCAGTAAAGGTTTCTGAAATATATAAGACAAAATTACTTGATAAATTCAAATATGATTTATCATCAAAACTGCTGAATATACCATCAAGGTAGATAAGACTCAAGAATCTTTAAATCTCTTGAATCTATCTATGTTGAAGG
The DNA here is from genome assembly GCA_030762895.1 of Sophora flavescens. Classification (NCBI taxonomy): domain Eukaryota; kingdom Viridiplantae; phylum Streptophyta; class Magnoliopsida; order Fabales; family Fabaceae; genus Sophora; species Sophora flavescens. Next base: position 111,165,507 of record CM061066.1, on the reverse strand, counting down.
AACATAAACAAAAATACAAATTTTTGCATATTGGTTTAATACAAGTTGCAATCAAACATTTACATAGATTAGGCATAGATACACATGTGTGTGTATGCCTAAGAGATACTCGTCCTGCAAAGTTCGAGGATCAGTTTTTATCAATAATTGAGACCAATCTTCATGATGGTCCCACTTTCTTTAATAATTTTCCAAATTATACTATGTCTTTGGAAAGTCTTGGTAAAAACAAACATAATATAAAATTGGATATTAAAATAAAGGAAGGAATCTGGAATCCCAATTCCTATCCAATGGCTGTAATATATAAAATATATTATAAAGCCATGAGAACGAATATTTCGCCAAAAGCATTAAATATATCTTCCAAAGAAGATACTGTGCTTTTGCAAATAAATTTAAATAAATCAAATACTGTTACACCAAGGAGACTGAATCACAATGAAGTCTCTAGAAATTTAGAATGGAATTTACAAGAGATTCCGCCCCCAGAAGAGCCAGAACCTTATGTAATGTCAGTTCCCATTGAGTATTCTTCTGGAAATATTTCTATTAGTTTTGCCCCTTTAAATAGAAGTAATTCTACAAGATCTTTTAGGACTTGTCCTGAGGGATCTAGGCAAACTAATACAAATAATTCACGAAGATCAATGGATTCTTTCCATTCTTTGAGATTAGCAGGAGTGAGAGATCATCCTGTTATACCTCAACCAAAATATAGGGTTGAAACCCCTATACCGGTGCAACAGGAAACTCAGAGAGAGTCCCCCACTCTATCTGAGACAAATCAAGCTTTTGAAACTACAAATCAAATTTTTGTTCTTACAAAATTTATTGTTGATAAACAAAAAATACAAAAGGATTTTTTAAAACCTGAATATGAAGAAAAATGAAAATGGTTCTTTTCTTCATTTTCCCAGTCTGAAATAAGACAATATCGTGAAAAATATTTGTCTTATTTGGAGGAGGTAGAGGACGACACTGTTCCCTACTTCGAATGGTTTCAAAATCACTGTTTTAAAAAGCTAGAATTAAAAACTCTAAATTCTGCGAAGAAAATTTGGAAAACAGCTAAGGGTAAAGAAGTAATTTATGTTATTCCACCTTTGGAAGAAATCACAATTCCAAATGTCGATAACATTGAAATTACTGCTTCTCCTTTCAAATCAATGAAAGAAGATGACAAAACTTTAGTTGTTCAAAATCCGACAAGATATGACATAAAGAATATTCAACATCAGTTGAATTATACAAATCAACTGTTGTATCAAGTTGCTAGTACAAATGATGACTTTGATACACCTGTTAAAATTGAATCTTCTTCAAAATCAAGTTCAAAATTAAATAAACCTTTGATTACTCCATATAAATTATCTGATTCCGAAATCAAAGAAATTAAAATTGGAAATGAATCTAATAATAATTTATTAGATGAAATCAATAAACAATTAGCATCATTAAAACTGTCTTCATCAAAATTAAATGTTTTGAAAAATGAAGATGTTTTAGAACTTGAAAAGAAATTCCAAGATTCTGATGTTGATGTTATCAATAAAATAAAAAATACATCAAGATCATATCCCACTTCTAGAAACTATTATCACAGGCCCACTTTGCCTGATATTCAATTTGAAGATAATAGTTTAGATAATGCTTCACAGTACAATGGTGAACGCATTGTCGAGTGGAATATTGATGGTTTTTCTGAACATCAAATCATGAGAAAATTGGAAGAAATGTCTATGGCTGCTACAGCCTATAGAGCTAGAAATAATAGTGCTGTTTCAACATGTAAAATTTTGATACAAGGTTTCACCGGTAGCCTAAAAGGTTGGTGGGACAACAATTTGAGAGAATACGAAAGACAAGCAATTTTAAATTTTACAAAAACTGAAAACAGAAATGATGAGCATGGTCAACCTATTGAGTATCCTATTAATCAACAAGTCGAAGCTCTAATTTTTGCAATATCACAAGAATTTGTGGGTGACACAAATACTTTTGCTGATAGATCCCTTGAGATATTAAACAATTTATACTGTCCAACTCTTGGTCAGTTTAGATGGTATAAAGATAATTTTTTAACAAAAATTTATACTAAAACTGATTGTAGAGAAGCTTATTGGAAAGACAGATTTATATCTGGCCTTCCCAAAAACTTTGCTACAAAAGTTCGCACTCAAATAAAATTGGAGTACCCTGGAACTCCTTTGGAAGATTTAACCTATGGAAGGTTAATCTCTACAGTAAATAAAACTGGTTTACAATTTTGTACAGATATAAAAATACATAGACAAGCAAAATTTGAAAGCAAAACAAATAATAAAGAATTAGGAAATTTTTGTGAACAATTTGGTTATGAGAAATTAACTCCTCCCTCTAAGCAGAGAAGAGTTAATACTCAAAAGTTTCCTAAAAAATTTAAAAGCTATAAAAAATACAATAAAAAAGAAAAAGAAATAAAACCCTACAAGAAACCACAAAGAAAATCTTATAAAAAACCCTATAATAAAGATTTCAAGAAAAATATAACTTGTTATAAGTGTGGTCGTGTTGGTCACATAGCTAAAGATTGTAGAGTTAAGCAGAAAATTAAAGAACTTAAAATGGATGATGAAATTAAAGAACAAATTTCAAAAATTCTTCTTTATGAATCTAATTCTTCTGAAGATTCATCCTCTGATGATGATTCAGATGTTATATACCAGAATCAAGAAACATCTTCTGATTCTGATGCTGGCTGTTTAAGCTATGGTTGTTTAGGAGATAATTGTAATTGTAAATTTACAATTAATGTTATCTCTAAAGAAGCAAGAGTCCTGCTTGATTTGATTGGTCAAATCGAGGACCCCACAAGTTAAATTAGCTATGCTAGAAAAATATAAGGAATCAGAATCTCAAGAAGTTGAAAAAAAAGAATTTAAAGGCTATAGTTTAAAAGAAATTATGAACCCTCAAAATGTTTCAGAATCCTCTTTTAATCAAGAACCTTTAAGTCTCTCTTTTTTGTATAAAGAAATAAAAGTTTTAAAATCTGAAATTGCTGATTTAAAACATAAAACTAAAATTTTGGAACAAAATTTTTCAAAAAACCCCGGGAAAGGTAAGGAGACTATTTCTGCCTCATCTTCTTCCCAAAGTTTTAAAAATGATAATCCTGAGTTTAGTGAAGAAGCTAATTTCTTCCTGAGAATCAAAACATTACAGTAAAAATGGCATGTGAAAGTAAATTTGAAATTAAGCAGTTCCTTTCACAAACCCTTTATTGCTTTAATTGATTCTGGAGCAGACCTAAATTGCATTCAAGAAGGTCTGATCCCTACTCAATATTATCAAAAAACTATTCAAAAATTATATACTGCAAACAATGAAAAACATCAAGTAAAATATAAACTTGATGAAGAAAGTATTTGTAACAATGGAATTTGTTTTAAAAATTCCTTTTTACTTGTGAAAAATATGTCAGAACAAATAATTCTTGGAACTCCTTTTATAACACAGTTATATCCCTTTGGAGTTTCTGAAAATGGTCTTACAACAAAAAGAAATAATCAAGACATACTTTTTGAATTTCTAAATCCTGTTAAATCGAAATATTTAAATAACATAAATGAAAATCTTGAAGAAACAAATTTCCTTTCTATAATAAATGGAAAACAAAATCAAATTAGTTTTCTTCAAAAAGAAATTCTTTATCAGAAAATTGAAAAACAACTTCAAGATCCAATAATAAAAGAAAAAATAGTTTCTTTACAAAAAGAATTTAAAACTGAAGTCTGTTCTATTATTCCAAATGCTTTTTGGAATAGGAAAGTTCATACGGTATCTTTGCCATATGAAAAAGACTTCGATGAAAGAAATATTCCAACTAAAGCTCGACCTATTCAAATGAATAGTGAGACTTTAGAATTTTGTAAAAAGGATATTTAAGATCTTTTGAATAAAAAATTAATTAGGCCAAGCAAATCCCCTTGGAGTTGCAATGCCTTCTATGTTAATAATAATTCTGAAATTGAGCGTGGCGAACCCAGAATGGTTATAAATTATAAACCATTAAATAAAGCTTTACAATGGATTCACTATCCTGTTCCCAATAAAAAAGATCTTATCAAAAGACTGCATGATGCATTGATTTTTTCAAAATTTGATTTAAAATCAGGTTATTACCAAATAGCCTTAAAAGAAGAAGATAAATACAAAACTGCTTTCACTGTTCCTCTGGGCCATTACGAATGGAATGTAATGCCTTTAGAATTAAAAAATGCACCATCAGAATTTCAAAATATAATGGATGAAATAGTAAAGCCTTATTCTGAGTTGGCTTTAATATACATTGATGATATTTTAATATTTTCCAATTCTTTGGAACAACATTTTAAATATTTAAATATTTTTAAAGAAACTATAAAAAGAAATGGCATGGCTCTTTCAGCCAAGAAAACAAAATTGTGTTTGACAAAAATGAGATTTTTGGGCCATGAAATTTTTCAAGGCACAATAACTCCAATCAGCAGAAGCATTGCCTTTGCTGATAATTTTCCAAATGAATTAAAAGATAAAACACAACTTCAAAGATTTTTGGGTTGTTTAAATTATATGTCAAAATTTATCCCTAATATTAGGATAAAATGCAAGCCCCTATATTCTAGACTTAGAAAGGGAAAAAATTATAAACCTTGGTCAGATGAGTTGTCTAAGTTAGTGGCTGAGATTAAAAGGGATGTCAAGTCTTTACCGTGTCTTGGTATTCCTCATCCTGATGCTAGTCTTATTGTTTAGACTGATGCATCAGAAAAAGGATATGGTGGCATCCTGCTACAGATCCTTCCAGAGTCAAAAATTGAACAGATTGTGCGTTACCACTCTGGTCTTTGGATCTCTTCACAGGAAAAATATAGTACTATTAAAAAGGAGATTTTATCCATAGTACTATGTATGACAAAATTTCAAGATGATTTATTTAATAAAAATTTTTTATTACGAATAGATTGCAAAGCTGCCAAAGATGTTTTAGAAAAAGATGTTAAAAATCTAGTTTCTAAACATATTTTTTCCAGATGACAAAGTCTTTTGAGTTGCCTTGATTTTGAAATATAATTTTTAAAGGGTAAAAATAATTTTATCCCTGATTATCTAACCAGGGAATTTTTGCAGGTTTCATTAAAATAATGGCGAGCAAGGCCCGGGGTGGGTCAGTCAGAGGTGGGGCATCCCCTTCCTCTTCAAAATCAAAACCATTAACATTGGATACTTTTGCACCTAGTGCATCCCAAATAGACAAATCCCCAATACAGGCCCAGCCCACTACAAAAAACCAAATTGAAATCTCCAATAAATTTACCATTTTGGGTAAGCCTCAAAATATACCACCAAAAAGCCTACAAAATACCCAAATACTCGAAAGAGAACCTTTACAGCATTGTGTAAAATCAGTTTGTCATCAACTGTTGGTGTTGGAGCCCGAAATGGGTGACACAACAAAAAATGTAAGTGAACCATGGAATATATTAGCTCAATATTTTCAGCAAGGTTTTGGTTGGATTAATACTTTTGGATCGAACAAAAATGTTAAATATTATCAATATGTGCTAATAGATTCTGGTTCTGTGGAAATTTGTGAAAATGAAAATAATAATGCACCTGGAATAGTGGCTTATTCCCAGTGCAAGATTTTAAAAGTTTTGACTCTTACAGATTGGGGTCAAAACCCTTCAAAGCCCAAAAGATTTTCTAGGGTCTTCGATCCTCCAATATATAATTACTGGGATTACATAAAAGCTTGGAATTACTTTCTTTGTATTCCAAATCAAAAACATTCCTGGTATTTCATAATAATCAGCAATCATACCATTTACCCTTCTTGGTTTATGGAATGGTTTTGGGAGTACGAATTATCTGCAGATATTCTCCCAAATGCTTTCTATGGAACATATTTGGAGTACAAGACTCTAACACCAAAAATTTTGGCTCATGTGAAATTATTACACTTCTGTGCTCAATTTGGCATTTCATGGTTATTAAGATTTAACTATGATGTGCATATGCACCTTCCTGAGCCATTCCCAAAATATATTTGCTTCACTGCAACTGTGTCGTGGTGGAGAAAATTTAATGAAGAAATGGTAATTGGAAAGTTTGAAACATGGTAGAAACATGGACTCCAAAAGAGGAGACTTCCTCAGTCCATTACCCCTGCAAACTCTCCAACATCCAACAAGGGTAAAGGTATAGTTGGCTCAGAATCGTCAGTAATCTCTCAGCCAGCTAGTCCTTACTCCATTAAAATTGATGCATCCTCTCCAGCAGAATTCAAGAAGAGTCCGTTGGAAGATTTATCAACAGTTGGGTCAGATGAAGAACCTGATGATCCATCCATTGAAGAAGAAGAAGAAAATAATCCCTATCTGGAAAACAATGATCCAGATATAGGATTTTTTGTTTAAAATTCAAAATTGGGTTTTGTCGCATCTCCCTCGGGATAAGTAGGTGGCAGACAAGGACCACCCCCATTCAAAATTACCCACTCAAAAACAATAGTAGCGTCCTTTGGACACAAATACAGCCGCCCATGTGCTGTGCTACTTTTGAAAAAGAAAAGTCGTTTGTCTTGTGTCGAAAGCATTTTCGTGGCAGACAAAAGAAAAAGATCAACAGTGAAAGTAGGTGCCGAAGTCAAAAAGAAAATAGTACCTGCTTTTCGGATTTGAAAAATTTGGAATCCGTCTCTCAGCTGAAGGCTTCTCCCCTCTATAAAAGCAGCCTCAAGACTCAGTTGAAGATATCTCGCAATTTTCTCTGAACTTACTAATCTCTTTGCTTTCTTGTATTCTTGTAGTGATCAAATGTTTGTACAAGTTTCTTTTGAAGAGCAAGTTTATTTGTAAGTTCTACAAAATCTTGTAATATTCTAAAGCTTGTAGTGTTCAAGCTTATAGTGAAAGTAAATATTTTGATATTCAATATTTTCAATTATATTTTTCATACTCTGATATTTTGATCTTTTTGCTTCTTCACCTGTATTTCTTCAGTATTTCTCTAACATCTTTTTGTGAAATGATCCACAGTGGCCTTGATTCTGGTATATAACATCTGAATCATCATCAGAGGATGAATCTTCAGAAGAATTAGATTCATAAAGAAGAATTTTTGAAATTTGTTCTTTAATTTCATCATCCATTTTAAGTTCTTTAATTTTCTGCTTAACTCTACAATCTTTAGCTATGTGACCAACACGACCACACTTATAACAAGTTATATTTTTCTTGAAATCTTTATTATAGGGTTTTTTATAAGATTTTCTTTGTGATTTCTTGTAGGGTTTTATTTCTTTTTCTTTTTTATTGTATTTTTTATAGCTTTTAAATTTTTTAGCAAACTTTTGAGTATTAACTCTTCTCTGCTTAGAGGGAGGAGTTAATTTCTCATAACCAAATTGTTTACAAAAATTTCCTAATTCTTTATTATTTGTTTTGCTTTCAAATTTTGCTTGTCTATGCATTTTTATATCTGTGCAAAATTGTAAACCAGTTTTATTTACTATAGATATTAACCTCCCATAGGTTAAGTCTTCCAAAGGAGTTCCAGGGTACTCCAATTTTATTTGTGTTCGAACTTTTGTAGCAAAGTTTTTGGGAAGACCTGATATAAATCTATCTTTACAATAAGCTTCTCTACAATCAGTTCTAGTATAAATTTTTGTTAAAAAATTATCTTTATACCATCTAAACTCACCAAGAGTTGGACAGTATAAATTGTTTAATATCTCAAGGGATCTGTCAGCAAAAGTATTTGTGTCACCCACAAATGCTTGAGATATTGCAAAAATTAGAGCTTCAACTTGTTGATTAATAGGATACTCAACAGGTTGACCATGCTCATCATTTCTTGTTTCAGTTTTTGTAAAATTTAAAATTGCTTGTCTTTCATTTTCTCTCAAATTGTTGTCCCACCAACCTTTTAGACTACCGGTGAAACCTTGTATCAAAATTTTACATGTTGAAACAACACTATTATTTCTAGCTCTATAGGCTGTAGCAGCCATAGACATTTCTTCCAATTTTCTCATGATTTGATGTTCAGAAAAACCATCAATATTCCACTCGACAATGCGTTCACCATTGTACTGTGAAGCATTATCTAAACTATTATCTTCAAATTGAATATCAGGCAAAGTGGGCCTGTGATAATAGTTTCTAGAAGTGGGATATGATCTTGATGTATTTTTTATTTTATTGATAACATCAACATCAGAATCTTGGAATTGCTTTTCAAGTTCTAAAACATCTTCATTTTTCAAAACATTTAATTTTGATGAAGACAGTTTTAATGATGCTAATTGTTTATTGATTTCATCTAATAAATTATTATTAGATTCATTTCCGATTTTAATTTCTTTGATTTCGGAATCAGATAATTTATATGGAGTAATCAAAGGTTTATTTAATTTTGAACTTGATTTTGAAGAAGATTCAATTTTAACAGGTGTATCAAAGTCATCTGTTGTACTGGCAACTTGATACAACAGTTGATTTGTATAATTCAACTGATGTTGAATATTCTTTATGTCATATCTTGTCGGATTTTGAACAACTAAAGTTTTGTCATCTTCTTTCATTGATTTGAAAGGAGAAGCAGTAATTTCAATGTTATTGACATTTGGAATTGTGATTTCTTCCAAAGGTGGAATAACAGAAATTACTTCTTTACCCTTAACTGATTTCCAAATTTTCTTCGCAGAATTTAGAGTTTTTAATTCTAGCTTTTTAAAACAGTGATTTTGAAACCATTCGAAGTAGGGAACAGTGTCGTCCTCTACCTCCTCCAAATAAGACAAATATTTTTCACGATATTGTCTTATTTCAGACTGGGAAAATGAAGAAAAGAACCATTTTCGTTTTTCTTCATATTCAGGTTTTAAAAAATCCTTTTGTATTTTTTGTTTATCAACAATAAATTTTGTAAGAACAAAAATTTGATTTGTAGTTTCAAAAGCTTGATTTATCTCAGATAGAGTCGGGGACTCTCTCTGAGTTTCCTGTTGCTCCGGTATAGGGGTTTCAACCCTATATTCTGGTTGAGGTATAACAGGATGATCTCTCACTCCTGCTAATCTCAAAGAATGGAAAGAATCCATTGATCTTCATGAATTATTTGTATTAGTTTTCCTAGATCCCTCAGGACAAGTCCTAAAATATCTTGTAGAATTACTTCTATTTAAAGGGGCAAAACTAATAGAAATATTTCCAGAAGAATACTCAATGGGAACTGACATTACATAAGGTTCTGGCTCTTCTGGGGGCAGAATCTCTTGTAAATTCCATTCTAAATTTCTAGAGACTTCATTGTGATTCAGTCTCCTTGGTGTAACAACATTTGATTTATTTAAATTTATTTGCAAAAGCACAGTATCTTCTTTGGAAGATATATTTAATGCTTTTGACGAAATATTCGTTCTCATGGCTTTATAATATATTTTATATATTACAGCCATTGGATAGGAATTGGGATTCCAGATTCCTTCCTTTATTTTAATATCCAATTTTATATTATGTTTGTTTTTACCAAGACTTTCCAAAGACATAGTATAATTTGGAAAATTATTAAAGAAAGTGGGACCATCATGAAGATTGGTCTCAATTATTGATAAAATCTGATCCTCGAACTTTGCAGGACGAGTATCTCTTAGGCATACACACACAGGTGTATCTATGCCTAATCTATGTAAATGTTTGATTGCAACTTGTATTAAACCAATATGCAAAAATTTGTATTTTTGTTTATGTTCCTTCAACATAGATAGATTCAAGAGATTTAAAGATTATTGAGTCTTATCTACCTTGATGGTATATTCAGCAGTTTTGATGATAAAATCAGATTTGAATTTATCAAGTAATTTTGTCTTATATATTTCAGAAACCTTTAATGGAGGGATACTCCAATTATTGAGTTTCTTCTCTATATTAGGCAAAATTATTTGTTGTTCATTTATCAAAGAATAATTTTGATTTTCATTTTGAAAATTAGGTGAACTTGATTCACCTATTTCTTCAATTTTCTCTTTGCCCTTTCGGGAAATCATCTTTAAAAGACTAGACATGATTATCCTAACCCTAAAGCTCTTGTACCTATGACAGAGATTGATTTTGACCTTACCAACACCGGGAACACCAGGCTTACCAACGGATTTACAACCTACCTTAGGCTTTACTACCGGGAACACCCTTCAGGCTTACCAACGCTGCAAGCAAGGACAACTCAAATACTGTATAAGTACCAGAACCGTTCGGCTTTGATACCAGGATGCCACTGTGGATCATTTCACAAAAGATGTTAGAGAAAAACAGAGGAAAAACAGGTGAAGAAGCAAAAAGATCAAAATATCAGAGTATGAAAATATAATTGAAAATATTAAATTTCAAAGATATTTACTTTCACTATAAGCTTGAACACTACAAGCTTTAAATATTACAAGATTTTTGAAATATTCAAAGAACTTACAAACACTTGAAGCTCTTAATAAACTTGTACAACTTCCGAAAACTACAAGATTACAAAAGAGAGAGATTAGTAAGTTCAGTCTTAAAATACGAGATGTCTACAACTGAGTCTTGAGGCTGCTTTTATAGAGGGGAGAAACCATCAGCTGAGAGACAGATTCCAAAATTTTCAAATCCGAAAAGCAGGTACTATTTTCTTTTTGACTTTGGCACCTACTTTTATTGTTGATATTTTTCTTTTGTCTGCCACGAAAATGCTTTCGGTACAACGAGACAAACGACTTTTCTTTTTCAAAAGTAGCACAGCACATGGGCGGCTGCATTTGTGTCCAAAGGACGCTACTGCTGATTTTCTTAATGGGTAATTTTGAATTGGGGGGTCTTTGCCTGCCACCTACTTAACCCGAGGGAGATGCGACAAAACCCAATTTTGAATTTCAATCAAAAAATCCTATATCTGGATCATTATTGTCCAGATACTGATTATTTTCTTCTTCTTCTTCTTCAATAGCAGGATCATCAGGTTCTTCATCTGACCCAATTGTTGATAAAGTTTCCAACAGACTCTTCTTGAATTCTGCTGGAGAGGATGCATCAATTTTAATGGAGTAAGGACTAGCTGACTGAGAGATTACTGACGATGCTGAGCCAACTATTCCATTTCCCTTGTTGGATGTTGGAGAGTTTGCAGGGGTAACGGACTGAGGAAGTCTCCTCTTTTGGAGTCCATGCTTCTTCCATGTTTCAAACTTTCCAATGACCATATCTTCATTAAATTTTCTCCACCACGACACAGTTGCAGTGAAGCAAATATATTTTGGGAATGGCTCAGGAAGGTGCACATGCACATCATAGTTAAATCTTAATAACCATGAAATGCCGAATTGAGCACAGAAATTTAGCAATTTTACATGAGCCAAAATTTTTGGTGTTAGAGTCTTGTACTCCAAATATGTTCCATACAGAGTATTTGGGAGAATATCTGCAGATAATCCGTACTCCCAAAACCATTCCATAAACCAAGAAGGGTAAATAGACTGGTTGCTGATTATTATGAAATACCAGGAATGTTTTTGATTTGGAATACAAAGAAAGTAATTCCAAGCTTTTATGTAATCCCAGTAATTATATATTGGAGGATTGGAGGATCGAAGACCCTAGAAAATCTTTTGGGCTTTGAAGGGTTTTGACCCCAATCTGTAAGAGTCAAAACTTTTAAAATCTTGCACTGGGAATAAGCCACTATTCCAGGTGCATTATTATTTTCATTTTCACAGATTTCAACGGAACCAGAATCTATTAGCACATATTGATAATATTTAAGATATTTGTTGGAACCATGAGTATTGATCCAACCAAAACCTTCCTGAAAATATTGAGCTAATATATTCCAGGGTTCACTTACATTTTTTGTTGGGTCACCCATTTCGGGCTCCAACACCAACAGCTGATGACAAACTGATTTTGTACTATGCTGTAGAGGTTCTCTTTCGAGTATTTGGGTATTTTGTGGGCTTTTTGGTGGTATATTTTGGGGTTTACCCAAAGGGGTAAATTTATTGGAAATTTCAATTTTGTTTTTTGTAGTGGGCTGGGCCGATATTGGGGATTTTGCAATTTGAGATGCACTAGGTGCAAAAGTATCCAATGTTAATGGTTTTGATTTTGAAGAGGAAGGGGATGCCCCACCTCTGACTGACCCACCTTGGGCCTTGCTCGCCATTATTTTAATGAAACCTGCAAAAATTCCCTGGTTAGATAATCAGGGATAAAATTATTTTCACCTTTTAAAAATTCTATTTCAAAATCAAAGCAACTCAAAAGACTTTGCCATATGGCAAAAATATGTTTAGAAACTAGATTTTTAACATCTTTTTCAAAAACATCTTTGGCAGCTTTGCAATCTATTCGTAATAAAAACTTTTTATTAAATAAATCATCTTGAAATTTTGTGATACATAGTACTATGGACAAAATCTCCTTTTTAATAGTACTATATTTTTCATGTGAAGAGATCCAAAGACCAGAGTGGTAGCGCACAATCTGTTCAATTTTTGACTCTGGAAGGATCTGTAGCAGGATGCCACCATATCCTTTTTCTGATGCATCAGTCTGAACAATAAGACTAGCATCAGGATGAGGAATACCAAGACACGGTAAAGACTTGACATCCCTTTTAATATCAGCCACTAACTTAGACAACTCATCTGATCAAGGTTTAGGATTTTTGGTCTTTCTAAGTCTAGAATATAGGGGCTTGCATTTTATTCTAATGTTGGGGATAAACTCTGACACATAATTTAAACAACCCAAAAATCTTTGAAGTTGGGTTTTATCTTTTAATTCATTTGGAAAATTATCAGCAAAGGCAATGCTTCTGCTGATTGGAGTTATTGTGCCTTGAAAAATTTCATGGCCCAAAAATCTCATTTTTGTCAAACACAATTTTGTTTTCTTGGCTGAAAGAGCCATGCAATTTCTTTTTATAGTTTCTTTGAAAATATTTAAATGTTTAAAATGTTGCTCTAGTGAATGGGAAAATATTAAAATATCATCGATGTATATTAAAGCAAACTCAGAATGAGGCTTTAATATTTAATCCATTATATTTTGAAATTCTGATGGTGCATTTTTTAATCTTAAAGGCATTACATTCCATTCGTAATGGCCGAGAGGAACAATGAAAGCAGTTTTGTATTTATCTTCTTCTTTTAAGGCTATTTGGTAATAACCTGATTTTAAATCAAATTTTGAAAAAATCAATGCATCATGCAGTCTTTTGATAAGATCTTTTTTATTGGGAACATGATAGCGAATCCATTGTAAAGCTTTATTTAATGGTTTATAATTTATAACCATTCTGGGTTCGCCACGCTCAATTTCAGAATTATTATTAACATAGAAGGCAGTGCAACTCCAAGGGGATTTGCTTGGCCTAATTAATTTTTTATTCAAAAGATCTTGAATATCCTTTTTACAAAATTCTAAAGTCTCACTATTCATTTGAATAGGTCGAGCTTTAGTTGGAATATTTCTTTCATCGAAGTCTTTTTCATATGGCAAAGATACCGTATGAACTTTCCTATTCCAAAAAGCATTTGGAATAATAGAACAGACTTCAGTTTTAAATTCTTTTTGTAAAGAAACTATTTTTTCTTTTATTATTGGATCTTGAAGTTGTTTTTCAATTTTCTGATAAAGAATTTCTTTTTGAAGAAAACTAATTTGATTTTGTTTTCCATTTATTATAGAAAGGAAATTTGTTTCTTCAAGATTTTCATTTATGTTATTTAAATCTTTCGATTTAACAGGATTTAGAAATTCAAAAAGTATGTCTTGATTATTTCTTTTTGTTGTAAGACCATTTTCAGAAACTCCAAAGGGATATAACTGTGTTATAAAAGGAGTTCCAAGAATTATTTGTTCTGACATATTTTTCACAAGTAAAAAGGAATTTTTAAAACAAATTCCATTGTTATAAATACTTGCTTCATCAAGTTTATATTTTACTTGAAGTTTTTCATTGTTTGCAGTATATAATTTTTGAATAGTTTTTTGATAATATTGAGCAGGGATCAGACCTTCTTGAATGCAATTTAGGTCTGCTCCTGAATCAATTACAGCAATAAAGGGTTTGTGAAAGGAACTGGTTAATTTCAAATTTACTTTCACATGCCATTTTTGCTGTAATGTTTTGATTCTCAGGAAGAAATTAGCTTCTTCACTGAACAGCCAGCATCAGAATCAGAAGATGTTTCTTGATTCTGGTATATAACATCTGAATCATCATCAGAGGATGAATCTTCAGAAGAATTAGATTCATAAAGAAGAATTTTTGAAATTTGTTCTTTAATTTCATCATCCATTTTAAGTTCTTTAATTTTCTGCTTAACTCTACAATCTTTAGCTATGTGACCAACACGACCACACTTATAACAAGTTATATTTTTCTTGAAATCTTTATTATAGGGTTTTTTATAAGATTTTCTTTGTGATTTCTTGTAGGGTTTTATTTCTTTTTCTTTTTTATTGTATTTTTTATAGCTTTTAAATTTTTTAGCAAACTTTTGAGTATTAACTCTTCTCTGCTTAGAGGGAGGAGTTAATTTCTCATAACCAAATTGTTTACAAAAATTTCCTAATTCTTTATTATTTGTTTTACTTTCAAATTTTGCTTGTCTATGCATTTTAATATCTGTGCAAAATTGTAAACCAGTTTTATTTACTATAGATATTAACCTCCCATAGGTTAAGTCTTCCAAAGGAGTTCCAGGGTACTCCAATTTTATTTGTGTTCGAACTTTTGTAGCAAAGTTTTTGGGAAGACCTGATATAAATCTATCTTTACAATAAGCTTCTCTACAATCATTTCTAGTATAAATTTTTGTTAAAAAATTATCTTGATACCATCTAAACTCACCAAGAGTTGGACAGTATAAATTGTTTAATATCTCAAGGGATTTGTCAGCAAAAGTATTTGTGTCACCCACAAATGCTTGAGATATTGCAAAAATTAGAGCTTCAACTTGTTGATTAATAGGATACTCAACAGGTTGACCATGCTCATCATTTCTTGTTTCAGTTTTTGTAAAATTTAAAATTGCTTGTCTTTCATTTTCTCTCAAATTGTTGTCCCACCAACCTTTTAGACTACCGGTGAAACCTTGTATCAAAATTTTACATGTTGAAACAACACTATTATTTCTAGCTCTATAGGCTGTGCGACCATAGACATTTCTTCCAATTTTCTCATGATTTGATGTTCAGAAAAACCATCAATATTCCACTCGACAATGCGTTCACCATTGTACTGTGAAGCATTATCTAAACTATTATCTTCAAATTGAATATCAGGGGCTGCTTTTATAGAGGGGAGAAGCCATCAGCTGAGAGACAGATTCCAAATTTTTCAAATCCGAAAAGCAGGTACTATTTTCTTTTTGACTTTGGCACCTACTTTTATTGTTGATCTTTTTCTTTTGTCTGCCACGAAAATGCTTTCGGCACAACGAGACAAACGACTTTTCTTTTTCAAAAGTAGCACAGCAAATGGGCGACTGCATTTTTGTCCAAAGGACGCTACTGCTGATTTTCTTAATGGGTAATTTTGAATGGGGGGGTCTTTGTCTGCCACCTACTTAACCCGAGGGAGATGCGACAAAACCCAATTTTGAATTTCAATCAAAAAATCCTATATCTGGATCATTATTGTCCAGATAGGGATTATTTTCTTCTTCTTCTTCAAAAGCAGGATCATCAGGTTCTTCATCTGACCCAACTGTTGATAAAGCTTCCAACAGACTCTTCTTGAATTCTGCTGGAGAGGATGCATCAATTTTAATTGAGTAAGGACTAGCTGGCTGAGACATTACTGATGATGCTGAGCCAACTATTCCTTTTCCCTTGTTGGATGTTGGAGAGTTTGCAGAGGTAATGGACTGAGGAAGTCTCCTCTTTTGGAGTCCATGCTTCTTCCATGTTTCAAACTTTCCAATGACCATATCTTCATTAAATTTTCTCCACCACGACACAGTTGCAGTGAAGCAAATATATTTTGGGAATGGCTCAGGAAGGTGCACATGCACATCATAGTTAAATCTTAATAACCATGAAATGCCGAATTGAGCACAGAAATGTAGCAATTTTACATGAGCCAAACTTTTTGGTGTTAGAGTCTTGTACTCCAAATATGTTCCATACAGAGTATTTGGGAGAATATCTGCAGATAATCCATACTCCCAAAACCATTCCATAAACCAAGAAGGGTAAATAGACTGGTTGCTGATTATTATGAAATACGAGGAATGTTTTTGATTTGGAATACAAAGAAAGTAATTCCAAGCTTTTATGTAATCCCAGTAATTATATATTGGAGGATTGGAGGATCGAAGACCCTAGAAAATCTTTTGGGCTTTGAAGGGTTTTGACCCCAATCTGTAAGAGTCAAAACTTTTAAAATCTTGCACTGGGAATAAGCCACTATTCCAGGTGCATTATTATTTTCATTTTCACAGATTTCAACGGAACCAGAATCTATTAGCACATATTGATAATATTTAAGGTTTTTGTTGGAACCATGAGTATTGATCCAACCAAAACCTTCCTGAAAATATTGAGCTAATATATTCCAGGGTTCACTTACATTTTTTGTTGTGTCACCCATTTCGGGCTCCAACACCAACAGATGATGACAAACTGATTTTGTACTGTGCTATAGAGGTTCTCTTTCGAGTATTTGGGTATTTTGTGGGCTTTTTGGTGGTATATTTTGGGGTTTACCCAAAGGGGTAAATTTATTGGAAATTTCAATTTTGTTTTTTGTAGTGGGCTGGGCCGGTATTGGGGATTTTGCATTTTGAGATGCACTAGGTGCAAAAGTATCCAATGTTAATGGTTTTGATTTTGAAGAGGAAGGGGATGCCCCACCTCTGACTGACCCACCTCGGGCCTTGCTCGCCATTATTTTAATGAAACCTGCAAAAATTCCCTGGTTAGATAATCAGGGATAAAATTATTTTCACCTTTTAAAAATTCTATTTCAAAATCAAAGCAACTCAAAAGACTTTGCCATCTGGCAAAAATATGTTTAGAAACTAGATTTTTAACATCTTTTTCAAAAACATCTTTGGCAGCTTTGTGATACATAGTACTATGGACAAAATCTCCTTTTTAATAGTACTATATTTTTCCTGTGAAGAGATCCAAAGACCAGAGTGGTAGCACACAATCTGTTCAATTTTTGACTCTGGAAGGATCTGTAGCAGGATGCCACCATATCCTTTTTCTGATGCATCAGTCTGAACAATAAGACTAGCATCGGGATGAGGAATACCAGGACACGGTAAAGACTTGACATCCCTTTTAGTATCAGCCACTAACTTAGACAACTCATCTGACCAAGGTTTAGGATTTTTGGTCTTTCTAAGTCTAGAATATAGGGGCTTGCATTTTATTCTAATGTTGGGGATAAATTCTGACACATAATTTAAACAACCCAAAAATCTTTGAAGTTGTCACTAGTGGAAAATATACATTAGACGGTAAAGGTTTACGTCAGTTAACCAAAAACTAGACGTTAAAAAGGGGGCGGTGGCAGTTTTGTAAATAATTAATTCACTGTTAACGTCAGTTGTTTTAAGGGCTGACGTTAAAAGTGAGGCGGTGGCAGTTTTGTAAATATAAAATCACTATTTGCGTCAGTTGTTTAATGAACTCACGTTAAAAGTGTTTTGGAAGAAATTATTAAAACTTTTAACGTCAGTTGTTTATAAACCTGACGTTATAAGTGTGATTTTTACTTCAGTTAAATAAATAACTGACGTAAATAATCAACTCATTCCTATCTTTCTTTCGTTGTCATCTCAGGGTTGTCACTCTTAACGTAGATCATCACTCCATATAGTGCAGTTTATTTCTAATCTTTTTCTTAAAAAAGTTTATTTTTAATCTTAATTAATTAGCTTGAATTAGTAAATTAACAAATTCTTGTGCAAATTAAAATAAATAAACACTTAACATAAAACAAGTTATATATGTATAATCAAATCGTATCTCATTGAAGCGATTCATAAGTTACAATTACATGTTTAAAAGATAAAAAATTTCCGCAAGATATATAGCACTAAAAATAAAAAAGTTTACGCTTCAACATCATTTTCTTCTCGATCTGTCTTGATCGGAATCTCCAACATTGATTCTTCTCATTGAAGCGATTCATAAGTTACAATTACATGTTTAAAAGATAAAAAATTTCCATAAGATATATAACACTAAAATATAAAAAGTTTCTGCTTCAACATCATTTTCTTCTCGATCCTGTGCTCAGAATCTCCAACATTGAATGCATGCCCTCCCTCATTTGAAGTCGATGCTCCATCTGAATCCACAATCACTTTGGAGCCGCGGCAGAGTGAAGGGTGCACTCGATCTGTTTCAGCAATATTCTTGGAACAACCACTTGGTTCTAAAGCTGAGGTTTTGGAACTGTAGTCTGTGATTCTCCCGAAGGATGATGGTGTGTGCAAATCACATTACGTGATTCACCCAACCTTACCATCCATGTTACGTGATTCACACAACCTCGAGAGTTGTTTTGACCATTAAGACAGAGACCTTTAAGTCTAGGTATAGGAAGAAAGAGTGATGAAGTTAATCTCCATGGCAGGGCCATATTGTGAAGCAGAAAAATTAAAGGAAGGAAGGAAGCTATTTATAGGAGTAGGGGATGAAGTTACTAGGCGTCGTAAGTTGCTAAAAAATTAAATTGATCATTAAGACCATTAGGTTCCAAGGCGCATTGGGAGTTGGCCTGGCAGTCATATATTATAAACGTGCAGAAAAGAAAACGTAGGAAGATACACTTTTAACGTCAGTTGTTGAATAAAACTGACGTAAAAAGCGTTTTTAAAATAAAAAATATTTATTTTTAACGTCGGTTGTTTATACAACCGACGTTAAAGTGTGATTTTTACTTAAGTTAAATAAACAGTGGCGTAAATAATCCTATATCCCTATCTCGAAATGCCCTGTTGTCACACAGTGCATTAACGTCGGTTGTTGAATAAAACTGAAGTTAAAAGTGTTTTTAAAATAAAAAATATTTATTTTTAACATCTGTTGTTTATACAATTGGCGTTAAAAGTGTGATTTTTACTTGATTAAATAAATAGGCGCGTAAATAATCCTATATCCCTAGCTATCCGAAATGCCCTGTTGTCACTCAATTAACACGGTCTCGGAGCCATTTTGTGAAGGAATAGAAATATAGAGGAAAAGAAGAGGCGTGACTACTGATCATTACGAAGTATGTTACTTTATACAGACAACACTTTTAACGTCAGTTGTATTCAACAACTAACGTTAAAAGTGTTTTTTAAAAAATATTAATATTTAACGTCGGTTGTTAATAAAACGGCGTTAAAAAAATAATTTTAACGTCGGTTGTTTAATACAACCGGCGTTAAATGTTGTTTTATGTTTACACCCGCGCCTTCTGCACTTCGCTCTGTACGTGCGTCTCTTTTCTCTTTTCATCACGCTCAACCCTAAATCACTCTCAACCCTCACTCTCACTCTCACCCAAAGACAGAACCCTAATCGCGAGCTCATCTCCACCGCAACCACCGCGAGGGCTTCTTCGCCACCACCGTGAGGTACACTATTAACCCTAACTCTGTCTTTCCATTCATTCTTTGCAATAACTTGACGTACATCTCTCTTTCCCCTTCCCGCGCACTAACTCTCCTTGTCCCTCTCGCTCTCGGTAACCACATCGAACGTTGGCCACCACTCGAGCTCCCCTCCCCACCACCACGCGAGCACCTATTTACGGTGAGTATTTAGGGCACATTTTTGTATTTTTGGTTTTGAGTGTATGTTGAAACTGTAGTCTCGGTAGTTGAAACTTGAAACCGTGAGTTTGATTTGTTTGGAATGTACGTCTCTGTTTTTGGTTTTGAGTGCATGTTGCTCTGCTTGGTTGATCCGTCACGGTAGTGATGCTAATCACGGCTAGGCCGTGATCGGTTCCGCTGTGATGGCATGGTTCTGTTTCGATTGTACGTTATGGCCGTGATGGACATCACTGCCAGGCCGTGACCAGTTCTTGGCAATTAATCTTTAAAAACTATAGTTTTCAATCTCTCGTATTGTCCTTATATTGGATATATATATGTTTTGTATATCTACAGGACCTATCTAGTTATGGATCGTAGTTGGATGGTTTGTAAGCGTACTAGTGCTGAGTATTTGAAGGGGGTGGGAGAATTTATAGAATTTTCTCAAAGGAATGTTCCTAATAGTAATGGAATGTTCTGTTGTCCTTGTGTCAAGTGTTTGAATACGAGGAAATGTACGGTGAAGGATATACGTACTCATTTGATTTGTGAAGGGATTTGCTTGAGTTATACAAGATGGATATGGCATGGTGATATGTTGTTGAGTAGTAATACGGCGAGTGTCTCCCAAAGTGAGGACGTTGACGTAGATATGGAGGATGATCGAGTAGAGGACATGATCCGTGATATTGGACAAGAATCTTTTCATCGAGCGCATGTGTATGGTAGGTTGTGCGGTGATGCGGATAAGCCTTTATATCCAGGGTGTACTACTCATACACGGTTGTCGGCGGTGCTAAAATTGGTTTGTGTGAAAGCGAGAAATGGTTGGAGTGATAAAAGCTTCACGGAATTGCTTGAAGTGTTGAAAGACTTGCTTCCGGAGGACAACACATTGCCTGACCGTAACTATGAGGCCAAGAAGGTATTGTGTCCTATGGGTATGGAGTATAAGAGGATACACGCATGCCCCAATGATTGCATATTGTACACCGGTGTTCATGAAGACAAACACGATTGCCCCAAATGTGGGTTATCACGATACAAAGTGAAGGGTGGTGATGATGATGATGATGTTGATGATGTGAGAAAAAAGGGTCCTCCTGCGAAGGTGTTGCGGTATCTTCCAATAATTCCAAGGTTCAAGCGATTGTTTGCCAATGGGAAAGATGCGAAGAATCTTAGATAGCATAATGATGAGAGGAAACGTGATGGAAAGGTTCGTCATCCTGCTGATTCTATTCAATGGAAGAATATCGATACTATGTTTCCGGATTTCGCCGATGAGCCAAGAAACCTAAGGCTTGGACTTGCTACTGATGGAATGAATCCTTATGGTAACATGAGTAGTATTCATAGTTCATGGCCTGTTCTGTTGGTGATTTACAACATGCCCCCTTGGTTGTGCATGAAACGCAAATACATGATGTTGTCTATGATGATTTCGGGCCCAAAGCAACCGGGAAATGACTTAGATGTTTATCTAGGTCCCTTGATTGAAGACTTGAAAACGTTGTGGGTGGAAGGTGTTGATGTATTTGATGGGTATTCTCATGAGACTTTCAAGCTTCGTGCCAAGTTATTTTGCACCATCAACGACTTTCCAGCATACGGTAACTTGTCTAAAGATGCAGTGTCAAGGGGCATAAAGCATGCCCTATATGTGAAGAAGGCACATGCTACACTCAGTTGCATCATGGAAAGAAGACGGTTTACCTTGGGCATCGGAGATTTCTTAGACTTGATCACCCATATCGTAAGATGAAAAAAGCTTTTAATGGATGCCAAGAGACAGAAGAAGCGCCGGCGGCCTTAATTGGAGAGCAGGTTTATCAGAGGGTAAAGGACATCGATGTTATATTCGGCAAGTCCAAAAAGAAAGGTAAAGCTGTTGAGAAAAACATATGGAAGAAGAGGTCGATATTCTTTGATCTTCCATACTGGCGCAAGCTTGATGTCAGACACTGCATTGATGTGATGCATGTGGAGAAAAATGTGTGTGATAGTGTGATCGAGACGCTTCTCAACATTCAGGGCAAGACGAAGGATGGTGTGAATGCTCGTCTCGACCTCGTTGCTATGGGTATACGAGAGCAGTTAGCTCCGATTGTTGAGGATGGTAAGCGGACTTATTTGCCGCCAAAGATGTCATACTTTGTCAAAAAAAGAGATAAAGTTTCCGCGGGTGTCTTCAGGGCATCAAAGTTCCACATGGTTACTCTTCAAATATGAAGAGGCTTGTCTCTAGTGATCTTAAATTGGTTGGCTTGAAGTCTCATGATTGTCACATCTTAATGCAACAACTTCTGCCCGTTGCTATTCGTGGTATTGCTACAAAAAATGTGAGACATGCCATTACTCGGTTGTGCTCATTCTTCAATTCTATATGTAGCAAAGTCGTTGACCCCCGTATGTTGGATGACTTGGAAGTTGAGACTGCTACAATCTTGTGCCAATTGGAGATGTATTTTCCTCCTTCCTTTTTCGACATAATGGTTCACTTAATTGTTCATTTGGTGAGGAGATTAGATTATGTGGGCGGTTTTTCTGAGATGGATGTACCCGGTTGAGCGCTACATGAAGATCTTGAAAGGGTGCGTGAAGAATCCTCATCGTCCGGAAGCATCTATTGTTCAAAGGTATGTTGCGAGAAGAAGCTATTGAGTTTTGTTCGGACTACCTTCATAACACGGATCCTATAGGGGTTCCTAAGCCTCGGCATGATGAGATCAGATGTCAAGGTAAGGGTACACATGGCTTAAGAATTAATAGGAAGGATCGGGAGGAAGTGCTTCAAGCACATTTGTATGTATTGAACAACATCGAATGTGTTCAGCCTTTCTTATTTGAACATAAAAGAAAAGTCAATCAAGAAAACCCTCGAATGAGCGAAAGGTGGTTGTTGAACAAGCATAACAAGACTTTCTTACCATGGTTCAAGGAAGAAATGCTTAAGGATGGTAGTAATCTTGCTTCGATGACGTAAAATGGCTAGCACGTGGGCCTAACTTCAACGTCATATGTTGGAGCGGATACGACATAAATAATTTTTCCTTTTATACAAAGGAACAAGATAACAAGAGTACTATGCAAAATAGTGGGGTTATGATCGTGGCCGAAGCAATGCACTTCTCTAGTGCAAAGGACACAAAACCCGTTCTGAAGACCGACACCTTACTTTGGATAATTGAAGATATTTGGGTGCTCGATTACACTAAGCTTATGGTGCCGGTATTTAAATGTAAGTGGGTTGATAGTAACGGTGGTGTACAAACCGACGAATTGGGGTTCACATTGGTAGACCTCAACAAGTTAGGTCATATAAATGAGCCTTTCATAATGGCTTCACAAGCAAAACAAGTGTTTTACATCACTGATCCTTCTAACAAAAGGTTGTCCGTGGTTCTCCAAGGAAAAAGCATGTATAATGGTAGTGATGAAAATGAAGATTCAAATCTTGATATTCCCGAGACTCCTTCTTTTTCAACAAACATGCCTACTATAATCGAGGAGACACAGGTGGACGATGTACATGCCACTCGTGATGATCATCACGAAGGGATATTGATATAGGTAGTTTAAACTTAGTATACATTTATAACCTATGTTAATAAATTAATATATATTGTTTTGAACAGGCATACATTATATGGATCATTGTTCCATTTTTCCTTTGCAATTCATAATCGTGTGATATTACGTATTCTTGGGATATTTACTTGAATGCGGGGATGGCTTAGGGGAGTGATATTTTAAAACTGAATTTAAAAAAAAAAAATACTATTAACGTCGGTTGTATCATACAAGCGGCGTTAAAAGTATTTTATAAAAATATACAGTACACTATTAACGTCAGTTGTTTACTACAACTGACGTTAAAATTAAGACCTTTAACGTCAGTTCTTTATAACAAATGACGTTAATTTTAACAAAATTTACGTCGGTTATGTTAAAGAACTGATGTTAATTTTGACAAAACTAACGTCAGTTGTGTTAAAGAACCGACGTTAATAGTGTTATATTTAACGTCAGTTCTCAACTGACGTTAAAAGTGTAACTTTTAACATCAGCTGTATTTACGTCAGTCAGTATTCTGACGTAAAAAATCAATTTTAACTGACGTAAAAAACACTTATTGCACCAGTGTGTGTTTTATCTTTTAATTCATTTGGAAAATTATCAGCAAAGGCAATGCTTCTGCTGATTGGAGTTATTGTGCCTTGAAAAATTTCATGGCCCAAAAATCTCATTTTTGTCAGACACAATTTTGTTTTCTTGGCTGAAAGAGCCATGCCATTTCTTTTTATAGTTTCTTTGAAAATATTTAAATGTTTAAAATGTTGCTCCAGTGAATGGGAAAATATTAAAATATCATCGATGTATATTAAAGCAAACTCAGAATGAGGCTTTAATATTTCATCCATTATATTTTGAAATTCTGATGGTGCATTTTTTAATCCTAAAGGCATTACATTCCATTCATAATGTCCCAGAGGAACAGTGAAAGCAGTTTTGTATTTATCTTCTTCTTTTAAGGCTATTTGGTAATAACCTGATTTTAAATCAAATTTTGAAAAAATCACTGCATCATGCAGTCTTTTGATAAGATCTTTTTTATTGGGAACAGGATAGCGAATCCATTGTAAAGCTTTATTTAATGGTTTATAATTTATAACCATTCTTGGTTCGCCACGTTCAATTTCAGAATTATTATTAACATAGAAGGCAGTGCAACTCCAAGGGGATTTGCTTGACCTAATTAATTTTTTATTCAAAAGATCTTGTATATCTTTTTTACAAAATTCTAAAGTTTCACTATTCATTTGAATAGGTCGAGCTTTAGTTGGAATGTTTCTTTCATCGAAGTCCTTTTCATATTGTAAAGATACCGTATGAACCTTTCTATTCCAAAAAGCATTTGGAATAATAGAACAGACTTCAGTTTCAAATTCTTTTTGTAAAGAATTTATTTTCTCTTTTATAATAGGATCTTGAAGTTGTTTTTCTATTTTATGATAAAGAATTTCTTTTTGAAGAAAACTGATCTGACTTTGTTTTCCATTTATTATAGAAAGGAAATTTGTTTCTTCAAGATTTTCATTTATGATATTTAAATCTTTTGATTTAACAGGGTTTAAAAATTCAAAAAGAATATCTTGATTATTTCTTTTTGTTGTAAGACCATTTTCAGAAACTCCAAAAGGATATAACTGAGTTATAAAAGGAGTTCCTAAAATTATTTGTTTTGACATATTTTTTACAAGTAAAAAAGAGTTTTTAAAACAAACTCCATTATTGCAAATACTTGCTTCCTCAAGTTTGTATTTAACTTGAAGTTTTTCATTATTTGCAGTATATAATTTTTGAATAGTTTTCTGATAATATTGAGTAGGGATCAGACCTTCTTGAATACAGTTAAGGTCTGCTCCTGAATCAATAAGAGCAACAAATGGTTTGTGAAAAGAATTATTAATTTTCAAATTTACTTTCACATGCCATTTTTGCCGTAAAGTTTTGATTCTCAGGAAGAAATTAGCTTCTTCACTGAACTCAGGATTATCATTTTTAAAACTTTGGGAAGAGGATGAGGCAGACAGAGTTCCTTTACCTTTCCCGGGGTTTTTGGAAAAATTTTGTTCCAAAATTTTAGTTTTATGTTTTAAATCAGCAATCTCTGATTTTAAAACTTTTATTTCTTTATACAAAAAAGAAAGACTTAAAGGTTCTTGACTAAAAGAGGATTCTGAAACATTTTGAGGGTTCAGAATTTCTTTTAAACTATAACCTTTAAATTCTTGTTTTTCAACTTCTTGCGATTCTAATTCTTTATATTTTTCTAGCATAGCTAATTTAACTTGTGGGTCCTCGATTTGGCCAATCAAATCAAGGAGGACTTTTGCTTCTTTAGAGATAACATTAATTGTAAATTTATAATTACAATTATCTCCTATCCAACCATAGCTTAAACAACCAGCATCAGAATCAGAAGATGTTTCTTGATTCTGATAAATAACATCCGAATCATCATCAGGGGATGAATCTTCAAAAGAATTAGATTCATAAAGAAGAATTTTTGAAATTTGTTCTTTAATTTCATCATCCATTTTAAGTTCTTTAATTTTCTGTTTAACTCTACAATCTTTAGCCATGTGACCAACACGACCACACTTATAACAAGTTATACCTTTCTTAAAATATTTATTATATGTTTTTTTATAAGATTTTCTTTGTGATTTCTTGTAAGGTTTTATTTCTTTTTCTTTTTTATTTTATTTTTTATAACTTTTAAATTTTTTAGGAAACTTTTGAGTATTAACTCTTTTCTGTTTAGAGGGAGGAGTTAATTTCTCATAACCAAATTGTTCACAAAAATTTCCTAATTCTTTATTATTTGTTTTGCTTTCAAATTTTGCTTGTCTATGTATTTTTATATCTGTGCAAAATTGTAAACCAATTTTATTTACTATAGAGATTAACCTTCCATAGGTTAAATCTTCCAAAGGAGTTCCAGGGTAATCCAATTTTATTTGAGTGCGAACTTTTGTAGCAAAGTTTTTGGGAAGGCCAGATATAAATCTGTCTTTCCAATAAGCTTCTCTACAATCAGTTCTAGTATAAATTTTTGTTAAAAAATTATCTTTATACCATCTAAACTCACCAAGAGTTGGACAGTATAAATTGTTTAATATCTCAAGGGATGCACAAGGCAAAAGTATTTGTGTCGCCCACAAATGCTTGAGATATTGCAAAAATTAGAGCTTCAACTTGTTGATTAATAGGATACTCAACAGGTTGACCATGCTCATCATTTCTTGTTTCAGTTTTTGTAAAATTTAAAATTGCTTGTCTTTCATTTTCTCTCAAATTGTTGTCCCACCAACCTTTTAGGCTACCGGTGAAACCTTGTATCAAAATTTTACATGTTGAAACAACACTATTATTTCTAGCTCTATAGGCTGTAGCAGCCATAGACATTTCTTCCAATTTTCTCATGATTTGATGTTCATAAAAACCATCAATATTCCACTCGACAATGCCTTCACCATTGTACTGTGAAGCATTATCTAAACTATTATCTTCAAATTGAATATCAGGCAAAGTGGGCCTGTGATAATAGTTTCTAGAAGTGGGATATGTTCTTGATGTATTTTTTATTTTATTGATAACATCAACATCAGAATCTTGGAATTGGTTTTCAAGTTCTAAAACATCTTCATTTTTCAAAACATTTAATTTTGATGAAGACAGTTTTAATGATGCTAATTGTTTATTAATTTCATCTAATAAATTATTATTAGATTCATTTCCAATTTTAATTTCTTTAATTTCAGAATCAGATAATTTATATGGAGTAATCAAAGGTTTATTTAATTTTGAACTTGATTTTGAAGAAGATTCAATTTTAACAGGTGTATCAAAGTCATCAGTTGTACTGGTAACTTGATACAACAGTTGATTTGTATAATTCAACCGATGTTGAATATTCTTTATGTCATATCTTGTCGGATTTTGAACAACTAAAGTTTTATCATCTTCTTTCATTGATTTGAAAGGAGATGCAGTAATTTCAATATTTTCTACATTTGGAATTGTGATTTCTTCCAAAGGTGGAATAACAGAAATTACTTCTTTACCCTTAGCTGTTTTCCAAATTTTCTTCGCAGAATTTAGAGATTTTAATTCTAACTTTTTAAAACAGTGATTTTGAAAGCATTCGAAGTAGGGAACAGTGTCGTCATCTACCTCCTCCAAATAAGACAAATATTTTTCACGATATTGTCTTATTTCAGACTGGGAAAATGAAGAAAAGAACCATTTTCATTTTTCTTCATATTCAGGTTTAAAAAATCCTTTTGTATTTTTTGTTTATCAACAATAAATTTTGTAAGAACAAAAATTTGATTTGTAGTTTCAAAAGCTTGATTTATCTCAGATAGAGTCGGGGACTCTCTCTGAGTTTCCTGTTGCACCGGTATAGGGGTTTCAACCCTATATTCTGGTTGAGGTATAATAGGATGATCTCTCACTCCTGCTAATCTCAAAGAATGGAAAGAATCCATTGATCTTCGTGAATTGTTTGAATTAGTTTGCTTAGATCCCTCAGGACAAGTCCTGAATGATCTTGTTGAATTGCTTCTATTAAAAGGAGCAAAACTAATTGAAACATTTCCTGAAGAATATTCAATGGGTATACTCATTACAAAAGATTCTGGCTCTTCTGGAGGCAGAATCTCTTGTAAATTCCATTCTAAATTTCTAGAGACTTCATTATGATTCAGTCTCCTTGGTGTAACAACATTTGATTTATTTAAATTTAATTGCAAAAGCAAAGTATCTTCTTTGGAAGATATATTTAAAGCTTTTGGCGAAATATTTGTTCTCATGGCTTTATAATATATTTTATATATTACAGCCATTGGATAGGAATTAGGATTCCAAATTCCTTCCTTTATTTTAATATCCAATTTTATATTATGTTTGTTTTTACCAAGACTTTCCAAAGACATGGTATAATTTGGAAAATTATTAAAGAAAGTGGGACCATCATGAAGATTGGTCTCAATTATTGATAAAATCCGATCCTCGAACTTTGCAGGACGAGTATCTCTTCGGCATACACACATAGGTGTATCTATGCCTAATCTATGCAATGGTTTTATTGCAACTTGTATTAAATCAATATGCAAAAATTTATTTTTTTGTTTATGTTCCTTCAACATAGATAGATTCAAGAGATTTAAATATTCTTGAGTCTTATCTACCTTGATGGTATATTCAGCAGTTTTAATGATAAAATCAGATTTGAATTTATCAAGTAATTTTGTCTTATATATTTCAGAAACATTTAATGGAGGGATACTCCAATTATTAAGTTTCTGCTCTATATCAGGCAAAATTATTTGTTGTTCATTTATTAAAGAAGAATTTTGATTTTCATTTTGAAAATTAGGTGAACTTGATTCACCTATTTCTTCAATTTTCTCTTTGCCCTTTCGAGAAATCATCTTCAAGAGGCTAGACATGATTATCCTAACCCTAAAGCTCTAGTAAGGACAACTCAGGCTAGACATGATTATCCTAACACCCTTCAGGCTTACCAACGCTGCAAGGAAGGACAACTCAAATACTGTATAAGTACCAGAACCCTAAGGCTCTGATACCAGGATGCCACTGTGGATCATTTTGCCGACTTCCCTTGCCTACATTGTTCCATCGACCAGAGGCTGTTCACCTTGGAGACATAATGCGGTTATGAGTACGACCGAGCGTGGGAGGCACTCGGTCCTCTGGATTTTCAAGGGCCACCGGGGGCGCACCGGACACCACGCGACATGTGGTGCTCTTCCAGCCGCTGGATCCTCCTTAATTTTATGAATATGCTCTGGAGTTTTTTCCACAGGCTCATCTTCATTCTCACTATCAATATGCACTACAGTATCATCAAAGTGAATTGCTTTCCCATTATCCTTGTTTGATCCACCTTCTGCAATCTCTTTTGTTTTGGGGACATTGTTGCCTTAAAAACAAATATCTTTAAGCTTGTGCAAGTATACACATATCACAACAAATAGTATAGAAAGTAAGTCAGATATCGTTCCCACGAGGATTATAATGTTGTAGCAAAATTCCAATTTAGACTATACTCTCTAGAAATTAGACTGGGTAACAAAAATTGGTTGTGTGTGCAAGGTAGGTAGTAGACAGACTTGTGAAAATTGAAGTTTCATAAGAAAAAATTAACAAAAATTGTGATGTCAGATATGGGGGAAACAACTCTAGGTATGCTTCTACGTAAATCTTGCTTAGCTAACTTTTTGCTCTATGTATGCTATAGCATTTAACTCCATGAAATAAATGTATGTTTTCCGGCACTTAAAAATCAGGTTCATTAAATGCTTTCTATTCCTAGATTCAATTAATTACACCTTCTTCTTAATTAGCATGTTCTAGCTAGTTTAGGGACTTAAGTAACTATTCCTAGTCTACTCAATGTCAAATAATTTTCCAATTAAAGACTTAATCCCTATCCTTTATCTCTTTGCACATTACTCAATTTTTCCAAACCAAGTAAGCATAATATTCAATTAAGTGGATTAGTCTTAACTAAATAACTTTCAACGCATGATAAAGGAAAATGCATAACATTCAGAACATAAATTCGGCTAAGCATTCATTACAATAGCATACCTAAAGCTACAGCAAGTTTAGCTCATATTGAACTTACAATAAACAAAAACTATAAATGACTAAGAGTTCATTAAAATAGAGAAAAGAAATAAAAATTCAAAAACTTGTAGGTTGAAGAAGGTGAGCTCGGCGCTGCTCACTCCTAGGTCAGGACAGAAGAATATGTCATAAAGTGTATGTACTTTAGGGTTGCCAGATTGGTTTTTATGCCCCTACTCTCTTTCATCCATTTATGCCCCTACCACCAAAAAATTTATAATCAAGCATGTTTATAGCTTCTGAAGTGATACATATGCCGTCATGAATGTGTCTGTCCCTTATGAAGCCTCTTTGCTGGTGAGAGATGATGTTTGGAGCAAGAATAGCCAATCTATCTGCTAAGACTTTAGTAATAATCTTGAATTGAAAGTTGGCAAGGGCAATTGGTCTAAAATCGTCTATTCTACAAGCACTATAAACCTTGGGAATCAATACAACTGAGTTTGCATTTAGATTAGGTAAAAGCCACCCCTCTTTGAAAAACCGAGAAATAGAGTTGTAATCATCCTTTGTAACGATTTCCCAAAAAGTTTGATTGAAACAACCCCCAAAGCCATCCGGACCAGGAGCTCCATCTCCATTCATAGCAAAAACAACACTCTTAACCTCATCCATTGAAGGCAACTTAGTCAAAAACTCATTATCTTGTTGTGATACAGATTGTGGTACCACTTTGGAGATGAGATCATTCTCAATGCAGTCATTGTTGGAAGCATACAATGAAGAGAAGTATTCCAACACATGCTGCTCAATTGTACTTGAATCTTCCAGAATATCATTCTCCTTCTTTAACATAGACAAAACCTTTGAGGAATGCCTGATCTTTGTGAGTCTATGAAAGAAACTAATATTTCTGTCACCCTAGATGTAACACACCGATTTCTTGATTAGGGTTTAATGCAGAGACTAAGGATAATTAAAGACTTAATCATGTTCCTTAGGTGTTAGTTAGCATGAGTTTCAAGTTGGAGGAAAATCGGAGATGAAACGGGTCCAGAGTGCAAATAGATGCAAACCGAGCAATTAATCGGTCAATTAAATAATTAATTGAAAGTTAGAATATTAAAATTAATCTGGAATTGAGTACAATAGGTTTTTAATAGTATCCTAAAATAATTAATAAAATATTCCAGCAGTTGAAAGATACAGAAGAAAACACCCGATTGTGCTGACATAGCAACACGTGATGACACGTGTCGCGACACCAGAGAGACACCTAGAATTCTACTAAAATGTTCCTAAACCCACCTACACATGACACCTATCCCACTAACTATCTAAGTAAAGCATGCAATGACACTTGTCTTCCACTAAAACTAAGATAATAATTAAATAATCCTAAACTAAGTAATATAAAAAGGAAATGAATGCATGGTCATCATCTTCTTATCTTCTTTTGGGCACATAACCAGAGGAAAAAGTGAAGATAAAATCTCCCAAAGGCAGCCATTTTCGTTCCATATATAACCTTGAGTTAAGGTGGTTTTGGTTGTCGGATTTTCAAACCGATCGCGTATTCGTGTTCACGACTTCGACATCTTCGACGTCGTGTCTTTGCATGTCATTTTCATCAAGGTAATTCAGTGTTGATTCATCTGACATTTGTCCTTTTTAAGTTATTTAAATTCATTGTACTCCTATTCTTGGTCCCGATATCGTTTTCGATGTGTTTTAGGCTTTTACGTGTTTTTCTGCCGAATCAGTCGACCGGAAATCGACTGTGGGAGTGGGGGCAGATATGATTTTGAATTGAACAGATTCTGTTCTTGTAGGTTTATCTCTCAATTTCGTGCTTTGATTCAAATGGGTTCATTGATTGGAGCCCTGTTGTTGATTCGGTGGTTGTTTTGGTCTTTTTGGCTGTTTTTGGACCTCGTGCGTGTGCTCGGGATAATTTTTGGTCCAATGCACATATCGAGCTTGTTGTTGGAAAGCGTGCTGAGGTTCGTGCCGATAGCGCAGAGGCAACCAGAGCGTTTATGGGAAAGTACGCGCGTCAGTAAGGTAGAAGAAATTGACTATCACGTCGGGGAGGGAAGCTCGACATAGCATGTTATTTTGTCTGCGTAGGGTGCCCCAGACCCGACTTGTCGCCGAGTAGTCGAAGATGGTTAAACCCCACTTGAAAATGATTTGAAATGATACTTTGGGTTTAATTATCGTAGACTGCTCAACATTAGGGCATAATAGTATTTTAAGTTTATCTGCTTGAGGATGCATGTGATATCTGCTTTATGTGTTTATGGATGTTGTGATGTTTGACGTTTGATCTGTTATAACATGCTTAATATGCTGTTTATATATATTTACTATTGATATTTATGTATGTCATGGTTGTTGAGGATGATTGTCTGGTTGTGATGATGTTAGAACCCTAGTTGACACCATAAAGGTACTCTTTTTGTTTTGATGTTGGATAACGGTATCTGGGTACCGTGTTGAGCTGTGGATGCATTGGTACCGTGAAGAATGTAGGAATGAGTTTGGTACCGGTGTCAACTCAAGATGTTTGTGCATTGCATAAGTTGCCAAAGTGGCGGGCCGTGTGACTGGGAGTCACGCGAGGTTGGTGTACCCGGGTACGGGTACGAAATATGGAGAAGGACGGTCCTGGGAACCTTGGGGATATAGTCCGGGCTGAATGGTTTTCTAGAGACCAGTGATTTGCACCCACTATGTCGAGACCGTCGTGGAGGCTTGGCTATCCCGACGTCTGGCCCTGAGTATTCCAGTCGTAAGTGGACCTTCCGAGGCGACCAAGATCCCCTATTGGAGTTGTAGCTCATAGGGGAAGCACCCTTATTGGTCGCGGTGAGCAGAAAGGTACCCTGGATAAATTAACTGACATTCTCTGGGCAACGGAGTCCCGAGTGTGAGAAAGAAAGAGAATGTCCGGGAATCAGAGTTCCCTGTGAGAGTGATCGACCGACATGCATCAGAGTGTGACTCCTTAGATGATTTAGACCCTAGATGTGGATCGAGGATGTTTGTAAATGGTTGACTCGCTAGATGTTTGTGATCGGTGCCAATCTCTGTTGTATGCTAACATGTTGTATTGTGCTTCGACCCCTTTTTATGGTGTTATAGGAGCTTATCTCCCTTCTCTATCTCTTTTTCTCTTTATGTACTCGTAATCGGTAGATGATGAGCAGCAACAGCTGTACAATGACGGCGATAGGATCAGAGCACAGACTGATGCACTACTAGCAGAGGATTCAGCTGGAGGGTCTTGAGGAGCAGTGACGGGTTTGTGAGGACTTAGGCGTAGAGGCATCGTTACGTCAAGGGCGAGGGTAGTTCCAGACACCTATATCGTCATTGATATGGTATGTCGGTAGCGTCTGCTTGGGAGAGACTATGAGAGTTATTTTGGATTTTGATGTATTTTGTGTGAGATAGGGCGGGTAGATGCTGTTTGTATAGGTTTTTATATCTTTTGAGACCAGTGTTCTATGACTTGTTGATCAGTCCTTTTACTTTATCAGTTGTACAATTGTTCTAGGATAATGATCCCTCTGTTGGGATCGAAAGTACTTTAGAGACTTGGTGTACCTATTATGTATATGCGTTGTTTTTGTTTTTATTCTGCTGTGCATGCTTTATAAGTTTTAATTTTCCAGCTTCCGCAAAGTATATTATTTTCGTCTGTAATAATCGCGCTAACGCTAATAAACGGATTAAGGATTAGTTAATTAGGATTGTTCTTTAATGGGACATCAGGGTGTCTCATTTGATGGTATCAGAACAGTTCGGTTCTAAACTGGACTGTGGGAAACTGAATCCGATGATGATTGAGGATTGTGGGGTAGGATGAGTACCGACACTATTAGCTGAATCCACATTCAGATGTCAGCTATGCTTAGAATGGGTAGAGTGTTCGATACACGAGTTATTCTTACAGTATAAGAATGATTGTTTACTGCATTTGTAAGACATATAGTGGATATATCTGTTTATGTATTGAATTATATGTCTTACAAATGAGAGCTAATGAATTCTTTTTTTAGGACGTCGTAATGGCACGCGGAAATGGACGCCGAGGAGGAGGCAGAAATGGAGGTGGTGGATTCACTGATGTTCCTGGAAGTTCATCGGGGACGAATAACGGTGGTGATATAAATGAGAGAGTTGGCTACCGCAACGCTGCAGCAAACCCAACAAAATGCTCAGTTCATGCAGCTACAAGAGGCTAGAGAAGAAATGTTACCACAAGTAAATGTGGTTAGAGATGACGAAAGCATGAAGAATGGCTTGAATGCTTTCATGAAGGGAAATCCGCCCCAATTTCATGGCGAGTACGATCCTGAGGCAGTAGAAAAGTGGCTGCAAGAAGTAGAGAAATTCTTTGTCGCTATGAGTTGTCGTGAAGATCGGAAGGTACTTACGCTGCTTTCATGCTGGTAGGAGCAGCAGAGTCATGGTGGCAGAATAAGCAACGTTTGTTAGAAGCGGAAGAACAAGCAGTAACATGGAATCTGTTCAAAGAATGTTTTCTGGAGAAATACTCCCCCAAGAGTGTCCGACAAGAGAAGGAAAAAGAATTTATGAGTTTACAACAAGGGAATATGTCAGTGGGAGAGTATGACGCTCGTTTCGAGGCATTGTTGAAATTGTCCTAATTCTATCAAGTCCATCCAGATGAAGAATGGGTTTGTCGAAGATTTGAAGGTGGTCTGAGGCCAGAATTGAAAAGGATGATGCTGCCATTCGAATTCAACCATTTCTCGGCTTTGGTTGAAAAGTGTACTACGTTGGAGAGCCATGATCGTTCTAGGCCAATAAATCAACAGCAGCGGAGTGGCGGACCGATTAGAGGTGGCAGCGATCAAAGAAGTCGTGGGGGAAGATTCCAGCAACGGACGAGACCTTACAATCGTCCTAGTCAGCAAACAACCAGTGCAGGTAGCGGGGGTCCTAATCAGACATCATCAGAGATGTCGACTTATTTCAAGTGCGGAGGACCACACTTTATCTGAAATTGCCCTCATATGCAGAATGTAGTGTGTTACCAGTGCGGTCAGATGGGACACATGTCCAGATCATGTCCCCAGAGCAATGTAATCAGAAATCCGGTGCAACAACAAAGTAGGGGTGCTCAGAGCAGTGGATCAAGAACTCAGACAGTAAATCAGCAAGGAGGTAGACCCTAAGCCAGTGGGAGGGTGTTTGCCGTTAGTGGTTCTGAGACTACTAGAGATCCTAATCTCATACAGGGTAAGTATCTCATTTTCAGAAAACTCATATTTGTATTATTTGATTCAGGCGCTACGCATTCGTTTATTTCTCTTGAGTGCATGGATCATTTGAAACTGTCTGTTACATCTTTACCCTATGATCTGAATGTTTCTACCTCTATGGGAGATACATTAACTACTTTGTTTGTTTGTCGAGCTTGTCCGGTTGTTTTAGAAAACCAGACTTTTGTTATTGACCTTATCTGTCTGCCCATGCAGCAGATTGATATTATATTGGGCATGGATTGGCTTTCGGCTAACCATGTAGTTTTGGATTGTCAAATAAAACTCTTCGTTTTATGGAGCCTTCTGGATTATTGCCTGCCAATGATGGTAGTACGGGAGAAGGACAATCATGGAGCTGTGTGGTGCTGTTTTCTTTGGAAGCAAATGAGTCTCATAAGATGGAAGTGAATCCTATCGTAAGCGAGTTTCCTGAAGTTTTTCCGGATGACGTATCAAGACTACCACCAAGAGGGAGAATGAGTTTGCGATAGATCTCATACTAGGGGTGGGACCGATATCGATAGCACCTTATAGAATGTCCCCGACAGAGTTGGCAGAGCTTAAGGAACAACTGGATTACATGCTGAAGAAGGAGTTTATCTGACCAAGTGTTTCACCGTGGGGAGTGCCAGTGTTGTTTGTAAGGAAGAAGGACGGAAGCTCAAGGCTATGTGTGGATTACCGACAACGAACAAGGTAACAATAAAAAACAAGTACCCGTTGCCGAGGATTGACGACATGATGAATCGGTTGCGTGGAGCAACTGTGTTTTCTAAGATAGATCTGAGGTCTGGATACCATCAGATCCGAGTAAAGGAAGATGATATACCGAAGACTGCTTTTAGAAGTCGGTATGGTCATTACTAGTATCTGGTTATGCCGTTTGGCATTACTAATGCTCCAGTCGTGTTCATGGACTACTTGAATCAGATCTTCAGACCGTAGTTGGACAAGTTTGTCGTTGTTTTTATCGACGATATTCTAATCTACTCTTCGAGTAGAGAAGAACATGCAGAGCATCTTCGGGTTGTACTTCAAGTGCTTAAGGATAGACAACTCTATGCCATATTGTCTAAGTGTTAGTTCTGGTTGGATGATGTACAATTTCTAGGGCATGTGATAAACAAGGAAGGGATAGTTGTGGATCCTGTCAAAGTGGAAGCAATGGTTAATTGGGAACGTCCTGAGACTGTGGGTGAAGTTAGGAGTTTTCTTGGACTGACAGGTTACTATAGACGGTTCATCAAAGGATTCTCAAAGATTGCGTTATCGATGACGCAACTAACAAGAAAAGGAAAAGCGTATGAGTGGACTGATGAGTGTGAGGCTAGTTTTTAGGAGTTGAAAAGGAGGCTTACAACATCTCCTGTGCTAGTCTTGCCAGATATGTTAGTACCGTTTAATGTGTACTTCAATGCATCACATCAAGGACTGGGTTGTGTTCTCATGCAAAATAGAAATGTGGTGGCGTATGCCTCTAGACAGTTAAGAGTACATGAGAGGAATTACCCAACCCATGACTTAGAGTTGGCTACAATAGTGTTTGCATTGAAGATATGGAGACACTATCTGTATGGTGCTCAGTTCACAGTGTACAGTGATCACAAGAGTCTAAAGTATTTCTTTGAT
This sequence comes from Sophora flavescens, assembly GCA_030762895.1. Classification (NCBI taxonomy): domain Eukaryota; kingdom Viridiplantae; phylum Streptophyta; class Magnoliopsida; order Fabales; family Fabaceae; genus Sophora; species Sophora flavescens. The sequence goes on along the minus strand of CM061066.1, from coordinate 111,128,580 downwards.
CAGAAGGAGTTGAACATGAGAAAGAGGAGATGTATGGAGTTCATCAAGGATTATGAGTTTGATCTCCAATACCATCCCAGAAAGGCGAATGTCATAGCAGATGCGTTAAGTCGGAAATCGTTGCAAGTGTCTGCTATGATGATCAAGGAGTTAGAACTAATCGAGCAATTCAGAGACCTGAATCTAGGGATAACAGGATTATCCCAGAATAAGATAAGTTTGGGAATGATCACTATTACTAGTGGATTCCTAGACTTAGTTTGGAAGAAGCAATCGGAAGACTAGTACCTCCAAAAGGTCAATCAGAAGATAGAAGCAGGAGAATCCGTGGAGTTTAAACGAGGTATTGATGGAATCTTTAGGTGTGGTGATAGAATATGTGTGCCAGGGGATAGGGAAGTTAAATACTTGATCTTGGAAGAAGCACACAAAAGTAAATTGAGTTTCCATCCAGGTGCCACTAAGATGTATCAGGATTTGAAAAAGATGTTTTGGTGGCCTGGAATGAAGAAGGAAATAGCAGAGTATGTCCAGTCATTCTTGGTGTGTCAGAAGGCAAAGATCGAACACTAGAAGCCAGTAGGACTATTGCAATCTCTGGATGTCCCAGAATGGAAATGGGAAAGTATTGTAATAGACTTTGTGTCAGGCTTGCCTAAGACACAAAAGAAGTATGATGCAATTTGGGTAATAATTGATAGGCTGACGAAAAGTGCTCACTTTTTACCTATCAATCAGAGGTTCTCTTTGGAAAAGTTAACCCAGTTGTACATCAATGAGATAGTGAGGCTGCATGGTGTACCGGCGAGTATAATCTCGGTTAGAGATCCGAGATTTACTTCAAGGTTTTGGTAAAGTTTAAACTTGGGAACTAAATTACGGATGAGTTTGGCTTATCATCCTTAGACTATTGGTCAGTCAGAAAGGACGATTCAGTCTTTGGAAGATTTGTTAAGAGCATGTGTGCTGGAACATATAGGGAGTTGGGATGAATTTCTTCCACTGATTGAATTCAGGTACAGCAATAGTTTCCATATGAAGCACTGGATGGAAGAAAGTGTAGGACACCTATATGTTGGTATGAGACAGGTGAGAATCAGTTGATTGGACCAGAGGTGGTACAACAAACAACGGAGCGAGTCCGCAAGATCAGGGAAAAGATGAAAGCAGCGAGTGATAGGCAGAAGATCTACAGTGATAAGAGGAGAAGACCTTTGGAACTCCAAGAAGGCGACCATGTGTTCATGAGAGTCACTCTAAGGACTGGAATCGGCAGAGCAATAAAATCCAGGAAGCTTACCCCTTGTTTTATCGAACCATTTCAAATTCTTCGCTGAATTGGTCCTGTAGCCTATCAGAAAGCCTTACCACCCAATCTATCCAATATCCATGATGTCTTTCACGTCTCTCAACTTCGTAAATGTCATCCTAATTCATCGCATGTCATAGAGCCTCAATCAATCCAGATAAGAGAGAACCTTGAGTATGAAGCTTTGCCTGTACCGATTGAGGATCGACGGGTCAAGGAACATCGTGGAAAGAAAATTCCCTTGGTGAAGGTCATATGGGATACTGTTATTGGAGATTCCACATGGGAAAGAGAAGCGGACATGCAACAACAATTTCCTCATTTGTTCGTCTGAGGTAATTTAATTTAAATTTCAAGGATGAAATTTATTTTAAAGGGGGTAGTAATGTAACACCCCGATTTATTTATTAGGGTTTAAGGAATAGATTAAGAATTATTAAAGACTTAATCATGTTCTTTATGTGTTAGTTAGCTTATGTTTCAAGTTTGAGGAAAATCGGAGCTGAAACGGGTCCAGAACGCAAACAGGTGCAAACCAAGCGATTAATTGGTCAATTAAATAATTAATTGAGATTTAAAAAATTAAAATTAAGTTGTACTTGAGTAAAATAAGTTATTAATAGTACCCTAACATAATTAATAAAAATATTCCAGCAATTGGAAGATATAGAAGAAAACACCCGATTGTGCTGACGGAGCAACACATGATGACACGTGTAGCAACACCAGAGAGGCACCTAGAATTCCACTAAAATGTTCCTAAACCCACCTACACATGACACCTAGCCCACTAACTATCTAAGTAAAGCATGCAATGACACTTGTCTTCCACTATAACTAAGATAATAATTAAATAATCCTAAACTAAGTAATATAAAAAGGAAATGAATGCATGGTCATCATTTTCTTATCTTATTTTGGTCACATAACCAGAGGAAAAATTGAAGAGAAACTCTCCCAAAGGCAGCCATTTTCGTGCCATATATAAGCTTGAGTTAAGGTGGTTTCGGTTGTCGGATTTTCAAACTGATCGCGTATTCGTGTTCACGGCTTCGACATCTTCGACGTTGTGTATTTGCATGTCATTTTTGTCAAGGTAATTCAGTGTTTATGCCTTTTACATTTTTCCTTTTTAAGTTATTTAAATTCATTCTACTCCTATTCTTGGTCCCGATATCGTTTTCGATGTGTTTTAGGCTTTTACGTGTTTTTCTGCCTAATCAGTCGACCGGGAATCGACCGTGGGACTGGGGGCAGATCTGATTTTGAATTGTACAGCTGCTGTTATTGTAAGTTTCTCTCTCAATTTCGTGCTTTGATTCAAATTGGTTCATTGATTGGAGCCCTGTTGTTGATTCGGTGGTTGTTTTGGTCTTTTTGACTGTTTTTGGACCTCGTGCGTGTGCTTGGAATAATTTTTGGTCCAGTGCACATATCGTAGGTTTTCATATCAGATTCGAGGTTATTTCTGGAAAGAGTGCCGAGGTTCGTGCCTATAGTGCAGAGGCAATCGGAGCATTTACAGGAAAGTACGTGCGTCAGTAAGGTTGGAGAAATGACTATCACGCTGGGGAGGCAAGCTCGATATAGCATGCTATTTTGTCTGCGTAGGATGCCCCAGACCTGGCTAGTCTTCCAGTAGTCGACAATCGTTAAACCCCACTTGAAAATGATTTGAAATGATACTTTGGGTTTAATTATCGTAGACTTGTCGACATTAGGGCAAAATAGTATTTTAAGTTTATCTGCTTGAGGATGCATGCGATATCTGATTTATGTGTTTATGGATGTTGTGATGTTTGACGTTTGACCTGTGATAACATGCTTAATATGATGTTTAGATATATTTATTATTGATATTTATGTATGTCATGGCTGTTGAGGATGATTGTCTAGTTTGTGATGATGTTAGAACCCTAGTTGACACCCTAAGGGTACTCTGTTTGGTTTGATGTTGGATAACGGTATATGGGTACCGTGTTAAGTTGCGGATGCGTTGGTATCTTGAAGAATGTAGGAATGAGTTTGGTACCAGTGTCAACTCAGGATGTTTATGCATTGCATAAGTTTCCTAGTGGCGGGCCGTGTGACTGGGAGTCACGTGAGTTTGGTGTACCCGGGTGCGGGTACGAAATATGGAGAGGGACGGTTCTAGGAACCTTGGGGATGTAGTCTGGTCTGGAATGGTTTTCAAGAGACCAGTGATTTGTACCCACTGTGTCGAGACCACCGTGGAGACTTCACTATCCCGACGTCTGGCCCTGAGTATTCCAGTCACAGATGGACCTTCCGAGGCGACCAAGAAACCCCTATTGGAGTTGTAGCTCATAGGGGGAAACACCCTTATTGGTCACGATGAGCGGAAAGGTACCTTGGACAAACCAACTGACATTCTATGGGCAACGGAGGCCCGAGTGTGAGAAAGAAAGAGAATGTCCAGGAATCAGAGTTCCCTATGAGAGTGATCGGCGGATATGCATAGGAGTGTGACTCCTTAGAGGATCTAGACCTTAGATGTGGATCGAGGATGCTTTGTAAATGGTTGACTTGCGAGATGTTTGTGATCTGTGCCAATCTCTGTTGTATGCTAACATGTTGTATTGTGCCCCGACCCCTTTTATGGTGTTATAGTAGCTTATCTCCCTTCTTTGTCTCATTCTCTCTTTAAGTACCGTACGTTTGGTAGATGAGCAGCAGCAGCTGTACAACGATGGCGATAGGCGTCGTTACGTCAAGGGAGAGGGTAGTTCTAGACGCCCATATCGTCGTTGATACGGTATGTCAGTAGCATTTGCTAGGGAGAGCCGCTGAGAGTTATTTTGGATTTTGATGTATTTTATGTGAGACAGGGCGGATAAATGCTGTCTGTATAGGTTTCTATATCTTTTCTGAGACCAGTGTTCTATGACTTGTTTATCAGTCCTTTTACTTTATCGGTTGTATATTTGTTCTAGGATTATGATCCCTCTGTTGGGATCGAAAGTACTTTGGAGACTTGGTGTACCTATTATGTATATGCGTCGTTTATGTTTTTATTCCGCTGTGCATGTTTTATAAGTTTTAATTTTCCAGCTTCCGCAAAGTATATTATTTTCGTCTGTAACAATCGCGCTAACGCAAATAAACGGATAAAGGATTAGTTAATTAGGATTGTTCTTTAATGGGACATCGGGGTGTCTCACTTGCAATGCTAATTAACCCTTGCTTTTTCTCTCTAGAAGTCTTCTTCATAAAATAAAGCATGTTGAAGCTCAATTTGTGCCATGACCTCCTACAGAATAATCTCATCTGTTGCATCAGAAATGTTGATTTGCTGCTAAATATTGTCCATAGCAGAAACAACATTGTTCACTCTCAAATGGACATTCCCAAAAACATATTTATTCCACTCTTTCAGCACAATTTTCAGATTCTTTAGCTTTTGAGTGAAGATAAACACGGGGCAGTCATAAGCAGGCCTAGACCAAACCTCATGCACAAGTCTCTTGCAATCTGAGTGGTTTATCCACATTTTGTGAAATTTGAAAGAAGAAGGACAACATGAGACTTCCTTTCTAGCATATAACAAAAGAGGAAAGTGGTCAGACCTGCTTCTCACTAAAGTGCAGCAAGAAGTAATGGACCAAAAGTCTAACCATTCATCATTGCACATACTTCTATCAAGCCTTTTTTCTGTTAAAGCATCACCTTTTCTCCCATTACTCCAAGTGTATGCAACCCCTCTTGTCATGATATGAGTCATTTTACTTACATCTGTGAAAGAAACAAAATCATCACAAGCAACTTTCCAGAGCAACTTGGAACCTCTAACTTCATGAGCTCCTAAAACCGAATTGAAGTAACCAATTAGGTACCAAGGACTAGGAAAAGAGGTTTGCAAGTTTTTGAGATCAGTCCACAAATGCCTTCTCAACAAGTGATTGGTACTAGCAAAGACAACACAAACATAAATAGCCTAACCATCAATAGCAACTGAAAATGAAACTTGCTGAGAAGTGTTAGAAATCACAGTTGGAGAATGTTGAATGTTGCATAATCCCCACAGATTAGGAAGAAAATTGTTTTCGTCATTCATAAAGAAAGGTTTCAGGTTCAAATTATTCCAAAACCAGGATGGAATATCATTGAAGGCAATCCAAGGCTATGATAAAAAGACAAAATCAGGCTTATTAGAAAAACAAAGTTTTTTCAAAACTGATATTGTTTTTAAATTGCCAAAGCCCCTACAGTTTCAATAGAGCATCTTCATATCACCAAAGAAAGAGAACTACCCTTAGATCGGATATTATATGTATCCTTTTGACCTTGTCTAGCCAATTTCCTCATCTTTTTCTTTTTGGACTTAGAAATAGCAGGAGTGAAATTCTGCTCCTCCCCTGCCTTGTTAGAAATAGGATCCTTTAAATACTTACTTAGCTCAGCTATAGTTTGCTGAGGTGAGAAGTCCTCAATATCATCTTCTGCCTCATCAACTTTATCACTCCACAAAGGACTGACTATTCTCATATCATTTGTCACTAACTGATTTTCAATGTTATCAGTAACAATTACATTAGTTGTGGATGCATTTCTCAGAACTTGAAAAGCTGGTGAGGAAATAGAACTCACTGAATTAGCCACACCAGCACCATAAATAGAAAACTTTGGAGAAGAGCCATTACTTCTTTCTTTCACAGAAGTTGAATCAAAAGAATCATTCACAACAACATTCTCTAAGACATTAACAGGAGGATCAGGCACAAGCACATTATCTGTGACATTAACAACAAGATTGTGTTGCTGTTCTAGAATAGAATCTTGAATTTGGACAGGAGAAATACGGGCTGAGGAAGAACCAGCATATGCTCCTTTGTCAAAATCATTAACAAACCCCAACAGAGGATTCAGATCAATTTGGAAATCCTCCTTCATTTTCTGAATCTGCTCAGGAGTTTTTTCCATAGGCTCCTCTTCATGCTCACTATCAATATGCACTACAGTATCATCAAAGTGAAATGCTTTCCCTTTATCCTTGTTTGATTCACCTTCTGCAATCTCTTTTGTTTTAGGGACATTGTTGCCTTAAAAACAAATATCTTTAAGCTTGTGCAAGTATACACAAATCGCAACAAGTAGTACAGAAAGTAAGTCAGATATCGTTCCCACGAGGATTATAATACTGTAGCAAAATTCCAATCTAGACTATACGCTCTAGAAGTTAGATTGGGTAACAAAAATTGGTTGTGTGTGCGAGGTAGGTAGTAGACAGACTTGTGAAAATAGAAGTTTCAAAAGGAAAAATTAACAAAAGTTGTGTTGTCAGATATGGGGGAAACAGCTCTAGGTATGCTTCTATGTAAATCCTGCTTAGCTTACTTTATGCTCTATGTATGCTGTAGCATTTAACTCCAGGAAATAAATGTACGTTTTCCAACACTTAAAGATCAGGTTCATTAATTGCTTTCTATTCCTAAATTCAATTAATTATGCAATCTTCTTAATGAGCATATTCCAACTAGTTTAAGGACTCAAGTAACTATTCCTAGTCTACTCAATGTCAAATAATTTTCCAATGAAAGACTTAATCACTATCCTTTATCTCTTTCCACATTACTCAATTCTTCCAAACCAAGTAATCTTAATATTCAATTAAGTTGATCAGTCTTAACTAAATAACTTTCAACGCATGATAAAGGAAAATGCATGACATTCAGAACATAAATTCGGCTAAGCATTCATTACAATAGCATACCTAAAGCTATAGCAAGTTTAGCTCATGTTGAACTTTCAATAAACAAAAACTACAAATGAGTAATAGTTCATTACACTGGAGAAGAGAAATAAAAATGCAGAAACTTGGAGGTTGAAGTAGGTGAGCTCGGCACTGCTCACTCCTAGGTCAGGATAGAGGAATATGTCATAAAGTGTATGTTCTTTTAGGTTGCCAAATTGGTTTTTATGTCCCTACTCTCTTTTATCCCTTTTGGGCCAACAATAAAGTATTAATAAATTAGACCCTGGCCCATTTCCAAGAATGCAGGAGAGCTGATCCCTTGGCGCGTCAGCTCCACATTTCAAAGGTGCCAGCGCCTACGAAGAGAGGGAAAAGGTGTCCATGTCAGCTTTGTCTTCCAGTGCAGAGCTGTTGAAGTTTGGCTTTGTTGCAACAGTCAAGAGCTCATTACTCCATGTTTCAAGCGTGCTCCAACAATTCTCTCCATATGCATACAGAAAAATATGAGACAATGATGGAGCACAGTAAGAGCAAATGATTGGCATTCACATGCTTCAACACAAATATTTACAAACTTACAAATTATTCATGTTAACACCAACTTAAACCTTAAAGACAGCAACAATTAAAGGTAAAATGGTAATGAATAACTCTCTTTCAAAGAGTTATCACACCCCAAAACTTAAACCATTGCTTTTCCTCAAGTAATACAAAAACATGTCAACAAACAATTCTATCCATTGAATGGCATACATGGCTCACACCGTTTTTTCTTCATTTCCAAAACACATAATTTTCGCACTTGCCATCATAACAAAAACACTCTTCATGTTGTGCACATATCAACAGTTATCACAGACCAACTTACAGTCAGATTAGCATATACTGCAACAATTTCACTTAGAATAGTAGGTTCTGTTTCTCACTCTCTCATCAAGAAGTTCACTCGCATCACAGTCATGCATCTCTAATCTAAACTTGATAAAGGTCTATCATACTTAAAACAACATAACACTTCACACAACAAGAAGGCTTTTAAGGTTGTAATGGGGCTTAGGACAGGTGAGGTCAGAAATTTTTTTGGTAAGTGGCTACTCTTAAGATACAGCAAAAGGATGTTTTTCATTTCAGCTCACTCTCCAAATGTTTCCTCAATCCCACTTTATCCCCTATGATTCATTACTTTCATTCTAAGTTCCACATTTTATTGTTTTTGTTGAGAACAAAGAACAGATTCTTGTTATACTTTCAGGATATGCAATGTTCTTTGTTATCATTTTTCACTTTTTCAGTTGGTTTTTTATTATTATTTTATTTCACAGGAAAATGCAGCTTCTTATTCATCATTTTGTTCCTTTGCTGCTTTTCCTTACTTAGTTCTTCATAAAGAGGCTACATTACCCAGCACAACCAAACTTAATGTGGTGCTTGTACTCAAGCTACCCCCAAACTTATCTCAGAACATAGCCACAAAAATCATCCTTAAGCTCTACCTATTCGAGTTATCTTTGTTTTTCCAGTTAAGGGCTTGTAATGTGTTAATTATTAGAATAACAGGGCTAAGGCTCAAGGGGCATCACTAAGGAAATAGTAATTTCAAGGGTTGGCTGTTAAGTCTCTAGTTAAAATAAGAAAAACAAGAAAATACCTCAAGCATAATGTGTGTGCAACAATGTGTTTTCAGATCAAACAGAACCAAAGCAAGCTTTACAGACAATGCATGAGTGTGATATATGTAACACCCTGTTTTTTTTTATGCTTCTTTATCAGTAAATACATGCTTTCATGTGTTTATTTTTGATAAAATCCATAGGATGCTTTTATTTAAAATAAAATCATTTTCTTGTGTTGTTTTACCGTATGAAGTCACAATAAAAATTTAAGTCGAAAATTTAGACGAAAATCGGTCTGGGTTCTCACTGTCAGTACAAGTTTACTGAGCTAGATACCAAATTTTAATTTGTGAACGAGACGGTTAGTGTTTTTATGATGTTTTGTGTGGGTTTGAAGTTTTTCGAAAAATCTTGTTCGGGGCCAAATCTTAGGGATTTCTCGGGCAAAATCGTCGGGAAATACGATCGGGGAAGTCATCTGATACGCAATGGAGTAGAGAATCAAGAGGATGAAGTGGCATGAAGTTACTTGATGTGAAGGTTATGACACACCTCAAAAGGTGAATCATGACTTTTTTTTTCAAAAATCTCACTTTTTCATCTTTCTCTCTCCAATCACATCACATCACCTTAACTCCTTATCTTCTCTACAAGCAACCCACTTTCTTTCTTCTCTTCTTTCTTCCTCTCCCAAAATCGTGACCCTCTCCTCTCACTCTCTATAAACACTCTTCATTTCCACACTTCATCACTTTCCTCCATTTCTCACATTTACACTTTACTACATTTCTTCTTCTTCTTCTTCTCTCTTACAAAGTTTACATTTTTATCAAGCTTTTCTCTTAGAGTTCTTCATCAAAGTTGTTCATCTTGTTAAGGGTAATACTTCTATGTAGTTCTTTTTCAAAGTTTCATCTTTTATTTCAAAGTTTTCTTCACATGTCCTTTATGTGATTTTAACTTCTAAAACCTCTCAATAATGGTAGAAAACTCCTTTTGAGTTGAAACCACTTTCTATATTCTTGTATTTACTCATACTATCATATACTAAAAGGTTGTGTAAAACAAAGTTTCCTAACCCCTTCTTCCTAAGGAGGCCGAAGCCATGTATATGGTTTAGGTGAATCTTGTTTCAACTTTTACATGTATGAGTTTGTATTTGAGTTTCATTTCCAAGATGATCATGGACCAAGGCTCCCTTATGTTAAAGGATGCTATGTCTAAGTGATTGGAAAGTTTAAAGATTTTTACCCTATTTTATGTAAAGACCAAAACCAATGAGTTTTAAGGCAATGGTGTTTAAGTTTTGTTTTCCAAAATGATCATGGATTAAGACTCCTTGATATAGAAGGATGCTAAGTCCAAGAGATTGGAAAGTTTGAAGATTTCTAACCCCTATTTCTTGAAAAGGCCGAAACCTTAAATGGTTATGGCAAAGATATTGAGTTTTGTTTTCCAAAGTGATCATGGACTAAAAAGCTCCTTATGTTAAAGGATGCTATGTCTAAGTGATTGGAAAGTTTAAAATATTTTCTTGCTTTATTTTCCTACGATGGCCGAATGTAACATTTGACCTAGGATGTGTTATTTTATTTTGTTTTCCAAGATGATTATGGATTAATGCTCCTTCATGTTAAAGGATGCTATGTCCAAAAGATTGGATGTTTTAAAGATCTCTAACCTCACAAACTTGTTAAGGCCGAACCTAAGAGTTCATGGTATAAGACATTTGATATTTCCATTTTCCGAAATGATCATGGTTTCAAGCTCCTTACTATGTATGGATGCTAACCTAAAGAGATTGGAAAGTTTAGAAATTCCTAGCCTATTTAGCTATGCTTGGCCGAAACCCTAAGTCAAGTACTTAGTGGGATTTTTAATTCAACTTTGTTAAAAGATTGTTGTTTATGAACTTCTAGGACTTAAGGATCATAAATCCAAGAGTCGCATAAATTTCGGAAACCCCTAATCCTAGTTTATTGTACGAACCGAACCTATACCTTGTGGTTAGTGTTCTTGAGTTGATTTTTTTTAACTCATGATTTTATGTTGGTAACCTTAGACTTCCATCGCCGGAGAAGCGAGGACGTTCGTGAACCTTCTTTTCAAATCCAAAACTCTTAACTCCGACATGAGGTAAGAGGGGATTTCCTAAAGATATTCAATAACTGTATGCATGTGTGTATGTGTTTAACTGAATATTTATATGTTGATTGAGCTTACTTGGTTATTTAATGTACTTGAACTGTTATGCTATTATCTGATGTTGAACTGTGCTTGTTCTAAATGTTATAATGCATATTTGTGATGAACTGCTTTCAATTGTGATATTAGCATTGAACTGAGAATATATACTGCTGTTGATTGAAAGTTTTCTAAGCCAGACGTGTATCTGTGCTCAACTGTTATAAGGATTAAAAACCTTAATAGGCTTTGAAGATGAAAGGATTGATGTTCTTTTCCAAAAGCTCATTAACTTAAAGTACTTGTTTTAAATGTTGAAATGGTTTTGGTGAACTATTGTTATAAAAGAGAAAAATCCTTTTTGAACTGTGTCTTCAAGTGAAAACTTTCAAGATTATTTGGCAATATCCTATTGGGGATTTTCAAAGATAAAAGTATTTCAAAGATGCTTTATAAAATATTTTCAATGAAAAGGTTTTCTCCTAAATGTTTTAGAAACTTTCCGATAGCCTGGATAGGTTATCGAGGATTCGGTTTTGAATTTGTTTTTCACTAAACGAAAAATAAGTACTTAAAAAAGAGAATCTAGTACGCGAGACGTCGCCTCTAGTATTCAGTTATACGCACTTGATCTTGGATCAATGTTAATTCGGGGCCATGAGTCCTATTCATGATGTTCTGGACTGAGAGTCGAATTCTCGAAATTGAGGACAATGCGTTCTGATTTCGTTGTTGTGGGCTATTGTCCTTATCATGTTAAGTTCTAAACATGAATAAAAGCATAAGTGATTGATATGACCACAACTCTTGACTACGGCATCGGTCTCGGGCGTTGTGATTGAGCATTCAGACTGTGTGTCCTATGTTTCTAAGTTTTCAAGTGATGGGGAAATGATGATTAAGTCGTTAGCTTTGAGCTGCGACAACGAAAAAGAATGAACACAAAGAAAACCTTTTGAATAAAATATTTGCTCATGTGCATTTCCCCAGGCAGACGTGCTTTCTTACATATCAGATACAAGGTGGTATCTGGGAGTCAGTCCATGTGACCGGTTCAAAGGTACATGTGACGTTGCTCGTCCTGAGACCTTAAATGCATGAGGGTATGGAGGCAACTGCCCGGTGGGCTAGAGACTGACCAACTCTAATTCTTCTCCAGTGGAAAACGGTGTTGATATCTCATGAGATTAAGTTAGAGCCTGATATTGAAGTGCCATGCATATTTTCAAAGATTGACTGTGCGGGTTTGAGACCCTTTGATATAACACTGTTATGTTATGTATATGCATGATTTAACTGCTTATAAGATTATGTGATGTATGTATCATGTACATGGTTGTTGTGGGATATATCTTATGACGGTATCTCACTCTTGCACATCTGTATGTTCTGTTCTTTCCTTCTTGTATCGGGTATGCGCGTGCTTTTAGATGGATCTGAACGTTCCCTTGACACAGTCGAGCTCGAGGAGCGAAGTGTTTGATCATACTGGGACGGTAGGGAACTGGACTATACATGAGGGTACGACGACCGCGACATATCGAGGACCAGTCACGACTACCGAGACGAATGCTAACAGAGTGCCTGTACGAAGGATTCATACCGTCGAGATGAGGAATGTGGCTCTTCCACCTCCATGGTACTACCTTCATAGGCTACAAGTCACCGGTCTCCTTCATGAGCATTTTGATCCATTTGAACCGCTTGCGGAGGATCCAATGGAGGAGGATCCCGAAGAAGAACCTTTTGAGCTGATAGAGGTCAAGGACGACGAGGAGGAGGATCCAGAGTACCATCCGCAGGATCCCGGAGATGACGACGTCCCTATCGATGATGGTGGTGACTTTATCGATCCGACATTTGATATCTTGTATAGGGGTAGCGTCTGTGGTCACTCTGCATGAATGAGGCATTGGTAGATCGTTCGTCGGCTTTTGGAGTTGTCCCGATAGTCCCTAGGCTTTTTGAGCCATCTTTTGAGTCTTGTACCCAGTTCCCTATCCCCAGTTTGATGTTTCTTTTTTTACCTGTTTCTTCAGTAGCTGTTTTAGTGTATGGTGGCCAGTTCGACAAGACCTGTTTTGTAATCAAACCTAAGATCCCAAGTGGGACAGTTATATTTATATGTATGATGTTTATTTTCATGTTCTGAGTGTTCATCACCTTTTCTTAACTTCTTTTAACAAAAAAATAATAATTTGAGTACCGTTTTTCAGTAACCCTATATAAAAGGTTATTTTTCCAAAAGCAACCAGCGTTTTAAATAAGTATCTTTTCCGCAACGGGTAACCATATGATGCCGAGTTTTAGGGTGTCACAATATATATGTGCAGTATAGTTCTATCACCGAAGCTCACATTCATTTGTCCATGCTGCAGCAAAAGTGTTATCTTAGCTAAGTCAATGTTGCAGCAAAAAGGCCAGAGGCCACATTCCATTTAATCATTAATCATATGGAAAAGGTAGGTGGGTCACACGCATAGTCATTCATCAAACATAATTTTAAACAACTATGACCCTAGTGGCCCTACAAACAGACAGAACAGAAAAGGTCCTAGTGACCACTACTTGCAAAAAATTAAAAACAGATTTGCATCCTATTGTGGGATACTGCAGCAATCCTCTAAGGCTCTATTTCAATCCGCTGGTGCTTTGATGCGAGTGCTCCTCCTGGTACCCCCACTTTTGGTGGATGTCCCTTTCTTTCCTGTTGCCCTAGTTATATGGACATCTCCTTCTTCCTCTTCATTCTCTTCCCCCTCCTCTTCTTCAGCATCTTCCTATTCAGTTCCTTCCACGGCTTCCTCCTCTGCTGCAGTCTCTTCAACATACTCAGCTTGCTCAGCTGCACCATCTCCTTTCATTTCATCAAGCTGTGCTGCAAACATTTCTTGTTTAATCTTGGCTACAGCAGATGGTACAACTAGCTTTGCTTTCTTTGAAGGAGGAACAATTGGTGCATCCTCTTCCTCCTCCTCTTCATCAATTGAAGCATACTCAGCAGCTATTTGCATTATAGTGCTCCCCCTTCCAGCAGTGTTTTTGAACTTCTTGACTTGCTTGGGGAGCTGAGGAGTAGTCTTTGTTGCTTCAGTGGCAAAGGGAGGAACTTCGTTTGATGCTATAACATGGGCCCTTTTTGCGCTCCCCTGGTCTTGCCGGGGGCTGTTTTGGATCAGTTTCTTCCTTTTGGGCACAAGGGCCACAACAATAGCTTGCTGCTCAGAGGGGGGAACACCCAACATGGCATGGTCAGATGGAGTACTGTCGGCAGGGGTGGTGTTGATGTTGAATTTAGGATTTTCAGTGGCAGGGTTTGGGGAAACCTTTTCAGTAGGGACATGGTCATACTCTTCAATGGATGGTAGATTTTCTCTGGGAAATTGGGGAATGGGGGTCTCTAACTTCCAGTTGTTAGGTTTCATCGTCTGTTTCTCCCACTGAAACTTCACGAAGCAGAACTCCCAGTAGCTTTTCTCTGGCTTTACTTGCTGCTGCAGCATATCCGTGAGCTAATCCAGCTTTTGCTCTAGCATCCCATAGCGATCCTGTCACTCTGGGGTGCTTGCTCGAGGTGTCTTACTGGCAGTTGCTTCAGCTTTATCTGAGTTGGAGAACAACCTGAGGATGCAATTCATGTCAATGGGCCCAACATTCTTCTCCAAACCTTCTCTAGGGTTATACTCAAAACTTTGCTGCAGATAGAGTTCAGTGACCAAGCAGGGAAAGATCAGGTTGCCCTTCTTTTTCATTGCACATGAGGAGACCTGCTCTTTGATCATCTCCCCCATATTAATCTTCTTATGCTTCATGATATAGTGCAGAAGGACTAGGTGTTCCTTCTCCACTGTTTCCAGGTGCGATGTTGGGGAGAGTGTGTGCCTGAGAAAGGTACCGGACCTTTGCTAAAGGTTGCAACATAGGCCTGGGAAGCTTTAGTTGGACCAAGGTTGTTGGATCCACTATGCTCCAACAAAGGCTACATCTTTCTTTATTTTCTGTAGCTGTTTGTTAGTAATCGTCTTCAGGATTCCCTTGTACTCATCCTCCACATCCTCTAGTCCTAGATTCATGTTGATTGTTCCAGCAGAGAAGGAGACCTTCCCACCCCGTATCACCACAAAGGTTTGTGCTTCTGAGCTTATGTTGGCGTAGAACTCTCTCACCAATGGAGTACGGTAGCCCTCTGGGTGTTCAGCAAAGGTTTTCCAATTGTGGGCATCTATGACTTCCACCAGCTCCACAAAGATTCCCCAGTTGGGACCTTTCCCGTACTTAAACCCCTTTTCAGCATGTAAGTTACGAGCCAAGGTCTCGGTTTCAAACTTAATCTTGGCCTCTGCATTGGCCCAAGAACCAAGTTGGTCCTTTTCAATACCAGAGGTGGATGGGGGTGTTTTGGTGGCACGGTGCTTGACACGGCTACCTTTCTTGGTTGTCATGTTGGTGTGGTTGGGTGAGGTTGAGAAATAAATGAGAACGTTAGGGTTGTATGAACAGAGGAAGGGGAAGGTTGCAGAGCGTGTAGTGGGTGAGTGAGGAAAAAAGGGGCTATTTAATGTATCAGGTTAGGGTGTGGGTTGGCTGATTTGGGTGCTGAAGCGTGGGGAAGTGGGAAATAAAGTGGGAGAGAGAGTGGGAGTGTATGGTTGGTGGAGAGGTGTGGGCATCCGTGATTTTCTCTCTCCACAATCCCCACTATTTAATTCATTTTTCAAATCCACAACAGACAAAAATGTGATGGCCCCCATGTTGTACCTGTGCCAGATGCTGGTTCCCTATCCACAAATGTCCTTCACTGCACTCAGAACTGTGCTTGACTTCACTTCTTTCCTCATTTATTTTCTGTTTATTCATTTTTTGCCCTTGTAATGCTCAAACACAACTACACTACTATTTGACTTTATTGATGGGCTGCCTCCCATGAGCGCTTGGTTTAACAGGGTCCTCTGCCAGACCATGATGCAACATCATTCAATGTCATCCAGAGTGTTGGTGACCTTCATTCTGTCTAAAGGTTCACCAAAATAGTGCTTGATCCTTTATCCATTGACCTTGAACTCTCTGCCACTCTCTGCATCCAGCAAATCTACGGCTCCATGTGCATAGACTTTCATGATCGTGAATAGGCCAGACAACCTTGATTTAAGCTTGCCTGGGAAGAGCTTCAGCCTTGAGTTGAACAACAGTACTTGTTCTCCTTCATGAAATGATATGTGATGGATCCTTTTATCATGCCAAGCTTTTGTTTTTGTTTTATATGCTTCTGAATTTTCATAGGAAAACAACCTGTGTTCCTCTAGTTCAATAAGCTGCAGCATATGCGCTGCTCCAGTACCCTTAAGATTAAAGTTCAGTTTTTTAACTGCCCAAAAAGCTTTGTGTTGCGGTTCCAAAAGTAGTTGACAAGCTTTCCCATACACCAACCTGTATGGGGACATTCCCAAGGGTGTCTTGAATGCGGTTCTGTATGCCCACAAGGCTTCATCCAGATGTGTGGACCAATCCTTCCTTATGGGATTAACCATCTTTTCCAGAATTCTTTTGATTTCCATGTTAGACAACTCTGCCTGCCCATTAGTTTGGGGGTGATAGGCAGTGGCTACTTTGTGCTTAACTCCATATTTTACAAGTAGTTTGATAAAAACTTGATTGCAAAAATGGGTGTCTTCATCACTGATTATAGCTCTATGGGTGCCAAGTCTAGAGAAAATATTTTTTTGTAAGAACTTTGTCACCACCCTAACATCATTTTTAATTGTAGCCACAACCTCTACTCATTTAGACACATAATCCACAACTATAAGAATATAGAGGTTTCCAAAGGAAAGGGGAATGGTCCCATAAAATCAATACCCCACACATCAAAAAGCTCAATCTCTAAAATAGTATTCAGGGGCATTTCATTTTTGTTGGATAAATTCCCTACCTTTTGGCACCTATCACAGTGTTTGACAAATTCATGTGCATCCTTAGATAGAGTAGTCTAGAATAAACCTGATTGGAGAACATTGGCAGCAGTTCTCATGCCACCTAAGTGTCCTCCATATGCTGAAGCATGGCACTGGGTCAGTATATCCTGGAACTTTTCATCTGCAGCACATCTTCTATTCAAATTATCTGGGCACATCTTGTAGAGATATGGTTCATCCCAAACATATTGTTTTACTTGATGAAAGAATGTTCTCTTTTGCTGTGAGTTCATGTCTAAGGGAACCACACCACTAGCCAGGAAGTTCACTAGATCAGCATACCAAGGTGCTGCAGCATCCTGCACTGACAGCAGTTGTTCATCAGGGAATGATTCATCAATGGCTATTCCCCTTAATGCTGCAACATCATCTGGTAACCTTGAGAGATGATCTGCTACTTGGTTTTCCACTCCTTTCTTATCTCTGATTTCCAAGTCAAATTCTTGTAGCAGCAGCACCCACCTTATGAGCCTTGGTTTAGCATCCTTCTTATCAATGAGGTATTTGATGGCTGAGTGGTCAGTGTAAACCACTACTTTTGTACCAACCAGATAGGATCTAAACTTCTCAAAGGCAAATATCACTGCTAACAACTCCTTTTCAGTGGTAGTATAATTGATTTGAGCATCAATCAAGGATTTACTTGCATAGTAAACAGGATGAAACACCTTGGTATACCTCTGTCCCAAGACTGCTCCCACTGCAAAATTGCTTGCATCACAGATAAGCTCAAAAGGTTTCTCCCAGTCAGGTGGAACTATTATGGGTGCAGAGATAAGAGCAATTTTTAGAAGCTCAAATGCTTTCAAACATTCATATATGAATTCAAAAGTCCTATCATGCTCCAGCAACTGACACAATGGCTTTGAGATCTTGGAGAAGTCCTTGATAAACCTTCTGCAAAAACCAGCATGGCCAAAGAAGCTTCTGATGCCTTTTACTGACGTGGGATGGGGCAACTTTTCAATAACTTCAATCTTTGCCTTATCCACTTCAATGACATTTCTATAAATTCTATGACCAAGCACAATTCCTTTTGTCACCTTGAAGTGGCATTTCTCCCAGTTCAACCCCAAATTAGTCTCTTCACATCTATCAAGAATTTGCTCTAGATTCACCAAACAGTTATGGAAGGTTTCTCCAAATACAGAGAAATCATCCATGGATTTCTCGATCAAGTCAAAAAACATTGCCATCATACATCTCTGGAAGGATTCTGGAGCATTGCATAGACCAAATGGCATTCTTCTGAAAGCAAAGGTGCCATAAGGAGAAGTGAAAGTTGTTTTCTCCTGATCTTTTGGTGCTATAGAAATCTGATTGTATCCAGAATAGCCATCCATTAAATAGTAGAAGTCCTTGCTAACCAATCTATCCAGCTTTTGATCAATAAATGGTAAGGGAAAATGCTCTTTTCTAGTTGCCTTATTCAGCTTCCTGTAATCCATGCAAATCCTCCAACCAGTTACAGTCCTTGTTGGAATGATTTCATCCTTTTCATTTGTAATGATAGTTGATGAGTGTGATTTCACATCATCTTTGTCTATCATTTTTGCATGCATTTTCATGTAGTTTAGGCATATTTTTATTAGATTTTAGGTTAATTTTCCTTTGGAACGGGTAAGGCGGTTTTCGTGTGTTGTTTTGCAGAAATCAAAGGTAAAATGCTCAAGATCAACCATGATGGAGTTTGGATGAAAATAGGGCTTGAAGACTGAAGAAAATGAGCCAAACAGAGCCCATCACGGCCTAGCCGTGATGCCCATCACGACCATGATCGAGAAAAACTGAAAAGGAAGAAAGGCTGAAGTCAGAGTCTGTCAAGGCCTGGCCGTGATAGCCATCACGGCCGTGACCCAAAACCCCCACAAGTCAGAGCCCATCACGGCCACAGCCGTAATTCTTATCACGGCCACAAAAGGAAGGCTCGCGTCGCGAGAACCATTTCGCGTCGCGAGAAGGCTGAACTTTGAAGAAGTGCCAGAGGCAGAGACCGTCACGGCCTGGCCGTGATGGACATCACGGCCATGACGCGCATTACTTGGACCTGAAGAAACCGATTTGGATCATAATTTGAGTTAGATTGGGACTCTAACTTCTCAATTCTATAAATAGGGACCAGGCAGATGCAGAAATGATCCAGATCCATACAACACAACAACACACAAACTCTTGGCTACTACTTAGGCTACATTTTAGGATATATCTTCTTCTTCCTCCTCTCTTCTCTGATTTTGTAATTTTCATGATGTTGTCAACCAAGCTTGTCATCTCCATGGCAAGCCTGGAGTAGTAGTTTAGTTTCTAGGGATTGGGGCTATGCCCGAGATTCGTTTATGATGTTGAATTTAATGTAATATCTTCGTTAATTTCGATTTGCTTTAGATCTGATTTCTAGTGTGTTAATCACTCGTAAATTCGGTGACTGCTTATTTGCGGGACATAGACATTCCGAGGAGGAACCTAGCGGTGAACTTAGGATTTCTAGTGTGTTTCACTCGTAAAATTCGGCGGCCGCTTGTTTGTGAGATGTGGATGATCTAAGGAGGAACCTAGCGGTGAACTTAGGTTTATTTGCATGACTTAGACATTTTAAGGAGGAACCTAGCGGTGAACTTAGGTGTCGGATCTATAGAAGTCAGACTTGGGACTGAAATCACGAGAGTTAGAAGCCGTCCCTCGAGGATCAACGAGTTGTCACGAAACGCAAAGGGTCCAATCTGGGATCGACTACCACGAGAGTAGGGGTCGGGTCAATTGGGCACGGCTTTTTTAACCCGAGAGGGAGCTTAAGCTATTAGAGGATAAACTCGCCTTCAAGGCAATTTCGCTAATTAACAAGGGTAATCGACTTAGCAACGTAAACGATCTTGTGGTAACCTAAATCTCTAGGAACCCATTTAGATCTGAAAAACCAAAAAAGATTTGTTTTCTGTTTTATTTGATTCTGTTTGTTTATCTCTTAATTAAAACCTTTTTCAAAACCCTTTCATACAGTCCAGATTTACTCGATTTGATAATTGGTTGCGATTCGGGATCACAGTCTCCTTGGGATCGATATCTTTTATTACTTGGCGACAGTCCGGTACACTTGCCGGAATCGCAAGCATCGCGTCGTTCGCGCGGCGTGCTGTCATTAGTCACCCCCCCCCCCCCCCCCTTTTTAGGCACACACTGGATGAGACTCACCCACACACTATTTGAGACGGGGTAGATGATGCCAGCATCTAGCCATTTAATAATATCCTTTTTAACTACCTCCTTCATGATTGGATTCAATCTCCTTTGGCTCTCAATGTTGTTCTTTGAATTGTCCTCTAAAAGGATTCGATGCATACAAATAGAAGGTCTGATTCCCTTAATGTCTGCCATTTGCCATCCTATTACTTTTTTGCGCCTCTTTAAAACTGGTAACAAATGTTCTTCTTGAGGATAGGTTGATAGGTTAGTGAGGCAGAAATTATCACAGGCAGTGTGTCATTATCACCAAGATAGGCATATTTCAAATGGTTTGGCAGTTTTTTCAATTCTAAGGTAGGAGGTTTAATAATGGAAGGAATATTATCCTTAAAAGTACCATCAGTTACCTCCAACGACTCATATTTTCTGGACCACACATGTTGAGCTGCCTTGCTGTCCAGGAATTGCACCACTTCCTCATCAGATGAATCATCAGCTTCCTCTGATGCTGTAACATTGCCATAGTCAGACTGATTCTTCAAGAAAAGCTGTTGCACCAGCTCATCAAAAGACTGTATGAAAGTAAATTCTCCCATTCCTTCATCTGGATACGTGAGGGCATTGAAAACATTGAAAGTGACATGTTGATCATTCGCCCTCATTGTCAGTTCTCCTTTCTGCACATCAATCAGAGTTTTCCCAGTTGCCAAAAATGGTCTCCCAAGAATGATAGGGACTTCCCTGTCTACCTCAGAATCCAATATAATGAAATCCACAAGGAACACAAATTTGTCAACTCAACATCTTCAATCTTTCCCTCTAGATAAGCAATGGATCTGTTTGCAAACTGAAGGGTAACAGATGTAGGACGAGTGTGACAACCTACTACCCCGCATGTTTTATAAAGCATTAAATATAAAGATAATGAATAAAACATGCATACATCATTTAATTAAAATGAAAAGGTCCATGGGTAGAAAGGTCCCACATGAACTAGTTCTCAACAACGCAGAAAAATAAAAAATAGTTTTAAAAGGAAAAGAACATAAACAAGAAACATAACCCAACCCCGATGTCACATACAGAGCTGGTATATCAAATCCGGATACAATCATGGAATACAACTGAAACTAAAAACAAAACAACTATAAATTGGGAAATCCTAACTATAGAGTCACGGCTCCTCAGAGTCACTTCTCTCCTGGCCGCTCGTCGTCCTCTACATAAATGATACATGCCAACAACAGAAACAGAGAAAACGGGGAGTAAGAAAACATATAAGCACATCTACATGGACATAGGAAGCAAGATAAACATACATCACAGCATAGCAAAGCAACATACAATATATAACATCGATACATGTATATAATCACATCAACATATTAAGTCATCCAATATATGCTATGCGGTGCAACTCTACTCCGCTACTCCATTATGCATGTGAATCCAAACTATCTCAGGAAGGCAACTTCAGAGTTACATATCCACATTGGCCAAAAAGCACCAATGCCGGTAGTTCACCAAACCATAGGTGAACCCCTAGGATAGCCGATGCACCATACTCTCGGATGCGCCACCACGGGGGCGCACGGTTCACCAAACATTGGGTGAACCACCCGCGGACGGCTAGATCTCCGTACTCTAGGACGACCTCCCTTATGTTGATCTTCCCCCACTAACAACTCCGATATGTGAATGCATGAGCACAACAACAAGCAAGGGCAACCACCTCCCCCGCTTGGGTCAATAAGCACCCAAGTCTCATCATCATCAACATCAACAACTTAACCCATATGAGTCAAGGCCCCCTTGGCCAAAAAAAACAAAGTTCAACTTATCAACACCTCGACCAAAAAGCATCGAGGCAACTTTGACCAAAAAGCACCAAAGCATAACAACGTACAGTAACCCATTGGGCATCGGCTTAACTAACTTGTTATTCTTAACTTATCTTAATTAATCTTTAATTAAGTTATCTAACCTGTTATCATTCAATTGGTGTATTATTTCGTCATTTGGGGCAATTGGGGGTGAAACACCCCTTAAAACCTTTAATCTCAGATTATGTCCTGGAGGGAGAGCACGGGCGTGCTTCCACTTAAGTGGAGCACGGGCGTGCTCCTAGTTAAGCACGGGCGTGCTCCTAGTTAAGCATGGTCTTTCTCCTAGGCATGGTCGTACTGTCTAGGCATATTCATTGTGTTTTGAAGCCAAAAACTCCCTAAGCACTCTTAAATCAGATCCTAGGGTCTTTGACTAATCATTTGGCATAAACTCACCCCTCACTATTAAATCCATATTTTATGACCACTTTTGGGAAATTACTCCCTTAATTATCATGTTAATAAAGAGCCTTATTTTAATCAATTAGAGTTTTATTAACGTGTTCTCACCATCAACCAACAGTCATTCAACCAACAATACATAACCACATTTCAACCAACAACATTCATGGCATATACAACATATCGATTTACCCAATCAAATCATGGCATCAAACATATTAACCAAACATACAAAAATTGGCATATATCATTTGAACCACAAAACAGTATAACAAACAGGCATTCATAACTAGCATATCATAATCAAACAATCATTTATTCAAACATAGAATAGGCATTAAAACAGTTAATAATAATGGGGTTATGGGAACCACATATCTTACGCTACCCCATTGCCTAATGTTCATACTATCCTTCTCCCCATACCTGGTTTGAATATTCCAACAACGATAGCTAAACACGACAAACCCAACGTGTTCCTCAAGCGGCTTAGTCAATTTTCCAAGCCTTGGTCAAGCAAACGAGTTAACCCATTAGTTTCCGATTCAAGAACAAGAAAAGGAAACCAAAAAGGGAAGAACCGTTACCTTTCTAGGATGTGCATAGACTAACTAGACCTTCCCAAAAGCCTCCAAAACTCCAAGAATGCAATGGGTTTAGAGAAATTAGGGAATAAAATAGGTGTAGCCGCACTAGGGTCATGCTCAACTTAGTGTGAGCAAGACGCGCCTCCCACACGAGCACGGTTGTGCTCCCTATTGAGCACGGCCGTGCTTGTGACTCAGACAGTCACAAGACACAAGCCTCAGCATGGGCGTGCTGGACATGAGCAAGACCGTGCTCATGTACCAGAAAGCATTTTAAGCCTAGAAATCCCACTTAGCCCTTCCACAACAACTCTAAGCTAAGCCCTAAGGCTTAAACAATAAAACAAGTATTTATATAAGCACTTAATGAAAAACGGGGTGTTACAACTCCACCCCTTTATAAAAATTTTGTCCTTGAAATTTCTACTCACCTCGATCGAAAAGGTGTGGGTATGCTTCCATCATCTTGCTTTCCAGCTCCCATGTAGCACTTTCCTCAGTAGCCCCACTCCAAACGACTTTGACCAAAGGAATCTCCTTGCCTTTTAGCTGCTTCACCCTTCTATCCTCGACTCGAAGGGGTAGTACCTCAAAAGTCAAGTTCTCTTTTAACTGTATCGTGTCGGGTACTATCACGTGGCTAGGGTCGTGAATGTACTTTCGGAGTTGAGACTCATGAAAAACATTATGGCGGTTGGACAAGAATGGTGGTAAGACTATTTGGTAGGCGACTTCGTCGACTCTTTTAAGAATTTGGTAAGGACCAATGAATCTATGAGAAAGTTTCCTCACTTTCATCACTCTACCAAACCCAGTTGTCGGGGTAACTCTCAAGAACACGTGATCACCTTCCTAGAATTCAAGCGCCTTCCTCCTTTTGTCATGGTAGCTCTTTTGCCTACTTTGTGCCACTTTCATCTTTTCCAGAATCATCCTCACTTTTTCTATGGTTTCTTGCACCATCTCAGGTTCTAGCACCATATTGTCACCAGGTTCATTCCAACACAAGGGTGTCCTACATATCCTCCCATAAAGAGCTTTCTAAGGTGCCATCCCAATACTGCAATGGAAACTATTGTTGTAGGTGAACTCTATCAGGGGCAAAAACTTGTCCCAACTACCAGACTGTTCTAGCACACAAGCTCTAAGCAAGTCCTCTAAGGACTGGTTGGTTCTCTCGGACTGACCATTAGTCTGCGGGTGATAAGCTGAACTAAGTCTAAGCTTTGTCCCAAAAGCCTCATGCAAACTATTCCAAAAACTAGAGGTAAACCTCGGGTCTCTATTTGAAACTATGCTAGAGGATACACCATGTAGCCTAACTATCTCTTTGATGTACAACCTGGTCAACTTTTCTAAGGGATATTCCATATTCATAGGGATGAAATAGGTAGAGTTAGTCAATCTATCCACAACAACCCATATGACCACCAGCTGGAGTCCCAGGGAGTCCACACACAAAACCTATAGAGATATTATCCCATTTCCATTCGGGGATACTCAAAGGTTGTAACTTTCCTGAAGGCTTTTGGTGTTCTATCTTGGCCTTTTGGCATACTAGGCATGCATGGACAAACTCAACTACATCCTTTTTCTTCCAAGGCCACCAAAACATTCTCTTAAGATCCTGGAACATCTTGGTGGCACCTGGGTGCACACTCAAACCACTCCTATGTCTTCCTTCAAGGATCAACTTCCTAAGCTCAGGAACATTCGATATACAAACTATAGCTTTGAACCTCAAAACTCCATCACTTCCTTCCTTGAAACTAAGGTTTCTACCCTGAGCAAGCAACTCTCTCTGGTTTAAGAGAAACTGGTCTATCTTTTGACCCTCTCTAATCTGATCCATCAAACTATTGGTAACCTTCAAGGTTCCAAGCCTAATGCTCTTAGGGGTAATTTCCTAAGCTAAACTCAGGTCTCTGAACTGCTCAATCATTCCATCTCCCTAACCATCAAAGCTGAGATGTGCAATGTTTTCCTACTCAAAGCATCGGCCACTACATTGGCTTTTTCTCTGTGGTAGGTTAGATCAAACTCATAATCCTTAAAAACTCCATCCACCTACGCGGCCTCATATTCAACTCCTTCTGGTCAAAAAGATGCTTCCAAGTCTTATGATCACTAAAGACCCCAAACCTCGCTCCATAAAGGTAATGCCTCCAAATCTTTAAGGCAAATACCACGGCTCCTAACTCTAGGTCATGTGTAGGGTAGTTCTTCTCATGGATTTTGAACTGCCTAGAAGCATAAGATACTATCTTACCATTTTGCATCAACACACCTCCTAAACCTTGCTTAGAAGCATCGCAGTAAATTACGAGAGGTTTACAAGGGTCTGGAAAAACTAACACTGGTGCTGATATCAACATATCCTTTAAGGTTTGGAATTTTCCTCACACTTAGAGTCCCACACAGAGTTATCCCTTCCTGGTGAGACGGGTTAAGGGTAAAGCTATCTTAGAGAAACCTTTTATGAACCTCCTATAGTACCCTGCTAAACCCAAGAAACTCCTAATCTGGGTAACTGACTTTAGTGCTTCCTATTGGAGCACCATTTCTACCTTAGCCGGATCCACGGCTATCCCACCTTTAGAGATGACATGCCCTAAGAAACTCACATCTTCTAGCCAAAACTCACACTTAGACATCTTAGCATACAACTGCTTCTCCTTAACGGTCTGCAAGACAACCCTCAAGTGTTCCTCATGTTCCTCCTTGGTCTTGGAGTATACTAAGATGTCATCTATGAAAACCACCACAAATTTATCCAAATAAGGGTGAAAGGTCTTGTTCATGTAGTCTATCAACACAGTAGGAGCATTGGTAATGCCAAAGGGCATAACTAAATACTCATAGTGACCATAACGCGTCCTAAATGTTGTTTTCGTGATATCCTCAGACTTAAACCGAATCTGATGGTACCCTGACCTCAAATCTATCTTAGAGAAGACATACGCTCCTATCAACTGTCCATAAGGTCATCAATCCTAGGGAGGGGATACCGATTCTTAATGGTCAATTTGTTGAGCTGCCGATAGTCGACACACAACCTTATACTACTATCTTTCTTCATTACTAGCAACATTGGCGCTCCCCATTGGGATATCTTAGGTCTAATAAACTGCTTCTATATCAGGTTCTCTATATGTTTCTTCAACTCAGCTAGCTCTATAGGATATATCCTATAGGGTGCTATGGATATAGGCTCGGTGCCAGGCACTAAGTCTATGGTGAACTCAACATCTCTCTCAGGGGGCAAGTTATAAACATCCCCAGGAACAATTCAGGAAATTCCAGCAAAACAGGCACACTTCCAACATCAGGAGGGCTCTCTACTTCCAGGGAAGATAGAATCATGTACACTTGGGCCTCGTCTTTCATCTAAGCCTTAACTTGGTTGGTAGGGAGAAAGGTCGGATTCCTAGGTTTCTTAGGAGTTCCAAAAACTAAGGTTTTATCGAAACAATTCAAAAGGACGTGGTTGGAAGATAACCAGTCCATGTCAAGAATAATATAGTGTTGTTTTAAGGGTAAGCATACAAGATCAATAGTAAAGGTTCTACAATCAATGGTAATTTGACAGTTCTTGCATGCATGAGAAGTGAGAACATGTTTGTTGTAGGTGTGGATATAGTCAAATCATACTTAAGAAAGGCAACAACCAAATTTAAACTCTTGACCCTATCATGTGATATAAACGAGTGTGTAGCACCCGAATCATACAAGACAGTTAAAGGAGTTCCATCAATTAAGCACATACCTTGGATCAAGTCCTCGGATTCGGAGGCCTCAGCTCCACTAAAGGTAAAGACTCTCCCAGTGGTCTTCAGTCGATTGGCCTAAGACTGCTGACTCTTGCTAGCACTTAGAGGTTCTGACTTTGCTCCTCCACACTCTCGGCTGATGTGGCCAGGCTTGCCACACCTAAAGCAAATCACGTTTGATTCCTTGCACTGGGTAGTGAAGTGATCACGTGCACTGCACTTGCCGCACTTCATGGGCCTAGGGGCATTAGAGTTCCCACCCCTGGACCTATCATAAGAAATCTGTGGCTTCCTGCCACTCTGTTTGAAATCCCGGCCGGCTGGAGCGTAACGGTGCTTACCCTTATGCTTCTGGTCGGTCTTCCTAATGCCCTGACTATCTGAACCCTTGAAACTGGCCACTCTGGACTTGTAGTCATCCTCAAAGATCCTAAACTTATTCACCAAGGCTTGGAAGACTCTGATCTCCTAGTAACTGATTGCCTGCATGATTTCTGGACAAAGGCCATCCGCAAACTTGACACACTTAGAACGATCATCAGCCAAAACCTAATATAGTGTGTAATACCTAGCCAGCTCTTCGAACTTCGCCAATACTCTCCCACCGACATATTCCCCTGCTTTAGTGCCAAGAATTCCATCTCTTTCTTGTCACGAATATCCGTTGGAAAATACTTCTCCAAGAACCTCTCTCTGAACACAGTCCAAATACTGCTATACCCTCGATCACCATCAGCTGGCGGTAGTTCTCCCACCAGTGCTCAGCCTCCTCAGTGAGCATAAAATTTACAATGATAACTCGCTGCTGATCATTGCAATCCATGGCTCGGAAGATCTTCTCTATCTCTCTCAACCACAACAGAGCACCTTCGGGGTCGTAAGCTCCTCTGAAAGATGACGGATTATTCCACTGGAACTTGTCGAGACCCTGAAACTTAGACGGTCCTCCGTTGTTGTTGTTATGAACCTGCCCTATTGCATTTGCAAGGAGTGCCAACGCGTCAGCGATTGCCTGATCGTTTCTGCCTCTTCCTGCCATGTGTTCCTGTACATGTCCAAAACAACCATTGAATACAGAGAACTTAAGCAGGAAAAAGCTACATGCTCCTAATTTTAAGCATCATTGTCTATAACAAGTATAGACAATTCAAACAAGAGCACACAACAAACTCATACCACGGCCTGATAGAAAAGACCTGCTCTGATACCACTAAATGTGACACCCTACAACCTCGCACGTGATAGAAAGCATTAAATATAAAGATAATGAATAAAACATGCATAAGTCATTTAATTAAAATGAAAAGGTAGATGGGTAAAAAGGTCCCACATGAACTAGTTCTCAACAAATATATCAAATATACATTATAACATGCATACCAATAATCAAACAATCATTTATTCAAACACATAATAGGCATTAAAACAGTTAATAATAATGGGGTTATGGGAACCCTTCATCTTACGCTACCCCTTGCCTAATGTTCATACTATCCTTCTCCCCATACCTGGTTTGAAGATTCCAACAACGAGAGCTAAACGCGACAAACCCAACGTGTTCCTCAAGCGGCTCAGTCAGCTTTCCAACCCTTGGTCAAACAAAGGAGTTAACCAATTAGTTCCCGATTCAAGAACAAGAAAAGGAAACTAAAAAGGGAAGAACCATTACTTTTCTAGGATTGGCATACACTAACTAGACCTTCCCAAGAGCCTCCAAACTCCAAGAATGCAATGGGTTTAGAGAAATTAGGGAATAAAACAGGTGTAGCCGCACAAGGGTGACTAGGATGCGAAGATAGGGTTTTAAAACGGAAACCTCGGTTACTGTGCACACATATAAGCTTCAGACCTGAGCACGGTCGTTCTCCTTGTTCAGCACGATCGTGCTTAACTTAGCGTCAGCGAGATGTGCCTCCCACACAAGCACAGGCGTGCTCCCTATTGAGCACGACCGTGCTTGTGACTCAGACAGTCACAAGACACAAGCTTCAGCACGGGCGTGCTGGACTCAAACTGATGTCTTTAAGCTTGTGCAAGTATACACAAATCACAGCAAGTAGTATAGATAGTAAGTCAGATATCGTTCCCATGAGGATTATAATGCTGTAGCAAAATTCCAATTGAGACTATAAGCTCTAGAAGTTAGATTGGTAACAAAAATTGGTTGTGTGTGCAAGGTAAATGTAAATTGAGTTTGAGAAAGTTGAAGTTTCATAAAATAAGATGGAAAAGTGTTGTGTTGTCAAATATGGGAAAAGCAGCTCTAGGTATGCTCTTTCATAAATCTTGCTTAGCCTATATTATGCTCTGTGTATGCTCCAGCATTTAACTTCAGGAAATAAATGTGTGTTTTCCAACACTTAAAGATCAGGTTCATTAGATGCTTTCTATTCCTAGATTCAACTTAATTACACCATCTTCTTAATGAGCATGTTTCAGATAGTTTAGAGACTTGAATAACTATCCTTAGTCTATCCAACACCATTTAATTTTTCAATTAATGGTTTAATCCATATCCTTTATCCCTTTCCACTTTACTTAATTCTTCCAAACCAAGTAAGCTTAATATTCAATTAAGTTGATCAGTCTTAACTAAACAACAATTAGCGCATGACAAAGGAAAATGCAGAACATCACATTACATAAAATCAGCTAAGCATTCTCTACATAAGCATACCTTAAGCTTCAACAAATTAGCTCATACTGAGCTTAAGTAAAATAAAAATTACAAATAAGTAGGAGTTCATTACAATGGAGAAGAAATGTAAATGGCAGAAGCTTGGATGTTGAAGTAGGTGAGCACGATGCTGCTCACTCCTAGGTCATGACAAGGGAATGTGTCGTAAGGTGTATTCAAAGTCCCCTCCTTTAGGGTTGCCAAATTGGTTATATACCTCCACTCTCTTTCATTCATTTTGGGCCAACAATAAAGTATTAATAAAATAACCCTGGAGCATTTCCAAAAACGTAGGAGAGCTAATCCCTAGGCGCGTGGGCTCCACATTTCAGAGGTAGCAGCGCTTGTGAGGAGAGAGAAAAGGTGTCCATGTCAGCTTTGTCTTCTTGTGCAGAGCTGCTGAAGTTTGGCTTTGCAGTAATAGTCAAGAATTCCTTACTCCATGCTTCAGTCATGCTCCATCAAATTTCTGTTTAAGCACGCATAAAAATATGAGAAAATGATGTAGCACCATATGAGCAAATAACTAACATTCACTTGTTTCAAGACCAATATTTACAAACTAGCAAAATATTTACACAAATTCAAACTTAAACCTAAAAGACAGCAACAATTAAGGGTATAAAGGTAATGAATAACTTTTCTTTCAAAGAGTTATCACACCCCCAAACTTGAATCATTGTTTTTCCTCAAGTAATGCAAGAAAAACATAGCAACACAGAAAAATTCTATCCATTGAATGGCATGCATGACTCACACAGATTTTTCTTCATTTCCAGAATACATAATTTGCACACTTTCATCCATAACTAAACACTCTTCATTTTGTGCACATATCAACAATTTCCAGAGACCAACTTTGATTCAGAATAGCATATGCTGCACCAAATTCACTCAGAACAGTTGGTTCTGTTTCTCATCCTCTCATCAGAATTTCACTCTTAACACAAACACACATATCTGATTTAAACTTGATAAGGTTCTATCACAATCAAAGCATCACAGCATTGCACACATCAAGAGGTCTTTTATGATTTTAAGAGGGCTTAGGATAGGTGAGGTTAAATTTTTTGGATAAGTAGCTAATCACAAGGTAGAGCAAGAGGATGCTTTTTTATTTAGCTCCACATTCCAAGTGTTCCTACAATCCCAACTTTTGTTCTTTCAGCAATACTATCCTTTCCTTTCTAAATCCCACACTTTATTACTTTTGTTGAGAAAAAAAGAATAGATTCTTGTTATTCTTTCAGGATATGCTATATTCTTTGTTCTCATTTTTCAATTTTTATTTTGCAAAGGAAAATGCAGCTTCACATTTTAGTGTACTTTGTACTTTTGCTGTTTTCCCCTTTTTCAGTTTTTATTATACAGCCTTATTGTACAACACAACACAGCACCCCCAAACTTAAGTTGGTGCTTGTCCTCAAGCCACCCCCAAACTTATCTCAGAACATAGCCAAAAAAAGCATCCTTAGGCTCTACCTATTTAAATATTCTTTGTATTTCAAGTTAAGAGCTTGTAATGTGCTAGTTATTAGAATAACAGGGCTAAGGCTTAAGGGGCATCAGTAGGGAAGTAGTAAGTTCAAGGGTTGGCTGTCAAAGCTCTAGCTAAAAAAAAATTCAAGAAAATGCGTCAAGCATAAAGTGTGTGCTACATTGTGTGTTAAGATCAAACATAATCGAAGCAAGCTTTACAGAAAATGCATGAGTGTGATGTATATGTACAGTGTATTTCTGTCTCTTAGGCTCACATTTATTTGTTCATGCTGCAACACATATGTCCTCTTAGCTAAACCAGCGTTGCAGCAAAGTTAATAGTGCACAGTTAAGTCAGAGCATTAAGTTATTTAACAAGTGTTTTATTCAAAGAGTCTTAATTGAAACACACAAAAAAGGACAGAGGCCACTTCCATTTAATCATTAATCATATGGAGTAAGTTGGGTGGGGCACATGCATAGCCATTCATTAGACAAAATTTAAAACAACTATGGCCCTAGTGGC
Organism: Sophora flavescens; assembly: GCA_030762895.1. NCBI lineage: Eukaryota > Viridiplantae > Streptophyta > Magnoliopsida > Fabales > Fabaceae > Sophora > Sophora flavescens. The sequence goes on along the minus strand of CM061066.1, from coordinate 111,097,282 downwards.
CCTACAAACAGTCAGAATAGTAAAGGTCCTAGTGACCACTACTTGCAGAAAATTAATAACAGAAGTTATGGTAATGAGGTGCAGGGCTAAGAATTGCATCATTTTATGGGATGCTGCAGCTATCCTCTAAGGCTCTGTTTCAAGCTTGTGGTGCTTTGACACGAGTGCTCCTCCTGGTACCCCCACTATTGGTGGAAGGTGCCTTGGTTGTTGTTGCTCCAGTGATCTGGACTTTTTCATCTCCTTCTTCATTGTCATCCTCTTCCTCTCCTTCAGCATATTCCTCCTCAGTGCCCTCCTCTGCTTCCTCCTCTTCTTCATCTTGTTTAGTATGCTCAACCTTCTCTGCTGCAGCATCTTCTTCCATTTCATCACGCTGTGCTACAACCTTTTCCAATTTAATCTTGGCTGCAGTATATGGTACAACAGGCTTTGGTTTCTTGGAAAGAGGAAGGATTGGTGAATCTTTATCCTCCTCTTCTTCCTCAGCTGAGGCATACTCAGCAGCAATCTGGATTATACTGCTCCCCTTCTAGCAGTATTCTTGAATTTCTTAACTTGCTTGGGGGCCCAAGGAGTAGCCTTTGCTACAACAGTGGCAGGGAGAAGAGCTTCGTCAGATGCTACAGCACGAGGTATTTTTGCACTCCCCTGGTCTTGCTGGGGGCTTTTTGGGGCCAACTTTTTCTTTTTGGGCTCAAGGGCCACAATAACACCTTGCTGGTCAGATGGAAGAATGCCCAGCCACTAATGGTAAGAGGGAGTGCTGTTGGCAGGTGTGGTGTTGATGTTAATATCAGGGTTTTCAGAGGCAGGATTTGGGACAACTTTCTCAAAGGGGCTTGGTCATCTTCTTCAATGGGTGGTAGCAGTTCTCTTGGAAATTGGGGAATGGGGGTCTCTAGCTTCCAGTTGTTGAGCTTCATCATCTGTTTCTCCCACTGAAACTTTACAACGTAGAACTCCCAGAAGGCTTTCTCTCAATGCACTTGTTGTTGCAACATGTATATGAGTTGATCTAGCTTTTGCTCTAGCAACCCAGAGCGATCCTTCTTCTCCGGGGTGCCAACACTAGGAGGTTTATTGGCGCTTGCATCAGCTTTGTCAAAATTGGAGTACATCCTGATGATACAGGTCATGTAAATGGCCCCTGAGTTTTTCTTTAGGCTTTCTCCAGGGTGATACTCCACACCTTGCTGTAGGCAGAGGTCAGTGATCAAGCAGGGAAAGATCAGGTTGCCTTTCTTTTTCATTGCACATGAGGATATCTGGTCTTTGATCATCTCCCCCACATTGATCTTCTTCTTCTTTATGATCCAGTGCAGGAGGACTAGGCGTTCCTTTTCTACTGATTCAAGGTGAGATGTTGGAGAGAGTGTGTGCCTGAGAAAATGGTACCAGACCTTTGCTAAAGGCTGCAGCAAAGGCCTGGGAAGCTTCAGGTGGCCCTCAGGCTATTGGATCCACTCTGCTCCAGCAAAGGCCAAGTCTTTCTTGATCTGTTACAGCATTTTGTCAGTCATCTTCTTCAAAATCTCCTGGTATTCATCTTCTACCTCCTCCAATCCCAGATTTAGGTTGATTGTCCCAGCAGAGAAGGAAACATTCCCACCCCATATCACTACGAAATTATGTGCTTTTGAGCTTATGTTGGCGTAGAACTCTCTCATCAACGGAGTACAGTAACCCTTAGGGTTTTTAGCAAAGACCTTCTAGTTGTGGGCTTCTATGACTTCTACCAGTTCAGCTAGGATTCCCTAGTTGGGACCCTTCCCATATTTAAATCTTTTTCAGGGTGCATGTTTCGACTCAAGGTTTCGGTTTCAAATTTCCTTGGCCTCAGCATTGACCCAAGAAGTGAGTTGATCCTTTTCCGTAATAGAGGTGGATGAGGGTGTTTTTGTGGCACGGTGCTTGACGTGGTCGCCCTTTTTGGTGGTCATTTTAGCGTGGTTGGGTGAGGTTGAGGAAGAAGTATGAACGTCAGGGTTGTGACTCAGTGAAAGGGGAAAAGTTGCAAAGTGTGTAGTGGGTGAGTGAGGGGGGAGAGAGGCTATTTAATGTGTCAGGGTGGGGTGTGGGTTGGCTTGCTTGAGTGGTTAGGCATATGAGAGAGGGCAATAAAGTAGCGGAGAGAGTGGGAGTGTATGGTTGGTTGATTTGGTGTGGGTACCTGTGAATTTCTCTCTCCATAACCCCACTAATTAATTCATTTAAAAAAATTGAAAAATGCCCAACTGTAGCTTTATTCACAATAGACAAAAAATGCACCAGCCCCCACAGTGTACCCCTGTCAGGTGTTGGTCTAGAATTTGGGAGCATGATGTAGCATTGCCCCATATCAAACCAATTTCCTATTCATGCTGCAGCTTGACATCACTGCCTTCCCATTTTACTTTCTATTTATTAACTTCTTGACTTTGTAATGCTCCAAACACAACTAAACTACTATTTGAAGTTATTGATGGGCTGCCTCCTATGAGCGCTTGGTTTATAAGGTCCTGACACGCTGTCGCACACAGGTCAAAAAGCGAGTGGTTTGTAAAAACTGTAGTAAGGGAGCGACAACTCGAGTATCGTCTCACAAGGACTCTTGGATTGTTATTCGCAGAAAAATCAGTTTGGGGGGGGGGGGGGGTCAGATTGAGAGATTCAATTAAAAGAACGATGCAATTAAGAAATAAGTGAATAACAATGATCAAAACGATTAATCTACTGTTCTCGGTTTCCCACTATCATCGATTCATATAATTCCCATGCCCTAAGCGGATTCTAATCCCTTTTCGATTGTAGCAACAATTAACAAGCGAAATTGGCACTACACGATATATGTTCCCAATTCCAGAATTAAACAAATGGGTTGAAGCACTCGTGAATTAAGCAAACACGATTGAACACACGCGAATTAAGCAAACGCGATTAGATATAGGAACATAAAATCATCGAAACAAATCAATAAATATTCTATATAATCCTGAATTAAGCAAACAGAACATACATCATAGTATTGAAAGGAAGAAGCAAAATAATCCGGGAATTACAGAATCTCAAGCGTCGGCGGAACCCGATTACAGCAGATTAATCCAAGGGAATTAGTTCTCCATCGCAAAAATGACAATAACATAAAAGTATAGTGTAAAGAGTGAAAAAACTGGATGATTTTCTGTGTTTACTGTGTTCTTATTTATAAAGAGGCCGCGCGTCACGACTGTGATGGCCGTCACGGCCAGGTCGTGACCGCTTCTGTCAAGGGCGCGCATTCAAATTCTGGTCCGTCACGGCCGTGATGCCTATCACAGCCAGGCCGTGATCGCTTCTGAATTTAGGTACTGATCTGTCACGGCCGTGACCTCCATCACGGTTGGGCCGTGATCAACTCTGACTTTCTGGGTCTTCTAATCACGCCCGTGATGTGTGTCACGCCTGGGCCGTGATGCTTTCTGACTTTCATGATCTCCTCATCATGCCCGTGATGTGTGTCAAGGCTGGGTCGTGATCCTTTGTCTTCCATGGGTAGCTCATCACGGCCGTGACCAGTGTCACGGCTTGGGCGTGATGGCCTCTGCTTCAGGTGTTCTTCCCTTCTTGCTTTTCCTATCAACCTGAAAACATGAAATAGCAGTAAGTGCTTTATTTGACTCAAAATCAACTAAAATACCCTAAAACTACTTAAGAGACTCAAAATGTTGCTTGAGGACAATTACATCCAAATTTGGGCGAAATCGAGATTAAACTCGAATAAAACCTATGGTCTTACTAGTTAAAAACTAGTTGAGCCAGAGGCTGATCAAAATACCCCAAACTTAGACTTTGCTTGTCCCCAAGCAAACTAAAACTCAAAAGGACTCAAACTTGTCAAGCTTAAAGGGTTCAACCAATATCACACAGATTTCGTGCAATTCTAGCAAAACAATTTCCCTTCAATTTCCCCCCTTTTTCAACAATGTAATCCCCCACATTCATTTACTTTAAACCATTGAGCATTCCATCATTCATGCAATCAGTAATCTGAGTTAAGGATCCAAGTTACACACAAAAAGGAGATCACCAATTTCAAACAATTGCCTTCCTCACAAGGGCATTTAATGTTTCACTCATTCGCTCAATTTGTCTAGGCTATGAACCTTTCACTCAATTTCACATTCAAGAGCACTTCCGATGAATTTGATTTTCATCTCAATCAAGGTTCCCACGAAAACATGCATGCAACATCAAAAGGTCTTTTAAAGGTTGTAATGGGGCCTGGCTAAGGGTAGGATATTCAAAGGTACTAGGCTTAAGTCCCTAGGAACTAGGAGAGAATTAGCATTTTGATACATTGAATTTCCACTCAAGTTCCTTTTTCCATTTTTCTTTTTGCCTTGGGTGACTACAACCTTTTTCTTCTAATACTCCTTTTTGACATTTTTGTACTTTTCTTCCTTTTTTTTCTTTTCTTTTTTGCCTTTGGCTCCAACCTTTATTTTCTTTTTCTTTTTCTCAATCCCAAACAACACATCATATCCTTGTAGCCACCCCAAACTTAGTTTCTTACGACCCTTCTCTTGTTAAGCTTCCCTGCTCTCCTAATCCTAAGATCGGGTTAACATGGTTTTCCAGATTTTTGGCTTATAACCTAAGGTCATCAAGAACAATAGGCTTAATAGGCTCAATGTGGCTAACTAGGGAACATGCATTAGGGATTGGTTCAATTTAAGCCAAGTAGCTAATTCAAAGAAAATTGCCTAAATCATTTGATGCAAACACATAGACATGCAAACCATGAAGAGATTCAAGCAAATCCGGGAAAGTGCAACTTGAAAGTGATTCACACAATTAAAAACATGTTGGAGGCTCAAATTCCTCACCTGGACATTTTTGCAAATTGCTTGACCGAGATTCAATCCCTAGTGTGTGCATCCCTTCACCCCAAACTTATCATAAATCATGCAATCACAATAGAATATCTCAAAGTTTAATTTTCAATTTTTCACATGGGGGTCAATTTTTCAATTTTCAAGACCTAGGGGGAAATCATCAACAGTCAACACATATCATGCAATTCATCTATGCAAAATCTGATTGAAACCCAACAAGCTCACCGACACAAGACTCACACACAACGACTCAAAGCAACATAAACAAGGAAACAAAAACAAAACAAGTGGTTCCCTCCCCCACACTTAAAACATACATTGTCCTCAATGAAAGAACATAGATATAAAACAAGAGTGAGGGAATGGAGAAGGTGCTCCCTGATCAAGTTGTAGTGTAGGTGGGCTCTCCCAAGGAGAGGTCCTCAACAGTAGCATCTTCAGGTACCGAGCTCTCATGGAATAGCTTCAAGCGCTGACCGTTAACCTTAAAAACTTTGTTGCTACCTACACTTTTTATTTCTACTGCACCATGAGGAAAAACATTAGTGACAACAAATGGACCAACCCACTTGGATCGAAGTTTCCCAGCCATCACTTTCAGGCGGGAGTTAAACAATAAAACCTATTGGACCACAGAGAATTCCTTCCTAGAAATCATCCTGTCATGGAAGTGCTTAGTTTTCTCTTTATAAATTCGAGAGCTTTCATAGGCTTCCAGCCTAAGCTCTTCAAACTGCTGCAATTGGAGTTTCCTTTCAATGCCTTCTTTTTGCATTTCCAAGTTACAGCTTTTGATCGCCCAATAAGCACGGTGCTTAACTTCCACAGGCAGATGACACGCCTTACCGAACACAAGTCTATAGGGGGACATCCCTATTGGTGTCTTAAAAGCTGTTCTTTGAGCCCAAAGTGCGTCTTCTAGATGGCGGCTCCAGTCCCTCCTACTTGGCTGCACCACTTTCTCTAAGATCTGTTTGATCTCCCTGTTTGAGATCTCAGCCTGCCCATTAGTTTGGGGATGGTATGCAGTGGAGACCCTGTGCACAACTCCATACTTTCGGAGTAAAGCTTCCATGGTGCGGTTGCAGAAATGAGTGCCTTGGTCACTTATGATAGCACGAGGTATGCTGAACCTTCAAAAAATATTGGACCTGACAAAATTCGCAACAACTCTAGAATCATTAGTCCTAGTGGGGATAGCTTCCACCCACTTTGAAACATAGTCAACAGCCAGTAAAATATAGAGAAAACCAAAAGATGCAGGGAAAGGACCCATAAAGTCAATTCCCCACACATCAAACACCTCATAGAAAAGCATAGGCTGCTGAGGCATTTCACTCTTACGAGTGATGGTCATGTGCTGCTTGTCGACACTCTTTACAAGTCCGGTAAACCTCATAAGCATCTCTAAAAATGGTGGGCCAATAAAAACCTGAGTCTAGGACTTTCCTTGCAGTCCTTTGTGGCCCAAAGTGTCCCCCTACTTGAGAGGCATGAGAAAAATGCAAAATAGACTCAATCTCATAGTCGGGGACACATCTCCTAATTACCTGATCACTGCCAAATTTCCAAAGAAATGGATCATCCCAAACATAGTACATGGCCTCACTCTTGAGTTTGTGGACTTGTGACCTAGTTGCACCTGTCGGAAAAACACTAGCAACAAGATAGTTAACAATATCAGCACACCAAGGAGTTACCCCATGCAACTGTAAAAGCTGCTCATCAGGAAAGTCATCCTGGATGGGAGAAGGATTTTCATCCCTTTCTATTCTGCTCAAGTGATCAGCCACCAAGTTCTCAGCTCCACTCTTTTCCTTAATCTCCACATTAAATTCTTGGAGCAACAACATCCACCGAATCAACCTCGGTTTTGCTTCTGGTTTCTTCAACAAGTACTTCAAAGATGCATGGTCAGTGAAAACAACAACCTTGGAACCTAGCAAATATGATCTAAATTTATCAAGAGAAAAAACAACAGCTAGAAGTTCCTTTTCAGTAGTGGTGTAATTAGCCTGTGCAGCATCCAAAGTTATAGAAGCATAATAGATCACATGGGAAACCTTGCCCACCCTTTGTGCAAGGACCGCCCCCACAGCATAGTTAGAAGCGTCACACATGAGCTCAAAAGGGAGGGTCCAGTCAGGGGACTGGATGATGGGGGTAGAGGTCAGTGCCTTCTTCGGGAAATCAAACGCCATTCTGCAGTTGTCATCAAAGTTGAAAATGGCATCATTTTTCAACAAGTTTGATAGAGGGAGAGCTATCTTGCCAAAATCCTTAATGAAGCGCCTGTAAAAACCTGCATGACCAAGAAAAGAACGAATCTCGCGAACGCAAGATGGGTAAGGCAAAGTAGAAATCACCTCAATCTTAGCAGGATCTACTGAAATACCCTTTTTAGAAATAATATGCCCCAAAACAATCCCCTGTTCAACCATAAAATGGCATTTTTCATAGTTCAAAACAAGGTCAGTTTCAATGTATCTCTCTAAAACCAAATTCAAACTATGCAAGCATGCATCAAATGAGGAACCATAAACAGTGAAGTCATCCATGAACACTTCAATGCAATTTTCAATATATTCAGTAAAAATGCTAATCATGCATCTCTGGAATGTGCCCGGAGCATTACAAAGACCAAATGGCATCCTCCTGTAAGAAAAAGTGCCGAAGGGGCACGTGAAAGTAGTCTTTTCCTGATCCTCTGGTGCAATGTGGATCTGGAAGTAACCTGAAAAACCATCAAGAAAACAGTAATGTGATTTACCTGCTAGCCGTTCAAGCATCTGATCAATGAACGGCAAAGGAATGTGATCCTTTCTAGTAGCCTGGTTCAATCTCCTGTAGTCAATGCAGACTCTCCAGCTATTCTGAACTCTAGTGGGAACAAGTTCATTGTTTTCATTTTTCACCACTGTGAGTCCAGACTTCTTAGGCACAACTTGCACTGGGCTCACCCAATTACTGTCAGAGATAGGATATATGATACCCGCATGCAAGAGTTTTGTTACCTCCTTCTTCGCAACATCAAGAATCAAGGGATTGAGCCGCCTTTGGGGCTGCCTAACTGTTTTAGCCCCATCCTCCAACATAATCTTATGCATACACCTGGAGGGGCTAATACTTGGTATGTCGGCCAAGGTCCACCCAATCACCTTCTTGTGCTTCTTCAAAACCTCCAAGAGCTTAGTTTCCTGGTCAACATCAAGGTTAGAGGAAATTATAACCGGAAGTTTTTAATTCCTCTCCAAGTAAGCATATTTCAGATTGTCAGGAAGTGGCTTAAGCTCCAAGGAGGGTGGCTGCTCAATAGATGGTATGTTTGGGGCAGCCGTACTGTTAAGAACTTCAGCTGAACAAATAGCTTCATCCACACTGTCACCCTCCAAAGCAGCATCAATCCCAGAACAAACAGCACAAGGGTCAGTGTTAGTGCAATCAGCACATGAGTAGACATCATCAAAACCAGAAATGGATGGGAAATCAGCAGTTGCAACCAAATCATCATAAGTTTCATCAACAATTTCAGAGAGCATCTCTATTTGAAAAACAGAGTGCTCTTCCAAGGGATGCTTCATAGCATCGAAAATGTTGAATTTTGCCACAATGTCACCAAAGTCCATGGACATGGTTCCATCGTGAACATCAATCTTTGTCTTTGCCGTTTTCATAAACGGCCTGCCCAGAATGATTGGTGATCTTCTAGAATCTGTTTCCCCTGCCATGTCCAGAATGTAAAAATCAGCAGGGAAAATCAGGTCATCAACTTGAACAAGCACATCTTCTACTACTCCAATGGGGCGAGCATTGGTCCTGTTTGCCAACTGAATAGCGAGACCTGTATGCTCCAAAGGACCAAGATCAAGACTGTTGAAAACAGAAGTAGGCATGACATTAATAGAGGCTCCCAAATCCAACATGCAATTGTCGAATTTACTATCCCCAATGGTACATGGAATAGCAAAAGTGCCCGGATCCTTGCACTTCTGTGGCAGTGCCTGAGTGAGGGCTGAAACAGTAACCTTTTCAGGTGCAGGCTTAGGTTGAATGAGGGCTGAAACATTTCGCCCCAAATTGACTCTCTCATTACCCTTCAACCTCCTCTTGTGTGTGCACAAATCCTTCAGAAACTTTGCATATTTTGGAACCTACTTAATCACATCAAGGAGCGGAATGTTTATCGCCACTTTTCTGAACACGTCTAGAATCTCCCTCTCCTTGTATTCTCCATCAATCTTCTTATTTTTCAACACTCTTTGCGGGAAGGGGATCGGTGGCACATACTCTTTCTCAGCTTCAACAACAACAGAAGGTTCAGGTGTTACCTCAACAGTTTCTTTATCCTTTTCAGGGGTTGCCTCTACAACTTTCCCGGATCTCAAAGAAATCGTACTCAAATTAGGATTTGGAGCATTAGGATTCACCACTGTTTGTGCAGGTAGTTGGTTCGATCCTTGAGCTTGCTGCATGGCATTCATCGAAGTGGCAAGCTGTCCAATCTGTGTCTGCAAAGTATGAATACTAGCATCCGTTCGCTGCTGAAACTGTCCAATCTGTGTCTGCAAGGTCTGAAACTGGAGATTTTGTGCAGTCATTTACTTGACCAGGTCCTCTAGTGAAGGTCCAGAAGGTGCAGAGGTGGTCACTTGGGGAGAATTCTGTAGTGGTGCCAGCGGTAACATTGGTTGTTGCTGTTGTGTAGATGAGTTCCCATACCGAAGGTTTGGATGATTCCTCCAGTTGGGATGGTACTTATTTGTGGAAAGGTCAGGAATGTTGTACCGGTTCTGATTGTTGCCTTGATTGTAAAGATTGGCTGCATAAGCTTGAGGCAAATCAGTGACTGACTCATCTTTCAGAATGGGGCATGCATCGGTCAGGTGCTCAGGAGAGGAGCAAATGCCACACAACCTTGCTGGTTGAACCTTATCCATTGCCAAATGCTTCACCAACGAAGTGAGCTCATCAAGTCTGGTCTCAAGGGCCTTGTTGGAAGAAGAAACATGGACCTCATTCACTCCCCTTGTCTCGACAGAATTGCTTCTAGTTGTGAACTGCTGGGAGTTGAGTGACATGTTCTCAATCAATTGCTTGGTAGCGGCTGGGGTCTTATCAAGAAGTGCTCCCCCACTGGCAGCATCTAAAATATTTCTGTCCATTGGCAGCAATCCCTCATAAAAGTACTGAATAAGTAGCTGCTCGGAAATCAGTGCTTGAGGACAACTGGATACCAACTTCTTGAATCTCTCCCAGTACTCGGCCAATGACTCATTGCCTTGTCTAATGCCACATATTTCCTTCCTGATTGATGCAGCTATGGAGGCAGGGAAGTACCTCTCTAGGAAGACTTTCTTCATATCATTCCAAGTTGTAACAGAATTCGGTTCAAGGTAATACAACCAATCCTTCGCAGCACCTTGAAGTGAGAATGGGAAGGCTCTCAGCTTGATATGATCTTCTGTTATTCCTTCCGGTCTCAAGGGTGTAGAGAAGACAACCTGGAATTCCTTCAGATGTTTATGTGGATACTCACTTGCAAGACCACTAAACCTTGGCAACAAGTGTATCAAACCAGATTTTAATTCAAAGGGAGCAACAACATCAGCATATTCAATACATAACCCATTATAATTAACATCAGGGGCAACAAGCTGTCTTAATGTTCTTTGATCAGCCATGTTATCAAGTGCAGGTGCAGAATTAGAATTACTACTGGTTGGTGAACTAGTGCTAGCCTGAATTGCTCTACGGCGTGTGTGCAGTGTTCTCTCAATTTCAGGATCAAATTCAAAGAATTCAGAACACCCAGACCTAGTAGACAGAACTAATTCAGCATAAAATCAAAAAGAAAATGCGAGAATAACAACAAGAGTCCCCGGCAACAGCGCCAATTTGACATGCTGTCGCACACGGGTCAAAAAGCGAGTGGTTTGTAAAAACTGTAGTCAGAGAGCGACAACTCGAGTATCGTCTCACAAGGACTCTTGGATTGTTATTCGCAGAAAAATCAGTTTTTTTTTTTGGGTGGGGGGGTTCAGATTGAGAGATTCAATTAAAAGAACGATATATGCAATTAAGAAATAAGTGAATAACAATGATCAAAACGATTAATCTACTATTCTCGATTTCCCACTATCATCGATTCATATAATTCCCATGCCCTAAGCGGATTCTAATTTCTTTTCGATTGTTGCAACAATTAACAAGCGAAATTGGCACTACACGATATATGTTCCCAATTCCCGAATTAAGCAAACGGGTTGAAGCACTCGTGAATTAAGCAAACACGATTGATCACATGCGAATTAAGCAAACACGATTAGATATAGGAACATAAAATCATCGAAACAAATCAATACCTATTTTATATAATCCTGAATTAAGCAAACATAACATATAACATAGTATTGAAAGGAAAAAGCAAAATAAATCCGAGAATTACAGAATCTCAAGCGTCGGCGGAACCCGATTACAACAGATTAATCCAAGGTAATTAGTTATCCATCGTAAAAATGACAATAACCTAAAAGTATAGTGTAAATAGTGAAAAAACTGGATGATTTTGTGTCTGCTGCGTTCCTATTTATAAAGAGGTGTCACGGCCGTCACGTCCAGGACGTGACCGCTTCTGTCAAGGGCGCACATTCAAATTCTGGTTCGTCACGGCCGTGATGCCTATCACGGTCAGGCCGTGATCGCTTCTGACTTTGGGTGCTGATCTATCACGGTCGTGACCTCCATCACGGCTGGGACGTGATCAACTTTGACTTTCTGGGTCTTCTCATCACGCCCGTGATGTGTGTCACGCCTGGGCCGTGATGCTTTCTGACTTTCATGATCTCCTCATCACGCCCGTGATGTGTGTCATGGCTGGGCCGTGATTCTTTCTGTCTTCCATGGGTAGCTCATCACGGCCGTGACCAGTGTCACGGCCTGGGCGTGATGGCCTCTGCTTCAGGTGTTCTTCCCTTCTTGCTTTTCCTATCAACCTGAAAACATGAAATAGCAGTAAGTGCTTTATTTGACTCAAAATCAACTAAAATACCCTAAAACTACTTAAGAGACTCAAAATGTTGCTTGAGGACAATTACATCCAAATTTGGGAGAAATCGAGATTAAACTCGAATAAAACCTATGGTCTTACTAGTTAAAAACTAGTCGAGACAGAGGCTGATCAGGTCCTCAACCAGACCATGCTGCAGCATCATGCAGTGTCATCCAAAGGGGTGGTGACCTTCGTTCTGTCTAAAGGTTCACCAAAATAGTGCTTGATTCTTTGTTCATTGACCTTGAACTCTCTGCCACTCCCTGCATCCAACAAATCTACAGCTCCATATGGATAGACTTTCATAATCTTGAGTGGGCCAGACCACCTTGATTTAAGCTTTCCTGGGAAGAGCTTCACCCTTGAGTTAAACAACAATACTTGTTCTCCTTCTTGAATTGATATGTGATGGATCCTTTTGTCATGCCAAGCTTTGGTTTTTACTTTGTAAGCTTCAGCATTTTCATTAGAAAACAACCTGTGCTTCCAGTTCATTAAGCTGCAGCATATGTTGTTTTGGCTTCAACGACTCAGGAGGGGGGGGGGGTGAATTGAGTTTTCAAAAAATATTCCTCTCTTTAAACTTTTTCACAAAGCTTTATAAATCAGAGTTGTGAATTAGTGTCCTCAAGATCTTTTGCAAAATCGATGAAGGGTTTTTACAAAATCTTGAATAGAAGGTGATAAGGATAAGAAAGATTAATTCAGAAAGATTCAGAATAGGTTAGGGTTTAATAACTCAGTAATAACAAAATACAGTTTATACAGATCAAGAACATAAATTGTATTGAACTTTAAACATCAAAGTTGCAGGTTCTTGAACATAAACAGAAAGTAAAGGAGTTTGAGTTTAGTTATACCACACAACCAGATTTATCCTGGTTCAGTCACCTCCACTATGACCTACATCCAGTCCCCACTCCACCTGTGGGATTTCACACACTAACACACAAGCTTTACCAGGTAGCTTGAAAAACCTTCACACCACAGAGCACTCCTTCACCTCGAGATACTACACTCTTGTGAAGAGCCTCAATGTTCAACCTTAGGGATACCTCACCCTAATCACTCAGAGAGACTCCCTCTCTCTTTACAATCAAAATTAAAAACAAAGTTGATTCCTAACTCTCAATAGTCAGATAAACAAATTGAAGCACTTTGAGTATTGAAACACTTTTTTCCACAGTAAGCTCAAGAAAGATGATGAATGATTTTCACAATTGATTTCTCAAAAGGATTTTGTAAAAATGTGATATGTTATGATATTCGTATATGTTGTTTAAGTGTTCCTTTGATCCCTCTTTATATAGAACACCTGTTATAGTCGTTGGGATCAATCAAAATAGATTTGGATCTGATTAACAGAATCTGTTTTCTTGATTCTCGTTCTTGAAATAAGATTCTGATTGTTCTTGTAGAATTCGCGTCTATAAAATAATCAAGTCCATTTGGAAAAATAGCCGCGTCCATTTGAAGAAAATAGTCGCGTCCATTTGGAAAAAATAGCCGAGTCCATCTTGAAAAAAATAGTCACGTCCATTTACCACGTCAGCAGATGGGAGTACTAACACAAAGTAATTGGACGTGCTCCAACTAGTAGACGAGCTCCATATGCCATGTCAGTGGACGGAGCTTCTCATTAAGATCTTAGCAAGTCCAAAGACTTGTGTGGACGAGCACTTTTATCACTTCAGTGGACGTGCGCTTGTGTCACTTTAGTGGATGTGCGCTTGTATCACTTTAGTGGACATGCGCTTGTATCACTTTAGTGGACGTGCGCTTGTATCACTTTCTTGGACGCCATTTTTTACTATTCCCAGTGTTGGACTAGCGCTTATATTATTCCAGTGTTGGACGAGCGCTTTGAAATCTTATTTCAAAAATCATTTTCATTTACGAAAACTTATTCCTTTTAATGCAAGTTATGAAAAATGATTTTCTTTCATTCATCTTTTCAAATTGAGCTTATTTGTGAATAAGAGATTTCATTTATTACAAATCATCTAGGACTTAACACTAATTTCTTCGTTAAGCTCTTGTCTTGATGATTCTTTGATCTTCGTCTTTGTTATTTGATTCCTCCAAGTTCTTCCTTGAATATTCTCCTTTAATTGCTCACTGAACTTGTTAAATATTGCTTGATACCTGTCTTTACAATTTTACACTAAACACTTGCATACACATTAAGTTGTATTTGTCATATATCAATATCTTTAAGTCATTGAATCTAACAGCATACGTGCTGCTCCAGCAAACTGAAGATCAAAGTTCAGTTTTTTACCTGCCCAGAAATCTTTGTGTTGCAATTCCAAGGGCAAATGGAAAGCCTTCCCATACACCAATTTATATAGGGACATTCCCAGGGGGATCTTGAATGCAGTCCTGTATGCCCACAAGGCTTAATCCAGATGTGTGGACCAATCCTTCCTTGTGGGATTAACCATCTTTTCCAAGATTCTTTTGATTTTCATGTTAGACAACTCAGCCTGCCCGTTAGTCTCGGGATGGTACGCAGTGGCTACTTTATGTTTAACTCCATATTTTGCAAGTAGTTTGGAAAAAACTTGATTGGAAAAATGGGTTCCTTCATCACTTATGATTGCTCTAGGGGTGCCAAATCTAGAAAAAATATTTTTTTGTAAGAACTTTGTCACCACCCTAGCATCATTTTTAATAGTAGCCACAACCTCCACCCATTTAGACACATAATCAACAACTACTAGAATATAGAGGTTGTCATAGGAAGGGGGAAATGGTCCTATAAGTTCAATACCCCACACATGAAAAAGTTCAATTTCTAAAATAGTGTTTAGGGGGATTTCATTTTTTTAGGCAAATTCCCTACCCTTTGGCACCTATCACAATGTTTGACAAATTCATGTGCATCCTTAAATAGAGTAGGCCAGAATAAACCTGATTGGAGAACATTGGCAGCAGTTCTCATGCCACCAAAGTGTCCTCCATATATTGAAGCATAGCACTGGGTCAGTATATCCTAGAACTCTTCATCTGCAACACATCTTCTATTCAAATTATCTAGGCACATCTTGTAGAGGTATGGTTCATCCCAAACATATGTTTTGCTTGATGAAAGAACCTTCTCTTTTGTTGTGAGTTCATGTCTGGGGGAACCACACCACTAGCCAAAAAGTTCACCAGGTCAGCATACCATGGTGCTGCAGCATCTTGCATCGCTAGCAGTTGTTCATCAGGGAAAGATCCATCAAAGGCTATTCCCCTTGATGCTGCAACATCCTCTGGTAACCTTAAGAGATGATCTGCTACTCGGTTCTCCGCTCCCTTCTTATCTCTGATCTCCAAGTCAAATTCCTGTAGTAGCAGTACCCACCTTATGAGCCTTGGTTTAGCATCCTCCTTGTCAATGAGGTATTTGATTGCTGAGTGGTCAGTGTAGACCACTACTTTTGTACCAACAAGATAGGATCTAAACTTATCAAAGGCAAATACCACAGCTAGCTGCTCCTTTTTAGTGGTGGTGTAATTGATTTGAGCATCAATCAAGGATTTACATGCATAGTAAACAGGATGAAACACCTTGTTATACCTTTTTCCCTAGACTGCTCCCACTGTAAAATCTCTTGTATCACACATCAGCTCAAAGGTTTCCCCTAATCAGGTGGAACTATGATAGGTGTAGTGATGAGAGCATTTTTTTAGAAGCTCAAATGCTTTCAAACATTTAGCTGTGAACTCAAAAGTCCTATCAAGCTCCAGCAACTGACACAGTGGTTTTGAGATCTTGGAGAAGTCCTTGATAAACCTTCTGTAAAAACCATCAAGTCCAAAAAAGCTTCTGATGCCCTTCACTGATGTGGGAGGGAGCAACTTCTCAATAACTTCAACCTTTGCCTTATCCACTTCAATGCCATTTCTGGAAATTCTATGACTAAGCACAATTCCTTCTGTCACCATAAAGTGGCATTTCTCCCGGTTCAACACCAAATTAGTCTCCTCACATCTATCCAGAATTTGCTTTAGATTCACCAAACAGTTCTGGAAGGTTTCTCCAAACACAAATCACCCATTAATACTTCCATGGATTTTACAACCAAATCAGAAAACATTGCCATCATACATCTCTGGAAGGTTACTGGAGTATTGCATAGTCCAAATGACATCCTTTTGAAAGCAAAGGTGCCATAAGGACAAGTGAAGGTTGTTTTCTCCTGATCTTCTAGTGCTATAGCAATCTGATTGCATCCAGAATAGCCATCCACGAAACAATAGAAGTCCTTCCCAGCTAATCTATCTAACATTTGATCAATAAATGGCAAGGGGAAGTGATCTTTTCTGGTTGCCTTATTCAGCTTCCTGTAATCCATGCAAATTCTCCAACCAGTTATAGTTCTTGTTGGAATGATTTCATCCTTTTAATTTGTAATGACAGTTACACCCCCGGCCCCCTTTTTAGGCACACACTGGATGGGACTCACCCACACACTATCTGAGATGGGGTAGATGATTCCAGCATCCAGCCACTTAATAATCTCCATTTTAACTACCTCTTTCATTATTGGATTCAGTCTCCTTTGGCTCTCAATGCTATTCTTTGAATTGTCTTCCAAAACGATCCGGTGCATGCAAATAGAGGGACTGATTCCCTTAATGTCTGCCATTTTCCATCCTATTGCCTTTTTGTGCCTCTTTAAAACTGTTAGCAAATGTTCCTCGTGAGGACAAGTTAGTGAGGCAGAAATTATCACAGGCAGTGTGTAATCACCAAGAAATGCATATTTCAAATGGTTTGGCAATTTTTTCAATTCTAAGTTGGGAGGTTTAATAATAGAAGGAATATTGTCCTTAAAAGTACTATCAGTTACCTACAATGACTCATATTTTCTAGACCACACATGTTGAGCTGCCTTGCTGTCTAGGAATTCCACCACTTCCTCATCAGATGAGTTATCAGCTTCTACTGATGTTGTAACATTGCCATAATCATATGATTCTTCAAGAAATGTTGTTGCACCAGTTCATCAAATGACTGTATGAAAGAGCATTCTTCCATTCCTTCATCTGGATACATGAGGGTATTGAAAACATTGAATGTGGCATGTTGATCATTAACCCTCATTGTAAGTTCTCCTTTTTGCAAATCAATAAGAGTTTTCCCAGTTGCTAAAAATGGACTCCCAAGAATGATAGGGACTTCCCTATCTGCTTCAAAATCCAATATAATGAAATCCACAGGGAACACAAATTTGTCAACTCTAATAAACACATCTTCAATCTTTCCCACTGGATAAGCAATAGATCTATCAACCAACTGAAGGGTTACAAAAGTAGGACGAGCCTCTCCAATTCCCAGCTCTCTAAAAATTGACATTGGCATAAGATTGATACTTGCTCCCAAGTCACATAAAGCTTTGCCACAGTAAGTATCTCCAATGGAGCAAGGTATGGTGAAACTTCCAGGATCCTTCATCTTTTGGGGACTTTGTTCTGCAGCATCATACTGCTTTCCTCTGTCATGGCCACTATTTCAAACTCTCCCAACCTCCTCTTCTTAGTTAGCACATCCTTCATGAACTTTGTGTAATTAGGCATTTGTTGCAAAGCCTCAACCAAAGGTATGTTGATATGAAGTTGCTTTAGCACATCTAAGAACTTATTGAACTACTTCTCTTGATGGACCTTCTTTAATCTCTAAGGAAAAGGTGTGTGTGTGTGTGGGGGGGGATTTCTGGAATCAGTTTAGGAATAGTGTGTGTGATGCTGCAGCATTTGGTATTTTCTCAGCAACTGCAGGTTGTTCTGCTACAGCATCTTCTCTTGCTATCATCTTTTCAGGTTCTGCCTTCTTCACCTCTGGTTTCTTCTTTGGTTCAGCAACCTCTACATCTTTGCCACTCCTCAGGTCCTCTAGAACTCGAGGCCTTAGGATTTTCAGTTGTTGCTGGTAATGTACAAATCTGCCTTGAGTTGAGTGCATTAGCAAGATGTCCCACCTGAGTTTCCAGATTTCTCATTCCAGCTTTTGTCTCTGTCATAAACGCATTCAAAACAGATTATAAAGATGGTTCTGGAGCTTTCTGTTGAACTTGTGTTGCTGCTGAGGTTGTTACTGTCTAGATTGTTGCTACTGATTATATCCAGAAGGTGGATTTAGAGTGTTATTGTAATTTGAGTATGAAAAATTCAGATACTGCTTCCACCATGCATTGTAGGCATTACTGTATGAACTGTTCCCTCTGTTGTTGTTTTCTACATAGTTAACTGAGGCTGGGTTTGCAGAATAGTTTTCAAAAAGGTGCTCTCCACCACAATATACACAGGAAACAGAATCTGCACTGTAGATATGCTCTTGCACTATTGCTTCAGTCTTGATAGGTAGAGCCACATAGTTGCACAGGTTTCCCATAGTGATTCCCTTCACCAAATTGGTTAAGGAGAGCATCTATGCAAATACTTCACTCACTTCATATGCCCCTGTTACAGCATTGACCTTGCTTGGAGTAGGGCTAGTTGTTGGCCACTGATAACTGTTAGCAGCAATCCGTTCTATCAGAGCATGGGCTTCATTGTAAGATTTAGTGAGCAAGCTGCCACCAGCTGAGGCATCCAGCATCATCCTTGAACCAGGTAAGACACCATTGTAGAAGTGTTTCATCTGGATATAGATTGGGATACCATGATGAGGACACTTCTTCAACAGTTGTTTGAATCTCTCCCAAGCTTCAAATAATGGCTAATCTTCATGTTTCTTAAAAGAGGTGATGTTTGTTCTCATCTTTGCATTCATTGTAGGTGGGAAGAACTTGATTAAGAACTTCTCAATGATTTTGTTCCAAGTGTCAATTGAATTTGGCTCCAAGGAGTTCAACCAATTCTTTGCCTTGCCACCCAAAGAGAATGGGAACAATCTCAGTCTGAATGCATCATCAGTGATGCATAGGATCTTGAAGTTACTTGCTACATCCACAAATTGTTTCAGATGCAGGTGAGGGTCCTTTGTTGCAGCCCTATTGAATTGTCCCATAGCTTGTAGCATCTGGAACATGACTAGTTTGAACTCAAACTGAGGTGCATTAATTGGAGTCCTCACTATCCCAGTATTCATTGTTTCAGGATCAAACAGTGCATACCCTCGGATAGCACAGTTTCTGTCATTAGCTATAGCCATACTGTCTTGTTGCTATTCTTCAGCCATTTCTGAGCTAGTAGCAGATGGTGATTTAGTGGAAGTTGGTGTGGAGTTGGTTGGAATATTTAACACCAACTCAGGTAAGGACTGAGTAGTTTGACCTCTTTCGAGCCTCCTGAATGTCTTTTCAACCTCTGGATCAAATCTGTAATCTGGTGATAGGAATATGTGAATCCAGTTTCAGTACCTAATGCTACAGCAAATCACCCCAAATTTTAGATATTCTAACTACAGAACTAATAATCAAAAATTAGAATTTTAACACCAATAACAATCCCCGACAACGGCACCAAAAACTTGTTGCCATAAAAACGGATGTCTTTAAGCTTGTGCAAGTATACACAAATCACAACAAGTAGTATAGAAAGTAAGTCAGATATTGTTCCCACGAGGATTATAATGCTGTAGTAAAATTCCAATTTAGACTATATGCCATAGAAGTTAGATTGGCAACAAAAATTAGTTGTGTGTTCAAGGTAAATGTAAATTAAGCTTGAGAAAGTTAAAGTCTCAAAGAGAGATTGAAAAGGTTTGTGTTATCAAATATGGGAAAACAGTTCTAGGTATGATCTTTCATTAATCCTGCTTAGCCTATATTATGCTCTACGTATGCTCCAGCATTTAACTCCAGGAAACAAATGTGTGTTTTCCAACACTTAAAGTTCAGGTTCATTAAATGCTTTCTGATCAGCCTCTGGTTGACTAGTTTTATAACTAGTAAGACCATGGATTTTGCACTAATTATTCGAGTTTCAATCTCGTTTTAGCCCAGATTTGGATTTAACCGTCCTCAAGCAACATTTTGAGTTTCTTAAGTAGTTTAGGACATTTTAGTCAGTTTTTGAGTCAAATAAAGCATTCACTGTTATTTCAAGTTTTCGGGTTAAAAGGGAAGCACTTAGAGCCAAGGGAATTAAGGAAACAATGGAAAATACAATTCTGGAAGATTCGCCTCGCGAGAAGCTACTCGCCTCGCGAGCCTGAAGACCAACTTGAGCAGCAACAGTCACCCTTTCGGTCTCGCCTCGCGAGAACCCAATTTTGAACTCGTGCCACTTTTAATGTTCGCCTCACGAGAGGCTACTTGCCTCGCGAGCAGGTGCAGATCTTGAAGGTTATAAATTGCAGTTTTAGGGCAGATTGCAGGAGCTGGATCCTATCTTTTTCATACTAACGGCTGCGAATTAGGTTTAGTGTTTTGTGTTATGTTTGTAATGGAGAACCAATCTCCTTGGATTGATCTGCTGTAATCGGTTTCCATTGCCACTTGAGGTTCTGTAATTCCCAAACTTATTTCTATTCTCTTTCAATATTGTTCTATATGTTCTGTTTGCTTAATTCAGGATTGTATAGAATATGTATTGATTTGTTTCGATGATTTTATGTTCCTACACTTAATCATGTTTGCTTAATTCGCGTGTATTCAATCGTGTTTGCTTAATTCACGAGGGCTTCACCCCGTTTGCTTAATTCGGGAATTAGGAACATATATCTCGTAGTGTCAATTTCGCTTGTTAATTGATGCTACAATCGAAAAGAGATTGCAATCCGCTTAGGGCATGGAATTATATGAATCAATGATAGTGGGAAACCGAAAACAGTAGAATAATCGTTTTTAGCTTATCGATAATCATTTAGTTTACACTGTTTTTCTTAACTGTTTTCTTAATTGAATTTCAAATCCAACCCCCACCCCCCCAAAACTGATTTTTCTGCGAATAACAATCCAAGAGTCCTTGTGAGACGATACTCGAGTTGTCACACCCTAATTGCAGTTTTTGTAAACCACTCGTTCTTTTTGACGCGTGTTCGACAGCGTGTCAAAATTGGCACCGTTGCCGGGGACTCTTGTTGTTATTAACAGAAAATAAATAAATAAAAAAGATGCATTGCTGAATTAGTTTTGGCTACTAGGTCTGCTTGTGAACCTTAGTATGGATAATTATATGCAAAATTATATGCCTAATGTTTATTATGAACCATCATGCATATATTATCCTGGCTTCACTGGTGGTTATGAGTTTAGCAGTGATTTTGGCATGAACGGAGTGAACCACTATTCTGGCCAACATGGTGGAGAACAAGGCAGCTTGGATGAGATTGCCTCTTTGGTGCATCAAATGACAATAAGCCAGCAGCAATATCAGCCTGACCCTACACTACTCCAACTCAGTCTGGAAGAATTGGTGCAACAGATGGCAGAACACAATCTTGAATCTCAACGGAGGACAGAAGCAGGTTTTCAGAAGTTGTCCACTCAAATTGTTCACATTGCCTCCACCTCGGCTACACTACAAACTCAACATCTCCTTGAAGAACACACAGATTCACAAATAGTTATTCTTGACAATACTTCTTTTGAGCATGATTTTGATAATAATGTCAAGAACACTATTATTGATGAACTGTGTGTTGAATTTCCAGACATTCAAGCCTTTTCTGATTCTGTTTATTGTACTATATGTGCTGATTGTACAAACACTAACCTTTGTGTGGTGTGTGCTGAGATTTCTGCATGTATAACAGGTGATGGATTTGTTAGTACAGTGAGTGAAAATCGTGCAGAAGTTGAAGCAGCACCAGAGATCCTCTCTACCTGTTTGGCACCTCCCACTGTGGAATAACCAGCGATGGAGTTCAAGCCTCTGCCTGAGAGACTGGATTTTGCATCCTTGAATATGAAGGCACTATGGCCAGTCCAAGAGTTGAATCCCATTTTTATTTGGAGGACTTTGTTGACAAGGAGGTCATCTTTGACCCAAGAGGGAGTGAGAAGTCCGCCGCACTTGGCGAGGTCACCATGATTGTCAAGTG
The DNA here is from genome assembly GCA_030762895.1 of Sophora flavescens. Taxonomy (NCBI): domain Eukaryota; kingdom Viridiplantae; phylum Streptophyta; class Magnoliopsida; order Fabales; family Fabaceae; genus Sophora; species Sophora flavescens. The sequence goes on along the minus strand of CM061066.1, from coordinate 111,075,399 downwards.
CTCACTTCCATATCAAGGCTGCAAGTTGTGGGACCATGGAATAAGCTTCCGTCCTTTGTCTATCACTTGGGCCTTATGCTACAAGCAATGGGATCCAGGCGGGAGCCCCTCAATGAGTTTTCTTAACCCTTCTCCTTAGTTTATTTTAATTTTCTTGTTAGTTTGTGTTTTTCTTTTCCTTCATTTGTTTTTGAATTTAGCTCTTGAATAATTTGAGAAGATCAAGAGTATGTGTGTGAGTGTTGTGTCGGTGAGCTTGTTGGATTTTAATCAAATTTTGCATAGATGGATTGCATGATATTTGTTGACTGTTGATGAATTTCCCCTAGGTCTTAAAATTTAAAAATTGATCACCATGTGGAAAAAAATTGAAAATTGAACTTTGAGATATTCTATTGTGATTGCATGATTTATGATAAGTTTGGGGTGAAAGGGTGCACACACTAGGGATAGAATCTCGGTCAAACAATTTGCGAAAATGTCCAGGTGAGGAATTTGTGCCTCCAACATGTTTTTAACTGTGTGAATCACTTTTAAGTTGCACTTTCCTGATTTTGCTTGAATCTCTTCATGGTTTGCATGCTTATATGGTTGCATCAGATGATTTAGGCAATTTTCTTTGAATTAACCACTTGGCCTAAAAAGAACCATCCCTAATGCATGTTCCCTAGTTAGCCACGTTGAGCCTGATAAGCCTATTGTTTCTTGATGACCCCATGTTATAAGCCAAAATCTGGAAAAACCATGTTAACACGATCTTAGGATTAGGAGAGCATGGAAGCTTAGTAAGAGAAGTGTTGCAATAAACTGAGTTTGGGGTGGCTAAAAGGATATGATGTGTTGTTTGGGATTGAGAAAAAGAAAAATAAAGGTTGGAGCAAAAGGGAAAGAAAGAAAAGAAAAAAAAAGAAAAAGAAAAAAAAAAGAACAAAATGTCAAAAAAGGGTATTATAAGAAAAAGGCTGTAGTCACCCAAAGCAAAAAGAAAAAAAATGGAAAAAGAAATTTGAGTGTAATTTCAATGTGTCAAAATGCTCATGCTCTCTTAGTTCCTAGGGACTTAAGCCTAGTACCTTTGAATATCCTACCCTTAGCCAGTCCCCATTACAACCTTTAAAAGACCTTTTGATGTTGCATGCATGTTTTCGTGGGAACTTTGTTTTGAGATGAAAATCAAATTCATGGGAAGTACTCTTGAAATGTGAACTTGAGTGAAATGTTGATAGCCTAGACAATTTGAGCGAATGAGTGAAATATTAAATGCCCTTGTGAGGAAGGCAATTGTTTGAAATTGGTGGTCTCCCTTTTGAGTGTAACTTGGATCCTCAACTTAGATTAATGATTGCATGAATGATGGAATTCTCAATTGTTTAAAGTAAATGAATGTGGGGATTACATTTTTGCAGAGGGGGAAAACATTGAAGAAAAATTGTTTCGTTGAAATTGCATGAAGTTTGTGCGAAATTGGTTGAATCCTTTAAGCTTGCCAAGTTTGAGTCTTTTTGAGTTTTAGTTTGCTTGGGGACAAGAAAAGTTTAAGTTTGGGGTATTTTGATCAACCTCTGGTTGACTAGTTTTATAACTAGTAAGACCATGGCTTTTGCACTAATTATTCGAGTTTCAATCTCGTTTTAGCCAATATTTGGATTTAACCGTTCTCAAGCAACATTTTGAGTTTCTTAAGTAGTTTAGGACATTTTAGTCAGTTTTTGAGTCAAATAAAGCATTCACTACTATTTCATGTTTTCAGGTTAAAAGGGAAGAACATAGAGCCAAGGGAATGAAGGAAACAATGGAAAATGCAATTCTGGAATATTCGCCTCGCGAGAAGCTACTCGCCTCGCGAGCCTAAAGACCAACCTGAGCAGCAACAATCACCCTTTCGGTCTCGCCTCGCGAATCACCTTCTCGCCTCGCGAGAACCCAATTTTGAACTCGCGCCACTTTTAATGTTCGCCTCGCGAGAGGCTACTCGCCTCGCGAGCGGGCGCAGATCCTGAAGGTTATAAATTGCAGTTTTAGGGCAGATTGCAGGAGCTGGATCCTATCTTTTTCATACTAACGGCTGCGAATTAGGTTTAGTGTTTTGTGTTATGTTTGTAATGGAGAACTAATCTCTTTGGATTGATCTGCTGTAATCGGTTTCCATTGCCACTTGAGGTTCTGTAATTCCCAAACTTATTGCTATTCTCTTTCAATATTGTTCTATATGTTCTGTTTGCTTAATTCAGGATTGTATAGAATATGTATTGATTTGTTTCGATGATTTTATGTTCCTATACTTAATCGCGTTTGCTTAATTCGCGTGTGTTCAATCATGTTTGCTTAATTCACGAGGGCTTCACCCCGTTTGCTTAATTCGGGAATTAGGAACATATATCTCGTAGTGTCAATTTCGCTTGTTAATTGCTGCTACAATCGAAAAGAGATTGGAATCCGCTTAGGGCATGGAATTATATGAATCAATGATAGTGGGAAACCGAAAACAGTAGATTAATCGTTTTTAGCTTATTGATAATAATTTAGTTTGCACTGTTTTTCTTAATTGTTTTCTTAATTGAATTTCAAATCCACCCCCCCCCCCCCCAAACTGATTTTTCTACGAATAACAATCCAAGAGTCCTTGTGAGACGATACTCGAGTTGTCGCGCCCTAACTGCAGTTTTTTGTAAACCACTCGTTCTTTTTGACGCGCGTGCGACAGCGTGTCACATTCATTACATAAGAATACCTAAAGCTACAACAAATTAGCTCATGCCGAGCTTAAGTAAAATAAAAATTACAAATAAGCAGGAGTTTATTACAATGGAGAAGAAATGGAAATGGAAGAAACTTGGAGGTTGAAGAATGCGAGCTCGGCGTTGCTCACTCCTAGGTAAGGACAAGGGAATGTGTCATAAGGTGTATTCAAAGTCCCCTCCTTTAGGGTTGCCAAATTGGTTATATACCTCCACTCTCTTTCATCCATTTTGGGCCAACAATAAAGTATTAATAAATTAACCCTGGACCATTTCCAAAAACGCAGGAGTGTTGATCCCTAGGCGCATGGGTTTCACATTTCAGAGGTACCAGCACCTGTGAGGAGAGAGAAAATATGTCCATGTCAGCTTTGTCTTCTAGTGCAGAGCTGCTGAAGTTTGGCTTTGCTGCAACAGTTAAGAATTCCTTACTCCATGCTTCAGTCATGCTCCAGCAATTTTCTATTTAAGAACGCAGAAAAATGAGACAATGATGTAGCACAATAAGAGCAAATAACTGACATTCAATTGTTTCAACACCAATATTTACAAACTAGATAAATATTTACACAAATGCAAACTTAAACATAAAAGACAGCTACAATTAAGGGTATAAAGGTAATGAATAACTCTTCTTTCAAAGAGTTAGCACTCATGTACAAGAAAGAGATTTTAAGCATAGAAATCCCACTTATCCCTTCCACAACAACTCTAAGCTAAGATCTAAGGCTTAAACAATATAAGCACTTAATGAAAAACGAGGTGTTACAACGAGCCTCACCAATTCCTAGCTCTCTGAAATTTGACATGGGCATAAGGCTGATACTTGCTCCTAAGTCAAATAAAGCTCTGCCACAGTAGGTATCTCCAATGGAGCAAGGTATGGTGAAACTTCCAGGATCCTTCATTTTTTGTGGGAATTTGTTCTGCAGCATCATACTGCATTCCTCAGTCATAGCCACTTTTTCAAACTCTCCTAACCTCCTCTTCTTAGTCAGCACATCCTTCATGAACTTTGTGTAATTAAGCATTTGCTGCAAAGACTCTACCAAAGGTATGTTTATATGAAGTTGCTTTAGCTCATCTAAGAACTTATTGAACTGCTTCTCTTGATGGACCTTCTTTTATCTCTGAGGGAAGGGTGGGGTGGGGTGGGGTGGGGGTGGTGTCTTTCTAGAATCAGCTTAGGAGCAGTGTGTGATGCTACAACATTGGGTATTTTCTCAGTAACTGTAGGTTGTTCTGTCTTATCATCTTCTCTTGTTATCATCTTTTCAGGTTCTGCCTTCTTCACCTCTGGTTTCTTCTTTCGTTCTGCAACCTCTACATTTTTGCCACTTCTCAAGTGGATAATCTTGCACTGCTCATTACCTCCTCCAGAACTTGAGGCCTTTGGATTTTCAGTTGTTGCAGTTAATGTACCAATCTGCCTTGAGTTAAGGGCATTTGCCAGCTATCCCACCCGAGTTTCCAGATTTCTTATTCCAGCTTTTGTCTCTATCATAAATGCCTTCAGAGCAGATTCGAAAGATGGTTCTGGAGTTTTCTATTTCACTTGTGGTTGTTGCTGAGGTTGTTGTTGTCTAGGTTGTTGTTGCTGATTAAATCTAGAAGGTGGATTTATAGTGTTATTTGAATATGAAAGTTTAGGATGCTGCTTCCACCTTGCATTGTAGCGGTTACCATATGAACTGTTTCCTCTGTTGTTGTTTCCCACATAATTGACTGAGGCAGGGTTTGCAGAACAGTTCTTGAAGAGGTGCTCTCCTCCACAATATACGTATGACACAACATCTGCATTGTAAATCTTCTCTTGCACCATTACTTCAGTCTTGATAGGCGGTGCCACATAGTTGCTTTGGTTTCCCATAGTGAGTCCCTTCCCTAAATTGGTCAAGGAAAGCATCTATACAGATAGTGCAGATACATCACTCACTTCATATGCCCCTGCTATAGCATTGACTTTGCCAGGAGCAAGTCTAGTTGTTGGCCACTAAAAACTGTTAGCATAAATCCCCTCGATCGGAGCATGGGCTTCATTATAAGATTTAGGGAGCAGGCTGCCTCCAGCTGAGGCATCTAGCATCATCCTTGAACCTAGTAAGACACCATTGTAGAAGTACTCCATCTGGATACAGATTGCGATGCCATGATGAGGACACTTCTTCAAGAGTTATTTAAATCTCTCCCAAGGTTGAAATAAAGGCTCAACTTCTAGTTTCTTGAAGGAAGTAATTTCTGTTCTCATCTTGGCATTCATTGTAGGTGGAAAGAATTTGATTAAGAACTTCACAGACAGTTCGTTCCAACTGTCAATTAAATTTGGTTCCAAGGAGTTCAACCAATTCTTTGCTTTGCCTCCCAAAGAGAATGGGAACAATCTCAGTCTAAAGGCATCATCAGTAATGCCTAGGATCTTGAAGTTACTTGCGGCATCAAAAAATTGTTTCGGATGCTGGTGAGGGTCCTCTGTTGCAGCCCATTGAATTGTCCCATTGATTTGGAAAATGACTGTTAGAACCAAAGTGGTTTTGGATTAAAACAATCTCTTACGTTTTACTGGTAACAAAAAGGTTAAATTTGTATGGCAAAGTATTTAGATCTAACTTGTTTGTTATAAGTATGCATGGATTACTTGATTTATACGAGTCAGAGGAACTTAAATCTAAAGTATGGAATCTTTCAGATTCTATTTCAAACCTCTAGACCAGTCTACAAACTCTTGGTAAAAATTCTAAGTCTTTAGCTTTATGGTAGACGAGATCGTTAAAATAAGAATAGACGAGGTCTTAAAATTAACTTAGGAAGACATGGTATTAAGTCTAAAGAAAAATCAAGTAGACGAGTCATTGAAATAAAACAAGTCCAAAGAATTGATAGACGGAGTAGCTTCACTATACGCCACGTCAGTAGACGAGCTCTTAAGCATAGCACGTCCATCTCTCAAAACTAGGTGAAAAGTCTGTAGACGCACTATCAGTAGACGAGCCCGTCTCACTGATAAGTAAATCTTGAACGTCCAAAGACCTGAGCATCCACTAGTTTTAAAACATGAACCCATCTAAGCTTAAATGTATTTATTTCAAATGATTGCTTATTTAAATCAAATAATATATGTCTTTTACCCTTGTTGCTTTTATTGTATAAAATCTTTATCACTTGGATAAAAGAACTTCGTACCATCGAAACCATAAACCTTTGTACTCTGTCAACTACATTGTTGTAAAGATCAAGTCAAGCACAATGAAGAAAATTCAGAAAGCAAACTTTGGTAGAACAGAGAAATGACAGTTCTGCTATGAGCATTCCTCTGATAATCAAAAGCACTTCTCGGTGAAGCATATCAAGTTATCAGTCTCAACAGATCCAAGCATTTAAAGCTAAGTCAAAACGGATACAATTTGAAGACTGTGGAAGAAGATCAATACAGAGAAGCACTTCAGCTATATAATACTCGAAGAACTTCAAAAAAAAGATGTAACACAAGCTCTGATATCATAAGTGGAAAAAAAAAACTTTGATGAAATTGTAAAACAAGTTTACGTGTAAATCTTGTTGATCTTAAACTTTCAAATCCTCACACATAGTGAGTTCTTAGATCAAAGTTATAAACCTCTTTGTTAGAGTTAGAGCCTGAAGAGGCTTGGTAGAGAAAGAATACTTGTAGCCTGAAGAGGTATTGAATACTTGTAATCTATTTAGAAAATAGAAAACCTTCAGGTGGAAGGGACTGGACGTAGCTCTTGGTTGGAAGAGAGTGAATCAGGATAAAACTCTTGCGTGAATCTTATAAACCTTTATCTTTTACAGTTTTTGTTTATACTAACTGTGGGGTTCTGAATCTGAGTTTATCAACTCTTCAAAAAATGTTTTTCTGTATGTGTGTTGTTTTTATTGTTTTGCTTGTAAAAGGTTTGAGAAAAGGCTTTTTCGAAAATTTGTTAAGAAACACAATTCAACCCCCTTCTTGTGTTTCCCTGTGTCAACATCAGTTGGTATCAGAGCTCAGCCTCGACAGGGTTGAGCATCTAACAAGTGCTGAGGGGGTACGATCCAACAAGCATGGATACAAAAGGACAAGCAATCAACAAAACTTCTCTCTTTGATGGTAGTGATTATGACTACTGGAAAAAGAGAATGATGACTTTTCTTGATGCACAAAACGTGGACATTTGGTTGCTGATTGAAATTGGCTACACTGAGCCAAGAGGTGACGCTGGAGCTGATATTCCTAGAGCTCAATGGACTCAAGAGTAGAAAACTCAACATCAACTCAATATGAAAGCTAAGCACTATTTGATGTGTTCTATCACCAGATTTGAGCATGGTAAAGTCCATAGCTATAGCACGGCTAAGGAAATATGGGATACTCTTGCCCTAGATCATGAAGGGTCATCCCAAGTTAACGAGTCAAGAATAAGCATGTTGGTTCATCAGTATGAATTATTTAAAATGGCTGAACATGAAACTATAGATCAAATATTTGGAAGATTCCAAACTATCACCAACAGTCTTAGATCTCTTGGAAAAACCTATGAGAACAAAGATCATGTCAGGAAATTTTTGAGGAGCTTACATAAACAGTGGAGACCTAAGGTCACTGCTACTTTGGAAGCAAAGAACCTCAATACTCTCACTTTGGAGGAACCTCTTGGATCTTTAAAAGTTCATGAGCTTGAGCTTAATGAAGAAGAAAGTTCCAGAATAGGAAAATCTATTGCCCTAAAGGCAAAGAAGGCTAGCTATTCCAAAGTTCTTAAAGCTAAGGAATCCTCTGATGAAGCAGGCCCTTCTGACAGTGATGAAGGATCTGACGAGGATGAACTGTCTTTCATCTCCAGAAAGATTCAACATATGTGGAGAAAGAACGGTGGTTTCATAAGGAAGCGGTTCAACAAAAAGTTCATCAAGGAGAAATCAGACTCTAAGGAAAAAGGTCCATCTCTGTGCTTCGGGTGCAAAAAGCCTGGTCATTTCAAAGCTGACTTCCCAGAACTGAAGCACAAAAAGAAATTCTTCAAAAAGAAGAAGGGCTTGATGGCAACTTGGGAGGAACTGGATCTGTCTTCATCTGATGAAGAGGCAAATATCTGTCTCATGGCTGGTACATCATCAGAAAGTGAATACAGTGATGCGGAGGTAATGGATTCTAATCCTTCCATTCTTCAGGATGTTTTTGATGAATTACTACATAACTCATTAATTCTGTCTCATGAATATAGAAGTCTCAAAAAGAAATTTTCCAAACTATCTAAAGAATTTGATAAAGTTTGCATGGAGAAAATAAGTCTTGTAAATGTAAATGACAAACTAAAATCAGAGAATGTCAGTCTAACTGACAAATTCAAGTGTCAGCCAACTGTCACTTGTGAAGTTGCAAAAACTAAAACAAATGTGACATATCTGACAGACACTCTGTCTAAATTTGTAGATGGCTCAGATAAACTAAGTTTAATTTTAAGGTACTTTAGGTCCCCTCATGATAAGTCTGGCCTTGGTTATGACAAAGAAAAGCATGAAGCATCTCATAAAAAGTCAAAACCACATATGCGTAGTAGAACCTCAAAAGCTCAAACATTGCATGTCAAAAATAAACTGAGCTCGTCCAACACTTACTGTAAAGTGTGTGGAAAAGGTGGTCACATAACATCTAGATGCATACAATATAAGCATATTAAACATGCTCGTCGAGTGACTACTAACAAGAAAGGACCCAAGTCAATTTGGGTACCTAAAGATAAGATTGTACATGTTGCAGACTTGCTTAACAACAGGAAAGAGACACACATCTTGGTACTTGGACTGTGGTTGCTCACGTCACATGATGGGAGAAAGGTGTATGTTCCAAGACCTTAAACATAGGGATGGTTACTGGGTTACCTTTGGAGGTAATCAGAATGGGAAGATCATTGGAGTAGGTAAAATTGGTAAACATCCTTTTTCCCTCCATTGATAATGTTCTTTTAGTTAATGGCTTAAAACACAATCTATTAAGCCTAAGTCAAATGTGTGATAGTGGATTTACTATTTTTTTATAAGAACATGTGTAATGTCAAGAAACCTAATGGATCACTCTTATTCACTGTCAAGAGGCAAAACAATCTGTACGCTAAATAAGCATAACCTCATGAGAGGATTACCAAACCTTAAGTTCAAATCTGATGCTCTTTATGATGCATGTCAAAAGGGAAAACAAGTTAAAGGTTCCTTTGAATCTAAGAATACTGCTAGTACCAATAGACCGCTAGAGTTGCTACACCTTGATCTGTTTGGACCAACTAGGACTGCCTCTATTAGTGGAAAGAAATATGGTCTAGTCATAGTAGAAGACTACACTAGATGGACATGGGTTATGTTCCTAGATCACAAGGATGGGTCTTTCAAGGTCTTCTATGTATTCTGCAAACATGTACAGAATGAAAAAGGCAAGTGTATCACTTCAATCAGAAGTGACCATGGGGAGAGTTTGAAAATGAGCTATTTCATAAGTTCTGTGAAGAAAGTGGTATGCATCACAACTTCTCAAAACCTAGAACACCAAAGCAAAATGGTGTGGTAGAGAGAAAGAACAGATCTCTTCAAGAGATGGCTAGAACAATGCTCAATGATAACTCAGTCCCTAGACACTTTTGGGCTAAAGCTATTAATATTGCCTGCTATATTCAAAACAAAATATACATTAGACCAATTTTGAATAAGACTCCTTATGAATTGTGGGAAGGACGAAAACCCAACATATCTTACTTTCATCCTTTTGGTTGTAAATGCTATATATTGAATACTAAAGATCAACTTGGTAAGTTTGATGCTAAAGTAGATAATGGAATTTTGTTAGGATATTCTGAATCATCAAAAGGGTTTAGAGTTTATAATTCTAGAACTTTGGTAGTAGAAGAATGTATACATGTTGAGTTTGATGACAAGCGGCCAGATAAGAAATTATCGGAGCTTGATGAAGCTATTGCAGATTTGAATCTCAAGGACTCTGAAATCCAAGTAAATGTCAAACCTGATGATCAAGTGGACGACCTTCAACAACATGAGTTAGAAACTTCAACTTCTCAACAAGAAAATGTTCAGAGATATTGGTACTTCAGGAATTATCATCCACAAGATCAAATCATTGGGGATCCTAATGATAAGCTAAGAACCAGATCTACATTCAGAGAGCAAGATGATTCTGCCTTAGTCTGAGTTAGAACCAAAGACAGTAGACGAGGCTCTACTGGACGAGGGATGGATTCTTGAAATACAGGAAGAACTGAACCAATTTGAGAGAAGTGAAGTGTGGACTCTTGTGGCTTTACCGAAAGACAAATCAATTATTGGAACCAAATGGGTTTACAGAAACAAGCTTGATAAAAATGGTAAGGTGGTAAGAAATAAAGCTAGACTTGTTGCACAAGGTTATTCTCAGGAAGAAGGTATATACCACACTGAAACTTTTGCACCAGTTGCTAGATTATAGGCAATTTGCATCTTATTATCATTTGTTGCACATCACAGTATAATGCTGTATCAAATGGATGTAAAAGGTGCCTTTCTAAATGGTGTTATTAGTGAGGAAGTATATGTTATGCAACATCCGGGTTTTGAAAGTGAGTCCCAATCTGAACATGTATATAAGCTAAATAAAGCTTTATACGACCTCAAACAAGCTCCTAAAGCTTGGTATGAAAGGTTAAGTTCATTCTTAATGGACAATGGATTCAGTAGAGGAAAGGTTGATACAACCTTATTTAGAAAATCCAATAAGTCCATTTTTATTGTTGTTCAAATATATGTTTGTGATATAAAATTTGGTGCCACTAATGAATCTCTCTATAAATAATTCTCTAAGCTTATGCAGAAAGAGTTTGAAATGAGCATGATGGGGGAACTCAAGTTCTTTCTTGGACTTCAAGTTAAGCAAACAGTGGACAACGTGTACATTCATCAAACTAAGTATACAAAGGAATTGTTAAAGAAATTCAAGATGGATGATTTCAAGCCTATGAACACCCCTATGCATCCCACGTCCATACTGAATAAGGATGACAAAGACAAAAAGGTAGACCAAAAGGTATATAGAGGTATGATAGGATCTCTACTATATCTTACTGCGTCTAGATCTGACATTATGTTCAGTATATGCTTATGTGCTCGATTTCAATCTGATCCAAGAGAATCATATTTATCAGCAGTTAAAAGAATATTTAGATATTTAAAAGGTACTACTAATCTGGGTTTGTGCTTTAAGAAAAATGGTGATTATAGATTAGTTGGTTTTTGTGATGCTGACTATGCTGGAGATAGAATAGAAAGAAAAAGTACCAGTGGAGGATGCCACTTCATTGGTGCTAATCTAGTCTCACGATTAAGCAAAAGACAAAGCACTATTACCTTATCAACTGCTGAAGCTGAGTATATTTCAAATACTAGTTGCTGCTCACAACTTCTATGGATCAAACATCAATTGGAGGATTACAATGTGTTTGTAAGTAGTATTCCACTTATGTGTGATAATACTGCTACAATAAATCTATCTAATAATCCAATATTGCATTCAAGGGCTAAGCATATAGAGATTAAACATCACTTTATTAGAGATTATATGTAAAAAGGTATTATTGATATACAATTTGTAGATACTGACCATCAATGGGCAAATATCTTTACTAAACCTCTTGCAAAGGACAGATTCATATTTATTAGAAAACATCTTAATATGATTTGTGTGGATTGATTGTGCGTCCAATGCATATTGCATGCACGTCTATTGCTTAAGTGCGTCCAATGCATGTTGTATGCACGTCCAATGGGCATTGCTTCCATTGATTGTTTGCATGATTTTATCAGACTCGTCTATGCTATCTTTTATTATATTTGCATTGATTTATGTCCAAGACATATTTAATAATATCCTTATGCTGAGTCAGTTATTTCCATCAATCCCATCAATAACTTTTTATGGTTTCAGAAACCTGCATCGCATCAGTACTCATTACTCCTTTTCTAACACGTTTTCATTTTTTTAAAATTTCTTTGGGAAAACTCTTAAAATTCGAAACCTTGTGGAGTAATACTCTTTTCCTCTGAAAAACCTTTCACAATCTTCTCTCTTTGAATCCTCGAGTACTCTGTTTCTTGATACCAAACTCTAAACTCTCAAACCTCATCAATGGCTTCCTCTTTTGTTGCTACAACTTTTAATGTGGACAAGCTGAACCTTGCTACTGATCACCACTTCAACTTTGGAATTCTGCGAGAATACAACTTAGATATAAGTAAGAACATCAATGCTGCTGGTTGGGGAGGACTCTTCGTTGAAAAAGTCTCTATCTACCCAAACCTAGTTAGGGATTTCTAGAGAAACCTTCAAGTATCAATTGCTGAGATTTCTGCTGTGGTTCTTGGAAAAAGAGTAGTGGTCTCTCAAAAGACCATCTCTGATGATATCAACCGCGCTCAAGAAGGAGTGGTTTTTACTGATACTTGGGAGACGGACCTTGGTGGTTCTGAGGTGGTAGCTGCCTTCCTGATGAGTGAAGATAAAGTAAGAAATCATTCCTGGAAGTCAGTGGAGATGAATGATGATGTTCGCATTCTTCATTAGTTACTGAACAAGGTTGTTTTGCACAAAACTGGGTCTAAGGACAACTTTTCAGTTTTACACAATTTTTGTCTCTGCCATCTCATCACTGAGACTAAAATCAACCTGCCCATAATTCTATATGGAAGATTCAGGGATGTTGTTGTTCACAAGAAGAGGTTCTCTGCAATTCCATATTGTCATCTTCTGTCCAAGATCTTAAAGTCTCAAGGAGTCTTTGACATACTTGCTGCCAAATATCCTGAAGAACAAGCAAGAATTCTAACTGAAAAAGGAATGTCTGCTGCAAACTTTGGAAAAATGAACATAGCCAACATGAATCTCAGTACATATGTTGCTGCTGCTTTGGCTAAAACAGAAGAGATGATGAAGATTAAAGAGGAACAGATTGAGCAGAACAATGCTGAAGTACTAGGGTTGAAGAGAACAGTTAGAAGAAAAACAACTGCTGCAAGGAAACCAATTGCCAAAAATCTTGCTGCTGGCATTATGATCAGGGAACCAGAAGCTGTTGGCCCTCAACCTGCTCCTTCTCAGAAAAGAACAAGAAATATCATCGTGTCTTATAATGAAGATAAGGATGATGAAGATAATGTCACTATTGGAACTATTCTGACGAAGTAGAAAACTGCTGCTGCTGTTGATGTTGTTGTTCCTACAAGGAGAAGGAAACCCTCAAGAAAAGCTAAGTTCTTTGTGACTTCTGAGGTAAATATATCTGCTAATGATCTTGTCCAATTAACAGTAGATGCCTTAGTAGAAAGCTTAGAAAATAGGGATGATGCTGCTATTGTTGTTGCACCTGACACTGATGTCTACATACCCACACTACCATCGCCACAAACCTCTTCACCGCAAACAGCCTCACCTGTCTACTCACCTGTCCAAACCTCACCAAATAGACCACATTTTCAACCCATAATACCTGCAAATGATCCCTAGTTCGATCAACCAGATGATGTAGGGATTAACCCTAGGGCCCATTTTCCTAAAATACCTAGAACCAAATTCCCTTACACTAACCCTTCAGTTCTCTATGATGGCAAAGCTGAAAACTGGGCCAAAGTTAAAAGAGACTGGAAAATACTCTATCATAAGCATAAACCAGAATCTGAATCAACCAGACCTTTCTATCCTCTGCCTGAATATGAATGTGAACCTGAACCTACCTACACCCCCTGGTATGTACACATTCCCTATGTGCCAGATAATAACAATCCTCTTCCATCAACTCTGCACAACCACATTGGACCTTACCTAACTTACCTTCCTCTAAAAAAATTTCCACATAGAAAAATCTACCCAAACCTCATCAAATCCCTCCTTTCAAACCTTTCAGATATGGTGTCAACAGGCACATCATACCTGTTTGGTCTACTGACCCTTGCAAAGACAATGCTTCATCAATTATCCACAAAAGGTCGAGAACAAAAGGAAGACCTAAATTCATTCTGGACAAAGAGACATCTTGGGTGACTTTTAGGCATTCAAGTGTTTATGGCAGAGCTGTTAGTCTTGTGGACCACCTCATGTATGCCTTCCCGCAGAATGAGTTCGAGTTGCCAAGATATGTCAGAGCTGCAAACTTTGTCCCTCCAACATGGCTACTTCATACCAAGAAGAGGAAAAAGATTGGTGTCAGACCTTATATGATTGCTCCAAGACTACCCATGATATATTTGAATAAGAAAAAGGATCTGAAAAAGCAGAGGAGCACTGCAAAGAAACCAGAAGACAATTCCTGCATAATGAATCCTGATACTGTTGAACCTATTGCTCAGAATATGATTGATTTCTGGCTGTCACAGCAAGTTGAAGACATAGATGAAGATTTTGCAGTTGCTATGTGGTCAAATCACATGGTGGCTTGTACTAAGGAAGCTTCATCTTCAGGATTAAGTGGACAAGAGAAGAAAAGCATTCCTAAAGTTAGATCAAAATGTGGATTCTCAAATGTCAGATTCTTCATTTACAAGGACACTCTTGGAATTCCTATCATAAGTCATGTCTATGAAGAAGACCCTGTCCACTGGGCTAAAGAGCTGCCTCCTCCTATACTCACTATTGCTTCATCACCACCACCATCTCTTTCTTCTGAGCACACTAAGGAAGATATCTTAGTTGAAGAACCGGATTTAATTGCTAATACTATTCAACCAGTAGCTGGAAATGAGGAAGTTGCTGAGTTTGCTCCAAGATCAAGCACCTATGAAAAGCATTCTTCTCAGCCATTGGCTTTGACAATCATTCATCCATATGATCAACCTCAAGTTTCTAGAGCACTAGACATCGTTCCAAATCAAGTATATGCTCTAGACAGTGCTGAAAGTTCAAGACCCTCTCTGCCATAGAACTTTGAAGAGATTATTGGAAGAATTATAGAGGAGAGAGTAAAGGTTGAGGTCAAAGAACAAGTTAAAGAGCAAGTTGCAGAAGCCTTGGCTCCAATGAATGTAATGATCAACCAAATGATAAGCATTCTGCAAAGTTTCCAACAGAGTCACAATCTGTCTGCTCAACCTCATCCACCTCCACCAAACCAGAATCCTCCTCCACCACCTCCACCCTCTTCTTAGCCTTCTTTTATTCCTTTAAACTGACAATGATGGTCCACTCCTGTTTCCTTTTTGTCGATGACAAAAAAGGGGGAGAAAGGATATAGAAATTAAATTTTATATATAAAGTCAGTTTTTGGTCATATATTTCTATTTTCACATGCATACTGTTTTGCTGCAAACTAGTGCTTGATATGATCTGATATTGCTATATGTGTTTAGACTTATGTGTTTATCTCTGATACTATGTTTTTTGATTTTGACTAAGTGAAAACTAATATACGCTGCTGCTTATGTGTTTTACTCTTTAAAGTTTGAAGGCTTTGTCTTCGGGGGAGCTCTGTAGCTCTCTTAGACTTTCCTCATTCAAATTTAATTTGTTTCTGTCATCATCAAAAAGGGGGAGATTTTTAGAACCAAAGTGGTTTTGGATTAAAATAATCTCTTAAGTTTTGATGTTAACAAAAAGGTTAAATTTGTATTGCAAAGTATTTAGGTCTAACTTTTTTGTTATAAGTATGCAGGGATTACTTGATTTATACGAGTCAGAGGAACTTAAATCTAAAGTATGTAATCTATCAGATTCTATTTCAAACCTCTAGATTAGTCTACAAACTCTTGGTAAAATTCTAAGTCTTTAGCTTTATGGTAAACGAGGTCTTAAAATTAACTTAGGAAGACGCGGTACTAAGTCTAAAGAAAAATCAAGTAGATGAGTCATTGAAATATAACAAGTCCAAAGACTTGATAGATGGAGTAGCTTCACTATATGCCACGTCAGTAGACGAGCTCTTAAGCATAGCACGTCCATCTCTCAAAACAAGGCGAAAAGTCTGTAGACGCGCTATCAGTAGACGAGCCCGTCTCACTGATAAGTAAATCTTGCACGTCCAAAGACCTGAGCATCCACTAGTTTTAAAACGTGAACCCGTCTAAGCTTAAATGTATTTATTTCAAATGATTGCTTATTTAATTCAAAGAATATATGTCTTTTGCCCTTTTTGCTTCTATTGTATAAAATCTTTATCTCTTGGATAAAAGAACTTCGTACCATCGAAACCATAAACCTTTGTACTCTGTTAACTACACTGTTGTAAAGATCAAGTCAAGTATAAAGAAGGAAAGTCAGAAAGCAACCTTTGGTACAATAGAGAAGTGACAGTTCTACTTTGAGCATTCCTCTGATAATCAAAATCACTTCTCAGTAAAGCGTATCAAGTTATCAGTCTCAACGGATCCAAGCATTTAATTCTAATTCTAAACGGATACAATTTGAAGACCGTTGAAGAAGATCAAGATAGAGAAGCACTTCAGCTATATAATAATCGAAGAACTTCAACAAGAAGATGTAACACAAGATCTGATATTATAAGTGAAAAAAAAAACTTTGTTGAAATTGTAAAACAAGTTTAGGTGTAAATCTTGTTAATTCAAAGAATATATGTCTTTTGCCCTTTCTGCTTCTATTGTATAAAATCTTTATCTCTTGGATAAAAGAACTTTGTACCGTCGAAACCATAAACCTTTTTACTCTGTCAACTACATTGTTGTAAAGATCAAGTCAAGTACAAAGAAGGAAAGTCAGAAAGCAACCTTTGGTGCAATAGAGAAGTGACAGTTCTACTTTGAGCATTCCTCTGATAATTGAAATCACTTCTCAGTGAAGCATATCAAGTTATCAGTCTCAATGGATCCAAGCATTTAATTCTAAGTCTAAACAGATACAATTTGATGAACGTTGAAGAAGATCAAGATAGAGAAGCACTTCAGCTATATAATACTCGAAGAACTTCAACAAGAAGATGTAACACAAGCTCTGATATCATAAGTGAAAAAAAAAACTTTGTTGAAATTGTAAAACAAGTTTACGTGTAAATCTTGTTGATCTTAAACTTTAAAATCCTCATACATAGTGAGTTCTTAGATCAAAGTTGTAAACCTCATTGTTAGAGTTAGAGCCTGAAGAGGCTTGGTAGATAAAGAATACTTGTAGCCTGAAGAGGTGTTGAATACTTGTAATCTGTTTGGAAAATAGTGGAGAAAAACCTTCAGGTAGAAGGGACTGGACGTAGCTCTTGGTTGGAAGAGAGTGAACCAGGATAAAACACTTGCGTGAATCTTCTAAACCCTTATCTTTTACAGTTTTTGTTTATACTAACTGTGGGATTCTGAATCCGAGTTTATTAACTCTTCAAAAAAACGTTTTCTGTTTGTGTGTTGTTTTTATTGTTTTACTTGTAAAAGGTTCGAGAAAAGGTTTTTTCAAAAATCTGTTAAGAAACACAATTCAACCCCCCTTCTTGTGTTTTCCTGTGTCAACTTCAATGACTGGTTTGAACTCAAAATGAGGTGCATTAATTGGAGTCCTCACTATCCCTGTATTCATTGTTTCAGTATCAAACAGTGCATACCCTCGGATGGCACACTTCCTGTCATTAGCCATAACCATGCTGTGTTGATGCTCTTCTTCAGCCATTTCTGAGTTAGCAGCAGATGGTGATTCAGTAGAAGTTGGTGTGGATTTGGATGGAGTATTCAACACCAACTCAGGTAAAGACTAAGTAGTTTGACCTCTTCCGAGCCTCCTGAATGTCCTTTTTATCTCTGGATCAAATCTGTAATCAGGTGATAGGAACCTTTGCATGTAGTTTTCAGCACCTGATGCAACAACAAATCACCCAGAATATTAGATATTCTAACTACAGAACTAATAATCTAAAAATAGAATTTTAACACCATTGACAATCCCCGGCAACGGCGCCAAAAACTTGTTGCCTTAAAACCAGATGTCTTTAAGCTTGTTCAAGTATACACAAATCACAACAAGTAGTATAGAAAGTAAGTCAGATATTGTTCCCACGAGGTTTATAATGCTGTAGCAAAATTCCAATTTAGACTATACGCTCTAGAAGTTAGATTGGGTAACAAAAATTAGTTGTGTGTGCAAGGTAGGTAGTAGACAGACTTGTGAAAATAGAAGTTTCAAAAGGTAAAATTAACAAAAGTTGTGTTGTCATATATGGGGGAAACAACTCTAGGTATGCTTCTACGTAAATCCTGCTTAGCTTACTTTATGCTCTATGTATGCTGTAGCATTTAATTCCAGGAAATAAATGTATGTTTTCCAACACTTAAAGATCAGGTTCATTAATTGCTTTCTATTCCTAGATTCAATTAATTACACCATCTTCTTAATGAGCATGTTCCAACTAATTTAGGGACTCAAGCAACTATTCCTAGTCTATTCAATGTTAAATAATTTTCCAATTAAAGACTTAATCCTTATCATTTATCTCTTTCCACATTACTCAATTCTTCCAAACCAAGTAAGCTTAATATTCAATTAAGTTGATCGGTCTTAACTAAATAACTTTCAACGTATGATAAAGGAAAACGCATAACATTCAGAACATAAATTTGGCTGAGCATTCATTACAACATCATACCTAAAGCTATAGCAAGTTTAGCTCATGTTGAGCTTACAATAATCAAAAACTACAAATGAGTAAGAGTTCATTACAATGGAGAAGAGAAATAAAAATGTAGAAACTTGGAGGTTGAAGAAGGTGAGCTCGGCTCTGCTCACTCTTAGGTCAAGACAGAGGAGTATGTCATAAAGTGTATGTCCTTTGCCAAATTGGTTTTTGTGCCCCTACTATCTTTCATTCATTTTGGGCCAACAATAAAGTATTAATAAGTTAGACCTTGTCCCATTTCCAAGAATGCAGGAGAGCTGATCCCTAGGCGCGTGGGCTCAACATTTCAAAGGTGCCTGCGCCTGCTAAGAGAAAGAAAAGGTGTCCATGTCAGCTTTGTCTTCTAGTGAAGAGCTGTTGAAGTTTGGCTTTGCTGCAACAGTCAAGAGCTCATTACTCCATGCTTCAAGCGTGCTCCAAGAATTCTCTGCGTATGCATACAGAAAAATATGAGACAATGACGGAGCACAGTAAGAGCAAATGATTGACATTCACATGCTTCAACACAAATATTTACAAAGTTAGAAATTATTCACATTAACACCAACTTAAACCTTAAAGACAACAACAATTAAAGGTAAAAAGGTAATGAATAACTCTTCTTTCAAAGAGTTATCAGACATACACAGCAGCAGCAGGTTTCTTTACTGCATCAAATTTCTTTTGCCTGCCAACAGCCTCATCATTATTAACATTATTTTGTTTCTTGAAAACATCAATTGAATGTCCTATGTACTGACAGAAAGTGCAAAAGGGAGGAAATTTTTCATAAACCACATAAACAAAGAAAGCAAACCCCTCCCTCTCCACCATAACATGATCAAGAAGACTTTTTTTTAAGGTCAATGTCAACAAGCACCCTAGCTAAGTGACCAAAAGTTCTTTTGCTGGTTGCCTCATCAAGACAAATCACGATTCCTAGGCTACCAGCAATAGAAAAAAAAAATTCGGCCTCCAATATTCCTAAGGTAATCCAAGAAGTCTTATCCAGCATTGTGCATTCAAGTTTCTTTGATTTTCAGGATTAAAATCCTTGATCCATGTGAATAATCAGAGACTTCCTGGGTTTAAACTCCATACACCAATAGACTGAACACTGTGTAGGTCATCAATGGAGGAAAAGGAAAATTCATAGAAGCCTTTCCCAAGAGATATCATCCCGCATTGGCTAATTGGTTTCCATAAAACACATAGCTTAGATCGCAAGTCATGGTTTTTCACAGGAGCATCCCTTTTTGAGAGAATTAACCTACCATGATGATGCATCTTGCTCTCCTCCAAACCATCAAGATATTCATCTTCTGGGATTTTAATGGAGAGAACATCCCCTTTGAGACAAGGTTTTGGTAACTGACTATAGGGAACATCACAAGAGTTCTTGAGAGCCTGAACAAACGACTTTTTCTGTGGTGTAAGAGTGGCATAAGGAGAAGACGAAAAATAATTTTTCAAAATAGGAAGAGAAGGAGAAGAAGATGGAGAGGAAGGTAAAACAGAAGAGGGAGGGATCGATGGGGCAAAGGATTCCGAGAAGAGGCATTGCCATGGTGCAACGTCCATGGTGACGACATGCAAAACCCGAAACCCTCATGCAAAACCAAAACCCTACCAAATATTTTTTTTATTCTTTTAATTGAAATAAGATTTTTTTTTGAACCCTATTTGATTCCCATCTGTAGTCTCGATCAACTCTCGAATACTATTGAGTCTCCATTTTCTTCACTATCCCGTTTGTTTTGTTTCTAGATTTCAATTTCATTTCCTGTTTTCAAAAATAATTACAAAACTGATACCTTGTTTTCATTTTATTTCCTGTTTTTAAAGATTTGTACAGGAAAAGGTTGTTTTCAACGTTTCCTGTACAGATTTCTGAAAACAAGAAACATAATGAAAACAATGTGACAATTTTGTAATTATTTCTAAAAACATGAAATGAAAACAAGAAATTGGAAACAAAGGAAACATGTCGTAACTTTTTTAAAAGTTGGATCATCCTCTCTCTACACCTGACTCTTCCAACTCCAATAAGCACCTACGAAGATTCAAGTATAATGTCGGACCTACATCCAATGATTTTAAATAATTCACGAGGGGAGTTTCAGGGTTCTTTCGTTGACAAACCATGACACATAACAAACCTTGATGCACTACTCACGTGATAGAATTTCTTTCCACAATGTGCACCCCCTCAAAATGCGGAGCATTAAGTGGGGGATATTGGCCACTTTCACTGCTCAGGCACGGGCACTCACTATTAAACTTTTATGAATAAGAATAAATATTCAATTTCTTGATTCTGATACACAACTTCAAGTTGTATGTGTTTGGATGAGCATTTGATAAAAATGATTTTGAATGTAATTGATTTTATAAACTTGATTTGGTTATAATTGAATTTGAAGTGAAACGATTTATATTTGGTTGTTTTGATTTTGAAAGAAAGTTTGATGCAAAATTAGTATAAATTTTTCAACTCAACTCAAAAGACTAAAAAATCAAAATTAATGGGGACTAATTTACAAAAAGAAAAACTAAAGTATCTCATTAATAAATGCAATGACATGCCATCGTTAAACTAGAGATAAGATAACCATTGGTACACCTGTATGTATAGGGTTTCAAAACTCATGATTTGTCAAAATTCTTACAACACTGTATACTGACAATATATTAAATTAAATTCTTTATTTTATTATCAATTTTTTTGCTATACGATGGGGGAACACAGCATAGGCAAGGACATTTGAAGTAAAAAAAAAGAAAAGAAAAAAGAAATAGCCAAACGTTGAGTATGTTTTAAAATTATAATCAATTTTTAATAATAAAAAATAAGGTAGAGGTTTTTTTATCACGTCGAAAAATTTAATGTTACATTGTATTGTGTCCATGACAATGTTTGTGTTGCATAAAATGTTGGAACTTTCATATAAGTTTTGTCGAATGCAATCAATTGTGGCTTTATTTTGTGAAAACGAGTTAATATTATAATCCATATTTGAGAGTACTTAAACCCGTTAATTTAGTAATACATTTGTAGTGGACTCAGGGCTCAGGGCGCCTTATATTTTATCAATGTGGGCAACAATGTTGGCGATAGTCTATAGGCCCCTATGGAGAGGCCCTTAGGGTTAATATGTTTGGCTAGACCCCATCAGTTGTCATGGTTAAATTCAACCACTTCACAACTTGCCGACAATCAAGTAATTAATTAATTAATGATCATATATTGACCATGTATGCACGTATGGTTGAATTGTACATATAGGTTTCAAGGCAATCAGGTGAAGATCTTTTTCACGAGAGCATCAAGACCAAGTTAAGAAATATAGATATATTTAGGTCTTAGGTGTTTGTTTAAGAGAAATTAGTTTGCTTGATAATCTTTTAAATTATGTGATTTTTGTGTGTTTATTAAATGGACTTTTGTTCCCAATTATGTTGATTGATTGAGTTTTGTCCCTAAATTTAGCTAATTATGTCTTTAACAGTGTTTTACATATTTTAGTTAAATTTTATGTTTTTAGAGTTAAACAAATAATATTTTTTTTCTTGTTTAAATTTGTAGGAAATAATAGCAATTGAGTTGCTACACCAAATAGAAAAAGATGAAAAAGGATGGGCAATTTGAATTCCAACTTAAATTGGAATTGGACTCCACTGATAGAAAGAGCCCACATAAAAATATTGTTGCTTTGCTGCTTGCCCATTAATGCTAGTGGACCCACGTGAAAGATAGAATTGAAACAATGGCTATATGAATTGATATTCAAGATCAAATTAGATTTAGATTTGAAGTGGTCCTCGTGAAGCTTAGTCTTCAAATTGAGAAAGCATCAGGCAATGGATACATATATCACAAATTAAAAGATTGAAGTGGGCCACCGAAGATTCAATTGAAAATTAGATAAGGAGTGAAAACAGAAAGACAAGACAGGTGTGCGAGATTTAAGGATGTAGATTTGGTTAATCATGGAATTATGTAAAACAAATTGTGATGGTTTGGCTATAAAAAGAGGAGTGCAACGCCGCAAAAATAGGGGGAAGAAAAAGGTGGAAAAAAAAAAACAAGAACCAGGGGGCATAGACACAGTAGTCCTAGAGCGTAAAGAAGTGTTACACAGCGTCTGGAGAAAAAAAAATAGAGAGAACTATACACTTTTGATGGGGAGGAAAGGGAGCAATCAAGAGAGTTGAAGCTGACGAGTAGAGACTCATGATGACTACCTTGCCTTCATCTTCGTCCGGAGTTTGTTCTATTACTATTATGTCTAGCTAATTTTCTTTTGTTAGATGTAGATGGAACTGCCTAGATAACTTGTTTTGATTCTAGATAATTACTTGTTCTTGTTTGTTTAATTTCAAGAGTTTATTCATTGTTTGCATGTTTATCTACTGTATGAATTTTGCAATTGGAAAATTCGGATTCATAGTTGCTGAGTTGCTGTTTGTGAATGAATGATTTGCGCGTGTTACTTAAGAATAAGAACACAATCAGATTAATTTTTTTTTTTTTTTTGAGTAGAAATCTTTCTTAACGCATCTGCTATTTATCTAATACTCAAATAATTGAATTAGTAACTTAGGCAGAAAGGTTTATTCACCTAAGGAATTAGGGGATAAATTACAAAACTCGGTTTCTTGAAATTGGATAAACTGTTCAAGTTAATTTCCAGGATTGAATAGGTAGGACAGGCAGGGAAATCGATCCTCTAACAATTTTTTCTTGATTATTAAAAACCAATTTTCTGTTGCTTAATATTTCTCATTTGAAAAATACCAAAAATATTTTTTGTTCTTTGTTAAATTGTTGTTTTTACTTATTGGCGAAAGCCACTTTCAAACCATTCGGTTGCTCAAACAAGTGGAGTTGGTATATTAGTAGTTAACGGTTCAATCCATGAGGATGATATTTTTATTACTACAAAGCGATTTGACGCACTTGCCAATTTTGCTCAACATTGCTCACAAAATAAATCTTTGGAAATTGCATGAAATTTTTGAACATTTGCATGAACTTAGATTTCATAAGAATGTGTTTAAAACAAGTTTTACATGAAAACTAGCTTTTGATGATTTATAAAAATCCATGCATAGATATATACATCCATAATGTATAAATTAAAACAAAAAGCTTGTATATGTGAAAGTGTGGAATACATTGATGTATAAATATTATACATCAATGTATATTTCAAAGCAGAGTGTATATTTCCATGAAAGTATGTGCCAAAATTATACATCCATGTATAAGCACAAGTCAGAAACTATGATAAGGTGAAAACAAGAAATTCAACGATTTAGTCAAGAACTACATCGATGTACGTAGTTCAAAAATTGAATCACATTTTGACTTAATTATACATCAATGTAAGGCATAATTGAATTGATGTAATGTTATGTAAACTAGAATCATACATTCTTAGTTTGGATATACACTGATAAATACAAGATATACATCGATGAAGACATTTTGAAAATGCTGATTCTTGGTTTAATACATCGACGGACTAGAACTAGAATCGATATACTGAGTTCTATGCTACTGATAAACTAACTTTCTTAAGTTTTAGGAGTTTATTATTTTCAATCCTAACGTTCGTATTTTTTGATACTCTATAAAAAGGGATTGAATTGATATATTTTCGCATAAGAAATCATAAAAAAAAAAACACTATGTTATCAGATCGTTGAGAGTTTATTTTGGAAAAAGTATGCTATTTTCTTATAAAATTTCAAGTAGTGAATCTTAATTTGAGGGTTTTCATACAAATTCTATCTTTTGATTCGGAGAAGAGAGTGAGGCGTCTCTCTATGTGTAAGATTGAGGAATCCCCCTGAGAATTGATATTTATGTTGAGACATTGTCATAAGGGTGAGGTATCCCAAGGTGAAAATTACTTTTTCATGTAAAGGTTACAAGCACCTGGTTGAAGCTTTTTGATTAGTGAACAAATCCTTAGAAGAGGTTCCTCAGGAGTGGATGTAGGTCATCGGTGGTTTGGTGGCTGAAACAGGATAAATCGGTTTACGTGTTATTCTCAAACTCTCAAACTTTTAATTTCTTTTTAGTGCTTTCAATCTTAAATGCTAAATTACTTTATGGTGTTGTTGTGATTGGTAAATACAAGTAATTCATATCCATAACACATGTGTCATAAAGATTGTTATCGAAGTTGGTTTAGTGAAAAGTTATGAAAACTCATTTCATCCCCTCTCGAGTTTGAAGCCACAACAAACAGAGTTGTGACTTAGGAGTGCGTGGACATATAAGGGAAGATCTAGTCTTTCAAGCTTGTAGCTTCATATACCGATTTCAGGGTTGCCTTGATCACATTAACGAGTAAGCTTATTCCATATGTTTTCCATAATCATATGTGAACTCAATTAATGTCTAACATTTGCAATCAGAGTAACTATATATTATTAAGGACCCGATGGATCTTGATTGGAATGAATATGTATGTATTGAGTTTGCATTTTGATAGTTGTGATTTTTCAATCCCATGAATTCTAAGAAATGTAAGCAAATAATACTTTTTGATGTTTTGATGTACGACAACCTACCTGAGTTTTATATGAGATATCATTTGTTTAACACTAATCATTTGTACAAGTATCTTTAAGTTTGACTCAAGAAGCCGAAAGTCAAGTGTTGAAGATCAAAAATTCAAAGGAGATACAAGGAAACAAAGCATCAAAACCAAGTCAAATGAGTATTAGGTACTTAGATGTCTTTATAAGGATGAATCACTTCATAACTTGATGAGCTCTAAAGTAAAAATGAAAAACCAAGATTTAGAAAGAACAATCAATAAAAGCTTTTCATAGAAAGGTTTTTCAAAATAACTTAAAAAGAAAAATGGAATTAAATAATTTGTACACATGCGTGAACACCTGTGTATATTCCGTTAATTAACTAACGTCCAGTAAAAATCTTTTAATACATGTGAGTACGCAACACTAGACACGTGTATGGTGTGTATGTATGGTGTGTATCTTGAGGAAATCTTAGTATAATTGATTTTAAAAAAGTGTATGAAATAACCAAAGTAAACACAAGAAGGGGGTTGAATTGTGTTTATCAACCTTTTTCTAAACTTAGAAAAACTTTTTCACATGCACAACAAACAGACGGGTGAAAACAGATTATCAGACGAGTGAGTCATCTAATATTTTAAATAACACACATAAGCATAAAATAGCTTAAAATATTTTGATATTCACAGATTTAACCCAGGTTAGAAAAACATGTTAAATAAACTCTTAAATAAATTAAAGAGATAGAGATAGAGAGAGAAAATATCACTCAAAGGATTTATCCTAGTTCACCCCAAAATCAACAAGGCTACGTCCAGTCCTTGGAAGCACCAAGTTTTCTCCACTATAACTGATCAGATTACAGTACAAGTATTTTTGGCACACATAGCCTCTTCAGACACACTCTTATACAAGTATTATTTGCTCACCTAGCCTCTGCAGGCTCAACAACTATACGAGTAGGAAGTGTTTGTGTATCTAATACAACTTGCAAATCATTCAAGTAAACACTCAGAGAGTGGAATAAATATCATAGTAAGAAAGACTGCATATTAACTTCAAATGATTGAAGAAATAAAGAATGAAAGAATGAATGAGTAAATGCGCAGAGTAAATGCTTCTTTGAATAAATGCACTATCTTATTATTCATCTTCACGGTCTTCTCTATTTATAGCCTTTAATCAATTTGATCCGTTAGAGATATTCTTCAGATTGTGATTTCTTTTGATTTGAAGTACTAGGACGCCATTGATGCCAAAGAGTCGTTCTGGGCAGCATTGAATACTTTGAAGATGTTGAGCGTTGACATAGCAGACCAAGAGTTTACTTTTGTTCTGAAGCGCTATTGTATCAGAGGTGCAACAATGATGCTTTTGTACTTGCAGCAGAAGGTTTTTTTCGTTCCAAAGGCAACACTCGGTTGAACTCCATAAAGTACTTTTGGTTTGTACTAAAAAGAGTCAAAAGCATGGCTGACTTGTACAGAGGGTAGCGTGTAAATTTCTTCAATCCTTGAAAGAATGATTTCTTTATTCTTCTTGCTTGGTGTTTGTCCAGAGGTCCTTGCTCCTTTAAATCCTCAAACATGATTTCCTTTAATTTGAATTTCTTGGCTTGGACTTTATGTTCTGACACTTGGGCAATAGCCGGATGCAGTTGTAGTTTCCAGACATGTGTAGGTTTTGAACCTCAGACAAGTGTGAGTGGAGGCTTCTCAATACTTAGCTTGAGACAGAGTTTGTAGCTGCCACGTCAGCTTTTGGTAGGCGAATGCTGATCTGAGTTTGCTTCGTGCTGAGCTGTCATCTATAGACTGGTGCTTTTCAGACGGACCACTTAAACTCTTATCAGAATGACAAGCTTGTTGTTCTATTGCGATTAGACTGGTTATGAGTAGTCGTATGAGTATTTACTTATTTATTTGCACACTTGAACAGTCTCATTAGTAATTTCACATGATTCAATACAGTCATACTTAATATATTTGCAATCATCAAACTTAGAGAATTAATACGTAAATGTGTTTTACACGTTTGAGGTCCTAACATTCTCCCCCTTTTTGATGATGACAAATACTTTTTATGATGTTATTGAACATAAAAAAATATATAGACAAAACAATAGGAAAGTGTCAAAAAGATGAGTATCAGATCTTTCAAACGCAGATAATTGTCTCATAATATATCATGTTGACAAGTTCAATTTTATTGCTCCCTCTGAGTTAATTAAGTTCAATTTTCAGACAAATGAGTTCTATATTTCCTTCCCCTTTTGGAATCAATCCAAAAGAGTATGCAAGAACAATTATTGTATGATAGCATGTATAAGCAATCAGTGCATGTCATCAAACAATAATTTGAACCTGAAGGAAAACTTCATATATATATATATATATCTATATATATATATATATATATATATATATATATATATATATATATATGTAAGTTAAAGTCATTCAAATTCAACTAAGAACTAGGTCCAGCTTGTCTTTTGAAGAAATCTTCCATCATTTTCTACATTGTTGCTTGTTACTGCAGAAGAGTCTTCATATCAGCTGCCATTTCATCAATCCTTTGATGGGCAACTGGATCATGAGCAATCACAATTGTTGAAGCATCAGAGGTGGCTAAGGAAGTAGCAAGGTTGGCTGCAGACAAGTATGGAGATTCAGGTACAAATGGAGGAGGTATAGGAGGAGGACTTGGAGGAAGTTCCTCAACTAGAATGTCATCCTGAAGAGGATATACATTTGCCAAAAACCAGTGAATTCTATCTTCACGCAGAGGAGAATCCAGTTGAGTTAACATAAACTCATAGGATCTTCTGATGAGATTTATGGCAGTCACAGGGGTAGAGAGTAGATGGAGGGTGAGAAGTGGTAGAGAGCATACGCGGGTACACCAATGGTAGGAATATCCATCTTTTCTTCCTCTGAGAGCAATGATCCTTCAATTAGCTCTTCTTCATCAATGATCCCTTTCACAAACTTGATGCATTTCCTGAACTTTAGCTTTTTGTTGTTTGGGTTGATCAGAAATAATCTTTCTTCTCATTTTAGCTCAATAGCTTTTTGATTGCCTTTCAAGGTCATACAGTGAGACCGAACCTTGATTTTGGAGGAGGCTTTCATTATTGCAGAGGGATTGGGTCTCCATATGGTTGTATGCTTCACAGCTTCAGCTTCCTTGACCATAGACCGTTCAAACTCCAAAGCAGAAATCAAATTAAGATGCTTCCAGCTCAACTTTTCAAAAGGAAACCAGAAGTGATTTCAATGGGGTTGGAGACTTGTTTTGGCTTAAACGGTGGTAGAGTTGAAAGAGGGATTGGGTTATGTTTGGTGGTGGAGAAGAGGTTAGGAAAGATTCTTCTTAAGGGGCAAAGGTTGTCCTGGGCTAAGAAATAGAAGAAACTTCTGGAAAGTCAAGTATCTTCATGGTATCAAAATTTGTGGTGTGATGGACAGAAGAAGGATTTGGTGAATAGGTGAAGGCGGGAGAGTAGTTACAGAAGGTGGAATTTGATGTAGAAGGGTGTGGAGTGGATGGTTCAGACATTTGAGTTGTCATTTTAGAAATATGTGACATAGGTGGTGTTGGTACTTTTGGAGGTGATGAGGGTGGTTGTTGTGGTTCAGGTTGGGGTGGTGGTGAGGTCTGTGTGGTAGTCTTAGGTGGTGAAGGTGAGGGTTTTTTCATGAAAATCACTCATTTGTTTTTCAGTATGGATGACTGCCTCAGAGGCTCAGAAGCCTTCCTCTTCACAAATCCAGACCTTTTCTTCTTAGGGATAATAGTC
This sequence comes from Sophora flavescens, assembly GCA_030762895.1. Classification (NCBI taxonomy): domain Eukaryota; kingdom Viridiplantae; phylum Streptophyta; class Magnoliopsida; order Fabales; family Fabaceae; genus Sophora; species Sophora flavescens. The sequence goes on along the minus strand of CM061066.1, from coordinate 111,046,699 downwards.
TCAGTAGCAGACTCCTCGTCAACTTGTATAACTTCTTCCAAAATAGTATTCAACTTCCTCTTTACAAATTGTTTCTTGCCCCTTATTTTTTACAGAGGTTGAAGAAGCTTGTTCAGTAGGAACCTCAGCAGATCTAGCTAGTTGATTTCCTTCCACAGCAGGTTCCTCAAAGCTTCCCAAAGGGACTTCTATCAGAGAGTGGGTTTTGGTAGTGATATTTGTCCACAAATTTAGACTGACAGCAGCATCAAGACCTATCAAATTGTTTACCCTAAAGACCCTTATCATCATCATACCATAGGGATGTGAAGTCTTGACCTTTCCCTTTGCAGACTTTTCCATGTGTCTGAATATTAGGTCAGTTATATCTAATTTAATTTTTATGGACAAGATGGTATATGGCAAACTTTTTAATTATTCTAACGTGGTCCCTAGAGCCGCTTCTAGGAATGACACAGTTAATGAGAAGAACATGTAAAAACCTGCTTTTGGGGGTCATTTTCTTGGACTCATGACTTCTCATTTTAGGAACACCTTACAGAGCAATGTATGTTGCTTCCTCTCCTATAGCAGTACCCAGTCCGAAGCATACTCAGCACCTTCCATTTGGCATTTAATTACTTCAGTAAGTGACTCATTGGTGATGATGATGTTTTCATCCTCAACATCCCCAATAATCATGGAGGTCAGATTATCCTTCGTGACCTTGGCACTAACCCAAAAAAACCTAACGTGCGAGGGGTAGACAGCTTCAACCATGGTGAAGAACTCTATCCATCCAGTAGCACCGATTTGAATGCTTACATCCATGCCCTTGCTTCTATGTTCTTCAAAATTAAGAACCCTACTAGGGAGTAACTTGCACATATCAGGAACATAAAGGTTTCTTGTTTAGCGAGGGTTTCAAGAACACTTTTGGGTGCCATTTGTGAGGGAATAAAAACTTAGGGTTTTGAAAAGGGGTTTGAGATCTTGAAGACATAGAGAGAAAAAACCAAAGATTTTTTGTTTCGGAAGTTGGTGAAGTTTTATGAAAATATGTTATTTCACTTTTAAAGAGAAAAAGGTGATAATGATGACATAAAGAGTATGTCACGTGTTTTGGGAACCAAGGAAAGAGGTTTCTTGTCATCAATGCAATAAATTTGAAATGATAGTCGTCAAAAGATAAAATGTTTTTCGAAAGGGAGGGAAACTACAATGTACATGTGTCTTAGTCAGGATAAGCATATAAGAATGCTTTATGCTACGTCATCAAACGCTTGGCTCACTAGACGTATAGTGATTTAGATAGGTGAACATACATTTAATATTTTATTCAACAACATTATGCATGTTCAGATTTATTCTAATAAAAACAAGTCTATCTTCTCTTAAAGGTTTTGTAAAAGTGTCGGCCCATTGGTTTTCAGTGATGACGAACTGAATTTCAAAAACTCCTTTTTGTACATAGTCTGTAATAAAATGATGTTTTATTTCTATATGCTTTCCCCTAGAATGTTGAATGGGATTTATAGGCAGATTGATAGCACTAGTATTATCACACCAGACAAGTATATTATGCTCAAACATAGAATAATCCTCAAGTTGATATTTTACCCAAAGTAGTGGAGAGAGTATACTTAGCTTCAGAAGTGGTGAGAGTAATTATGCTTTGCCTTTTGCTGGACCATGAGATCATATTTGCTCCAATGAAGTGTCATCCTCCACTAGGGCTTTTTCTATCAATTCTATCTCCAGCAAAATCAGCATCACAGAACCCAGCTAACCTGAAATATTGAGATTTCTTATACATCAAACCAAGGTTAAGAGTTCCAATAAGATATCTAAAAATTCCTTTCACAACCTTATGATGAGATTCTCGAGGATCTAATTGAAATATGGCACAAAGACAGACACTGAATTGAATATCAGGTCTACTAGCAGTTAAGTACAGTGGAGATCCAATCATACCTCGGTAGACAGTTTGATCTACCTTTTTACTTTCCTCATCCTTGTTTAGAACTACTGATGGATGCATATGAGTGCTCATTGGCTTTGAATTTTCCATCTTATATTTCTTAAGAAGTTCCTTTGTAAGCTTATGGACATGGTGAGGATTGTCTACATCCTCAAACTCAGGAGGTTGTTTAACATAAACTTCCTCCTCATTTATCCCATTAAGAAATGTACTTTTAACATCCATTTGAAAATGGTTTATATTATGTTTTACAACATAGGACATAAGAATTCTAATTGCTTATAATCTATGTGTAGGTGCAAAGGATTCAGTAAAATCAATACCTTCTTGTTGATTGTTTCCTTGAGCAACTAACCTTACCTTATTTCTTAAAAAATTTCCATCTTCATCCAACTCGTTACTAAAATCCCATTTTGTTCCAGCAACAGACTTATCTTTGGGCTTAGAAACCAGAGTCCACACACCATTTCTCTTGAACTTATTTAGTTCTTCTTGCATGGCTAAATCCAACTTTCATTATTGAGAGCTTTTTCAATGTGTTTAGGCTCCAAATCTGATAGGAATGCCATATTATTGTTCTCTGAAAGCATAACTTGTTCTAACTCCTTGAGATGAACTTCCAATGATGAGATCCTTCGGATGGTAAGTCTTGAACTTCCATTCGCTTATCTGATTCTCTTCTTCAGACGTTTGAGGACTCTTCTAATTAACTGGTTCATCAGACACTTCTACTTTTGACTTGTCTGACTTCTTTTCTTCAGTTGAGTTCACATCCAGACCTGCAATATCATCATCTAGATCTGATTATTCATTATCAATCCTTAGTCCATCATTAAACTTTACATGGATTGATTCTTCTACAACTGATGTTCTAGAGTTAAACACTCTAAAAGCTTTAGACGATTCAAAATATCCAATAAATATGCCTTAATCTAATTTTGAATCAAATTTACCCAAATGATCTTTAGTATTCATAATATAATATTCACAACCCAATGCATGAAAATATGATATGTTGGGCGTTCTGCCTTTGACAATTCATAATGAGACTTATTTAGGATAGGTCTAATCAATATTTTATTTTGTATATAACAAGCAGTGTTAATGGATTCTACCCAGAAGTACTTTGGGAGATTGTTCTCATTGACCATTGTTCTACCCATCTCTTGAAGAGATATGTTCTTCCTCTCAACCACTCCATTTTGCTGTGGAGTTCAAGGTACAGTGAAATTATGAGAAATACCATTTTCCTCACAGAACAACTTAAATTGCTAATTTTCAAATTAACCCCCATGGTCACTTCTAATTACAGAAATACGAAAACTTTCTCATTCTAAACTTTCTTATAGAATACTGCAAAGACCTTATAAGACTCATCCTTGTGTGCTAGGAAGAGTATCCATGTGAATCTAGAATAGTCATCAACTATAACAAAGTCATATTTCTTTCCACCTAGGCTAGCTACACTTATTGGTCCAGAAAGATCCATGTTTAACAACTGCAATGGTTTAGAGGAGTTAACTTCCTTTTTAGATTTGAAACTTGATTTTACTTGTTTACCTCTCTGACATGCATCACACAAAACATCTTAAAGGAAATATCAGGCAATCATCTCACACGATTATGCTTTTTCAATTTAGAAACCAGTTTCATACTAGCATGCCCTAGTTTCTTATGCCAAGGACATTTCTTTTCTTCTTTAGACACAAAACATGTTACACGTTGATCTGAGAGTTCAGACGGGTCGATCTTATAAAGATTGTGTTACCATTTAGAAAAAAAGAGGGGCCTGCCACTCTTGTAATTGACTTTGCATGCATCCTTAGTAAAGGAACCATAGAACCCATGTTGCCTTAAAAACAGTTGTCTTTAAGTTTGTGCAAGTATACACAATCACAGCAAGTAGTATAGAAAGTAAGTCAGATATCGTTCCCACGAGGATTATAATGCTATAGCAAAATTCCAATTTAGACTATATGGTCTATCAGTTAGGTTGGTAACCAAATTTGGTTGTGTGTACAAAATAAATGTAAATTAAGATGGAGAAAGTTAAAGCTTTAGAAAACGAGATTGAAAAGAGTTGAGTTGTCAAAAATGAGAAAATAGCTCTAGGTATACTCTTTCATAAATCCTGCTTAGCCTATATTATGCTTTGCCTATGCTCCAGCATCACTTAAGGATTAGGTTCATTAAATGTCTTCTATTCCTAGATTCAGATTAATTACACCATCCTCTTAATAAGTATGTTCCAGTTAGTTTAGGGACTTGAATAACCATTCCTAGTCTATTCAACACCAATTAATTTTCCAATTAGTGGTTTAATCCCTATCCTTTATCTCTTTCCACTTTACTTAGTTCTTCCAAACCAAGTAAGCTTGACATTCAATTAAGTTGATCAATCTTAACTAAACAACATTTCACGCATGATAAAGGAAAGTACAGAACATAACATTGCATAAAAATAGCTAAGCATTCATTACAATAGCGTACCTAAAGCTCAAGAAGTTTAGCTCATGTTGAGCTTGCAAAAATCAAAATGATAAAATGATAAGGAAGTCATTACAATGGTGATGAAAAACAAAAAGTGCAGTAGCTGGAGGTTGAAGATGACTTGGCGCTGCTCTCTAGGTTAAGACAAGAGTGAGTATGTCATAAATGTGTCCAAGGTCCTCTTATTAGGGTTACCTTAATTGGTTATATACCCCACTCTCTTTCATCCAATTTGGGCCAACAAATAACATTATTTAATAGAGTCTTGGCCCATTTCGAAAAAACGCAGGAGAAATGATCCCTAGGCGCATAGGCTCCACATTATCAGAGGTATCAGTGCATGTGAGGAGAGAGAAAAGGTGCCCATGTCAGCTTTTGTCTTATAGTGCAGAGCTACTGAAGTTTGGCTTTGATGTGGCAATCAAGAAGTCCATTTTCCATGCTTCAATCACGCTCTAGCATTTCTCTACTTAAGCATGTAGAAAAATATGAGACAATCACTAGTGCAATAAGTGCTTTTTACGTCAGTTAAAATTGATTTTTTACGTCAGAATACTGACTGACGTAAATACAACTGACGTTAATAGTTACTATTTTAACGTCAGTTGAGAACTGACGTTAAATATAACACTATTAACGTCAGTTCCTTAACAAAACCGACGTTAAAATAAAACTATTAACGTCAGTTCTTTAATACAATGGACGTTGATTTTGTTAAAACTAACGTCAGTTGTTTTAAAGAACTGACGTTAAAGTTTTAATTTTAACGTCAGTTGTAATAAACAACTGACGTTAATAGAGTACTGTATATTTTATAAAATACTATTAACGTCAGTTGTTTGATACAACTGACGTTAATAAGTTTTTTTTTTTAAATTCAGTTTTAAAATATCACTCCCCTCAGCTATCCCTGCATTCAGTCCCAGTAACACAGAATATCACACACATTACAGAATTGCAAAGGAAAATTGAACAATGGGGGACTTAAAACCAAAACCCATGTATATATATAAATAAATTTTAGTTCCAATGTCTAAAAAACAAAACTATCTAAGGATATATATATACATGTTATTAATTAGTTTCTAAAGTCTAATAAAAAAACTATTTATCTAAGTAGTGCGGAGGTATGTTGGCAATTCATTTTTCAGCCGCATACTTGAAGAAGAATTCGGCGAAGCGCATCCTCAAGTCTCTTAACTCGTCTTGTTCAATAGGCGATTGGTCGATAAATGCCTAGACACGTTCAAATAATAACAATAACATCAATGCAAGTCATCTTCAAAACTATAATATATAATTTAACAAGTTGTTTAAATATTACCTTCTTCCATCCATCCGTAATAGATGCGGAGACTATGTTCAAAGATATGAAGCATCACATAATAGCCGCACGACCAACTGTCAGGTTGAAATCGAGACTACCAACAAAATTAATTTCAATGTCAGTTGAATATACACATAAATTAGTAATTATAATAATAATTATTTGATAAATAAACTACCAAACCTTGAGGATGTTCCATACAGGATTTGCTTTAGCCTTAGAAGTCCTACTTCTCCCGTTGGCGCAACTTATGCTACTCGCCTTCAGCGCGCTATCATAAACAAATAATCATGTCAATCAATTAACAAACTCATTTATCATGTGTGTAATAAACTAAAAACAACTGATATTAAAACTTAAATTTAATTTAAGATTAGTTACTTACATATTTACAGCTTCCACCACCTTCGATGGCGGATCATGGAGAGAGCAGAAGAATATGACAGTATGCCTAGACGGGTGAAGTACCAACAACTGCCAATGGTCATTTATACAGTAGGGAGCCAGATATAATTCTTTCGGATTGTCTCCCAACACCTTCCCTATGTATTTACTCAATGCATCGCCAGCAAAGAACTCGGGCAGAAGGATTGACGGATCTAAGAAACCGTAAACTGATGCAACGCCCTTATCAAGCTGAAGACGATGGAGATACCTAAGATATGAAAAGGGTGTGGATGTTAATTACATAATATATATATTGAAATTAAAATAAATTATTAAATGTAAAAATACCAAAAATAAATAAGTTATAAAATTAAAATTAACTTACGTGCACCAGAGACTGATGACATTGATGTTCATCCAGACTTTATTTCTGCAGGCGTTCCCGAGATCGTCACCAACGAAGGAAAATATCCTCTGTTGATCTGGGCGTGCCACCCATCCATCGTGCTCCAATGGACATTCAAAAATCTCATACGCATAATCCTCACCAAGTGAGAACAAACGAGTGATAGGTGACAGCGGCACCGACGTCGACTTGGCCTTCAGTTTAGGAAAATAAAATATATAAGTTTTTGATAATTAAAAAAACACAAGTAATTATTTGACTATTTTGGACATTAATAATGAATAAATACCTTTGCTAACATTTCGAGCTCACGTCGTTTGGAGTCCAACTCAAGCTCACGCCTTTTCATTTCCAACTCATGCTCATGGCGCTGGACTTCCAACTCCCGCTCCCTAGCTGCCAACTGATCGTCCTCCACATGTGCCATACTAAAACTCTCTTTTGTGCTCACATGTGAAGCGTTGGCAAGCCTTGCGGTGTCCTGGGATGTACCGACGGAGGAAAGCTCTCTGGCAAGCGCCTGCTTGAATTCTGGGTTGGCTATTAAGCCTTGCATCAGATGTGATGTAATATCTGGGTTGGTCATGAGGTGCTGAGTAATGTCAGCCAAAATTGATGCTTGATTGACCAACCGCTTTCGTGAAGCAGACTTGCCATAATATTGTTTGATGGTCACGTTCCCAGGAACACCGAGAACCCGACCAGGATGGTCTTTCTTGCCTAGAGCAGTCATCAAGACGTCCTGCAGTCCAGAAGGGACGAATGCGCCCTGGGAGGATTTTGCTTTAAGATCCATCTACAATGAAAAAAAATGAAAAAACGTGCAAGTGAAAAGTGTTGCAAGTATCTATACAAATATCAATTGAAATCAAGTTAATTATTTACTTACAATCTTATCTGCCACTTCGCGAGTGGCATCAGCTTTAAAAGATCCCGCCTTTGTCATGCGGCCGGCTAACCGGACATCCTCGCGGTCGATGTCCGACGGAGGACTTGATGGTGTGCCCTCAGGCACCTCTCCTCTTTCAATCCTAGCAGAGTGCTCTTCCTGCTTCGCCCTCAGCATATCCGCCATCATCTGCTGGATCCGAGTATGGTACCCACCCTGAGACATGGTGTGGCGGTGGACGTTCTTCGCCTGATTCTGCCGACCCTTATTTGCCTTAGCCTATTCAAACAAAAACACATAATTAAATATAGTTAAATGATCTATAATAAGCATACAAAATTAACTTAATCAACCAACCTGAAATTCTTCATCCTGTCGACTCCTGGCAAACATATCCCAAGTATCCTGATCAATCCAGGGATAATCCGAGAACATTTTATCAAGCCGCTTCTTCCCAGATAGATAGTACCTGGTAAGATCATGCTTGAACCCATTCCAACGCTTTGATGCCATTTTCATACATTTATGACGATGATCCTCGTCATTTGGCACATTCCAAGCTACCTACACATTAGATACATATATAACAACTGAATGGATTATAACTCGGATAATTATCTAATAATGTAAATCAAACGAATGTAAAGGTAAAATACCGTGATAGCCTCCCAAATCTGATCCTTAACGTTCTGTGGAACGTCATTCCAGTGGTTGTAGTTGATGCTTACGTGCTGCTTCGCTTGTAGAAACACCCACTTATTAAATTATTTAGCACGGGGTCCCTGGGCATTTAGATTAGCATCGAAGGACACCTCAAGCTTCGTCCGCTCCGCTGTCCTTCTCTAGTTTCTTCAACGAGGTGGCTCCTCTACCCCGTTTCCTATGAGCCTGTGATGTCTGTATGGACAAAAAAAAATGATAAAATAGAGGGTTGTAACATTATAAACTTATATTAACAAGAAGGACTAAAGACATTATATAACATGCATGTAAACTTACACTAGAATCAGCAGGCGTAGGCGTGATCGGGTCCTGCGAAACCCCAACAGTGTCCTCCCGTGCATGTGGGCTATCCGACTGATCCATATGTATGCCTGTTCAAAAACAATATATATGTATTAACATAGGTTATAACTCAAAATAAATACAGAAGTATAAATAAAAATAACTAGATAGGTCCTGTAGATATACAAAACATCTATATATCCAATATAAGGACAATATGGGAGATTGAAAACTATAGTTTTTGAACATTACCAAGCACTGGTCACGGCCTGGCCGTGATGTCCATCACGGCCGTAACGTGCCAACTGAATCAGACCCTCATAGGTAGAACTGATCACGGTCTAGCTGTGATGAGCATCACGGCCGTGACAGATCAACCAGCAGAGTAACATGCACTCAAAACCAAAAATAGAGACATTCCAAACAACTCAAACTCACGGTTTAAAGTTACAACTACTGAGACTACAGTTTCAACATACACTCAAAACCAAAAATAGAGACATTCCAAACAACTCAAACTCACAGTTTCAAGTTTAAACTCACCGAGACTACGAGTTTCAAACCAAATAGAGCAACATGCATGCACTCAAAACCGTGAATACAAAAATGTGCCCTAATTAAAGACTCACCAGAAATAGGCGCTCGCGTGGTGGTGGGGGGGGAAGCTCGAGTGGTGGCCAACGTTCGATGTGGTTACTGAGAGCAGAGGGACAAGGAGAGTTAGTGCGCGGGACGGCCAGGGGAAAGAGAGATGTCAAGTTATTGCAAAGAAGGAGCGGGAAAGACAGAGTTAGGGGTTAAGAGTGTACCTCACGGTGGTGGCGAAGAAGCCCTCACGGTGGTTGCGGTGGAGATGAGCGCGCGATTAGGGCAGAGTGAGAGCGAGAGTGAGGGTTGAGCGTGATGAAAAGAGAAAAGACGTAGAGAAGTGGAGAAGGCGCGCGGGGGTAAATGTTATAATTAAAATAAAACAACATTTTACGTCAGTTTTTGGTAAAACCTGATGTTGAAGATCATATATTTAACGTCAGTTGTCTTAATAAACTGACGTTAAAAACTCTCACACTTATTACGTCAGTTGTTAGTAATAACTGACGTTAAATGTCATATATTTAACCTAAGTTGTATTAAGAAACTGACGTTAAAAACACTCACAACTTCTTATGTCAGTTGTATTACACAACGGACGTTAAATGTTTATTAGTTTCTGCAGAAACATTCATTCCCTTGACTACTGTGCTACTTACCCATTCACCTTTGTACCTAATCCTCTTAATGAGCATTAAGTTTATAGATAAGTTTTCAAGAAAATCAGAATAACTTAGTAACTTCATCCACTGCTCCTATAAATAGCTTCCTAGCTTCCATCTCCTTTTAATTAATTTTCTGCTTCACAATATGGCTCTGCTGTGGAGATTAACTTCATCACTCTTTCTTCCTATTCCTAGACTCAAAGGTCTTTGTCTTAATGGTCAAACAACTTCTGAGTTTGAGTAAATTACATTGCATGGATATTAAGGTTGGGTGAATCACGTAATATGATTCTCTCACTTTATTTCATCCCTCACATCCCTTTCACTTTGCTTTGGAAGCAAGTGATTGTGGAATCAAGATGATGCATCAAGGAACTCCATCAAGAAGAAAGATGCAAAGATCCATTTCACTTTGCTTTCATTGCTAGTGACCGAGGATTTACTTTGCATCTTGGAATTCAAGTGAGGGAGGTGATGCATCCATTGGAGTTTCTGATGACAGGACTGAGAAGAAAATGATGTTGATGCAGAAACTTTTTTATATTTTAGGGCTATGTTGCAGAAATTTTTTATCTTTTAATCATGTAATTTTAACTTATGAATCGCTTCAATGTCATACGATTTGATTATACATATAACTTGTTTTATGTTAAGTGTTTATTTATTTAAATTTGCACAATAATTTGTTTACTAATTCAAGCTAATTAATAAAAATTAAAAATAAACTTGTATAAAAAAAGGTTTAGAAATAAACTGCAGTACTATATGGAGTGATCTGCGTTAAGAGGGACAACAGGGACATGACAACCAATGAAATGAGTTTCATAATTATTTACGCCGTTATTTATAGAACTGACGCAAATAGTTTACCCACCACCTCATTTTTAACGTCAACTTATTTGATGATCGCCAAGTTCCCTGTATTAATTGCATTATTTCCAATATTCATTCTCGCACGTGTATAATATATAGGATTATTTACGCAGCTATTTATTTAATCAAGTAAAAATCAAACTTTTAACGCCGGTTGTATAAAAACCTGGACGTTAACAATTAATATTTTTTATTAAAAACACTTTTAACGTCGTTTTTTAAAAAGCGACGTTAAAAGTGTATAGATATCTGCAAAAACATTCATTCCTTTGATGCATCTTGTGCTACTTACCCATGCACCTTGTAACTCAATCCTCTTAATGAGCATTAAGTTTATAGGTAAGTTTTTTTCAAAATCGAGAATAGCTTAGTAACTTCATCCCCTGCTCCTATAAATAGCTTCCTTCCATCCTTTTAATTTTCTCGCTTCACAATATGGCTCTACCGTGGAGATTAACTTCATCACTCTTTCTTCCTATTCCTAGACTCAAAGGTCTTTGTCTTAATGGTCAAACAACTTCGAGTTTGAGTAAATGACATTGCCTGGGTGATAAGTCTGAGTATATTACATTGTGTGAGTTGCTCACCTTATCACCTTCCGGAGAATCAGCTGCGGGAGGGCTAATCAGGTGCTCGGGGGTCACAGTTCCATAACCTCAGCTTTGGCAGCAAGTAACCGTCTTGGAAGTCTCTGGAACCACTGCCTTTGCTTGAAACGGATCTGGTGCACCTGTTTTTGCCTCTCTCTTGAGCTCTCTCATGCCCCCGGTTTTAGAGGTCTTCGAGTATATATAGTTTTCCCTTTGGCATATTTCATAAAACTCTCTGATGGGATGTAGATTTAATGTTTTGGATTTTAAAACCTTTCAATGTAACTTTTTATAGGAATTTAAACCCTTTCAATGTAACTATTTATAGGATTTTAAACCAATTCAATCTTCTCAGACGATCGATCAGTATTACACTTCATGAATGAGATCCGGTTTGGGTTATTGATTCAACTTATACTTCGCACATATATTTTAGTTTTCAAAATAGAAACACAAAACATCAAAGCAATGATCATGTGAAACTGAAACTTTGAGGAAGGCAATGCGGAAGGAATCGTATACTAGATAAAAAAAATTATTAAAATAACTTTTAAAGTCTGTTGATGTAGGGACTGACGTTAAAAGTGAAGAGACTTACTTATAACGTCAGTTCTTTATCGAACTGACGTTAAAATATTCACTTTTAACGTCAGTTCTTTATTGAACTGACGTTAAAAGTGAGTCACTTCACTTTTAACGTCAGTCATTAAAACAACTGATGTTAAAATTGAAATAATGAAGCCTGATATTTACAAAACTGCCACCGCCTCCTTTTTAACGTCTAGCTTTTGGTTAACTGACGTAAACCTTTACCGTCTAATGTATATTTTCCACTAGTGAATGGTGAAGCACAGAAGAGCATATAACTGGCATTTGCATGTTTCAGCACCAAAATTTACCAAATAGAAAAATATTCACATAAATGCAAACTTTAAACCTAGAAGGCAATAATAATTTAAGGTATAAAGGTAATGAATAAAATGTCTTACAAAGAGTTATCACACCCCCAAACTTGAACTATTGCTTGTCCTCAAGCAATGCAAGAAAACATGACATCAAAACAATTCTTCCCTTTGTATGGCATACATGGCTCACCCCGATTCTCTATTCTTTTAAGACACAAAATTCTAGACTTGCAATCATAACACAACACTATTCCTATCATGCACACTTCCACAATTATCACAAAACTGATCTAAATTCAGATTAACATATGCTACAACAAAGTTACTCAGAATAGTTGGTTCTATTTCTCACCCTCTCATCAGAATTTCACTATCAACACAAACACACATCTCAGATTTAAGCTTGATAAGGTTCTATCACAATCAAAACAACACAGAATAAGACACAGTAAGAGGTCTTTTATGGTTGTAAGGGGGCCTAGGACAGGTGAGGTTGAAAATTTCTGGATAAGTAGCTAAGTTCAAGGTATAACAAAAGGATGCTTTGCAAGTCAGCTCTATATTCCAAGTATTCCTACCATCCAAACCCTTGGTCCTTATAATTCATTGCCTTCCCCACTAAGACCCATACTTTATTATTTTTGTTGAGAACAAAGAACAAATTATTGTTATACTTTCAGGTTTTTCATTGTTCTTTGTTCTCATTTTTCATCACATATATATATTTTAATACAGAGGGAAATGCAGCTTCACATTGCACACTTGTGAGCTTCTCATTTTCTTTGCTAATTTCCCTTTTTTAATTTTCCTATACAACTTTGTTGCACAGTTGCTGCAGCACAACACCCCCAAACTAAAGTTGGTGCTTGTCCTCAAGTCACCCCCAAACTGAAGTTGGTGCTTGTCCTCAAGTCACCCCCAAACTTATCTTAGAACTTAGATACAAAAAGCATCCTTAAGCTCTACCTATTCAAGTATTCTTTGTTTTTCCAGTTAAGGGCTTGTACTGTGCTATATATAAGAATAAAGGGCTCGGGCTCAAAGGGGCAACACTATGGACATGCAGAATGAGAAGATTGGCTGATTAAGCTCTAGCTCAAAGAGTCCTGTTTGAACATAGCAAAAAAGCTAGAGGCCACTTCCATTTAATCTTTAATCTTATGGAATCAATAAGGTGGGGCACATGCAAGCCATACATCAGACAAAGTTTAAAAGCAACTATGGCCCTAGTGGCCCTACACACAGTCAGATATAAAAGGTCCTAATGACCACTACTTGCAAAAAATAAAAATAAAAAACATTGTGATGGTAATGAGGTGGAAGGCTCAGAATGCATCATGTTGTGGGATGCTGCAGCTGCAGCAATCCTCTATGGCTCTGTTTCAAGACTGAGGTGCTCTGACGCGTGAGCTCTTCCTTGTACCCCCACTCTTGGTGGAAGGCACCTTGCTGGGTGTTTCTCCAGTGACTTGCACTTCATCATCTTCATGTTCTTATTCAGTCTCTCCTTATTCATTCTCTTTTTCTTCATTCTTTGTTTCTTCCTCTTCTTCACCTACTTCAGCCTCTTCTTCATCACTGCCTCCCTCTGCCTCAGCTTCTTCTTCAGTTCGCTCTGCTGCAGCAACCCCTTCCTTTTCGGCCTGCATTGCTCAAACTTTCTTGTTTAACCTTGGCTGCAGCAGTTGGCGCAATAGGCTTGAGTCTCTTGGAAAGAGGGATTTCATCCTCCACTTCTCCTGCTGCTTCAGCATACTCAGCAGCAATTTTCATTACAGTACTCCCGTTCCCAGCAGTGGTTTTGACTTTCTTTGCTGGTTTGGGGGCTTGAGGGGAGGCTTTTGCTGCAACTGGGGCAGAGGAGGGAACTTTTTCTTGTGCTGCAGTATTGGTCTTTTAGCACTCCCTTGATCTGGCTTGGAGCTTTGAGGAGTACGCTTTTTCTTCTTTGGCTCAGAGGCCACAATCACAATTTGCTGCTGGGATGGAGCAACGCCCATCCATTTGTTGTCAGAGGAAGAAACTGTTTGCAGGGGTAGTGTTGATGTTGATCTCAGGGTTCTCAGATGCAGGGTTGGAAATAATTTTCTCAGGTGGAACTGGGTCATCTTCTTGCATTGGTGGTAGAATATCTCTTGGGAATTGGGGAACGGGAGTCTCTAGCTTCCAATTGTTAAGCTTCATTGTTTGCTTCTCCCACTGGTATTTGACAAAGAAGAACTCCCAAAAAACTTTTTCTCACTGCACTTGTTGCTGCAACATGTCTGTCAGTTGGTCAATCTTCTGCTCCAACATCCCAGAGCGATCATGCTGCTCTGGGGTGCCTGATCTAGGGGGTTTGCTTGCGCTTACTTCAGTCTTGTCAGAATTGGAGTACATCATTAGGATGCAATTCATATCAATAGGGCCAGAGTTTTTCTCTAGCCCTTCTCCAGGATTGTACTCCACACCCTTCTCTATGCACAACTAAGTGATCAGACAAGGAAAAATCATATTACCTTTCTTTTTCATGGCACGGGAGGAGATTTGATCTTTGATCATCTCCCCAATGTTGATTTTCTTCTTTTTCATGGTACAGTGCAGAACAACCAAGCATTCCTTCTCCACTATTTCCATGTGTGCGGTTGGGGAGAGAGAGTGCCTCAGGAAATGATACCAGACTTTGGCAATGGGTTGCATCATGGGCCTTGGAAGCTTTACTTGATCCTCTGGCTGCTGGATCCTCTTTGCTCCAGCAACAGCTAGGTCTTTTTTTAATTTGCTGCAGCTTGACGATTGTCTTCTTTTCCAGGATGTCCTATTATTCATCCTCCACCTCTTCCATCCCTAGGTGCATATTGATCATTGCAGGTGAGAAGGAGACCTTCCCACCCCTGATGATTACAAAAGTCCGGGATTCTGACCCAATGTTGGCATAGAACTCCCTTACTAACTGGGTACAGTAACCCTTTGGATACTCAGTAAAAATCCACCAGTTTAAGGCCTCGATGACCTCTGCCACCTCAAGCAGCATCCCCAAGTTTATACCTTTTCCGAACTTGAACCCTTTCTCTGGAAATAGGTTGTGTCCCAGGGTTTCAGTCTCAAATTTCTCCTTAGCCTCTACATCAGTCCAAGATGAGGGTTGGGCTTTTTCTATAGCAGACGTGGGCATGGGGTCTTGGTAGCACGATGCTTTACCCGACCTCCTTTTTTGGTTGTCATGGTGGTGTGGTTGGGTAGGGTTAAGGAAAGGTTTGGAACGGTTAAGGTTTGTGAGCAAAGAAGAAGAAATGTTTCAGAAGAGAGAGTTTAGTGGGTGAGTGGAGGTAGGAGAAGGCTATTTAATGTGTGAGGGAGGGTGTGGGTTGGTTAATAATGGAGATGAGGCGTGGGAGAGGAGGCAATAAAGTGGAAGAGAGAAAGAAGGGTCGTACGTTTGGTTGGTTATTTATAGGAACTCGTGATGTTCTCTCTCCACATGCCACTCCTTAATTCAATTTTAAAAAATTTTAAAAATTGTCCAACTCACTTTTATCACTACAGACAAAACGTGCGATGGCCCCCATCTTGTACTTGCCTCAGGTAATAGTCCCTATCCACAAATGGCATCCACTGCACTAAGATTTTGAGAGCATGATGTAGCATTGCCCTACAGCAAACCAGTTCCTTTCCTTATGCTGCAGCCTGAACTCACTTCTTGCCTCCCTTACTTCCTAATTATTTACTTCTGCCC
Source organism: Sophora flavescens (assembly GCA_030762895.1). Taxonomy (NCBI): domain Eukaryota; kingdom Viridiplantae; phylum Streptophyta; class Magnoliopsida; order Fabales; family Fabaceae; genus Sophora; species Sophora flavescens. The sequence goes on along the minus strand of CM061066.1, from coordinate 111,030,899 downwards.
TGTAATGCTCAAGCATAACTGAAAACTAATTGAATTTATTGTTGGGCTGCCTCCCATGAGCGCTTGCTTTATAAGGTCCTCAGCCAGACCATGTTGCAACATCATTCAGTGTCATCAAGAGTGGTGGTAACCTTCATTATATCCAAAGGTTCACCAAAGTAGTGCTTGATTCTTTGTCCATTAACCTTGAATTCTATGCCACTTTTTGTATCTAGCAAATACACAGCTCCATGTGGATAGACTTTCATAATTTTGAATGGGCCAGAACACCATGATTTGAGCTTGCCTGGAAAGAGCTTCAGCCTTGAATTAAATAACAGGACTTGTTCTCCTTCATGGAATGATCTGTGATGGATCCTTTTGTCATGCTAAGATTTGGTTTTTGCTTTGTAAGCTTCAGCATTTTCATAGGAGAACAACCTGTGTTCTTCCAGTTCATTAAGCTGCAGCATACGAGCTGCTCCAGCTGACTGAAGATCAAAGTTCAGTTTTTTAACTTCCCAAAAAGCTTTGTGTTGTAATTCTAGGGGCAAATGGCAAGCCTTCCCATACACCAGTTTATATGGGGACATTCCCAGGGGGGTCTTGAATGCAGTTCTGTATTCCCACAAGGCTTCATCCATATGTGAGGATCAGTCCTTCCTTGCGGGATTAACCATCTTTTCAAGGATTCTTTTGATTTCCCTATTATACAACTCAATCTGCCCATTAGTTTAGGGATGGTAGGAAGTGGCTACTTTATGTTTAACTACATATTTTGCAAGTAGTTTGGAAAATACTTGATTACAAAAATGGGTTCCTTTATCACTTATGATGGTCCAGGGGTGCCAAATCTAGAAAAAAAAATTTGTAAGAATTTTATCACCACCCTAGCATCATTTTTTATTGTAACCATAGCCTCCACCCATTTGGACACATAATCAACAACTACCAGAATATAGAGGTTGCCAAATGAAGGGGGAAATAGTCCCATAAAGTCAATAGCCCACACATTAAAAAGTTCAATTTCTAAAATAGTTTTCAAGGGCATTTCATTTTTGTTTGCCATATTTCTTACCCTTTGGCACCTATCACAGGTATTTGCAAATTCATGTGCATCTTTAAATAGAGTAGGCCAGAATAAACCTGATTGGAGCACCTTGGCAACAGTTCTCATGCCACCATGCAAAGTGTCCACCAGATGCCGAAGCATGGCACTGGGTCAGTATATCTTGAAACTGTTCATCTGCATCACATCTTTTGTTCAAGTTATCTAGGCATATCTTGTAGAGGTATGGTTTATCCCAGACATATTTTTTTGCTTGATGAAAGAATGTTCTCTTTTGCTGTGAGTTCATGTCTGAGGGAACCACACCACTAGCTAAAAAATTCATCAGGTCAGCATACCATGGTGCAGCAGCATCCTGCATTGCTACCAGTTGTTCATCAGGGAAGGATTCATCAATGGCTGCTCCCCTTGATGTTACAGCATCCTTTGGTAACCTTGAGAGATGATCTGCTACTTGGTTCTCTAATCCCTTCTTGTCTCTGATCTCTAAATCAAATTCTTCGAGCAGCAACACCCACAATATGAGCCTTGGTTTAGCATCCTTCTTGTCAATAAGATATTTGATAGATGAGTGGTCAGTGTATACTACCATTTTTGTACCAACAAGATAGGATCTAAACTTTTCAAAGGCAAACACCACAACTACCAGCTCCTTTTCAGTGGTGGTATAGTTGATTTAAGCATCAATCAAGGACTTGCTTGCATAGTAAACAGGGTGAAACACCTTACTATTCCTTTGTCCCAGGACTGCTCCTACTTCAAAGTCACTTGCATCACACATAAGCTCAAAAGGTTTCTCCCAATCAGGTGGAACTATGATGGGTGCAGTGATGAGAGCATTTTTCAGAAGCTCAAATGCTTTCAGACATTCAGCAGTGAATTCAAAAGTCCTATCATGCTCCAGCAACTGGCACAGTGGCTTGGATATTTTGGAGAAATCCTTGATGATTCTTCTGTAAAAACCAGCATGGCCAAGGAAGCTTCTGATGCCCTTCACTGATGTGGGAGGAGGTAACTTTTCAATAACATCAATCTTTGCCTTATCTACTTCAATTCCATTTCTGGAAATTTTGTGACCAAGCACAATTCCTTCACCATGAAGTGGCATCTCTCCCAATTTAATACAAGATTAGTCTCTTCACATCTATCCAGAATTTGCTCTAAATTCACCAAACAGTTCTAGAAAGTCTCCCCAAACACAAATCATCCATGAAAACTTCCATGGATTTCTCAATCAAATCAAAGAACATTGACATCATACATCTCTGGAAGGTTGCTGGAGCATTGCATAGTCCGAATGGCATCCTTCTGAAAGTAAAGGTGCCATAAGGACAAGTGAAGGTTGTTTTCTCCTGATTTTTGGTGCTATAGCAATCTGGTTGTAACCAGAATAGCCATCCATGAAGCAATAGAAATCCTTTCCAGCCAACCTATCCAGCATTTGATCAATAAAAGGCAAGGGGAAGTGATCCTTTCTAGTTGCCTTATTTAGCTTCTTGTAGTCCATGCAAATCCTTCAACCAGTTACAGTCCTTGTTGGGATGACTTCATTCTTTTCATTTGTAGTAACAATCACTCCCCATTTCTTAGGCACACACTGGATAGGACTCACCCACACACTGTCTGAGATGGGTTAGATTATTCTATCATCCAGCCACTTGATGATCTCTTTCTTGACCACCTCCTTCATGATTGGATTCAGTCTCCTTTGGCTTTCAATGTTATTCTTTGAATTATCCTCCAAAAGGATCCTATGCATGCAAATAGAGGTAATGATTCCCTTAATGTCTGCCATCTGCCATCCTATTGCCTTTTTGTGCCTCTTTAAAATTGTTAGCAAATGTTCCTCTTGAGGATAGGTTAGTGCGGCAGAAATTATTACAGGCAAAGTGTCATTATCACCAAGATATGCATATTTCAAATAGGTTGGCAGTTTTTCAATTCCAAGGTGGGAGGTTTAATAATATAAGGAATATTATCCTTAAAAGAACCATCAGTTACCTCCAATGACTCGTATTTCCTGGACCATACATGTTGAGCTGCCTTGCTGTCCAAGAATTCCACCACATCCTCATCAGATGAGTTTTCAGCTTCTACGGATGCTGCAACATTGCAATAATCATATTGACTCTTTAGGAAATGTTGTTGCACCAGTTCATCAAATGACCGAATGAAAGAGCATTCTTCCATCCCTTCATATGGGTACTTGAGAGCATTGAAAACATTGAAAGTGACCTGTTGATCATTAACCCTCATTGTGAGTTCTCATTTCTGCACATCAATCAAAGTATTCCCTGTTGCTGAGAATGGCCTCCCAAGAATGATAGGGACTTCCCTATCTCCCTCAAAATCTAAGACAATGAAGTCCACAGGGAATACAAATTTTTCAACTCTAATCAAATCATCTTCAATCTTTCCCTCTGGTAAGCAATAGACCTGTCTACCAACTGAAGGGTAACAGAAGTAGGACGAGCCTCTCCAATTCCCAGCTTTCTGAAAATTGACATTCGCATAAGGTTGATGCTTGCTCCCAAGTCACATAGAGCTTTGCCATAGTAAGTATCTCCAATGGCGCAGGGTATGGTGAAACTTCTAGGATCCTTCACCTTCTGTGGAACTTTGTTATGCAGCATCATACTGCATTCTTCAGTCATGGCCACTATTTCAAACTCTCCCAATCTCCTATTCTTAGTTAGCACATCCTTCATTAACTTTGTGTAATTTGGCATCTATTGCAAAGCCTCCACCAAGGGTATGTTGATATGAAGCTGCTTCAGCACATCCAGAAACTTATTGAACTGCTTTTCTTGATGGACCTTCTTTAATCTCTGAGGAAAAGGAGGAGGGGGTCTTTCTGGAATCAATTTAGGGGTAGTATGTGATGCTGTAGCATTAGGTATTTTCTCAGCAACTACAGGTGGTTCTGCTGCAGCATCTTCCCTCATTACTACCTTCTCAGGTTCTGCCTTCTTCACTTCTGTTTTCTTATTTGGTTCAGCAACCTCTACATCTTTGCCACTCCTCAAGTGGATAACCTTACACTGCTCATTTCATCCTCCAGAACTTGAGGCCTTTGGATTTTCAGTTGTTGCAGGTAATGTACCAATGTGCCTTGAGTTGAGAGAATTGGCAAGCTGTCCCACCTGAGTTTCCAGATTTCCCATTCCCGCTTTGGTCTCTATCATAAATGCTTTCAGAACAGACTCTAAAGATGGTTCTGGGGCTTTCCATTGAACTGTTGGTTGTTGCTGAGGTTGTTGTTGCCTAGGTTGTTACTGCTGGTTATAGTCAGGGGGTGGATTTAGAGTGTTACTGTAATTGGAGTATGACATATTAGGGTGCTGCTGTTTCCACCCTGCATTATAGGGATTATTGTATGAATTGTTTCCTCTCTTATTATTGTTTCCTACATAGTTAACTGAGGCTGGGTTTGCAGAACAATTTTCAAAATGGTGTTCTCCTCCACAATATACACAGGAAACAGAATCTGCACTGTAGATCTGCTCTTGCATCATTGCTTCAGTCTTGATAGGTGGAGCTACATAATTGCCCTGATTCCCCATATTCATTCCTTTTACCAAATTGGTCAAAGCAAGCACCTGTGTAACACCTTGTTTTTACGGTTTTTACGGTTTTGCTGTTTTTATTGTTTTTCCATTATCGGTAGAATTTTAATTGTTTGTAATTTGTATATTAGACATAGAAAGTGATTTTTAATAAATTAAAATCATAATTATACTCTACCTTATGGTAGAATCTTACGGTAAAAATTTAGGTTCAAAATTCAAACTAAACCCTGTTTGCGTTTTCATTGACAGGAAGATTTTACTAGTCAGAAACCTAATTTTGACCCGTGAACGAAATGGTTTAGGTTTATATTTTATTTCCAACCATTGTGGTTATTTTGAAAATTTCCAAAATAAATAGGTAATTATATGTTATTCGGGTGAATACTCGATGATCGAGAATCGATGGAATCGAGAACGGAGGTGCAGAGACAAAACCCGATGCCAAACGGATGAGGACAATGAGTCATTTATGATGACTCATGGGGGTGAATCATAGGGGTTAGTCATCATACATTAAATGCATGTAATGATGACTTAAGTGTGTAATATCCAAATTACCCTAAATCCTTCATTTTAACTACAAATTTGCCATGACAACATTTTACCCATTTGACCCTAGAAACTCACGACCAACACCATAAGACCACCCTTGGTCATTCATTCCAATTCATTTGATCATGTGTTCTTCATAAACTTAAGAAAAAACTCAAAGTTCTTCATCTTCACTTTTCAAAGGAAGTAGTAGGTTTTGATCATTTATTTAAATTCCAAAGGTATAACCTTGTGATTTATGATCATACCTTCACCTTTCATCACATGTTTTCTTCTTAAGCCCATGTTTTGTTCAAGATCAAATTTCTAGATCTAGAACGTCAAAAATCTCTAGAAAATCATAGAAAAATCCTTTTAATGTGATTCCAATTTCTATGATCTTCATATGACTTCTATTTTCATTATCTAAGAGCTTGAAAAATTTTGTGATCCCTAGCTATTTTTTTCATGCTTGGCCGAACCATGCTCAAAATAGGTTTGGTAGTTTTTCTTCATTTTTAACTTATTTTCTTGTTAATGGTTCATGGCTAGGTTTTGTTGGTTCAAACCTTGAGCTCTAGGTGAACATCATCCTCTTCTTTCTTGAGTTTCAAGTGATCAACAAAGGTATGGGGGAGATTACCATCATCCTACCTTAAGGTAGATATGTTGGTGGTTTATTAGTGTTTAAGTGGTCTTGTATTTCCTAAGTATAAATTTGTATATTTATTTGCATATGTGTGTGATCCTCTTGGAGTATTTGGTTTGATATGTGTTGGTTGTGATATATGTGGTTTTGGTGTTGTTGATCTTTAATTAAGACCTTGATCATTGTTGATTGTTCTGTTAAACAAAGATGCTTAACATGAAGAATTTAAGGTCATTCGACCATGACTGGTTTAAGGGATTCTATGATGTGTTAAATTATTTGAATAATTTTTATGAGAATTAAATGAATATATAAGAATATAGAAATTGGTTTGGATTGATTTGGATGTGTATATTGAAAGTTTTGAATTTATGAGTCCTTAAGGACTAAAATGCAATTTCTGAGAATTTCAGTGGCTGCATAGAAATTCATGTTCTTGTGTGTTAAGATTATAGTACTTGATGATACAAAACCATAGAAATTGGTTTGGTATTAATTGGATTAATACATAAAAAGTTATAAGCTTTTTTATAAAAAAAAAGGACCTTTTTGCAATTATTGTAAAATATTTTAGGCAGAAATGTAATTTCTGGAAAATTTGAGGGCAACTGAAAAATATTTCTAAAGAAATTGGTTTGGTGTGATTTGAAGTTATAAATAAAAAGTTATAAGGTTTTAGTGAATAAGGACCTTTTCGTAATTAATGAAAGTTTAGGGACTAAACTTCAATTTTCTAAATTTTATGAATTTGAACAGTAAGAAACTGTTTTTCATGCCTATCAAACTGTTCTAAAACTCCAAAATGAGTAAGTTTAGGGACTACACTGCAATTTTCTAAATTTTATGAATTTGGACAATTATAAACTGTTTTTCATGCTTATCAAACTATTCTAAAACTCCAAAACAAGTTTTGGACTATTAGAGTGTAAAACTGAAAAAGGATTTACGCGATTTACAAAATTAACGATGTTTGGTCAAATTCTTAGAAATTTTGTATAAATGGGGATTTTGATGGAAAATCAGTGTTTCAACATTTTCATATGAGTAATATAACCTAGGAGAGTAATACATTTGAGGTGAAGAACCATGTTTTTCAAAAATATGGCTTTTGGGCCTAAATTCGGTAAAAAGCAGCGAAACCGTTGGTAAACGTTTTAAAGGATTTTCGAGAAAATGTTTTGGGAGAAATTGATACCTAAGTATCTTTGATGAAAATTATTCTTGAAAATGGATTTGATTTTATCTAAAGTTTTGGTTTTAAGCCAAAAAGAGTTGAGTCTTCAAAGACGAGATTTTACTGTAAAATGTAAAAACCTAAGTCAAGAATGATTTAGTGAAAATATGAACGTAACGATTTATGACGTGGGGTGGAACACGACCTTATGTCATAAAGTATGGATAATTCATTATCCATATTCCACAAAATTTAATGGACTAAGAATGATTTGTTTTATTGAAAGCCAAACAAAAAGTCTCAACTAGAAAAGTATAGAGAAATAAATGTGCTAGGAGATTGAAATAAAGTACAGTGGTTTAGTGAAAATACGAACGTAACGATATATGACTTGTGTTTCAATCTCATAATGTGCTAGGATTTGTAATCAAGTACTTTAAAGAAAACTTTGCACAAAGATGAAAGGTTACTCGAGAATTTTAGCTTGATGATTAAGTACCGGTGATTCGGACTTTAGGACATCTAGCATCTGTTACAGTACGTTGAAAGGATTCTTATGGAATCAAACTATGTTATCCGATGGATGGACGAGAAGAACGTATTTCCGGCAAAGTTTGCCTAAAAACATAGTGAAACTATGTTCTGTAAGACCGTTGTGCCTAGGAGATTGAGATATCACTTTAATGCGGGTGCGAATTTCGTAGTGACAATCTATTGATGCTTGGGGGTGTCGGGGGATGAAATACTCATATAGGCTCAGTTGGTTGCTCTTCTGTGGCATGGTGATCTTGCAATACACTGACATACTCTACTAGACACTATGTATTTTCTGGTAGTGTGGGATGTTCCCAAAAAAGCCTATGTGGATGATGATGACTGTTGACGCATTTTATTACCTAAGGCTGATGTACTTCGGAACAATCCTCCGAACCACTCTCTCCGACTGTTTGTTAAAACCTTGGTATAGGGAATCAGAGGTCATTCCTCGAGTCTTACATGTCTTGTATCTAGGGAAAATGGTGCCCTGTGATTATGTTGTTGTGAAACATTATTATTTCTGTTGTGATGGATGATACAATTGTTAATTGATATTTGTGCGTACTTGTGTGTCGTACCACTGCATGTCTGCGTTAAGTGTAAGATGAACGAAAATCTCACCTCATTTATGTATTTTCTGGTTTGTTGTTTTCAATCTTACGTCGGGCAAAGATGATGACAGCACTGTTTCTCCATCATACATCACTGGAGTTTGAGAGTACTTATAGACATGGACACAGTCTCAAGGGCTTTAGCATAATGGACATTTTGTCAATATTTTGTGTTTGGCTAGTCTCGTGTCTATGTATTATTATAAACATATTACTAGTAAGTTGTTGTTTCTTTACAAGCATTGTTATTTCCGCCTTTTCTGAATATATATGACTATTTGTACTTGGAAATGTTTGTAAAATATTTATAGATGAGTGGATGTTATATGTTAATGAATATGCATGGTATCATTTGCGAAATAAAAAATAAAAGTAAAAAGTAAACACTTATTATTTGGTAAAATAAGTATTTTCCGCTTTACTCGGTCTTATAAAATAGAAAAGTCACCGACAATGTAGCACCCGAGAAGGGTGTTACATTATTTGGTATTAGATCTGACTGAGTCTATTAGGGTTTGTGGTTTAGGTCTGTCTTTGTTTGTGTTGTGTGTTCTCTGTGTGCTTTTGATATTATTTCTGGAAGAAATGATATTGTTTGGGGTGTGTTTATTGAAATCTGCATGACTAATTGATTTTGGTCTTGTAGGATTATAATGGCTCGTGGCGGAGGAACTACATCTATGAATGCAGTTGTGAGAGCAATGTCACAAATGAATGTCGCGTTTGTGTGACGCAAGGAAAGGGGAGCTAAAAGCAGAGGACTGGATGAATTCCTGCATATAAATCCATCGGAATTCAAGGGTGATTTGAAGCCTAAGAAAGCTGAGCTATGAATTCAATCTTTGGAGAAGATTTTCACTGCTATGAGGTGTACTGATAACGATAAGGTTACTTATGTTGCCTACATGTTGGTGGGCGATGCTAAAAATTGGTGGAGAGAAGCTCGCCAAGTGCTTGAGCATGATCAACAAGCGGTTAACTGGGAAGCTTTTCGTAGAAAGTTTCTAAAGAATTATTTTCCGGCAAGTGCCAGAGATGCTAAAGAAATGGAATTTCTGCAACTGAAGCAAGGCAATATGACTGTAGCTGAATACAACGCTAGATTTGAAAGCCTGTCGAAGTTTTCAGTCTATCTGGGTGACAATCCACATGAAGGGTGGATCTGTCGCATGTTCGAAGTAGGGTTGCGATATGAATTGAAGGAGGTAGTAGTTCCAATGGAAAGATCTGTATTTCTGAGGCTGATGGACAAAAGTGTTGACATATAGAGGACTTGAAGGCGAGTCGTGATGCTAATCAACAGAGTTAAGGACCATCTAGGTTCAAAAAGGGAAGCTACAAGAATAACAATCGATTCTAGAGGAAGTCATACAATAGGCCACAAGGTCAGCAGCAGTTCCAACAACGATCTTTTGGTGGAAGCAGTGGAGGTACTGGTTTATCTAGGAATGTTCCACAGAAGTGTATGAAGTGTGGCATGGGTCACGCTACCAAAGACTGCAAGATTACGAGAATCATTTGCTTTAAGTATGGTCAGCCTGGACATGTCGCTAGGAATTGTGGACGATCTAACACGAAACCTTCTATGAACAACGTACGAGCTGCAAGGCCTAGAGCTGGGGGGAAGAGTTTATACAATTAGTGGTACTGAGGCCTCTCACAATGATGATCTAATTCAAGGACAGTGTGTCATAGGAGGTAAATCTTTAATCTGTCTTTGTTTGATACGGGTGTTACGCATTCGTTCATTGCATATGACTGTGCTAAATTGCTAGGATTACCTATGTCTTCTTTACCTTTTGACTTCACTATATCTACTCCTACTGCTGAACCTGTTTTGATTACTACAGCTTGTTTGAATTGTGCTATCTTTGTAGAAGATAGGAAATTTTTGGTTAATTTAATCCGTTTGACTCTTTCGCAAATAGATGTGATACTAGGGATAGATTGGTTATGTTCTAACCATATCCTGTTAGAACGCAAAACCCGAAAAGTGCGAGTTTTGGTTAGATGAAGTTCAATTTTTAGGACACGTTATCTCGAATGAAGGTATCGCAGTGGATCCGTCAAAAGCTGAAGCTGTTCTAAAATGGGAGAGACCCAAGACGGTAACAGAAATTCGTAGTTTTGTGGGTTTAACTGGAATTATGAGATATTCGGTTGACGATTGAAATGTCACCGGGAAAGCTTTGCATAGGTATGATTATTGTTTCCAATGAATTGATGGAACGGATACGAGAGAAGCAAGAAAGTGTTCAGTACCTATAAGAAGAAAGGGAATTGGTGCGACAAGGAGAAATATCAGAATTCAAAGAGGGAACCGATGGAATCTTAAAGTTCGATGAAAGAATTTGTGTACCGGACGATTCCGAGCTCATAAAGTTGATTATGGAAGAAGCTCACAAGAGTAAACTAAGTTTACATCCAGGAGCAACAAAGATGTATTAAGATCTCAAGCGATTGTATTGGTGGTATGGGATGACGAGAGACATGATGGAATATGTCGCTTCCTGTCTAGTTTGTCAAAAATCTAAGACTGAACATCAAAGACCATCAGGAATGCTACAACCTTTGAACATTCCAGAATGGAAATGGGATGGTATCGCGATGGATTTTGTGACAAGTTATCCAAAGACCCATAAGGGGCATGATGCGATATGGGTAGTAGTTGATCGACTAACCAAGTCGGCTCACTTTTTGCCCATCAATATAAAGTATCCAATGGAGACATTGACTCAGTTATACATCGGGGAGATTGTTAGATTACATGGTGTACCTTCAAGTATTATTTCGGATCGAGATCCGAGGTTTACATCAAGATTCTGGTAAAGTCTGCGAGAGTCACTATGAAAAAAACTCATATTGAGTTTTGCATATCATCCACAGAAGGATGGACAATCAGAGAGGACAATCCAATCACTTGAAGACTTACTGAGAGCTTCTGTGTTGGAGCATACTGGAAGTTGGGTTGAATTTCTACCATTGATAGAATTCTCCTACAACAACAATTTCCACTCGAGCATAGGAATGGCACCCTATGAAGCTTTATATGGTCGACGATGTAGAACACCTTTGTATTGGTACCAAAATGGTGAATGTTTAGTGTTGGGACCAGACATCGTGCAATAGACAACAGAAAAGGTAAAAATGATTCAGGAAAAAATACGGACAACTCAGACTACAAAAGAGTTATGCAGACAAGAGACGACGACCTCTTGAGTTTGAGGAAGGCGATCATGTGTTTTTGAGAGTCACACCTATAACTGGGGTTGGTAGGGTAATTAAATCCAGGAAACTTACTCTTAAATTCATTGAACCCTACCAAATTCTTCGTCGAGTAGGTCCTGTAGCTTACCAAATTGCCTTACCGCCTTTTCTTTCAAATCTTCATAGTGTTTTCCACGTGTCTCAATTGCGAAAGTATATTCCTGATCCTAGTCATGTCATAGTACCTGATACAGTGCAATTGATAGATAACTTAACCTATGAGGCATTAACTGTGAGGATCGAGGATCAAAGAGTGAAACAACTAAGAGGGTAGACAATTTCATTGGTTAAAGTGATCTGGAACACAACGACAAGAGATGCTACATTGGAGTTGGAGGACAAGATGAAGGAACAATATCCGCATTTGTTTTAAGGTAACTTTAATTTCGTGGACGAAATTCATTTTAGAGGGGTAGTATTGTAACACCCTGTTTTTACGGTTTTTACCGTTTTGCTGTTTTTACTGTTTTTCAATTATCGGTAGAATTTTAATTGTTTGTAATTTTTATATTAGATCTAGAAAATGATTTTTAATAAAGTAAAATCATAATTATACTCTACCTTATGGTAGAATCTTACAGTAAAAATTTAGGTTTGAAATTCAGACAAAACCCGGTCTGTGTTTTCACTGACAGTAAGATTTTACTGGTCATAAAACCTAATTTTGACATGTGAACGAAATGGTTTAGGTTTATATTTTATTTCCAACCATTGTGGTTATTTTGAAAATTTCCAAAATAAATAGGTTATTATACGTTATTCGGGTGAATACTCGACGATCGGGGATCGACAGAATCGAGAACGGAGGTGTAGAGACAAAACCTGACACCGGACAGATGAGGACAATGAGTCATTTATGATTACTGATGGGGGTGAGTCATAGGGGTTAGTCATCATGCATTAAATGCATGTAATGATGACTTAAGTGTGTAATATCCAAATTACCCTAAATCCTTCATTTTAACTACAAATTTGCCATGACAACATTTTACCCATTTGACCCTAGAAACTCACGGCCAACACCATAAGACCACCCTTGGTCATTCATTCCAATTCATTTGTTCATGTGTTCTTCATAAACTTGAGAAAAAACTCAAAGTTCTTCATCTTCACTTTTCAAAGGAAGTAGTAGGTTTTGATCATTTATTTAAATTCCAAAGGTATGACCTCGTGATTTATGATCATACCTTCACTTTTCATCACGTGTTTTCTTCTTAAGCCCATGTTTTGTTCAAGATCAAATTTCTAGATCTAGAACTTCAAAAATCTCTAGAAAATCATAGAAAAATCCTTTTAATGTGATTCCAATTTCTATGATCTTCATATGACTTCTATTTTCATTATCTAAGAGCTTGAAAAAATTAGAGATCCCTGACTATTTTTTTTTTATGCTTGGCCGAACCATGCTCAAAAAGGGTTTGGTAGTTTTTTTTCATTTTTAACTTGTTTTCTTGTTGATGGTTCATCGCTAGGTTTTGTTGATTCAAACCTTTAGCTCTAGGTGAACATCATCCTCTTCTTTCTTGAGTTTCAAGTGATCAAAAAAGTTATGGGGGAGATTACCATCATCCTACCTTATGGTAGATATGTTGGTGGTTTATTAGTGTTTAAGTGGTCTTGTATTTCCTAAGTATAAATTTGTATATTTATTTGCATATGTGTGTGATCCACTTGGAGGATTTGGTTTGATATATGTTGTTTGCGATATATGTGGTTTTGGTGTTGTTGATCTTTAATTAAGACCTTGATCATTGTTGATTGTTTTGTTAAACAAAGATGCTTACCATGAATAATTTAAGGTCATTCGGTCATGACTGGTTTAAGGGGTTCTATGATGTGTTAAATTATTTGAATAATGTTTATGAGGAGTAAATGAATATATAAGAATATAGAAATTGGTTTGGATTGATTTGGATGTGTATATTGAAAGTTATGAATTTATGAGTCTTAGGGACTATAACGCAATTTCTGAGAATTTCAGTGGCTGCACTGAAATTCATGTTCTTGTGTGTTAAGATTGTAGTCCTTGATATGACAAAACCATAGAAATTGGTTTGGTGTTAATTGGATTTATACATTAAAAGTTATAAGCTTTTTTGTAAAAAAAATACCTTTTGTAATTATTGAAAATATTTCAAGAAGAAATGTAATTTCTGGAAAATATGAGGGCAACTGACAAATTTTTCTAAAGAAGTTGGTTTGGTGTGATTTGAAGTTAAAAATAAAAAGTTATCAGGTTTTAAGTGAATAAGGACCTTTTTAGAATTAATGAAAGTTTAGGGACTAAACTTTATTTTTCGAAAATTTATGAATTTGGACAGTTCGAAACTGTTTTACATGCCTATCAAACTGTTCTAAAACTCCAAAATGAGTTTTGGACTATTAGAGTGTAAAATCGTTGAAAAAAGATTTACGCGATTTATAAAATTAACGAGTTCGGTCAAATTCTTAGAAATTTTGTATAAATAGGGATTTTGATGGAAAATCAGAGTTTCAACATTTTCATATGAGTAAGATAACCTAGGAGAGTAATACATTTGAGGTGAAGAACCATGTTTTTCAAAAATATGGCTTTTGGGCCTAAATTCGGTAAAAAGCGGCAAAACCGTTGTTAAACGTTTTAAAGGATTTTCGAGAAAATGTTTTGGGAGAAATTGATACCTAAGTATCTTTGATGAAAATTATTCTTGAAAATGGATTTGATTTTATCTAAAGGTTTTGGTTTTAAGCCAAAAAGAGTTGAGTCTTCAAAGACGAGATTATACTGTAAAATATAAAAACCTAAGTCAAGAATGACTTAGTGAAAATACGAACGTAATGATTTATGACGTGGGGTGGAACACGACCTAATGTCATAAAGTATGGATAGTTCAGTATCCATATTCCATAAAATTTAATGGACTTAGAATGATTTGTTTTATTGAAAGCCAAAGAAAAAGGTTCAACCAAAAAAGTACAGAGAAATAAATAAATTGGACTTGTGTTCCAATCTCATAATGTGCTAGGATTTGTAATCAAGTACTTTAAAGAATACTTTGCACAAAGATGAAAGGTCACTCAATAATTTTAGCTTGATGATTAAGTACCGATGACTCGGACTTAAGGACATCTAGCTTCTGTTACAGTACGTTGAAAGTATTCTGATGGAACCAAACTATGTTATCCAATGGATGGACGAGAAAAACGCATTTCTGGCAAAGTTTGCCTAAACACATAGTGAAACTATGTTCTGTAAGACCGTTGTGCCTAGGAGATTGAGCTAATACTTTAATGCGGGTGCGAATTTTGTAGTGACAATCTATTGATGCTTGGGGGTGTTGGGGTATGAAATACTCATATAGTCCCAGTTGGTTGATTTTATGTATCATGGTGATCTTGCAATACACTGACATACTCTACCAGACACTATGTATTTTCTGGTAGTGTGGGATGTTCCCAAAAAAGCCTATGTGCACGATGATGACTGTTGACACATTTTATTACCCAAGGCCGGTGTACTCCAGAACAATCCTCCGAACGACTATCTCCGGATGTTTGTTAAAACCATGGTATAGGGAATCAGAGGTCAATCCTCGAGTCTTAGAAGTCTTATATCTAGGGAAAACAGTGCCTTGTGATTATGTTGTTGTGAAACATTATTATTTTCTGTTGTGATGGATGATATAACTGTTAATAGATATTTGTACGTACATGTGTGTCGTACCATTGCATGTCTGCGTTAAGTGTAAGATGAATGGAAATCTCACCTCATTTCTATATTTTCTGGTTTGTTGTTTTCTATCTTACGTCGGGCGAAGATGACGACAGCATTGTTTCTCCATCATACACTGCTGGAGTTTGAGAGTACTTAGAGACATGGACACAGTCTCAAGGGCTTTAGTATAATGGATATTTTGTCAATATTTTGTGTTTGGCCAATCTCGTGTGTATGTATTATTATAAACATATTACCAGTAAGCTGTTGTTGCTTTACGGTCGTTGTTATTTCCCCCTTTTTCTGAATATGTATGACTATTGGAACTTGGAAATGTTTTTAAAATATTTATATATGAGTGGATGTTATATGTTAAAGAATGTGTATGGTATCATTTGCAAAAAAGAAAAGAAAAGCAAAACGTAAACACTTATTATTTGGTAAAATAAGTATTTTCTGCTTTACTCGGTCTTATAAAATAGAAAAGTCACCAACAATGTAGCGCTCGAGAAGGGTGTTACAACCTGTGAAGATAACGCAGATGCTTCACTCACTTCATAAGCCCCTGCTACAGCATTGACCTTGCCAGGAGCAAGTCTAGTTGTTGGCCGCTGATAATGTTAGCAGCAATCCCCTCTATCAGAGCATGGGCTTCATTGTAAGATTTAGTGAGCAAGCTGCCTCTAGCTGAGGCATCCAGCATCGTCCGTGAACCAGTTAAGACACCGTTGTAGACGTGTTCCATCTGGATATAGATTGGGATACCATGATGAGGACACTTCTTCAACAGTTGTTTGAATCTGTCCCAAGCTTCAAATAATGGCTTATCTTTATGTTGCTTGAAAGAGGTGATGTATGTTCTCATCTTTGCATTCATTGTAGGTGGGAAGAACTTGATTAAGAACATCTCAGCCAATTTGTTCCAAGTGTCAATTGAATTGGCATCCAAGGAGTTCAACCAATTCTTTGCCCTGCCACCCAAAGTAAATGGGAACAGTCTCAGTTTGAATGCATCATCAGTGATGCCTGGGATCTAGAAATTGCTTGCTACATCCAAAAATTGTTTCAGATGCAAGTGAGGGTCCTCTATTGCAACCCCATTGAATTGTCCCATAGCTTGTAGAATATGGAACATGACTGGCTTGAACTCAAACTAAGGTGCAATGATTGGAGTCCTCACTATCCCAGTATTCATGGCTTCAGGATCAAACACTACATACCCCTTGATAGTGAAAGGAACCTGTGCATGTAGTTTTAGTACCTAATGCTATAGAAAATCACCCAGAGTATTAGATATTCTAACTACAGAACTAATGATCTAAAAATAGAATTTTAACACAATTAACAATCCTCAGCAACAGCACCGAAAACTTGTTGCCTTAAAAACAATTGTCTTTAAGCTTGTGCAAGTGTACATAATCACAGCAAGTCATATAGAAAGTAAGTCATATATCGTTCCCATGAGGATTATAATGTTGCAGTAAAATTCCAATTTAGACTACATGCTATAGCAGTTAGGTTGGTAACCAAATTTGGTTGGGTGAGCAAAATAAATGTAAATTAAGCTGGAGAAAGTTAAGCTTTAGAAAATGAGATTTAAAAGAGTTGAGTTGTCAAAAATGAGAAAATAGCTCTAGGTATGCTCTTTCATAAATCCGGCTTATCCTGTATTATGCTCTGCCTGTGCTCCAGCATTTAACTCCAAGAAGTAAAAATGTGTGGCACCCTTTCCCCGGGCATCACATTAATTACTACGTTTTATGGAAAATGATACTTTCAACAAGTTGTCTATTACTTTCGGAAATGTAAGATTATTTTGAATAATCAACTTCTTGAAAATTTAGACATTCAAAAAAAAATTTAAAAAATTTTCCCGCATGCATGAATAAGCATAATTGACTGACAACATAAACAACACCAGAGTTACAAAATATCTTTATACATTAACATAAGGCCTTTTTGAAGATAGGCCGCTTGAGATAAATATTTACAAGAGTGAAAAGTCAATTTATACAGAGGGAAAGTTAAACATACTCTAACAGAGTCATGGAGTTTTAAAAGGTCCTAAGTCAAAATAACTACTGGTGGATCCTCCTCTATCTCCTCAGCAGGATCCTCCTCGACAACCTCCAGGGGATCCTCCTCCATCATCTCCGGTGGGTCCTCCTCAACTGGAACAACGGGCTCTACCTCCTGATGAAGCTGGACTTGTGGCCGTGGAGGTTCTAAAACTACTAGACCTTGAGCTGCCCAATGCTGCAAGTAGATGTCAACTGGTGGTAGTGAAATCCATACAGTCTCCATAGTATAAACCCTACGGACATGTCCGTCCACCTGCCTGCCCTCAACAGTACATACCAGGTCAGTGTAAACTACCATGTGATCTCTCGGCTGAAATTCCCATGCTGCAGGATTCTGATAGTTCTCAAAAATGATGGCTCGCTCCCTGAAGTGGGCCAACGGTATGTTCGGATCCATCTAGTTCCCGAAAACAATATATACCACATAGAAGAGAAAAACCAACAAAATGCAAGGGTGAGATACCAATATATGGATGTATTATGACAACTACATACTTGAAAAACAAAAACATCAAATACAATTAAACATCGTTATATACATAACATGAAAATTTCCAAATAAAGTATAGTAACTCAAAATTCATCGTCATTTTTGAAAACACATGGCATCTCTATAATTCAACGTGTGATGCTAGTCTCCAGAGATTTCAAATTTATTTTAAAATGAGCTGATCAGGCTCGATCGCCAATAAGGCACAACGTGTTTTTCCACAGCAATCTCCAAAACTCCTGGCATGGTGATCAACGTGTGTGGATGTCTATATCATACTGTCCAACACAAGGCACAACAACCCAGGCATATGGACTTCATTGTCCATCAAGGCACAATGAAACAACTTAGCATGAGATACCTGACCCTTCAAGGTATTCATACGAAAACAACGTGGGCACGTCTGCCAAATGCAGGAGAAAATCATTTTATTTTTGTAGTTTTTCTTTGTGCTTCATTATTTCCTTTGTCAAAGCTCAATGCTTAAGACCTTCCATAATTTTTTCAACGTATTAAACTCTTTTTATCAACACAGGACCTTTAAGTCCGAGTGTCTAATCACAAAAGTCCTGGACCGATGCACCAGTCTTGGACTTTGTGGTCGTAGAAAACAATTTTCACCTTTTACTACTTTCACCATGTTTCAATATAACGTGTATAGGACACACAGTCCATAACAACGTACTCAGGACACATAGTCCATAACGTGACACAGATCATAGATCAACGTGTTTTTTAAACACTAGTATACCGATGTCTCGGTTACTAGGTTCACCTTTTTGTTGGAACCAAAGTGGTTTTTGGATTAAATAATCTGTGTTTTGATGTTAACAAAAGGATTAAAATTGCTTTGCAAAGTGTTAGTTGATATCTAACAAGTTTATTTAGTTATGTAGGAACACTTAAAATTATAAGACATGGGAACTTAGAATAAGTTTTCATATGTATCTGCTTGGACTCATAAAGAGAAATGCACGTCCACCCGTGTAGACAGGCTACTCAATAGTTTGGTAAAGTCATTTATTTATTTAATTGAGTAGACTGGTTTCTTTAAGTAAATGAGGCACTAAATGTTTGCTAGACATATTTTAAGTTTAAAATCAATTAGACTAGTTTCATCTTGCCACGTCGACAGACGAGAATACTTGGTAGAATTAGATAAACGGAAAAATAAAAATCAAGTAGACAAGCTCTAAGTGCCACGTCGCCAAACGGAGATTATGATAACTCACTAAGGAATAGCAAGCCCAAAGACTTGATAGACGATCACTGTATGCCACGTCATCAGACGAGCCTTATAAAAGAACAAACACACCTAGTCTCATAAATAACTGAGCAGACGGAGTGTTTGAGTAGACGAGTTCTATCTCATGTGTAAATAAATGCAATACAGTTCTCTCAGATTTATTTCAAATGATTGAATTTATTTCAATAGAATATTTGTTCTTCATTTTTGTTTTATCTGCTTTAATGTTTTACCTTGTTGTAAATGAAACATAGTACCTTCAAAGAAATACAAAAAGCAGATTAATTAGTACATTGAAATTTGCAACACGATATGTACTATGACAACTTTACGGTTGGAAAAAGATGGATTCTACACAAAGGAGGAAAGAAAGTTTTCAAGGTACAAAATTGATCAGAGACAACGACCCTCTATTATGTGCAAATGTGATAACCAAGAGTACATTTCGCAAAGACCACAATCAAGCTATCAGTCACAACAGTCCTGGACCGATGCACCGGTCTTGGACTTTGTGGTCGTAGAAAACAATTTTCACCTTTACTTTCACCATGTTTTAATATAACGTGTATAGGACACACATTCCATAACAACGTACTCAGGACACATAGTCCATAACAACGTGACACAGATCATAGATCAACGTGTTTTTTAAACACTAGTATACCGACGTCACGGTTACTAGGTTCACCTTTCAATGTTCTTTTTTGTTTAGTGAAAATATAAATCCGAAAACAAAACTTCCGTAACTTATCCAAGTTATCGGATATTTTTATTTCTTCTAAAAAAATGTTTTTCCTTTGAAATTCATTTTAAAAACCTTGAGTTATAGAAAGTTTCTTTCTTTTCTAGAAATCCATCTTTACTTTGGAAAAGATCCATTATTAGGAAAATATTGAAAACTTTTTGGGAGAAAACATTTTCTAAAATATTGAGAACTAAAAATCTTTTCATAAAGAACTTGAAATTGAACTTGTTTTCTTTTATGGTTCTTCACCATAAAATAGTCTCCAAATTAAGTTTCTCATAGAATAACATCTTTAAAAAAAATCTCCAAAATAATTTTATTTTTAGTTCTTAAATATTCACGAATGTTAATAGAATATTTTTCTTTCTCTCTTGTCAACATGTTGCTTAAAAATCTAAAAACATTTGTTTTGTGGTTTTTCATATAAGTTTTCTTAAGGCTTTTACCTGATATTAATAATTGAGCTCTGACCCATGGTTAGGCTTCTATGCAACAACCAAGCAACTTACAATTTGGACAATGCCAATAAAATACATGTAACAACTAAAAAGCTTTCAATAATTACAAAATGGTCAACAAAATGCACATATTTATAATTCATCATTAATCATACAAACAAGTAAATCAATCCAATATATCAACAAAGTCATGAAATTCAAAATTTTCACTAAAACAGTCACATCAACAATCAACTTTAACACAACTACATAAACTCAAACACAACAGGCATATAGTTATCATAAATTAAATATCCCTCAGGCTTTCTCCTCTTACCTCTGTTTGATGAGTAAAACTCTGACGAGCCTCTGTTTGACTGGTTTTATAACTGGTAAAGACCTTGGCTTTGTGCTAATTTTATATCATTTTCACCCAAATTAGACTTGATTGTCCTTAAGTAGTATTTTGAGTCTGTAAAGTGTTTTTAGGTTAATTTAGTTGATTTAGAGTTAAATAAAGTACTTATGATATTTTCTGTTTTTCAGGTTAATAAAAAGGAAATAATTCTGGTTCGCCCCGCGAAGAAGCTCTCGCCCCGCGAGTCACCAAGCCCAGAAAGTCAGAGACGATCACAGTTTACCCATGTTGAAGATCACGGCTGTGGCAGTTTTGAAGTTGAAGAATTCGCCTCGCGAGCATCCATTCGCCCCGCAAGCCTGGAAGTCAGAAAGCATCACGGTTGGCCCCAGATATTCATAACAGGCGTAATAAGAAGACTCTTCAGTTCCTCGCCTCGCGAAGGTTTGTTCGCCTCGCGAGAATACCAAAGGTTGCAGACTGTTCACAAGATTCGCGTCGCGAGTTGTGCTTCGCCTCGCCTGCGAGCCAAAGAAAATCCAGAAATTGTATTTAAGCGTTTTAGACAGAACTGAAGCAGTCTTGGCTAGGTTGGCTAGTTTTAGCCAGTCTTAGGCTGTAGTAGTAGTAGTTTCCAGTAGTTTATTTTCTTTTCTTTTGTGCTTATGTCTGTAATGGAGAGCTAGTCTCCTAGATTAATCTACTGGGATTGGTTTCAATTACACTTGAGGTTCTGGATTTCCTATTTGAATTGCTATTCCTTTTCAGTACTGTTCTATATGTTTCTGTTTGCTTAATTCAGATATGTATAGGATTAGTATTGATTTATTTCGATGATTGTATGTTCCTATATATAATCGCGTTTGCTTAATTCGCGTGTGTTCAATCATGTTCGCTTAGTTCATGAGTGCTTCACCCCGTTTGCTTAATTCGGGAATAGGAATATATGTCTCGTAGTATTGATTTCGCTTGTAAATTGATGCTACAATCGGAAAGGGTTTAGAATCTGCTTAGGGCTTGGATTTGCATGAACCAATGATAGTGGGAAACCGAGAACAAGAGGGTTAATCGTCTTTAGTTTATTTGCTATTCTCTTTAACTGCTTTGTTTTCATTGTTTTGTTTTCTTTATTTTATTTCAATCCAAAACAACCCCCCCAAATCTGACTTTTACTAACTTTTCTGTTAATAACGACAACACCTAAGAGTCCTTGAGAGACGATATCCGAGTTGTCGCTCCATATCTGCATTATTTTGTAAACGCTCGTTCTTTTTGGCGCGTGGCGACAGCGCGTTCAAACTCGTAGTCTTTTTGTGTTTTAATGTAACGAACTTTATGCTTTCCTCACAATTACAAATCTAAACAAAATTAAGCATATAATATATGTTAAAATTTATAAAAATCTCCTTGTTTCATCTTGCGTGTTTTGGCCTCTTTCTAAAAAAATGAGGATAGAAAATTTATTTTCTTTCAATTCTTTACCTTGCATGTAATGTACCCAAAATGATAATTTTAAAACATGCAACTTTCTAAAAAAATTTTGAAACTAATCTTTCTTAATATCAACCATAGGTGTTTCGGCCCACTTAAAAATAGGTTAGAAAATTTGAAATAAAATCATTTTCAACTTGTGAATCCACATGCATGTTCAAAAGGAAATAGTTAAAACAATGTATCTACCTTTAAAATTTTAAATCAAGCCTCCTTAACCCTAACCATTAGGGTTTCGGCCCTATAAACTTAATGGGAAATGAAACTTAAATTTTTGTATGAAGCTCATAAGCTTAAAACTCACATGCATGAAGGTTTAAAAGACATGCAATAATAAATCTCAACAAAACACTAATTTTCCTCCACCTATGATTTTCAGCCATCATAGAAAAATAGGTTTGGAGGAGTTTTTCATTACATGCAAACCATCAAGAGGAAAGTAAAGATGATGGTGAGCTTATAAAAATTTGTTTTTAGTTCAAAAGATGCTTCTAAAACTTTTTATCAAGGCTTGAAATTAAGAAATCAAACATGCAAAGATGACATGCATGTTGCTATCAACAAGATTTCTAAAAAGATTAAGAGTAAAGGATGAAAGTGAAGGAGATGAGTGAGCTTTCCAAGTCTTCAACTTAAGAGCAAGAGGTTGAAGAAGATGATAGTTTGAGTGAGAAAGTAGTTGAAATGATGAATGGCCATAAATGAGAGTACTATGCACATCAATCCATCAAGTCATTTTTTTTTGTTTTTACCAAAAATGATATGCAATAGGATCACAATAAAATCTAGCATCCCAACTAGGTTGGCACACTGGACCTTATCAATCACCTGCAGCATATCATGAATATATTCAAAACAAAGGAAAAAAGAATACAAAGAGATGGGGGGGACATAAACCTTACCCAAGAAAAGGAACCAAAATCAAAAACTATCTGAATCTATAATTAGGCAACTTAAATCTATTCCTAAAGAACTCAGATCTAAGAAAACTAGGAATCAAATCCCACCAAGTAGAGCTTTGAGAAGTAATTCCAAAAGAAGCTAACTTGTCCGTAAAGGTGTTACCCTCTCTAAAAATGTGAGTTACTTTAAATTGCATGGAAGATGTCAAGGTTAAGCAATTGGACCATCTGTTCTTAAGCTTCCAAGGCACTAAATCAATAGAGGAAAAAGCCAACACAACCATCATGGAGTCGCACTCTAACCAAAGCTTATGCCAACCTCTTGAATGAGCTACTTCAATAGAGATCACTGCAGCAATAAGTTCAGCATGCAATGAATAAGAAATACTAAAATAAGTGGCAAAACAACCAAGGATTGCACCACTCATGTCCCTAAAAATACCACCCCCAACAGCATGGCCCGGAGATCCTCTAGCTGCACCATCTGTGTTGGCTTTAATCCAACCACAAGGAGGAGGGATCCAGTCAACACGAATGATTATGGGGACCTTCCTTGGATGACAAGTAACAGCAAAAGACTTGAGAACAGTGGATTCCTCTATAGAGGAAAACATATGGCCTATAAATGAGTTACCCAAAAGGGAGGTTGATCCAATGATCCTGGAAATTGCTGAACCGAAGGAAACAACTTTATTCTCAAACTTCATCTGATTTATACAGAACCAAATAACTCCCACAATGTTAATTATCCCGGCCAGGATAACATTTCCGCATTGAGGACTCCAATTCCTGTTACAAACTTATAGGACAGATTGCAAATAAGAGGTATGAATTGGCAATTTAATGAGGGAAATAAACCAAGACCAGAGCCTGCAAGCAAAATTACATTCCAGAAAAAGATGGTTGCTAGTTTCTTCAAAGTTGTAGCAAAGGCTGCAGATAGAAACACAGGTGCAGCCTCTACATTTTAAAATTTCCTCAGTAGGCATCTTATCATGCAAAATTCTCCAAGCAATGAAGGACCTTGAAGGAGGAATGGATGGATTCCAGATAGTCTTTCCCCAAGGAGCAGGAGTTTGAGCCTGGTTCTGCTTTAGAAAGCTAACAATATCTTTGTTGGTTAGAATGCCCGATTCCGATCCTTGACAAACTAGTTGATCAGTGGAGGGATTAATTGGAACAACCATATGCATGATTTCGTCATAAAGACCAGGAAAATTGGAAGCCAAGGGGTGTGGAATAGACCAGCTGTTGCCATGAAGGAAGTCTGCAATGACAGAATGCAGGGACTTATGCAGTTGCTCAGGAATTTTCAAAGTATCAACAATTGGCTGAGATAACCATTTATCTTTCCAAATGTTAATTCTAGATCCATCACCAATCTGCCAGCATGATTTTGCAATGACAAGATGCGTATTCTTTTTAAAGACAGACCAAAGAGTGGATTTGATGTAGTTAGGCAATTGTTTGCCATTCTTCATGAATCTCTACCTAAGGAAAACAACCCATTGCTTGTTGGAGGAATACATTTCCCAGCTATGTTTGACGAGGGCAGCTTCATTCAAAGCTCTCGAAGAGTGGATACCAAGACCATCTTCACTAATTGGAGAGCATACTTTTTTCCAAGCTACAGTTACAAGCTTCCTAACATTCACATCTCCTGCCCAAATAAAATTCCTGAAGTAATTGTCCAGCTGTTTTAGCAAGGAGATCGGCCATAAATAAACATGGAAGCTGTAGAGGAGCATACTATGAATAACTGACTTCACAAGTTGCATTCTTCCCATAATAGATAAAAGAGAGCCTTTCTAAGAGGTAAACTTGGATATAATCTTGTCCACAATAGGTTTCAAGTGAATTTTTCTGGGTTTACCTTTGAAAAGAGGCACTCCCAATTAGTTAAAGGGGAGGTGACCTACTGAAAAACCAAGCAAAGAGGAAATGCTTGAGATTCTGTTAGGATAAATATTCCCTGCATAAAATTTACACTTTCCAAGACTAAGTTGTTGACCAGAGGCTTGACCATACAAGTTGAAAAGAGACATCAAAGCTTACAAGTTTCTTTTAGTGCCCTTGCAAAATGCTAAAATGTCATCTGCATACAAAATGTGACTTGGTATAGAGAACCTATTCGGACCAGCCATGGGCAATAGAAGACCATTTTGAACCAAATGAGAAATACCCCTACTGAGGACATCTTCAGCAATGAAAAATAGAAGAGGTGAGAGAGGGTCACCTTGTCTAACCCCTCGCTTGCAAGAGAAGAAACCAACAAAATTGCCATTAATAGAGAAGGATAGTTTTGCCGAATTGAGGATAGTCTTTACCCAATTGCAAAATTTGGTCTTAAAACCAAAAGCCTGGAGAACATTGAGTGTGAAATCCCAGTCAATGGTGTCAGAAGCCTTTCTAATATCAAATGTAAGAGCAAGGTTACCACCAAAAGCCTTGTAGTCAAGAAGGTTCACAACCTTTGAAGCAATGCAAGTACATTCGGGAATCTGCCTACCCTTAATGAAACCTCTTTTGTTTTCAGAGCTTAGGAGCAACGATTGCCAATCTGTCAGCTAGAACTTTGGTAATAATCTTGAACTGAAAATTGGCCAGAGCAATAGGTCTAAAGTCCACAATTCTATCGGCACCATTGTGTTTAGGAATCAAAACCACTAAATTAGAATTCATATTAGGAAGTAGCCAACCCCGAGAAAAGAACTGACAAACATAATTGCAGACATCCTTCCCAACAATATCCCAGAAAGCATGGTAGATGCAACCCCCAAAGCCATCAGGGCCAGGAGCCCCTTCCCCATTCATTGCATATACAACAGATTTAATCTCATCCAGAGAAGGCATAGCAGTTTGAAGATCATTATCTTCATTTGAAACAATTGAAGGAACAACCTGTTCAATGAGATTATTCGGAGAGCAGTCATTATGTGTTGCATATAAACCAGTAAAGTACTCAATGACATGATCAGATATTGCATCGGCATCACCAATAAGAACATCTTCATGTTTGAGGACTGACATAGATCTAGAGGCGTGCCTCATCTTGGTGACTTTGTGAAAAAAGCTAGTGTTTCTATCACCATAAAGATGCCAATTCAGCCTTGATTTATCTTTCCAAAATTGCTCTTGACAGTTCAGATCTTGCTGCAGCTCAAGTTGGGCAGTCATTTCCTTGTTGTGCAAGTCATCCGAGTAACCATCTGAAGCTAACTGCATCTGAATTGGATCCAAGGATTCAACACACTTATCAACTCTAAGATTGACATCCCCAAAGACTGACTTGTTCCAGATTTTTAAATCTCCTTTTACTGTTTTTAACTTCTGTGACAGAATTTTCATAGGACATCCTTGCACCGCTTATTCCAAGCCCCATCTATTAGTCTCTTGCAGTTTGGGCGGAAAATCCACATCTTTTGAAATTTGAAGGAAGAAGGATAGGACTTAGTATTCTGTTTGAAAACCGGGAGCAGGGGGTAATGATCAGACTTGCTTCTGATCACAGTACACTAAGCAGTGGAGTGCAAAAGTCTAGCCAGCTATCATTACAAAGAGATCTGTCAAGCCTCTTCTTTGTATGATGTCTGCCTCTTCTACCATTACTCCAGGTGAATTCAGCACCTCTAGTAGGCAAATGGATCAAACTACAACTCTCAGACTAAAGCTTAAACTCTTCACAAGATATTTGAAGAGGCGGACCAGAGCCCCTCATCTCATGTGAGATAGTAATAACATTAAAGTCTCCAATGAGACTCCAAGGACCAGGGTGATTAGATTGTAAAGTGCAAAGATCAGACCAAAGAGATCTTTTACCTTTATATGAAGTACTGGCATAGATTACTGAAGAGAACAAAGTCATGCCATCACAAACAAAGGAGAATGAGATGTGTTGATCAAAGGTTGAAATGACAGTGGGGCTGGAAGATAAGCTGCAGAAACCCCATAGGTTAGGTAGTTGAGAGCCTCTATTATTGATAGAGAAAGCTTTTAAATTAAGGCTTCTCCAAAAAGACTCTGGAACTTGATGAATGACAATCCAAGGATCGGCTATAAAAAGGAAAGCAGGATGATGAGTGTCACACAATTTCTTTAAAACAACCCTTGAATCCGGGTTACCGATCCCTCTAATGTTCCAAAAGAGGGACTTCATTAAGTAAAATTCCTTGGACCAGCCCTTGCTTGGTCTCTCAAAATAGGCTACTGTTTTTTTCTGATTATTCCTCTTTTTCAATTTCTTTTTTTGGGATTTCGAGAGGACTTTAACAAAACCAGAATCTGGGCCATTGGTATTAGAACCAGTGGCTTCCATAGAGGTAGAAAAATCCTGAGAAGAATTGGCATTGGTTGCAGATTCTGCTTCAATTTCCTCATTTGTTTCATCTGCCCAAAGCCTTCCCACAATTCTCATATCATGAGCTACATTGGGATTGGAATTCCTGTTTGCAGGAGTTTGCTGATTACCATTTACTGAATCATTTAAAGCATTATGTAATGTAATACCCGTCTTGGGCAGGACATGCTGATTAAAAGTTGTTCCAGTGCTCAAGTCTTGGATATTATCAGAAACATGGTCGATATTCTCAAAGTTGTAAGGGTCTGCTGATGTCATCCGGCAAATGTACCGGATTCGTCGTCAAGTAATAAAAAGATCGATCCCACAGAGATCGTGATCTCAAATAACAATTAATTATTAAATCAATTAAACTGGGCTATATAAAAAAGGATTTGGAAAAGATTTGATTTTTTTAACAAGAATTAACTAGAAAATCAGATATTTAAGAACGCAATCAATTAAAATAGGAAAGTAAATCGATTAGGGGTTTTTCAAATCAAAAGAGAGTCCTAGGAATTGGATTCCCAACAAGATTGTTCATGTTACCAAATTGACTACACCTTTTTAATTATCAAAATTGCTTTGAAGGCGAATTTATCCTCAATAAGTTAATGCTCCCTCTCGGGTTACAAGAACCGTGCCCAATTAAACAACCCCTACTCTCGTGGTAATTGAATTTAAATTGAACCCTTTAAGCTTTGTGACAATTCGTTAACCCTCGAAGAACCGCTTCTAACTCTCGCGATTTAAGTCCTAAGTTTGATTCCTATAGATCCGATACCTAAGTTCACAGCTAGGTTCCTGACCGCGCTGTCGCCACGCGCCAAAAAGAATGAGCGATTATAAAATAATGCAGTATAGTGCGACAACTCGTATCGTCTCTCAAGGACTCTTTAGTTGTTGTTATTATTAATAGAAAATTAGTAAAAGTTAGAAATGGGGGTTTTGAGATTAAAACTAAATTAAAGAAGTAAAACAGAAAACAAAGCAAGAAAATAGAGCAGTTACCAAATAAGCTAAAGCGATTAACCTACTGCTTTTGGTTTCCCACTATCATTGGTTCATGCAAATCCTAAGCAGATACTAATCCCCTCCCGGTTGTAGCAACAATTAACAACGCAATCACTACTACGGATGTATGTTCCTATTCCCGAAATAACAAACGGGGTGAAGCCCTCATGAACAAACGAACATGAACGAACACACGCGAAATAACAAACGCGATTAAGTATAGAAACATAGCATCACCGAAATGAATCAACACAGTACTATACATTCCTGAAATAACAAACAGAAACATATAGCATTGCATTGAAAAGAGAAAAGCATACAAAACAGGAATACAAGAACCTCAAGTGTGGTAATGGAAACCAATCCCAGTAGATTAATCTAGGAGATTAATTCTCCATTACAGACATAAGCAGAAAAGAAAAGAAAAGGAAAATAAACTATTGAAACTACCACTACTCCTCCTCTGCCTAACTATGACTCCTATTTATACAAATTCTCTCAAGACCTCTCAATATCTGAATACTCCTTTAATTCACTTCAACCTCTGCCTCTTAGCTTTCCAAAGCCACTTAATTTGCTTAATTATGAGTTAAGATGAGGGAGTTATGTCCACATTCAATTCATAGGGCAGCTGAAACGTCTCTGTCTTCACATGGATTGGAGCCCTTCAAAACGGCTCTGTTTGGAATAATGGTCTTCATGAGAGTTAAAGCTCTTTGTTTGATCTTTCATTTGCCACCGGTTTCACTTCCAACCGACATCTACAGCCCAAGTTATGGCCCAATCTTCATGACCAGTTTAGGTTCCAGTGACAGCAATTATGTTCTGACTTCAAGGCCCAATGTGACCCACTATAAATCCAATTCAGCATCTGAGTTCTTCATGAAAGTTGTTGGGCTTCCTTTTAGCTTTCATGTTCTGCCTTCAAACAGGCTTTTGGTTTCTCTCTTGTCACGGCCGTGACCTTCATCACGGGCAGGCCGTGATCCTTTCTGACTTTTTGCATTTCTTTATCACGCCCGTGATGTGTATCACGGCTGGGCCGTGATCTTTTCTGACTTTTCATGATCTTCTCATCACGGCCGTGACCAGTGTCACGGCCTGGGCGTGATAGCCTCTGCTTCAGATACACTTCCTCACTTGGTCTTCTTATTATCCTGAAACAACAAAATAGCCATAAGCTTTATTTGATTCAAAACTAGCTAAATTAACCTAAAAATACTTTATAGACTCAAAATACTACTTAAAGACAATCAAGTCTAATTTGGGTAAAAAATGATATAAAATTAGCACAAAGCCAAGGTTTTTATTAGTTATAAAACCAGTCAACCAGAGGCTCATCAAAATACCCCAAACTTAAACTTTGCTTGTCCTCAAGCAAACTAAAACTTAAAAACTTAAAAAGACTCAAGACCTGGCAAGCTTAAGAATTCAATTAACTTTCCATAGATTTCAAGCAATTCTCTACAAAACATTTTTCTTTCAATGTTCCCCCTTTCAAGTAAAGCAATTCCCAGATTCATTCATTCCAAACAATTGAGAATTTCATTATTCAGACAATCAGAAATCTAAGCAAGGGATCCAAGTTACACATACAAGGGAGATCACCAAGTTCAAACAACTGCCTTCCTCACAAGGGATATTTATGTTTCACTCAATCGCTCAGTTTGTGTCAGGCTAACATTTCACTCAATTTCACTTTTAAGAAGCACTTCCCATAAATTTGATTTTCATCTCCTAATGGTTCCCACAGAAAACATGCAAGCAACATCAAAAGGTCTTTTATGGGTTGTAATGGGGTCTGGCTAAGGGTAGGATATACAAAGGAACTAGGCTGAGGACCCTAGGAACTAAGAGAGCATGAACATTATTTACACCTTGAAATTCCACTCAAGTTCCTTTCTTAATTTTTTTTCTTTATGCTTCTGGGTGGCTACAGCCTTTTTATTTCTTTTTGGCATTTTTTTTTTTCACTTTTAAAATTTTATATTTCTTCTCTTCTTTTTTTTTTTTTCATGTTTACACTTTTCTTCTTCTTCTTCTTCTTTTCTTTTTCCCAATCCCAAACAATACATTGCACCGAGTAGCCACCCCAAACTTAATTTCTTGCAACCAATTTCTCACTAAGCTTCCATGCTCTCCTAATCCTAAGATCGGGTTAACATGGTTTTCCAGATTTTTGGGCTTATAACATTAGGTTATCAAGAATTAACATGCTAATAGGCTCAATGGGGCTAACTAAG
Organism: Sophora flavescens; assembly: GCA_030762895.1. NCBI lineage: Eukaryota > Viridiplantae > Streptophyta > Magnoliopsida > Fabales > Fabaceae > Sophora > Sophora flavescens. The sequence goes on along the minus strand of CM061066.1, from coordinate 111,000,476 downwards.
GAACATGCATTAGGAATGGTTATTTTAGGCTAAGTAGCTATTTACAAAGAAAATGCCTAAATCATCTGAAGCAAACATATAATCATGCAAACCAAAAAGAGATTCAATCAAATTCAGGAAAGTGCAATCAAAAGTGATTTTCACACAGTTTAAAACATGTTGGAGGCTCAAAAACCTCACCTGGACATTTATGCAAATTGTTTAACTGAGATTCTATCCCTAGTGTGTGCTTCCTATCACCCCAAACTTATCATAAATCATGTCATCATAATAAAATCTCAAAGTTCAGTTTTCAATCATATGGGGATCATTTTTCTAAAATTTTCAAGTCCTAGGGGGAAAACAGTCAACACTATCATGCAATTAATCTATGCAAAATCAATCAAATCCAATAAACTTGCCAATAAAAGACTCAACACACAAATACTCCTGAGCTTCTCAAATTATTCAGGAGCTTTATTAAAAACGAAACAGAAATAAAGCAAGAAAAAGAAAATTAAAAAGGAGAAAGGGTTAAGAAAAGCTCATTCAGAGGCGGTTCCACCAGGATCCCACTGCCTGTAGCATAAGTCCCACGTGGTAGCCAAAGGACTGAAATTCATTCCAAGCCTCCCTAACTTGCAGCTTTGATGCGGAGGTGAGCACTTGATAATTATAATAACCTCGCCGAGTGTGCGGCGAGACTTCTCACTACCTCTCGGGTCACGAGATGACCTCTCTCTCAATAAAATCTCCCCAATAGAATCGGGGTTCAACCTCTTGGACTGGCCATGGTGCAAGATCCAAGGGCTTAAACTCCATCACTGGGTTCCTCGGGGGAGGTGACAAACAGATTAGTTGGGGTTCTTGGTGCTGCTTCAACTTCGCAATGTCTTCATCCACTGCACTAACAAATTCAACACCTGCTATACATGCAGAGATTTCAGCACACACCATACAAAGGTTAGAGTTAGTACATATATTACAAGAAAATGAATCGAGAAAAAGTTAGAATGTCTGGAAATTCTTCACACAAAGTGCATCCACCCCATTACTCTCAACACATGCATTTGCTTCACTTGAATCATCTACTCCCAAAGGTTCTTCTTTATCTTCAGGCACGGGGAGCAGCTGCCTCTCTTGATCCTCCCGATCTAAGTTTCTGAAACAAACAAACCTGCAAAACGATCCGCATTTTCTATTTTTCCTGAAAAGTATAAACCTCAGAAAACATTCAACACACAAAGCGGTTCCATCACAATAACAAGCATTAGGATCGGGGATTCAACACATAAATCATCATCAACAGAAACATTATCAGAATCATAATCAGAAGTCTTTTCAAAAATAACCGGTGACTCTGTACGATCTTCCAGGGGCTGTGGAGGTAGCATCGCAGCCGAGTTGGCGGTAACTTGATCAATTAGAGCCCACAATTTCTGAGATTCAGCTTGGTCCCTCTGGTACTCAGCCTCCATCTTCTGTTGAAATTCCTCTATCATCCGTTGAGTTTGCTCGGCCATTTGTTGCCTCAGTCCTTCCATATTTGCACTTATCCGTGCAAATCATCCTGCTTGCACAAGTCCTCTAGGGAAGGTTCGGAAGGTGTAGAGGTGGTCACTTGGGTAGGATAGTATGGTGGTGGCTCACTAAAATTAGGATAATACATGCAAGGTTGCTCATAATAAACATTAGGCAAATATCCAAACATGTAATTATCCATGGCAATCAAACAACTGAGACAAAGCAATCAAAACTAATTAGCAAATAAATTTTTTTTTTTTTAAATGTAACTTTCTACTAATAACAACAAACAAGAGTCCCCAACATCGGCGCCAATTTTTGACCGCTGTCCGCCACGCGCCAAAAAAGAATGAGCGATTATAAAATAATGCAGTATAGTGCGACAACTCGGATCGTCTCTCAAGGACTCTTTAGTTGTTGTTATTATTAATAGAAAATTAGTAAAAGTTAGAAATGGGGGTTTTGAGATTAAAACTAAATTAAAGAAGTAAAACAGAAAACAAAGCAAGAAAATAGAGCAGTTACCAAATAAGCTAAAGCGATTAACCTACTGCTTTTGGTTTCCCACTATCATTGGTTCATGCAAATCCTAAGCAGATACTAATCCCCTCCCGGTTGTAGCAACAATTAACAACGCAATCACTACTACGGATGTATGTTCCTATTCCCGAAATAACAAACGGGGTGAAGCCCTCATGAACAAACGAACATGAACGAACACACGCGAAATAACAAACGCGATTAAGTATAGAAACATAGCATCACCGAAATGAATCAACACAATACTATACATTCCTGAAATAACAAACAGAAACATATAGCATTGCATTGAAAAGAGAAAAGCATACAAAACAGGAATACAAGAACCTCAAGTGTGGTAATGGAAACCAATCCTAGTAGATTAATCTAGGAGATTAATTCTCCATTACAGACATAAGCAGAAAAGAAAAGAAAAGGAAAATAAACTATTGAAACTACCACTACTCCTACTGACCCCTCCTCTGCCTAACTATGACTCCTATTTATACAAATTCTCTCAAGACCTCTCAATATCTGAATACTCCTTTAATTCACTTCAACCTCTGCCTCTTAGCTTTCCAAAGCCACTTAATTTGCTTAATTATGAGTTAAGATGAGGGAGTTATGTCCACATTCAATTCATAGGGCAGCTGAAACGTCTTTGTCTTCACATGGATTGGATCCCTTCAAAACGGCTCTGTTTGGAATAATGGTCTTCATGAGAGTTAAAGCTCTTTGTTTGATCTTTCATTTGCCACCGGTTTCACTTCCAACCGACATCTACAGCCCAAGTTATGTCCCAATCTTCATGACCAGTTCAGGTTCCAGTGACAGCAATTATGTTCTGACTTCAAGGCCCAATGTGACCCACTATAAATCCAATTCAGCATCTGAGTTCTTCATGAAAGTTGTTGGGCTTCCTTTTAGCTTTCATGTTCTGCCTTCAAACAGGCTTTTGGTTTCTCTCTTGTCACGGCCGTGACCTTCATCACGGGCAGGCCGTGATCCTTTCTGACTTTTTGCATTTCTTTATCACGCCCGTGATGTGTATCACGGCTGGGCCGTGATCGCTTCTGACTTTTCATGATCTTCTCATCACGGCCGTGACCAGTGTCATGGCCTGGGCGTGATAGCCTCTGCTTCAGATACACTTCCTCACTTGGTCTTCTTATTATCCTGAAACAACAAAATAGCCATAAGCTTTATTTGATTCAAAACTAGCTAAATTAACCTAAAAATACTTTATAGACTCAAAATACTACTTAAAGACAATCAAGTCTAATTTGGGTAAAAAATGATATAAAATTAGCACAAAGCCAAGGTTTTTATTAGTTATAAAACCAGTCAACCAGAGGCTCATCAGTTCCTCCTTAGAGTATCTACAACAAGCAAATAAGTGCCCACCGAATTTACGAGTAATTAAAGCAATAAGAATCAAATCGAAAGTAAAAACGAAATTAATAAGAGACCAAACGTCAATTCGTCACCATAAACAAATCTTGGGCAAAGCCCTAATCCCTAGAAATAAGACTACTACTCAAGCATTGCCATGATCATAGCAAGATTGATTAACTAAGGCATAAAAAAACCTAATAGAAGATAAGAAATTGGAGAATAAGAGAAATCCTAATTTTGCCTAAGGTAGCAGCCCAAAAGTTCCCTATTTTCGAGTCTCTAGGTCCTATTTATAAGGTAGGGTAACTTGAATCCCAAGCAAGTACAAAATCAAATAAAATCAGCTTTTAAAAATCCATATATTGCGCGTCACAGCCGTGATGCCTGTCACGGCTTCTGACTTGGAGATTGCTTCGCTGGTTGGTCTGTCACGGCCGTGACCACCATCACGGCCTAGCCGTGATCAGTTCTGCCTGTGAGGGTCTGGTTCAGTTGGCATGTCACGGCCATGATGGACATCACGGCCTGGCCGTGACCAGTTCTAACTTTTCTATTCTTTCTTTTCAGCTCCACTCGGTCATGGCCGTGATGGCTATCATTACTAGACCGTGTTGGCCTCTGTTTGGCTCAGTTTTCTTGATTTTCAAGCTCCATCTTCATGCAGGCTCCATCATAGTTGATCTTGAACATTTTAATCTTCAATTCCTGCACAACAACACCACAAAACCGCCTTACCCGTTCCAAGGTAAAAACTAGGAAAAAATAAAATTAAATATGCCTAAACTATATGAAAATGCATGCAAAATGTCAAGAAAATATGAGGTGAAACCACACTCATCAAACTACCCCGAGCTTAAGATTTAGCTTGTCCTCAAGCAATAACCAAGGCCAGAAAAGATAAACAATCAGAGCATGGACAGTGAACCAAGAACCCGAGTAATGAATCCAAGTAATAGGAACGTCCAAATAAGTACCCAAGAGACAATCAATTTCAAGTCCAATTAGAAGGTTAGGTTCCCTAAATTCATATCTCTCACTAATTCGGGCACTCTTCTCACCTCACTCAAGTGTTTAGCGACATTTGACAATTCACTCAATTTCCTCAAGGAAGGTACCCTACCATAAGCTTGACTATTAACCAAATCTCTACTTTATTAATGAAAACACATAAGAATCAAGAGGTCTTTTATTTTGGTTGTAATGGGGTCATGGGATTAATTCTTAGGTGGGGAAATCAAGAAAAGGAAAATTCAAGAAGGTTAAACAAAATATCAAACAATGCAAAGCATGACAACTTTCTAAAATACCTTTTTGGGCTTTAGTTCACTTTTCCACCTTTCTTTCTTTCTTTCTTTTTATTTTTTTTTATTTCTCACTTTCTTTTTCTCATCTCCTTCTCCATTTTTTTTATTTTTATTTTAATTTTTTGGAGAAGGGGAGATTTGTAACTTAGGAGAAATATTCTTCTAACTTTTTCATCCCACAATTTTATTTTTCAAACTACCTTTTTGCCCTTTTTGCAATACTTTAAAAGGTGTCATACCAAGCATCATTCATCAAAATAAATTAAGGTACCAAGAAAAGTATTTTATTCTTTTAGGCCAAAACTGGGCAACTAAGGGGTAGCATTTAATCAGTCAAAGCTCAGAAGGCCAGAAAAATACCTAGTGCCTCAATCATTTTCAAATATGTTTTCAAAATTTTTTTAAGTTTCAAAACGGTTTCAAGTCAAGTTCTAGAGAATACAATCCAAGAGGAATAAAACACTCAATCACAAAGAATGGGGTAGATTTAGTGAGTACCCCTTTTAGGCTCAAAATTTTCACATTTAGTAGTTTAAAATCAATTTGAAACCCAAATCTAAGGAACCACATGCTAATTATTAACTATCAAAATATCATCTCAAGCATTTTTATTTTAAGCCTATCACAAGAATACGAAAATTGGGTTCAAAAATTCACTGCCTCAATTCATTTGGCACAGAGTTCTTACAATTGGATGCATACTCTAAGCAAGGGGCAATCTAATCATGTGATTATGCAAAACTATGCCTATATGAATGCAACATGAAAAATGCAAAAAAAAAATGCAAAAATACCCCTACCCCAAGCTTAAAAACTTACATTGTCCCCAATATAAATAATCAAGTCGGAGAGAAGAGAAAAATGGATCAACTCACCGAGGTGGTGGAGGGTGCTAGCTCACAAGCCAGTCATAGAGCTGCCGGAAAACGTGTCACGGCCGTGACTTTCATCACGGCTAGGCCATGATCTCCTCTGACTCTATTTTTCCATGCCTTTTTGCTCTTCCTGCCTTCATAACCTGCAAATACTTGGCACAACTATCAATTAGTGATATTTCTTCTCTTAATCTTCTCAAATTATTCAAAGACAAAATTCAAAAACAAATTGAAAAGGGAAAGAAAACTTGGGTTGCCTCCCAAGAAGCGCTTATTTATAGTCTTAAGCTTGACCATACTCCCTTCGATCAACCGGATTAGCTGGGCTTGGAAGTGCAAGAACGCCTCTCTTCCAAGGAAGTCCTTCAAAGAGCCTATTTTGTTCATATGGCCAATTGTGCTTTCGCTTTGCTCTTTTCACTCTGAGTTTCATGGCCTTACTTCCTTCCGGGGGAAGTTTTAACTCCACATGTTGAGCAGATCCCATTTCATCATTATTTGGTGCATCATTCATCATGCAAAGTTTGGGAGTTGCTTCCATATTAGGCTCTTCCTTCACCTCTGGAGGCATTATCTCGATCCTGCACACATGACTCTCAAAATGAGGGTTGTTATATGAGTTAGTCAAATCAAAATCCACCCTACCTTCATCTACATTCAGAGAGAGCTTGCCATTTTTTACGTCTATTATCGCTCCAGCTGTGGCCAAGAATGGCCTTCCTAGAATGATAGGGAATTTAGAATTCCCGTTCATGTCCAACACCATGAAATCGGTAGGAATGAAGAATTTCCCTACCTTTATGGGGATATTCTCTAGTATGCCTAGAGGAGTTTTAGTTGATCCATCCGCAAATTATAAAGAGGACTTGGATAGACTCAATTCCTTGGTTCCTAACCTCTCAAATATAGTAAGCGGCATCAAACTCGCACTAGCCCCTATGTCACATAAGGCTTGGTCAATTTTTAATTCTCCAATTGAGCAAGCAATAGAGAAACTTCCTGGATCTTTTAGTTTAGGAGGCATATTAGTTTTTATCACGACATCACGCTCCTCAATTAATCTCTTAGTTTCTTTTTCTACTTGCTTTTTCTTAACCAACCTTTGTGGGAAAGGTACTGGGGGTTGGTAAGGTGGTGGAGAGACATACTTTGGCTCTATCTCTTCTTGTTCACTCATGTCCTCCTCACATTCCACATTCTTTTCAATTACCCCAAGCTTATCATCCCTTAAGTATATAGCATTACAGTGCTCATTGGGATTAACTTCGGGTTGTCCTGGAAATGTACCCTTAGTTCTAGAATATGTACTAGCTTGTTGGGCAATCTGAGTTTCTAACATCTTATTATGGATGGTTAAGTTATCTACCTTAGATGTTAACTCTTTTATTGCCTCATTGACTGCCCTACCTTGTTGCCTAAACTCTTCATTTTGCTTTGTTTGAGTTTTAACAAAATTTTCCAAAAGAGACTCAAGTTTAGACTTTTGTACCTGAGGATACCCCGATGCGGGTTTCCTATTACCTCGGCCTTCTTGGAACTCGTGGTTCAACGTGTTTTTGTAGTTTCCATAGGAGAGATAAGGGCTATTCTTCCTTCCTTGGTTGTAAGGATTTGGGGGAGCATAATTTGGTAACTTCGGGTTCGTGTCATAGAAGTTGTGACAAGAGTTCACTTGTTCCCCCGAAGCACCAGATCCAGGAGAAATACCATGTGGGAACTCCATTATGTCATGTCCCTGCATTCCACAAATCTCACAAACAACATTAGTAGCACCTATTGAACTCACATTAGCCTTTTCAAGCTTATCAAAGCATTTATTCAGTGAGTCAATTTTAGACATAATTAGATCAGTGCTATTCATTTCAAACTTACCCCCCGAAATATTTTTCGGGTTATTACCTCTTTCCGAACCCTATTGGTGATAGTTGGTGGCCACGTTTTCAATGATATTGAATGCTTCCGTTAGTGGTCTATTCATAAAGGCTCCACCAGCTGCGGAGTCAAGTGACACCTTCGAAGAGTAATCCCATCCATTGTAGAAGGTATGCACTAACAACCACCTCTCGAGTCCATGATGTGGGCAAGACTCTAGCAATCCTTTGTAAGGATCCCAAGCTTCAGATAAGCATTCTCCGTCCTTTTGGAAGAAGCCGATGATCTAAGTTCGTAGGTAAGTGGTCTTAGATGGAGGGAAGAATTTTTCCAGGAATGCCTGCTCCAGTTGGTCCCAAGTTGACAAGGTATTAGCGGGCACTTGCTTCAACCAAGCTTTTGCCATTCCAGTTAGAGAGGAGGGGAATAACCTTAGGCGAATAGCATCAATCGGGGCACCATGAATTCTTATTGCATCGGTGAACTCCAAGAATGTCTCCACATGATCAGTCGGGTCCTCCGAGGGTAATCCTCCAAATTGATGTTGCCTAATCATGCCAATTAACATAGGCGGGATGGTGTAGTTGTCTGCCTCAATTTCTGGCCTAGCAATCCCAGTTCGCAAACCCCTAGCATTTAGGACTGCGTAGTCCCTCAGTGGTTTGGTATCCTGTAGATTCGCCATGAGTGGAATGGGAATCAACCTCTCTCTCTCTCCTTGTCTTTGTAGTCTCCCATGTCTACGAAAGGTCCTTTCGATCTCAGGGTCAACTGCAACAAGATTTCCAAGACTTTGGGATCTTTGCATAAGAGAGAAAAATTCTTGCAAAGAGAGAGGTAAATACACTAGAAAAAGAAAAAAAAAGAAAAAATTAAATAATAATAAAAAAATGTCCAGAAATATCAATTTAAAAGTTAAATTGAAATTCAAAAAAACACAGTCCCCGGCAACGGCGCCAAAAACTTGATGTCGTCCGGCAAGTGTACCGGATTCATCGTCAAGTAATAAAAAGATCGATCCCACAGAGACTGTGATCTCAAATAACAATTAATTATTAAATCAATTAAACTGGACTATATAAAAAAGGATTTGGAAAAGATTTGATTTTTGTAATAAGAATTAACTAGAAAATCAGATATTTAAGAACGCAATCAATTAAAATACGAAAGTAAATCGATTAGGGGTTTTTCAAATCAAAAGAGATTCCTAGGAATTGGGTTACTAACAAGATTGTTCATGTTACCAAATTGACTACCCCTTGTTAATTATCAAAATTGCTTTGAAGACGAATTTATCCTGAATAAGTTAATGCTCCCTCTCGGGTTACAAGAACCGTGCCCAATTAAACCAACCCCTACTCTCGTGGTAATTGAATTTAAATTGAACCCTTTAAGCTTTGTGACAATTCAAGAACCCTCGAAGGACCGCTTCTAACTCTCATTATTTAAGTCCTAAGTTTGATTCCAATAGATCCGATACCAAAGTTCACCGCTAGGTTCCTCCTTAGAGTATCTACGACAAGCAAATAAGTGGCCACCGAATTTATGAGTAATTAAAGCAATAGGAATCGAATCGAAAGCAAAATCGAAATTAACAAGAGACCAAACGTCAATTCGTCACCATAAACAAATATTGGGCAAAGCCCCAATCCCTAGATATAAGACTACTACTCAAGCATTGCCATGATCATAGCAAGCTTAATTAACAAAAGCATAAAAAAAACCTAATAGAAGACAAGAAAATGGAGAAGTAGAGAAATCCTAATTTTGCCTAAGGTAGCAGCCCAAAAGTCCCCTATTTACGAGCCTCTAGGTCCTATTTATAAGGTAGGGTAACTTGAATCCCAAGCAATTACAAAATCAGATAAAATCAGCTTTTAAAAATCCAGATATTGCACGTCACGGCCGTGATGCCTGTCACGGCTAGGCCGTGACGGATTCTGACTTGGAGATTGCTTCGCTGGTTGGTCTGTCACGGCCGTGACCACCATCACGGCCTAGCCGTGATCAGTTCTGCCTGTGAGGGTCTGGTTCAGTTGGCATGTCACGGCCATGATGGACATCACGGCCTGCCGTGACCAGTTCTGACTTTTCCATTCTTTCTTTCAGCTCCACTCGGTCATGGCAGTGATGGCTATCACGGCTAGGCCGTGATGGCCTCTGTTTGGCTCAGTTTTCTTGCTTTTCAAGCTCCATCTTCATGCAGGCTCCATCATAGTTGATCTTGAACATTTTAATCTTCAATTCCAGCACAACAACACCACAAAACCGCCTTACCCGTTCCAAGGTAAAAACTAAGAAAGAATCAAATTAAATATGCCTAAACTATAAGAAAATGCATGCAAAATGTCAAGGAAATATGAGGTGAAATCACACTCATCATCTGCATGAGCAGATACAGTTTGATCCACAACACGTTGGGAGGCATCAAGAGTAGCAACACTCTCCCCAATTTTACCATCCATATCTTGTTTTCCCTGATCCAGTACAGCATAGATCAACCTATCAGAGGTAGAGATCTCTTCAACCACATAAGGAACATCCTTACGCAGAAATTTATTGATCTGTTCATTTGCAGGAGTGACAGTTTCCTCTCTAATCTGATTCTGAACCATATCAGTCTTCTGAACAGCAGTAGCCTGCGAAGGAGGGATGGAGTCTTGAACAAGTGCATTCTCTGTACTACCACTTGGGTTGGCATCATCCCCATTATTATTTACAGCTTTAGCTTTGTCAACACCAAGAACATCTTTTGGAGCTTCTTCAACATGCTGAGGGGCTTCCTTTTTCTTTTCAACATACTTTGAAACCAATTTTCTGTTATTTTAAAGTGGTGCATTGGTCTGATCATTTATAGATGGATTCTTTTTGTAATTAGACAAAGAATGCCCAATAGATTTGCAAGAGCAGAAAAAAGGAAGGTATTCATATTCCACCCTCACATGAAAATCAAAACCAGTTCTTACTACCATGATTTTGTCTCGAAGCTGCCTAGCCAGATCAAGATCCACCGATATCCTGGCATAGTGACCCAAGGTCCGATTCTTAGTAGCATCATCTAAGGATAAAGGTGTTCCAATCCCTCTTGCTATGGATTATAGAATCTTTGGGCTCCAATATTCAAGAGGGAGACCATAGATCCTAATCCAACATCGCACATTAGATTGTTTGACAAGGGAGGGATTAAGTCTGGGGTCCAAGCAAACAGCCTCAATACACCCGGATCAAGAATCCAAGAACCCATAGTCAACACTCTTCTCATCTCTTCAAAGGGGGAGAAATAAAACTCAAAGAAACCTCTTCCAATTGGAATCAATTTCCATAGAGCAATCGGCTTCCATAGCATCGATAACTTGGCTCTCAAGTCATCGATTTTGATAGGCTTATCACCTTTAGATAGAAGAATTCTGCCATGAAGATTATTCTTCGAGGATTCCAACCCAGCAAGATACTCTTCCTCGGGGATTTGGATCGTAAGCTCATCTCCATTGAGGTCAGGTATTGGCAGTTGGCTCATTGGGATGTCACAAACATTCTTTAGCGCCTGTGAAAATGACTTCTTTTGAGGTTATTGCGCACCAGGAGAGGGGTGCAAAGGGGGATCGAGAGGCGGAGAAGAAGGAAGAGGGTTCAAAGGGGCAAGAGACTCAGGGAAGAGGCATTGCCATGGAGGAAAGTCCATGGTGCAATAGCAAGCAAAACCCTAAACCCTCATGCATGCAAAACCCTATCAGAGCTTCTTAAAGTTGTATATGATATGATGTTTTTCGAACACAATCACTTGTTGAATACTAGGATAGCTGAAGGACCGAATTCAAAAGCTTTTAGCTCTGGGGTTCTTGAGAATGAACACCCTCTAAGGTATTGGACACTTGGGGTATTTTCTTTGTCTCCGTGTTAGATATAAAAATCAATCCATCAAGTCATTTCTTCACATTATGTCTCTAAAATACTGCATCAAGAATATTTAAATAAAACTCTCTTTATTTTTACTATTTTATAGGCTTCATGCAAAAAGGGTGAAGTAATTTGATGTAAGGTTATGATGGTGTGATTTGAATTCAACACTATTCAAAAGCACATAAAATCTATCAAAATCTGCATAAATTCTAATTTTGATAAATGTTGCTCGTCCCGGTTCCATTAATTTCTTGATTGTAAAAACTGATCGTATTTTACTTCGTTAATTTTCCACCTGAAAACTCATATCGAAAGAAATAATTTCCAAAATCATTGAATTAGTTAAAATTGAGTTATGAAAAATTAAAATTTTATTCTGCGTAAAGAAAATTATTTTTCGAGTCAGTAGAGTTTTACTGACAGGGAAAACTCAGTCTAGAAACGTCTGAAATTTGCTACTGAAAATTCAACTGGACCTTCATGAAATAAAATAAATTATAAGAATTAAATTTGGTTTATTAAAATAATTCTTCATAAATTATAATAAACACTCCATTATCCACATAAACACATATTATGACAAGCTGAAAAATCGGGGTGTTACAAAATGTGTTTTCCAAGACTTAATGATTAGGTTCATTAATTGTCTTATATTCCTAGATTCAGATTAATTACACCATCCTCTTAATAAGCATGTTCCAGTTAGTTTAGGGACTTGAATAACCATTCCTAGTCTATTCAGCCACTACAAAAAATCAACTGTTTAGCGACAGGGATATTCGGTCGCTAAACCTGCTAATTCGGTTGCTATTTAATTTAGTGACCAATTCATGGTGGTGGCTGATAACCTGGTCGCTAAGATTTTAGATACCGAAATATAAATTCGATCTCTAAATGGCGACAGTATTTTCGGTCGCTAAATAATAAAAATCGGTCGCTACACGGTTGGTCGCATTGTTTGGGTAACCATTTTTAGCGACCGATAATCGGTTGCTAGTTCGGTCGCTAATGTTGGTTACTGTTAACCTATATTAGCGACCAAATATCGGTCGCTTGACCACAATTTTTTTATGTTAACTAAAGTTTAGCGACCGAATTATTGGTTGCTAATTCGGTCGCTAAACTGGATTTTATTAATTTTTTTAAAATTTAATTTTTAAAATAAATTTTTTTTGTTTTGCTTTAAAGTTTACCAAAAATACTAATAAAACACACCAAATTACTAATGAAATATACAATCATAAGAAATAATGAATATATATTAAAAAAAATAATCCAAAGTGTTGTACAACAATCATTTAAAATCTAAAAAATGAAAAAAAAAATCTTTCATGGTGAGGGGGAGGTGGAGGAACCCAATCATCCTCAGCGTCCGTGCCGCCGACGTCTACTATCTGATCGATTGTCCTCTGGAGTAGCAGCATCAGTAGTTGGTGGCGGAACTGGAGGAGCGGTAGCAGGCGGCACAATCGTCGGAGCATCACCCTGAGCAACTAGAGTCTGGATCATCGTCTGCTCCAACACCAGCCGCAGTGTCTGGCCCTGCTCGATGCTTGTCTGCATCAGCTGCTGGTGTGCCTGAGTCAACTGTGCAATCTGGTTCGCCATCTGCTGCTCTCTCTCACTCTTCTCCCAAAGCTCCGCGTTCAGCTGTGTGATGTTGTCCTGCATTTGGTTGAACTACTCCTGAGGGACGATATCGAAGTAGGAAGGAGCAGGTGTGCCGGATGATGAAGCTATAAACTCGCCTCTCAGGTGTCCGAGTCTATACACATGCCCCTTCTTGTTCCTGCCCCCGACGACCTCCAAATAAATGGCATTATCGTCGACGGAGATAGGAGAGTTGGGCCCGTCACCAGTCAAGGCCTCATCCTGTGATTGTGAGGCACGTGATATGGCATCGTCCTTCTTTTCATTCAATCCCACCTGCAAAGTATAGATGAAGAGATTTAGTTAAAATTACAATCAATATTAACAAATCAATTATAATAAATTACAAGTAAAGACTAAATTGTTCTTTTGCTTACAACATAGTTACGGGTCTTGTCGTTGACCCATGTCCCCGACTTCAACTTCTTCGTCCTCTCTACCAACTCCATAGCAGTTGGGGCCCGCTGTTTGTGCTTTCTGCACAGAAAAATATAATCTTAAATTCATAAGAATATTTAAAAATGAAAACTCATTAAATAGTATACTAAGTCAATTTACCAGCTCGTCATAGTCGGTGGAGGCTGATTTAGACCCGCCGGTCCAAGCACATGCACCACCATCAGAAGCTCGATTACGCCGAGCTGTGGCCTGGATCTCCTGGAACGTCTCAGTAGCCCAGTACTGGTTCAGCTGCCTCCTGATCTCAGGATCCAACCACTTCCCCTTATTCTTACCCTTTCTCAGCTTGTTCGTTGGATTTTTCATGACCAGCGAGCCTTTATGCTCAAATATGTCCCTGATGAGACCCTCTAAAGCTGTTTCCCACCTATACTCTTTCTGCAACTTACAGCTGTTAGGAAATTCGTGGGTATATATATATATATATTGTTAATTTAATTTAAATAACTTAATAAATTGTTACCTTAAACTCTTTAAACAACTGATCCCTATGGCCCCCTGGGATGGCCTTCCATGTAGGACATGGACCATCAAACTTACGTCGTAGGATCTTCGATATCGAATCAGAAAGGCCCTTCACGGGCAGAAAGCTGCAGCAAAATTAGAGCATTAATAAATGTTTTAAATAAGAAAGAAAACAATTATATAGAAATTAACGATACTTTATATATATTAAAAAATTAAATTAGCTTACTCGTTATCCCCCCTGGGGATAAGAAGAATCCTCATTTCGGATGGACCACGGCTCTCCTTTCCCGATGATGATGATGGTCCTTTCGTAGGTGTGGATGATGACGATGCAGTCTGTGTCCCGACCACATGAGGATGGGTAGGGGGTGCAACTACATCACCCTAATGTGTCCCGTCCATAGAGGTGCTGGTAAGGTGGTCTCGATCTGAAGGCTGTGGATCGGCCGGCAGAGGGACCCTTTGGCACGACCTCCACGACGACCACCACGCTGTCCCTACCTCTAGAGGAATCTGCCATCTGTGTAAAAAATGAAAAGATGATTACACAATAGTGTAAATAATAAAAAAATAAATTACCTAAGTAGAATGACATTTACACAATGAATTATGACATAAATAAATTACCTAAGTAGAATCTCCGTCACTAAATTCACCCCTACTCTCATCAATCTCACTTGATCAGAATGTGCCTTCGCAAGATGCGTCCAACTCAGATTCAACCATTAACTCTTTTTCAACTTCTTCCCCATTTTCGGAAATGTCCGCGAGAGAATTAACAATAATGTCCGGTGTAATTTGCAGCGGTACGTGGAGTCTTGGAAACTCATCATCTTGGTACTAAGCATCTTTTTCAGGCTGGTTGATTACATTATCAATAATTAACTGCAAGCCTTTATCTTAATAACACCTAACCAGCCTTGATGTACTTCGGAATATGGCGAGTAATAAACCTGATCTGTACGTTGTTAAAAAATGAATGGGTTTTACGCCTTATTATACCTACGAGACAGCCTAACTTGAACAATACCATATTTTTTATGGATTTGTTTCCCTACATCAAGAGTAGGATCAAACCAATCACACTTGAAGAGAACTAACTTCATCACGGGGAAACCGGTATAATCGAGTTCAAGGATGTCAGTTAGAACCCCATAGAAATCATCCTCTACATTGCCATCGGTGGCCCGCACACAAACACCATAGTTACACGACTGCATTACTTCATTCCATGTTTTTGTGTTAAATTTATATCCATTTACAATGTAAGTATTCCATGATGTAACCTATCTGGTAGGCCCCCATGCCAAATTTGTCGACAATGGATTTTGAACATTGTTTTTTTTATATAAGTAATGTGCAAAAGCATCACAATGGAACGGGTCATCCCAACTAGGTTGGCACCACCAATTCCAACAATCATATGCAGCACCCTACGCTATTATTGAAATCAAATAATCGAAAAGGACAAAACCATGGGGGGACAAAAAACCAAAACCCACGGGAAAATACAAACTCAGGAAAATCTGTAACAAGGCAAACCCTGCCTGTTACGAATAAAATCCTCACTAACAAAGGAAGGAATTGTGTCCCACCAATGGAACCCCGGGTGATGGATACCATGATTAGCTAATTTATCCGCACAGGAGTTCCCCTCCCTATAAATATGGGTGACCTGAAGGTTGAAACCTGTAGCTGTCTCCAAGCAATTCTTCCAACGTGTTTGTAGTCTCCAAGGGACAATATCCCAATGGTTAAAGGCCCTCACCACAAGAGCATAGTCCGTTTCAATCCACAGATTAACCCACCCTCTACTGGAAGCAATTTCAATGGCATACATAGCAGCAAAGAGTTCAGCAGTGAGGGAGGAGGAGACACCTAAATGACAAGAGAAGCAACCAAGGGCAGCAGCATTGAAGCCTCTAAAAATTTGAACATCGTTTACTGGATCTAGTAACTAAAAAATTGAATATTATATTATTCTTATACATGCAATATATTTAAGGAGATAAAATGTATTGCAACAAATGAAGATTCTTAACCTAAATATTTACTGAACCACGTAGCAAAGTGAGAAGTAATTTCTCGATCAACCTGATCGTTTGAAATGTCAGGTTGGAGATCCCTTAGAAAATTGACATACATCCTACTTGTGGGAGATTAACAGCAGGACGATTAATAATCATAAAGGTCAATTGAACTTATAAAAGACATTGTAGAAACTTACTCTAAATATGGTGCCACCTCTTCACAATTTTGAAGGATATTCAGATGAGCAGCATTAATGTCATGCTGCTCCAAGAAATATCCTTTTGATTTGCCACTAAATCTGTCTGGATAGTTGAATATTGATATAGGAGGACTAGTTGAACTTCCTTCGCCCGAATCAACGTTTCTAGGCATCCTTGACCTTCTCGTGTTAACTTTGTCCGAATAGTAATAAGAGGCAAAAGTGGAATTCTCCTCTACTAAGTATGCTTCACAAATGGAACCCTCCACTCGTGCCTTGTTCTTGACTTTGTGATTAAGGGAGTGTAGGAACCTATTAAAGAGTGATACATACAAATAATTACTAGTTTTAGGGAAAGCTAAACTACAATTTCGTGCTCGTGAATTTCATATGTATTAAGTAAAATAGTTGATGTTGTTTACCTCTCAAATGGATACATCCAGCAGTATTGGACTGGACCATCAACTCTTGCTTCGTAAGGTAGATGAACTGGAAAGTGTTCCATTGAATCAAAGAAACTCGGTGGGAAGATTTGCTCCAGCTTACATAACAAAATGGATATCTTGACTTCCATATACTTTAATTGATTCACATTTAGTGTTGTCGACATAAGCACCCTGAAAAGTGGCTAAGCTCAACAAGTGGGTTCCAAATTGGTTTCGGTAATGCGTCGAACGCAATTGGAAGCAACCGTTGCATGAACATGTGGAAATCATGACTCTTCATTCCATGTAACTTTGCTTCCTTAATGTCAACACATCTACCCAGATTGGAAGCATACCCATCTGGTAACTTTAGTCCTTTAACCCACTTACAGACGGCCACTTTCTGTGTTTTGCTTAGTGTATTACTTGCCTTCGATTTGATAAGTCTGCTACGACCACCGTCCTGCAACTCAAGCTCCTTCCGATTACAAATTTCAGTCAGATCCAATCAGGCTTTATTTGTATCCTTTGTCCTCCCCTTGATGCCCATCACAGTGTCAAACACATTCCTTTCAGTATGCATGACATCAATGTTGTGACGGAGTAGCTACGTCCTCCAATATGGAAACCTCAAAAAAATATACTTTATTTTGTCCAATTATGGTTGACGCCATAATCAGGAATATGTTCTCCTTGGGATTCATGGACGAGCGGTAAGTACTGTACTCTCCGCCATACATTAGGACTAGACAAACGTGGTTGAGGCGGTGTTGTCTCCGCACAATGCTTCTTGAACGCATTCTTGTTCCACCTATAAGGATGATCTTCTAGAAGGAATTGACGATGACAATTAAAATATGAGATCTTTTGACTTTTTCTAAGCGTGAATGCCTTCGATCGCTCCATACATATTGGGCAACCAAGCTTCCCCGCGGTCATCCAACCCGACATCATCCCATAGGAGGGAAAGTCGTTGATTGTCCACATCAAAGCTGTTTTCATCATGAAATTCTGCCTCAAAGATACGTCATATGTCAACAACCCATCATTCCACAGCATCGTCAACTCATCTATCAGTGGCTGCAAGTACACATCAATCTTACCTTTTGGATTAGACGGACCCGGAATTATGACTGTTAGGAACATAAACTCCCGCTTCATGCACATCCCCGGGGGAAGATTGTACGGAGCTAGGATAACTGGCCAACAAGAGTATGCTTTTCCAGACTGCCCGAAAGGATTAAATCCATCCGTAGATAACCCCAATCGGATGTTCTGAGGGTCCTGCGAAAATGCCATATGAACCCTATCAAAATGCTTCCAAGCTTCTCCATCTGATGGATGACACAAGACATCTTGCTCCCTCTCATGCTCACTATGTCACCTCATGTGAACTGCAGTGGCCATCGAAGAGTACAATCTTGTAAGTCTTGGCACGAGCAGAAAGTGCCACATCTTTTTTAGAGTGGTCTTTTTCTCAATGGCCCTGCTAGTGGTTGTCTTATACCGACCCGCACCACAAAATCGACAACATGTTATGCTCTCCGCTGAAGCATCCTTGTAGTACAACATACATCCATTCGGGCAACAATCAATTTTCAAACACCCCAGACCCAAATTTTTCACAGACTTCTTATAATGATAAAAACTAGTAGGCATCCGATTGTCTTCCGACAACGCCTTGGACACTGACATGGTGAGGCGATTAAAATAGCCTTCTTGCACATTGTAGTCAGATTTGATACTCAACCATTCTATACACATCGACAACTCCGTGTACTCCCGACATACTTCCCACAATGGAGATCGTGATGCGCTCAGCATATCATAGAATCTTTGAGCTTCGGGATTCGGATTCTCCTCTATGTATTAGGAACCCATTCCACCATCTTCCCGCAACGTCTCACCATAGTTACTCCACCAATAGTAATCAGGCATGAAACCCTTCTCATAAAGATCAGCTACAACTCCATCCACGCTTTTGAAAGATTGACACTTGCATCTTTTGCAAGGACGCCTCAAATGATCACCAAGTACACGACTCGAGCACGGTGAGAATCACCATGATCAAGTATGCACCCGGAGAACAAAAGGAAATGCATCAGACCAATATTTCAACAAGTATATAAGGCATTTGAACATGGAAATGACTATTGTATGAGTGTGAAAAAGGTTTTTTCCTAAACTGTCCCACTTGGACAATTCAAGATTCAATACAATGAGCATGCGTACCCTCGAGCATGCGTACCCTGAGAAGGTACGCATGCTCATTAATATTGAATCTCAAACAGGAAACTAAGGCTTTCGTAACTTAATAATTAACTCTAGCAGAAAATAAAACCATTGAATTATAAGGATTGCAATATACTTCAGCAAATATATATTGAAGCATAATTCAATACAAACTTAGATAAAATATAGTAGCAAACATCCTATTGAGCTCCGCTCTCCACTAACAAGTAACACATAATGTCAAACACATGCATAACTTCTAAATTAGTAGCACACAACAAGCATCCTGCCTTTTGGACAGGATCACATCCAATTGAGCTCTGTTCTCCACTAACAAACAACACATAATTGCAAATACATGCATAAATATTAAATTATCAGCACACAATCAGCACTTGCCTTTCAGGCATGATACCTTCCTATTGAGCTCAGCTCTCCACTAACAAACAACAAGATATATAATTCACATAACACATTACAAGTACCACACAATAAAAACCTTTTAGACAAAGCAGAACCTTAAAAGATAGTATTGAGAGAACTTACCTATGCGACAAAATGCAAAAACAAGTAAGGATAAGGGGAGGACCGTAAACAAGAAGATCAGGAACTGATAAATATAATAAGACAATATGAAAGCAAATGAATATCCTTAGAGCCAATTTAATTGTATTCAAGTTAGTAATATAAAATTTCAACAAATTGCCATTACGACCAATTGATTACCTGTGGAGATGGAGAGGGGACGAAGGGACTGGGTTTCAACTCACGAGAAATAGAGCAATGACCTATAATGCATAAATAAAATTAATCCTGTCAAATACTAACACTTAAGAAACTAACATTTAAGGCTCTCATATATTGTCACTTTGTAACTAATTCGATGTACTCATGAATCTTGAACCACTCAACTCACTCTCTTAATTGTCGGTTTTGTTTGCGATGTTTTTCAAAATCATGAATCAACTCTCTCAAAACTTAAACTATATAGGTGAAGGCACATGAGTAACTTCATGTAGCATTCATAATGTACAAGTCCATTTTTCAGATATTTGGCGTTGTTTCATTAATTGCTAGATGCTGAATTTAAACCTTAACCAATAAAATACATGTACAAAATGGAAAACATAATAAAGATAAAAAAACAAGGGATGGTTCAAAAGCATGAGCTTTACATTCCCTATGAGAATCTAGAAAGTTGGTAAATCTATTTTTCAAGTCACCGCACACAAGGGATTAAGTTTGGTTTTCTATTGGTTCTATCCAAGATTCCATGTGATTACTACCCCCCTCCAGCTCTCATATAAAAATATCAGTTTCAGCATGCTTTGTGCTAAAGAGAAGTGTGTAACAAAGAAACAACACAAACACAAGCATAACAAGTTCTCTAATTTGTTAGTATCAAGTCCAGTATAATAATACTTGAAAATTCAGCATTTTTAAACAAACAAGCATAACAAGGTTTCACAAGTTCTCTTATTTTTTAGTATCAAGACCAGTATAATAATACTTGAAAATTCAGCATTTTTAATTCAATAGTGAATACATTTATGTTGCATAAAATCAAAATAATGAAAATAAAAAATGCACACTAGCTACATTCACAGTAGCATCATCATCTCTTTAGTTTCAGTCAAGTATGTTTTCAAGCAGCTATATTCACAGTACCAATCTTCAGTCAAAATGAAATAAAAAATACATTCAAAGAGGGTTTACAATAGCAATAAAATACCCCCAATTTAAGCGCATTTACCAATCGCTAGTGCCCTAAATAGGTAAATCAATCAATATAGTCTAGAAAAGCTATGAAGTGACATAATTGTTGTCTAAGTGTCTATCATGATAATCATGTTTCATACTATCAATGGACCAAGTATTTTCATTAATGGTCTGCTTGTTTAAGATTGGCAAAGAGTGTGATTGTTGATTACTTGAGACATAATCATTAATCATTTTCTAAACCCTAAGCTGAGACAAAACTGATCAGAGGAAACTGTGGGGGTGGTGGCCGCATGAACAGAGCGCCTTTAGATGGTGGTGGTCGGAGGAGGCGGAGGTGGCAGCACCTGAGAGAGACATAGAGAGAGAAACTTAGAAAGAGAGAGAGAGAATTGATCAAGAGAGAGAGAGCGAGACAGAGAGAGAGGAGAGAAGAAGAGAGCTTACCTATGGAAGAGGAGGATGGTGGTGGTGGTCGGAGGAGGATGAGAGAGAACCTGACAAATGGAGAGAGAGAGACAGAGAGAGAGGGGAATGGGAAGAGACGAAGAATATGAGAGCTTACTGGAGGAGAGGGGATGACGGTGGTGGATGGAGGCGTCCTGTGGTGGCCAGAGATCGCGAGATGAAGAGAGAAACAATAAGAGAAAAGGAGAGACTTGGGTAAAAGTGAGGAAGAAAGGGGGATCTGTTGGATTTAGGGATTTTATTTTTAGTGACCGAATTATTCGGTCGCTAAATCGGTCATTAAATGGGTTAATTTGAAATTTGCATTCATAAATTTAGCGACCGATTTAAAATCGGTCGCTAACACGCTCTATTTTAATTTTTTTACACGCCGTTTAGCGACCGAATTAATATCGGTCTTAGATATAAAAAATTTAACCGTTGCATTTAACTCGGTCGCCATTTCAGTCGCTGAAAAGTAAGCAAGTTTTGACTTTTTACTTTCCTTTATTTAGCGACAGAAATAGCGACCGATAACTCTGCTACGCTCTATTTTGGTCGCTATTTCGGTCGCAGTATCAAATATAACCAGTGTTTCATGTATATCCTACAATCAGTTGCCATTTCGGTCGCAAACAGCAACCAACAAATTCGGTCACTATTTTCGATCGCTAAATAACCTTTTTTTGTAGTGAACAACAATTAATTTTCCAATTAATGGTTTAATCCTTATCCTTTATCTCTTTCCACTTTACTTAGTTCTTCCAAACCAAGTAAGCTTGACATTCAATTAAGTTGATCAATCTTAACTAAAAAACATTCCACGCATGATAAAGGAAAATGCAGAACATAACATTGCATAAAAGCAACTAAGCATTCATTACAATAGCATACCTAAAGCTCAAGAAGTTTAGCTCATGTTGAGCTTACAAAAATCAAAATGATAAAATGATAAGGAAGTCATTACAATGGTGAAGAAAAACAAAAAGGGCAGCAGCTGGAGGTTGAAGATGACTCGGCGCTCCTCTCTAGGTTAAGACAAGAGTGAGTATGTCATAAATGTGTCCAAAGACCTCTTATTAGGGTTACCTTAGTTGGTTATATATCCCACTCTCTTTCATCCAGTTTGGGCCAACAAATAATATTATTTAATAGAGTCCTGACCCATTTCCAAAAACGCAAGAGAGTTGATCCCTAGGCGCGTGGACTGCACATTATCAAAGGCATCAGCGTATGTGAGGAGAGAGAAAAGGTGCCCATGTCAGCTTTTGTCTTCTAGTGCAGAGCTACTGAAGTTTGGCTTTGATGTGGCAGTCAAGAAGTCCATTTTCCATGCTTCAATCATGCTCCAACATTTCTCTGCTTAAGCATATAGAAAAATATGAGACAACAATGAAGCACAGAAGAGCATATAACTGGCATTCGCATGTTTCAGCACCAAAATTTACCAAATAGCAAAATATTCACATAAATTCAAACTTTAAACCTAGAAGGCAATAATAATTCAAGGTATATAGGTAATTAATAACTCTTCTTACAAAGAGTTATCAACCCACTATCACATAATTGACTTATGCTAAGTAGATTATATTTTAATCATTTGACTAATAAAATATTACATATGATAGGTAAAGGAGGTTTACATCCAATTTTACCTACTCCAACAACTTTTCCTTTCTGGTTGCCACCATAGGTCACTTGTCCACCTTGCTTAGGTTGAAGGTCTAGGAACATAGACTTTTCTCCTGTCATATGTTGCGAGCATCTACTGTCCAGGTACCACGACAAATGTTTTCTTTCTCCTATTAAGGATATCTGCAACAAGAATTATCACGAGCTTAGGTACCGATATTTTCTTGGGTCCTTTTTCTGTTAGTGTAAGATGTGATATGTTCAGCTTTTCCACA
The DNA here is from genome assembly GCA_030762895.1 of Sophora flavescens. Lineage (NCBI taxonomy): Eukaryota > Viridiplantae > Streptophyta > Magnoliopsida > Fabales > Fabaceae > Sophora > Sophora flavescens. The sequence continues at coordinate 110,977,571 of CM061066.1, read as the reverse complement.
GTAATTACAGACAGGTCTATTTGAAATAATAGAACCAGACTTGACAATTATTTTTTAAGAACTTTGTCGATTCATTATGATGCATCAGAATGTATACCCTTAACCTTCTTTGTTAAGGGAGTATATCTCTGACTTCCCAATAGTTTAGTCAGATTATCTCTGTCATTAACAAATTTGGCAAGATCACAGGTAAGCTCTTCTACCTTCTGTTGAAGTTTAATCACTTCTTCAGAATATAGAGTTTTAACTGAGATCTTAGCTTCAAACTGTTTAGTCTTTAACCTACTATTTTCCTCAGCTAACTTCTCACACACTTGAGATTTCTGTGTATACTCATTTAAGAGTTAAGGGATTTGAAAGCTTTAGTCAGACAATTGAATTCTTCCAACAGTTCATCATATGCATCACTCAATTTCTCAAGTTCAGATTGTACCTCAGTCAGATTCTGAATCTGTATTAGCCATGAGACATAGGCTTGCTTCATGTGATGGTGCAAGCCCTATAGGCCAATCTATTTTGAATATATCATCATTTTTATAATATATTTGATCATATATTTGATATAAAATAAGGCATTCATTTATTATGTAATTAGTTTATAGCTTAATAAAGTCCTTAGAAAAGACAGTTCATTCAATGAGATATTAAGTATGTGACTTAATCGTGAGACCTCATTGAATGATAGAACGCTATTCTTAAATATCCCTAGTCGAGCATTATTGTTAATTAGGACAACAATAATATATAGAGACTATTGTGTGAGTAGACTGATGACCACATCTCACTGGTTATGGATATGTGATATCAAGTCGGCTATAAGGAGTAATATTTATATCAGATGACCCACTATGAGAATACTTCATAATAGTTATGTAAGTGTCATAAGTATTCTCACGGCGACCATAGTGAAGTAGTCCTTCGACTTGAAGTCAGTATGATTCCTTCATGAGGAGTTGTAGGCTTTGATGTTATTAAACGTCACACGTAACATGGTGATAATAAAGATAGTTATTGGGATTGCAATAAATCATGTTGAGGAGTGTGAGTAATGTATAAAGGATTCGTCCCTCCTACATAACAGGGGTAATGTTAGGGGCCCCTTAATGGAGTGAGAGGTGAAATATGCTTGGCCATGCGAAAGTTGGCTAATATGTGATATTGGGCTTGTTTGTTATTACACGTCTCCTTGGGGATTGAGAAACAAATAATTGAACATAACAAGTATGACTCTCATATGCCTTGTGTTCAATTAGGACATATAGACGAAGGGACATTTACTGCACAGTAAATTTTGGTCGCAGTAAGGCTAAAACTGGATCACCGGTACTCTCATTGATTGGGTAGTAATGATGCATTGCTAGATGCCGCTCATTATTTATAATATTTAATATTATAATTAATATTCAATATTATTTCCAACTTATTGGAAGCCTATAAGGTCACACGCATAGAGCAAATGCGGATCAATTATATTAATTAAATATGATTTAATTAATATAATGACAATTGGACTTGTAGTGTACAAAGTCTAATAGGGTAAGCAGTTAGGTCAAATGGAGCTGTCAGCTTATAAATAGGTTAGTTCTCTCCTCTCTAACCTTGACTTGCCAATCGTGCCTCCTTATAGCCGTCAACTAGCACAAGACGTATAACTCTGAAGCCCATTTGCTCGTGTGGACTTAGTAGAGGTGCAACCCCTTCGTGGCACTGGTGATTGAAAAGTAAAGCATGCTTCAAGAGGTAGACGCTAATGCCTTATGTTATTCATGTTTTGTAATGTGCGATCTATAGGGATGGTTTTCTTCCTTCTTAAGATATGATTTTAAAAGAGGATTATCTCATGAAAACCCAACATTATGCTCCTCCTCTTCACTCTCAATGGAGCTACCATTCAAGTCTTCCCACGTGGCCATCATTCCTTTCTTATTTTTGTTGAAGAACTTCTTGGAAACTTGTTTCTTGAGTTGAGGATACTCAGCTTTTATATATCCAGGCTTTTTGCATTCATAACTCACTGACATTTTTCTCAGAAGATCCAGCTTCCTTGTTGTACTTCTCCTTGTTGAAGCGTCTGAAGGGCTTATATTTCTTCAAGCTTCTTTTCTTCCAAAGCTTATTCATCTTCCTTGTTAGAAGAGAAAGCTCATCATCTTCAACTTCGGAATCATCCTCGTTTGTTTCATCAGACTCGTCTGATGACTCCTCAACCTGAAGAGCTTTGGATGTTGAACCTTTGGATGAATTTTTCTCAACTTTGAGAGTGATGGATTTGTTATTCTTTCCATTGTTCTCTTAAAGAAGTTCTTGTTCACAGATTTGAAGAGTTACAATAAGCTCATCTAACCTCATGGTTAACAAGTCTTTAAGTTGAGTCACAGCAGTGACAAGAGGTGTCCATTGTTTTGGAAGACTCCTGAGAATATTTTGAATGTGCTACCTAGTCTTGTATGTTTTTCCAAGAGTCTTCAAGTCATTTGTTATAGTTTGAAATCTACCATACATTTGTCCAATGGTTTCTCCGTCTTCCATCTTGGAGAGCTCATATTTTATAACCAACATGCTGACTTTGGTTTCCTTCACTTTGTTGGTTCCTTCATATGCAACGACTAGTGAATCCCATATTTCTTTTGCAGATTCACATGCACAGACTTTTTCAAACTCCTCTCTTCTAAGAGTACACATGATAGTATATCTAGCTTTGGCATTGAGCTGTCATTTTGTTTTTTGTTCAACTGTCAAGTTTGCTTTCTCAGTTATGGCTTCAGTAGCATCTTTAAGAACATAAGGACCATCCTAAATGATATCCCAAAGATATGAATTAGTGGATTGGATAAATCACTTCATCTTTTCTTTCCAATTGATGTATTATTCTCCATTCAAGTATGGAAGCCTTGACTTGGAGACTCCTTCACCTGCATGGTTTTTGCATGTGCTTGCTTCACATGCCATTTGGTCCGAGATCTTTTTCCATTACACTGTAAAGTCTTCAACTCAGAGGCTGAGCTCTGATACCAACTGAAATAACCAAAGTCAACACAAGAATGGAGGTTGAATTGTGTTTATACAACTTTTTCTAAACCTAGAAAAACTTTTTGGCATGCATAGCAAACAAACGGGTGAAAACGGATTATCAGACGAGTGACTCATCTAATATTTTAAACAGTACACACAAGCATAAACAACTTAAAATATTTTGATATTATCAGATGTAACCCCAGGTTATAAAAACAGGTTAAATAAACTCTTAAATAAATTAGAGAGAGAGAGAGAATATCTCTCAAGGGATTTATCCTGGACCCCAAAATCAAAAGGGCTAAGTCCAGTCCTTGGCAGCACCACGCTTTCTCCACTTTAACTTATCAGATTATAGTACAAGTATTCTTTGCACGCCTAGCCTCTCCAGGCTCAATCTTATACAAGTATTATTTTCTCACCTAACCTCTTCAGGCTCAAAAATTAAAAGAGCAAGAAGTGTTTGTGTATTTAAAATAGATTGCATATCTTTTTAGTAAACACACAGAGAGTAAAATAAATATCAGAGTAAGAAAAACTATGTATTAACTTCAAATGATTGATAAAATAAAGAATGAAATAATGTAGGAGTGATGAGTGTGATTTCACCTCATATTTCCATGACATTTTGCATGCATTTTCATATAGCTTAGGATTATTTTATTTGATTGTTAGTTAATTTTGCCTTGGAACGAGTAAGGTGGTTTTGTGGTGCTTGTGTGTAGGAAAAGAAGATTAAAATGCTCAGGATCAGTTGCGTTGGAGCTGGCACGAAGATGGGAGCTTGGAAAACAAGAAAAAGAGGCAAACATAGCTGATCACGGTCTAGCCGTGATGCCCATCGCGGCCGTGATCAAGTGAAGCTGAAAAAAAGAAGAAAAAAGACAGAAGCTGTCACGGCCTAGCCGTGATGCCTATCACGATCGTGACAGGACAACTGAGTCAGACCCCTTCTAGGCAGAATCTGTCACGGCCAGGCCGTGATGCCCATCACGGCCGTGACAGACCATTTGGTGAAGCAACGTTCAAGGCATAAGCTGTCACGGCCGTGACGCGCATTCCATGGATCTCCAACAACTGATTTGATCTGGTTTTTGTATTGGTTTAGGATTCAAATTGCCCAATCTTATAAATAGGACCTAGGAGCTCGAATATGGGCATTTTTTTGTGGGTTGTTTACCTTAGAAAATTTCAGAAATTCTCTTCTTCTTTTTCTCCTCTTCTCTTAGGGTTTGTTTTCTTTTTATGTTATTTTCAATCAAGCTTGCTACAGTCATGGCAAGGCTTGAGTAGTAGTCTAGTTTCTAGGAATTGGGGCTATGCCCAAAACTTGTTTATGGTGATGTATTGATTTTGATTTCTTGTTAATTCAGATTTGTTTTTTATTCGATCCATATTGCTTTAATTACTCGCGAATTTGGTGGCCACTTGTTTGCGTGCCATAGATACACTAAGGACGAACTTAGCGGTGAACTTAGGTATCGGATCTATAGGAATCGAACTTAGGACTTAAATCACGAGAGTTAGAAGAGGTCGTTCGAGGATTCACGAATTGTCACAAAACTCAAGGGGTCCGATTTAAATTCAATTACCACGGGAGTAGGGATTGATTTAGTCGGGCACGGTTTTTGTAACCCGAGAGGGAGCATTAGCTAATTTAGGACAAGTTCGCCTTCGAAACAAATTTGGGTAATTAACAAGGAGAGGAGTCGATTCAGTAACATAAACAGTTTTGTGGTATCCCAATTCCTGGAAATCCCTTTTGAATTTGAAAAACCCCCCAATTTGAATTGCTTTCCTATGTTGTTTAATTGCGAAATTAAATTTTATTGTTACTTGATCCTATTTCAAAAATCAAAACCTTTTCAAAATCTTAGTCCAGTTTTATCGATTTACTAATTAGTTGTGGTTTGAGATCACGGTCCCTGTGGGATCGATCTTTTTATAACTTGGCAACGAATCCTGTACACTTACCGGAATTTCACACATCAAGTTTTTGGCGCCATTGCTGGGGACTGTGTTTCCTTGAATTTCAACTTAATTTTTAAGTTGATTTTTCTGGACATTTTCTTTTTTTATTTTATTTTTATTTTATTTCTTTTTTTATTTAGAGTATCTATCTCTCTACCATAGGTATTTTTTCTCTTTTATGCAAAGATCCCTAAGTCTTGGAAACCTTATTGAAGCCGACCCCGAGATCGAAAGGACCTTTCATAGACGTAGGAGACTACAAAAAGAGAGAGAGAGGTTGATTCTCATTCCACTCATGGTGAATCTACCGGATACGAAGCCACTGAAGGACTACGCGGACCCAAATGCTAGGGGTCTGCGAACTGGGATTGCAAGGCAGGAAATTGAGCCGGAAAACTACACTATACCGCCTCACTTAATTAGCATGATTAGGCAACGTCAGTTTGGAGGATTACCATCGGAGGACCCAACGGATCATGTGAAGACATTCTTGGAATTCACCGATGTGATAAGGATTCAAGGTGCCCCGGTCGATGCTATACGCCTGAGGTTATTCCCCTCCTCTCTGACTGGAAAAGCGAAAGCTTGGTTGAAGCAAGTGCCCGCTAACACGTTGACAACTTGGGACCAACTAGAGCAAGCATTTTTGGAGAAATTCTTCCCTCCATCCAAGACTGCTTACCTAAGGACTCATATCACCGGCTTCTTCCAAAAAGACGAAGAATGCTTATCCGAAGCTTGGGATCGCTACAAGGGACTGCTGGAGTCTTGCCCACATCATGGACTGGAAAAGTGGTTGTTAGTGCACACCTTCTACAACGGATTGGATTATTCATCAAAGGTGTCACTCGACTCCGCAGCTGGTGGAGCCTTCATGAACAGACCCCTGACTGAAGCGTTCAACATCATTGAGAACGTGGCCACCAATTATCACCAATGGGGTTCAGAAAGAGGTAATAACCCGAAAAAGCTTTCGGGGGGTAAGTTCGAAATGAATAGTACCGATCTGATTATGTCTAAATTGGACTCACTAAATAAACGATTTGATAAGCTTGAAAAGGCTCATGTGAGTTCAATCGGTGCTACTAATGTTGTTTGTGAGATTTGTGGAATGCAGGGACATGACATAATGGAGTGCCCACATGGTATCGCTTCTGAGTCTGGTGCTTCATGAGAACAGGTGAACTCTTGTCACAATTTCTACGACACAAACTCGAAGCTACCAAATTATGCTCCCCCAAATCCCTACAACCAGAGGAGGAATAGTCCTTACCTTTCCTACGGAAACTACAACAACACATTGAATCACGAATTCCAAGAAGGACAAGGTAATAGGAAACCCGCATCGGGGTATCCTCAGGTACAAAAATCTAAACTCGAGTCTCTCATGGAAAACTTTGTTGCTGCTCAAACTAAGAAGAACGAGGAATTTAGGCAACAAGGTAGGGCAGTTAATGAGGCGATAAAAGAACTAACATCTAAGGTAGATAACTTGGCCGTCCAGGTAGTTTCTCTATTCCATGCTTAATTGGTAACACTAGTTTTGATAAAGCTCTTTGTGATTTGGGGGCTAGTGTTAGTCTTATGCCACTCTCTGTTTGCAAGAAGTTGGAGATGGGTGAACTAAAACCCACAACAATCTCCCTTCAATTGGCAGATCGGTCCGTCAAATTCCCTATAGGCATCTTGGAGGATGTTCCTATTAGAGTGGGTAAATTTTTCATTCCTGCGGATTTTGTAGTACTTGAAATGGAAGAGGATTCCCAAATTCCCATTATTCTTGGTAGGCCTTTCTTGGCTACCGCAGCAGCCATTATTGATGTTAAAAATGGGAAATTGACCTTAAATGTGGGTGATGATAAAGTTGAATTTGATTTAGCTAAATCTATTAAACACCCTACTTTTGAAGATTGTTGTTCTGAGGATTGACCTAATGCACCAAGTGGCGAAAGAAGAATCCGCACAAGCTTGTGTTGATGACCCGTTGGAAATGTGCTTGATTGGTGGAGACTTAAACGCTCATGGAGGAGAAGTAAGGAATTACGCCCGCTTTCTGGAGGCTAGTCCAGAAATTCCTCCCAACAAAACAAAGAAAGAGAAACTTGAGTTGACACCAGAGAAAAAGGATCTGAAAGATGAAGAAGCCCCTAAGGTAGAACTAAAACCCCTTCCCTCCACATTGAGGTATGAATTTCTCGGTCCTAACTCTTCCTATTCGGTAATTGTTAATGCTAGCTTGAATGAGTTGGAAACTGAGAAATTACTTAGGGAGCTTAGAATGCATAGGAAAGTGATAGGATATACAATTGATGATATTAAAGTCATAAATCCTTCCTTTTGTATGCATCGCATTTTAATGGAAGATGAGTATAAACCATCCATTGAGCATCAACATAGGTTAAACCCTAATATGAATGAGGTGGTTAAGAAGGAAGTGCTTAAGCTGTTAGATGCGAGGGTTATTTATCCAATCTCCGATAGTGAATGGGTTAGTCCGGTGCATGTGGTTCCTAAGAAGGGGGGATGACTGTTATTCAAAATGAAAATAATGAACTAATCTCTACTAGGATAGTAACCGGTTGGAGAATGTGCATCGATTATAGGAAGCTAAATAAGGCAACAAGGAAAGATCACTTCCCTCTCCCATTTATTGATCAAATGCTTGAAAGGTTAGCCAGTCATTCATACTTTTGTTACTTGGATGGATATTCTGGTTTTCATCAAATTCCTATACATCCTAGTGATCAAGAAAAGACCACGTTTACTTGTCCCTATGGCACTTTTGCCTATAGAAGAATGCCTTTTGGTCTATGTAATGCACCGGCTACTTTTCAAAGATGCATGACTGCAATTTTTTCTGAATTTATTGAAAACATCATGGAGGTTTTTATGGATAATTTTTTCGTATATGGAACCACCTTTGATGATTGTTTAACGAGTTTGTCTAAGATTTTGCAACGATGTGAAGAAACCAATCTAGTATTGAATTGGGAGAAATGCCATTTTATGGTAAAAGAAGGTATAGTGCTTGGGCACTTGATTTTTGGTAGAGATATTGAGGTGGACAGGGCCAAAATAGATGTTATTGAAAATTTGCCCCCACCAATAAATGTGAAAGGAGTTAGAAGTTTCTTGGGACGCACCGGATTTTACCGGCGTTTCATCAAAGATTTTTCGAAAATTTGTAAACCCTTATCTAACCTTTTAATGAAAGATGCTCCGTTTGATTTTAATGAGGAATGTTTGAGTGTATTTTCTAGGTTGAAGGAAGCTCTGACCACCGCTCCCATTCTGCAAACACCGAATTGGGATAAGCCGTTCGAAGTAATGTGTGATGCTAGTGACTACGCAATGGGAGCAGTATTGGGACAGAGGAGAGACAAGAAGGTCCATGCAATATACTATGCAAGCAAAACTCTAGATAGAGCTCAAGCCAATTATGCCACAACTGAGAAAGAGTTGCTTGCGGTTGTCTTTGAATTCGAGAAATTCATATCATACCTCGTGGGGTCTAAAGTCATAGTGTACACGGACCACTCCGCACTAAAGCACCTCATGACTAAGAAGGAAGTCAAGCCAAGACTCATCCGATGGATTCTCCTTCTGCAAGAATTTGATTTGGAGATTCGGGACCGGAAAGGAACGGAGAACTTAGTTGCGGACCACTTATCCAGACTTGAACCATGGGAACATAAGAAGGACGACTTGCCAATAGATGATTCCTTCCCCGATGAGCAACTGTTCGCCATCTTCGCCATCTTGGGAGAGGATGCTCCATGGTACGCGGACTTTGTGAATTACTTTGTATGTGGGATTCTACCACCGGAGCTCAATTAACAACAAAAGAAGAAGTTCTTCTCCGATCTCAAGAACTACGTGTGGGACGAGCCTTACATTTTCCGTAAGTGTGCGGATAGCATATACAGAAGGTGTATTTCGGAAGCCGAGGTCCCAAGTATCTTGAGTTGTTGTGATTCCTCATCTTACGGAGGACATGCTAGTGCCTCGAAGACAGCAGCAAAGGTGCTTCAGGCTGGTTTCTATTGGCCTCATATTTTCAGAGATGCCCGGATATTCGTGCTTGCTTGTGATCCATGTCAAAGAACAGAAAACATCTCTAAGAAGCATGAAATGCCACTCAACACCATGCTAGAAGTGGAGATATTTGATGTTTGGGGAATCGACTACATGGGACCCTTTCCTTCATCTTGCAATAATAAGTTCATTCTTGTAGCTGTTGATTACGTCTCTAAATGGGTGGAGGCCATTCCTTTCCCAACAAGTGATGCAAGAACCGTAATCAAACTATTCAAGAAGGTTATTTTTCCAAAGTTTGGAATTCCAAGGGCAGTCATTAGTGATGGAGGATCACTGATAAGCCTCTGGCTCATCTAGTTTTATGGCTAGTATGACCAGGGTTTTGTGCTAATTATATCTCATTTTCACCCAAATTAGATTAGATTGTCCTCAAGCAAGGTTTTGAGTCTCTAAAGTAATTTTAGGTTAATTTAGCCTGTTTTGAGTCAAATAAAGCACTTATGGCTATTTTGTTGTTTTCAGGTTAAGTTAGAAGTCAAGAGAATAAAGAATCAGGGAAATTTCAAGTCTGGAGGAGTTCGCCTCGCGATAGTTTTCTCGCCTCGCGAACCTGAAAGCCAGCTGAACAGTAAAATTGTCGTCCTCTCTGGTTCGCCCCGCGAACAACACCTCGCCTCGCGACCCTGAAGGCTGACTGTTCCAAAGAAATGCAACCCGTTCTGTGTCACCTCGCGGATCCAGGTCTCGCCTCGCGAGACTGAAGACCAGAAGTCGTGACCCTTCCATTCCTCGCCACGCAAGCAGTACTTCGCCCCGCGAGAAGACCAAACGTTGCAGACTGTTCATGATATTCGCCCCACGAGCGAGTGTTCGCCTCGCGAGTGGGCTTAGTTTCTGAATAGTATAAAAGGCTGTTCTGGGCAGATTGAAAGAACTTTTTGCTTCTCCATTGTTTTTACATTTTTCTGTGTGTTTCGTTTTTCTATGGAGAACTAGTTTTCTTAGATTAATCTATTGTAATCGATTTCCACTACACTTGAGGTTCTTGTAATTCCTGTTTTGTATGCTTTTCCCTTTTCAATGCCATGCTATATATTTCTGTTTGCTTAATTCAGGAGTATATTGTGTTGTGTTGATTTATTTTCGGTGATGTTATGTTCCTATATTTAATCGCGTTTGCTTAATTCGCGTGTGTTCAATTCGTGTTCGCTTAGTTCACGAAGGGCTTAACCCCGTTTGCTTAATTCGGGAATAGGAACATATATCTGTAGTAGTGATTTCGCTTGTAAATTGTTGCTACAACCGGGAGGGGATTAGAATCTGCTTAGGGCTTGGAATTACATGAACCGATGATAGTTGGGAAATCGAGAACAGTAGATTAATCGTTTTTTAGCTATTTGATAATCTCTTTGAACTGCCTTGTCTTATTGCTCTGTTATTACTTTGTTTTCTTAATTGCATTCAATCCAACCCCCCCCCCCCCCCTCCCCCCCCCAAAAAAAAAACTGAATTTTGTGGTAAATAACGAGTCAAGAGTCCTTGTGGGATGACATCCGAGTTGTCACCTAAACTACATTTTTACAAACCGCTCGTTCTTTTTGGCGCGTGCGCAACAGCGCGACCAAAAATTGGCGTTGTTGCCGGGGACTCTTGTTTGTTTTTTTCGCATTTTTTTTTCTTCTTTTTCTTTTATTTTTCTTTTTGTTTTGAAATGGTCTGGCTACTAGGTCTACTTGCCCTGAATTGTATGATTTTGATCCTGAAATTGAAAGAACACTGCACACATGCCGTAGAGAAATTCGGGCTAGCACTAGTGGTGATTCTAATTCTAAAACTGTTTTTGATAACATGGGTGACCAAAGGACATTAAGACAGCTTGCTGCCCCTGATGTAAATTATAATGGCTTGTGTATTGCATATCCTGGTGTGGATACTCCTTTTGAATTAAAATCTGGTTTCATTCACTTGTTGCCAAAGCTTAGTGGTCTTGCAGGTGAGGATACACACAAGCATTTGAAGGAATTCCAGGTCGTCTGCTCCACAACCTTTAGATCAGAGGGAGTAACTGAGGATAGCATCAAGCTGAAAGCTTTCCCGTTCTCACTCCAGGGAGCTGCAAAGGATTGGCTTTTATATCTTGAGCCAAACTCTATTACCACCTGGAACGATTTGAAGAAGGTTTTCTTAGAGAAATATTTTCCTGCCTCCAGAGCTGCATCAATTAGGAAGGAAATATGTGGCATCAGACTAGGAAATGAGTCATTGGCTGAATATTGGGAGAGATTCAAGCATTTGGTATCCAGTTGCCCCCAGCATCAGATTTCTGAACAACTTCTTATCCAGTACTTTTATGAGGGGTTACTGCCGATAGATAGGAATATTTTGGATGCTGCTAATGGGGGAGCACTTGTTGATAAAACCCCAGCTGCTGCCAAGCAACTAATTGAAAATATGTCACTGAACTACCAGCAGTTTACATCCAGGAGAAATTCTGTTGAGACAAGAGGTGTGCATGAGGTCCATAGCTCTTCTTCCATCCAGGCCCTCGAGAATAGAATGGATGAGATCACTTCTTTTGTAAGGCAATTGGCAATAGATAGGGTTCAGCCTGCAAGGTTGTGTGGCATGTGCAACTCTCCTGAGCACCCGTATGATGCATGCCCCATTCCGAAGGAAGAGTTCGTCACTGATCTGTCTCAGGCTTATGCAGTCCATCCTTATAATCAAGGCAACAGTCAGAACCGGTATAGCACTCCAGACCTCTCCACAAATAGGTACCATCCCAATTGGAGGAATCATCCTAACCTTCGGTATGGGAACTCATCCCAACAACAACCGATGGCAGCACCACAGAATCCTCCTCAAGTGACCACGTCTGCACCTTCTGGACCTTCATTAGAAGACTTGGTCAAGCAATTAACTGTACAAAACCTTCAGTCTCAGCAGCGAATGGATGCTAGCATTCAGGCCTTGCAGACACAGATTGGACAGCTTGCCACTTCCATAAATAACATACAGCAAGCTCAAGGGTCAACTCAACTGCCAGCACAAACAGTGATAAATCCCAATGTCTCCAATCCTAATGTGAGTGCCATTTCTTTGAGATCTGGAAGAGTTGTTGAGGCAGCCTCTGAGAAAAATGAAGAAACTGTTGAGGTAACTCCTGAGCCTTCAGTTGATGTTGAAGTTGAGAAAGTGTACATACCACCGATCCCCTTCCCACACAGTACAGAAAAATAAGAAGATTGGTGGTGAAGACAAGGAGAGGGAGATTTTAGATGTGTTCGGAAAGGTAGCTGTGAATATTCCCCTTCTAGATGTGATCAAGCAGGTGCCCAAGTATGCAAAATTTCTGAAGGATCTATGCACCAACAAGAGAAGGTTGAAGAGTAATGAGAGAGTTAATTTGGGAAGAAATGTCTCAGCTCTTATCCAGTCTAAGCCTGCACCAGAAAGAGTCACTGTCTCAGCCCCTACTCAGGCACTACCACAGAAGAGCCCTCCAGGCACTTTTACTATTCCATGCATTATTGGGGACAAAAAATTTGAAAATTGCATGTTGGATTTGGGAGCCTCCATAAATGTCATGCCCACTTCTATTTTCAATAACCTTGATCTTGGGCCCTTGCAGTATACAGGTCTCACTATCCAGTTGGCCAACAGGACCAGTGCCCGCCCCATGGGAATGGTAGAAGATGTGCTGGTACAAGTTGATGATTTGATCTTCCCTGCTGACTTCTACATCCTGGACATGGCAGGAGAGACACATTCCAGTATATCACCAATAATCTTGGGCAGACCATTCATGAAGACAGCCAAGACTAAGATTGATGTTAATGATGGGACCATGTCTATGGAGTTTGGTGATATTGTGGCAAAGTTCAACATCTTTGATGCTATGAAACATCCATTGGAGGAGCACTCTGTCTTCCAATTAGAGTTGCTTTCTGAGATTATTGGGGACACCCGTGAGGACCTTGTTTCTGATTTTCCATTTATTTCTGGATTTGATGATATATATTCATGTACTGACTGTACTGACACTAACCCGTGTGTTGTTTGTGCTGAGTTTCTTGATTCAACTTTGCAGGGTGATAGTGAGAGTGAAGTTGTCTGTTCAGCCGGAGTTCTTGAAATCATGGCTACTCCAATTGTACCATCCATTGAGCAGCCACCCTCCTTAGAGCTCAAGCCACTTCCTGGGAACCTGAAGTATGCCTACTTGGAGACAAATGAAAGACTTCCAGTCATTATTTCCTCCAGCCTTGACTCTGACCAGGAAGCAAAACTATTGGAGGTTCTGAAGAAGCACAAGAAGGCGATTGGATGGACCTTAGCTGACATCCCAGGAATTAGCCCCTCTAGATGTATGCACAGAATTCTATTGGAGGATGGGGCTAAACCAGTAAGGCGGGCCTAAAGGCGGCTAAACCCATTGATTCTGGATGTGGTGAAGAAAGAGGTGACTAAACTTCTGCAAGCAGGTATTATATACCCCATCTCTGATAGTACTTGGGTAAGTCCAGTGCAAGTTGTACCCAAGAAGTCCGGCCTCACTGTGGTAAGAAATAATAATAATGAGCTTGTACCCACTAGAGTCCAGAATAGCTGGCAAGTCTGTATAGATTATAGGAAGTTGAACCAGGCCACCAGAAAGGATCACTTTCCTTTGCCGTTCATAGATCAGATGCTGGAACGGCTGGTTGGTAAATCTCATTACTGCTTTCTTGATGGCTTTTCCGGGTATTTCCAGATCCATATTGCCCCTGAGGATCAGGAAAAGACCACTTTCACGTGCCCCTTCGGCACGTTTGCCTATAGGAGGATGCCATTTGGCCTTTGTAATGCTCCTGGCACTTTCCAAAGATGCATGCTTAGCATTTTTACTGAATTTATTGAAAATTGCATGGAGGTGTTCATGGATGACTTCACTGTATATGGCTCCTCATTTGATGCATGTCTGCATAGTCTGAGTTTAGTTCTAGAAAGATGCATTGAGACTGATCTGATTTTGAACTATGAAAAATGTCACTTTATGGTAGAACAGGGGATTGTTTTGGGTCATGTTATTTCTAAATGGGGTATTTCAGTAGATCCTGCAAAATTGATGTGATTTCTTCATTGCCTTATCCATCTTGCGTACGTGAGATCGGTTCTTTTCTTGGCCATGCAGGTTTCTACAGGCGCTTCATTAAGGACTTCAGCAAGATAGCTCTGCCATTGTCAAACCTGCTGAAGAATGATGCCGTGTTCCTTTTTGATGACAACTGCAAGGAGGCATTTGACTACCTGAAAAGAGCATTGACCTCTACCCCCGTCATCCAGCCCCCTGACTGGACCCTCCCTTTTGAACTCATGTGTGATGCTTCTAATTTTGCTGTGGGAGCGGTTCTAGCACAAAGGGTGGGCAAGGTTGCCCATGTCATTCATTATACTTCTAGGACATTAGATGCTGCACAATCAAATTACACCACCACTGAAAAAGAACTGCTAGCTGTTGTGTTTGCACTTGATAAATTTAGGTCATATTTGCTAGGTTCAAAGGTTATTGTTTTCACTGACCATGCAGCTCTGAAGTACCTGTTAAAGAAACCAGAAGCTAAGCCAAGATTGATCTGGTGGATGCTTTTGCTCCAAGAATTCAATGTGGAGATAAAAGACAGGAGTGGAGCTGAAAATTTGGTAGCCGATCACTTGAGCCGAATAGCAAGGGATGAGGATCCTTCTCCCATCCAAGATGATTTTCCTGATTAGCGACTTCTACATCAGTATGGGGTAACACCTTGGTTTGCTGACATTGTTAACTTTATTGTTGCTGGTGTTGTTCCTGCAGGTACAAGTAGATCCAAGTTCCACAAGCTCAAGAGTGATTCAAAGTACTATGTGTGGGATGATCCGTACCTTTGGAAGTTTTGCAGTGATCAGGTGATTCGGAGGTGTGTCCCCGATTATGAGACAAAGTTCATCCTGAACTTTTCTCATGCCTCTCAAGTTGGAGGACATTTTGGACCACAGAGGACGGCAAGAAAAGTCCTGGATTCTGGGTTCTACTGGCCCACAATTTTTAGAGATGCCTATGAGGTCTACAGGAATTGTAAGGAATGCCAAACAGCAGGCCCTGCCATCACTCGTAGGAGTGAGATGCCTCAACAGCCCATGCTTTTTTGTGAGGTTTTTGATGTGTGGGGGATTGATTTTATGGGTCCTTTCCCTGCTTCTTTTGGTTTTCTGTACATTCTTTTGGCTGTTGACTATGTTTCAAAGTGGGTGGAAGCAATCCCCACTAGGACTAACGATGCTAAAGTTGTTTCAAAATTTGTTAGGTCCAACATTTTTTGCAGGTTTGGCATACCTAGGGCTATCATCAGTGACCAGGGCACTCACTTCTGCAACCGCACAATGGAAGCCTTACTCAGGAAATATGGAGTTTTGCATAGAGTTTCCACTGCTTATCATCCCCAGACCAATGGCCAGGCTGAGATATCAAACAGGGAGATCAAGCAGATTTTAGAGAAAATGGTGCAGCCGAATAGGAAGGACTGGAGCCGCCGTCTGGAAGACGCACTGTGGGCTCAGAGGACCGCTTTCAAGACGCCAATAGGAATGTCCCCCTTTAGGCTTGTATTTGGTAAGGCATGTGACCTCCCTGTGGAAGTTGAGCATCGTGCATATTGGGCAGTTAAGTGCTGTAACTTGGAAATGAAGAAAGCTGGTATTGAAAGGAAACTACAGTTGCAGCAACTTGAGGAGCTTAGGCTAGAAGCCTATGAAAGCTCCCGGATTTATAAAGAGAAAACAAAACTTTTTCAAGATAGGATGATTGCTAGGAAAGAATTTTCTGTGGGCCAGCAAGTCTTACTGTTTAATTCCCGCCTGAAATTGATGGCTGGGAAACTTAGGTCCAAATGGGATGGCCCCTTTGTTGTTACTAACATTTTTCCTTATGGTGCAGTAGAGATTAAAAGTGCAAGTACCAACAAGTCCTTCAAAGTTAACGGGCAGAGGCTGAAGCCATTCCATGGTGTGGATGCTGGTGTTCTTGTGGATGCTAATGTTGAGGAGCTCTCCTTGGAAGCTCCCACCTACACTGACACTTGATCAGGGAGTACCCTTTCCTTTCCCTCACTCTGATTTTATAGTCATGATGTTCCATTGGGGACAATGTATGTTTTAAGTGTGGCGGAGGCAACTAGTTGTAGTTTTGTTTTGTCTTGTCTTTCTTTTAGCTCTTGAATAAATTGTATGAGTCTTTGGTCAGTGAGCTTGATTGATGTTGATTGATTTTGCACAGATTGATTGCATGATTGATGTGATGATTCCCCCTAGGCTGAAATTTTTTTATTTTTGAAAAGTGATCCCCATGTGATTGAAAACTGAACTTTGAGATTTTGTTGTGATGACATGATTTATGATAAGTTTGGGGTGACAGGAAGCACACACTAGGGATAGAATCTCTGTCAAACAATTTGCAAAAATGTCCAGGTGAGGATTTGAGCCTCCAACATGTTTTTGACTGTGAGAATCACTTTTGGATTGCACTTTCCCGAATTTGCTTGAATCTCTTTTTGGTTTGCATGTTTATGTGTTTGCTTCAAATGATTTAGGAATTTTCTTTGTAAATAACCACTTGGCCTAAAATAACCATCCCTAATGCATGTTTCTTAGTTAGCCCCTTTGAGCCTAATTAGCCTATTGTTTCTTGTTGACCTTATGTTATAAGCTAAAATCTGGAAAACCATGTTAACCCGATCTTAGGATTAGGAGAGCATGGAATCTTGACAAGAGAATGGTTGCAAGAAACTAAGTTTGGGGTGGCTACAAGGATGTGACATGTCATTCTGGGGTGAGAAAAAAAAATATAATAAAAAGGTTGGAAAAGAAAAGCAAAAAGAAAGAAAAAAAAGAAATAAAAGAAATAAAAGAACAAAAATGTCAAAGAAAAAAAAAAGATTATCTAAAGAAGGAAAAGGCTGTAGTCACCCAAGGCAAAAAGGAAAAAATGGAAAAAGGAACTTGAGTGGAAATTCAAAGTGTAAATAATGTTCATGCTTTCTTAGTTCCTAGGGACTTCAGCCAGTACCTTTGTATATCCTACCCTTAGTCAGGCCCCATTACAACCTTAAAAGACCTTTTGATGTTGCATGCATGTTTTCTGTGGGAACCATTTTGAGATGAAAATCAAATTCATGGGAAGTGCTCTTAAAAGTGAAATTGAGTGAAATGTTGTTAGCCTGACAAACTGAGCAATTGAGTGAAACACTAAACTCCCTTGTGAGGAAGGCATTTGTTTGAATTTGGTGATCTCCCTTTTGTGTGTAACTTGGATCCCTTGCTTAGATTTCTGATTGCTTGAATGATGAAGTTCTCAAATGTTCAAAGTAAATGCATGTAGGGATTACTTTGTTTGAAAGGGGAGAACATTGAAGGAAAAATTATTTTGATGAATTGCTTGAAATTTGTGCAAAGTTGATTGAATTCCTTAAAGCTTGCCATGTCTTGAGTCTTTCTAAGTTTTTGAGTTTTAGTTTGCTTGGGGACAAACAAAGTTTAAGTTCGGGGTATTTTGATAAGCCTCTGGCTCATCTAGTTTTATGGCTAGTATGACCAGGGTTTTGTGCTAATTATATCTCATTTTCACCCAAATTAGATTAGATTGTCCTCAAGCAAGGTTTTGAGTCTCTAAAGTAGTTTTAGGTTAATTTAGCCAGTTTTGAGTCAAATAAAGCACTTATGGCTATTTTGTTGTTTTCAGGTTAAGTTAGAAGTCAAGAGAATAAAGAATCAGGGATATTTCAAGTCTGGAGGAGTTCGCCTCGCAAGAGTTTTCTCGCCTCGCGAACCTGAAAGCCAGCTGAACAGTAAAATTGTCATCCTCTCTGGTTCGCCCCGCGAACAACACCTCGCCTTGCGACCCTGAAGGCTGACTGTTCCAGAGAAATGCAACCCGTTCTGTGTCGCCTCGCGGATCCAGGTCTCGCCTCGCGAGACTGAAGACCAGAAGCCGTGACCCTTCCATTCCTCGCCACGCAAGCAGTACTTCGCCCCGCGAGAAGACCAAACGTTGCAGACTGTTCATGATATTCGCCCCGCGAGCGAGTGTTCACCTCGCGAGTGGGCTTAGTTTCTGAATAGTATAAAAGGTTGTTCTGGGCAGATTGAAAGAACTTTTTGCTTCTCCATTGTTTTTACATTTTTCTGTGTGTTTCGTTTTTCTATGGAGAACTAGTTTTCTTAGATTAATCTATTGTAATCGATTTCCACTACACTTGAGGTTCTTGT
Source organism: Sophora flavescens (assembly GCA_030762895.1). Taxonomy (NCBI): domain Eukaryota; kingdom Viridiplantae; phylum Streptophyta; class Magnoliopsida; order Fabales; family Fabaceae; genus Sophora; species Sophora flavescens. The sequence continues at coordinate 110,959,271 of CM061066.1, read as the reverse complement.
AATTCCTGTTTTGTATGCTTTTCCCTTTTCAATGCCATGCTATATATTTCTGTTTGCTTAATTCAGGAGTATATTGTGTTGTGTTGATTTATTTTCGGTGATGTTATGTTCCTATATTTAATCGCGTTTGCTTAATTCGCGTGTGTTCAATTCGTGTTCGCTTAGTTCACGAAGGGCTTAACCCCGTTTGCTTAATTCGGGAATAGGAACATATATCTGTAGTAGTGATTTCGCTTGTAAATTGTTGCTACAACCGAGAGGGGATTAGAATCTGCTTAGGGCTTGGAATTACATGAACCGATGATAGTTGGGAAATCGAGAACAGTAGATTAATCGTTTTTTAGCTATTTGATAATCTCTTTGAACTGCCTTGTCTTATTGCTCTGTTATTACTTTGTTTTCTTAATTGCATTCAATCCAACCCCCCCCCCCCCCCCCCAAAAAAAAAAAACTGAATTTTGTGGTAAATAACGAGTCGAGAGTCCTTGTGAGACGACATCCGAGTTGTCGCCTAAACTACATTTTTATAAACCACTCGTTCTTTTTGGCGCGTGCGCGACAGCGCGACCAATCGCACTTCATTGAAAAACAATTTGAGAAGCTCCTACTAAAATATGGAGTCACTCATAGGGTTGCTACACCTTACCACCCTCAGACAAGTGGGCAAGTGGAGGTTTCCAACCGAGAGATAAAGAGCATTCTGGAAAAGACTGTTTCGGGGTCGAGAAAGGATTGGTCCTTAAGGCTTGATGACGTTCTTTGGGCCTACCATACGGCTTATAAGACTCCTATCGGGATGACACCCTTTAGACTTATTTACGGTAATCCATGTCACTTACCAGTCGAGATTGAGCATAAAGCTTTGTGGGATATTAAGATGCTAAACTTTGATATGAAAGCCGCTGGGGAAAGGAGAATCCTTCAACTTCAGGAACTTAATAAGCTAAGGTTGGATGCCTTTGAGTCCGCATGATCATACAATGAGAGAACAAAGAAGTGGCATGATAATCATATCCTTCGTAGAGAATTCCATGAAGGAGAACTAGTGCTACTTTATAACTCAAGGTTGCGGTTATTCCCAGGGGCTTCAAGTCTAGATGGTCCGGACCATTTAAAGTAATGAAAGTATTCCTGTATGGTGCCATCGAGGTCTGGAGCCAGGAACGTGGAGCATTCAAGGTCAATGGACAAAGGCTGAAACACTACTTTAGAGAACATCCACTTGAGCAGGAGGTTGCGATTCCCCTCCTAGATCCAACAACGAAGGACTGAAAGGACTATGGTCAAGCTTAAGACCGTAAATAAGCGCTTCTTGGGAGGCAACCCAAGTTTTCTTTCCCTTTTCCATTTGTTTTTGAATTTAACTCTTGAATAATTTGAGAAGATCAAGAGGAAAAAGATCATAAATTAATAGATTTGTCAAGTGTTTTCAGGACAGGAAGTGATGGAGAGTGAAGAGAGGATGGAAAATAAAAGTCAGCAACCATCACGGCCAGGCCATGATGTCCATCACGGTCGTGATGAACCAACAGCTGAAAGTCAGAAACCATCACGGCCTAGCCATGATGTACATCACGGGCGTGACAAATAAGCCCCAGAAGATCAGAGTCCATCACGGCCAGGCCGTGATTCCCATCACGGCCAGGCCGTGATTCCCATCACGGCCAGGCCGTGATTCCCATCACGGCCAGGCCGTGATGTGAAGACCAAGAGGGCCAGAAAGGATCACGGGTAGGCCGTGATATTGATCACGGCCGTGACAGGCCAGCTAACACAACACATATCTGATCACGGGCAAGCCGTGATACTCATCACGCCTGTGAACAACTTCACTCTGTGACACAGAACGCGTCACGGCCTGCCCGTGATGTGGGTCACGGTCGTGACGCGTGATTTTCTGTTTTTAAAACCTAAAATGCGTCTTCTGCCATATACTCCCTCACTCCCTTCATCTTCTCCATTTTCTCCCCACCTTCATAGCCACCAAACCTTCTTCTCCTTCCTCCCAAACTCTCCTCATATCACTCATCACGCACACCTCCCTCTAACCCTAACCCATCATCCTCCTCTTCATCCTAATCTCCTCCTTGTTCTTCCTCTCACACCTTCCACCATAACCAAAGCTCGAAATATCACCTCCCCACTACACCCACACCCAACCAACCATACTCCCTCACTCTCTGGCCCTAACCCAACAAGACCCACAGGGCAAATCCTTCAATTTTGGGAAAACTCAAAATTTCCCAATTTTGAAACCCTAACCAAACCAAATTTCAGAACAGTGAAGAGGATTTTGGACTTTGGTGCTCTGGGATCATGGCAACCAAACGACAATGGGCAACAGAAGCCTCACGCACTCGCACCAGAGGAAGCAGGAACCCGGGTAATTACTCTGACTCTGACTCATCCAACTCTGAGACTGATGGATATGGGTATGGGATAGTTTTTAAGGATATTGCTCAGCAAGATAGGTTTAATGCTTTAAAAAATAGGAAGATAGTACAGACCAAATATCTTGATGATGCATGCTTAGATACCCTAGGCCTGACTGTTGACATTAATTGGATATTGCAAAACATAGGGTGGAGCGAGTTCGCTCGCACCAGATACCTTGCATATGCTGGCCCTACTCTGGAGTTCCTAAGCTCCCTGAATGCGGAAATTCTTCAAGGGCCGCATTGCCAAGAAGGACGGATCACATTCCGGCTCTTCAACCAGGACTTCGTACTAACCCTGGCTGAATTTAATGAGATTTTTGGATTACCAGTAGGGGGTGACCGAAGATACCCCTTAGGGTTTAGTGCGCATAGTTTCTAGTCAATAATAGACTATGAGGGCAGAAGTTTTGACCCTCGTACATCCAAGTCCACAGCCTTTGCTAACCCTAACATCAGGTATATGCATAGGGTCATAGCCAATACCCTGTTTGGCCGTGGAGAGAGTGACAGATCCGTCCGCCAGGACGAGGTCTTTATACTATGAGCTATGCTCCACCCTGAGAGCAACGTGGACACAGGGTCATTCTTGACTAGGCAGCTCTTAAAGGTGGCCAAGAGTTCGAGTGGCACTATTGTCATTGGTGGCCTCATCACCACCATATGCCACCACTTCAACTTTGACCTGGATGGTTTTGAGGCCGCCCCTGGACTGACCCATATCTCCTTGAAGGCTTGTGAGGCCATGGGGATGATTATCCAGGAGGATGACATATACTGTCTGAAACACCCAAGGCTCAGGCACCCAATTCCTCTCCCTAACCCCACACTGTTAGATGTTTCAAACCCGGCAAATTGGAAAGTGTCGGTGGGAGAGGACCCTCAGCCTATTAGAGTATAGAGGTCGTTACGCCCGCCACCACAAGCTAGGCAGTCTGGGCACCCATCTTCTTCCTCCGCAGGTTCGTCATCCGATGACCCCTATGCGCGGTTCGCATCCACTTTTGACACCATCTTAGCGAACCGGGAGAGCATTATGGAGGAGCAGCGCAAGTAGAGAGCTATGCTCTAGCATCTCTACGACTGACATCTAAGCCAGAACCCCCCACCTCAGTGAGTTACTCTGTTCCTTTTTTTTTATCCTCCCTACTGCTTAATTATTTACATTGGGGACAATGTAAGTTTTTAAGCTTGGGGTAGGGGTATCAATTTTGCATTCTTGCATGTTGCATTCATTTAGGATTAGTTTGCATAAATCACATGATTAAACGGCCCCCTGCTTAGGATATGCCCCCAATAGTGAAAAACTTTGTGCCAATCGAATTAGGATAGCCAATTGAATTAGGACAGTGGATTTTTGAACCCAATTTTTGCATTCCTGTGATAGGCTAAAAATGAAAAATGCTTGAGACGATCTTTTGAAAGTTAATAATTAGCATATGGTTCCTTAGATTTAGGTTTCTCATTGATTCTAAACCACTAAATGAGAGATTTTGAGCCAAAAAGGGGTACTCACTAAATCTACCCCGTTCCTTGTAATCGAGTGTTTTATTCCTCTTGGATTGTGCCCTCTAGAACTTGACTTGAAACCGTTTCGAAACTTAAAAAAATTTTAAAACACATTTGAAAATGATTGAGGCACTAGGTATTTTTCTGGCCTCCTGAACTTTGACTGATAAATTACTACCCCCTTTAGTTACCCAATTTTGAGCCTAAAAGAATAAAATACTTTTCTTGGTACCTTGATCTATTTTAATGAACAATGCTTAGTATGACACCTCTTAAAGTGATGCAAAGGGCAAAAAGGGTAATTTGAAGAATAAATTGTGGGATAAATAGTTGGAAAATTTTCTCTAAAGTTAAAAATCTCCCCTTCTCCAAACAACCAAAAAAATGGAGAAGGGGATGACAAAAATAAAGTGAGAAATAAGAAGCAAAAAGATGGAAAAAAAAAAAAGAAAGGTGGAAAACTAAAGCCCAAAAAGGAATTTTATGAGGTATCACGCTTTGCACTGCTTGATTTTGCTTAGCCTTCTAAAATTTTCCTCTTCTTGATTTCCCCACCTAACAATAAATCCCAGGGTCCCGTTACAACCAAAATAAAAGACCTCTTGATTCTTATGTGCTTTCATTAATAAAGTAGAGATTTGGTTAATAGTCAAGCTTATGGTAAGGCACCTTCCTTGAGGAAATTGAGCAAATTGTCACATACCCTCAGACACATGAGTGAGGTGAGAAGAGTGCCCGAATTGGTGAGAAATGTGAGTCTGGGGAACCTAAGCTCCTAATTGGACTTAAAATTGATTGTTTCTTGGTTTCTTATGGAATATGTCCGTTGCTTGAATTCACTACTCGGGTTCTAGATTCACTGTCCATGCTTTGATTGATTAACTTTTCTGGTCTTAGTTATTGCTTGAGGACAAGCAAAATCTTAAGCTTGGGGTAGTTTGATGAGTATGATTTCACCTCATATTTCCATGACATTTTGCATGCATTTTCATATAGCTTAGGCTTATTTTATTTGATTATTAGTTAATTTTGCCTTGGAACAAGTAAGGTGGTTTTGTGGTGCTTGTGTTCAGGAAAAGAAGATTAAAATGCTCAGGATCAGTTATGTTGGAGCTGGCACGAAGATGGGAGCTTGGAAAACAAGAAAAAGAGGCAAACAGAGCTGATCACGGCCTAGCCGTGATGCCCATCACGGCGGTGATCAAGTGAAGCTGAAAAAAGAAGGAAAAAGACAGAAGTTATCACGGCCGTGACAGGACAACTGAGCTAGACCCCTTCTAGGCAGAATCTGTCACGGCCAGGCCGTGATGCCCATCACGGTCGTGACAGACCATTTGGTGAAGCAACGTTCAAGGCATAAGCTGTCACGGACAGGCCGTGATGGCCATCACGGCCGTGACGCGCATTCCATGGATCTCCAACAACTGATTTGATCTGGTTTTTGTATTGGTTAAGGATTCAAATTGCCCAATCTTAAAAATAGGACCTAGGAGCTCGAATTTGGGCACTTTTTTTTGTGGGCTGTTTACCTTAGAAAAATTCAGAAATTCTCTTCTTCTTTTTCTCCTCTTCACTTAGGGTTTGTTTTCTCTTTATGTTATTTTCAATCAAGCTTGCTATAGTCATGGCAATGCTTGAGTAGTAGTCTAGTTTCTAGGAATTGGGGCTATGCCCAAAACTTGTTTATGGTGATGTATTGATTTTGATTTCTTGTTAATTCAGATTTGTTTTCGATTCGATCCCTATTGCTTTAATTACTCGTGAAATCGATGGCCACTTGTTTGCGTGCCATAGATACACTAAGGACGAACTTAGCGGTGAACTTAGGTATCGGATCTATAGGAATCGAACTTAGGGCTTAAATCACGAGAGTTAGAAGCGGTCCTTCGAGGATTCACGAATTGTCACAAAACTCAAGGGGTCCGATTTAAATTCAATTACCACGGGAGTAAGGATTGATTTAGTCGGGCACGGTTTTTGTAACCTGAGAGGGAGCATTAGCTAATTTAGGACAAGTTCGTCTTCAAAACAAATTTGGGTAATTAACAAGGAGAGGAGTCGATTCAGTAACATAAACAGTTTTGTGGTATGCCAATTCCTGGAAATCCCTTTTGAATTTGAAAAACCCCCAATTTGAATTGCTTTCCTGTGTTGTTTAATTGCGAAATTAAATTTGATTGTTACTTGATCCTATTTCAAAAATCAAAACCTTTTCAAAATCTTAGTCCAGTTTTATCGATTTACTAATTAGTTGTGGTTTGAGATCATGGTCCCTGTGGGATCGATCTTTTTATAACTTGGCAACGAATCCGGTACACTTGACGGAATTTCACACATCAAGGAGTAAATGCAAAGAGGAAATGCTTCTTTGAATAAATGCATTATCTTATTCTTCATCTTCATGGTCTTCTCTATTTATAGCCTTCAATCTATTTGATCAGTTTGAGACATTCTTCATATTGTGATTTCTTTTGATTTGAAGTACTAGGATGCCATTAAATCAAAAGAGTCATTCTGGGCTGCATTGAATGCTTTGAAGACGTTGAGCTTTGACATAGCAGACCAAGAGTTTACTTTTGTTCTGAAGCACTGTTGTATCAGAGGTGCAACAATGATGCTTTTGTACTTGCAGCAAATGGCTTTTCCGTTTCAGTGCAATGCTCAAGTTGAATTCCAAAAAGTACTTTTGGTTTGTACTAAAAAGAGTAAAAAGCATGGCTGACTTATACAAAGGATAGTGTGTAGATTTCTTAAAGTCTTGAAAGAATAATTTCTTTATTTTTCTTGCTTGGTGTTTGTCCAGAGGTCCTTTCTCCTTGAAATCCTCAATATGATTTCCTTTAATTTGAATTTGTTGGCTTGGAATTTCTGTTCTAACACTTGGGTAGGAGATGGGTACAATTATAGTTTCCAGACAAGTGTAGGTTTTGAGCTTTAGACGAGTGTGTGTGGAGAGGCTTCTTAGTACTTAGCTTGAGACGGAGTTTGTAGTTGCTACGTCAGCTTTTGGTAGATGGATGCTGATCTGACTTTGCTTCATGCTGAGATGTCATCTAGTAGACGGGTGCTTTTCAGACGGGTCACTAAAACTCTTATCTGGTGACAGCCTTGTTGTTCTGTTGAGAGTAGACGGTTTAAGAGTAGACGTATGAGTCTTTACTGATTTGTCTGCACACTTGAAAGTCTCATTAGTAATTTCACATGGTTCAATACAACTATACTTAATATATTTGGAATCATCAAAACTTAGAGAATTAACACGTAAATGTGTTTTAGACGTTTGAGGTCCTAACAGTGTACAACCATGTATTGTTAAAAATAGAAACACTATATTTTAAACTTTGTTACATATTCAATTGACATAATCGATGTATATATGTTTCCGGGTTGAATGATGTTCATATAATTGATGTACACAAGATATTAGTTTTTTTAAAAAACAAAAATGGTATGCAAAGGCATCACTATAGTGCAAGACATCCCAACTAGGTTGGCACCCCAAGCAATATCCATCATTTGCAGCATACCATGATTTATTCAATAAAGGAAAAATAAAAGGATACAAAAAACATGAGGGGGCATTCACCTGACTCATGGAAAGTCCATCTGAATCTAAAGTTTGGAAAACCAAACTTATTTCTAAAAAATTCATCAAAAAGGAAGTTTGGAATGGAATTCCACCAAATCAAACCATTAATCCTAGTGCCATGATTAGCTAACAAGTCTGCACAAGAATTGCCTTCCCTGAATACATGTGAAAAAATGAAATGCATCTTCCTAGTCAAAGCTAACATATTTATCCACCTATTTCTTAAGGACCAAGGAACAATTGAAGGAGATGAGAAATCCTTGATCACCAAAATTGAATCACATTCTAGCCAAAGATGACGCCAACCTCTATTATAAGCTACTTCCACTGCAACAATTGTACGCATTAACTCAGCATCGAGGGCAAAAGAAACTCCTAAATTCATAGCAAAACAACCAACAGCAGTTGAGGCCTTGTCTCTGAATATCCCACCACAAGCAGACATACCTGGAGTTCCTTGAGCTGATCCATCTGTGTTACATTTTAGCTAGTTGAAGCTTGGAGCTTTCCAAATTACTTCCATGATGACTGGAGCCTTAGGCAAGACTGTAGAAACTGAGAAAGCAGCCGGGACAGATCTGTCAACAGCAGAGTCGAAGGAATGACCCTTAGAGAGTGATCCTGTGATCCTGTCAATGAAATAGCTGACTTTGCTAAGGCAATTGCAACCCTAGAAGAAAATTGATTCCCTTCAAATCTTGCTTGGTTTCTGCTGAACCAAATGTACCAAAGAACATTTCCAATTCTTGAGAGCACTATGTCTAAGACCTAAGGGCTTCTTTGTTGATCCAAAAGAGACAGAACAGTGAACATAGAGTTATAGCATATACTTTCAGACAAACAGCTAGCCAACCAGTTCCAAAGAGCAATTTCAAAGCTGTATTGGAAGAAGAGGTGATCTGTAGTTTCATAGGCTTTGAAGCATAAGCAGCATATGGAAACCACACAGTAACCCTTACTCCTCAACATAGCATCTGTAGGAAGCTTGTTGTGAATTTTTCTCCATATTAGAAGTGATCTAGATGGTGGATGTGTCATGCTCCAAATCTGTTTTCCCCAATTAACTTAAGCACCATGGTGAACTAGATGATCATAAGCAATTTTCAAAGTGAGGTCACCTGTGTTTGAAGCAGTTCAGATTTGCAAATCTGGAGCAGGATCAATTGGAACAACATACTGCTCCAGTTCAGTAGCAAGAGCACTGGATTTCTGTGCAATAAAATCTAGAATGCAGTCTACCATTATCAATGAAATCTTTAACTTAAGCTTGAAGTAGCTGCTGAACTGACAGAGGAATGTTCAGAAAATCCACCACAGGTTTACTTAACCACTTGTCACACCAGAAATTAGTTGAGGAACCATCTCCAATATGCCATTTGCTATTTGCCAAAACAGTGTCAATATAAGCCTTTAAGCCCTGCCAGAAAGAAGAAGCAATATGAATGCTAGTAAATTTTTTTGTACCAGCACCCTAGAACTCAGAAGGCTGCACCACTAATTAGAAGAAGTTACCAGTTCCCAAGGTAACTTAATAAGAGATGCCTTATTTATGTTTTTGATTGATCTGAGACCTAATCCTCCTGATGTTTGGGGGAACAGACCAAGGACCAGCTGTTGAAGCAACTTTCCTGGTCAAAATACAGCCAGACCATACGAAGTTGCCAAGCCATCTATCAAACAGCTTGATTAGTGAAACTGGCCAAACATAGACATGAAAGAGTGAAGAAGCATGCTATGAGTCACAGATTGAACTAATTGGACCCTTCCCATAATAGAGAGCAAAGCACTTTTCCAAGTTTTTAGCTTTGATTTGATCTTATCAGCTAGAGGCTGCAAGTGAACCTTTCTTGGCTTGCCCTTAAAGAGAGGAACACCAAGATAGATGAAGGGAAGATGCCCAACTCCCAAGCCTAGAATTCTCACAATGCATAAAAATATGTTGGAAGATATAGAGCCATTGAAGACCTTGGACTTTTCCTTGCTAATGCATTGTCCTGAAGCTTCACTATATCTTTCAAATATTGCCATTAGGTTCTCAATATTCCTTTTGGTTCCTTTGCAAAAAATTAGCAAATCATTTGCATATAAGACATGAGTAGGAACAGTATAGCCTCTAGGAATAGACATTGGAAGAATTTTCCCCTGCTGCACCATTAGAGAGATTGATCTACTCAAGACTTCCTCAGCTAAACAAAAGAGAAGGGGAGAGAGGGGGTCTCCCTGCCTCACCCCCCCTCCTCCTCTTGCAAGGAAAGAATCCTACACCATGACCGTTGTTGACAAGGATTGATATCTTTTCTGAGTGCAGAATTGTTTATATCCATTTGCAGAAAACAGCATCAAACCCAAAAGCCTCAAGTGATCTTAACAAGAAAGACCAGTCCAATGTGTCAAAAATCTTTTCTGATATCAATCTTCATAGCTAAGTTACCCCCAAAGCACTTTTAATCAAGTAAATTAACTGCTTCTGATGCCACACGTATACAGTCAGAGATGCTTCTACCTCTAATAAAGCCCCTTTGATGATTAGAAATGAGTAAAGGAGCAATGTTAGCAAGTCTGTCAGCAAGGATTTTAGATATTATCTTGAATTGGAAGTTTGCCAATGCAATTGGCCTATACTGAGATATAGAGTCAGCATTGGTAGTCTTAGGAATGAGAACCACATTGTTGTAGTTCATGTTTGGGGGAAGCCACCCTTGCCTGAAAAATTGTGTAACTGTATTGTAAACAGCATTGCCTACCACATCCCAATATTCCTGAAAGAAATATCCACCAAATCCATCCGGGATAGGGGCACCATTGGCTTTCATGCCAAACACTGCATTCTTCACCTCTTCCCAAGAAGGCAAACTTGTAAGCATTATGTTATCCCCTTCAGAGACCACTGGACTAATTACTTCATTAATCAATCCATTATCATAGCAGGAATTGGGGCTAGCAAAAACATCCTTATAATAAGCTAAGATATGATCTTCAATGTCCTGTTGATTTTCTATCATTGCATCTCCATCTTTAAGCATGGTGATTCTTTTAGACGCATACCTCATTTTGGCTAGCTTATGGAAATATGATGTGTTTCTATCTCCACAAGTGTGCCAATCTACCCTTGACTTCTCCATCCAGAACAATTCCTGAGCATGGAGAGCTTTACTGAGTTCCATCTGAGCCGCTTCCTCTTGGATCAACAAACCATCAGAGTAAACTTGATTAGAAAGCTCCTCCTGGACAGAGTTGAGATTTTACATAGCCAATCCAACCATTTTATGGACATCACCAAAACTGTCTTTATTCCAGACCTTAAGCACGGACTTTAAATTTCTCAATTTCTGAGATAACACAATAAGAGGGCATCCACTGACTCTTGCTTCCAACTGTTAGCAATGACAGAATGACAATCTTCATGAGTTGACCGCAATCTTTGAAATTTAAATGAGGAACTGAAAGTGGGAATGTTATTCTGGTGCTTCAACAGAATTGGGTGGTGATCAGAATTTGATCTTGGCAAGGTGCAGCAAGTAGAACTTCCCCAATGAGAGATCCAAGCATCATTACAGATCACCCTATCTAGTCTTCTTTCAGTATGTGCAGGTCCTCTCCTTCTGTTTGTCCAAGTGAATTCAGCTCCAATGGTTGGAAGATGGATGAGGTTGATGGCATCAGACCATGATTTGAACTCATCACAAGCAATCCTAGAAGGCAGTCTGCTTCCCTTATGCTCATTAGCACCAACAATTGCATTACAATCCCCTATTTAGCACCATGGACCGTTGTAGCTATGACTTAGTTGAGTCAATTCATTCCAAAGAGACCTTCTGACAGTATAAGATGTAGCAGCATATACAGCACTGAAATCAAACAACTGGTTTTCCCAGCAAACTGAAAAAGTAACATGTTGAACAGAGGAGACCAGAACAGTAGGAGCTAAAGAGGAAGAACATATACACCGAAGATTAGGAATAAGAGGATTCCTGTCGTTCAATGCAAACACCTTTAAGTGTAACTTAGACCAGAATGAACTAGGAAAATTACATGAGTCCATCCAAGGTTCTGCAATTAATATAATATCAGGCCTGTTTTTTAAAATTAAATTCTTCAAAACTAACCTTGTATCTTGGTTAGCTAATCCTCTAGCATTCCAAAAGATGACTTTCATTTAGACACGACTGAAAGACCTGCTTTGGACCTAGTATTTCTGACCACTGCTTGGTTTGCTTTGCCATTTTATTTCTTCTTAAGCTTTTTGATCTGTGACTTGGAGAGAACCTTGGTATAACCATCTTCTTCTTCCATATATTTTCCTGCATTGTGTTCAGTATTTTTTGGCAACAGCATGAAGGACATCTGCATCAGTAGTGTCCTCTCCATTACCATCATTCTGTTCCCAAAATATTCCAACAATAGAAAGATCTTTCTGCACTTGAGGGCTAAAAACTACAGGAGTTTGGATGCTTTTCCCACTTATAGTACCTCCAACACTACCTGACATCCCGGCATATCCACCAGAAGTTGTGATTGGAGTTTCTTGCACCCTGCTCTAAACAATTTCCTGATCATTGCCTCCATCTACATGCTCATCCATTTTTCCTTATCTACTAAGTCAACTTAGGACTCATCATAGATTGTCTCCATAGAGTCATTGTCAGAAGCATCTCCCTGAGACATTGCAGAACTGTCAATCCTGGTCGCTTCATTGAAAGCCAATAAATCAGTCCTTATTCCAGCTCCAGAACCCGAGGCCTCCACCACTATATCTGAACCATAAACAGGATCCATCATAGGAATTGATTGATTATTCTTCAAATTCTGGCATTGTTGCTCATGCTCATGAGAGCAGCTTGCACCACCTTGCTGAGGATCAGCCTGGTCATCAACCAAAATCGCTTTCCCTTTCAAGAGAGGATCTTTATTCATCACAGTACCAGCAACATTCTGTTGAGTTTCTGAAAGATCATTAATTTTCAAAGAGTCCTCCGAAGGATCACCTTACTTATCAATAATGATGCCCTTATCTTTGTTTTTGGGAACATAAACTTTCCTGTGTTTAACCACTTCTTCTTTGTCTGGCCTGCTTTCAGATTTCTTCCCATTGGTTTTAAAGCAATTACTCAGAAAGTGCCCAACAACTTGGCAATCTGAACAAAACTCAAGCAATCTCTCATATTCCAAAGCAATAAAAAATGCAAAATCATCTCTTTCCACTATGATTTTCGATCTCAGATTGCTTTTTAGATCTAAATTGATAAGGACCCTTGCAAAGTGCCCGAAGGTCTTTTTACTTGTTGCCTCATCAAGACATATTGGAACCCCTATGCCTCCATCAATAGCAAAGAGTATTTTCGGTCGTCAATACTCTTGAGGAATTCCATAAAATCTGACCCAAACCTGCACATTCGTGTTCTTTAATGATTAAGGGTTGAAGTCTTTGGTCCAAGAAAAGAGTCTCAGACTTCCCGAACCAAGATTCCATAGCCCAATCGCCAATGCACTTCTAAGATCTTCAAGAGATGAGAAGGAGAATTCATAAAAAAAAACCCTTCCCAATGAGATTATGTGCCATGGCCCGATTTGGTTCCAAAGTTCCTGTAACTTGCATCGCAAGTCACTGACTTTCATTGGCATGTTGCCTTTCAATAGCATTAATCTTCCATGCAGATGGTTCTTGCAACTCTCAAGACCAGCCAAGTATTCATTCTCAGGTATTTTGATTGTAAGCTCATCAGCTTTGATGCATGGTTTTGGGAGTTGGCTTAAAGGGACCAAACAAGAATTACTCAAAGCTTGAGCAAAGGATTTCGATTGAGTCTTTAGTTTTGGATCGGGAACAGAATTAGAAGAGAGGGGAGAAGGATTGTTGAACGATAATTCAGGGAACAAGATTCCATGGGGACAATTCGGAGTTGTTTCCATGGCTATGAAGGAAGCTTAAGGCGCAAGAAACAAACCCTAGCAGAGAAAACTAGGTCATTGTGCTCAGTCGCGTAGTTCCTTGGTCTTGAATAGGTGGGTATTAGAGGTTACACAAGATATTAGTTGACTTACTCTAGAACATAAAAGAAGACAATCGATGTACACAAGAACGTAATATGTGTATTCAAGTATAAAAGTTCAAATCCTGTTTAATACACATGTGCAATACATCGATCGACTCATATCAGCAAAGTCGATAACTTTTCTATTTTGATCCCAATTGATTTTATCACAAGTCCAACGTATCTATTTGTAAAATTACTAGATATGGATATTGTGTAAACACTTTTCAACAAGAATTCATTCATAATTAACAATCACGTTCTTACTTACTCAAATTCTTCTTTAGAGCTTTATCTTGTGAAAAGGTGATTAATCCACTTAGAACTTCAATTTGTAATTTTTAACTTTGACAGTTCAAGATTTGTGTTTGTTTTTTCAAATTGCTATAAAGAGAGAAGGTGTCTCTCAACTGTTATACAAGGACAGAAGGAATCCTTGGGATTAGCTAGTGTGCTTGGTTATGTTTTCACAAGGGTAAGGAGTCCTAGAGGTGAAACTTGTAAAGAATTCTGTAAAGGTTTATCAGGTGAGTCTTGGAATCTTGAAATTTTGTGGAGAAAACTTATAATGGTGTGAAGACTAGATGTAGGTTATCGGTGGAGGTAAGTGAGCCGGGATAAATTTGGTTTGTGCATTTTTTTATCTCTGAAACTTCTAATATGTGCAGTGACCGAGGTCACTTGCTAGTTAACGAATCTCATGTGACAAAATTAAATAAAATTAAACCGCGGAAGTTGCCCACACTACTAATGTGAATGGGCTTCCCTAGATGACTCCCTGCATGAGGTACACAAGCCAAACCAAAACAGGTGAGGTGAGTTCTAGAACTCAAAGAAGCAATATATAGACAGAATACCGCATACAAACATATAGTCATAAACATGTCACCCAATGCTTTACAACACAATAAAACCATACATAGTGATTTGTCTCATATATAATAAATTTACCATTGAGCTAGATGCTTGTGTTTGTTAAGTCTCTAAATGTCTGATATGCATTTGCCCTTTGTTTTGATGAAAACTAAACATTTGTCAATGATTTAATTGAACTTCATAATGGTTGTTGACCTGTCTATCTAGTGTGCGGATTATTAAGTGAAAGATTATTTATCACTTGTCTGCCCATAGACATTCTTAATCTCTCTTGAAGATCACTTGTTTGATGAGTGAAAGTCAACTTGTCTCATTGATTGGATTATTGATTGTCCGTATTGAAGATTCAACTTGTCTTATAGGAGCTCTCACTGTCTATGGTCCTTCGAAAAGGAACACAAGGAAAAGGAAGCTTTTAGGAGTTGTCCCCTCAAGCGAGAAGTCATCAAGATTTCTCTCTCACGCATATCAAGAAATTCGAAGGTCAAACACTCAAGCAACCAAGGAACCCAGAAAAGGAGTGCTTCTAATATGTTTTATTCCCTAGTACAACCGGGAGTTGCACGAAAAGGGAAATATGCTCGCAAAGTACAAAAGCAACTCTGCACAACTACGATCCGGCTGTGGCACAAACCATAAAGCACTGGACTTGCGTGTTAGAGTAAAACCAACGTTCCTATTGCATTAATAGCTGCCTATAACGACTCTATTGCATTTAATGGAGCTCAGCCTGAAGCCAAGATTTGGAGGAATGTCTCTAACAGATTCAAAATGATTGGAGCTTATAAATACAGCCATTGAAGATGAAGATAGAGAATACACAACATTAAAGAGTTGTTACTCTTAGTATTTAATCCTTCATTCTTTCAATATGTATTCTTCAATCATTTAAAGTTATTACGAAACATTTAATTCACTCTTCTGAGTGTTAGTGAAAGACTTGCAAATTGTATTTATTTCAATCTTTTCTCAAACAAACTTAAGTGAGCCTGAAGAGGCTAGGTGAGCAAAGAATACTTGTCTTGGAGCCTGGAGAGGCTAGGTGTGCAAAGAATACTTGGAGTCTCAGAACTCGATCGGTTATAGTGGAGAAAACTTGGTGCTGTCAAGGACTGGACGTAGCCCTAGTTGTTAAAGGGTGAACCAGGATAAATAGTTGTGTTAAATCTCTCTATCATTATCTCTTTAATTGTTTTGATTATATTATCTGTTAACTAACTAAAGAGGTTTAAGTGTGAATATCAAACAAGTTTTACTCAAGCATGTTTGTGTGTTTTTCTGTGAAAAACTGATCAGATAGGTCACCTGTCTGTGCTTTGTGAAAACACTTGTCTGAACCTAGCTTCTGTATGCAAAAAGTTTGAAACTTTGTTTTAACCAAGTTCTAACACTATAACTGATCAAGGTTACAGACAAGTATTATTTGCACACCTAGCCTCCCCAGGCTCAACCACAAGTATTGTTTGCAAACCTAGCCACTCCAAGCTCAACCACAAGTATTGTTTGCACACCTAGCCTCTTCAGGCTCAACAAGTATTCTTGAGACAAGCCTCTTCAGGCTCAGAGAGTTTTGATAAGGTTTTGAAGCACAGCTTCAAAGTTAGAGTAGCAATTCAACCAATCTTAACACTACAGAGAGTGAATATGAACTTTGAACTTGGTGAGTTGCAGATAAGTTCTTCTTCAAATGATTTTCAGAGTGAGAAGAAGATATGTGAGTGATAGTTTCTTTCAGCTATTGATTTCACTGATGAGTGTTGTTCTTGAGTAATATAACTTTTCTAGATGAGTATATTAGCTTTTTCTTAGTTGTTCATCACTACTACTTCAGGTCTTCGATTTCTTCTGTTTATACTTGATCACAGAGATCCGTTGAGATGCAATCGAAGGTCTTCAGCTTTGTTTTTCAGAAAATAGTCGTTCTGACTTGATAATAAATTCTTAGAGGAATGTTGGAGATACTTTGTTGACCTCAGAGTATAGAAGTCATGCTTTCCTAGCTTTGGGGAGCGTTCTTTCCTTATTTGTGCAACACTTAGAAAAACTCAGATAAAGTAGCTTTTCTCTTACTTGCATAAGGAATGCTTTTTTCATAGCCTTGCCCTTTTGTCTTTTCTCCTTTTTGTAATCTTGATTGAGGGCAAGAAATATATTAATAAACTTCTTTCAACTTTAGTTAACTATATTTCAAATCACATTTGCTTTTGAATTAGAGATTAAGTGATTTCCCCTTAAGATGCTTTTTCTTCTTGGTGCGTGCTTCGGTGATATGAAAGATGATTAGTGCTTCATACCTTATAAGCTTGTGGATGTTAAATGTCTTTTGAATCCATCAAGTTATTCTGACAAAAGAGTGGTTTTGACTTTGTCAGAAACTCGGACACATATTGTAAGAGCTAGACGCTTGTTTGAAGTGTGTCTTTTGGTCATGTTCTAGTTTGTAAGCTTGATCCATCTTCTTTCAACTTCCTTTAGAAGATAGTGATTGTATTCGTTGAATATTTGATCACGAATCTGACTGTGTACTTCTTTGGGCTTCTTTGTCTTGAATAAGATCAGACAGTCTTCTAGTAAATCATTGTTTGATGCTTTATTTCTTCAAATAACATATTGAATGGATAAGACCTTTATCTTCAGCTTCCAATGAAGATAATAATTGTTTGAATATTTTGCTTTAGAAATTCTAACTGCTCTTCATCATAGTAGACGAGTCTGAGAAAGATGTTGATATAGGCTTTAGCTTGAACCAGACTTCGGACGCATTGTCCTTTGATATATATATATATATATATATATATATATATATATATATATATATATTGAATCAAACGCTTGTACTTATGTTATTGATCCTTTCATATCTTTTTGTTGAATTGATCTGCTAAGATAAAGTTCTTTGTCTACACAGCTCAAGTATATGATTAGAAATATTCATATGGTTCTATTTAAAATCAATTGCTTAATGTTTGATTTCATCAAAACACACAAGGAATACTGGAGTGTGAGTCAGACGCATGACCGAGTCAAACGCTTTGTGACTTAACATTATACATTGTGCAGCAGCGATATCAGAGTTGTGAGGGTTTCTTTTGTACTTTGTTGAACACATTTCCCTTTTCGTGCAACTCTTAGTTGTACTAGGAATAAAGCATATTGGAAGCACATCGTTTTTGAGCTCCTAGGTTACTTGTGAGTGTGACCTTCTGACTTTCTTGATATGCGTGAGAGAGAAAGCTTCGGAGACTTCTACTTGAGAGGACATCTCCAAAATGCTTCGTTGTACTTTGTGTTCCTTATTGATAGTGTGATTTTACATGATGTTTGCTGTACACTTTTGCATGCATATTTCATATAGATTAGGCATTATTTTGTTGATTTTGTTAGATTTTCCATTGGAACGGGTGAAAGTGGTTTGGTGTGTTGTTTTGCAGGAATTACTGAGAAATTTGGTAAACTTAGAGCCAAGGGAATGAAGAAACAGTGGAGAATGAAATTCTGGGAATGCTCGCCCCGCGAGAGGCTACTCGCCACGCGACTGCAGACAGCCAGAAACAGCAGAATGTCATACTTTCTGGTTCGCCCCGTGAATCACACCTCGCCTCGCGACCCTGAAAGATGACTGTGCCAGGAAAATGCAACCTGTTCTGTGTCGCTTCGCGAACAGTGTCTCGCCTCGCGAGAGATCAAATCATTGAAAACCAGAAGTTTAATATTCGCCTCGCGAGATACATCTCGCCCCGCGAATGTGCGAAAATCAGAATCCATGTTATAAGCTGTTTAAGGCAGAATTGGAAGGGACACCTTGGAGACATTGGAGGCTACGAGTTTGGAAAGCCAAAAGGCTCTTGGAACCAGAGGCAGCTTCTGGAGGATTGCCCCCATGGAATCCCTTCTCTCCTTCTTCAATGTTTCGTTGGTTGTGGACATTATTATGAGTAGCTAAACCTCCATTGTTGGGGTTAGGGTAGCTATTTCTGAACTCTCATGTATTTGATTTAGACTTGCAATACAGTTTCTGCTTTGTTATTGAGTGATTGATTTCTATACTTAATGCTTGTTGTGGCTAGCACCCCCATGACTTGATCTGTGTTTTGATATGCAATTGGAAAATTCGTGTTAAAACCGAAACTGAAATTAATCACCTAGTAAGCCTTGTATCTAGGAATGGAACTGGGTTTATTAGCAATCGCATGATCCCTAATCTTAATGCAAATTCACTAATCTAAGCCACCTAAGGAATTAGGGTCTATTAGTGGGTTTAGGCTCTTGTCATCCGAGGGATCAGGACTTGAGTAATTTAGCGGATTGATTGTCATAATTGAAGTAGAAACTGTTTGTTAGTTGTTTCATTGCATGAGGATGAAGATTAGTGAACCTAATCCTAACAGCTTTTATCATATTTGAAAACCTTCTTTTATTGCTTTCCAAGTATTTGAGAAAATTACAAAAAGAGTTTGTCTTTCTTATTTTGTTAATTTTAACTTTTGTTAGCGTAGAACTCTCTTCAATCCAAGAATCGCTTAGATAGTAATTGAATTGGTACGTGCTAGTACTTGTTGCAGTCCTCGTGGGAACGATAAAACGGTCTCACCACCGTATTACTTGCACGACTGGGTATACTTTCCCAGATTCGTCAACAAGTTTTTGGCGCCGTTGCCGGGGACTGTATTTCAATATTAGCATATCCATTTTGGTTACTAATTTGAGCACAAAATTTTTCTGTTTTAAAATTTCTCTTTTCTGTTATAAACTGTGTGCTGTCATTTTTCTAGAGTGTTTGCTGATGTGTGCTAACCTTTACTACTAACAATCTTGTTTGCTAGACTGTTTGTGTATGCGAGGTACTATTCCAGCTGACTAACTCCTATACGATCCAGAAATTGAAAGAACAGCTAGGAAGAATAGGAAGCAAGCAAGACAGCAGAATTTGTTAAGACAACAAGGAGAAGAACAAGAGACTTCCATCTCTCAGGTTACTCAAGAAGAACTCAAGATGGCAGGGAATGGTGAAGATACTCCACCACCACGGAGGACACTTGGTGATTATGCCAATACAAATTTCAACCGGCATGTCACTAGTATAGTGAGACCTCTGGTGAACTCCAATAATTTTGAACTCAAGCCAAATCTCATCAACATGGTTTCACAAAATCAGTTTGCTGGGTTGGAGAAGGAAGATCCTAACAGTCATATTTCCACTTTCATGGAGTTGTGCGATACAGTGAAGATAAATGGTGCCTCTGATGATGCAATTCGTCTGAGATTGTTCCCTTTTTCTTTAAGAGATAGAGCCAAGTCTTGGCTCCAATCACAACCAAGGGGGAGCTTCACTACATGGGACAACTTAGAGGCAAAATTTCTGGCAAGATTCTTCCCCACCTCAAGATTTGTAAAGGCAAGGGGTGACATCATGAGCTTTGCCCAACAAGAAGGTGAGACGTTGCATGACGCCTGGGAAAGGTTCAAGGAATTGCTTCGGAGATTCCCAAATCATGGTTTTGATGATCTTACTCAGATGCAAACATTCTGTAATGGATTGAGGCCATCAACCAGGTACATGTTGGATGCCTCAGCTGGAGGTTCAATGAATACAAAGACAGAAGAGGAAGCCCTGACTTTGATAGAAGCAATGGCCTCTAATGATTACTTGATGCATCATGATCGGGGTCCCACACAAAGAAGGGGAGTGTTGGAGATAGATTCACAAACTGCATTGTTGGCTCAGAATAAGCTCATGACACAACAATTGGAGTCTCTTACCAAGCAACTAGCTCACCTCCCACAACAACTCCAAACTGTTCAAGGGACGACCATGCCACCACAACAGGTAATGAGATGTGATTTTTGTGGAGGTGATCATGAGAATGGAAGATGTGAGGCACCACCTAGTTCCCATGAGGAAGCCGATTATATGGGGAACTATGGGAGACAAGGCAACAACCAAGGGTGGAGGAATCAACCAAATTTTGGTTGGAATCAAGATGCCGGGAAAACAAGCAAGCCTCCTCCTACACAACCGCTTCAAGACCGGGTTTCTATCTTGGAAAACACCCTCAATCAGTTCATGCAATTGACTATGGCAAACCAGAAAAATATAGATGCTTCTATAAAAAATTTGGAGGTTCAAGTTGGCCAAATTGCAAAGCACCTAGCGGAGCAAACTAGCAGCGGTTTTTCTGGTAACACTCAAACTAATCCGAAGGAGCATTGCAATGCTATTGTTTTGAGGAGTGGTAAAAGTCTTGAGAATGTGGGCGGTGAACCTTTGGTGAAGAATCAGAAAGTTGATGGAAAAACAGAAGTGAGTGCTGAGGAACAAGAAGAAAAAGGTAAAGATGTTATAGTTGAGGAAGAAGAAAAGGTCAGTGAACAAGACAAGAGGGAGAAGCTAGTAGATGAGAATTCAATTTTGAGGAGAACTAAGAGTCAGATTTTGAAGGATGGAGACAAACCTCAAGTGATCCCCTATTATGTGAAGTTGCCCTATCCTCACTTGAGCAACAAAAAGGAGAAAGAAGAACAGTTTGCCAAGTTCCTTGATATTTTCAAGAGGCTACAGATCAACATCCCTTTTGCTGAAGCACTTGAGCAGATGCCCAATTATGCAAAATTCATGAAGGAACTGCTCACGAAGAAAAGAAAGTTTAAAGATGGCGAAACTGTTGCCTTAACTGAGGAGTGCAGTGCGATACTGCAAAGAAAGCTACCTCCGAAACTGAAAGATCCTGGGAGTTTTACAATCCCTTGCACTATTGGGAATGTTTCTATCAGGAAGGCCTTATGTGACTTGGGAGCGAGTATCAATTTGATGCCGCTCTCCATTTTGAATAAGCTTGGAGGAGGAGAGGTGAAACCAACCAGGATGGCATTGCAGTTAGCTGACAGATCAATCAAGCATCCTTATGGTATCCTGGAAGATGTTCTGGTAAAGGTGGATAAGTTTATCTTTCCATCGGACTTTGTGGTTTTAGACATGAAGGAGGATGCTGAAGTTCCGCTCATACTGGGGAGACCTTTTCTAGCAACTGGGCGAGCTTTGATAGATGTAGAAAAAGGACAGCTGCAATTCAGAGTGCAAGATGAAACAGTCACTTTCAATGTATTGGAAGCTATGCATCGTCCGAGCACTGAAGAGGAGTGTTTCCACATGGACATTGTGGATACAGTAGCTAAGGAAGTCGATGCACATCAGCACCACCCCTCTACTCCTGAGAAGAAGGAAAAGCACAACATGAAAGCAACTCTGAAGCACTGCAAGACAAATGATGTATCAGTTGGTGATGAAGTTGGATCTGCTCATCTTGTGAAAACAGAACCTCCGCCGGGAAGGAGTAAGAAAAAGGGCAAGAGGCCCAGAGTGAAAGGGGCAAAAGGGAAGCACAAATGTTGGCCCTATAAGCAAAATCAGCTCTTTAAAGGAGTTCCATGGAAGAAAAGTGCTCTTGCACTTATATGCCCAGCAGACCCCGGTTAATTGAAAGAAGCCCGTCAAGCTAGTGACGTTAAAGAAGCGCTTATTGGGAGGCAACCCAACTTTTCTTAACTCTTCTCTTTAGTTGTTTTCATTTTCTTAATAATTTTGTTTTTGATTTTAACCTCTTGAATAATTTGAGAAGCTCAAGAGGAAAAATAATAAATTGAGAATTTTCAAGTGTTTGCAGGGTAATAAGGAAGGAGGGAAGAGCAAGAAGATAAGAAAAAGCAAAGTCAACACCCGCTACCGCCTCGGTAAGCCGTTCCAATTCTTCTCCTCTCTCCAACTTGATTGTTTACATTGGGGACAATGTAAATTCTTAAGCTTGGGGTAGGGGTATTTTGCATTTGAATTTTTCATGTTGCATTCATATATTCTTGCATGATAGCTTTGCATGTTCACATTATTAGATTGCCCCTTGCCTGAATTTTGCATCCAATGGTGAGAACTAAGTGCCCAATAATTTGTGATAGTGAATTGTGAACCCAATTTGTTATTCTTGTGATATGGCTGCAAATAAAAATGTTTGAGATAATCTTGTATAGTTGATAATTAGCATATGGTTCTGTAGATTTGGTTTCTCATTGATGTCTGAACTACTAAAATGTGAGATTTTGAGCCAAACGGGTACTCACAAAATTTTACCCCATTCTTTGTGTTAGAGTGGTTATTCCTCTTGGTTTGTTTTCTCTAGAACTTAATTTGAAACCATTTCAAAGCTTAAAAATCTTTGAAAACATTTTTTGAAAATGATTGAGGCAATAGGTATTTTTCTGGCCTTCTGAGCTTTGAATGATGAAATGTTACCCCTTAGTTGCCCAATTTTGAGCCTACATGAATAAAATGCTTTTCTTGGTACCCTGAAATGTTTTGTTAAATGATGTTTGATAAGGGACCTTCTAAAGTATTACAAAAAGGGTGAAAAAGGTAGTTGAAAGTTTGGGAAAAGAAAAAAAAATTAATTCTCTTGAGTTGAAAAAAAAAATCTACCCTTCTCCAAATAAAAGAAAAACAAAAGAAAAAGAAAAATAAATAGAGAAGGGGATGACAAAAAGAAGAAATGAGAAATAAAAAGAAAAAGAAAGAAAAGAAAGGTGGAAAAATAAATCAAAACCCAAAAAGGTATTTTAGAAGGTCATGCTTTGCAAATGTTGATATGTTGTGTAGCCTTTTGAAATGTCCTTTTATTGAATTCCCCACCTAACGATTAATCCAATGGCCACGTTACAACCCAAGTAAAACACCTCTTGATTCTAAATTGTTTTCATTAATAAAGTAGAGATGTGGTTGATAGTCAAGCCTGTGGTAGGATTCATTCCTTGAGGAAAATTGAGTGAAATGTCTTATCCCCTAAACACTTGAGTGAGGGAGAAAAGAGAGCCAAGCAAATGAACAAGCTTGGGGTGAGCTTCAGGTGAGCAAGAGTGCCCAAATCAGTGAGAACATGAGTCTAAGGAACCTAAGCCTCAAATTGGACTTGAATTGATTGTCTCTCGCTGCATTGTTTGATTTGCCTATTACTTGGATCATTTACTCGGGATCTTAATTCACTATCCATGTTCTGTTTATTCTACTGGCCTTGGTGATTGCTTGAGGACAAGCAATTGAATAAGCTTGGGGTGATTTGATAGTGTGATTTTACATGATGTTTGCTGTACACTTTTGCATGCATATTTCATATAGATTAGGCATTATTTAGTTGATTTTGTTAGATTTTCCCTTGGAAAGGGTGAAGGTGGTTTTGTGTGTTGTTTTGCAGGAATTACTGAGAAATTTGGTTAACTTAGAGCCAAGGGAATGAAGAAACAGTGGAGAATGAAATTCTGGGAATGCTCGCCCCGCGAGAGGCTACTCGCCACGTGACTGCAGACAGCCAGAAACAGCAGAATGTCACACTTTCTGGTTCGCCCCGCGAATCATACCTCGCCTCGCGAACCTGAAAGATGACAGTGACAGGAAAATGCAACCTGTTCTGTGTCGCCTCGCGAACAGTGTCTCGCCTCGCGAGAGATCAAATCATTGAAGACCAGAAGTTTAATATTCGCCTCGCGAGATACATCTCGCCCCGCGAGTGTGCGAAAATCAGAATCCCTGTTATAAGCTATTTAAGGCAGAATTGGAAGGGACACCTTGGAGACATTGGAGGCTACGAGTTTGGAAAGCCAAAAGGCTCTTGGAACCAGAGGCAGCTTCTGGAGGATTGCCCCCATGGAATCCCTTCTCTCCTTCTTCAATGTTTCATTGGTTGTGGACATTATTATGAGTAGCTAAACCTCCATTGTTGGGGTTAGGGTAGCTATTTCTGAAGTCTCATGTATTTGATTTAGACTTGCAATACAGTTTCTGCTTTGTTATTGAGTGATTGATTTCTGTACTTAATGCTTGTTGTGGCTAGCACCCCCATGACTTGATCTGTGTTTTGATATGCAATTGGAAAATTTGTGTTAAAACCAAAACTGAAATTAATCACCTAGTAAGCCTTGTATCTAGGAATGGAACTGGGTTTATTAGCAATCGCATGATCCCTAATCTTAAAGCAAATTCACTAATCTAGGCCACCTAAGGAATTAGGGTCTATTAGTGGGTTTAGGCTCTTGTCATCCGAGGGATCGGGACTTGAGTAATTTAGCGGATTGATTGTCATAATTGAAGTAGAAACTGTTTGTTAGTTGTTTCATTGCATGAGGATGAAGATTAGTGAACCTAATCCCAACAGCTTTTATCATATTTTAAAACCTTCTTTTATTGCTTTCCAAGGATTTGAGAAAATTACAAAAAGAGTTTGTCTTTCTTATTTTGTTAATTTTAACTTTTGTTAGCATAGAACTCTCTTCAATCCAAGAATCTCTTAGATAGTAATTGAATTGGTACGTGCTAGTACTTGTTGCAGTCCTCGTGGGAACGATAAAACGGTCTCACCACCGTATTACTTGCACGACTGGGTATACTTGCCCAGATTCGTCAACACTTATCGAAGGACCAGAGACAGGTGAAGGCTTCAGACAAGTTGAGTCCTTAAAGCAGATTAGTCAACATTCAAGTAAGCAGACAGGTTGACTTTCACTTTTCAGACAGGTGATCTTTTATGTGGGCAGACAGGTGTAAAATGAATTCTCATTTAGTGATCTGCACACTAGATAGACAGGTCAACAACCAATATGAAGTTCAATTAAATCATTAACAAATGTTTAGTTTTCATCAAAACTTAGGGCAAATGCACATCAGACATTTAGAGACTTAAAAGAAACACCTCGAACACTGAAAATTCAGCACAAGAACATTACCGAGAAATACGCAAATCAACTAGAACATGACACAATCGAATAATAGAAGAAAAACAGTAAAAGAATATTAACATCGGGATTTTAGTGGTTTGGTCATTGTAGCCAACGTCCATGTGGGAGAGAGCAACATATCATCTTCTCCCCTTCACTATGTTGATACTAGAGATACAAAATGCTTTACAATAGAAACCTCTCACAATCTTGCCTCCTAGTCTTGCCTCACAAATCTTCCACATGGTACCTCTCAGGAACTATCCCAAGATTAACATTTCTACTTCTATACACCTTTCCCATCTCTTACAGACCACTCCATGATTTTCTCTCAAGATAGTATTGCCTCACACTCATAATCCCTTTCTTCTTTTTTTCCACACACTACATTGTGTCTTGTGTATTGCACACGAAGCTTGTGTTGCTCCTATACAATAGCTAAGACTTTATATATCTTATCGGAACTAGTTACAAAGTTAGTTGTCGTGCAGTTACAAATAACAACTTATGGAACTAACAAAAAGCTAACTAACTGAAACCAGATATCACATAGCTATTACAGATACACCCGTGTATTACACCCATGTACGCGATCAAGCTACATCAGTTAATACACCCGTGTATAACACCCATGTACGCCTATTCTAACTAATGTTCTTTGATGATTATCCACCAGATTCTAACAAATCTCCACCTTGGATCTTCAGCACTTGATTAATGTAGAATGACCCAGTCTCCTGCAAAGACAATCCATGTGAGTCTTTGTCCTTGTGAAGTTACCAATCCTTATGAGTCTTTAAGTTAGTTGTCCAAGTTAGTGTTGTCATCAACTAACTAACTAACTTCCTCAACTGATTGCAAACAGGCGCACCAGGATCGATTATCAGGTTAACCAAAATTGATTATGATGTCTGATAAGCCTCTGGCTCATCTAGTTTTATGGCTAGTATGACTAGGGTTTTGTGTAAATTATATCCTATTTTCACCCAAATTAGATTAGATTGTCCTCAAGCAAGGTTTTGAGTCCCTAAGGTAGTTTTAGGTTAAATTAGCCAGTTTTGAGTCAAATAATGCACTTATAGCTATTTCTTTGTTTTCAGGTTAAGTAGAAGTTGACAGAATAAAGAAACAGGGGATTCGCCTCGTGAGAGTTTTTCTCGCCTCGCGAACCTGAAAGCCAGCAGAACAGTGAAAATGACATCCTCTCTGGTTCGCCCCGCGAACAGCGCCTCGCCTCGCGACCCCGAGAGATGACTGTTCCAGAGAAATGCAACCCATTCTGTGTCGCCTCGCGGATACATGTCTCGCCTCGCGAGACTGAAGGCCAGAAGCCATGACTGTTCCATTCCTCGCCACGCGAGTAGTGCTTCGCCTCGCGAGAAGACCAAACGTTGCTGACTCTTCATGATATTCGCCTCACGAATAAGGGCTCGCCTCGCGAGTGGGTTGAATTTCTGAATAATTATAAAAGGCTGTTTTGGACAGATTGGAAAGACTTTTGCTTCTCCACTGTTTTGTTTTATATATTTTGTGTGTTTTTGTTTTTCCATGGAGAACTAAGTTTCTAGGATTAATCTATTGTAATTGATTTCCACCGTACTTGAGGTTTGGTAATCCCTGTTTTGTATGCTTTTCCCTTTTCAATGCCATGTTATGCATTTCTGTTTGTTATTTCAGGAGTGTATAGTGTTGTGTTGATTCATTTCGGTGATGTTATGTTCCTATATTTAATCGCGTTTGTTATTTCGCGTGTGTTCATTCATGTTCGTTAGTTCATGAGGGCTTAACCCCGTTTGTTATTTCGAGAATAGGAACATATATCCGTGGTAGTGATTTCGTTGTAAATTGTTGCTACAACCGGGAGGGGATTAGAATCTGCTTAGGGCTTGGGATTACATGAACTGATGATAGTTGTGAAATCAAGAACAGTAGATTAATCATCTTTAGCTACTTGATAACCTTTTCAACTGCTCTGTTTTCATTGCTTTATTTTACTTTGTTTCTTATTTGCATTCCAATCCAACCCCCCCCCCCCCCCCCCCCCCAAAAAACTGATTTTTGTGACAAATAACACTTCAAGAGTCCTTGTGAGACGACATCCGAGTTGTCGCCCTAAACTACAGTTTAAAACTGCTCGTTCTTTTTGGCGCGTGCGCGACAGCGCGAGCAAAAATTGGCGCCGTTACCGGGGACTCTTGTTTGTTATTTTTCGCATTTGTTTTTCTTCTTTTCTTTTATTTCTTTTATTTTCTGTTTTTGTTTTGAATGGTCTGGCTACTAGGTCTAAGTGCCCTGAATTGTGTGATTTGGATCCTGAAATTGAAAGAACACTGCACACACGACGTAGGGAAATTCGGGCTAGTACTAGTGGTGATTCTAATTCTAAAACTGTTTTTGAAAACATGGGTGACCAAAGGACATTAAGACAGCTTGCTGCCCCTGATGTAAATTACAATGGCTTGTGTATTTCATATCCTGGTGCTGATACTCCTTTTGAATTAAAATCTGGTTTCATTCACTTGTTGCCAAAGTTTAATGGTCTTGCAGGTGAGGATCCACACAAGCACTTGAAGGAATTCCAGGTTGTCTGCTCCACAACCTCGAGATCAGAGGGAGTAACTGAGGATAGCATCAAGCTAAAAGCTTTTCCGTTCTCACTCCAGGGAGCTGCAAAGGATTGGCTGTTATATCTTGAGCCCAACTCTATCACCACCTGGAATGACTTGAAGAGGGTTTTCTTAGAGAGATACTTTCCTGCTTCCAGAGTTGCGTCAATAAGGAAGGAAATATGTGGCATCAGGCAAGGGAATGAGTCGTTAGCTGAATATTGGGAAAGATTCAAGCATTTGGTATCCAGTTGCCCCCAGCATCAGATTTCTGAACAACTTCTTATCCAGTACTTTTATGAGGGGTTACTGCCGATGGATAGGAATCTTTTGGATGCTGCTAGTGGGGGAGCACTTGTTGATAAGACCCCATCTGCTGCCAAGCAACTCATTGAAAATATGTCACTGAATTCCCAGCAGTTTACTACCAGGAGAAATTCTGTTGAGACAAGAGGTGTGCATGAGGTTCATAGTTCCTCTTCCAACCAGGCCCTTGAGGATAGAATGGATGAGCTGACTTCTTTTGTAAGGCAATTGGCAATAGACAGGGTTCAGCCTGCAAGGTTATGTGGCATATGCAATTCTCCTAAGCACCCATATGATGCATGCCCCATCCAGAGAGAAGAGTTCGTCAGTGAAGCACCTCAAGCTTATGCAGTAAATCCCTATAATCAAGGAAACAGTCAGAATCAGTACAACACTCCAGACCTCTCCACCAATAGGTACCATCCCAACTGGAGGAATCATCCTAATCTTCGGTATGGGGACTCATTCCAACAACAACCAATGGCACCTCAGAATCCTCCTCAAGTGACCACTTCTGCACCTTCACTGGAGGACATGTTCAAGCAAATGACTTCACAATTGACTTCACAAATGAATGCACAAATGACTACACTTTTCCAGCAGCAAATTGGGCAGTTCCAGGCACAGTTCCAGGCCTCACAGGCACAGTATCAGCAGCGAACAGATGCTAGCATTCAAGATTTGAGGACACAAGTTGGACAGCTTGCCACTTCCATAAATAACATACAGCAAGCTCAAGGGCCAACCCAGCTACCTGCACAGCCAGTGATAAATCCCAATGCATTAAATCCTAATGTGAGTGCCATTTCTCTGAGATCTGGAAAAGTTGTTGAGGCCACCTCTGGAAAAGATGAAGAAACTATTGAGGTAACTCCTGAGCCTACTGTTGATGTTGAAGCTGAGAAAGTGTACAGACCACCAATCCCATTCCCACACAGATTGCAGAATAATAAGAAGATTGGTGGTGAAGACAAGGAAAGGGAGATTTTAGATGTGTTCAGAAAGGTAGCTGTGAATATTCCCCTTCTAGATGTGATCAAGCAGGTGCCCAGGTATGCAAAATTTCTGAAGGATCTATGCACCAACAAGAGGAAGTTGAAGAACAATGAGAGAGTTGATTTGGGAAGAAATGTCTCAGCTCTTATCCAGTCTAAGCTTGAACCAGAAAGAGTTACTGCTTCAGCCCCTACTCAGGCACTACCGCAGAAGTGCAAGGACCCAGGCACTTTTACCATTCCATGCATTATTGGGGATAGAAGATTTGAAAACTGCATGTTGGATTTGGGAGCCTCTATAAACGTCATGCCTACATCTATTTTCAATAATCTTGATCTTGGTCCCTTGCAGTATACAGGTATCACTATCCAGTTGGCCAACAGGACCAGTGCCCGCCCCATGGGAATGGTAGAAGATGTGCTGGTGCAAGTTGATGATTTGATCTTCCCTATTGACTTCTATATCCTGGACATGGCAGGAGAGACACATTCCAGTAGATCACCTATAATCTTGGGCAGACCATTCATGAAGACAGCTAAGACTAAAATTGATGTTAATGATGGGACTATGTCTATGGAGTTTGGTGATATTGTGGCAAAGTTCAATATCTTTGATGCTATGAAACACCCACTGGAGGAGCACTCGGTTTTCCAATTAGAGTTGCTTTCTGAGCTTATTGATGATACCTGTGATGACTTGGTTTCTGAATTTCCATTTAATTCTGGCTTTGATGATATTTTTTCTTGCCCTGATTGTACTAACACTAACCATTGTGTGGTGTGTGCTGAGATTGCTGCATGTTTAGCAGGTGATGGATTAGTCAATGCAGTGAATGAAGAACGTGTAGAAGATGAAGCAGCACCGGAGACCCTCCCTACCTATCTGCCACCTTCCCTTGCGAAACCACCAGAGGAAATAGATTTTGCACCATGGCCGGACCAAGGGGTTGAACCCCAATTTTATTGGGAGGACTTTGTTGAGAAAGCTGTCATCTTTGATCCAAGAGGAAGTGTTGAGTCCGCCGCATTGGGCAAGGTCACCATCATAGTCAAGTGCTCACTCATATATCAAGGATGCAAGTTATGGGACCATGGAATGAACTCTATCTCTTTGGCCTTAGGCTACAAGCAATGGGATCCAGGCGGAAGCTCCTACACTGCCACCTGATCAGGGAGCACTCTTTCCTTTCCCTCACTCTGATTTTATAGTCATGTTGTTTCATTGGGGACAATGCATGTTTTAAGTGTGGGGGAGGGAACTAGTTGTAGTTTTGTTTTGTCTTATCTTTCTTTTAGCTCTTGAATAAATTGTGTTAAGTCTTATGTTGGCAAGTTTGCTGGATTTTGATCGATTTTGCACGAATTGATTGCATGATTGATGTGATGATTCCCCCTAGGCTGAAAAAATTTTTGTTTTTGAAAAGTGATCCCCATGTGATTGAAAACTGAACTTTGAGATTTTGTTATGATGGCATGATTTATGATAAGTTTGGGATGATAGGAAGCACACACTAGGGATAGAATCTCTGTCAAACAATTTGCATGAATGTCCAGGTGAGGATTTGAGCCTCCAACATGTTTTAAACTGTGAGAATCACTTTTTAAGTTGCACTTTCCTGAATTTGCTTGAATCTCTTATTGGTTTGCATGTTTATGTGTGTGTAGCAAATGATTTAGGCATTTTCTTTGTAAATAACCACTTAGCCTAAAATAACCATCCCTGATGCATGTTCCCTAGTTAGACTTTTGAGCCTAATTAGACTGTTAATTCTTGATGACCTTATGTTATGAGCTTAAAATCTGGAAAACTATGTTAACCCGATCTTAGGATTAGGAGAGCATGGATGCTTAGCAAGAAAATGGTTGCAAGAAACTAAGTTTGGGGTGGCTACAAGGTGTAATATGTTGTTTGGGATTGAGAAAAAAAAATACAATAAAAAGGTTGGAGCCAAAGGCTTGTAGAAGAGAAAAGAAAATGAAAAAAAAAGAAGAAAAAAAAAAGAAATAAAAAGTACAAAAAAATTCAAAAAGGATATTTGAAATAAAAGAGGCTGTAGTCACCCAAGGCAATTGAAAAGATGAATGAGAAAAGGAACTTGAGTGGAATTTCAATGTTTTGAAGTGTTTCATGCTCTCTTAGTTCCTAGGGTCTTCAGCCTAGTACCTTTGTATATCCTACCCTTAGCCAGGCCCCATTACAACCATAAAAGACCTTTTGATGTTGCATGCATGTTTTCTGTGGGAACCATTTTGAGATGAAAATCAAATTTATGGGAAGTGTTCTTAAAAGTGAAATTGAGGGAAATATTGCTAACCTGACACAAACTGGGCGAATGAGTGAACACTAAATACCCTTGTGAGGAAGGCAGTTGTTTGAATTTGGTGATCTCCCTTTTGTGTGTAACTTGGATCCCCTGCTTAGATTAATGATTGTTTGAATGATCAAATTCTCAATTGTTTAGAATGAATGATTGTGGGGATTGCTTTGTTGAAGGGGGGGACATTGAAGAAAACTGTTTTGATGAAACTGCTTGAATTTGTGCAAGGTTGATTGAATCTTTTAAGCTTGCCAGGTCTTGAGTCTTTTTTTGATTTTTTGAGTTGTAGTTTGCTTGGGGACAAGCAAAGTTTAAGTTTGGGGTATTTTGATAAGCCTCTGGCTCATCTAGTTTTATGGCTAGTATGACCAGGGTTTTGTGCAAATTATATCCTATTTTCACCCAAATTAGATTAGATTGTCCTCAAGCAAGGTTTTGAGTCCCTAAGGTAGTTTTAGGTTAAATTAGCCAGTTTTGAGTCAAATAATGCACTTATAGCTATTTCTTTGTTTTCAGGTTAAGTAGAAGTTGACAGAATAAAGAAACAGGGGATTCGCCTCGCGAGAGTTTTTCTCGCCTCGCGAACCTGAAAGCCAGCAGAACAGTGAAAATGACATCCTCTCTGGTTCGCCCCGCGAACAGCACCTCGCCTCGCGACCCTGAGAGCTCACTGTTCCAGAGAAATGCAACCCGTTCTGTGTCGCCTCGCGGATACATGTCTCGCCTCGCGAGACTGAAGGCCAGAAGCCATGATTGTTCCATTCCTCGCCACACGAGTAGTGCTTCGCCTCGCGAGAAGACCAAACGTTGCTGACTCTTCATGATATTCGCCTCGCGAATAAGGGCTCGCCTCGCGAGTGGGCTGAATTTCTGATTTTTGTGACAAATAACACTTCAAGAGTCCTTCTGAGACGACATCCGAGTTGTCGCCCTAAACTACAGTTTAAAACCGCTCGTTCTTTTTGGCGCGTGCGCGACAGCGCGACCACTATCTGCCACTATAACTTCATACTGTTGATTTTGAGGTATTTCTCAGCAGTTCCATATATACATAAAAAATGCATTATATGTATGGCATAAAACCACATCAAATGACTAAAACTAGTAATTAAGTCTCCTACAAGTTTGAGAAAATATTTTAAAATCCAAAACTTTGAAATCTTTAAAGAAGTTAATCTCTTTCTAGATGTTTTTCTTCCTCAAAATTCATTTTGGTGTGGAGTACATTTGTAACACCACTCCGAGTGTCACATGGAATTAACACTTTATTAATACAAAAATTAAAGAGGAAAATAAAAATATTTAAAACATATATTCATTTACAGAATCAGAGTTACTAAGGAAGCAAGAGCATAAAAGATACAATAACACTCCATTGGTCGTGGTATAAACACTAAAAGACGTAACGACATCCTTGAATGTCTCTTCAATCACGATCTATCAACGTCTTTGTTGCAGTGAAGAAAGACTCTCACCTTGATCACTTCTAACCTTCTCGGTGTCTTCACCAGCTGATGACTCGCTTCCGCCTTTGAGCCACGATCTGGACCAACATATAAAGAATAAAGGAACAAATACATACAGGAGGTAAGAAACTCTACAAATATCATGATACAAGAAACATCATAGAATACTACAAATTAACATGCACATCAGCAATCACAACCATCTCTCAAGATCATCATTACTGCAAGCAACCTCGAAGTCTCCTCAACTAGGATCATATCCTACTCTATGGTCATAACTGGTCTTCCATGCATGATTGGACAATTCTATAACAATGTAAGTCGAGAGTTGGGCTACTGGCTCCCGCGTTACCAAGAGAGTTCAACAATGGTCCTCCATACACAAAGGAAGCACTGCCTTCCCGAATCCCTCCACTGTGAAAAACCCGAGAATTTCTCCAATGATGAGAAAGCACCCGCGTTGCTCCACCTTTGAGTTCTACCAACTTGGTCGCTCCGGATAGTCCACCTCAACCTAGTGTGGGAATTGCTCAACCAGTTGTTGCAACTATTCGCACGGCTCCACCGTGACAATTGTAACAGCCTAATTTTAATGATGTCGTTCAACCGGTTAAAATATAATTAAATTATATTTTAAATTTGAGAGTTAGAAAGTGTTTTTGATTAAAATAAAATCATATTCATAGTCTACTTTATGGTAGAGGGTTACGGTAAAAATTTTGGTTGAAAATTCAGACGAAAGTCGATGCCTTTTTCACCGCGGTACAAGTTTCTTCGTGCGAGAAAACCTAATTTTGACCCGTGAACGAGATAGTTAGTGTTTTTATTATGTTTCCTTCAACTTTGGTTATTTTGAAAATTTTCGTTCAAAAATAAAATATAATATTTTACTCGGGCGAAAACGTCGGAAGAATTACGATCGAAAATGCAACCGGGTACGAAATGGAGCAGAATAGGAGACATAAAAGGCTTGAGGTGAGATGAGGGAGTGAGGTGACTCACTAGAGGTATGGCCTAAGCTACCTCCTAAAAAGTGGTCATGATGGACTTTTTGAAATATATCATATTATATTCTAAAAACCTATTTTTCTCTTTCCTCTTCAACCAAACAAGGCACAAGGTCAAAACTTGCTCTCCAAGCTCATTCCTCTCTCTTCAATTTCGTGCCACTCTCTTCCCTCTCTATATATACCCCTTTCATTTTCACTTCATCATCTTCCTCCTTCAACCTCCATTAAACCTTCATCTTCTTCTTTCTTCTAAAATTTCAAGCTCTTAAAGCTTTAGTTTTTATTCATCTTTTCTACTTAAGTTCTTCACTAAAGTTCTTCCTTATACTAAGGGTAATTCTCTCATATGAATCTTTTTGCAAGTTTCATCTTTTATTTCTTAGTTTACTTTATGTGTTCTTTATATGCTTTAAACTTCTAAAATCTCTCTAAAATGGTAGAAAACCCCTTTTGAGTTGAAACCACTTTCTATAGTCTTGTATTAACTTATATTTTCACATACTAAGAGGTTGTGTAAAACAAAAATCTCTATCTATCTCTTTCAATTAAGGCAGAATGCTTGAATTTGTGACCTAGGAAGTTTTTGTTTCAACTCTTGGAATATGATCATGTGTTTGAGTTTCTAACTATCCATTGATCTTAAATCTATAAATCTTGGAAGTTTTGATAGCTTGTTCCTATGATGGCTGAAAATATGAATAAGTAAGCCTAGGATACTATGTTTCAACTTTCCAAGTATGATCATGGATTTAGAACTCTTAATACCTTGTGATTCTAAACCTAAGAGTTATTGTTAAACAAAGAATATTTTCCTCATCATCCTATGATGGCCGAAACTTAGTGTTTAGGTGCTAGGATGTGTGAGTTTTTATTTTTCCAAAATGATCATGGACTTAAGTTCCATAAGATATTTGGATGCTAAGTCTAAGAGATTGGAAAGTTTAAGGATTTCTAACTTGTTTATTCTATGTTATTAAAGCTAGGATGTATTACTTTCATTTTTTTCTAAGATGATCATGGACTTGAGCTCCATAAGATATTTGGATGCTAAGTCTAAGAGATTGGAATGTTTAAGTTTCCATTGTTTTCCAAAATGATCATGGACTTGAGCTCCATAAGATATTTGGATGCTAAGTCTAAGAGATTGGAAAGTTTAAGGATTTCTAACTTGTTTATTCTATGTTATTAAAGCTAGGATGTATTACTTTCATTTTTCCAAGATGATCATGGACTTGAGCTCCATAAGATATTTGGATGCTAAGTCTAAGAGATTGGAATGTTTAAGTTTCCATTGTTTTCCAAAACGATCATGGACTTGAGCTCCATAAGATATTTGGATGCTAAGTCTAAGAGATTGGAAAGTTTAAAGATTTCTAACCTATAAATTCTATGAAGGCCGAACCTAGAAGGTTATGGACCTAGGATACTTTGTTCTTATTTTTCCAAAATGATCATGGTTTTGAGCTCCTTAATACATATGGATGCTAAACCTAAGAGATTGGAAAGTTTAGTGAATGCTAGCCTATTTTACTAGCCTTGGCCGAATACCCTAAGTTTATAACTTAGTGGGATTTTAACTCACCTTTGTTAAGTGATCATTGTTTATGAACTCCTAACACTTAAGGATCATAAATCCATGAGTTGTATAATTTTTGGGAATCTCTAACCCTAAGGACTAGTCTTGGCCGAACCTATACCTTGTGGTTTAGTGTTCTTGTTTGATTTTAACTTGTGATTTTGTGTTCATAACCTTAGACTTCCATCGCGGAGGAAACGAGGACGTTCGTGGTATACCTCTTCGAGCATCTAATCTCCTTACCTTCACATAAGGTAGAGTTAGTACTTAGTGGTGTGACAACGAGGAGCTTCGAGTTCGGGAGTCCGATGATAACCCAGGTGAGGGAAAGAACCAACCTATCATCGGAATGGATAAGTAGTAGATTATATAATAATTATGTAGGGTGACCTAAACCCTACTAGTAGTCGAGTAATTGACAAGACCAAAATCACATTGGAAACCTTTTCTGAAAAACCAGTGGCGATTCGGGGATTGTAGGTTTATCGATATTAGATTGATTTTATATTGTTGATGGTTGATTTGATTTTATTACCTTTATTGAATTGATTTTGTGCTATGTTTGTGATATGGGAATATTTTGATTGATATTGTGTTATGCATGATCTGTCTGGTTTGTATTATTATGCTTAGTGGTTTTTAAGCAAAGATATATATGTTATCTAAGAGATGATTGTTTTGGGTATGAGGATAATGATGATTTTGAAGTGCCTAACCTAGATGATGTATGTTAAAGAGGTGTTATGGCATAGAATATGTGTCAAGTTCTAATGGAAGTTTAAGGCACTAGGATGTTGTTAAAACGGGTTGGTGAGATTCAAGTATAGGTGTTGTTGTCCACAACCGTGTATTGGTAATATAATGCACAAGGACAAAAG
The DNA here is from genome assembly GCA_030762895.1 of Sophora flavescens. Classification (NCBI taxonomy): domain Eukaryota; kingdom Viridiplantae; phylum Streptophyta; class Magnoliopsida; order Fabales; family Fabaceae; genus Sophora; species Sophora flavescens. The sequence goes on along the minus strand of CM061066.1, from coordinate 110,922,926 downwards.
TGTATTGGTAATATAATACACAAAGACAAAAGTGTATTGGTAATATAATACGCAAGGACATCTGTGTATTGGTAATATAATACACGTAAAACACTTCTGTGTATTGGTAATATAATACACCGTGTATTGGTAATATATTACACGTAAAACACTTGTGTATTGGTAATATAATACACTGTGTATTGGTAATATAATACACGTAAAACTCAAGAGTTCTCGCGAGACCACTTCCACCTTAGGAAATAGGTGTGCAACTATGGTGTCTTTGAGTAGCATAAGATTGGGGGTAGAGGATGATATATTAACTTGACGGTGATCTGTTAGTTATGTGCGTTGTTTGTCTATGACAATTACTGTATAATTTACTATGACTCTTTTCCGCTTTTTGATGATAAAACTATTTCTTATTCCCTATGTTTCTGTATTTTTGTGGGTTACTTTGGTTTACGTTAGAAGACCCGATTGAGGGTTATGTTGCTGAGGAGCTGGACGGAACTCTATATGAAACGGAGATTGTTGAGGAGTTGGATGGATCTCCTTAAGAACCCGACGCTGGGGGTCGAGCTGTGATCCATGAAGATTAGAGTATAGACATTATGGCCAGTGTGTCTAAGGAGCATTTTTATATTTCCGCTAAGTATGTCTGTTATTAAGTTTATGCCTGTGAGGGATCCTACTGAGAGGATACCCTCAACAGTGTTTTGGTATTGTGTTTTAAATTTGTAGAATTTTTATGATAATTAAATGTTTTTAATTTTTACGTATTTTCACGATAGGCACGCGATTAAGAATTGATTTAAAAAGGTAATTAATCTAATAAAACACCAGGGCACAACGGGGTGTCTCAACAATTACTCAAACGGCTGTTGCAGTCGACACGGTCACCCCTTGTGTTGGCTATAACCACTCAAATGGCTATTGCAGTTACACACAAGTATGATCCAACCTCGTATGACAGTCACGCAAACGACTGTTGCAGCTATTCATACTGCGCCCCCTTGAGACAACTGTCCAACTATCGACGTAGTCGTTCACAACAATCAACCTTATATTAGAAATAGCTCAAACGGCTGTTGCGACTACCCATATAGTTGACCAACGATATGCATGATATGCGATGCACCCATTACCAATAGGTTTCACACAATATTTACATCTAACACCTTGATAGAACCACAGGGTCAGATATTTCAAATTAAGTTATCAACTATATCTTATATCAACCATCTCCAAAGTCAACCATGATTAGATCCATCACAACATAAACATAACAACAGCACACAGTCCACATATGGTTATGTGATCAACAAGATAACATAGCATAAAATACCAAATTACAACATGCATACTAAATATCATCTAACCATAGCATACTTATACAAGCATGTTATCACATAAAGATATTATTACAGGAGCACATTGTTAACATACAAACACTCTAAGCATATATCAAGTATCAATGGGGTATTAGGATCCACACGCATGTTAATGGTCATATTCTATGTCTATTTTCCCAATAACTATGGTTTCTTCCCCCTAACCTGATATCAGTTATACATATACTTCTAAACTAACGAACAGCCTTGACCCTCGATCATTGTAATCTTTGTGCACACTGACGAGCACGTTTCTCAACGTCTCCAAATCTGCCATAGTCCACACCAACACATCTGTCGTTCCGTTTTCCACTCCAAACACATATACGAGTACCACGTTTCGTCGGAAACACAGAAAAATACCAAAACGATATCAGAGACCACAATGTCAACAATTACTAATCCAAAACAAGAATTCACATACGAAGACTTACGCTCCCCCAAGAGTCTACACGCAACCCTTCTGTTCCCGCGAGGCCAAGAACTAGCTTTCATGATACTGACAGATTCCTCGTTTATTCGACGACCAAAACTACAACCAGAAGCCAAAAACATGTTTAGAACGAGATCGAAACCAAAGAATGATGAATAACAAGCTAAGCATGTCGATGTCAACAATGTCGGCATATATGAAACTACAACATACCTTCGTCGATTCGAGAAACCAATTAGCCAAACTTGTAGAATTCGAAGATACGAACACAACGGTATTATTGGTTTTGGAATTCGATACTCGGATTGCTTGGATGGAGCTTCGGAACCTCCACACTACTTCTATGCCTCTCTTCTGCTCAGAACAAGCGAAGAAAAATAAAGATGTTCATCCAAAAGTTCTGAAATGAAGAGGAAGTATGTCCTTTTATTGGACTCAGCACGCTAAAGCGTCCATGCCCCACATGCTAGAGCGTCCATGCCCTACACGCTAGAGCATCCATGCCCTGCACGCTAGAGCGTGTTGACACTTTAGCGTGGCCGCTCTCACACTCGAGCGTGCTGGCCGCTTCCACGTCCTAGTGTCCAAATATCCCTCGTTTGTGCATGCAGAGCATGGACGCTCGAGCGTTCATTCACTTTCTAAGTTCGTTTCAACGCCAAATCTCCTCAAATTTGAACCATAGCTTCCTCACACCATAAGGACCATTGTTTAACTCTTAATTACGTGCTCATTGATATTGAATCTCTAATGGGAAACTAAGGCTTTCGATAAAAGAAAAAAATAAAACTTTAACCCAAAGTACTTGAGAGTTCATAGGATGCATGTAAATGTCGAAATCCCCTCACTTGAAATTTAGAAACATAAAGTGCAAAGGGACTTAGCAATTAGAACCTATTGAGATTCGCTCTTTACTAACAGACAACATATCAATTTACTAAGACATACACAGTTCCTAAACTATCAGCACACAACCAGTCCCTATTGAGCTTCACTCTCTACTAATAGACAACATATCAATTTACCAAAGACATGCACAGTTCGTAAACTATCAGCACATAACCAGTCATTATCGAGCTCCACTCTCTATTAACAGACAATATATCAATCATACTTTAATCATGTATTTGACAAATGGGATGTTATATTATGCAACATCGTATGTTTGTGCAAGGGTTCTAAATGCTTTCGATGCGCACTCTGATTCATTTATTGATAACACATGCTCAATGATCCCAAAATTTATCTTCATTTAAACATATTATAACTGGTCGATTCATACATTCAAACATATATTTACACCTGTAGGATCTTTGTCCTGTTTACATCATCATCTTCAAAATAACTATTCAACAGTCATCCAACTTCTCCTCTTTACAAACTTTTACTTTCTTCAAAACAAAACAAAAGAAAGTTTCCAACTTATCCTAGAAGATCAGTAACGTAGTATCACTCAATGTTGAGAAGATTTCGTTCCTTTCAACGCAAACATATGTCCCGTGGTTAGTTGCTTTGCTGCCTACTGTCATATTCCCTGCCTTTCATTATTGGATGTTGTCACCTTTCCTTATTTGCAGTTACGAAAAACATGACCTGTCTTGCCACATTTAAAACATATATAAAATCCTTTTCTTGACACTCTCTCATCTAATGTGTGCCTCCACACTTGAAACAATTCAAGTGTCGTTGTCCATCTAATCCAACCATCATAGTTTGTTGTTCTGGGCGATCACATGGTTTCTCTTCATGTCAAGATCCCTCATCTTTGTTTTTCGGATGATTCCTTATTGGTCCATTGTTCTTATTTTGCTGACGAGCTTCTATCCTCTTGTCATGACTCTCTAAAGCAGTACATCTTTCAACCATTTCTAGAAGCTTAGAAATCCCCAAAGGTAACATTGCCCCTTGTAGCTCGCTTCTCAAACCATCCTAAAATCTTCTACAAATCCAATTGTCATCTGGGCATACTTGATAGAACTTAGAGAATTTAAGCACAGACTCGAACCTCATGGAATACTCACCTACATACATGCTCCCTTATTTCAGACTTAAGAATTCCTGCTCCTTCTCACGTCGAATTGTTTCAGGAAAATAATTTTCCAAAAAACATTCCTTGAACTGTTCCCATTTAATTATTCTTCCTTCTGCTTCTAAAATCTTTTGTCGATTCTTCCACCAAGATTCTGCACCTCCAACTAGCATGAAAGATGCTTATGTGACTTTCCTATCTTCTCTGCACCGCATAGCTGTGAAAACTTTCTCTATATCTTGCACCCATAATTCTACTCCTTTGGGATTGTATTCTCCATAAAATTGTGGTGGCTTGCCTTTCATGAATGCAACAAGTCCTACATCTGTAACTCCTTCTTCTTGATTTAGATTTTGCTGTTGTTGGTTTTGTTGTTGTTAGAGTTGTTGCATTAACTCTGTATTCTGTTGCGATTGAAGCATCATAGTTGCTGCCATATCTCTCATCGTTCACATAACTTCTGACTCGTCTCCTTCCTCAGTTCTATAAGATCCTCCATTTCTATTATTATTTCATCTTGCTCCACCATGTCTACTATTACGAGTTCCACGAGCCATAGATTCCTGTAAAAGTAACCATCAGCTCATATTCATAAGATATATATAACACAACCTCATGTAGTCATGGTTATCTTATGAATGATCGAAATAGTTATCGTTGTCTCTCAACGTTGAAACAAAGATAACTCGCGAAACGGACTCTCTACCTAACTTCTAAACATAGTCGACGCCCGATGAGGGTCAAACTAACCACGGTCAGTAACAACATCTTCTACCTCACAGTCTATTTTAGAAATGAACTACTCTGATACCACTAATGTAATACACCTGCGAGTGCCACATGGAATTAGCACATTTAATACAAAAATTACAGTGAAAAACTGAAATATTTAAAACACATTCATGTACAACATCAGAGCTACTAAGGAATAGACAACATAAAAGATACAATAACATACACTCCATTGACCGTGGTATAAACACTAAAAGACATAACGAGTCAATCATGATCTATCAACGTCTTTGTTGCAGTGAAGAAAGACTCTCACCTCGATCACTTCTTACCTTCTCAGTGTCTTCACTAGCTGATGACTTGCTTCAGCCTTTGAGCCACGATCCGGACCAACATATAAAGAATAGAGGAACAAATACATACAGGAGGTAATAAAATCTACAATTATCATGATGCAGGAAGCAGCATAGAATACTACAAATTAACATGCACATCAGCAATCACAACCATCTCTCAATATCATCGTTACTGCAAGCAACCTTGAAGTCTCCTCAATTAGGATCATATCCTACTCTATGGGCACAACTGGTATTGCATGCATGATTGGCCAATTCTATAACAATGTAAGTCGAGAGTTGGGCTACTGGCTCCCGCATTACCAAGAGAGTGCAACAGTGGTCCTTCATACGTGAAGGAAACACTGCCTTCCCGAATCACTCCACTATGAGAAACCCGAGAAGTTCTCCAACGATGAGAAAGCACCTGCGTCGCTCTACCTTGGAGTTCTATCAACTTGGTCGCTCCGGATAGTCCACTTCAACCTCATGTGGCAATTGCTCAAACAGTTGTTGCAACTGTTCACACGGCTCCACCTTGACAACCACTCTAACGGCTATTGCAGTCGACAAGGTCACCTCCCTTGTGCAGTAACCACTCAAACAACTATTGTAGTTACGCACAAGTATGATCCAACCTCATATGACAGCCACTCAAATGGCTGTTGCAGCTATTTGTACGGTCCCTTGTGACAACTATCCAACTATTGTTGTAGTCGTTCACAACCATCAACCTTATATTAGTAACCGCTCAAACGGTTGTTGAGGCTACCCACAAGGTTGACCAACAATATGCATGAAATGCGCATGCACCCACCAATTGATTTCACACAATATTTACATCTTACACCTCGATATAACCACATGATCAAATATTCCTAATTAAGTTATCAACTTAATCATATATCAAGCATCTCCAAAGACAACCATGATTAGCTCTATAACAACATAAGCATATCAACAGCACACAGTCCACATATGGTCAAGTGATTAACAAGATAACATAGCTTAAAATACCAAATTACAACATGCATACTAAATATCATCTAACCACAGCATACTCATACAAGCATGTTATCACATAAACATATTATCACATGAGCACATTGTTAACATACAAACACTCCAAGCATATATCAACTATCAATGGGGTATTAGAATCCACACGCATGTTAATGGTCATATTCTATGTATATTTTCCCAATAACTATGGTTTCTTCCCCCTAACTTAGTATCAGTTATACATATACTTCTAAACTAACGAACAGTCTTGACCCTCGATCATTGTAATCTATGTGCACACTGACAAGCACGTTTCTCAACATCTCCAAATCTGCCATAGTCCATACCAACACATCCGTCGTTCCATTTTCCATTCAAAACACACATACGGGTACCACGTTTCGTCGGAAATACAGAAAAATACCAAAACGATATCAGAGACCACAACGTCAACAATTACTATTCCAAAACAGGAATTCACATATGAAGACTTACGCTCCCCCAAGAGTCTACATGCAGCCCTTCTGTTCCTGCGAGGCCAAGAACTAGCTTTCATGATACTGACAGATTCCTCGTTTATTTGAAGACCAAAACTACAACCGGAAGCCAAAAACATGTTTAGAACGAGATCGAAACCAACGAATGATGAATAACAAGCTAAGCATGTCGATGTCAACAATGTCGGCATATATGAAACTACAACATACCTTCGTCGATTCGAGAAACCAATTAGCCAACTTGTAGAATTCGAAGATACGAACACAACGGTATTATTGGTTTTGGAATTCGATACTCGAATTGCTTGGGTATGGATTCGAAACCTCCACTCCACCTATCTGCCTCTTTTCTGCTCAGAACAAGTGAAGAAGAAGAAAGATTTTCGTCCAAAAGTTCTGAAATGAAGAGGAATTATGTCCTTTTATAGGACTCAACACGCTAGAGTGTCCATGCCCTACATGCTAGAGTGTGCTGAAGCTTTAGCATGGTCGTTCTCACGCTTGAGCGTGCTGACCGCTTCCACCGCACCGCACCGCACCGCTTTGCACTATTTGCACCGCTTTCACGTCCTAGCGTCTAAATCACCCACGTTTGAGCGTGCCAATGCTTAAACGTTGGGTTACTCAACGCTTGAGTGTGCTCAGGTGATCAGATCCCGTGTTCTCGCGTTTGCTCGCGTTTCTTCACGTTCTGAGTTATTCCAAGGGCAAATCTCCTCACATTTGAACCATAGCTTCCTCACACAATAAGGACCATTATCCAACTCTTAATTACACATATCTTAATCATGTATTTGAAAATAGGATGTTACAAAATTGATGTACACAGGTATTAATTTGATGTACCCTTATGTTTAAAGCTTTGATATGTTTAATATTGTGTTATATCGATGTACACAGGTATTATATTGATGTACACTTCTAATACGTCGATTTATTGATTCGCAATAGACACATTTCAGCTGCATTTTCGCATCCAAGGTTTCTAAAACCCCCCATTGAAGGTCATATCCAAATGCGAAAAATATACAAACAATACCAATTTGAAGTTGACACAGGGAAACACAAGAAGGAGGGTTGAATTGTGTTTCTTAACAGTTTTTGAAAAATCCTTTTCTAAAACCTTTTTGCAAGCAAGCAGTGAAGTAAACACACAAGTAAAAACCTTTTGAAGAAGTTAATAAACTCATAATCAAGTCCCCCATAGTTAGTATAAATAAAAAATGTAAACAGTTAGGGATAGAAGATTCACAAAGATGTTTTATCCTTGTTCACTCTCTTCCAACCAAGAGCTACGTCCAGTCCTTTCTACTTGAAGGTTTTCTCCACTATAAACCAATAGCTTTACAAGTATTCAACACATCTTCAGGCTTACAATCACTCAAGTATTCAACACCTCTCCATGCACCCAAGTATTCTTTTTCAGTCAAGCCACTTCTGGCTCTCTCTAACTTAAGAGATTTAAAGATTAATCTACAATCTCACTATGTGTGAGGGTATGAAAGTTTAAGATCAGATGAGATTACAATGAAAGTATTCGAAGTTTGTGAAGAGTTTTGGCACTTTTGAATATCAGAGCTTCAATGTTTTCTTTACTGGGGTCATCCAGTATTTATAGAGTTCTTCAGCTTGAGCTCTTTCTTCTTCAACGGTCTTCAAAAATATTCATTTAGACATAGCATTAAATAATAAAATCCATTGAGTTCTGATAACTTGATATGTGATCTTCAGAAAAGCACTCTTAGTTAGCAGTAGAGCTGGAAATGGTTCTGTCACTTCTCTCTTGTACTCGAAAGTAGCTTTCTGTCTTTCCTTCTTTGTACTTTATTCAACTTTACAATAGGGTGTGTGTCAGAGTATAAAGTTTTGTGTATTCGATGATACTATGTTTCTCTGACCAAGAAACAAAGTCATAAATAATTCAAACAACACAGGAAATGATATGGAGACATTCGAAATTAAATAATAAATCATTCGAAATAAATTCATGTTTGGACGAGTGCAAAACAGATACGTGCTTGGACGTGTATTCTGTACATAGAACAAGAAGTAACTAGGTAGTCTACTAATACCTCGTCTAATAGTTCTACAAGGTAGACTAGTGTAACTTAACTTTGTTTTTATCAGGTAATCTAGTAGTTACTGTAAGACCCCGATTTTCACTGTTTCAAAATAATCGAAATGCGAACGATTATTTGTATATATTTATATGAGTATTAGAAAATTATTTTAAATAAACGGAGTTTATCACTCAATCCTACTTGAATGTAGGAAGCTACGATTAAAATTTAGGTTGAAACGACGGGCGAATCCCGGCCCGCTATTTTCACTGACAGTATATTTATACTGCTCAAAAGACCTAATTTTAATTCGTGAACTAAAGACTTAAGGTTTTTATTTTATTTCCTACAATTCTGTATTTTTAGAATTATTTCAGAAAAAATAAAATAATTTACGTTTTCTGGGCGGAATACATAATCGGGTAAACAACAGAATGGATTTCGGAGTTTCCAAGAGCAAATAAAGAGGTTATCTTAGGATTTTGAGATGATTCTTGGGGATGAATCACACTTTTAAGTCTAGAAGGTTCTACAAGGTTAAAGTGGCAATTTATGAATTTTACGCTTAAGTCCTTGAACTTTCTATTAATTACACTTTGGTCCCTAAGTTAGTTTCTAAGTTTTTTTCAAGTGAATTGGGCCAGAATCCTTGATCCAAATCTATGAGTGGACCGTGGCCATTAAGCCCAAATTCCTTGTTCATGGATTAATTCCATAAAGCTCATTAGAAATCATATAAGTTTCCTATGTCATGTTAAGCCTTAAGCATTTTAGTGGGCCCCACATAAATGAATCCAAGCCCAAAATTTTGAGGCCCATGCGCAAGCCCAAGAAGGAGTGGGGGCTGCCTTAGTTTGGAAGAGTCAAGTGGATTCTTGAAGTTTCCACACAATTCCACAATGTTCTACAATGTTCCACCATGTTCTACACTTTTCTAACATATTCCAAAATGTTCTAGGTTCTTATCAAAATATCTCATGAAAAATCAGCCAAGATAAGTCAAGATGAGATCACATTTAATGTGGCACATGGTCATCATTTCAATTTATTGGTAATTTGCAAAATAGTCCTTATACTTTTGGAATCTTTGCAAAATGGTCCCTAGGAATTATTTGCACTTTAATCCTTTGAACAAGCCAACTCATTCCTACTAGATCCTTCTAAAGTGGAACAACCAACCCTATAAATACCCTCCAAACCGTGGCGTCCCTCACCATTTCACTCATCTTCTTCGTTCTCTTCATCTTCCTCACCAACTAAGTTACAAAACCCTAAGAACACCGAATCCCCACCAAACATATGACCCTCTTCCTTTCTGAAACTCGGAAACTACTCAACATAAAAGTTGTTCCTATTTCTCTCTTCTTTCCAACAAGATAAAGATCATCAAAAACGGATAAGTGGATTGGGAGATAGGATCAAAATACCGAAACTGCCCAGAATTCTCAGCAACCCACGAAACAGCAGAAAGAAGTCCCTTTTCGCACCTGTTATGATCCGAACCAAATGAAACCTTAAACACCAAAGTTGTTACTTTTATTCTTATATTTCTATAAAGCCAAAGTTCGTAATTTTTGGATGAGTATATTGTGAGATACACTCACAATACCATCACACCCTCAAGCTGTCCGGTTTTCAACTTAGTGAGGGTTGATCATTTTCTTCATTTCTTCAATCTTCAAGAGGTAAAAGCTCTCCTAATTAATCATCTAAGTCTTCTCCTTCATTTATTTTGTAAGATCAATCCATGATCATCAAGTTTTCATAAATTTCCATTCCTAGATCTAGAACTTCAAATAATTCTAGAAAATTGTAGAAAAAATCCTTTTAATGTGAAACCAATTTCTATGATCTTGTGATGTCTTACACTTTCATTATCCAAGAGCATGTAATCAAAAACATTTTCCTTCCCTATTTTCTTTAAGTGGCAGAATCTCACTCAAAGGAGGGTTTGATGATTTTGTTTTCATTTTTGAAATCTAATGCTTGATTTGAGCTCTCTAATACTTATATGATCTAAATCCAAGAGCTTGAATCCAACTAAATTTACTAGTCTATTTTCCTAATATGGGCCGAAACCCTAACCCTAAAGGTTAGAGGATTTTGTTTCAAATTTTATTCTTGTAATAAGTAATCTATGTTAGTTAAGACTCTAGTAACTAGGATCCAAAAGATGGCATTAAGAAGATAACCCTAAACCTATATTCTAAGACTTGGCCGAACCTAGCCCTAAAGTGTCATAGATGGATTTGGTTTGATTAATTATAGTTATGTTGTTTGGTTCAAGGTGAAACTATTAAGTTGTGGTGTGATAGCGAGGAACGTCGAGTTCAAGATTTCGGTGCTAGCTCGGGTGGGGGAAAGAACCATTCCATCGTCGGAAAACGATAAGTAGTATATTCTATAATAACTGTGTAGGGCGACCTAAACCCTACTAGTAGTCGAGTAATCGACAAGACCAAAATCTTATTGGAAACCTTTTCTGTAAAACCAATGGTGATTCGGGGATTGTAGGTTTACCGACATTAAGTTGATTTTAAGTATTTGAGGATGTTTGATTTTATGTTATCAAATTTACTGTGATACGCTGGTTGAGGCATTCCATCTGCATGTGATGTATTATTGCGGTGTTTGAATAATTATGATATTGAAGATGTTCTGTGTCTGTCACGGCCGTGATGGTTGTCATGGCCAGGCCGTGACAGGTTCTGTTTTGTATAATTCTTGCCTTGGTTGTATGTCACGGTCGTGATGGCTATCACGGCCTGGCCGTGACAGAGTCCGACTTTGTTATTTATTTGGTTGGACTATTATGAGTTGGTTGTGATAAATTGCCTAATATGATATAGAATGTAAGTGGATGTTGTGAGGAAAAGCTTGAGGTACTAGGTTGCTATTGATAAAAGTCAGTGAGAATCATACCGTGCTTATGCACTATTTCCTATTAGAGATTAGGGAATAGTGGCGCACCGAATTATAATGTCTTTTATGCTTATGTGCTATTTCAAATGGGGGAAATAGTGACACATATCGTGCTTATGCACTATTTCCTATGAGAGGTAAGGGAATAGGGGCGCACCGAGTTATTATTTATTATGTGCTTATGTGCTATTTCCAATGGGGGCAATAGTGACGCATATCGTGCTTATGCACTATTTCCTATGAGAGGTAAGGGAATAGGGGCGCACCGAGTTATTATTTATTATGTGCTTATGTGCTATTTCCAATGGGGGCAATAGTGACGCATATTGTGCTGATGCACTATTTCCTATGAGAGATTAGGGAATAATGGTGCACCGAGTTTCGACCCTAAATAGTTCTGGACTACTGACTAGGGTGACAGGAGTATAGATTGTCATATTAGTATAAATGTTGAATTACAGGAGTTGGAAGTAGAAGGTGATATCGTAAATTGGGTGATATCGTAATTTGAGGATGATTGCTAGTTAGGTGTGATGTGTGTGGTTGACGGTTATTATATTTTATGCTATGATTCTTTTCCGCTTTGATGATAGAACTGTTTCTTATCCCATATATCTTTGTGTGTTGTATTTTATTTCTGATGTGATCGTACGAGAAGACCCGATGGAGGAACCAATTGCTGAGGAGTTAGATGGAACTCCGTATGAACCGGATGCTGGAGGTCGAGCTGTGATCCATGGCGATTAGAGTATAGACATTATGGCCAGTGTGTCTAAGGAGTATTTATATTTTCGCTAAGTATGTCTGTAGTGCAGTTTATACCTGTGAGGGATCCTACTGAGAGGGTAATCTTAACAGTGTTTTGGTATTGTCATAAATAAACAGGTGTGTATTTATATATATTAACGATGGTGTGTTTTAAATTTGCAGAAGTTATGTGATAATTAAATAAGTTTTAATTTTTACGTATTTTCAACGATAAGCGCGTGATTAAATAAGTAAATATTAAGGTTTTAATGTAATAATACAATATGGGGCACAACGGGGTGTCTCAGTTACTCGTCTATCTCTTATCGAGTGGTCCATTTTTTTCTCGGGTGGACTACAAGTCTTTTGACTTGTCACTACAAGAATAATGGTGATTTGCAACGGATTATTTGCGACGGCCTCAATGCCGTCACTAAAATTGTCATTTGTGACGGCCTGTGTCGTCGCTAACAAGAACGGTTGTATTTCCCAGATTTGCGACGGCCTTGGGTGATTTGCGACTGTCTGTGCCGTCGCTGTCGTTACGCGCATTTCCACGAAATTTTGGCGCCAGTTCGGGTGGACAAATATACAAGTTTGCGACGGCCTGGCCGTCGCTAATGTACCATATAGTTTGCGACGGCCTCTGGCCGTCAGTAATTAACAACGTTTGCGACGGCCAGGCCCACGCTAATATGCCTTACAGTTTGTGACGGCCAAGACAGTCAGTAATGATGATGGTTTGCGACGGCTATGTTGTCGCTAAGAAGTATTTTGTTTTGCGACGGCTTGGGCCATCGCTGTTCCGTCACAAATCCTTTAATAAAGGCCCAACCCACCCGCCCCACTTCTCCCTTCTTCAACCTGTAACTCCACTCCTCCTTTCTTCCAAAACCCTCACGCAGAGCATTCGTCCCCACGGCTTTTGTGCTTGCTGGTTATGAGGGAGACTTTTGGTTTGTCATTCTTCTACTGCAGCTCTAAAGGAGATCCGAAATAGGAAGGTTTGCCACTCCATTATATGCTTCCTAATATATATTTTTTGTCCTTTTTCCTCAAGTTTTTTATATGATAATAAAACAAGAAATATCTTTTTGTTTATGGACAAGGATATTCTGCATTTCTATATTAACATTTCTACTTGTGACAGGTGCTTTCTACTTTGAAGGATATGAAGACTACTTTGAAGGCAAGCCTGAAAGGATCATCTAGCATCAAGTATGGTGAAAAGCCACTGAGTTGGGAGTTGAGAAAGGTTCCTTCGGATCCAGACCCGCTGCACCATAACGGTGGCACCCCCAAAAATCCTGAAACCCCATGAACTAATTAGGAACTCGTTTCTGTAACCTGTGTGGTTGTGTCCATCTACTTAAATTAATTAATTAATTAAATTATTTATTTTTTAAAAAAAATTCATTGCATTTGTGACGGTCAAGCCGTCGCTACTTGCTGATAATTTGTGACGGGTAGGCCGTCGCTAATGTCTGTGAATTTGCGACGGCTTGGCAGTCGCTAATGTCTGTTATTTTGCGACGGTCAATTATAAAAAGCCGTCACAAACGGTTTGCGACGACCCTTTATGCGACAGATTTTTGGCCGTCGCAAATCCGTCAGAAACACTTGTTTTGCGACGGGTTTGTGCGATTTGCGACGGCCTTTGGCCCTCGTTAAAATCAATTTTTCTTGTAGTGTGTTGTTTTCCCGATAACTTTATAACCTCGTCTAGCGCCTCTTATACTTGATGTACTTAGGGACTCGTCTAGTGCTTTTTAAACTTAGTTATTTCTAGCTACTCGTCTAGCGATAGCCTTTTAGACTAGATATTTGTAAGATGAGTTTGAGTGCTCGTCTAGCAAGTAAACCTTGGACCCACGATGCTTTTAAACTTTCCTAAGGAAACTTTAGACTAGTTTCCTCGTCTAGCGATAAGTAATATAGTCCTACATACTGGAATAGACAAGTTAGTTCACAACATAACTTTGCCATACAAATTTAATCTTTTTATAAATATCAAAACTTAAGAGATTATTTTAACCAAAACCACTTTGGTTGCAACACAATCAAGATTCAATGACATAACATACATCTCTTAATGCATAGATAAACAAGATACATGTATTAATCATGCATAAATGGTACAAGTTTCATCAATAAATCAACCAAACGATAACCCAATTTTACATTTCAACCCGTAATCTAAAATCCCAAAATTAAAATCCAAATTCTGTCAAAATTAATCCCCACCCAATCTTGTTGCGTTAGAAAAGAAAAGGCTATGAATCAAATATTATCGGGAGTTTAATTTTGATACATTGTTGTGTAAAAATTTCAACACTGTCGTCCAATAAAAAATTCATTCTATATATGACTTTCAAAGTGATTATAGTAAAAGTCAAACTTATTTTTTATGATATGATATATAATTGGTTAACAATGTAAAAAATCTTTATAATGATTTTGAACACTAATTAAATCCTATTATCTATATATAGATTTAGTCTGAGCTTTGCCCGTGACTAAGGGGCAGGGGCCACCAAATCCGATTTTCCATATCACATGGAATTCACGTGGTCACCATCTATCAGTGACATGGGTCTCACCTCTCCCCGCACTGACCCTCAAGTGACCCATAACTACGAAGACTTAGTGTTTGTTTTTTGTTAAGTACAAGTTGAGTGGCTATGACTTGGCTTTGTACTTACACCCAAAATACACCAAAAGTGGCAACTTCTTTGGTTTATACCTGCCCGCTGTTTAGCTAAAAATGAAGATTCCATGACTCAAATATTGTGCCCATTGGTGGGGTTTGCTTGAATCAGGTATACCTGTCCCAATTTGCTATTATTGGGGCTAGGACTAGGGACACACCCCCCTGTTGAAACATAGTGTATTTGCGTCGCGATGCCAAGAAATTGTTTCTTAAATGGGAACGCCATGCATGGCAATTGCTGGTCAAGTGTCAGGTCTTGTTCGACGTGCAAAGTAGATAGAATATATATACTAGTTATGTTTTCTTTAAAGAAAAAACTTAAAAGGTAGAATTTTATAGATATATTAGGTGTTATTTTCCAATGATAATAAAATATATATAACAGTTGTGACATAGGTTATGTTTTAATTGATGAGCTGTTACACATATCCTAAAACAACACCTAATATACTTATAAAATTGAACCTAAGTCTTATCCTTCCTTGAAAGGAAAATTATCAGGAAAGAAAAGCTAAACAAGACTAGAGTCATTCTATATTCTGAGAACTTATGTTAGTGTATGACAAACAAATGCAGTTGATCAACTATTATAGTGCTGAGCTGCTTACTTCTTATTAATCAATCAAACTTAGGATATGGATTGAATAAACCTCATCAACAGTAAAACAGTTGTACTGAACTCATAATAATTCAACTAACGATTGATTAAATGTACAGGAGTAGTCTCTGTACTGCTTTCCTGAAAATTATTGATGGCGGTTTTATGCCTCAAAATTTGACCAGATGGATGTGTTTTGTGCAGTATACTTCGTCTTTGTGATTCCACCTGTCCTGCAAATTGGTTTCGGTCCGATTATGATGGGTTCAGATTTATAAAATCTTGTTTGGAGATTCTTCTTGAGTATAGGTTTTAGGTTATTTCAATTCGATCACATGTCATAAATTGGTTTTTTTTTTTTTTTTTACAATTGAATATAAATAATTAGAGACTTAAATTAATAAAATTTTGCAAAACATATCAATATATTTTAGGATGTTACTATTTGTTTTTGGCCTAACATAATATATTTATAAAACATAGCTTGATTTTGGAATGTTCACATATTAAGTCGTCCCACCTTATCATTATTAACATATTGTAGTTGAATTCAAATCCAAATAATCTAGTTAAAATATCACACTAAATGGGAGTCAAACTAAACTTGTCCCAACATTTTCTCAATAACACCCCTATTGAAGTTACTGGCATTTCATAAGAATTATTAGTTAATGCAAGTCAATGGGTTCCACTTACTAAAAATGTAAATAATTTTTTTTAAAATTTATATTTCAATTATGGGTCTTATTAACCAATCCAACTTAGGATATGGATGGAATAAACCTCATCAACAGTAAAACAGTTGTACTGAACTCATAATAATTCAACTGATTGATTGTATGTACATGAGTAATCTAGAAATCTGTGATGTTTTCCTGAAAATTATTGATGGCGGTTTTATGCCTCAAATCTGACCAGATGGAATAATGTGTTTTGTGCAGTATACTTCATATTTGTCATTCCTCCTGTCCTACAAATTGGTTTCGGTCGAATGTCAATTATGATGGGTTTCAGAATTCAGATTTATAAAATAATGTTTGGAGATTCTTGTTGAGGTTACACTTTAGATAATTCCAATGGGGTCACATGCCACATACTGTTTTAAAATTTATTTTTTTACAATTAAATATAAAAAAAGATTTATTGACTTAAATTAATAAATTTTTGCATAACACAATAATATATTTGACAAGTTATTTATTTGAAATATATATTATAAAATTTGACATACCTGGTCGTTCCAATTTGGACCTGATCATTATTAACATATGGCCAGGTGAATCCAAGTCTAAATAATCCAATTAAAATGTCACATTAACTGAGAGCTAAGCTGAACCTATTAACACCCCTTGTTGGAAAGTTACTGGTACCTCATATAAACAATTATTAGTTAGTATAAGTCTATTTTTTTAGTAAGTGGAACGCATTGAGCTAAAATTTATGTTGGGCATTAAAAAAATGGGCATTAAAAGCAAAGCGTACAGGAAAGATCTTCATGTCGAATATACTGAGCTAAAATAAAAAATCCGATTCAAGTACAAATTACCATCATCAAAGGAGGAACAAAAGCTAAACATGCTACTGGTAAGCAGTACTTCATGGTTCATCCTCAAGTATTATGCGCTGCAACAATTATTTGTCCCCCCTTCCAACAATGAAAATGCTCACCACAAAATGTTAAATGCCTAGTGGGGCTACCACGTTTGAGCTATTCCTATCTTTTTCTTGGTTTCAACGTGGCCTTTTCAGGAACAGAAACTGAAATTATCTCTACAACTTGCTCCACGTGGCAACATGGGCAGTTCAGATGGCACGATATGACCATTGGAAGCGTTTGTATAACATGTAAAAAACTATTCTTGGAAATGTAAATATTAGAATAAAAGTTTCTCATATTTACTATAAATTTTAAAAAATTATTCCCAAATATAAAGATACCCAGAAATAAATTTGGTTAATGATAGTTAAAAACTCTATTCCTATGTGTGAAGGTGAGATAAAATTATTGTTGAGAATGAGATTTTTAAGAATATAGTTTACTTGAAATGAAACATTCCATAAACCAAACATTACTTCAAGCAATAACCAGTCGGGAATAAATAAAATAAAATAAAACTCATCGATAATCCTAAAAACATGAAAATTGGTAGCATTGCTAAGAGAATAGCTCCTCGAGTTAGGAATATGTAACAAGTCTTTTAAAAGTACCAAGGAAGGGCTTAACGTAACATCTGTCAAATTGCATGGGTTAGGGCAGGAGTACCAGAACCATGATATCTTAAAATCAGATGGCAAACAGTATACATATTAACTTTCCTCTTCAAAGGGGCTTTGTCTTAAATACTGACTCTTATGGTGCTTAATGAGATATCATTATTTATTAATTTAAAAAAGGACTGACTGTAACGTAACTTGCAACCTTTGCATACGTTTAACTTCTAAAATAATGTTAACCTTTACAATCCACGTCCTCAGTCCTAGCCCTTGTTTGTTCTGTTTCTTTATATTGCTTTCCTTTTTCTGTGGCTTTGTACGGAAGGGAAAAGGTAAGAAGAGTTTCAACTGATAATTACCACTGTTAGACATCACAAACAGCGTTCTTAACACTAAAAAATTATTAGAATTAAAGCCAAATAACCTGTAGCTCAACTGGTTTCGGTACTAGTATCAAGATGCGACAATAATGTGTTTAACCCTCTCCACTTGGCCCCCTATCACCCTTCGTTGCCCAGGTCTTGCACAGTTGCACCTCTTGTGAACAAAAAAAGATATACAATTATACGTATATTAATATATCAATAGAAAACTTCCAGGCACATCCATGATGACAAGATTTTCCGAATGCTTTAAGCCTATCTAAAATCTTTGCAATCTGGCTCTGCAAAGTACCAAGTATGCTGCTGTAATTTTAACTAAAATTAGATTTTTTTTGTCATCGACAAGTTCTTAAGGTTGAAAACAGTCAGACAATTCTAAAACACTGGGACTATGGCCTTGTTAAGCTAAACTTGGAAAAAGTTATTAATTACAACTAATACTCACAGAAATATAGTTTACACTCACACAAAGCACAAATGTAACTATTTAGTGGAAGTGGGGCTTCTGAATCAGACAGAAATCTCTCCAACAATTGCATGTCATCGAGAGCATGTCCAACTACAAAACTTAGAATTTCCGCAATTGCTTATGTGATTACTAAGGAGTAAAAATATAATATTATGCACAATTTTAACCATAAACCAATAGTAGATTATCAAAAAAAAAAATAGAAGTATATTTTTAATATTCAGCAGTGGCAGTGCTTTGGCAATTGATATGTACAGAGCTTCATCTTTCGAAAATGACAATGCTATGTCATCTGAATTCACTATTGCTGTGCCATGGATCAAGCCATCAAGGGTTATGGATTCACATACGTTATGATTCTTAGAATTTGGATTTGGGCCTTAACTAAATCCCAAAAACTAGCTCATAGGATGAGAGTTGCCCCTACTTATAAGCACTATTCATGCCATATCACTATCAAACATAACGATGATCTACCCAATGAAAGTTCATACTGAGACAAAAATCTAGACAAATAGTAACTCGTTAGTACACATTTGACATTCCACTCACCAATTTGTCCACTTGATTAGATTTTGAAATGAATAGCCAACCACATTGTTGTATCTATCTAATTGTCTTTCCCTGTGCACACATCCATCTTAGACCCTTCTTGCATCTACCAACTTCCAACTCATGTAGAGTCACAATGAAAAGGTCTGTGCCTTTTCACTTTATCAATCATAACCTCCCAATCATGGAGACTTTTCTTGCTTGCACATTTATATCTACAAGCATAACCTATCAGCTAAGAAAAACTTGGCTGTTATACAAGAAAAGATATCAAAATGAAGGTAAGTCTAAATTCTGCCAACTCTAAATTCTGCCAATTTAGAATGAAACATTTCTTTCAATCCTTCAGGTTCATCCCTGCCCTTAATTCTTGCAGTTATTTCAATGGGTGCATCGAAAACTTCGGCAGAACAGTATTGATCCTCTCAAGGAATTCACACTTGGTATTTCTTTTTTCCTTCAAATTTTCTCTTGCATTTTCTTCATGGTAGTGAGGGAAAGGGGAAAGGAGGGAAGTTGGCATTGTAAAAGGTGGATTCAGTGAATGCTTTCATTAATCACACTTTGACACATCTAAAGTGTCTAACTGACTGGTAGCTGTTCATCAATGCTGTAGCACAATAATATGCACTACATTGATTTTACTGAGCTGCACCAGTATCTTGAACAATAATCTAAGCAAAACGTTGGAATTTCCAGCTAAAGTAAAAATCAGGTGTTTTGCAGATTAGGCTTTTTTAAACAGATCAGGACCATTGTTGTTGTACTTGAAACATTTGCATCACACTTTAAACAGGTTGGTTGCAGCCACTAGCTTGCTGCAAATAAAAAGTTGCACCTATATCGTTCTCAAGGCCCTTTGTCCACATATAACTCATCTGATTATCATCCATTTTTCATATTCCTTATTCCTCTGAAATAAATCAAAATGTTTCACCAAGTTATGTAGATTGTAGATGTATCTTTAGTTGCTATTTTCACCGATTCGGTAATTTCTTTCGCAACTCCAATTTCAGGAAATCCTTGTACTTGCCTTACAGTGCAACCAACAGTTGACAACCAATACTCCCATACAAGGCCAAGCTTCAGCTCCATAAATCAACCCAGTTTCTCAAGTCAAACATGCTATTCCGGGTTTGATAACAACAGAAAAGAAGATAACTCGCATGAAGAAACACCTGCAGTAAACTCTGAGCTCTTTGAAGGCTTCCTGACAATTGGAACTCTTGGTGCAGAAACGGTCACCAATGAACCAGCAACACCAACATTTACCATGCCTTTGGAAGACATAACTAAGACAAATGCAGAGGTGTCAGAGAATGACCTGAAGCTCATAAGTTATGAGCTAGAGAAATTCCTTGTGGCTGAAAAAGAAGAAAGTTTCTATGAATCATCAGGAAGAAACAGCCATGTCAGCACTATCACACTTAGTGGAAAGCAAATAGCTGGATCCGAAGCTGAAGATTATGGAAACAAAACTTTATGTCCACTGCAGGGATATTTGTTGGGGTCATCAATTGAACTGCCAGAGACAACAGATGTGAGGAAAGAGAGGGCATCACTTGGCGAGCTATTTCATAGGACAAAGACAACAAGTCAAGACTGTACAGAGACAGGAGTAAGAGCAGAGACACAAGTCAAGCAAACGCATAAGTCTGCCATGCATATTATGAGAAAGATGTTGAAAAAGGCCCACAGTTGTTCAAAAAGCTGTAACACTTCAGGTGATGATGCTGTTTCTGCTTCAACCAATAAAAGGCTCCATAAGGTTTGTCTCCATTACAGATCTTCTGCACTACCTACAAATCCCACGGTTCTCCCTATCACCCTTTGCCTTTGATTGTTGCCTTTGCATCTTAACAACAAATAGCCAACGAAAATTGAAATGCATGTTCTAACAACAAATAGCCAACGAAAATTGAAATGCATGTTCATTTCTTTAGTTCCACAGAAATATAATGAAAAAAAATGAGGAAATCAAACACAACCTAAACAAACCAGATATCTGAATCATCTGATTCTCATTTATTAGCCAATAATTATCAATGCTGGTTGCTTGTTTTCATTGAGAATCAAGTGAAACACTATTGGATAATCATAACAAAATCACAATATCATCATTTAAAGTTGTAAAGCAAGCCAAAGACAATTAGCAGAAGGGATTCCGATCAGACTTTTAACAAAATGTAACTTTGCTAAAAAAAGGTGATGTGCTGAATGTAACTCCAGGTTTAGAAGGTCCCCGCATCTGGCAGAATAGTTTAGCCATTAAAACAAAATACAATTTCAGTATGAATATCTTGAATATATAATAAATCAAACTATCATATGGTAATAAAATATTTGGTTCATTGTCTGGATATGCAGGTTCTACGTATGTTTCACAGAAAAGTGCATCCTGAAAACAGCATGAATGCAAAAGATTTTATTAAATCCCACAAAGGTAAGATCAACAATGTTCCTGATGACTGCTGCCATGAATATGACGATGGAGACCCCAGAAACCCAGAAAAAAGCAGATTTCATTCAGATACCAAGTCAAGAAAGTGGTCCCAACACTGTAAGACCAACTGGAAACCAATACAAGATGGGGTAAGTTGCAGTAGTTCAACTGGAAAAAATGAGCACTGGATCAAAACAGATGCAGAGTGTAAGTACTATATCTTAGTATGCAATTTACACACACTCCCACACAGGAATTTGATAAGAATTTATATCAATATCATTATAAGTATTCATGAAGTCTTATCTCAACTATAGTGAGATAAGACTATTAGAATGCAACTGAATATACAAGTCTAAATTGCCAAAATAACAGAATGCTGTAGGGATCCTATAATTATTTACTTAGCAGAATACAAATTACAATAGAAAATCTTGTTGATGCTTATCTCAATCAAAAACTTCTAGCATAACTTCTCTTTCTCACTGCCTTAAGACTGACCTTACTAAACATTGTAGGAATCCAACACTCTATCAAGAAACATTTGAACAAAATGTATTTTCCTTAATAAACATAATTCAACATGACAATGTGCTAGCATTGAATGTGATTTAAAATGTAACAGAAGACAAATCTGAAACTAAATCCTCAAAAGATTCCTAGATTTCAATACAATATCATGGAGCATCATAATATATGCTGGATTGCACTGTAATTCGATTATATTAATGTATTTTGACCCATTTATAATTGCTGGCTTTGTAGATTTGGTGCTGGAGCTGTAGAAACTTAAGCTGCAAGAAAGTGGTAATGAATTGAGCCTCTATAAGAGAGACTTGTCAAAGCTAGTATTTGATACTATGATCATGTTATGTGTGTACTTTTGAGTGAAAAGTGATAATGCATTCAATAAAGTTGTGAGTTTCATGAAAGCTTCTAAATAAGTAAACATATTTTGGTTACTTTTACTAGTTTCAAATGGATTCATGAGAATCATTCTCGCATCACAACTCAAGCAAGACCAATCCTAATTAAGGAGTTTGTTCAGCACCTATTTTATCTGCAATTTAACTTGACAAAGGTGAATGTATCAATATTGCTACTTTAAACTGTGTTGGAAACCATGAAATTATTATGTAGATTCATGGTATAGGCATCTCACATCATATATCATGCAAATAGGAAAAGAATCTTTTAGATTTATTTTGTAATTATTTCATTAAGCCTTATATAAAGGAGTCTCCACATTGTAGTTAAAACACGGATTTCATCATGTCTCTCCTTTCTCTGGTTATTCTTAACATGGTATCGAGAGTCTAGAGAAAGGCAATCCTAATCCGTACTTACACGGTGGACCTAAAACTATTCTGGCCAACCGTGTTCCATTTCCGGTTTGATGGCCTCCCTTTGCCGTGTTATACTTCTGTCACTCATCCTCTATTCTGACGACATCAGTTGCATGTAGTGTAGCCGCCTCTTTGGTAGCTACATCGTCCGATTTGGCATTTGTTGATCTATTGAACGCCGCCAGCTTTAGCTCCGTCCAACCATTGACACGCCAAATCTTCTCCCTACGCAAAACCGGTACACGCTGCCTCCCCTCCAAGTGTGAGGGCACGTTCATCGGTTTCTCAGGCTGTCATTGATAGCGTCGTGGTCGTCATCCCAAAGCCGTCCTCGCCGAGCCATCCACGTGTCGTTTCCGCCATCTCTTTACCTCCTTTGTACCTCATAACCCTCTCAAATACTTGTGGTTTCAGTTTTCTTGTGTTGTGATCTAACCCATAGCTAGTTCTGGATCCTCAGATGCTCTAAAAGACTCTTCCAAGGCTAAGCCCCTTATTTTCATCAGTCATGCCAGTGCACCTCTCTCAACTGATAAATTGGATGGTAGCAACTATGGTACATGGGGCATGTCTGGCTGAATGAACAAGACTATGTTGGCCACTTGACCAAACGAAAACTATGCCCGCAACTGGGCGTTCGCGGTGGGATAAGATTGATGCCTAGTTACTCACCAATATCAAGTCCACTATTCATCCATCTATGAAGCAAATCTTTCGTGCCCATATTACCTGCAAGTCCGTTCAGGAACAAGCCAAAGTGCTTTGCACCAATGACACTCAATGCCTCTATGGAGTTTGCCAAAACTTATGAATGTCATTGCCCCGGTGTGAAGGTCTTATTTCAGCTTATTTGGCAAAGGTTCATGGTACCCTGCATGATTTTAATGAACTATTGCCCCCAATCAGAGCACCTCACAGGAACTTGAGCAGCAAAATACCTTTTTCAAGTTGTTGGTCCTGTAAGGTTTGCGTCTAGAATACTTTGTTGTTTATGATCAAATTATGGGGTCCCTTACCGTTCCATCTTTGTCCACGGCTTGGTCCACTTTGGGTCTTAGCCAAGTTGTCTGCTAATTTGATGTTGCCTCCTGCTCTAGTTGATGCCTCTGCACTTGTGTCCCAAGGCAGCGGTTGTAGTCGTACTCGGGATGGTCAGTTGACTAAACCTCGCCCAAAGTGTGATCACAGCCACCGTTTGGGTCACACTATTGATAGATGTTAGGCTTTGCATGGATGCCCTGCTCGCATGACCAATGTCGATTTTCTTAAGTGGTTTGAGGAATGTAAGGGCTTTAGTTACACTGCCTATGCTACGTATACGAGGAATTCTTATGCTTGTATTTCTCAGATGTCATCTTTAGGTCCCTGGATTATTGACTCTGGTGCCACTGATCATATCTTTGGTAACAAATCTCTTTTATCCAATATCTATGCATCTGGTTATTTGCTTGTTGTTACCTTAGCTAATGATTCTAAAACACATTCCCAACGGGTGGGCGCTGCAAATCCTCTTGTCTACCTTTTAGTTGACTCGTTGCTTTATGTTTCTAGTTCTCCTTTTAACATACTTTTTGTTAGTCGTTTCACATGTTCTCTTGATTGTGTCAACACCTTCAACTGGGATTTTGTCTTCTTGCAGAACCAGCGTTCAAGACAGATCATTGGCACCGGATGTGAGTCCAATGGCCTCTACCAACTTTCCACTCCTTGTGTTTGCTCAGTCTCTAATTCCCCTCTCACAGTCCATGTTCAGTTGGGTCAGCTCAATCTTTCCAAATTGCAGTAGTCAATGTGGAGTCTCTCCAAGTTATCTAGTTTCCAGTGTGAATCTTGTCAACTAGGGAAACATACTCGTAATTTGTTTCCCTAATTGCGTATGTTATCGGGCTACGTCTCCTTTTACTTTGTTTCATTATGATATTTGGGGTCCTAGCCATATTGTGTTCACTTTAGGGTCTTAATATTTTATTACATTTATTGATAATTATTTTTTATTGTATTTGGTTATTTTTAATGCAGAACGGATCTTAGTTGTTTTCAATCTATCAAAAAATTTAGCATGAAATAAAAACCCCAATTTGGTGTCCCAATACGCACTTTACATAGTGATTATGCCAGCGAATAATTGTGTTTATGGCTGCTAATGGCATTCTTCACTAGACTCCTTGTACTCATACATCCCAGCAAAAAGGAGTTGTCGAACGTAAAAATTCACACCTTATTGAAACAACTCGAGAACGCTTGATTCATGGAAATGTTCCATTTAATTTTTGGGGTGATGCTATTCTAATTGCTTGCTATCTCATGAATTGCATGCCCTTCTTTGTCATTGGTAACGAAGTCTCTCACTTTGTCATGTTTCTTCATCAACCTCTCAATTCCCTTCATCTCTACGATCATACCACTTACTCTTCCTCCAATCTCAATCGAGTTACCTCCAAGGTTGTCAAACTCGAGATCTTACCTAGGATCGTCTGGGAGGACAAAGATTGTAACTCGTGGGATCGTAACTAACACGGGTCGTAAGATCCTACCAAATAAACAAATTTATATTTAATTATTTATATATGTATATAAAATAAAATAAATAAGAAAAATAATCTTAAACACCAAAATAACCTTAACATAAGAATGTTATATACAAATTATAAGTCACAAACAAGCTCTCAAACATAAAACTAAAAACACCAAAATAAAAGAGCCCAACTCTCATGTCAAAAAAAAAAAAAGGAGCCCAACTCTAAACTAAGAAATCATCCACGGGAAAGACATCTTGACCACTTCAGAAGACAGAAGATGCATAGAAGAACTCAGTAACTCACACAAGAAGAAGCAGAGAACTCAGACACTTACCATAAAGACAAAGCCGTCCAATCCCAGTGAAGAACGAAGAGCATATTTTCATACCCCCAGCCGCTACTTCTCCGTGAAGAACAACGGAATAGGAATAGTCAAAAGTGAAGAATGGCGGCAGAATAGTCAAAAGTAAAATAAGGTTGGTAAATAATGTAATCTGGGCTGAAACATATAGTGGGCCGGGTCAAAACCAGACTGAAATGGCTTTTTTGGGGTGAAATCGGGTCAAACCCAGAAAACGGGTCGGAAACCTGCAAACAGAAAACACGTGCAAAGATCGACGCTCCCACCGCTTTTCCCCGACGATCCCACCGCACCGGCCGCCTTCCGAGCTTTGACGCCGATCTGCCTCGCTGAAGGAAGTAAAACGCGTAGGATCGTACGATCTGACGCGTGCGTTTCACAACCACCCTCCACCTCCGACCGCTGATGGTACAGACCCTGCTCCTAATGTTCATCCCTTATTGGCATATCTTTGTCGAGAACCTTCGCCTCCACCTCCACTCGTGAGTGATGAAGCCCCTGCAGACTCTTCCCCAGCACCAACTCCTTCACCAGTTCTGACATTGCCTCTTGATTCCAACCTTCCCATTGCTCTTAGAAAAGGTATACAGTCAACTCATAACCCTTCTCCTCACTATGTTACTTAGTTATCATTGTCTTTCTTCTTTGCATTATGCTTGTCCTTCTTGCTTGTCTTTTGTGTCTCTTCCTAAATCTGTAGGTGACACTTGATCCGATCATGGGTAGAGACAATCTATGGTTGATGAGATGTGTGCCCTTCAGAGTAATCGTACTCGGGATCTTGACAAGCTAGGGTTTTGTCTAGCAGATTTAGCACTATAACTAAAAAATTTGGTATGACATTGTTATCGTCATTTCGCTCATGGGTACATTTATTCGATTGTTTATTCTTAGAATTTTAATTTCGGCCTAACTCAACCCTAAAAGCTAGCTTGTAAGGTGAGGATTGTCCAAGTTTTATAAGCACTACGTTGACCATATCTCTAGGTGATGTGGGACTAAACACACCCCTCACAGTCAGCACAATAAAGGTGCTGGAGGTTGCAATGAAGACAACCCAAACTTGCCGCAATTAAGGCGGCTAGGGGCGAACCGCAATTAAGGTGGCTTTCCAACACACCCCCTAACACCCAAGCCCAATGGGCTTGGAGCGTGGATGGTGCGGGCAACTCAATAACGGATCTAGGATAGGCTCTGATACCATCTTAGAATTTTGATTTGGGCCCAACTCAATCCCAAAAGCTAGCTTGTAAGGTGAGGATTGCCCAATCTTTATAAGCGCTACTTTGGTCATATCTCTAGGTGATGTGGGACTAAACACGCCCCTCACACTCGGCACAATGAAGGTGCTGGAGGTTGCAATGAAGGCAACCCAAACTTGCCGCAATTAAGGCGGCTAGGAGCGAGCCGCAATTAAGACGGCTTTCCAACATTTATATCGACAACATTGTTATCAATGGCAGTGACCACCATGGCATAACTAGGGTCAAACAATATATTCTTGATCATTTTCAGACCAAGGACCTTGGCCCAATTCGGTACTTCTTGGGAATAGAGGTGGCCAAATCCAAAGACGATATAATAATTTCATCGAGAAAGTATGCTTAGGTCTTTTGAATGTGAAGCCCATTGAGACTTCTATGGATCCGAATGCTTAACTTCTACCAAATCAAGGGGAGCCTCTTATGGATTCGGAAAGATACAAAATATTGGTTGGGAAACTAAACTACCTGACATCAACTCATTTAGACATCTCCCTTGTAGTCATTGTCGTAGGTTGCTATCTCAATTTATCTTGTGAAGGACACTAGCATGCAGTCATTTGCATTCTAAAATATATCAAGTGGGCTCCGGGAAAAGGTCTTCTACATGAAGATAAAGTGCGACTCGGGTTGTTGGATATTCAGATGCCGACCGTGCAAGTTCTCCAACCAATAGAAGATCTATTTCTAGGTATTGTGTATTCATTGAAGGCAACTTGATATCACAGAAAAGTAAGAAATCAAATGTGGTCACAAGATCTAGTGCCAAAGCAGAGTATAGAGCCATGGCTTCAACTACTTGTGAACTCATCTAGTTAAAACTTTTACTCCAACAACTCCAATTTAGGGAGATTACGTAGGTAGATGATGCTCATTTGTGATAATCAAGCTACATTGCACATCACATCTAATCTAGTGTTTCATGAGAGAACTAAACATATTAAGACGGATTGTCATTTTATTAGAGAGAAGATCTTATCTAGGGACATCAAAAGCTTCGTCGATTCTAATGATATTCAATTGACATATGTTTTCACCAAGTCTTTGAGAGGTCCTCGAATAAGTTGTGTGTAATAAGGGTGCATATGACCTATATGCTCCAGCTTGAGGGAGTGTTAGGATCCTTCTAATTATTATATAGAATTATGGTATAGGCATATCATATCATGTTAAGAAAAGAATCTTCTAGAATTATTTTGTAATTATTTCATTAAGCCTATATAAATGAGCCTCCGTTGTATGGTTGAACACACGAATTTCATCATATGAATCTCTTTTCTCATTATTCTTAACAAACTGCGTCATAGAAGATAGATAAAATGAAAAAGTAGCCCACAACAAAAGATATGCATCATTAACCACCAAAATAGATTTCCAGGATTTGTTATCAGGTCATTAGCAAATTCTCTCCTCACTATGGCTTGAGGGGGCATGCAAGTGCCAAGTGATCCTCTAATATATCAGATGAAAAGATTGTACGGGTGACTGGTTAAAATAGAAAAGGCAAACTCTACCTAAACTTTTTCGAGATCTCACTGGCACAAAGATTCTCATGTATAGCTCGGTCACTCACATAGGTAGCACCAAGTCATTGCTTTCAAGGACCAAACATCTCAAGAACGATTTATAATTATCTCTCTAAATTACCCCACACATGCTGATGTTGTAATTTAATTATGAAAAAAGAGGGTGTCAAGGATTGAACTCATGACCACTTTTGGCCATAGAGATTCTTATACCATGTCAAGGACCAAACATCCCTAAAACCTAAGCTGTTAGGTGATAGGGTAAGAATAGTTTATATCTAACAATTGGTAAAGCAGATTTACTTTCTTTTTCTTTTAAAATTTCCAGTCTAAGCATCCAAGGTGCAGCAGAAAATACATCAAGCACTTGACGCTTAAGATTCAAACCTCATAGCATCCCATGCTGATTAACAAGGCAATGCATATAAATTATAATGGTAGCAACTCCTCTCTAAGGTAGCCACCCATTTCCATCCTCCATGATCGATCAACTAGACTTGTGAACTCCCTGAAAAGCACATAGGAAGCTCAATAAATAAACCTAGCAATTCAACAAGTATTATGGAATAGAGAGACAAAAATTTCTCTTCATATAAAAGGAGGAATTTAGTCATGGATGAAAATATTTGCTTCAAAGATATTAACAATGATTAACCTAGGGATCTCCAAGCTCTAACACATGCAGTATTGTAAAGAGCATCTAAACTGCCACAAAAAAAGCCTAAATAATTTTGATTTCTTGTCAATTAAATAGCTCTAGTTTTTCTCAATATGGTTGTCAAATCATGAATTGAATCACCAATGGCATCAAAACGTCTCACAAATCATAAGATTCATGACCAATTATCAACGCGCTGTATAGCTCGAGTACAGTGTCAAATGAGCAAGGGCCGCTGCATCGCCGCCTGGATGTAGTGAAAAATAAGAAAGGGTTCCCACATTTTTGCGAACGAGTGTGGGTAAAGAAGCTAGTTCACGAGAGTAGGATTCGCTTTGGAACTTGGAATATAGGCACACTTACAGGTAAATCAAGGGAAATAGTTGACACTATGATTAGGAGGAGGATCAATTCATGTGCCTACAAGAAACTAAGTGGGTGGGAGAAAAGGCAAAGGAATTAGACTCTTCGGGTTTTAAGCTTTGGTACACTGGTAAAGTAAAATCGAGAAACGGGGTGGGCATAATTGTGGATAAATATTGGAAGAATGATATTGTGGATGTAAAAAGGGTTGGAGATAGGATCATTGCCATAAAATTTGTAGTGGAACAAGACACCGTTAATGTAATTAGTGCTTACGCACCTCATGTAGGGTTAGAAGAACACTTCAAGGTAAAATTTTGTGAGGATTTAGAAGGCCTAATTCAGGAAATACCGCTAGGTGAAAAGATTTTCATAGGAGGGGATCTAAATGGGCATGTAGGGAGGGCACCTAGGGGTATGTTTGGATTGATGGAGGAGGACGGAATGGAGAGGAATGGAATGGAATGGAATGGCATGATGCTCCATTATTTGGATTGCATAAAAGAGGATGGAAAGGGATGGAACTCATTCCATCCTATTCCACTACTTACCTTCATTTTTCTTCCCTCCCAAATTGGGAGGAATGGGATGGAACAAAAGATCAGACTTTTAGAATTTTATAAAATTACTATTATATCATACACAATCATAATCTTCTTCCTTACCTGAAACCATCTTCTTCAACACGCTATTCTTACGCTACTCACAACATTATTGCCGACTTGTTATTGCCAAAGCTTCAATTGCAGAAACTGATGATGTATGACACACGTGGATGTTCTGGGCAATTACAATTCTTAAAGGCATTTTTTTCTTATAAAAAAATTTCAATGACCGTAGTGCTGGACGTCATTTTCATCTAACAAGATCATAAAATATTTTTTTTATGGAATCTAATGTGCATATAATAAAGGCAAAATATTACAGTAGAAAAAGAGAGTACTACTCCCTTCTAAGTAACTAGTTCTCGGTTGTGAAGGAAATGATAAAGCTTTGTTGAGGCAAGATATGGTGACCAAGTTGATGACATATGACTGTTGGTATTTTTAGAACAAGGATAATATAGTAATGAAAAATTATAACCCATTCCGTTCCATTCACTTTCTAAATAATGGATCCAAACAATGGAATGAAGTTTTTATTCCATTCCCTTCCATTCCACTCCATTTCATTATGTTCCGTTCCGTTCCATTTCATCATCTTCCATCAATCCAAACATAGCCTAGAGGTTACGAGGGTTTGCATGGGGGATATGGCCTAGGGGAGGTAAATGGTGAGGGTAAGTCTATTCTGGACTTTTCATCTGCTTTCAATCTTACTATAGTCAATACGTGTTTTAGGAAACGTGAGGAGCACCTTATCACGTACAAAAGTGGGGTGACAAGCTCTCAAATATATTTCTTTCTTATTAGGAGATTGGATAGAAAGATTTGTTTGGACTGTAAAGTCATACCTGGAGAGAGCTTGACTACCCAACATAGAGTCTTGGTTATGGATGTAAGAGTTAATAGGAGTGTGAAGAGAAGAGGCCACGAAAAAGTTTCAAGGATCAAGTGGTGGCAACTGAAGGGTGAAAAACAAATGATCTTCCAACACAAGGTTTTGGAGGGAGGGTTTTGGGAGGCAAATGGAAGTGCAAATGATATGTCGGACAAGATGGCCAAGAGGATTAGGAAGGTAGCTATAGAGAAGCTTGGTGAATCAAAAGGATTCAGACCTAGGGGTAAAGAATCCTCGTGGTGGGATGAAAGTGTGCAAGCTAAGGTTCGGGTTAAAAGGGAATGTTTTAAAGCTTAGTCTTTATGTAAAAATGCTGAAAATTGGGAAAATTATAAGGTGGCCAAAAAAGAGACCAAGAAGGCAGTGAGCGAAGCTAGAACTAAAGCTTTTGACGGGTTGTACCAATCCTTAGGCACCAAAGATGGTGATAAATCTATTTATAGGCTTGCTAAAAATAGGGAAAGAAAGACAAAAGACTTGGACCAAGTGAAGTGTATTAAGGATGAAGAAGGTAGAGTTTTGGTTAAGGAACAGGATATTAAAGATAGATGGAAGAATTATTTCCACAAGTTATTTGATGAAGGATTTGAAGTTTTATCATGCTCACGGGTGCTTGACATCAGAGAGGAGGACCAAAATTACACTTTTTTATCGTAGAATCCAAGAGCACGAGGTAAAAGAAGCTTTGAGAATGATGGATAATGGCAAGGCAGTTGGACCGGACAATATACTTGTGGAGGTATGGAAGAGTCTAGGAAATAGAGGCATTAGTTGGCTCACGAAGTTTTTTAACGAGATTATGAGGTCAAAGAAAATGTCGGACGAATGGAGGAGAAGCACTTTAGGTCCGATTTACAAGAGCAAGGGAGATATACAAAATTGCGCAAATTATAGGAGGATTAAGCTTATGAGTCATACTATGAAGCTATTGGAAAGGGTGCTTGAACGGAGACCAAGAAAAGAAACCAAAATCACCGACAACCAATTTGGTTTTATGCCCGGGAGGTCGACCATGGAAGCAATTTACTTGCTACGACGAGTGATAAAACAATATCGAAGGGATCAAAAAGATTTACACATGGCCTTCATTGATTTGGAGAAAGCGTATGATAGGGTGCCAAGAGAGGTTTTATGGAAAGCCCTAGAAAAGAAAGGTGTTCGGATTGCCTATATTCGAGCTATCAAGTATATATATGAGGGGGTCACGACTAGTGTAAGAACACAGGGTGGAGCCACAGAATATTTCCCGATAACCATAGGTCTGCACCAAGGGTCAGCTTTAAGCCCCTATCTTTTTACATTGGTCTTGGATGTACTTACGGAGCACGTTCAAGAGCCAGCACCGCAATGCATGCTTTTCGCAGATGATATAGTTCTAGTTGGAGAGTCGAGAGAGGATATAAATGGAAGGTTGGAGGCTTTGAGACAAGCTTTAGAAGCACATGGCTTCCGTTTGAGTAGAATCAAGACGAAGTATATGAAATATAAATTTAGCAAAAGGCGAAACACCTCGAGCTTAGAGGCGAAAGTTGGAGACCACGACATACCACAAGTCACACGGTTTAAATATCTTGGGTCCATTATACAAAATGACGGAGAAATTGAGGGAGATGTAAACCATCAGATTCAATCAGGGTGGTCGAAATGGAGGAAGGCTTCGGGTTTTTTGTGTGATAAAAAGGTACCTCTTAAGCTAAAGGAAAAAATTTACCGTACAGGTATTAGACAGGCGATGTTGTATGGGACGAAGTGTTGGGCGGTAAAAAATCAACACAATGGTAGAATCAATGTCGCAGAGATGAGAATGTTATGCTAGATGGGCGGAAAAACTAGACGTGATAGGATTAGGAATGATAGCATTAGAGAGAGAGTTGGGGTAGCACCTATTGTAGAAAAGATGGTTGAATCTCGACTTGGGTGGTTTGGGCATGTATGAAGGAGACCTTTAGATTCTGTAGTAAGGAGAGTGGACCAGGTAGAGGGCAATCCAATAGCTAGAGGCAGAGGTAGGCCAAGAAAAACTATAGGAGAAACTATTAAGAAAGATTTAGAGGCCAATGATTTAACTATTAACATGATTCATGATAGAACATTATGGCGCCGTATGATCCATGTAGCTGACCCCACCTAGTGGTATAAGGCTTGGTTGTTGTTGTTGTATATATATTTTTCACCTGCTATAACTGAAGAAATATGTATTGTAGTATGATAGTTTACTTATTTCCAATTATATACAAGATTATTAGTCGGGTTTATCCATGATCTTCTCGTAATAAACATGATATCTAGAACCTAGCAAGAGAAACCCTATTTTTCTTCAGCTTGGTTGTCCATCTCAGATCTACAAATATGGGGTGTGTTTCACCTTCCACCAACCCCACCACCATCGCGACCAATGCTAGATCATCCTACAACCGGAGGATTGCCACATCACCAGAGCAGTCACACCACCCACAGCCGAATCACTTGTTGGGTACCAAGTTGAGTACATCGCTCGTGTTTTCCTAATTGAAATTTTTGCAATTTTTCAATGGGTTGTGGTCTTTGCTCTTGCATATCAACCTCGAATCTAGCTCCACCAGGCTAACTACCCCACCCCAGCATCAAGTTTCGTTTCCTCCACCTCCAAAGGCTTAACTTTATTAACACGCAAGCTATCATCATAGCACTATCTGGCCATCTTTTGATCAGCTCGGACTATTACTATTTCCCCTAAGTGGGATGGAAATTTCATGGTAAGATAGGGCATAGACACTACTTCCCTCAACTCATTTAGAGATGGCCTTCCAATTAAGATGTACGACAACTGCACTCACAATCACGTACCTCAGAAATTGTCTCAGACAACTTTTCATCCCCAAAGGAGGTCAGCAGATCAACATAACCACGAGTATCCACTTGTTCTCCCGCAAAACCAATAAGCTTATCATTATGTTGTTTTATTGTGCTCTTTGGAATTCCAAGCTTCTGAAAGTTGGAATAATATAGAATGTCGGTCGAGCTTCCCTAATCAATTAGTGTTCTTTTGACCGAAAAGTTAGCCAACCCCACCGTGATCACCATAGGGTCATCCTAATTAGGATCTAAACCTTTAAAATCCTCATCTGTAAATGTAATTGGTGGGGATGTCTTTAGGGTTTGCCAACTATCGAGTTAACAGCTTGGATGCCTCTCAGATGCCTTTTCCGGGCTGAACTCATTATGCCGCCACCAGCAAATCCTCCTGAAATAGTATTGATTACTCCTCTAACTCTGTTCTCCTCCTCCCTCGTATCATCTTGCTCCTTCCTTTCTCCTCTCCTATCATCATCCTGCTATCCTCCTCTCTACCCTAATTTTGTCCCCTAACTCTACCTCTTCCTCGGGACGATTGTCTTCAAGCATTGTAACCCTGAACTAAATTGTTCAAGTGTCCAACCTTACCAGCTCCTCTATCTTGTCACGTAACACCCAACATTCTTCAACAGTATGTCCATAATTATGGTGGTAATAGAATGGAAATAAGAAAGAACCTCTCCAACTATCAAGGAATTCTTATATTCTTCAACCACACAATCTTAGAAACCCGAAGAGCATGAATTACACCAGAAAGGTCACACTGGGACAAGTTAATTGCGACCTCCTCATGACTAAAGATAGCCATCAAAGTATAAAGAACCCAAGAGTCCATTTAGTAACTTCCAATCCAACTATTTAAATATAATATAATATAATGTGACTATTTTAAGTTATGATATGCACAAACTCAAATAAGTCCACATGTTAGAAGTTGTTACCTAGCCTAAAACCAAGCATCTAAATTGAAACACACAAGTCATAAAGATGTCAGCATTATGTGTTTATCAATCAATATATCAACATCATTATGAAGCTCACATTAATTCAAGGGGAAATGGAATTTAGTCCCCCTGAACTGTAGGCCATGTGTGACTTAGTCCCTAATGTTTAAAAACATGTATTTCAGTCCCTAACATTTGCATAATGTGCAAATCGACTCTTTCATCAAATTTTCCATTAAATCCTAATAGAAATTGTGACACAAATGGCAATGACCAAGAAACAGGGAAAAATGCCCTTAAATGAATAACCTGGTCTTACCCTCCCCAAAACCTAACCCCTAACCCTCCCCGCCTCAAATCATAACACTCGGCCAAGCTCCTTTGAGCAATAGACAGAGGCGGCAAACACGAAAAATGAGCATTGCACTTCTCCTGCTGCTGCGACTGTGGCAATTGTGCTGTAGCCTGCAAAATCTAAAAAGTTGGCGTGCCGCCCCCTCCCCCCCCACGGGAAGGGAAGGAATTAGTAGTTAAAAATTCCCCAAAACCCACTATTGGTTTTTGGCAGTGCCACAAGTTGGTGGTGAATTTAAGAAAAAGAAGTCATGTGGGATGACGCAGCATTAGAGAGAAAGAAAGAGAAAAATGGAGGTGGTTTTTAAATCTGATTGTGCAAGTTACTGAAACAGGGATTGGGGTGGGGGGAGAGGGTTGGGGTTTAGGGAAGCTAAGCCCAGGTTATTTACTTAAGGGCATTTTGTCAATTTTTCAGTCACGTGTCACTCATTTGCCAACTTCTGTTAGGATTTGATGAATAATTTGACGAAGGGGTCGATTTGCGCATTTTGCAAATGTAGGAATCGAAATACAAACTTTTCAATTTTCTTAAAATTTGGACTTTAGGCCTAACTCAACTCCACAAAACCAGCTTGTAAGGTGAGGATTGCCCAAGTTTTATAAGTACGACTTCGGCCATATCTCTAGTCGATGTGGGACTTTCAACACACTCCCTCACGCTCAGGACTGGACATCTGAAACGTGGACGAATGCAGGTGGAATAAGAGGGATCTCAACACACCCCCTCACGCCCAGGATTGGACATCTGGAGCGTGGATAAATGTGGGTGGAATACTAGAGATATTGGCCCAATAGCAGATCTAGGATAGACTCTGATACAATCTTAAAATTTGGACTTTAGGCCTAACTCAACCCCACAAAACCGGCTTGTAAGGTGAGGATTGCCCAAGTTTTATAAGTACAACTTTGACATATCTCTAGACGATTGGGACTCTCAACAAATTTTTCTTATATTAGGACTGTTTTTGACAAGTCCTTAGGTTTGTTTGGCTTGGTTTGCCACTGTTTGGCAGGGTTTATATGTAAGCTTGGGAAGCATTACCTTAGGGGGAGTGTTGGAAATGTATCATGGAATTAGTGGTTCATTGCAAATAATATGATAGTTTAGGCTTCTAAGTTCAATGTTTTCTAGTAAATGCAATTAATACTCATTCCTACTTATAAATATATGTAGAGTGCAAATCGTTCAAGCAATTCACAACTCCAATGTTTTTATTCTCCCATTTACTCTATCATCAATCTCTTCCTATTTCCTCAATACAATATTGTTAAAAGTGACATAATTTAAAATTAATAGAATAAACTGAAACAACCTCAAATCGTGGCTGACAACTAGCACAGTTAATTCCTTTTTTAGATGCTTCAAAAGCTTCACAACATCGGCACGTGCTTTCCAATCTGATCAGGAGGAAGGTATTAGATACAGCTTCAAAAAATACATTTAGTTCATTCTTTTTTAAAAATATATTCCTTAAAGGAACTAATTCACTATAAACATGCCCACAAGCCATAGCTCAACCTGAGATTGAATTCCATTGACACCACTTTGCTGATTTTAGCCTACCCTCCCCCTCCTCACACTAACTACATCTTAGCCTTCTTTGTAAAAATTTTTTTTTAAAAAAAGGCAGAGATGATTAACTTAAGCTGAATTACAAAAAAAAATGTTTTAATAAAACAAAATTGTGGTAAAAGCTGGATTTTAGCAATATCTAATTGAAACCTCTTGTACTGGTTAACTTAAGAAAGGAAAAAGAAGTCCATGAATAGCAGCAACAATCAGAAAAGAAGAATCAAGAAGTCACAGGTTGCATTATTATACCAAGACCAGCAAGAGGCTCATCTAATATCAATAGATCAGGGATTTGCACCTGAAAAATACATTTAAAAAAACCATGAAACCAATTAATGCTTGGTTGACTGACAGCTATAACTTAGTAAACAGGATTGCTATAACTATTCAGGAGTGGGTCAGGTGAACCATGAAGCAAATAACCATCAGCCATGTCAGTATCTAGATTTTTAATATTAAAAAAAAATCTTACTAATTGTATTGCCAAGGCAAGGCGACGTTTGTAACCACCACTTAGGGAGTGAGGATTTTTATCCAACGGTATCCTACTTAATCCAACCTACAGTAATGGATAAGAAAGAATATTACAAGAGAAATAAATAATAAATTAATAGTGAAGAGAGTCTAAAATATAATAACAAGCATAAATGAAACATAAATGACTATGAAAATAAGATAAAATTATATGATAGCATAAGGAGACATTCAGTAATGAGAAATGTTATTTGAACATTAAAATGGGCCAACAAAATTTGACAACAATTTTCATGGTTAATGCAGTTCAAAAACGTGGTTAATGAAGTGTTGAATTTAGTTAATAGATATACCAAGGTGTCGCAACTCATTAACCATCCACTGAACGTCATTAACACGATTTTGAATGTTATTAACCACAATTTTCAGATGTTCAAATATGCATGTAATAGAATATATTTGAACACCGAAGAATCATGGTTAATGACGTTCAAAATCGTGATTAATGAAGTTCAGTGGGTGGTTAATGAGTTGCGACACCTTGATATATCCATTGACCAAACTCAACACTTCATTAACCACGTTTTTGAACTGCATTAACCATAAAAATTGTCGATTTTTGTTGTCCCATTTTGAAGTTCAAATAACACAACTGTTCTGTAATACACAGAGGCATAACTACCCAATTAATTGCCCTCTGAAGGCCCAGAGCAAGATTCTCCCTTAGTTGATAGTTACCCTTTTGCCTTGGCCACCCAAAAGTGACTTCATCAAGCACACTATCAGCCACAAAATACCTAGGTTGTAACATAAATATGTGTAGAATTTTAGAAATGAAATGTAATTAAAAATGAAAAATGATAAGATTCACAAATGGAAGCAATTAGACAATTCAACAACTTAACACTATGAAGAAAAGGATAAAAACATATTTGAGTAGGTATCACCAGACACAGAGAAAGTGTTTAGACAATTTGAATTGTCATGAATATTTTGATAAAAGATCAAGAGAATTGTCCTCCAAAGTTCAAAAGATCTCAAAGTCACTACATATGACAGATGAAAAGCTCTATCTCTAATCTTACAAAGGTATTGTGCTGCCTGTTGGACAAGTGTCTGTAACAGAGATCTGTATAACATTGTTATTTACATGTCAGACAATAATATAATGCATATGATCTGTATCTAACAATACACACATACACATTAGAAAGACAAAGAAAACGGTGAGGATACAGCCTTGTGACTAGTGGTCACGGGTGCTAGTTGCAGAGACAGCCTATTCTCTGGCACAAAGGTAAGACTCTGTAAATTTGACCCTCCCCAAATCCAACAATGGTTGGAGCCTCATGCATTGGGCTGCCTGTTCAAAAAGACAAATAAAGAGGAGAGCATGGAGGATAAAAAAATCCTCCATAACAGACTAGAGAAGGAAATAATACAAAGACAACAAAGAAAATAAGTAAATGTAAGGTTCTCCAATCCCTCTGCAAATTTGACAAGGAAATTTCATTATAAAATCCATGTGATAAACACCAAAAAGAAGCTTGAAAAAACAACACTTTCTCGGTTTTAATCCTTCCGAATTCTCAAAATAATCAAACAGAAATTGAACAAAACTGAGGGCACAATCAGATTTCACCAAATCTCAAGATGATTGTTGTCATTTTGGTACTCATTTCTACATATTGATTGACGTATAACTGTATAAGTAATATATTTGTTGTTATCATTATGTGTGTGTCCCTTTCATGTGGACAGATTTGCTTTTTGGAATTCAGTTTGTACCACATCCATGTTTATGCTGTAATGCTTCCTGTTTCAATGTCTATGCTTATTGGGTTGAGCCATGTTAAACTTTAACAAATCCCAATAGTGAAACAGAATAGTTAATGTAGCTAAAGATGTACAACATAAGATTAAAACAAATGCAATTTGCAGAGTAGCAAAATCTCTTACTATATTTAATTAGTTTATATTCGTACCTCTCGGGAAATTGGAAGACAATACCAACCCTTTCTGGCACCAAGGGCTCCGGAGACTGACTAGGATTTCCATCATTCCCATATTTTTGGATGTAAATGGATCCAGAGGTTGGCTTGCTTATTCCTGCAAGAAGCTAAATAGTGGAAAGGGAGACCATTGGAGGAGGAGTGATGATAATTATCCAAATAGAAAAGTAACATGAATTTCTAAGAAACCAGATGCACTAAAGAAAGGGAAGAGAAAAGGCAGACCTGCAAGAGAGTTGTTTTTCCACTTCCACTCTGTCCAAAAATTAGACCAAGACTGTAGCAAATGACAGAAATAAGCTTCCACAGATATACAAAAACCTTTTCGTTTGCTACAAAATCTAAATGCCTGGAACCGATTTGTTGAAGTTTGACACTAGGAAAATAGCTCAAGTGATATTAACAAGGAGAAGGTACAGTAACAAGTAGCATCTATGAAGCACGGACACCTCTTCGAAAGTGCCGTGTCGCGTGTCGGACATGCCTTAGACACCGACACTTCTCGGGCACGACTTGGACACTTCTCGGACACTCCTATCATAAAAAAAAAAAATTTTAAAAGTCAACTTAGAATTTTGAGATCATGGATCACAAACCTAAATATTTTTTAAACAAATATTTACTAAAAAGGTCATGGGTCACCAACCCCAAATTAGATCTTTTACTTTTTGAGACATAAAACAAAATGATGCCTCTTAGCATTTTTTGTGAGGCTCATTACCATTGGACCTAACTAGTTGTTTTATAAAACATGATTCATTTTCTTATCTTGATATTATTTTTGTAAAAATTGCATTGTGAAATGACCCCCTAGTCTTAGTATTCTTTCTGTGAGGGTCATTATGAAAATTGTAAAACTTAACAATATATATATATATATATATATATATATATATATATATAAGCGGTGTCCCGGTGTCCTATATTTTTGACGTTAGCTGCTTTACGGTATCGGTGTCGTGTCGCGGTGTCCGTGTCAGAGTCGGTGCTTCATAGAGTAGCATACATCCTATTACCTCCAAATGGTGATGTAAGATTTACCCAATCCCCCAAACATAAACTTCTACGTCTTTTAAATTACATAAATGTTAAAAATTTGGGAAATACATTATTAAGGAATACCTAAACATCCCCAAATTTACATTATTAAGGAATACCTACACGACAAATACCTTTTCTCTGGAAGTGAAAAACTAACTGAATTCAGAAGCCTGAGCTGAGTCCCTGGCGGCTGATAGCTAACATCTCTAACCTTAAGCAAAAAGATTACATATCTTAGTACATACATTCCTGCACTTTCCACTGCCGTGTCCCTATTTATGCATATATAAGCTACTAGTATTTCAAGCAATAGCAGTTACGAAAGTGGTTACACTTGAAACAAAACCTCTGACGCTAAATGCGTTATAGAGAAAGCAAAATCAAAATCAATGAATGCTTAAACTTAGACATTTTACTTCAACTCCATTATTTATACAACTAGGTTTTCTCATTCGAAATACGGAACATCAATAATCAATATCTCAAGTTGTACAGAAACCATTTCCTTTCTACTTTAATCATGATCGAAATGGTTATGCCTAGGGACAGAGTCAGGAGCATCAATAAGTGTTTGTCTGTGTATATTTTTACATGTTTTCTGGATTGATGCTCATACAAAATAAAGGTGCTACTGTAAGGTGAGAGGAGCATACTTCAAAACAGGAGTGACCACAGTTGATTTTGAGAAGATGAGTTGTTGGAAACTTGAACCTGCAATCACGAATAGGATGGTTATTGACGCTGAATTTGGGTTACAACAAGATGCAATTAAGAGTTAAAGAGGGAGAAAACACGATGATGATGCTGGCCTGGAGTGTAAAATGGGAGCGGCGGAGAGCGGTGGTAGTTCGAGGAAGCGCAACCCAATCTGTGGGTTTAAGGCAGTGATGGAAGAGGACGGCATAGCCGGTGGCTCGCTCAGGATGGGGCCGCACTAGGATTCTTTATTATTCTGTAAACGTCTCTCATCAAGGCTTGGCCACGGCCACTAATACCCCCTCCAGAATCAATTATAAGAAAGATTAAAAGGAATCTTCTTGTTGTTATATATAATATTAATTTTTAATTTAATCCTTATATATAAAAAGTTATTAATTTGATTTTTACATGTGATATTGATTTTCAATTTGGTTATCACCGTTAATTAGTCCCTACATAAGAGAGACTAAATTGTAAATTATTATCACATATAGGAATCAAATTGAAAATAATTGTCACGTGTAGGGACCGATTTCAAAATTTTTTGTTGAATTGGTCCCTACATATGACAATAATTTGCAATTTGGTCCTCTTATATAGGAACCAATTAGCGGTAAGGACCAAATTGAAAACCAGTGACACATATAGGGACCAAATTGATAACTTTTTACATATAGGAACCAATTTAAAAATCAATATCATGTATAGGGATCAAAAAGATTACTTTAACTTTTTTCTATTTTTATATTTCCCCCAATTTTACACTTTAGTACTCCCTCTAGACTCAGTTATAAGCAAAAAAATACATCTATTTTATGGACTCAAATATAAGCAAAATCCAATCAATTCAAGCCTATTTAATGTCGGTGTTTCAAAAATCAAGAAAATAAATCAATCCAACCAATTCTCCTTCTATTTTTCCAAAAGCATTGCATACTTTCGACGCAATTAAAAGATACATTAGTAATTGTAATTTTTTTTTTACATAAATAAAAAATAATTAAATTAAATTAACTAAATTTTTTAATAAAATTAAAAATAGTTTATTTTTCTTATACGTAAAAAAAGTTAAAGTAATCTTTTTGTTCTTATACGTGATAATAATTTGCAATTTGGTCCCTCTTATATAAGGACCAATTAGCGGTGAGGACCAAATTGAAAACCATTGTCACGTATAGAGACCAAATTAATAACTTTTTACGTATAGGGACCAAATTGAAAATCAATATC
The DNA here is from genome assembly GCA_030762895.1 of Sophora flavescens. Lineage (NCBI taxonomy): Eukaryota > Viridiplantae > Streptophyta > Magnoliopsida > Fabales > Fabaceae > Sophora > Sophora flavescens. The sequence goes on along the minus strand of CM061066.1, from coordinate 110,880,724 downwards.
ACGTATAGGGACCAAAAGATTATTTTAACAAAAAAAAATTCCAAAATAGAAAATACACACATTTCTCCATTACTTCACAAAATATTCATTCTAGTCACACATTGGGAAGTTTTTCCTTTTTTCTATTAGAACATTGGGAGGTTGGCATCTTTTTTACAATTTTTTTTTTTTTTTGTTTTTTATTTCTATTGGGAAGTTGGTATCTCAATTATCAACTTCCTTTATGTGCATTTCACTTAAGTTATTTCCACATCCTTTGAGAAGTCGACCCTTCATTATGACTTTCTTTTCTTTTCTTTTCTTTTTTAATTTTTAAAAAAAAATAGTTATTTTCAATGATTAAAAAAACAGATGAGAAGTCGAGTTTGGAGAAATCGACTTCCTGATATAATAAAAGATTAGTAGTTTGAGGAATAATGAAAAATAATGGTATATTTTGGGAAATAATACTTTTTAATTATTTATATTTTTCCATGTAAAATAAGCATTGGCTGTAAAACATATTTTGCGATAAATTATCTTTGCAATATAAAAGATTGGAAGGGAGTGAGATGAAGTTAACATATTATTTCTATGATAAAATGGTGCGGAATCAAGTAAATTATAACAAGGTAGGTCTTAGAGTGTGGATAGAACAAGATAGAATCGGCAATAGGATTTCCTATTTTCGTTATCTTTATTTTCACCTATTTTAGTGGAATAAAAATGTTCTATTTTTTATTAGTATTTTGTGTTGTTTTATGTTTAATAATACGTCAAATACTCCATTTATTTCATTCTATCATGACATGTTTATCAAACGATACCTAAGTTTCATATCATACCCCAGATTGGGAGAAAAAATAAAAATATTGAATGAGTCCATTTTATTTTAAACAATCCAAACAATTTCATTTATTCCATTACATTATGTCCATTTCCATGTTAGCATTCTAAGAGAATTAACAAAAGTAATATTGCTGAATTACTTTTCTGTATTAATCATCACAAAAGAATGCTCTTATAGAGCTACAAAGATAGCAAGGCTAGCAACAAAGGCATAACAACTAACTAACAAAAGAAAACTACCAAAACAGAAAACTAACAGAACTAACAGACTAACAAACTATCATAACAATCCCTCCCTTAAACTGTTGCAATTATAAGCAACTAGTTTAACTTAGGAATTTCACAAACTCTCAGTTGCTCTCTAAGCTTCAGGAAAGAATCTGACTTAAGTGGCTTTGTCAGCAGATCTGCAATTTGTTCCTTAGTTCCACAATGAACCATTTCTATGTCACCATCTCTAGATAGGTTCCTCAAAAAATGAAACCGAACATCAAAGTGTTCACACATTAAGGTAGTGCAACCTTCCTGAGTATGTCCCAGCTCTTCCAATATTCTTCTCATCCACATATCCTGACAAGCACAAGCTGCAGCTACCACAAATTCTGCTTCTGTGGTGGAGAGAGTCATAATTGGCTGTTTCTTGGAGGACCAAGCTACTGCTCCATTACTTAACAGAAAGACATAACCAAAAGTGCTTTTTCTGTCTTCCAAGTCACCTGCATAGTCACTATCTGTGTAGGCTAACAGTTCCTCATTTCCTCCCTTCTTATACAAAATGCCAAAATTCACAGTGCCTTGAAGATACCTGAGAACTCTCTTTGCAGCCTGCATATGCATTTGAGTAGGTTGACTCATAAACCGACTGATCAAACTGACTGAGAACATCATATCAGGTATGGTACGTGTAATGTACATGAGACTTCCCACCAATTGCTTGTATTGAGTCTCATTTACCTTTATTCCTGTTTCATCTTTGCATAGTTTGTAACCTGGCACCATAGGAATTCCAACTGAGTTACTATCAGTCATGCCAAACCTCTTCAACACTTCTAAGGCATACTTCCTTTGATAGATGTAGATTCCATATTCCTCTTGCAACACCTCTATTCCAAGGAAAAATCTCATCTTACCAAGGTCAGTCATATCAAATTCTTCCTTCATTGAATTATTGAAGGTACTCATTAAGGATTCATCATTGCCCGTGTATATGAGGTCATCAACATACACACTGACAATTAGAAACCTTCCCTGTGAAGAGTGCTTCAAAAACAATGTCTGCTCATGATTGCTTTTCTTGAAGCCTGCACTGATGAAGTATGACTTAATTCGACTAAACCAAGCTCTTGGAGCTTGCTTTAATCCATACAAGGCCTTGTGGAGCTTGTACACCTTGTGCTCACTTCCCTTCTTCACATAACCTTTTGGTTGTTCCACATATACATCCTCAGTAAGAGTGCCATATAGAAAAGCTGATTTTACATCAAGTTGATACAGTTTCCATCCTTTAGGGGCTGCAAGAGCTATAATCATTCTCACAGTATCCATTCTACTTACAGGAGCAAACACTTTTGTATAATCCACCCCATACTGCTGAGAGTAGCCTTTGGCCACTAACCTGGCCTTGTACTTGTCTACTTGACCAAGTTCATTCAACTTAGTCTTGTAAATCCACTTGACACCTATCTTCTTTGCTCCAGCTGGTAAGTCAGTGAGTTCCCATGTACCATTCTTCACAATTGAATTGATTTCAGCATCCATAGCTTGTCTCCATTTAATACTTTTTACTGCAGTTTCAAAGCTGTCAGGATCTGTGCATTCAATGAAGGTCATGTTGATTGCATCTTCTGGTTCTGAGAGCTCTTCACCAGTTACATAGTCACTCATCCAGTCAGGCGGATGCCTACTCCTGCCTCCTTCATCATTAACAACTTCAGTTCTCTCAGTTTGTGTCTGAATCCCATCTTCCTCATCATTAGACTCACTGTCTGCAACACTTTTTTCTTCAAAATCAGTAATGCTCTTAGCATCCCCACCTTCAGTATCTACAATCAGTTCCTCTTTTTGCTTCTGATCCCAATTCCATTGAGTACCTTCCTCAAAGATCGCATCTCTACTTACAACAATCCTTCTTGTAGTTGGATTATAAAGCATGTATCCCTTAGATTCCTCACTTATTCCCAACAAAACACGCTTGCAGCTTTTGTCCTCCAGTTTAGTCCTTTTGGCATCTGGAATGTGTACATGTGCTACATAACCAAACACCTTAAAGTGCTCAACTGAGGGCTTCACTCCACTCCAGGCCTCCTCTGGTGTTTGATTTTTCACAGCCAAGGTTGGTGATCTATTCAACACATAATTCACCCAATTCACAGCTTTTGGCCAAAAAGACTTTGGAATCTTCTTCTGTCAGTAAAGTTCTCACCAAGTTCATGATGGTTCTATTCTTCCTCTCAGCCACCCCATTCTGCTGTGGAGTATAGGTTGTGGTCAATTGTCTTTTGATACCTGTTTTCTGGCAGAACTCATTGAATTCCAATGAAGTAAACTCTCCTCCTCTATCAGTTCTAAGACACTTGATCAACAAACCAGATTCCTTTTCAACTAATTTCTTAAAACATTGAAAATAGTGAAAGGCTTCTGATTTCTCCATCAAGAAATAAATCCATGCTTTTCTAGAGTAATCATCTATAAAGCACAAGAAATACCTCTTTTGGCTATTGGATGATGGAGTGATAGGGCCACAAATATCTGCATGAATTAATTCCAGCTTCTGAGTTGCTCTCCATTGACTCTTCTTTGGAATGGGATCTCTGTGCTGCTTTCCTTTCATACAATCTTCACACACTTTCTCTGTTGCAGATAATGAGGAAGGGAGACCCCTGACCATGTCTTTACTCTGAAGAGTTTTCAGCCCCTGTGACTCATATGAGCATATCTGCAGTGCCATAAGAAGGAAAGATCTTGTGCATTAGTGTGGAAGCATGCATCATTCTTGGTTATAGTCTGTGCAGACAAGATAAACATCCTGTTTGTTGTCATGCTAGTCTCCAAAATCAACCCTTTGTCAGGATGAAAGAGTTTGCAGGTTCCTGACTGAAACATTATAGTCAAACCTCTTTCTTGCAATTGCCCTATGCTGAAAAGATTGTTCTTGAGTTCTGGCACCAAGAACACATCTCTAATTATATGAGTGACTCCTCTAATGTTCAGCTTCACACTCCCTTTTCCAGTCACCTCCATTTTTGTGTCATTTCCAAGCTTCACATACTGCTTGAAAGTATCATCCACCTCCTTGAACCAAGATCTCTTTCCACACATATGATTCGAGCACCCTGAATCCAAGAACCATGCATCTGCCCTTTGCACATCATGCAATTCCTCATGAGCCATCAACAAAAGTTCTTCTTCCTCATTGAAAGAAGCATAATTGGCTTCTTTATCCCAGTCAGGACATTCATACTTGTAATGTCCAAGTTTGTGGCATTTGAAACATTCAACAGTGGCTCGGTTTTGCCTCCCTCTTCCCCTTCCTCTTCCTCTACCTCTACCTCTTCCTCCATTATCATTCCTCTCATCAGAACTTACTTTGAGAGCCTGCTCCTCTCCATGATTCTTGTGGAATTTATGCTCATGAACTATCAAAGAATTTTGAAGTTCATCAATAGAAAGGGAATCGGAATCCTTAGATTCCTCAATTGAACAAACTATATAGTTAAATTTGTCAGTTAAGGATCTAAGGATCTTCTCAACAATGATTACATCCTTCATCTGTTCTCCATGAGTTCTCATCTTGTTGGCCACACTCATAACCCGAGAGAAATAGTCAGTTACTGTTTCACCTGTTTTCATCTCCAAAGTCTCAAATTCATTCATCAAGGCTTGAAGAATTGATCTTTTTACTCTTGCATTGCCTTCATACTTTCTCTTCATTGAATCCCATATCTCCTTTGATGTGTTCTTTTGCAAGATAGTCTCCAAGATTGTTCTATCTATGGCTTGAAACAAGTAGTTTTTGACCTTCATATCTTTCAGCTTCAGCTCATCAATTCTCCTCTGCTGAGCTTCTGTCAACACACTTTCTTTGTCTGGTTCTGCAATGTCTGTTTCCACCAAGCTCCAATACTCCTTGGATCTGAGAAAATTCTCCATTAGCATGCTCCAATGATCATAATGACCATCGAAACGAGGAATTGCAGGTTGCACAAAACTACCATCATTTGCATTCAACGTTTCTCTCCACTCACAAGAACGCTATGACTCACGCTTTCTACTCAGGCCCCAGTAGGAGCTCTGATGCCAAAATGTTAGGATTCAAAGAGAATTAACAAAAGTAATATTGCTGAATTACTTTTCTGCATTAATCATCACAAAAGAATTGCTCTTATAGAGCTACAAAGACAGCAAGGCTAGCAACAAAGGCATAGCAACTAACTAACAAAAGAAAACTACCAAAACAGAAAACTAACAGAACTAACAGACTAACAAACTATCATAACATTCCATGCATCCATCGAAATTGTATCTTTTTTTGTGAGGTAGAAAACATACACACCAAAGCAAAAGAAAAGAAAAAACGGCCCAAAGAAAGACAAACCCGGCAAGAAGATCATGACAGCCTTAGGAATGTGGTTCCCGTTGCATCTGCACGAAGGAGAAAATCTATCTCCAATGGAGGTAAATGAACGGTCTCCACCTCTAAATCGCTCATGGCACCTTGCTTGGCCAAGAAGTGTACAAAGTAGCTCCCTTCATGAAGAATATGCCAAAATCGCAACATCCAATTACGATGAATCAACAGTTTAATCTCCCATAAGATCGCTACATATATAGCGATGGAACCTGGTAGGAGGTTGCCAGAGGAGATCCAAAGCTTCAGTAGAGTCCAAAAGCATAAAAGGCATATAACCCCCACCTCCCAAGCCATCCTGAATCATAGAGAAGAACAAGAAGCTTCTCCTGGAGGATGGTGGAGAAGCAAATTTAACCGGCCACACCTTGGAACCAAGTATCGTTGTTCTTTCTAAGCACAACATCGTAACCTGCTCGCCCAGGGTTACCTAGAGAGCTAACTTCTACATTCAAAATGTAAGGGAACCCTTGTGGAGGGTTCCAATGCACTTCACAAAACTTAGCCCTTAATTGGAGCCTATCTTCTACTTCGATGTTCATCACAGAAGCCAAGCTGGAAGCTGCTAAAGAGAGTGTTAAATCTCCCTCGGTTGCCCATTAATGCAGTGAGTGCAACGATCCCGCCACACCCACCAAATGCCCATAAAGGAACTGATCTGCATGCTTGTCAAGTTGGCTTCTCACCCAAGTAAAAGCATCTATCCCACAGGAAAAATCAGTATCCTTGAAAACTTGCTGCCAAACTCGTTTGGCCTAAGGACAACCCCTATGACAATGAAGAATATATTCATTAGCTTGACTGCACTTTTGACACTGACCAGAGACAATCTTGCATCCAGCAACTCTAAGAAAGTTAGTAGGAAACTAGGAATAGCTTTATGGCCAATGAGCCAGAGGAGAAGTTTTATTTTCTCTAGAATTCAGAGCCTCCAAACCCAGATCCAGCTGCCCTAGATAGAACAACTGTTACTTAGAAATTGTTATTGGGAAATTGAGCCTTAGATAACAACCAATGAAACCCTCCAAGAGTTGGACCCTTAACATTAGCACACCAGATCAAGTCATCCTTCACTTGATCATGTAATCTGGTAGAAGAGGTTCAGATCAAGGCGTGTAGTTATATATATGTATTAGTGTAATGACCCGTACGATGGGCAGAGGACAACAAAGATTCACTATAGTCAAATAAAGTTCTTTTGATTTTTTTTCTCAATTATAGTTTGAAAAGACAAATTCTAAACGGAAATAAAACTTTAAAAATACAATTTGACAATTAAAAATGTATAAGACATAATACAAACACAAAATAGAAATCTATGATTATAAGTAAAAAAAAGATTACTAGGATTATAAGTTCCATACCTTCATTCCATAATTGCATAATATTAAAATTCAAATTTTAATTGAAATCAACATTATGATAAAAAAATAAAATCAAATGGCTTTGCCATATCATCTGTCAACAAGAATTTTTAACTTTCTCTTCAAAAGAGGATTAAATTCATAGAGAGTCCAACAAAAAAGAACAATTGCATCATGCAATATTAAAAAAACACACATAAGCAAACTTTCAGATATGTTGATACATTTCAAAAAAAGGGCATGATTTTGATATGAAATAAGGCATGATTTTCTTGTACCTTTCCAAAAAAGTATGTGACTCCCTCCCTTGAGGTCATTTGAATTGCAGAATGCTTCCTATTCCTCTGTCATATATGCTTCTGTTCTTCGTTTCCCCAACGACTCCTGCATTTGAACTGTCCTCCAACCTCATCTTCCATTGTAATAACTACGATAACGCTTTCTTTAGGTCGTGCTAGAGTTTTTGGGTAATTAAGATAGAGCATTTTTAAGTCAATGCTATCCTTACTTAGAATACACGTCAGCACCACTTCCTGGATGCACATTTTGGTGTAAACTACTATAACATTTTTTGACAAGTGTTATTGTAGTTAAATCTGCGATAACGCTTTTGAAGTGCTATCTTGTTTATGACTTTCAGTAGTGCCAACACAGATAGCACCCGAAAGTGCAATAAAATATTGAAATTAAATGCTATTAAATCCTGAATCTGTTGTAGTGTGATGATGATAGAAACAAATTAAATTTGATTGAACAAAGCCTCTAAGAGAGCCAGATGGCTCCCCCAAAGGTATGGCATTCCAAACAGATAAACAGAAGAGTATAGGGAGAGCATGTTAAAAACATAAATATACATTTAGGCATGGCAAAACCACATAGTCCAATCATATATCAGGTTTAAGTAAACATAGACTGGCATCTATTCAACCAGATATATCACAATCATATAAATATGCACCAATATTCAGTATGCAAACATGTATGTGAGAGAACAGCATGACTTCAATAAAAATTTAAATAGATCCCAAAATATTTCTTTTTCTCCCCTTTTTTTGTGTCATCAGACAAAAGGGTCGAAGACCTACCATAGTCAGTTGAAAAGAAAAGATAGGAAAGAAATAAAATAGGTTAAGAGGAATGAGGAGGAGATGGAGGAGGAGGGTTCTGGTTTGTTTTGGAAACAAGGAATATCCGCATCATTTTAAACATCTCCTGTAGGAGTGTGGCATTGTTGGCTTGTATCTGTGCTTGAACCTGCTGTTGGATGAGGTCTTGCAATTGTGGGGTAATGATGCTCCTTGAACTCTCTGTAGTGGCTTCAACATGCCCTTTGCCAGAAATTGTGCTAAGAGCAAGAGATTGCTGGGGTATTTCAGGATGGACCACAGAAATTGGCACATGTTGTTTTTCTGTCTGCCAGAGTTCTGTTGGACTTATTCTGAGTCTCCAACCTTCTTAGTGTGATGCTTTGCTTCAGCTTGCAGCTCTTGGACTTGGTCTTGAATATCTTCAATAACTTCCTGTTGAACCTCTTCTTCTACCATCTCCTCAGGCTTATCCTAGATAATTTCCTCATCATAATACCAAGGGCACTTGATGTGAATTGCAAAAAATCTCTAAGAATCATGCAGAGGACCTCAATTTGTCTAAACTGGCCTCTGACAATAGGAGTTGCAACTTTCTCTTCAGCACTTAAGCATGATGAGGAGGCTTACCCGGTGCATACCTGTAAGTGACTTTCCCATAAGACCTTTGCATTCTCATCATAGTTTTCTTCAAGAAGGAAGAAAGGATAATTATTCAGTACTCCAATGTCATCTGTGTCCTTTTTCTAGAAATCTCATTCAACAACATTTTTCTCAGGAAGACTATCTTCTCGAAGTATGAACTTGCCATCTTTGTTCTTATTCATATCAATCATCGGCAACTTTGGGCAGATTTTTGGAGGGATGACTCCTGTAATACCCCATTTTCTCGATTAGTGTAAGAGGAAAGGATGAAGCATGTTTTAAGGCTTAATCTTGTTCCTTGGCTGTTAATGAGCTTGTGTTTCCAATTTGAACCAATCGGACTTGAAACGAGCTCAGAACGCACCAAAACAGGCAATATCAGATACCAGCAGAGGGGTACCACGCTTGGACGTTGGGAGACCCAATGTTAGTGCGTTGACACACTCTAGCGTGGGTTTTGGATGCTCAAGTGTGCAATAGGGTAAAAAGTGTAGCGTACACGCATCGATTGCATGCAACACATGGCTAACAGGGGCCACGCTCTAGCGTGTAGTCCTAGCCCGCTACAGCGTGCTTAGTGGACAACAACCCCTTATGTTTTCTTTCATTTTCAAACTTGGGATAATTCTTGTGTTTCGGAAAGCTGCGTACAGAGAAGAGAGTAAAGAGAAGTTAAAGAGTTCTAGAGATAGTGTGTGAGACCGGAGGTAATTTGTATGTCCGATCGCGATTCCGACTATATCACTGTGATCAGGACAACAAGTGTGTCAAATATCAACCTTTGATTCTCCGATACAACTGAGGTAATTCCCAAATCCCTAACATATCGACACATCGACATTGTCGACATTAGTGTTCTTACTCATTTTCCCTATTTCTTTCATTGTTTTTTGCATCGATTATGGATTTCGAGCAAGATTAGGATTTATGACTATGGATACTGTCTGTGTTAGGGCAAATTTCAGAGCTCCAAGGAGTCCTAGGAGCGCGTGGCTTAAAGGGGAGAAAGATGAGCACATGGTTCGAGGTGCCAAGGAAGTTTGCACAAACATTCAAGGTGGGGAGAAAGTAACCATCATCATCAGGGAGGCAAGCATAGTGCAGTTATTGTCTATGCATATGTGTAGGGTGCCCCAGACCTACTAGGATGTCGAATAATCGATAATGGCTAAACCTTAATAAAATAATATTTTAATTTTATCTCGGGTTTAGTTGTTGTAGGTTTATCGATAATAGGATTGAAACCCTAGGTTAGAGAAACAGTGCTAATTGGGGTTGTTTGAGTTGTCTGTTGACATGTTGGTTGCTATAACGTGTTGATATGTGTTGATTAATGTGATTGATGTTACTTATTATTATTATATTCATGAATTTGGATGATTGATGATTTGTGATGATTGATGATATTTTGGATGAGTTGAGAGTTAACACCATGGTAATACCTGAGATTGTGGCTTTGAGGCCGGGGATGTGTGGGCATCCGTTGTGAGACTGTGAATGTGTAAGAAGGTTACAGTGTTAACTGAAGGATGATTTTTGCATTGCATATTTCTAAGTGGCGAGCCATATGACTGGGAGTCATGTGAGGTTAGTTGTACTCGAGTGCGGGTATGAATTACGGAAGGGTCAGTCTGTGAAGAGACCATGGGGATTTACGAACTGGACTTAGGAGGCTCACAGTGACCATTAGCTAGCTCCTAATGTGTCGTGTACTCCAGTATAGCCTGGTTTTCAAGACTTTAACGTGAGTATCCACGTGGCAGGTGGACGTTCCGAGGCAACCAAGATACCTCTAATGGAGATGAGCTCATAGAGGGATGCACTCGCATTGGTCACAACGAGCAGAAGGATTACCTGGACAAGCTAACTACCATTCTCTAAGCAATGAGGCTTAGTAAGGAGAATGCCTCGGGGTTGAGACCCGGATGAGGGATATCATCCGACATGCATAGGAGTGAGACTACTTAGAGGAATGATCTTAGAGTAAACTTTGAGGATGTATTATGCCGATTTGACTCGAAAGATGTTTGTTTGCTTGTTGTATGTGTTATGTATGTATAATATCTGCTCTATGTGTCCCCATCCCCTTTTTATGACGATGTTAGAGTTACTTATCTCCCTCATTCCTCTATCTTTCTATGTATGTACCTACAATAGATGAGCAACAACAACATGAAGGGGATGATTGCCTGGCAAGATTACCATCCAAGACATTATCTGTAGAGGATCCCTCCCAGGATCCCAATCCTCGGGGATGTTGAGATCGTTTACCATGATAACCGTGGGTGGTAGGTAGACCACTCACAGTTCTTCATGATGTATACCGGCCTGGTTAGCTTCTACGTTTATTTTGGAGAAGGTTCTTACTTTCACTTGGACGACCCATACCGGATTTCTTAGAGACTTCCTTTCTTAGAGATGTGGTTCTACCTCGTCAGAGAGAGTTCTCTGATGATATGTGGAACATGGTAGACAGATCCGAGGCTAGGAGTCATGTGGGCATGGTTCAAAGAGGCCGGAAGCAGAGGAGAGTTCAGATGATGTATCACTGCTATCACAGTCGGGTGGTGATGAGTAGCGATGAGTCGGTTTGTGTAACACCCCGTTTTTTTTAAATGAGCTTAATGCGTTTATATATGTTAGTATGTTGTGTTAGTTATTAGAAAAGTGCTTTAGAGAATTTTAAATGGGGTTAAAGTGGGATTTTCTGGTAAAAAAATCCATTTCTAACGCTTATGTTTTTCTCTCCTGGAGCTTGACACAACTGTGTCTCCTGATAGGCACAGCTGTGTCTAACTCTCTAAGTTGTTGTTCTGGCCCGGGACACAGCTGTGTCGAATTTTCGAAATATCTATTATGGCCAGGACACAGCTGTGTCTCATGATAGACGCAGCTGTGTCTAATTCTCGAAAACGTTGTTTTGGCCCGGGACACAACTATGTCTCCTGATAGACACAACTGTGTCTGATTTTTCAAAAACGATGTTCTAACCCAGGACACAGCTGTGTCTCCTGATAGACACAACTGTGATGAATTCCCAAAAATGTTGATCTGGTCCAGGACACAACTGTGTCTCCTGATAGACACAACTGTGTCTAGTTCTCAAAAACGCTATTCTAGCCAAGGACACAATTGTGTCTCCTAATAGACACAACTGTGTCTAGTTCTTAAAGACGTTTTTGTCTAGAAACCTCTCATCCCTCTTCTCTTTAAAACCTCTTCGTGATCTTCGACATTCTTGCTTGCGATTGGAGAGTAAGCCGCACGTTAGTGTCAATTAAGGTAATTGTGTAAACCCTTTATTAATCTCCCTTTTGTTTTCTTGAATTAGGGATTAATTTTTCTTCCTTCTTTGATGTTTTGACCAAGATTCATTGAACCGTTGGATTGTTCGAGGGAGCCAAGCTTGGATTTGCTCAAGTTGACCATAGAATTAGACCGTCATACCAGACATAGGGAGAAGGGATTAGTATAACATGTAGGCATTGGGGTAGCTTAAGATGAAGGGTTAACCCATGACCCTGTTGTATGCTAATTGTTAAAGTGATGTTGCTTGTTATATATATGTCATGCTTCCTATATGATTGGTATGTTTTAAATTGTGAATTACTACGGATGACGATGATGCCATGATTATATGCTTCGATGTTCGATGTAGATGTTGGCAAATGTCGTTATTGTTACAAACACACCAATTAAAATATAGGGATGTAAGTAATGATATAAGAATTAAGGGATAATTCCCATTGTTCATAAGACATGAATCTTAGAAAAAGAGAAGTGAGGTTAATGCTTAATGGTATAGTTAAGACCCTAGGATTGATCCATGAGTGCTTTAGGGATGTTAATAATAATATCAGAATTAAATGATTAACTCCCAAAGATCATAAGACATGAAAATTAAATAAGAGGAATGAGACTAATACTTGATGGTGTAGTTAAAAGTCAATAGGATTGATCTATGAGTGCCTAGGAAGTTTGGCAAGGGTTCCCAAACCTTCTGCCCAGAAAGTACGACCATGCTCCAGTAAGCATAGTCGTGCTCAATAGACAGCACGCCCGTGCTCAAAGGCTGTTGACGAATCTGGGCAAGTATACCCAGTCGTGCAAGTAATACGGTGGTGAGACCGTTTTATCGTTCCCACGAGGACTGCAACAAGTACTAGCACGTACCAATTCAACTACTATCTAAGCGATTCATGGATTGAAGAGAGTCATATGCTAAAAAAAGTTAAAACTAACAAAATAAGAAAAACAAACTCTTTTTGTAATTTTCTCAAATACTTGGAAGGCAATAAAAGAAGGTTTTCAAATATGATAAAAGATGTTGGGATTAGGTTCACTAAACTTCATCTTCACGCAATGAAACAACTAACAAACAGTTTCTACTTCAATTATGACAATCAATCCACTAAATTACTCAAGTCCCGATTCCTCAGATGACAAGAGCCTAAATCCACTAATAGACCCTAATTCCTTAGGTGGCCTAGATTAATGAATTCGCATTAAGATTAGGGATCATGCGATTTCTAATAAACCCAGTTCCATTCCTAGATACAAGGCTTACTAGGTGATTAATCTCACTTCCGGTTATAACACGAATTTTCCAATTGCATATCAAAACACTAAACAAGTCAGGGGGTGCTAGCCACAACAAGCATTAAGTACATAAATCAATCACTCAATAACAAAGCAGAAACTGTATTGCAAGATTAAATCAAATACATGAGAATTTAGAAATAGCTACCCTAACCCCAACAATGGAGGTTTAGCTACTCATAATAATAGCCACAACCAAAGAAACATAGATGAAGGAGAGAAGGGATTCCATGGGGGCAATCCTCCAGAAGTTGCCTCTGGTTCCAAGAGCCTTTTGGGTTTCCAAACTCGTAGCCTTCAATGTCTCCCAGGTATCCCTTCCAATTCCCAGAATTGCATTCTCCACTGTTTCTTCATTCCCTTGGCTCTAAGTTAACCAGATTTTTCAGTGATTCCTGCAAAACAACATCAAGAAACCGCTTCACCCGTTCCAAGGAAAAATCTAACAAAATCAACTAAATAATGCCTAATCTATATGACAAATGCATGCAAAAGTGTACAGGAAACATCATGTAAAATCACACTATCAAATCACCCCAAGCTTATTCAATTGCTTGTCCTCAAGCAATCACCAAGGCCAGTAGAATAAACAAAACATGGATAGTGAACTAAGAACTCGAGTAAATGATCCAAGGAATAGGCAATTCAAACAATTTAGCAAGAGACAATCAATTCAAGTCCAATTAGAGGCTTAGGTTCCTTAGACTCATGTTCTCACTGATTTGAGCACTCTTTATCACCTGAAGCTCACCCCAAGCTTGTTCATTTGCTTGGCTCTCTTTCTAACCTCACTCAAGTGTTAGGGATATATGACAATTCGCTCCATTTTCCTCAAGGAATGACATCTACCATAGGCTTGACTATCAACCAAATCTCTACTTTATTAATGAAAACAATTTAGAATCAAGAGGTCTTTTACTTGGTTGTAACGGGGCCATGGGATTTATTGTTAGGTGGGGCAATCAAGAAAAGGAAATTTTCAAAAGGCTACACAAAAATCAATCATTGCAAACATGACACCTTCTAAAATACCTTTTTGGGTTTCTATTCAACTTCGCCACCTTTCTTTTCTTTCTTTTTCTATTATTTTTCATTTCTTTTTGTCATCCCCTTCTCTATTTATTTTTCTTTTTCTTTTTTTTTCTTTTTCTTTTATTTTGCTTAAAGAAGGGGAGATTTTTCAACTCAAGAGAATTATTTTTCTTTTTTTTTTCTTTGTCATCCCAAACTTTTTCGACTACCTTTTTCACCCTTTTTGTAATACTTTAGAAGGTATCTTATCAAGCATATTTATCAAAACATTTCAGGGTACCAAGAAAAGCATTTTATTCTTTTAGGCTCAAAATTGGGCAACTAAGGGGTAGCATTTCATCATTCAAAGCTTAGAAGGCCCGAAAAATACCTATTGCCTCAATCATTTTTAAAAATTTTTAAGCTTCAAAATGGTTTCAAGTCAAGTTCTAGAGAAAGCAAACCAAGAGGAATAACACTCTAACACAAAGAATGGGGTAAAATTTTGTGAGTACCCCTTTGGCTCAAAATCTCACATTTTAGTAGTTCAACCATCAATGAGCAACACAAATCTATAGAACCATATGCTAATTATCAACTATCACAGATTATCTCAAACATTTTCATTTGCATCCATATCACAAGAACAACAAATTGGGTTCAACAATTCACTATCACAAATTATTGGGCACTTAGTTCTCACAATTGGATGCAAAATTCAGGCAAGGGGCAATCTAATAATGTGAACATGCAAAGCTATCATGCAAAACTATATGAATGAAATATGAACAAATGCAAAAATACCCCTACCCCAAGCTTAAAAATTTACATTGTCCCCAATGTAAACAATCAAGTTGGAGAGAGGAGAAAAATTGGAACGGCTTACCGAGGCGGTGACGGTTGCTGACTTTGCTTTTTCTTATCTTCTTGCTCTTCCCTCCTTCCTTCTTACCCTGCAAACACTTGGCAATTTTTAATTTATTATTTTTCCTCTTGAGCTTCTCAAATTATTCAAGAGGTTAAAATCAAAAACAAAATTATTAAGAAAATGAAAACAACTAAAGAGAAGGGTTAAGAAACTTGGGTTGCCTCCCAATAAGCGCTTCTTTAACGTCACTAGCTTGACGGGCTTCTTTCAATTAACCGGGTTTGGCTGGGCATAGAAGTGCAAGAGCACTTTTCTTCCATGGAACTCCTTTAAAGAGCTGATTTTGCTTATAGGGCCAACATATGTTCTTCCCCTTTGCCCCTTTCACTCTAGGCCTCTTGCCCTTTTTCTTACTCCTTCCCGGCGGAGGTTCTGTTTTCACAAGATGAGCAGATCCAACTTCATCACCAACTGATACATCATTTGTCTTGCAGAGCTTTAGAGTTGCTTTCATGTTGAGCGTTTCCTTCTTCTCAGGAGTAGAGGGGTGGTGCTGATGTGCAACGACTTCTTTTGCCACTGTATCCACAATGTCCATGCGGAAACAATCCTCTTCATCGCTCGGGCGATGCATATCTTCAAATACATTGAAAGTGACTTCTTCATATTGCACTCTGAATCGCAGCTGGCCTTTTTGTACGTCTATCAAGGCGCGACCAGTCGCTAGAAAAGGTCTCCCCAGTATGAGCGAAACTTCTGCATCCTCCTCCATGTCTAAAATCACAAAGTCCGCCTGGAAAATAAACTTATCCACCTTTACCAGAACATCTTCCAAGATACCATAAGGATGCTTGATTGATCTGTCAGCTAGTTGCAATGCCATCCTGGTCGGTTTCACCTCTCCTCCTCCAAGCTTGTTCAAAATGGAAAGCGGCATCAAATTGATACTCGCTCCCAAGTCACATAAGGCCTTCCTGATAACAACACTCCCAATAGTGCAAGGGATTGTAAAACTACCAGGATCTTTCAGCTTCAGAGGTAGTTTCCTTTGAAGTATCGCACTGCACTCTTCAGTTAAGGCAACAGTTTCGCCTTCTTTAAACTTTCTTTTCTTCGTGAGCAGTTCCTTCACGAATTTTGCATAATCGGGCATATGCTCTAGTGCTTTAGCAAAGGGTATGTTGATCTGTAGCCTCTTGAAAATGTCAAGGAACTTGGCAAAATTTTCTTCTTTCTCTTTTTTCTTGCTCAAGTGAGGATAGGGCAACTTCACGTAATAGGGGATCACTTGAGGTTTGTCTCCATCCTTTAAAATCTGACTCTTAGTTCTCCTCAAAATTGAATTCTCATCTACTAGCTTCTCCCTCTTGTCTTGTTCACTGGCCTTTTCTTCTTCCTCAACTATAACATCTTTACCTTTTTCTTCTTTTTCCTCAGCACTCAATTCTGTTTTTCCATCAACTTTCTGATTCTTCATCAAAGGCTCGCCGCCCACATTCTCAAGACTTTTACCACTCCTCAAAACAACAGCATTGCAATGCTCCTTCAGATTAGTTTGAGTGTTACCAGAAAAACCGCTGCTAGTTTGCTCCGCTAGGTGCTTTGCAATTTGGCCAACTTGAACCTCCAAATTTTTTATAGAAGCATCGGTATTTTTCTGGTTTGCCATGGTCAACTGCATGAACTGATTGAGTGTGTTCTCCAAGATAGAAACCCGGTCTTGAAGCGGTTGTGTAGGAGGAGGCTTGCTTGTTTGTCCGGCATCTTGCTTCCAACCAAAATTTGGTTGATTCCTCCACCCTTGGTTGTAGTCGTTAGGGAATTGGTTGTTGCCCTGCCGCCCATAGTTCCCCATATAATTGGCTTCCTCATGGGAACTAGGTGGCGCCTCACATCTTCCATTCTCATGATCACATCCACAAAAATCACATTGCATTACCTGTTGGTGTGGCATGGTTGTCCCTTGAACAGTTTGGAGTTGTTGTGGGAGTTGAGCAAGTTGCTTGGTAAGAGACTCCAATTGTTGTGTCATGAGCTTGTTCTGAGCCAACAATGCAGTTTGTGAATCTAACTCCAACACTCCCCTTCTTTGTGTGGGACCCCGATCATGATGCATCAAATAATCATTAGAGGCCATTGCTTCTATCAAAACCAATGCTTCCTCTGCTGTCTTTGTATTCATGGAGCCTCCAGCTGAGGCATCCAACATGTACCTGGTTGACGGCCTCAGTCCATTGCAGAATGTTTGCATCTGAGTAAGATCATCAAACCCATGATTTGGGCATCTCCGAAGCAATTCCTTGAACCTTTCCCAGGCGTCATGCAGCGTCTCACCTTCTTGTTGAGCAAAGCTCATGATGTCACCCCTTGCCTTTACAAATATTGAGGTGGGGAAGAACCTTGCCAGAAATTTTGCCTCTAAGTTGTCCCATGTAGTGAAGCTCCCCTTTGGTTGTGATTGGAGCCAAGACTTGGCTCTATCTCTTAGAGAAAAAGGGAACAATCTCAGGCGAATTGCATCATCGGAGGCACCATTTATCTTCACTGTATCACACAACTCTAGGAAAGTGGAAACATGACTGTTAGGATCTTCCTTCTCCAACCCAGCAAACTGATTTTGTGAAACCATATTGATGAGATTTGGCTTGATTTCAAAATTGTTGGAGTTCACTGGAGGCCTCACTATACTAGTGACATGCCGGTTGACATTTGTATTGGCATAGTCACCAAGTGTCCTCCGTGGTGGTGGAGTATCTTCACCATTGCCTGCCATCTAGAGTTCTTCTCGACAAACTTGAGAGATGAAAGTCTCTTGTTCTTCTCCTTGTTGTCTTAACAAATTCTGCTGTCTTGCTTGCTTCCTATTCTTCCTAGCTGTTCTTTCAATTTCTGGATCGTATAGGAGTTGGTCAGCTGGAATAGTACCTCGCATACACAAACAGTCTAGCAAACAGAGTGTTAGTAGTAAAGGTTAGCACAAAACATCAAACACACCAAAAAAAAATTGACAGCAAAAACAGAACAGATTATAACAGAATTTTTTTTTTTGCTTAAATTAGTCACCGAAATAGATATCCTAATATTGAAACACAGTCCCCGGCAACGGCGCCAAAAACTTGTAGACGAATTTGGGCAAGTATACCCAGTCGTGCAAGTAATACGGTGGTGAGACCGTTTTATCGTTCCCACGTGGACTGTAACAAGTACTAGCACGTACCAATTCAACTACTATCTAAGCGATTCATGGATTGAAGAGAATTCTATGCTAAAAAAAGTTAAAACTAACAAAATAAGAAAAACAAACTCTTTTTGTAATTTTCTCAAATACTTGGAAGGCAATAAAAGAAGGTTTTCAAATATGATAAAAGATGTTGGGATTAGGTTCACTAAACTTCATCCTCATGCAATGAAACAACTAACAAACAGTTTCTACTTCAATTATGACAATCAATCCACTAAATTACTCAAGTCCCGATTCCTCGGATGACAAGAGCCTAAATCCACTAATAGACCCTAATTCCTTAGGTGGCCTAGATTAATGAATTCGCATTAAGATTAGGGATCATGCGATTGCTAATAAACCCAGTTCCATTCCTAGATACAAGGCTTACTAGGTGATTAATCTCAATTCCGGTTTTAACACGAATTTTCCAATTGCATATCAAAACACTAAACAAGTCATGGGGGTGCTAGCCACAACAAGCATTAAATACGGAAATCAATCACTCAATAACAAAGCAGAAACTGTATTGCAAGATTAAATCAAATACATGAGAATTCAGAAATAGCTACCCTAACCCCAACAATGGAGGTTTAGCTACTCATAATAATAGCCACAACCAAAGAAACATAGATGAAGGAGAGAAGGGATTCCATGGGGGCAATCCTCAAGAAGCTGCCTCTGGTTCCAAGAGCCTTTTGGGTTTCCAAACTCGTAGCCTTCAATGTCTCCCAGGTGTCCCTTCCAATTCTGCCTTAAACAGCTTATAACAGGGGTTCTGGGTTTCGCGCACTCGCGGGGCGAGATGTTTCTCGCGAGGCGAATATTAAACTTCTGGTCTTCAGTGATTGGAACTCTCGCAAGGCGAGACACTGTTCGCGTGGCGAGACAGAACAAGTTACATTTTCTGGCACAGTCATCAGTTAGGCTCGCGAGGCGAGGTGTGATTCGCGGGGCAAGACAGAAAGGATGACATTCTGCTGTTTCTGGCTGTCTGCAGTCTCGCGGGGAGAGTAAACTCTCGCGGGGCGAGAATTCCCAGAATTGCATTCTCCACTGTTTCTTCATTCCCTTGGCTCTAAGTTAACCAGATTTTTCAGTGATTCCTGCAAAACAACATCAAGAAACCGCTTCACCCGTTCCAAGGAAAAATCTAACAAAATCAACTAAATAATGCCTAATCTATATGATAAATGCATGCAAAAGTGTACAGGAAACATCATGTAAAATCACACTATCAAATCACCCCAAGCTTATTCAATTGCTTGTCCTCAAGCAATCACCAAGGCCAGTAGAATAAACAAAACATGGATAGTGAACTAAGAACTTGAGTAAATGATCCAAGCAATAGGCAATTCAAACAATTTAGCAAGAGACAATCAATTCAAGTCCAATTAGAGGCTTAGGTTCCTTAGACTCATGTTCTCACTGATTTGAGCACTCTTTCTCACCTGAAGCTCACCCCAAGCTTGTTCATTTGCTTGGCTCTCTTTCTAACCTCACTCAAGTGTTAGGGATATATGACAATTCGCTCCATTTTCCTCAAGGAATGACATCTACCATAGGCTTGACTATCAACCAAATTTCTACTTTATTAATGAAAACAATTTAGAATCAAGAGGTCTTTTACTTGGTTGTAACGGGGCCATGGGATTTATTGTTAGGTGGGGCAATCAAGAAAAGGAAATTTTCAAAAGGCTACACAAAAATCAATCATTGCAAACATGACACCTTCTAAAATACCTTTTTGGGTTTCTATTCAACTTCGCCACCTTTCTTTTCTTTCTTTTTCTATTATTTTTCATTTCTTTTTGTCATCCCCTTCTCTATTTATTTTTCTTTTCCTTTTTTTTTCTTTTTCTTTTATTTTTCTTGAAGAAGGGGAGATTTTTCAACTCAAGAGAATTATTTTTCTTTTTTTTTTTCTTTGTCATCCCAAACTTTTTCGACTACCTTTTTCACCCTTTTTGTAATACTTTAGAAGGTATCCTATCAAGCATATTTATCAAAACATTTCAGGGTACCAAGAAAAGCATTTTATTCTTTTAGGCTCAAAATTGGGCAACTAAGGGGTAGCATTTCATCATTCAAAGCTCAGAAGGCCCGAAAAATACCTATTGCCTCAATCATTTTCAAAAATGTTTTCATAAATTTTTAAGCTTCAAAATGGTTTCAAGTCAAGTTCTAGAGAAAGCAATCCAAGAGGAATAACACTCTAACACAAAGAATGGGGTAAAATTTTGTGAGTACCCCTTTGGCTCAAAATCTCACATTTTAGTAGTTCAACCATCAATGAGCAACACAAATCTATAGAACCATATGCTAATTATCAACTATCACAGATTATCTCAAACATTTTCATTTGCATCCATATCACAAGAATAACAAATTGGGTTCAACAATTCACTATCACAAATTATTGGGCACTTAGTTCTCACAATTGGATGCAAAATTCAGGCAAGGGGCAATCTAATAATGTGAACATGCAAAGCTATCATGCAAAACTATATGAATGAAATATGAACAAATGCAAAAATACCCCTACCCCAAGCTTAAAAATTTACATTGTCCCCAATGTAAACAATCAAGTTGGAGAGAGGAGAAAAATTGGAACGGCTTACCGAGGCGGTGACGGTTGCTGACTTTGCTTTTTCTTATCTTCTTGCTCTTCCCTCCTTCCTTCTTACCCTGCAAACACTTGGCAATTCTTAATTTATTATTTTTCCTCTTGAGCTTCTCAAATTATTCAAGAGGTTAAAATCAAAAACAAAATTATTAAGAAAATGAAAACAACTAAAGAGAAGGGTTAAGAAACTTGGGTTGCCTCCCAATAAGCGCTTCTTTAACGTCACTAGCTTGACGGGCTTCTTTCAATTAACCGGGTTTGGCTGGGCATAGAAGTGCAAGAGCACTTTTCTTCCATGGAACTCCTTTAAAGAGCTGATTTTGCTTATAGTGCCAACATTTGTGCTTCCCCTTTGCCCCTTTCACTCTGGGCCTCTTGCCCTTTTTCTTACTCCTTCCCGGCGGAGGTTCTGTTTTCACAAGATGAGCAGATCCAACTTCATCACCAACTGATACATCATTTGTCTTGCAGAGCTTTAGAGTTGCTTTCATGTTGAGCTTTTCCTTCTTCTCAGGAGTAGAGGGGTGGTGCTGATGTGCAACGACTTCTTTAGCCACTGTATCCACAATGTCCATGCGGAAACAATCCTCTTCATCGCTCGGGCGATGCATATCTTCAAATACATTGAAAGTGACTTCTTCGTCTTGCACTCTAAATTGCAGCTGGCCTTTTTGTACGTCTATCAAGGCGCGATCAGTCGCTAGAAAAGGTCTCCCCAGTATGAGCGGAACTTCTGCATCCTCCTCCATGTCTAAAATCACAAAGTCCACCGGGAAAATAAACTTATCCACCTTTACCAGAACATCTTCCAAGATACCATAAGGATGCTTGATTGATCTGTCAGCTAGTTGCAATGCCATCCTGGTCGGTTTCACCTCTCCACCTCCAAGCTTGTTCAAAATGGAAAGCGGCATCAAATTGATACTCGCTCCCAAGTCACATAAGGCCTTCCTGATAACAACACTCCCAATAGTGCAAGGGATTGTAAGACTACCAGGATCTTTCAGCTTCAGAGGTAGTTTCCTTTGAAGTATCGCACTGCACTCTTCAGTTAAGGCAACAGTTTCGCCTTCTTTAAACTTTCTTTTCTTCGTGAGCAGTTCCTTCATGAATTTTGCATAATTGGGCATCTCCTCTAGTGCATCATCAAAGGGTATGTTGATCTGTAGCCTCTTGAAAATGTCAAGGAACTTGGCAAAATTTTCTTCTTTCTCTTTTTTCTTGCTCAAGTGAGGATAGGGCAACTTCACGTAATAGGGGATCACTTGAGGTTTGTCTCCATCCTTCAAAATCTGACTCTTAGTTCTCCTCAAAATTGAATTCTCATCTACTAGCTTCTCCCTCTTGTCTTGTTCACTGACCTTTTCTTCTTCCTCAACTATAACTTCTTTACCTTTTTCTTCTTTTTCCTCAGCACTCAATTCTGTTTTTCCATCAACTTTCTGATTCTTCACCAAAGGCTCACCGCCCACATTCTCAAGACTTTTACCACTCCTCAAAACAACAGCATTGCAATGCTCCTTCGGATTAGTTTGAGTGTTACCAGAAAAACCGCTGCTAGTTTGCTCCGCTAGGTGCTTTACAATTTGGCCAACTTGAACCCCCAAATTTTTTATAGAAGCATCAGTATTTTTCTGGTTTGCCATGGTCAACTGTATGAACTGATTGAGTGTGTTCTCCAAGATAGAAACCCGGTCTTGAAGCGGTTGTGTAGGAGGAGGCTTGCTTGTTTGTCCGGCATCTTGCTTCCAACCAAAATTTGGTTATTCCTCCACCCTTGGTTGTAGTCGTTAGGGAATTGGTTGTTGCCCTGCCGCCCATAGTTCCCCATATAATTGGCTTCCTCATGGGAACTAGGTGGCACCTCACATCTTCCATTCTCATGATCACATCCACAAAAATCACATCGCATTACCTGTTGGTATGGCATGGTTGTCCCTTGAACAGTTTGGAGTTGTTGTGGGAGTTGAGCTAGTTGCTCGGTAAGAGACTCCAGTTGTTGTGTCATGAGCTTGTTCTGAGCCAACAATGCAGTTTGTGAATCTAACTCCAACACTCCCCTTCTTTGTGTGGGACCCCGATCATGATGCATCAAATAATCATTAGAGGCCATTGCTTCTATCAAAACCAATGCTTCCTCTGCTGTCTTTGTATTCATGGAGCCTCCAGCTGAGGCATCCAACATGTACCTGGTTGACAGCCTCAATCCATTGCAGAATGTTTGCATCTGAGTAAGATCATCAAACCCATGATTTGGGCATCTCCGAAGCAATTCCTTGAACCTTTCCGAGGCGTCATGCAGCGTCTCACCTTCTTGTTGAGCAAAGCTCATGATGTCACCCCTTGCCTTTACAAATCTTGAGGTAGGGAAGAACCTTGCCAGAAATTTTGCCTCTAAGTTGTCCCATGTAGTGAAGCTCCCCCTTGGTTGTGATTGGAGCCAAGACTTGGCTCTATCTCTTAGAGAAAAAGGGAACAATCTCAGGCGAATTGCATCATCGGAGGCACCATTTATCTTCACTGTATCACACAACTCTAGGAAAGTGGAAACATGACTGTTAGGATCTTCCTTCTCCAACCCAGCAAACTGATTTTGTGAAACCATATTGATGAGATTTGGCTTGATTTCAAAATTGTTGGAGTTCACTGGAGGCCTCACTATACTAGTGACATGCCGGTTGACATTTGTATTGGCATAGTCACCAAGTGTCCTCCGTGGTGGTGGAGTATCTTCACCATTGCCTGCCATCTAGAGTTCTTCTCGACAAACTTGAGAGATGAAAGTCTCTTGTTCTTCTCCTTGTTGTCTTAACAAATTCTGCTGTCTTGCTTGCTTCCTATTCTTCCTAGCTGTTCTTTCAATTTCTGGATCGTATAGGAGTTGGTCAGCTGGAATAGTACCTCGCATACACAAACAGTCTAGCAAACAGAGTGTTAGTAGTAAAGGTTAGCACAAAACATCAAACACACCAAAAAAAAATTGACAGAAAAACAGAACAGATTATAACAGAATTTTTTTTTTTTTTTGTTTTTATTTTTATTTTTGCTTAAATTAGTAACCGAAATAGATATGCTAATATTGAAACACAGTCCCCGGCAACGGCGCCAAAAACTTGTTGACGAATTTGGGCAAGTATACCCAGTCGTGCAAGTAATACGGTGGTGAGACCGTTTTATCGTTCCCACGTGGACTGTAACAAGTACTAGCACGTACCAATTCATCTACTATCTAAGCGATTCATGGATTGAAGAGAATTCTATGCTAAAAAAAGTTAAAACTAACAAAATAAGAAAAACAAACTCTTTTTGTAATTTTCTCAAATACTTGGAAGGCAATAAAAGAAGGTTTTCAAATATGATAAAAGATGTTGGGATTAGGTTCACTAAACTTCATCCTCATGCAATGAAACAACTAACAAACAGTTTCTACTTCAATTATGACAATCAATCCACTAAATTACTCAAGTCCCGATTCCTCGGATGACAAGAGCCTAAATCAACTAATAGACCCTAATTCCTTAGGTGGCCTAGATTAATGAATTCGCATTAAGATTAGGGATCATGCGATTGCTAATAAACCCAGTTCCATTCCTAGATACAAGGCTTACTAGGTGATTAATCTCAATTCCGGTTTTAACACGAATTTTCCAATTGCATATCAAAACACTAAACAAGTCATGGGGGTGCTAGCCACAACAAGCATTAAGTACAGAAATCAATCACTCAATAACAAAGCAGAAACTGTATTGCAAGATTAAATCAAATACATGAGAATTCAGAAATAGCTACCCTAACCCCAACAATGGAGGTTTAGCTACTCATAATAATAGCCACAACCAAAGAAACATAGATGAAGGAGAGAAGGGATTCCATGGGGGCAATCCTCAAGAAGCTGCCTCTGGTTCCAAGAGCCTTTTGGGTTTCCAAACTCGTAGCCTTCAATGTCTCCCAGGTGTCCCTTCCAATTCCGCCTTAAACAGCTTATAACAGGGGTTCTGGGTTTCGCGCACTCGCTGGGCGAGATGTTTCTCGCGAGGCGAATATTAAACTTCTGGTCTTCAGTGATTGGAACTCTCGCAAGGCGAGACAATGTTCGCGTGGCGAGACAGAACAAGTTACATTTTCTGGCACAGTCATCAGTTAGGCTCGCGAGGCGAGGTGTGATTCGCGGGGCAAGACAGAAAGGATGACATTCTGCTGTTTCTGGCTGTCTGCAGTCTCACGGGGCGAGTAAACTCTCGCGGGGCGAGAATTCCCAGAATTGCATTCTCCACTGTTTCTTCATTCCCTTGGCTCTAAGTTAACCAGATTTTTCAGTGATTCCTACAAAACAACATCAAGAAACCGCTTCACCCGTTCCAAGGAAAAATCTAACAAAATCAACTAAATAATGCCTAATCTATATGACAAATGCATGCAAAAGTGTACAGGAAACATCATGTAAAATCACACTATCAAATCACCCCAAGCTTATTCAATTGCTTGTCCTCAAGCAATCACCAAGGCCAGTAGAATAAACAAAACATGGATAGTGAACTAAGAACTCGAGTAAATGATCCAAGCAATAGGCAATTCAAACAATTTAGCAAGAGACAATCAATTCAAGTCCAATTAGAGGCTTAGGTTCCTTAGACTCATGTTCTCACTTATTTGAGCACTCTTTATCACCTGAAGCTCACCCCAAGCTTGTTCATTTGCTTGGCTCTCTTTCTAACCTCACTCAAGTGTTAGGGATATATGACAATTCGCTCCATTTTCCTCAAGGAATGACATCTATCATAGGCTTGACTATCAACCAAATTTCTACTTTATTAATGAAAACAATTTAGAATCAAGAGGTCTTTTACTTGGTTGTAACGGGGCCATGGGATTTATTGTTAGGTGGGGCAATCAAGAAAAGGAAATTTTCAAAAGGATACACAAAAATCAATCATTGCAAACATGACACCTTCTAAAATACCTTTTTGGGTTTCTATTCAACTTCGCCACCTTTCTTTTCTTTCTTTTTCTATTATTTTTCATTTCTTTTTGTCATCCCCTTCTCTATTTCTTTTTCTTTTTCTTTTTTTTTCTTTTATTTTTCTTGAAGAATGGGGGATTTTTCAACTCAAGAGAATTATTTTTCTTTTTTTTTTCTTTGTCATCCCAAACTTTTTCGACTACCTTTTTCACCCTTTTTGTAATACTTTAGAAGGTATCCTATCAAGCATATTTATCAAAACATTTCAGGGTACCAAGAAAAGCATTTTATTCTTTTAGGCTCAAAATTGGGCAACTAAGGGGTAGCATTTCATCATTCAAAGCTCAGAAGGCCCGAAAAATACCTATTGTCTCAATCATTTTTAAAAATTTTTAAGCTTCAAAATGGTTTCAAGTCAAGTTCTAGAGAAAGCAATCCAAGAGGAATAACACTCTAACACAAAGAATGGGGTAAAATTTTGTGAGTACCCCTTTGGCTCAAAATCTCACATTTTAGTAGTTCAACCATCAATGAGCAACACAAATCTATAGAACCATATGCTAATTATCAACTATCACAGATTATCTCAAACATTTTCATTTGCATCCATATCACAAGAATAACAAATTGGGTTCAACAATTCACTATCACAAATTATTGGGCACTTAGTTCTCACAATTGGATGCAAAATTCAGGCAAGGGGCAATCTAATAATGTGAACATGCAAAGCTATCATGCAAAACTATATGAATGAAATATGAACAAATGCAAAAATACCCCGACCCCAGGCTTAAAAATTTACATTGTCCCCAATGTAAACAATCAAGTTGGAGAGAGGAGAAAAATTGGAACGGCTTACCGAGGCGGTGACGGTTGCTGACTTTGCTTTTTCTTATCTTCTTGCTCTTCCCTCCTTCCTTCTTACCCTGCAAACACTTGGCAATTCTTAATTTATTATTTTTCCTCTTGAGCTTCTCAAATTATTCAAGAGGTTAAAATCAAAAACAAAATTATTAAGAAAATGAAAACAACTAAAGAGAAGGGTTAAGAAACTTGGGTTGCCTCCCAATAAGCGCTTCTTTAACGTCACTAGCTTAACGGGCTTCTTTCAATTAACCGGGTTTGGCTGGGCATAGAAGTGCAAGAGCACTTTTCTTCCATGGAACTCCTTTAAAGAGCTGATTTTGCTTATAGTGCCAACATTTGTGCTTCCCCTTTGCCCCTTTCACTCTTGGCCTCTTGCCCTTTTTCTTACTCCTTCCGGCTGGAGGTTACTGTTTTCACAAGATGAGCAGATCCAACTTCATCACCAACTGATACATCATTTGTCTTGCAGAGCTTTAGAGTTGCTTTCATGTTGAGCTTTTCCTTCTTCTCAGGAGTAGAGGGGTGGTGCTGATGTGCAACGACTTCTTTAGCCACTGTATCCACAATGTCCATGCGGAAACAATCCTCTTCATCGCTCGGGCGATGCATATCTTCAAATACATTGAAAGTGTCTTCTTCGTCTTGCACTCTAAATTGCAGCTGGCCTTTTTGTACGTCTATCAAGGCGCGACCAGTCGCTAGAAAAGGCCTCCCCAGTATGAGCGGAACTTCTGCATCCTCCTCCATGTCTAAAATCACAAAGTCCGCCGGGAAAATAAACCTATCCACCTTTACCAGAACATCTTCCAAGATACCATAAGGATGCTTGATTGATCTGTCAGCTAGTTGCAATGCCATCCTGGTCGGTTTCACCTCTCCACCTCCAAGCTTGTTCAAAATGGAAAGCGGCATCAAATTGATACTCGCTCCCAAGTCACATAAGGCCTTCCTGATAACAACACTCCCAATAGTGCAAGGGATTGTAAAACTACCAGGATCTTTCAGCTTCAGAGGTAGTTTCCTTTGAAGTATCGCACTGCACTCTTCAGTTAAGGCAACAGTTTCGCCTTCTTTAAACTTTCTTTTCTTCGTGAGCAGTTCCTTCATGAATTTTGCATAATTGGGCATCTTCTCTAGTGCTTCAGCAAAGGGTATGTTGATCTGTAGCCTCTTGAAAATGTCAAGGAACTTGGCAAAATTTTCTTCTTTCTCTTTTTTCTTGCTCAAGTGAGGATAGGGCAACTTCACGTAATAGGGGATCACTTGAGGTTTGTCTCCATCCTTCAAAATCTGACTCTTAGTTCTCCTCAAAATTGAATTCTCATCTACTAGCTTCTCCCTCTTGTCTTGTTCACTGACCTTTTCTTCTTCCTCAACTATAACTTCTTTACCTTTTTCTTCTTTTTCCTCAGCACTCAATTCTGTTTTTCCATCAACTTTCTGATTCTTCACCAAAGGCTCACCGCCCACATTCTCAAGACTTTTACCACTCCTCAAAACAACAGCATTGCAATGCTCCTTCGGATTAGTTTGAGTGTTACCAGAAAAACCGCTGCTAGTTTGCTCCGCTAGGTGCTTTACAATTTGGCCAACTTGAACCCCCAAATTTTTTATAGAAGCATCGGTATTTTTCTGGTTTGCCATGGTCAACTGCATGAACTGATTGAGTGTGTTCTCCAAGATAGAAACCCGGTCTTGAAGCGGTTGTGTAGGAGGAGGCTTGCTTGTTTGTCCGGCATCTTGCTTCCAACCAAAATTTGGTTGATTCCTCCACCCTTGGTTGTAGTCGTTAGGGAATTGGTTGTTGCCCTGCCGCCCATAGTTCCCCATATAATTGGCTTCCTCATGGGAACTAGGTGGCGCCTCACATCTTCCATTCTCATGATCACATCCACAAAAATCACATCGCATTACCTGTTGGTGTGGCATGGTTGTCCCTTGAACAGTTTGGAGTTGTTGTGGGAGTTGAGCTAGTTGCTTGGTAAGAGACTCCAGTTGTTGTGTCATGAGCTTGTTCTGAGACAACAATGCAGTTTGTGAATCTAACTCCAACACTCCCCTTCTTTGTGTGGGACCCCGATCATGATGCATCAAATAATCATTAGAGGCCATTGCTTCTATCAAAACTAATGCTTCCTCTGCTGTCTTTGTATTCATGGAGCCTCCAGCTGAGGCATCCAACATGTACCTGGTTGACAGCCTCAATCCATTGCAGAATGTTTGCATCTGAGTAAGATCATCAAACCCATGATTTGGGCATCTCCGAAGCAATTCCTTGAACCTTTCCCAGGCGTCATGCAGCGTCTCACCTTCTTGTTGAGCAAAGCTCATGATGTCACCCCTTGCCTTTACAAATCTTGAGGTGGGGAAGAACCTTGCCAGAAATTTTGCCTCTAAGTTGTCCCATGTAGTGAAGCTCCCCCTTGGTTGTGATTGGAGCCAAGACTTGGCTCTATCTCTTAGAGAAAAAGGGAACAATCTCAGGCGAATTTCATCATCGGAGGCACCATTTATCTTCACTGTATCACACAACTCTAGGAAAGTGGAAACATGACTGTTAGGATTGTCCTTCTCCAACCCAGCAAACTGATTTTGTGAAACCATATTGATGAGATTTGGCTTGATTTCAAAATTGTTGGAGTTCACTGGAGGCCTCACTATACTAGTGACATGCCGGTTGACATTTGTATTGGCATAGTCACCAAGTGTCCTCCGTGGTGGTGGAGTATCTTCACCATTGCCTGCCATCTAGAGTTCTTCTCGACAAACTTGAGAGATGAAAGTCTCTTGTTCTTCTCCTTGTTGTCTTAACAAATTCTGCTGTCTTGCTTGCTTCCTATTCTTCCTAGCTGTTCTTTCAATTTCTGGATCGTATAGGAGTTGGTCAGCTGGAATAGTACCTCGCATACACAAACAGTCTAGCAAACAGAGTGTTAGTAGTAAAGGTTAGCACAAAACATCAAACACACCAAAAAAAATTTGACAGCAAAAACAGAACAGATTATAACAGATTTTTTTTTTTTGCTTAAATTAGTAACCGAAATAGATATCCTAATATTGAAACACAGTCCCTGGCAACGGCGCCAAAAACTTGTTGACGAATTTGGGCAAGTATACCCAGTCGTGCAAGTAATACGGTGGTGAGACCGTTTTATCGTTCCCACGTGGACTGTAACAAGTACTAGCACGTACCAATTCTACTACTATCTAAGCGATTCATGGATTGATGAGAATTCTATGCTAAAAAAAGTTAAAACTAACAAAATAAAAAAAACAAACTCTTTTTGTAATTTTCTCAAATACTTGGAAGGCAATAAAAGAAGGTTTTCAAATATGATATAAGATGTTGGGATTAGGTTCACTAAACTTCATCCTCATGCAATGAAACAACTAACAAACAGTTTCAACTTCAATTATGACAATCAATCCACTAAATTACTCAAGTCCCGATTCCTCGGATGACAAGAGCCTAAATCAACTAATAGACCCTAATTCCTTAGGTGGCCTAGATTAATGAATTCGCATTAAGATTAGGGATCATGCGATTGCTAATAAACCCAGTTCCATTCCTAGATACAAGGCTTACTAGGTGATTAATCTCAATTCCGGTTTTAACACGAATTTTCCAATTGCATATCAAAACACCAAACAAGTCATGGGGGTGCTAGCCACAACAAGCATTAAGTACAGAAATCAATCACTCAATAACAAAGCAGAAACTGTATTGCAAGATTAAATCAAATACATGAGAATTCAGAAATAGCTACCCTAACCCCAACATTGGAGGTTTAGCTACTCATAATAATAGCCACAACCAAAGAAACATAGATGAAGGAGAGAAGGGATTCCATAGGGGCAATCCTCAAGAAGCTGCCTCTGGTTCCAAGAGCCTTTTGGGTTTCCAAACTCGTAGCCTTCAATGTCTCCCAGGTGTCCCTTCCAATTCTGCCTTAAACAGCTTATAACAGGGGTTCTGGGTTTCGCGCACTCGCGGGGCGAGATGTTTCTCGCGAGGCGAATATTAAACTTCTGGTCTTCAGTGATTGGAACTCTCGCAAGGCGAGACACTATTCGCGTGGCGAGACAGAACAAGTTACATTTTCTGGCACAGTCATCAGTTAGGCTCGCGAGGTGAGGTGTGATTCGCGGGGCGAGACAGAAAGGATGACATTCTGCTGTTTCTGGCTGTCTGCAGTCTCGCGGGGCGAGTAAACTCTCACGGGGCGAGAATTCCCAGAATTGCATTCTCCACTGTTTCTTCATTCCCTTGGCTCTAAGTTAACCAGATTTTTCAGTGATTCCTGCAAAACAACATCAAGAAACCGCTTCACCCGTTCCAAGGAAAAATCTAACAAAATCAACTAAATAATGCCTAATCTATATGACAAATGCATGCAAAAGTGTACAGGAAACATCATGTAAAATCACACTATCAAATCACCCCAAGCTTACTCAATTGCTTGTCCTCAAGCAATCACCAAGGCCAGTAGAATAAACAAAACATGGATAGTGAACTAAGAACTCGAGTAAATGATCCAAGCAATAGGCAATTCAAACAATTTAGCAAGAGACAATCAATTCAAGTCCAATTAGAGGCTTAGGTTCCTTAGACTCATGTTCTCACTGATTTGAGCACTCTTTCTCACCTGAAGCTCACCCCAAGCTTGTTCATTTGCTTGGCTCTCTTTCTAACCTCACTCAAGTGTTAGGGATATATGACAATTCGCTCCATTTTCCTCAAGGAATGACATCTACCATAGGATTGACTATCAACCAAATTTCTACTTTATTAATGAAAACAATTTAGAATCAAGAGGTCTTTTACTTGGTTGTAACGGGGCCATGGGATTTATTGTTAGGTGGGGCAATCAAGAAAAGGAAATTTTCAAAAGGCTACACAAAAATCAATCATTGCAAACATGACACCTTCTAAAATACCTTTTTGGGTTTCTATTCAACTTCGCCACCTTTCTTTTCTTTCTTTTTCTATTATTTTTCATTTCTTTTTGTCATCCCCTTCTCTATTTATTTTTCTTTTTCTTTTTTTTTCTTTTTCTTTTATTTTGCTTGAAGAAGGGGAGATTTTTCAACTCAAGAGAATTATTTTTCTTTTTTTTTCTTTGTCATCCCAAACTTTTTCGACTACCTTTTTCACCCTTTTTGTAATACTTTAGAAGGTATCCTATCAAGCATATTTATCAAAACATTTCAGGGTATCAAGAAAAGCATTTTATTCTTTTAGGCTCAAAATTGGGCAACTAAGGGGTAGCATTTCATCATTCAAAGCTCAGAAGGCCCGAAAAATACCTATTGCCTCAATCATTTTCAAAAATGTTTTCAAAAATTTTTAAGCTTCAAAATGGTTTCAAGTCAAGTTCTAGAGAAAGCAAACCAAGAGGAATAACACTCTAACACAAAGAATGGGGTAAAATTTTGTGAGTACCCCTTTGGCTCAAAATCTCACATTTTAGTAGTTCAACCATCAATGAGCAACACAAATCTATAGAACCATATGCTAATTATCAACTATCACAGATTATCTCAAACATTTTCATTTGCATCCATATCACAAGAATAACAAATTGGGTTCAACAATTCACTATCACAAATTATTGGGCACTTAGTTCTCACAATTGGATGCAAAATTCAGGCAAGGGGCAATCTAATAATGTGAACATGCAAAGCTATCATGCAAAATTATATGAATGAAATATGAACAAATGCAAAAATACCCCTACCCCAAGCTTAAAAATTTACATTGTCCCCAATGTAAACAATCAAGTTGGAGAGAGGAGAAAAATTGGAACGGCTTACCGAGGCGGTGACGGTTGCTGACTTTGCTTTTTCTTATCTTCTTGCTCTTCCCTCCTTCCTTCTTACCCTGCAAACACTTGACAATTCTTAATTTATTACTTTTCCTCTTGAGCTTCTCAAATTATTCAAGAGGTTAAAATCAAAAACAAAATTATTAAGAAAATGAAAACAACTAAAGAGAAGGGTTAAGAAACTTGGGTTGCCTCCCAATAAGCGCTTCTTTAACGTCACTAGCTTGACGA
The DNA here is from genome assembly GCA_030762895.1 of Sophora flavescens. Lineage (NCBI taxonomy): Eukaryota > Viridiplantae > Streptophyta > Magnoliopsida > Fabales > Fabaceae > Sophora > Sophora flavescens. The sequence continues at coordinate 110,847,968 of CM061066.1, read as the reverse complement.
GCTTCTTTCAATTAACCGGGTTTGGCTGGGCATAGAAGTGCAAGAGCACTTTTCTTCCATGGAACTCCTTTAAAGAGCTGATTTTGCTTATAGTGCCAACATTTGTGCTTCCCCTTTGCCCCTTTCACTCTGGGCCTCTTGCCCTTTTTCTTACTCCTTCCCGGCGGAGGTTCTGTTTTCACAAGATGAGCAGATCCAACTTCATCACCAACTGATACATCATTTGTCTTGCAGAGCTTTAGAGTTGCTTTCATGTTGAGCTTTTCCTTCTTCTCAGGAGTAGAGGGGTGGTGCTGATGTGCAACGACTTCTTTAGCCACTGTATCCACAATGTCCATGCGGAAACAATCCTCTTCATCACTCGGGCGATGCATATCTTCAAATACATTGAAAGTGACTTCTTCGTCTTGCACTCTAAATTGCAGCTGGCCTTTTTGTACGTCTATCAAGGCGCGACCAGTCGCTAGAAAAGGTCTCCCCAGTATGAGCGGAACTTCTGCATCCTCCTCCATGTCTAAAATCACAAAGTCCGCTGGGAAAATAAACTTATCCACCTTTACCAGAACATCTTCCAAGATACCATAAGGATGCTTGATTGATCTGTCAGCTAGTTGCAATGCCATCCTGGTCGGTTTCACCTCTCCACCTCCAAGCTTGTTCAAAATGGAAAGCGGCATCAAATTGATACTCGCTCCCAAGTCACATAAGGCCTTCCTGATAACAACACTCCCAATAGTGCAAGGGATTGTAAAACTACCAGGATCTTTCAGCTTCAGAGGTAGTTTCCTTTGAAGTATCGCACTGCACTCTTCAGTTAAGGCAACAGTTTCGCCTTCTTTAAACTTTCTTTTCTTCGTGAGCAGTTCCTTCATGAATTTTGCATAATTGGGCATCTTCTCTAGTGCTTCAGCAAAGGGTATGTTGATCTGTAGCCTCTTGAAAATGTCAAGGAACTTGGCAAAATTTTCTTCTTTCTCTTTTTTCTTGCTCAAGTGAGGATAGGGCAACTTCACGTAATAGGGGATCACTTGAGGTTTGTCTACATCCTTCAAAATCTGACTCTTAGTTCTCCTCAAAATTGAATTCTCATCTACTAGCTTCTCCATCTTGTCTTGTGCACTCACCTTTTCTTCTTCCTCAACTATAACTTCTTTACCTTTTTCTTCTTTTTCCTCAGCACTCAATTCTGTTTTTCCATCAACTTTCTGATTCTTCACCAAAGGCTCGCCGCCCACATTCTCAAGACTTTTACCACTCCTCAAAACAACAGCATTGCAATGCTCCTTCGGATTAGTTTGAGTGTTACCAGAAAAACCGCTGCTAGTTTGCTCCGCTAGGTGCTTTACAATTTGGCCAACTTGAACCCCCAAATTTTTTATAGAAGCATCGGTATTTTTCTGGTTTGCCATAGTCAACTGCATGAACTGATTGAGTGTGTTCTCCAAGATAGAAACCCGGTCTTGAAGCGGTTATGTAGGTGGAGGCTTGCTTGTTTGTCCGGCATCTTGCTTCCAACCAAAATTTGGTTGATTCCTCCACCCTTGGTTGTAGTCGTTAGGGAATTGGTTGTTGCCCTGCCGCCCATAGTTCCCCATATAATTGGCTTCCTCATGGGAACTAGGTGGCGCCTCACATCTTCCATTCTCATGATCACATCCACAAAAATCACATCGCATTACCTGTTGGTGTGGCATGGTTGTCCCTTGAACAGTTTGGAGTTGTTGTGGGAGTTGAGCTAGTTGCTTGGTAAGAGACTCCAGTTGTTGTGTCATGAGCTTGTTCTGAGCCAACAATGCAGTTTGTGAATCTAACTCCAACACTCCCCTTCTTTGTGTGGGACCCCGATCATGATGCATCAAATAATCATTAGAGGCCATTGCTTCTATCAAAACCAATGCTTCCTCTGCTGTCTTTGTATTCATGGAGCCTCCAACGAGGCATCCAACATGTACACTGTTGACGGCCTCAATCCATTGCAGAAAGTTTGCATCTGAGTAAGATCATCAAACCCATGATTTGGGCATCTCCGAAGCAATTCCTTGAACCTTTCCCAGGCGTCATGCAGCGTCTCACCTTCTTGTTGAGCAAAGCTCATGATGTCACCCCTTGCCTTTACAAATCTTGAGGTGGGGAAGAACCTTGCCAGAAATTTTGCCTCTAAGTTGTCCCATGTAGTGAAGCTCCCCCTTGGTTGTGATTGGAGCCAAGACTTGGCTCTATCTCTTAGAGAAAAAGGGAACAATCTCAGGCGAATTGCATCATCGGAGGCACCATTTATCTTCACTGTATCACACAACTCTAGGAAAGTGGAAACATGACTGTTAGGATCGTCCTTCTCCAACCCAGCAAACTGATTTTGTGAAACCATATTGATGAGATTTGGCTTGATTTCAAAATTGTTGGAGTTCACTGGAGGCCTCACTATACTAGTGACATGCCGGTTGACATTTGTATTGGCATAGTCACCAAGTGTCCTCCGGGGTGGTGGAGTATCTTCACCATTGCCTGCCATCTAGAGTTCTTCTCGACAAACTTGAGAGATGAAAGTCTCTTGTTCTTCTCCTTGTTGTCTTAACAAATTCTGCTGTCTTGCTTGCTTCCTATTCTTCCTAGCTGTTCTTTCAATTTCTGGATCGTATAGGAGTTGGTCAGCTGGAATAGTACCTCGCATACACAAACAGTCTAGCAAACAGAGTGTTAGTAGTAAAGGTTAGCACAAAACATCAAACACACCAAAAAAAAATTGACAGCAAAAACAGAACAGATTATAACAGAATTTTTTTTTTTTGCTTAAATTAGTAACCGAAATAGATATCCTAATATTGAAACACAGTCCCCGGCAACGGCGCCAAAAACTTGTTGACGAATTTGGGCAAGTATACCCAGTCGTGCAAGTAATACGGTGGTGAGACCGTTTTATCGTTCCCACGTGGACTGTAACAAGTACTAGCACGTACCAATTCTACTACTATCTAAGCGATTCATGGATTGATGAGAATTCTATGCTAAAAAAAGTTAAAACTAACAAAATAAGAAAAACAAACTCTTTTTGTAATTTTCTCAAATACTTGGAAGGCAATAAAAGAAGGTTTTCAAATATGATAAAAGATGTTGGGATTAGGTTCACTAAACTTCATCCTCATGCAATGAAACAACTAACAAACAGTTTCTACTTCAATTATGACAATCAATCCACTAAATTACTCAAGTCCCGATTCCTCGGATGACAAGAGCCTAAATCCACTAATAGACCCTAATTCCTTAGGTGGCCTAGATTAATGAATTCGCATTAAGATTATGGATCATGCGATTGCTAATAAACCCAGTTCCATTCCTAGATACAAGGCTTACTAGGTGATTAATCTCAATTCCGGTTTTAACACGAATTTTCCAATTGCATATCAAAACACTAAACAAGTCATGGGGGTGCTAGCCACAACAAGCATTAAGTACAGAAATCAATCACTCAATAACAAAGCAGAAACTGTATTGCAAGATTAAATCAAATACATGAGAATTCAGAAATAGCTACCCTAACCCCAACAATGGAGGTTTAGCTACTCATAATAATAGCCACAACCAAAGAAACATAGATGAAGGAGAGAAGTGATTCCATGGGGGTAATCCTCCAGAAGCTGCCTCTGGTTCCAAGAGCCTTTTGGGTTTCCAAACTCGTAGCCTTCAATGTCTCCCAGGTGTCCCTTCCAATTCTGCCTTAAACAGCTTATAACAGGGGTTCTGGGTTTCGCGCACGCGCGGGGCGAGATGTTTCTCGCGAGGCGAATATTAAACTTCTGGTCTTCAGTGATTGGAACTCTCGCGAGGCGAGACACTGTTCGCGTGGCGAGACAGAACAGGTTGCATTTTCTGGCACAGTCATCAGTCAGGCTCGCGAGGCGAGGTGTGATTCGTGGGGCGAGACAAAGGATGACATTCTGCTGTTTCTGGCTGTCTGCAGTCTCGCGGGGCGAGTAAACTCTCGCATGGCGAGAACTCCCAGAATTGCATTCTCCACTGTTTCTTCAATCCCTTGGCTCTAAGTTAACCAGATTTTTCAGTGATTCCTGCAAAACAACATCAAGAAATCGCTTCACCCGTTCCAAGGAAAAATCTAACAAAATCAACTAAATAATGCCTAATCTATATGACAAATGCATGCAAAAGTGTACAGGAAACATAATGTAAAATCACACTATCAGCACGCCCGTACTGGGGGTTAGTACGACCGTGCCACCTAAACAGAACAGACGTTGATTAGGAACAACGGTGACTTCACCCAAATAGTTCCCTATGATAAAATAAGACACCAATCGAAGTAAAGACAAAATAGATAATCTAATTAATCTTAAATTAAGATAATTAATCATAAATTATGAGATGGTTAAGATGGTAACGATGGGTTACCATACGATGTTAAACTTTGATGCTTAATGGTCAAAGTTGTCTTGATGCTTATTGGTCAAGGTGTTGACGATGTTATATAAACTCTGATGCTTAATGGTCAGAGTAGCCTTGATGCCTATTGTTCAAAGAGTTGACGGTGTTAAACTTTGGTGCTTGTTGGCCAAAGTGGAGGTGGCGGATATGTTTGTTTGATGTTGTTGAGCATGCATTCACGCATTGGAGATGTTAGTGGGGGAAGTGCAACATAGGGGAGGTCGTTAAGAGTAAGGCGATCTGGCCATCTGCGGTGATTCATCCGAGAGTTAGGTGAATCGTGTCCCCTCGTGGTGGTGCATCCTAGAGTACGGTGCATCGACTATTGTTGACGGATCTGGGCAAGTATACCCAGTCGTGCAAGTAATACGGTGGTGATACCGGTTATCGTATCCACGGGGATTGGATGTCAACTACCAATTCACAAACTCAGCAACTCTCTAGACTAAACAAAGAAATCAAAACAAACAAAAGAAAAGGAAAAGTTCTTTGAGGATTTCTATCGAACACTTGGAGTGCGAAAGGGATATGTTGGGACTAGACTTCACCAAACCTCTGCCTCATGCAATACCAGGACTAGATACCTCCCATTCATGCTTCAAGTATTAAAATCAATCAACTAAACAACTCAAACCCCGATTCCTCGGATGGCAAGAGCCTAAATCCACTAATAGACCCTAATTCCTTAGGTGACCTAGATTAATGAATTTGCATTATGATTAAGGATTACGCGATTACTAGTAAACCAAACTCCATTCCTAGATGAAAGGGTTACTAGGTGATTGATTCCAATTCCGGTTCTAATACGAATTTCCCAATTGCATACCAAAACACAAATCAAGTCATTGGGGTGCTAGCCACAACAAGCATTAAGCGAAGGAAAATCAATCACTAACAGAGAAGCATAAACATAGATTAATCAGTCAAGATAAACACATGAAGTTTAGTTTAGTTACAACTAATCCCAACAAACTGAGATTAGCTACTCATAATTACAGAGAAAGCCAAACCAGAGAAATAGGAGAAGAGGAGAGAAGAGGCTCCATGGGAGCTTTCCTTCTTCTTCTCAGCAACTCCCTTCTAGGGTTGAAACCCTAGTCCAGCCGCAGCCTCCAAGTGCCTCCAAGTGCCCCCCTTCAAAACTCTCCAAAAACTCTCAAAAACCTCCTTCATTCTGCCCTAAAACAGCAATTTATATCAACCAGACTCTGCGCGCGCTCGCGAGGCGAGACATGTCTCCCGAGGAGAATGTTAAAAATCTGTTGTTTCAGAGACTGGATCTCTCGCGAGGCGAGACAGTAAGGTTCTTCTCAAATACGCCCGTGAAGAGCATCAGGGCCTGGGTGTGATGGCTTCTGGTCCTCAGACTCGCGAGGCGAGATATGGTTCGCGTGGCGACACAGAAAGGATGACATTCTGCTGGCACAGTCAGCCTTCAGGCTCGCGAGGCGAGAACCAGTCTCGCGGGGCGAATCTTCAGAATTCTGCTTGGCTCAATTTATTCTCTTTTCAGGCTCTATCTTCATCCAAGCTTTATCATGGCCAAATCTGAGCATTTTTCATCAATTTCTGCAAAACAACACACAAAACCACCTTCACCCGTTCCAAGGTAAAAACTAATAAAAATCAAACTAAGAATGCCTAATCTACATGAAAAATGCATGCAAAAGTATACAGGAAACATGATGTAAAATCACACTATCAAATCACCCCAAGCTTATTCAATTGCTTGTCCTCAAGCAATCACTAAGGCCAGAAGAGATAAAATAATCAAAGCATGGATAGTGAACCAAGAACCCGAGTACATAATCCAAGTAATAGGCATTTCAAACAATTCAGCAAGAGTCAATCAGTTCAAGTCCAATTAGACGCTTTGGTTTCTCTAAATTCATATTCTCACTGATTCGGGCACTCTTTCTCATCTGAAGCCCACCCCAAGCTTGTTCATTTGCTTGACTCTCTTTCTCACCTCCCTCAAGTGTTTAGGGGAATAAGACAATTCGCTCCATTTTCCTCAAGTAATGATTTCTACCATAGGCTTGACTATCAACCAAATCTCTACTTTATTAATGAAAACAATTAAGAATCAAGAGGTCTTTTGCTTTGGTTGTAACGGGGCCATGGGATTAATCGTTAGGTGGGGAAATCAAGAAAAGGAAATTTCAAAAGGCTATACAAAATCAAGCATTGCAAAACATGACCTTCTAAAATACCCTTTTGGGTTTTGATTTCTTTTTCCACCTTTCTTTTCTTTCTTTTTATTTCATTTCTCATTTCTTTTTGTCATCCCCTTCTCTATATATTTTTTTTCTTTTTCTTTTGTTTTTCTATTGCTTGGAGAAGGGGAGATTTTTCAATCAAGAGAAATATTTTTCCGATTCTTTCATCCCAAACTTTTTTTTTCCAACTACCTTTTTACCCTTTTTTAATACTTTAGAAGGTATCCTATCAAACATTATTTATCAATAAATTTCAGGGTACCAAGAAAAGTATTTCATTCTTTCAAGCTCAAAATTGGGCAACTAAGGGGTAGCATTTCATCATTCAAAGCTCAGAAGGCCAGAAAAATACCTAGTGCCTCCATTGGTCGCGCTGTCACGTACGCGCCAAAAAGCGAGCGGGTTTATAAAACTGTAGTTTACGAAGCGACAACTCGGATATCGTCTCACAAGGACTCTTGACTTGTTATTTACCACAAAAATAAGTTTTTTTTGGGGGGTGGTGGTGGTTTGGTTTGAATGCAAATAAGAAAACAATTAAGGAAACACAGAGCAATAAAAACAGAGCAGTTTAAAAGATTATCAAATAGCTAAATACGATTAATCTGCTGTTCTCGATTTCCCAACTATCATCGGTTCATGTAAATTCCAAGCCCTAAGCAGATTCTAATCCCCTTTCGGTTGTAGCAACAATTAACAAGCGAAATCACTACTACGAGATATATGTTCCTATTCCCGAATTAAGCAAACGGGGTTAAGCCCTTCGTGAACTAAGCGAACACGAATTGAACACACGCGAATTAAGCAAACGCGATTAAATATAGGAACATAACATCACCGAAATAAATCAACACAACACTATACACTCCTGAATTAAGCAAACAGAAATATATAGCATATCATTGAAAAGGGAAAAGCAAACAAAATAGGAATTACAGAACCTCAAGTGTAGTGGAAATCGATTACAATAGACTAATCCAAGAAAATTAGTTCTCCATAAAAACGAAATACACCCAGAAAATATGTAAAAACAATGGAGAATCAAAAGTTGTTCTCTAATCTGCCCAGAACAACCATTTATATCTTTCAGGAACTGCGCCTTCTCGCGAGGCGAACCATCACTCACGAGGCGAATATTATGAAGAGTCTGCAACGTTTGGTCTTCTCGCGGAGCGAAGTACGGCTCGCGTGGCGAGGAATGGAAGAGTCATGGCTTCTGGTCTTCAGTCTCGCAAGGAGAGACTTGGATTCGCAAGGCGACACAGAAATCTTGCATTTTTCTGGAACAGTCAGCCTTTAGGGTGGCGAGGCGAGGTGTTGTTCGCGGGGCGAACCAGAGAGGATGACATTCTGCTGCTCAGGCTGGTTTCAAGTTCGCGAGGCTAATGGACACTTGCGGGGCGAACATCTCCAGGATTGGAATTTCCCTATTTCTTTATTCCCTTAACTCATAAGTTAACATGAAAACAAAGAAATAGCCATAAGTGCATTATTTGACTCCAAACTGGCTAAATTAACCTAAAACTACTTAAAGGACTCAAAACATTGCTTGAGGATAATCGAGTCAAATTTGGGTGAAAACGGGATAAAAATAGCACAAAACCATGGTCATACTAGTCATAAAACTAGATGAGCCAGAGGCTTATCAAAATACCCCAAACTTAAACTTTGCTTGTCCCCAAGCAAACTAAAACTCAAAAATCAAAAAGACTCAAGACATGGCAAGCTTAAAGGTTCAATCAACTTTGCACAGATTTCAAGCAATTCATCAAAATAATTTTTCCTTCAATGTTCCCCCCTTTCAAACAAAGCAATGCCCACATGCATTCACTCTAAACAATTGAGAATTTCATCATTCAAGCAATCATTAATCTAAGCAAGGGATCCAAGTTACACACAAGAGGGAGATCACCAAATTCAAACAACTGCCTTCCTCACAAGGGAATTTAGTGTTTCACTCATCGCTCAATTTTTGTCTAGGCTAACAACATTTCACTCAATTTCACTTTTCAAGAACACTTCCCATGAATTTGATTTTCATCTCAAAATGGTTCCCACAGAAAACATGCATGCAACATCAAAAGGTCTTTTATGGTTGTAATGGGGCCAGGCTAAGGGTAGGATATACAAGGGTACTAGGCTGATGACCCTAGGAACTAAGAGAGCATGAGCTTTTTACACTTTGAATTTCCACTCAAGTTCCTTTTTTTTTTTTCATTTTTCATTTGCCTTGGGTGACTACAGCCTTTTTATTCAAATAGCCTTTTTGACATTTTTTGTTCTTTTTATTTCTCCCTTTTTTTTTCTTTTTCTTTTTTTTCTTATTTTTCTGCTTTTCTTTTCTTGGCTCCAACCTTTTTATTATTATTATTTTTTCTTTTTCTCAATCCCAAACAACACATCATATCCTTGTAGCCACCCCAAACTTAGTTTCTTGCAACCAATCTCTTACTAAGATTCCATGCTCTCCTAATCCTAAGATCGATTTAACATGGTTTTTTTTCCAGATTTTAGGCTCATAACATAAGGTCATCAAGAATTAACAGCATTAGGCTCAAAGGGGCTAACTAGGGAACATGCATTAGGGACTGGTTCAATTTTAGGCTAAGTGGTTATTTACAAAGAAAATTGCCTAAATCATTTGATGCAAACACATAGACATTCAAACCAATAAGAGATTCAAGCAAATTCAGGAAAGTGCAATCCAAAAGTGATTCTCACAGTCAAAAACATGTTGGAGGCTCAAATCCTCACCTGGACATTTTTGCAAATTGTTTGACAGAGATTCTATCCCTAGTGTGTGTTTCCCTTCACCCCAAACTTATCATAAATCATGCCATCACAAGAAAATATATCAAAGTTTAGTTTTCAATCACATGGGGATCACTTTTCAAAAACAAAATTTTTTTCAACCTAGGGGGAACCATCACATAAATCATGCAAGCAATCTGTGCCAAATCAATCAAAACCAATCAAGCTCACCAACCAAAGACTCACACAATTTATTCAAGAGCTAAGAGAAACAAAACGAGACACAAAACCAAACTACAATTGGTTCCCTCCCCCACACTTAAAACATACATTGTCCCCAATGAAACAACATAACTATAAAATCAGAGTGAGGGAAAGGAAGGGTGTTCCCTGATCAAGTGGCAGTGTAGGTGGGAGCTACCAAGGAAAGCTCCTCAACATTAGCATCCGCAGGCACCGAACTCTCATGGAACGGCTTCAGCCTCTGCCCGTTAACCTTGAAGGCCTTGGTGCTACCTGCACTTTTAATCTCTACTGCACCATAAGGAAAAACATTAGTAACAACAAATGGTCCAATCCACTTGGACCTAAGTTTCCCAGCCATCAATTTCAAAGTGGAGTTAAACAATGAAGACTCTTTGCCCACGTAAAATTCTTTCCTAGCAATCATCATATCATGAAAATGTTTTGTTTTCTCTTTATAAATCCGGGAGCTTTCATAGGCTTCTAGCCTAAGGTCCTCAAGCTGCTGCAACTGGAGTTTTCTTTCAATACCAGTTTTTTTCATTTCCAAGTTACAACACTTGACTGCCCAATACGCACGGTGCTCAACTTCCATAGGGAGATGACATGCCTTACCAAATACAAGCCTAAAGGGGGACATCCCTATTGGCGTCTTGAAAGCGGTCCAATGAGCCCACAGTGCGTCTTCTAGACGGCGGCTCCGGTCCTTCCTATTTGGCTGCACCATTTTCTCTAAGATCTGCTTGATCTCCCTGTTTGATATCTCAGCCTGGCCATTGGTATGGGGATGGTAAGCAATGGAGACTCTATGCACAACTCCATACTTCTGGAGTAGAGCTTCCATGGTGCGATTGCAGAAGTGAGTGCCCTGATCACTGATGATAGCCCGAGGTATGCCAAACCTGCAAAAAATATTGGACCTAACAAATTTTGAAACAACTTTAGCATCGTTAGTCCTAGTGGGGATAGCTTCCACCCACTTTGAAACATAGTCAACAGCCAAAAGAATGTATACAAAACCAAAAGATGCAGGGAAATGACCCATAAAGTCGATTCCCCACACATCAAAAACCTCACAGAAAAGCATGGGCTGCTGAGGCATCTCACTCCTACGAGTGATGGCAGGGCCTGCTGTTTGACATTCCGTAGAAGTCCGGTAGACCTCATAGGCATCTCTAAAAATGGTAGGCCAGTAGAACCCAGAATCTAGGACTTTTCTTGCCGTCCTCTGTGGTCCAAAGTGTCCCCCTACTTGAGAGGCATGAGAAAAGTGCAAGATGGACTCTGTCTCATAATCGGGGATACACCTCCGAATTACCTGATCACTGCAAAACTTCCAAAGGTACGGATCATCCCACACATAGTACTTGGAATCACTCTTGAGTTTGTGGATCTTGGATCTACTTGTACCTGCAGGAAAAACACCAGCAACAAGAAAGTTAACAATGTCAGCAAACCAAGGCGTTACCCCATGCAGATGTAGAAGCCGCTCATCAGGAAAATCATCCTGGATGGGAGAAGGATCCTCATCCCTTGCTATTCAGCTCAAGTGATCAGCTACTAAATTTTTAGCTCCACTCCTGTCTTTTATCTCCACGTTAAATTCTTGGAGCAATAGCATCCACCGAATCAATCTTGGCTTCGCTTCTGGTTTTTTCAACAGGTACTTCAGAGCTGCATGGTCAGTAAAAACAATAACCTTGGAACCTAGCAAATATGACCTAAATTTATCAAGTGCAAAAACAATAGGTAGAAGTTCCTTTTCAGTGGTGGTGTAATTAGATTGTGCAGCATCTAAAGTCTTAGAAGCATAATGAATGACATGGGCAGCCTTGCCCACCCTTCGTGCTAGGACCGCTCCCACAGCATAGTTAGAAGCATCACACATGAGTTCAAAAGGGAGGGTCCAGTCAGGGGGCTGGATGATGGGGGTAGAGGTCAATGCCCTTTTCAGGTAGTCAAATGCCTTCTTGCAATTGTCATCAAAATGGAACATGGCATCATTCTTCAGCAAGTTTGACAAGGGAAGAGCTATCTTGCTGAAGTCCTTAATGAAGCGCCTGTAGAAACCTGCATGGCCAAGAAAAGAACGAATCTCGCGAACGCAAGATGGATAAGGCAACGTAGAAATCACATCAATTTTTGCAGGATCTACTGAAATACCCTCTTTCGAAATAACACGACCCAAAACAATCCCCTGTTCTACCATAAAGTGACATATTTCATAGTTCAAAACCAAGTCAGTTTCAATGCATCTTTCTAGAATCAAACTCAGACTATGCAAGCTTGCATCAAATGAGGAACCATATACAGTGAAATCATCCATGAACACTTCCATGCAGTTTTCAATAAATTCAGTAAAAATGCTAAGCATGCATCTTTGGAAAGTGCCAGGAGCATTACAAAGGCCAAATGGCATCCTCCTATAGGCAAACGTGCCGAAGGGGCACGTGAAAATGGTCTTTTCCTGATCCTCTGGGGTAATATGGATCTTGAAGTAACCGGAAAAGCCATCAAGAAAACAGTAATGGGATTTACCAGCCAGCCGTTCGAGCATCTGATCGATGAACAGCAAAGGAAAGTGATCCTTTCTGGTGGCCTGGTTCAACTTCCTATAATCAATACAGACTCGCCAGCTATTCTGGACTCTAGTGGGTACAAGCTCATTATTATCATTTCTTACCACTGTGAGGCTGGACTTCTTGGGTACAACTTGCACTGGACTTACCCAAGTACTATCAGAGATGGGGTATATGATACCTGCCTACAGAAGTTTAGTCACCTCTTTATTCACCACATCCAGAATCAATGGATTGAGCCGCCTTTGGGCTTGCCTAACTGGTTTAGCCCCATCCTCTAACAGAATTCTATGCATACATCTGGAAGGGCTAATTCCTGGGATGTCAGCCAAGGTCCACCCAATTGCCTTCTTGTGCTTCTTCAGAACCTCTAAAAGCTTAGCTTCCTGGTCAGAGTCAAGGCTGGAGGAAATAATGACTGGAAGTTTTTCATTCGTCTCCAAGTAAGCATACTTCAGGTTCCCAGGAAGTGACTTGAAATCTAAGGAGGGTGGCTGCTCAATGGATGGTACATTTGGAGTAGCCACGATGTCAAGAACTTCGGCTGAACAGACAGCTTCACTTACACTATCACCCTGCAAAGTTGAATCAGGAAACTCAGCACAAACAGCACACGGGTTAGTGTCAGTACAATCAGTACATGAATATATATCATCAAAGCCAGAAACAAATTGAAAATCAAAAATCAAGTCCTCATGGGTGTCATCAATAATTTCAGAAAGCAACTCTATTTGGAAAACAGAGTGCTCCTCCAGGGGATGCTTCATAGCATCAAAGATGTTAAACTTTGCCACAATGTCTCCAAACTCCATGGACATGGTCCCATCATCAACATCAATATTAGTCTTAGCTGTCTTCATGAATGGTCTGCCCAGGATTATTGGTGATCTACTTGAATTTGTTTCCCCTTCCATGTCCAGGATGTAGAAGTCAGCAGGGAAAATCAACTCATCAACTTGTACCAGCACATCTTCTACCATTCCCATGGGGCGGGCACCGGTCCTGTTGGCCAACTGGATAGTGAGACCTGTATACTGCAAGGGACCAAGATCAAGGTTATTGAAAACAGAGGTGGGCATGACATTTATGGAGGCTCCCAAATCCAATATTCAATTTTCAAATTTGCTGTCCCCAATAGTGCATGGAATAGTCAAAGTGCCCGGATCCTTGCACTTCTGTGGTAGTGCCTGAGTGGGGGCTGAAACAACAACTCTTTCTGGTGCAGGCTTAGACTGAATAAGAGTTGAAACATTTCTTCCCAAATTAACTCTCTCATTACCCTTCAACTTCCTCTTGTGGGTGCATAAATCCTTCAGAAATTTAGCATACTTAGGAACCTGCTTGATCACATCTAGAAGGGGAATATTCACCGCCACCTTTCTGAACACATCTAAAATTTCCCTCTCCTTGTCTTCCCCACCAATCTTCTTATTTTTTTGCACTCTGTGTGGGAAAGGGATCGGTGGTATGTACACTTTCTCAGCTTCAACAATAACAGAAGACTCAGGAGTTACCTCAACAGTTTCTTCATCTTTTTCAGAGGCTGCCTCAACAACTTTTCCAGATCTCAGAGAAATGGCACTCACATTAGGATTGGTGACATTGGGATTTATCACTGTTTGTGCAGGTAGTTGGTTTGATCTTTGAGCTTGCTGTATGTTATTTATGGATGTGGCAAGCTGTCCAACCTGTGTCTCTAAATTTTGAATGCTAGCATCCGTTCGCTGCTGAGATTGACCAAACTGTGTCTGCAAATTGTGAATGCTAGCATCTGTTCGCTGCTGAAACTGTGCCTGTGAGGCCTGGAACTGTCCAAATTGCTGCTGCAACTGGAGATTCATTTGTTCAGTCACTTTTGAAGTTATTTGTGAAGTCATTTACTTGAACATGTCCTCTAGTGAAGGTCCAGAAGGTGCAGAAGTGGTCACTTGAGGAGGATTCTGTGGTGGTGCCATCGGTTGTTGTTGGGATGAGTTCCCATACCGAAGGTTAGGATGATTCCTCCAATTGGGGTGGTACTTATTTGTGGAGAGGTCAGGAGTGCTGTACCGGTTCTGACTGTTGCCTTGATTGTAAGGATGGACTGCATAAGCTTGAGACAAATCAGTAACTGACCCTTCTTGCTGAATGGGGCATGCTTCATACGGGTGCTCAGGAGAGTTGCACATGCCACACAACCTTGTCGGCTGAACCTTATCCATTGCCAATTGCTTCACCAAAGAAGTGAGCTCATCCATTCTATTCTCAAGGGCCTGGTTGGAAGAATAGCTATGGACCTCATTCACACCCCTTGTCTCAACAGAACTTCTCCTGGTTGTAAACTGCTGGGAGTTCAGTGACATATTTTCAATTAATTGCTTGGCAGCAGCCGGAGTCTTATCAACAAGTGCTCCCCCACTAGCAGCATCCAAAATATTTCTATCCATCGGTAGTAACCCCTCAGAAAAATAATGAATAAGAAGCTGCTTTAAAATCTGATGCTGAGGGCAACTAGATACCAACTGCTTGAATCTCTCCCAATACTCAGCCAATGACTCATTTCCTTGTCTGATGCCACATATTTCCTTCCTGATTGATGCAGCTCTGGAGGCAGGAAAGTATTTCTCTAAGAAGAACTTCTTCAAATCGTTCCAGGTGGTAACAGAGTTTGGCTCAAGATATAACAGCCAATCCTTTGCAGCGCCCTGTAGTGAAAACGGAAAGACTCTCAGTTTGATGTGATCCTCAGTTATTCCCTCTGGTCTCAAGGGTGTGGAGCAGACAACCTGAAATTCCTTCAGATGCTTGTGTGGATCCTCACCTGCAAGACCACTAAACCTTGGCAACAAATGGATTAGACCAGATTTTAATTCAAAGGGAGTAACAGCACTAGCATATTCAATACACAAGCCATTATAATTAACATCAGGGGCAGCAAGTTGTCTTAATGTCCTTTGGTCACCCATGTTATCAAAAACAGTTTCAGAATTAGAATCACCACTAGTACTAGCCCGAATTGCTCTACGGCGTGTGTGCAATGTTCTTTCAATTTCAGGATCAAAATCACACAAGTCAGGGCAAGTAGACCTAGTAGCCAGACCAATTCAAAACAAAAACGAAATTAAAAGAAAAAAGAAAAAATGCGAAAATAACAAACAAGAGTCCCCGGCAACGGCGCCAATTTTTGGTCGCGCTGTCGCGCACGCGCCAAAAAGCGAGCGGGTTTATAAAACTGTAGTTTAGGAAGCGACAACTTGGATATCGTCTCACAAGGACTCTTGACTTGTTATTTACCACAAAAATCATTTTTTTTGGGGGGTTTGGTTTGAATGCAAATAAGAAAACAATTAAGGAAACACAGAGCAATAAAAACAGAGCAGTTTAAAAGATTATCAAATAGCTAAATACGATTAATCTACTGTTCTCGATTTCCCAACTATCATCGGTTCATGTAAATTCCAAGCCCTAAGCAGATTCTAATCCCCTTTCGGTTGTAGCAACAATTAACAAACGAAATCACTACTACGAGATATATGTTCCTATTCCCGAATTATGCAAACGGGGTTAAGCCCTTCGTGAACTAAGCGAACACGAATTGAACACACGCGAATTAAGCAAACGCGATTAAATATAGGAACATAACATCACCGAAATAAATCAACACAACACTATACACTCCTGAATGAAGCAAACAGAAATATATAGCATAGCATTGAAAAGGGAAAAGCAAACAAAATAGGAATTACAGAACCTCAAGTGTAGTGGAAATCGATTACAGTAGACTAATCCAAGAAAATTAGTTCTCCATAAAAACGAAATACACCCAGAAAATATGTAAAAACAATGGAGAATCAAAAGTTGTTCTCTAATCTGCCCAGAACAGCCATTTATATCTTTCAGGAACTGCGCCTTCTCGCGAGGCGAACCATCACTCACGAGGCGAATATTATGAAGAGTCTGCAATGTTTGGTCTTCTCGCGGGGCGAAGTACGGCTCTCATGGCGAGGAATGGAAGAGTCATGGCTTCTGGTCTTCAGTCTCGCGAGGAGAGACTTGGATTCGCAAGGCGACACATAAATCTTGCATTTTTCTGGAACAGTCAGCCTTTAGGGTCGCGAGTCGAGGTGTTGTTCGCGGGGCGAACCAGAGAGGATGACATTCTGCTGCTCAGGCTGGTTTCAGGTTCGCGAGGCTAATGGACACTCGTGGGGCGAACACCTCCAGGATTGGAATTTCCCTGTTTCTTTATTCCCTTAACTCATAAGTTAACATGAAAACAAAGAAATAGCCATAAGTGCATTATTTGACTCCAAACTGGCTAAATTAACCTAAAACTACTTAAAGGACTCAAAACATTGCTTGAGGACAATCGAGTCTAATTTGGGTGAAAACGGGATAAAAATAGCACAAAACCATGGTCATACTAGCCATAAAACTAGATGAGCCAGAGGCTTATCAAAATACCCCAAACTTAAACTTTGCTTGTCCTCAAGCAAACTAAAACTCAAAAAAAAGACTCAAGGCATGGCAAGCCTAAAGGTTCAATCAAATTTGCACAGATTTCAAGCAATTCATCAAAATAATTTTTCCTTCAATGTTCCCCCCTTTCAAACAAAGCAATCCCCACATGCATTCACTCTAAACAATTGAGAATTTCATCATTCAAGCAATAATTAATCTAAGCAAGGGATCCAAGTTACACACAAGAGGGAGATCACCAAATTCAAACAACTGCCTTCCTCACAAGGGCATTTAGTGTTTCACTCATCGCTCAATTTTTGTCTAGGCTAACAACATTTCACTCAATTTCACTTTTCAAGAACACTTCCCATGAATTTGCTTTTCATCTCAAAATGGTTCCAACAGAAAACATGCAAGCAACATCAAAAGGTCTTTTATGGTTGTAATGGGGCCTGGCTAAGGGTAGGATATACAAGGGTACTAGGCTGAAGACCCTAGGAACTAAGAGAGCATGAGCTTTTTACACTTTGAATTTCCACTCAAGTTCCTTTTTTTTTTCATTTTTCATTTGCCTTGGGTGACTACAGCCTTTTTATTCAAATAGCCTTTTTGACATTTTTTGTTCTTTTTATTTCTCCCTTTTTTTTTCTTTTTCTTTTTTTTCTTGTTTTTCTGCTTTTCTTTTCTTGTCTCCAACCTTTTTATTATTATTATTTTTTCTTTTTCTCAATCCCAAACAACACATCATATCCTTGTAGCCACCCCAAACTTAGTTTCTTGCAACCAATCTCTTACTAAGATTCCATGCTCTCCTAATCCTAAGATCGGTTTAACATGGTTTTTTTAAGATTTTAGGCTCATAACATAAGGTCATCAAGAATTAACAGGCTAATTAGGGTCAAAGGGGCTAACTAGGGAACATGCATTAGGGACTGGTTCAATTTTAGGCTAAGTGGTTATTTACAAAGAAAATTGCCTACATCTTTTGATGGAAACACATAGACATGCAAACCAATAAGAGATTCAAGCAAATTCGGGAAAGTGCAATCCAAAAGTGATTCTCACAGTCAAAAACATGTTGGAGGCTCAAATCCTCACCTGGACATTTTTACAAATTGTTGACAGAGATTCTATCCCTAGTGTGTGTTTCCCTTCACCCCAAACTTATCATAAATCATGCCATCACAACAAAATATCTCAAAGTTCAGTTTTCAATCACATGGGGATCACTTTTCAAAAACAAAATTTTTTTCAACCTAGGGGGAACCATCACATAAATCATGCAAGCAATCTGTGCCAAATCAATCAAAACCAATCAAGCTCACCAACCAAAGACTCACACAATTTATTCAAGAGCTAAGAGAAACAAATCGAGACACAAAACCAAACTACAATTGGTTCCCTCCCCCACACTTAAAACATACATTGTCCCCAATGAAACAACATAACTATAAAATCAGAGTGAGGGAAAGGAAGGGTGTTCCCTGATCAAGTGGCAGTGTAGGTGGGAGCTTCCAAGGAAAGCTCCTCAACATTAGCATCCGCAGGCACCGAACTCTCATGGAACGGCTTCAGCCTCTGCCCGTTAACCTTGAAGGCCTTGTTGCTACCTGCACTTTTAATCTCTACTGCACCATAAGGAAAAACATTAGTAACAACAAATGGTCCAATCCACTTGGACCTAAGTTTCCCAGCCATCAATTTCAGGCGGGAGTTAAACAGTAAGACCTGCTGGCCCACAGAAAATTCTTTCCTAGCAATCATCCTATCATGAAAATGTTTTGTTTTCTCTTTATAAATCCGGGAGCTTTCATAGGCTTCTAGCCTAAGCTCCTCAAGCTGCTGCAACTGGAGTTTTCTTTCAATACCAGTTTTTTTCATTTCTAAGTTACAGCACTTGATTGCCCAATATGCACGGTGCTCAACTTCCACAAGGAGATGACATGCCTTACCAAATACAAGCCTAAAGAGGGACATCCCTATTGGCGTCTTGAAAGCGGTCCTATGAGCCCACAGTGCGTCTTCTAGACGGTGGCTCCAGTCCTTCCTATTTGGCTGCACCATTTTCTCTAAGATCTGCTTGATCTCCCTATTTGATATCTCAGCCTGGCCATTGGTCTGGGGATGATAAGCAATGGAGACTCTATGCACAACTCCATACTTCCGGAGTAGAGCTTCCATGGTGCGGTTGCAGAATTGAGTGCCCTGATCACTGATGATAGCCCGAGGTATGCCAAACCTGCAAAAAATATTGGACCTAACAAATTTTGAAACAACTTTAGCATCGTTAGTCCTAGTGGGGATAGCTTCCACCCACTTTGAAACATAGTCAACAGCCAAAAGAATGTATACAAAACCAAAAGATGCAGGGAAAGGACCCATAAAGTCGATTCCCCACACATCAAAAACCTCACAGAAAAGCATGGGCTGCTGAGGCATCTCACTCCTACGAGTGATGGCAGGGCCTACTGTTTGACATTTCGTACAAGTCCGGTAGACCTCATAGGCATCTCTAAAAATGGTAGGCCAGTAGAACCCAGAATCTAGGACTTTTCTTGCCGTCCTCTGTGGTCCAAAGTGTCCCCCTACTTGAGAGGCTTGAGAAAAGTGCAAGATGGACTCTGTCTCATAATCGGGGATACACCTCCGAATTACCTGATACGGATCATCCCACACATAGTACTTGGAATCACTCTTGAGTTTGTGGATCTTGGATCTACTTGTACCTGCAGGAAAAACACCAGCAACAAGAAAGTTAACAATGTCAGCAAACCAAGGCGTTACCCCATGCAGATGTAGAAGCCGCTCATCAGGAAAATCATCCTGGATGGGAGAAGGATCCTCATCCCTTGCTATTCGGCTCAAGTGATCAGCTACTAAATTTTTAGCTCCACTCCTGTCTTTTATCTCCACGTTAAATTCTTGGAGCAACAACATCCACCGAATCAATCTTGGCTTCGCTTCTGGTTTTTTCAACAGGTACTTCAGAGCGGCATGGTCAGTAAAAACAATAACCTTGGAACCTAGCAAATATGACCTAAATTTATCAAGTGCAAAAATAACAGCTAGAAGTTCCTTTTCAGTGGTGGTGTAATTAGATTGTGCAGTATCTAAAGTCCTAGAAGCATAATGAATGACATGAGCAGCCTTGCCCACCCTTCGTGCTAGGACCGCTCCCACAGCATAGTTAGAAGCATCACACATGAGTTCAAAAGGGAGGGTCCAGTCAGGGGGCTGGATGATGGGGGTAGAGGTCAATGCCCTTTTCAGGTAGTCAAATGCCTTCTTGCAGTTGTCATCAAAATGGAACATGGCATCATTCTTCAGCAAGTTTGACAAGGGAAGAGCTATCTTGCTGAAGTCCTTAATGAAGCGCCTGTAGAAACCTGCATGGCCAAGAAAAGAACGAATCTCGCGAACGCAAGATGGATAAGGCAATGTAGAAATCACATCAATTTTTGCAGGATCTACTGAAATACCTTCTTTCGAAATAACATGACCCAAAACAATCCCCTGTTCTACCATAAAGTGACACTTTTCATAGTTCAAAACCAAGTCAATTTCAATGCATCTTTCTAGAATCAAACTCAGACTATGCAAGCTTGCATCAAATGAGGAACCATATACAGTGAAATCATCCATGAACACTTCCATGCAGTTTTCAATAAATTCAGTAAAAATGCTAAGCATGCATCTTTGGAAAGTGCCAGGAGCATTACAAAGGCCAAATGGCATCCTCCTATAGGCAAACGTGCCGAAGGGGCACGTGAAAGTGGTCTTTTCCTGATCCTCTGGGGTAATATGGATCTTGAAGTAACCGGAAAAGCCATCAAGAAAACAGTAATGGGATTTACCAGCCAGCCGTTCGAGCATCTGATCGATGAACGGCAAAGGAAAGTGATCCTTTCTGGTGGCCTGGTTCAACTTCCTATAATCAATACAGACTCGCCAGCTATTCTGGACTCTAGTGGGTACAAGCTCATTATTATCATTTCTTACCACTGTGAGGCTGGACTTCTTGGGTACAACTTGCATTGGACTTACCCAAGTACTATCAGAGATGGGGTATATGATACCTGCCTGCAGAAGTTTAGTCACCTCTTTATTCACCACATCCAGAATCAATGGATTGAGCCGCCTTTGGGCCTGCCTAACTGGTTTAGCCCCATCCTCTAATAGAATTCTATGCATACATCTGGAAGGGCTAATTCCTGGGATGTCAGCCAAGGTCCACCCAATTGCCTTCTTGTGCTTCTTCAGAACCTCTAAAAGCTTAGCTTCCTGGTCAGAGTCAAGGCTGGAGGAAATAATGACTGGAAGTTTTTCATTCGTCTCCAAGTAAGCATACTTCAGGTTCCCAGGAAGTGACTTGAAATCTAAGGAGGGTGGCTGCTCAATGGATGGTACATTTGGAGTAGCCACGATGTCAAGAACTTCGGCTGAACAGACAGCTTCACTTACACTATCACCCTGCAAAGTTGAATCAGGAAACTCAGCACAAACAGCACACGGGTTAGTGTCAGTACAGTCAGTACATGAATATATATCATCAAAGCCAGAAACAAATGGAAAATCAGAAATCAAGTCCTCATGGGTGTCATCAATAATTTCAGAAAGCAACTCTATTTGGAAAACAGAGTGCTCCTCCAGGGGATGCTTCATAGCATCAAAGATGTTAAACTTTGCCACAATGTCTCCAAACTCCATGGACATGGTCCCATCATCAACATCAATATTAGTCTTAGCTGTCTTCATGAATGGTCTGCCCAGGATTATTGGTGATCTACTTGAATTTGTTTCCCCTGCCATGTCCAGGATGTAGAAGTCAGCAGGGAAAATCAACTCATCAACTTGTACCAGCACATCTTCTACCATTCCCATGGGGCGGGCACTGGTCCTGTTGGCCAACTGGATAGTGAGACCTGTATACTGCAAGGGACCAAGATCAAGGTTATTGAAAACAGAGGTGGGCATGACATTTATGGAGGCTCCCAAATCCAACATGCAATTTTCAAATTTGCTGTCCCCAATAGTGCATGGAATAGTCAAAGTGCCCGGATCCTTGCACTTCTGTGGTAGTGCCTGAGTGGGGCTGAAACAGTAACTCTTTCTGGTGCAGGCTTAGACTGAATAAGAGTTGAAACATTTCTTCCCAAATTAACTCTCTCATTACCCTTCAACTTCCTCTTGTGGGTGCATAAATCCTTCAGAAATTTAGCATACTTAGGAACCTGCTTGATCACATCTAGAAGGGGAATATTCACCGCCACCTTTCTGAACACATCTAAAATTTCCCTCTCCTTGTCTTCCCCACCAATCTTCTTATTTTTTTGCACTCTGTGTGGGAAGGGGATCGGTGGTATGTACACTTTCTCAGCTTCAACAATAACAGAAGACTCAGGAGTTACCTCAACAGTTTCTTCATCTTTTTCAGAGGTTGCCTCAACAACTTTTCCAGATCTCAGAGAAATGGCACTCACATTAGGATTGGTGACATTGGGATTTATCACTGTTTGTGCAGGTAGTTGGTTTGATCTTTGAGCTTGCTGTATGTTATTTATGGATGTGGCAAGCTGTCCAACCTGTGTCTCTAAATTTTGAATGCTAGCATCCGTTCGTTCTTGAGATTGACCAAATGCGTATGCGCAAATTGTGAATGCTAGCATCTTATCGCTCTTGAAACGTGTGCTGTGAGGCCTGGAACGCTTCCAAATTGCTGCTGCAACTGGAGATTCATTTGGTCAGTCACTTTTGAAGTTATTTGTGAAGTCATTTACTTGAACATGTCCTCTAGTGAAGGTCCAGAAGGTGCAGAAGTGGTCACTTGAGGAGGATTCTGTGGTGGTGCCATCGGTTGTTGTTGGGATGAGTTCCCATACCGAAGGTTAGGATGATTCCTCCAATTGGGGTGGTACTTTTTTGTGGAGAGGTCAGGAGTGCTGTACCGGTTCTGACTGTTGCCTTGATTGTAAGGATGGACTGCATAAGCTTGAGACAAATCAGTAACCGACCCTTCTTGCTGAATGGGGCATGCATCATACGGGTGCTCAGGAGAGTTGCACATGCCACACAACCTTGTCGGCTGAACCTTATCCATTGTCAATTGCTTCACCAAAGAAGTGAGCTCATCCATTCTATTCTCAATGGCCTGGTTGGAAGAAGAGCTATGGACCTCATTCACACCCCTTGTCTCAACAGAATTTATCCTGGTTGTAAACTGCTGGGAGTTTAGTGACATATTTTCAATTAATTGCTTGGCAGCAGCCGGAGTCTTATCAACAAGTGCTCCCCCACTAGCAGCATCCAAAATATTTCTATCCATCGGTAGTAACCCCTAATAAAAATACTGAATAAGAAGCTGCTTGGAAATCTGATGCTGAGGGCAACTGGATACCAACTGCTTGAATCTCTCCCAATACTCAGCCAATGACTCATTTCCTTGTCTGATGCCACATATTTCCTTCCTGATTGATGCAGCTCTGGAGGCAGGAAACTATTTCTCTAAGAAGAACTTCTTCAAATCGTTCCAGGTGGTAACAGAGTTTGGCTCAAGATATAACAACCAATCCTTTGCAGCGCCCTGTAGTGAAAACGGAAAGGCTCTCAGTTTGATGTGATCCTCAGTTATTCCCTCTGGTCTCAAGGGTGTGGAGCAGACAACCTGAAATTCCTTCAGATGCTTGTGTGGATCCTCACCTGCAAGACCACTAAACCATGGCAACAAATGGATTAGACCAGATTTTAATTCAAAGGGAGTAACAGCACCAACATATTCAATACACAAGCCATTATAATTAACATCAGGGGCAGCAAGCTGTCTTAATGTCCTTTGGTCACCCATGTTATCAAAAACAGTTTCAGAATTAGAATCACCACTAGTACTAGCCCGAATTGCTCTACGGCGTGTGTGCAGTGTTCTTTCAATTTCAGGATCAAAATCACACAAGTCAGGGCAAGTAGACCTAGTAGCTAGACCAATTCAAAACAAAAACGAAATTAAAAGAGAAAAGAAAAAAAATGCGAAAATAACAAACAAGAGTCCCCGGCAACGGCGCCAATTTTTGGTTGCGCTGTCGCGCACGCGCCAAAAAGCGAGCGGGTTTATAAAACTGTAGTTTAGGAAGCGACGACTTGGATATCGTCTCACAAGGACTCTTGACTTGTTATTTACCACAAAAATCAGTTTTTTTTTGGGCGGGGTTTGGTTTGAATGCAAATAAGAAAACAATTAAGGAAACACAGAGCAATAAAAACAGAGCAGTTTAAAAGATTATCAAATAGCTAAATACGATTAATCTACTGTTCTCGATTTACCAACTATCATCGGTTCATGTAAATTCCAAGCAGCAGATTCTAATCCCCTTTCGGTTGTAGCAACAATTAACAAGCGAAATCACTACTACGAGATATATGTTCCTATTCCCGAATTAAGCAAACGGGGTTAAGACCTTCGTGAACTAAGCGAACACGAATTGAACACACATGAATTAAGCAAACACGATTAAATATAGGAACATAACATCACCGAAATAAATCAACACAACACTATACACTCCTGAATTAAACAAACAGAAATATATAGCATAGCATTGAAAAGGAAAAAGCAAACAAAATAGGAATTACAGAACCTCAAGTGTAGTGGAAATCGATTACAGTAGACTAATCCAAGAAAATTAGTTCTCCATAAAAACAAAATACACCCAGAAAATATGTAAAAACAATGGAGAATCAAAAGTTGTTCTCTAATCTGCCCAGAACAGCCATTTATATCTTTCAGGAACTGCGCCTTCTCGCGAGGCGAACCATTACTCGCGAGGCGAATATTATGAAGATTCTGCAACGTTTGGTCTTCTCGCGGGGCGAAGTATGGCTCGCGTGGTGAGGAATGGAAGAGTCATGGCTTTTGGTCTTCAATCTCGTGAGGCGAGACTTGGATTCGCGAGGCGACACAAAAATCTTGCATTTTTCTGGAACAGTCAGCCTTCAGGGTCGCGAGGCGAGGTTTTGTTCGCGGGGCGAACCAGAGAGGATGACATTCTGCTGCTCAGGAAGGTTTCAGGTTCGCGAGGCTAATGGACACTCGCGGGGCGAACACCTCCAGGATTGGAATTTCCCCGTTTCTTTATTCCCTTAACTCATAAGTTAACCTGAAAACAAAGAAATAGCCATAAGTGCATTATTTGACTCCAAACTGGCTAAATTAACCTAAAACTACTTAAAGGACTCAAAACATTGCTTGAGGACAATCGAGTCTAATTTATGTGAAAACGGGATAAAAATAGCACAAAACCATGGTCATACTAGCCATAAAACTAGATGAGCCAGAGGCTTATCATCCATCCTTTTCAAAAATGTTTTCAAAAATTTTTAAGCTTCAAAATGGTTTCAAGTCAAGTTCTAGAGAAAACAATCCAAGAGGAATAACACTCTAACACAAAGAATGGGGTAGATTTAGTGAGTGCCCCTTTTGGCTCAAAATCTCACATTTTAGTAGTTCAAGAATCAATGAAAAACACAAATCTATAGAACCATATGCTAATTATCAACTATCCAAGATTATCTCAAGCATTTTTCATTTGTAGCCATATCACACGAATGAAAAAAAATTGGGTTCAAAAATTCACTATCTCGATTTAATTGGCACTCAGTTCTCACAATTGGATGCAAAATCTAAACAAGGGCAATCTAATTGTGTGATCATACAAAACTATCATGCAAGACTATATGAATGCAACATGCAAAATGCAAATGCAAAATACCCCTACCCCAAGCTTAAAAATTTACATTGTCCCCAATGTAAACAATCAAGTTGAATAAGGGAAGAAAATTGGAACGGCTTACCGAAGTGGTAGCGGGTGTTGGCTCTCATTCCAGTCAGAAACTTGTTGGGAAGTACTTCATGACCGTGATGGGTGCTGACTTTGTCTTCTTGCTCTCCCTTCCTTCTTTCCCTGAAATCACTTGGTCATTTTATTAGTAAAAGAAAACTCTTGATCTTCTCAAATTATTCAAGAGTTAAAAATCAAAAACAAAATCTAACTAAAGAGAAGGATTAAGAAAAGTTGGGTTGCCTCCCAATAAGCGCTTCTTTAACGTCACTAGCTTGACGTTCTAGGATCCTCCTCCCGGATCCCATGGTCTGTGGAGTGGAGATTGCAGAAGTAATATGACTTTATCCATGGTTCCACCTAGCCATGGTGTGAAAGCACCATTGACCTCTTTAACTACAATAATGCACTCACTTCCTAGCGGGTCAAATGGCATTTTCACCAGGAAGTTTGACGAACAAGTGGAAGGGGCTAACTTACCAATGTCCACACATGCATGCAAGTCAACATATTTATTTAATGCAGTAAATTCAGCAAGCATGGTGGAGGGAGTGCTTTCCAAATGCCCTGCCTTCTCACTTGTTCCTCCCCAAGGGTGCGTGAAAGGTAATCCCTCTTCTTGTGATTCGCTTACCACCACCACTTCATCTTCGATTTGATCCATTCCCATAACCAGATTTTTCTCAAATTCTGCTTCATGTGGCTCTATGGGAATCATACATGGTGGTGGAGGTGGCAAATATGAACAAAAGGTTTCCCAATCCTCCTCGGAGAAGTTATATATAACCCTTCCCGTCATATAATCAACTTGTACTGGAGTAACATGACGCATCAATTCTATGCAGTCTCCCAAACACCAGTTGTCCTCCAAAGCGTGACTTGAGGCTTCCTCATCAGGTGGATAATAGTGAGTGTCCATGAATTTCGTCCACCTTCCACAAACAAAGCTCAAAACAAAAAGATCAAATATATAGAGTTAAAAATAAAAAAAATGGCTAAAGTAGTTGCCTCCTTTGTTACTACTGATATTGGCAAAACCAATCCCCGGCAACGGCGCCAAAAACTTGTTGACGGATCTGGGCAAGTATACCCAGTCGTGCAAGTAATACGGTGGTGAGACCGGTTATCGTATCCACGGGGATTGGATGTCAACTACCAATTCACAAACTCAGCAACTATCTAGACTAAACAAAGAAATCAAAACAAACAAAAGGAAAGGAAAAGTTCTTTGAGGATTTCTATCGAACACTTGGAGTGCGAAAGGGATATGTTGCGACTAGACTTCACCAAACCTCTGCCTCATGCAATACCAGGACTAGATACCTCCCATTCATGCTTCAAGTATTAAAATCAATCCACTAAACTACTCAAACCCCGATTCCTCGGATGGCAAGAGCCTAAATCCACTAATAGACCCTAATTCCTTAGGTGGCCTAGATTAATGAATTTGCATTATGATTAGGGATTATGCGATTACTAGTAAACCAAACTTCATTCCTATATGAAAGGGTTACTAGGTGATTGATTCCAATTCTGGTTATAATACGAATTTCCCAATTGCATACCAAAACACAAATCAAGTCATGAGGGTGCTAGCCACAACAAGCATTAAGCGAAGGAAAATCAATCACTAACAGAGAAGCATAAACATAGATTAATCAGTCAAGATAAACACATGAAGTTTAGTTTAGTTACATCTAATCCCAACAAACTGGGATTAGCTACTCATAATTACAGAGAAAGCCAAACCAGAGAAATAGGAGAAGACGAGAGAAGAGGCTCCATGGGAGCTTTCCTTCTTCTTCACAGCAACCCCTCTCAGCAACTCCCTTCTAGGGTTAAAACCCTAGTCCAGCCGCAGCCTCCAAGTGCCTCCAAGTTCCCCCCTTCAAAACTCTCCAAAAACTCTCAAAAACCTCCTTCATTCTGCCCTAAAACAGCAATTTCTATCAATCAGACTCTGCGTGAAGAGCATCAGGGCCTGGGTGTGATGGCTTCTGGTCCTCAGACTCACGAGGCGAGATATGGTTCGCGTGGCGACACAGAAAGGATGACATTCTGCTGGCACAGTCAGCCTTCAGGCTCGCGAGGCGAGAACCAGTCTCGCGGGGCGAATCTTCAGAATTCTGATTGGCTCAATTTCTTCTCTTTTCAGGCTCTATCTTCATCCAAGCTTTATCATGGCCAAATCTGAGCATTTTTCATCAATTTCTGCAAAACAACACACAAAACCACCTTCACCCGTTCCAAGGTAAAAACTAATAAAAATCAAACTAAGAATGCCTAATCTACATGAAAAATGCATGCAAAAGTATACAGGAAACATGATGTAAAATCACACTATCAACTATCCAAGGGGTTCACTCATGGTTTGGTGAACTGCCGGTGTTGGTGCTTATTGGCCAATGTGGATGTGTAACTCTAACGTTGTCTTCCTGAGATAGATTTGGATCCACATGCATAACGGAGTAGTGGAGTAGTAATGCATTGCATAGCATACTTGATTGAGATGATGTGAACGATATTTTGTGTTAATGTTATTATGTTATAACATGCTATATTTGTGATGTATGCTCATCTTGCTAACAGCTCCTTTGCCATCATGTTTATACAACGATTTCTTACTCCCCATTTTCTATTGTTGTTTGTATGTACCTTTTCTTGATATGCAGAGGATGGTGAGCAGCCAGTCGAGGAGTGGCTCTGAGGAGTCACCCACTCATAGTTTAGGATCTTATCTTTAGTTTGTTTATCCGATGTATTTTCCTAATTTTGGTTATACCATCTCTGACATGTGGCATCGAGGTTGGGTTTATGTTCTCTCAGTTATGTTATGTTTAATTTTTCCGCAATGTTAAGATGTTTCGTTCATGTGGTACTTTCTACCCTATGGATGTTATTATATTAAATAATATGCATGTGTTTCTATTTTATCTTATATCTACCCTATAGGTTTCAGATCCCTCTGTTGGGATCTATCATACATTGGTGACAACTTGTACATATTATGTGTATATATACATGATGTATGTTTTATCGTTGCGCATGATTTAAGTTTAAATGTTGTTTTCCATTTTACCGCTTTAACAATAAAATAGTATTTTCGTCTGTAATAATCGTGGTAACTTTAATTACGGATTAAGGCTTATTTAATTAAGGTTTTCTTTAGTAGGACATCGGGGTGTCTTAACTCCAATCCTTGTCTTGGACGAGTGCCTCGACCACAGTTTGGGAACAAAGTTTGTAGCTCATAAGTCCCTAGGCAACTCAAACTCCATTTTATATGGCCATATGCTGGATAGTCACCAATATCAGCATAGCTTCCAAAGGTACTTGGAGGACATAATTTAAGCCATTTCAGGGATGACATCGCTGTTTACTCCTTCATTATGAAGGGTAAAGGGATTCATGCGGATTAGGTTGGGATAGATTTTTCTAGGAGGGAATTGTTTCTATGGAAGGTGAATAAGAAGTGGTTCATTCGACTTGAACAATTTAGATGGAACTGGATCGTTGGACTCGTAAGGAATAACAATGTATCTTGGAGGGTAGGTTGTTGATGGTTCATATTCATACTCTGGTAGAGGGTAAAATGGTCTGGTGGATTCTGGTGGGGGTGGTATGGTATGGAACATAATCTTGAATTTATTTTTGACATTGGCCCAATTTTCAGCTTGGCCTTCATAGATATTGTCAAAGTCAGTGTATGGAAATTGAGTTTTAGGTAGTTTAGGGAAAGAAGCTCCGAGAGAGGTTCCATCATCATCTTCTTGGTTGAACCAAGAACCAGATTCAGAGATAATTGGAGGGATGTGTGGTCTGGGTGGTTGTTGTTGTCTGGGGTGAAGATATGTGGATAGGTGAGTGATCATGTTGTGGTGGAGGAGAGGTATATTTAATTTGTGGGGGGTGAGCTAAATGGTGGTGGTGGTGGTATGGCAAGTGAGGTAACGAAGGAGTAATAGAAATAAGATTACAGACAGAGGTCTCAACCACAACGGGTTGGACAGCAGTAACAACAGAAGAATTTATAGAAGTTGGGGTAGATGGAGTTACCTCAACAAGTGTTGTTTCAGGGATGGACGCAAGGCCCTTTGCAGCTTTGTCCTTTCTTGAAGGTTGCCTAGGCCAAGTTGGCACAGATGAAGCTGAGGCTTGCTTCAGGGCCTTCAGAGTCTTTCCAATTGGTTGCCTATCTAATTATGCATCTTCTTTTTCATTGGTTGCAGGAAGAATCATCTTTCTTAGTTTCTTTTTTCTTGGGCTTCTCTCTGATTACAATGCCTCCAGATGGGCATTTAGAACCATTTGGACGAGCTATTTCAAAGGGTAGTTCAGCTGCTTGTTGTAACAGTCGGATTTTAATTATGCTATTCAACCGGTTAAAATATAATTAATTATATTTTAATTTGAGAGTTAGAAAGTGTTTTTGATTAAAATAAAATCATATTCATAGTCTACTTTATGATAGAGGGTTACGGTAAAATTTTCGGTTGAAAATTCAGACGAAAGTCGGTCTGCGTTTTCACTGTCGGTACAAGTTTACTGAGCAGAAAACCTAATTTTGACCCATGAACGAAACGGTTAGTGTTTTTGTGATGTTTTGTATGATATTGGAAATTTTCGAAAATTCGAGTTCAGAAATAAAATAAAATATTTATTCGGGCGAAAACGCCGGAAGAATTAAGATCGGAAAATACAACCGGGTACGAAATGGAGCAGATTAGGGAGCACAAAAGAAGTGAAGTGACATGATGGAAATGGGTTATGACACACTCCAAAAGTGTGATCGTCATACTTTTCAAATTATATCATATTATATTCTAAAAACCTATTTTTCTCTCTCTTCTCAAACCAAACAAGGCACAAGGTCAAAACTTGCTCTTCAAGCTCATTCCTCACTCCTCAATTTCGTGTCACTCTCTCCCTTCTCTATATATACACCTCTCATTTTCACTTCATTACTTTCCTTCTCCAAAACTCCATTAAAACTCCATCTACTTCCTTTTCTTTTAAAAGTTCAAGCTCTTAAAGCTTTAGTTTTTATTCATCTTTTCTATTTGAGTTCTTCATTAAAGTTCTTTCTTATACTAAGGGTAATGCTCTCATATGAATCTTTTTGCAAATTTCATCTTTTATTTCTTAGTTTGCTTTATGTGTTTTTTGTATGCTTTAAACTTCTAAAATCTTTCTAAAATGGTAGAAAACTCCTTTTGAGTTAAAACCACTTTCTATAGTCTTGTATTAACTTATATTTTCACATACTAAGAGGTTGTGTAAAACAAAAATCTCTACCTATTTCTTCCTATGAAGGCCGAAGCTGTGCATATGTGATCTAGGAGGTTTTTGCTTCAACTTTTGGAATATGATCATGTGTTTGAGTTTCTAACTATTCCTTGATCTTAAATCTATAAATCTTGGAAGGTTTGATAGCTTGTTTTCCTATGATGACTGAAAATATGTATAAGTAAGCCTAGGATACTATGTTTATCATGGATTTAGAACTCTTAATACCTATTGATTCTAAACCTAAGAGTTGTTATCAAACAAATAATATTTTTTCCTCATTATCCTATGTAGGCCAAAACTTAAATGTTTTAGAGCAAGGATGTTTGAGTTTCATTTTCCAAAATGATCATGGACTAAGGCTCCTTAATATAGAAGGATGCTAAGTCTAAGAGATTGGAAAGTTTAAGGATTTCTAACTTGTTTATTCTATCTTTATTGAACCTAGGATGTGTTATTTCTTATTTTCCAAAATGATCATGGACTTGAGCTCCATAAGATATTTGGATGCTAAATCTAAGAGATTGGAATGTTTAAGTTTCCATTGTTTTCCAAAATGATCATGTACTTTGTAACACCCCGATTTTCCCTGTTTCCTAATATCGGTAATAAATATATAAACATATATATTTTTATCCAAGACTCAGAAAATGATGTAAACCACTATCATTTCCATATCATGCTTTATATTATAGGGTTACGATGAAATTTTGGGTTGAAAATTCAGACGGAACCTGGTCTGCGTTTTCACTGACAGTAAAAGTTTATTGCTCAGAAAACCTAATTTTAATTCGTGAACGTCGAGATATCTCTAGGAAAAACCTGCGTCAGATGAACCAGGGAGTCAGCAACGGGGCTGAGGTGACGGATTTGACTGATGTGACAGGCATTTATGACAATCCTATCCGCGTCATCATGGCCATAATGGCATATTTATGACAAAGGAATATTTTGCCTGGAAATGACGATTTTACCCTTGGCTCTTCATGAATTTTTCAAGCCATGCCATTGTAATTTTTGACCAAATTGTCCCTAAACCCACAGCTCCCCCTCTTTAGCAACACACTTTGGCAAGTTTCTTCATTTCTTCATGTCATCTCCTTCCTCCAAACACAATGTTTTCTTAAGAACATATAAGAACAACCATAGGTGTTCATACTCGTCAGATTTTTGCCTAGCGATTCTGACCATTTTCTGTTATGAATCTCGGAAAACTTTCTACATGAAAGTTATTCCTCTTTCTCTCTTCTTTCCAACTACATAAAGAAAATAAAAAACGGATAAGTATATTGAGAGATATGTCCAAATTACCGAAACTGCTCTAAACTTTTCAAGAACACTAGAACACAAAAGCTTGATTTTGTGAAGTAAGTCCTTGGATTTTCACTTGTTTTTAATCTTAAAGAGGTGAATCCTATTCTCCTTCCCTAATCATGTCTATGTTCTTCAATAAGTTTCACGATTCAAAGTCTATTTGATCTATGTTCATCACTTTTAAGTTTCTAGATCTAGAACTTTGAAAATTCATAACAAATTCTAGAAAAATCTTATGATGTTGAAACCACTTCCTATGTTATTATAATCATGTATATTGTCTGTATCTAAGAGCATGTGATGATCAAAAAAAATTTTCTCTTGAAACCCATCTTGGCTGAATCCTAGAGGAAAGGATGGATGGACTTTTTTTCTTGCTTTTGATGTATGATCATGTCTTTCATCATACATACTTGTATACTTGTTGAATCCTAGTTGGTTCATTAAACTAAAAACCCCAGCCTCATGGATATGTCTTGGCCGAATCTATCATTTAGAGGGTTAGGATGGTTTTGATTCTTAACTTTGTTGTTTAGCCTTAATCCATTTCCTTAAGTATATTAGGATCATTAATCCATTACTTAAGCAAATTTGGAGATTTTGAGCCACGTAACCCTAAGGAGGCCGTCACCTATTAGAGAGGATTAGGTGTTTGTTTTGCTTGTTTTGATTGATTGTTTGGATGTGTTGTTGAAGGTTAATTGCTCTACGGCGTACGAGGGTTTCCGACAACCAACAGAGTTTTTTTAATTTCACCGAGGAGCTTCAAGAGGTAAGGGGAGCTTACCTGAGGGATTTTTCTCAATAACTATTTGCTTTTAGTGTGGTTTATATGATTTATATGTGGTTGTGGTTATTTGTTTATGTTGTTTACGTTGTGTTGTTTATCTGTGTATCGGTGATTGATCTGCTTTTAATTTATTTAATTATCTGCAGTAGTATATTATATTGCTATGATGCATGATCTGCCTGGTGATATAATTCTGATGATGTTGTTGAATGTTGTTTGAGAGGCCTGACAGTGGTTAGTGCACAACCGATTAATCAGATAAAAGCTTTAATAAGTTGTGAAAAGATTATATTCAATGTTTTAGGGGAAATGTTGGAATATAATAGTGGTGGAAAATATTATTTTGGAAAAATAATGAGTTTTGAGAAATATTATTATTTTAATGATTTATTAATGTAAGAGAAATTTAGGAGTCACGGTGAGAGCATAACCGTGAAATTTTTTTTTTGTACTGCTAATTTTTAAGTAAGAAATTACGTAATATTATAAAAAGTTATTTTGTGAAATTAATATTCGAAAATATCTTATTTAATATAAAAAAATTTATTTAAAAAAAAATCAAAGTTTGACTTTAAAAAAAAATTAAATTTTTTTTTGGAAAATGATAAACGACGGCAAGTTTCGAAATTATTTATGGTCGGAGTTTGAAAACAGCAGTACTTATTTTGAAAAGAGATTTAATCTGAATTGATTTATTCTTTTTTTTAGAGTTGAAGTTTCAGGAAAAGAGTTCTTGATGATTTGACGTTATTTCGGGAAAAAAATGAGTTTCCAAAGGAAAGTGGATTTGCTATGATTTGACGTTTTTCAAACGAATTTCAAGTAGAAAGGATTTTCTGGAAAAGAGTTTACTCAATGACGTATTTCCGGTAACTTGGATAAGTTGCGGAGATCTTATTTTGGATTTGTTTTCGTAGACGAAAAACGATGTAAATGATGATACGGAACTTAGTAACCGAGATGTCGGGGTACTAGTGTTCTTATGACGTTATCCTATTTTGGGTTTGTTTTTCACAGACGAAAAACGATGTAAATGACGATATAGAACTTAGTAACCGAGATGTCGGGGTACTAGTGTTCTTAAGACGTTGTCTTATTTTGAATTTGTTTTTCACAGACAAAAACGATGTAAAACGATGATGTGGAACTTAATAACCGAGACGTCGGGGTATTAAGGTTCGTTGTGTTGGAGACTGGGCATCTACTTAAAGAAGTTAAAATGTTTTGAGATGTTTTCTATTACCACGAACCTAAGACTGATTGCAAGGTCTACGGGCTTCGTGATTGAGCACTCGGACTTTGAGGTCCTGTGTTGTTAGTAAAAGTTGTAAAGATGTTTAAAACGACGTTGGGTCGTAAGCTTTTGAGAGCTTCAATGTTTAAAACGATGTTGGGTTGTAAGCGTTTGAGAGCTTCGATGTTTAAAACGATGTTGGGTCGTAAGCTTTTGAGAGCTTTGACAAATAAAGATATAACACAAAGAAAAGTGTTGAGAAAAAAGTATTTTCTAGAATGCATTTGGCAGACGTGCCATGATCAAACGAGTGATTACCTTGTGGCGTCATGGTAGATCATACCAACGATGTTCTTATTGTGCCGGGTGGACAGTGAGACCCCATTAACGTTGTTATCACCTGTGCCACGATGTTGGACAGTGTGAGATGGGTTTTGGCTGTGTGCCTGTGGCTGTGTGTCGGTAATTATCGAGTCTGATCAACTCATCACGAGGTTGGAGATATCTCATGAGATTAGGTGTGAATGTTTAGATGATGTATTGAAGTGTTCATGCATAGTTTTCCAACGTTGATGTTTGGGGTGTGAAACCCATTGATAAACGATGTGATATAATATAAATGAGTACGTTGTTATAACCATGTATATGTGCATGTGCCTTCTTTTGTGTTGCACATTTAGTTATTGTGATAAATCCATATATTGGCATCTCACCCTTACAAACATATCAGAGTCGTACAAGGGGTATGATCTCTACAAGAAGACGAAGGCTGTCTAGTTCGAGGCATGTTGTGCTGCTCCTATTGTCTGTAGTGACTGTTAGTTACGACCAGCTTAGGTCCGATTATGTTATATTATGTTTTGAGAATGAAACTGATTTTGATTTAGGTGTGAAAACATATGAGGCAGTATAGTTGTATGACTTATATACATTATGTATTTAAGTGTGATTTGATTTCGTTGTTGATGTTATGAGGTTAAAAGAAAAAAAAAATTATCACCATATTTTGAAAAGATGGATGTTGAGAAAACATTATTTTCCGAAAGCAACCAACAAATTAAGTTTTATTTCCACAAACGGGTAACCATGTGATGACCCGAGTTAGGGTGTCACATACTTGAGCTCCATAAGATATTTGGATGCTAAGTCTAAGGGATTGGATAAATTAGAGATTTCTAGCCTATAAATCCTATGAAGGCCGAACGTAGAAGGTTATGGGCCTAGGATACTTTGTTTTTCATTTTCCAAAATGATCATGGACTTGAGCTCCTTAATACATTTGGATGCTAAGTCTAAGAGATTGGAAAGTTTAAAGATTTCTAGCCTATTTATCCTATGATGGCCGAACCTATGATGGTTGTGCACCTAGGATGTTTTGTTTGCATTTTCCAATATGATCATGGACTTAAGATCCTTAATACATTTGGATGTTAAGTTAAGAGATTGGAAAGTTTAAAGATTTCTATCCTATGTTGTAATACAAGGCCGAAACCTACCCTAAGTGGTTGGATGATTTTTATTCCATATATTCAAGTTAAAGCAATTTGTCTAAGTTACCTGGAACCTAAGTGATAAGTATCCAAAGGCTTATTTTGACAAAAAGAATCCTAACTCTAATTTGAATTAAATGGCCAAACCTAGCCTAAAGAGAACATAGATGAGTTTGTTTGATTTATTGGTTATTATGTTGATTGGTTGAAGGTGGAGTTAGTACTTTGTGGTGTGACAACGAGGAGCTTCGAGTTCGGGAGTTCGGTGATAACCCAGGTGGGGGAAAGAACCAACCTATCGTCGGAATGGATAAGTAGTAGATTATATAATAATTGTATAGGGCGACCTAAACCCTACTAGTAGTTGAGTAATCGACAAGACCAAAATCACATTGGAAACCTTTTCTGAAAAACCAGTGGTGATTCGGTTATTGTAGGTTTATCGATATTAGGTTGATTTTATATTGTTGATGGTTGATTTGATTTATTACCTTTATTGAATTGATTGTGTGCTATGTTGGTGATATGGGAATATTTTGATTGATATTGTGTTACGCATGATCTGTCTGGTTTGTATGATTATGCTTAGTGGTTTTTAAGCATATATATATATATATATATATATATATATATATATATATATATATATATATATATATATATATATATATATATTGTCTAAGAGATTATTGGTTTGGGTGTGACGATAATAATGATTTAGAAGTGCCTATCCTAGACGATGTATGTTAAAGAGGTGTTATGGCATAGAATATGTGTAAAGTTCTAATGGAAGGTTAAGGCACTAGGATGTTGTTAAAATGGGTTGCTGAGATTCAAGTATAGGTGTTGTTGTCCACAACCGTATACTGGTAATATAATACACAAGGACAAAAGTGTATTGGTAATATAATACACAGACAAAAGTGTATTGGTAATATAATACACAAGGACATCTGTGTATTGGTAATATAATACATCGTGTATTGGTAATGTAATATGTGTAAAACACTTCTGTCTATTGGTAATATAATACACCGTGTATTGGTAATATAATACACGTAAAATCAAGAGTTCTTGCGAGACCACTTCCACCTTAGGAAATAGGTGTGCAACTATGGTGTCTTGAGTAGCATGAGATTGAGCATAGAGAATGATATATTAATTTGAGGATGATTTGTTAGTTAGGTGTATTGATTGTCTGTGACAATTACTGTATAATGTACTATGACTTTTTTCCGCTTTTTGATGATAGAACTGCTTCTTATCCCCTATGTTTCTGTATTTTTGTGGGTTACTTTGGTTTACTTTAGCTGACCCGATGGAGGGTTATGTTGCTGAGGAGCTGGACGAGACTCTGTATGAAACGGAGATTGCTGAGGAGTTGCATTGTACTCCTTACGAACCAGACGCTGGAGGTCGAGCTGTGATCCATGGCGATTAGAGTATAGACATTATGGCCAGTGTGTCTAAGGAGTATTTTTATATTTCCGCTAAGTATGTATGTTATTATGTTTATGCCTGTGAGGGATTCTACTGAGAGGATACCCTCAACAGTGTTTTGGGTATTGTAATGAACAATTAGATGTGTATTTATATATGTTAAAGTTGTTGTGTTTTAAATTTACAGAAGTTATATGATAATTAAATAAGTTTTAATTTTTATGTATTTTCACGATAAGCGCACGATTAAGAATTGATTTAAGAAGGTAATTAATCTAATAAAACACCGGGGTACAACGGGGTGTCTCATTTTGGTATCAGAGCAGTTTGGTTCTAAAACGGACTGTGGGTTACGTCCGATCAGAATCAAGGGCTGCGAATTTTATGATGTTGTTGCTGGCCGTGTCTAGTTGAATCCACATCGGATTTTGACTATGCTTAGAAGTTGGGTAGTGTGTCCGAATCTGATGTGAGAGGTTAATATTAGTATG
Source organism: Sophora flavescens (assembly GCA_030762895.1). NCBI lineage: Eukaryota > Viridiplantae > Streptophyta > Magnoliopsida > Fabales > Fabaceae > Sophora > Sophora flavescens. Next base: position 110,810,426 of record CM061066.1, on the reverse strand, counting down.
ACATATGGTATTTATATACTTGTCTATGTAGTATTATATGTCATACTAATGAGAGCAAGTGATTTCTTTTAACACAATCATGGCTCGCGGAAGAGGACGTCCAACTAACAGTGGTGACGAAACTCCAGAAAGGATTATTAGAGTTGTCAATGGTAATGCCGACAATACTGAGAATAGAGGAGCATCATCTTCGACTCCAAGTGCAATGGAAACCCTAGCTCCTGCTATGCTACTGCAAACCCAGCAGAATTTTGAGATGCTGCAGATGAACAAAGAGCTGCTAGAAATTAAGTATCAGAGAAGGGCGGCAGCAGCTGAAGATGTCGGATTGGCTAATTTTATGAATGGAAAAACACCTCAATTCCGAGGAGAGTATGACCCAGAGAAGGCGGAATGGTGGATATAAGAGATCGAAAAGATATTTGCTTCGATGCGTTGCAACTAGGAGAAGAAAGTGACTTATGCTGCCTTCATGTTGACCGAAGGAGCAGAGTTTTGGTGGAGAGGCAAGAAAAGGTTATTGGAGTCTGAAGGTAGAAATATTACCTGGCGACCATTTACTGACTGCTTTTTCGAGAAGTATTTTTCGCATCTAGTTAGACGTGAGAAGGCAAAGGAATTCACAAACCTCAAACAAGGCAACATGTCTGTTGGTGAGTATGCATCACGTTTTGAGGCTCTGATCAAGTTCTCAGAATTCTATCAAAGGTTTTTGAGTGAAGACTGGAAGTGTAGAAGATTTGAGGAAGGACTTAGGGACGAGTTGTAGAGGGTTGTAGTGTCTCTCGACATTCAGTATTACCTGGAACTTGTCGAGAGATGCAACGCCATTGAAAGTATAGATCTGAGGATGGGCAATGAGCATAAACAATTAAGGAGTGGAGGCCCTATTTGATCGGATACTCAAAGGAGAGTTGATAGTGGTTCTCATAGGAGACGAGAACCATATACGAGACCAGTGTAGACTACTGCACCAGTATCAGTTCCTATAACACCAGTGGGTGGAGTAGGTCAACAACAGCAGAAGGGCTTAGCTTGTTTCATATGAGGGTGATCAGCCGCTGGCTCATCTAGTTTTATAGCTAGTATGACCGTGGTTTTGTGCTAATTTTATATCATTTTTGCCCAAATTAGACTTGATTGTCTTTAAGTAGCATTTTGAGTCTGTAAAGTATTTTTAGGTTAATTTGGTTGATTTAGAGTCAAATAAATCACTTATACTATTTTCTGTTTTCAGGTTAATAAAAAGAAATAAATCTGGAGCTTTCGCCCCACGAGAAGTCATTCGCCTCGCGAACCTGAAGGTGACTGTGCCAGAAAATTTGCATCCTTTCTGTGTCACCCCGCGAATCCAATACTCGCCTCGCGAGAGTGAAGACCAGAAGTCATGACCTTTCCATTCCTCGCCACGCGAGCCGTACTTCGCCTCGCGAGAATACCAAACGCTGCAAGATTCACCTCGCGAGACAGTGTTCGCCTCGCGAGTCCGCTGGAATTCCAGAAGTTGTATATAAGCCTGTTTGAAGGCAGAAATGGAAGTTAGCTAGTTTTTAGTCAGTAGTTAGTCTTTCGTTTTCTCTTTAGTTTATTGTTTGCCTTTGTAATAGAGAACTAGTCTCCTAGATTAATCTACTGTAATTGGTTTCAATTACACTTGAGGTTCTGTAATCTCTGTTTTGTATGTTTTTCCCTTTTCAATGCCATATTATACATTTCTGTTTGTTTAATTCAGGAGTGTATAGTGTTGTGTTGATTCATTTCAGTGATGTTATGTTCCTATACTTAATCGCGTTTGTTTAATTCACGTGTGTTCGTTCATGTTCGTTTAGTTCATGAGGGCTTCACCCCGTTTGTTTAATTCGGGAATAGGAACATATATATGTAGTAGTGATTTCGTTTGTTAATTGTTGCTACAACCGAAAGGGGATTAGAATCTGCTTAGGGCTTGGATTTATATGAACCAATGATAGTGGGAAACCGAGAACAGTAGGTTGATCGTCTTTAGTTTATTTGTTAATCTCTTAAACTGCTTGTTTTCATTGCTCTGCTTTTGTTTGTTTTCTTTATTTTATTTGCATTCACCCCAACCCCCCAAAACTGATTTTCTGTTAATAATAGCAACCTAAGAGTCCTTGTGCGATGATACTCGACTTGTCGCTTCCCTATCTACATTATTTTGTAAACGCTCGTTCTTTTTGGCGCGTGGCGACAGCACGACCAAGGGGGACCGCATTATGTGAGAGATTGTCGAGAGATGCGTGTTTGTTACATCTGTGGTGAACCAAATCACTTGGCTCATGATTGTAGGCAGCGGAATATGCAATAGCCTGTAGTTGCTGGCAGAGGAACTAGTGTGCCAAGAGGTGGAGCTGGAAAAAGGAGTCCCAGCAGTAGGACCACAGGTGGCTAGACCTCAGGCCACTAGAAGAGTGTTCACCGTGAGGGGAGCTGAGTCCCCTCAACCTGTGAATCTTATACAAGGTATGTATTGGATATCTGGTAGACCTTGTTTGTTTTTCTACGTAGCATGTTAGACAAGAAGCTTACTAGAAGGATTAGTTCTTGGGGATGAGGTGTAGTGAGCAATTGGTTATTGAAAGAATGGGTTATTAAGAGAATTCATTTTAAGTACTTGAAATAATATGGAATCGTGGAATACACTCTAAGGAACTAAGATTGTGATTGGGTATATGGAGTAGGCAGTCATGGTGGTATTGATCTTGGTGCTAAATGTAAGGGTCAGATGTTGTAAACGAGTTTTCTAGTGGACCAGTATTAAGAAGAGAGAAAGGAGTAAGTTTGGATTAGGCCCTTCAAGGCAATAGATTTAATTCAAAAAGTTAAAGGACAATGAACATAAAGTAGTGGTGGATAAGTTCGAGGATAAATATCGTGTTATAAGAATGAATTATGTTATGAAGTTCCCACTAAGACAACGACGAAAAATACGAGGAATGATCATTAGATTAAGAAGCATTGGTAAGACGTTGCCCAGTTTTGAGTTAAGAAATTCCAAGGACGGAATTTTCTTTTAAGAGGGGTAGTAATGTAACAGCCTGATTTTAATTATGCTGTTCAACTGGTTAAAATATAATTAATTATATTTTAATTTGAGAGTTAGAAAGTGTTTTTGATTAAAATAAAATCATATTCATAGTTTACTTTATGGTAGAGGGTTACGGTAAAATTTTCGGTTGAAAATTCCGACGAAAGTCGGTCTACGTTTTCACTGTCGGTACAAGTTTACTAAGCAGAAAACCTAATTTTGAACCGTGAACGAAATGGTTAGTGTTTTTGTGATGTTTTGTATGATATTGGAAATTTTCAAAAATTCGAGTTCAAAAATAAAATATAATATTTATTCGGGCGAAAACACCGAAGAATTATGATCGGAAAATACAACCGGGTACGAAATGGAGCAGATTAGGGAGCACAAAAGAAGTGAAGTGACTTGATGGGACTTGATGGAAATGGGTTATGACACACTCCAAAAGTGTAATCATCACACTTTTCAAATTATATCATATTATATTCTAAAAACCTATTTTTCTCTCTCTTCTCAAACCAAGCAAGGCACAAGGACAAAACTTGCTCTTCAAGCTCATTCATCTCTCCTCAATTTCGTGCCACTCTCTCCCTTCTCTATATATACACCTCTCGTTTTCACTTCATCACTTTCCTTCTCCAAAACTTCATTAAAACTTCATCTACTTCCTTTTCTTTTAAAAGTTCAAGCTCTTAAAGCTTTAGTTTTTATTCATCTTTTCTATTTGAGTTCTTCATTAAAGTTCTTTCTTATACTAAGGGTAATGCTCTCATATGAATATTTTTGCAAATTTCATCTTTTATTTCTTAGTTTGCTTTATGTGTTTTTTGTATGCTTTAAACTTCTAAAATCTCTCTAAAATGGAAGAAAACTCCTTTTGAGTTAAAACCACTTTCTATAGTCTTGTATTAACTTATATTTTCACATACTAAGAGGTTGTTATTCCTATGAAGGCCGAAGCTATGCATATGTGGTCTAGGAAGTTTTTGCTTCAACTTTTGGAATATGATCATGTGTTTGAGTTTCTAACTATTCCTTGATCTTAAATCTATAAATCTTGGAAGGTTTGATAGCTTGTTTTCCTATGATGTCTGAAAATATGTATAAGTAAGCCTAGGATATTATGTTTCAACTTTCCAAGTATGATCATGGATTTAGAACTCTTAATACCTTTTGATTCTAAACCTAAGAGTTGTTATCAAACAAATAATATTTTTTCCTCATTATCCTATGTTGGCCGAAACTTAAATGTTTTAGAGCAAGGATGTTTGAGTTTCATTTTCCAAAATGATCATGGACTAAGGATCCTTAATATAGAAGGATGCTAAGTCTAAGAGATTGGAAAGTTTAAGGATTTCTAACTTGTTTATTTTATCTTATTGAACCTAGGATGTGTTATTTCTTATTTTCCAAAATGATCATGGACTTGAGCTCCATAAGATATTTGGATGCAAAGTCTAAGAGATTGGAATGTTTAAGTTTCCATTGTTTTCCAAAATGATTATGGACTTGAGCTCCATAAGATATTTGGATGCAAAGTCTAAGAGATTGGAATGTTTAAGTTTCCATTGTTTTCCAAAATGATTATGGACTTGAGCTCCATAAGATATTTGGATGCTAAGTCTAAGATATTGGAGAGTTTAGAGATTTCTAGCCTATAAATCCTATGAAGGCCGAACCTAGAAGGTTATGGACCTAGGATAATTTTTTTTCATTTTCCAAAATGATCATGGACTTGAGCTCCTTAATACATTTGGATGCTAAGTCTAAGAGATTGGAAAGTTTAAATATTTCTAGCCTATTTATCCTATGATGGCCGAACCTATGATGGTTGTGCACCTAGGATGTTTTGTTTTCATTTTCCAATATGATCATGGACTTAAGCTCCTTAATACATTTGGATGCTAAGTCTAAGAGATTGGAAAGTTTAAAGATTTCTTGCCTATGTTGTAATACAAGGCCGAAACCTACCATAAGTGGTTGGATGATTTTTATTCCATATCTTCAAGTTATAACAATTTGTCTAAGCTACCTAGAACCTAAGTGATAAGTATCCAAAGGCTTATGTTGACAAAAGAATCTAACTCTAATTTGAATTAAATGGCCAAACCTAGCCTAAAGAGAACATAGATGAGTTTGTTTGATTTATTGGTTATTATGTTGATTGGTTGAAGGTGGAGTTAGTACTTTGTGGTGTGACAACGAGGAGCTTCGAGTTCGAGAGTTCGGTGATAACCCAAGTCGGGGAAAGAACAAACCTATCATCAGAATGGATAAGTAGTAGATTATATAATAATTGTGTAGGGTGACCTAAACCCTACTAGTAGTCGAGTAATCGACAAGACCAAAATCACATTGGAAACCTTTTCTGAAAAACCAATGGTGATTTGGTTATTGTAGGTTTATCGATATTGGGTTGATTTTATATTGTTGATGGTTGATTTGATTTATTACCTTTATTGAATTGATTTTGTGCTATGTTGGTGATATGAGAATATTTTGATTGATATTGTGTTATGCTTGATCTGCCTGGTTTGTATTATCATGCTTAGTGGTTTTTAAGCAAATATATATATGTTGTCTAAGATATTATTGTTTTGGGTGTGAGGATAATAATGATTTAGAAGTGCCTAACCTAGACGATGTATGTTAAAGAGGTGTTATGGCATAGAGTATGTGTCAAGTTCTAATGGAAGGTTAAGGCACTAGGATGTTGTTAAAACGGGTTGGTGAGATTCAAGTATAGGTGTTGTTGTCCACAACCGCGTATTGGTAATATAATACACAAGGACAAAAGTGTATTGGTAATATAATACACAAATACAAAAGTGTATTGGTAATATAATACGCAAGGACAGCTGTGTATTGGTAATATAATACACCATGTATTGGTAATATAATACACGTAAAACACTTCGGTGTATTGGTAATATAATACACCGTGTATTGGTAATATATTACACGTAAAATCAAGAGTTCTCGCGAGACCACTTCCACCTTAGGAAATAGGTGTGCAGCTATGGTGTCTTGAGTAGCATGAGATTGAGGGTAGAGGATGATGTATTAATTTGAGGATGATTTGTTAGTTAGGTGTATTGATTGTCTGTGACAATTACTGTGTAATGTACTATGACACTTTTCCTCATTTTGATGATAGAACTGCTTCTTATCCCCCATGTTTCTATACTTTTGTGGTTTACTTTGGTTTACTTTAGAAGACCCGATGGAGGGTTATGTTGCTGAGGAGCTGGACGAGACTCTATGAAATGGAGATTGCTGAGGAGTTGCATGGAACTCCTTACGAACCAGACGCTGGAGGTCGAGCTGTGATCCATGGCGATTAGAGTATAGACATTATGGCCAGTGTGTCTAAGGAGTATTTTTATATTTCCGCTAAGTATGTATGTTATTAAGTTTATGCCTGTGAGGGATCCTACTGAGAGGATTCCCTCAACAATGTTTTGGGTATTGTAATGAACAATTAGGTGTGTATTTACATATGTTAAAGTTGTTGTGTTTTAAATTTGTAGAAGTTATATGACAGTTAAATAAGTTTTAATTTTTACGTATTTTCATGATAAGCGCACGATTAAGAATTGATTTAAGAATGTAATTAATCTAATAAAACACTGGGGTACAACGGGGTGTCTCACTTATGGTTGCATGGCTTGGCCAATAGCTTCACTATCAATAATTTCAATATGTTCAGCCTTGATCTTCAGCAGTGCTTCCTTCTTTGCTAGTTGAGCTTGAATGACAGAATCAAGTTTCATCATACTCTGCTTGCCAAACACAACAGGAATCTAGCCTTTTGTCCCCAGATATATTGCTTGATCCTCAGAGTTTCTATACTCAAGCACGATATAGATGTACTGAGACTCAAATATTTTAGACAACAGCACCCCAAAGAGAATTGAATTATTGTTTTTATCCCTGTTCACCACATACTTTCTGAAATTGTTGAATAGTGTGTTGGGCCGGTTGATCTTTGCTTCTGTCATAAGATGACATAGGCAGAATTGATGGCCTTTGGAGATTGAGTCCTTGGACCCAGTCTTGTGAAAGACGGTCTTGTTTGAAATCTGATGAAGAACCCTAGCTTCATCCTTCATTCTCGTAGTAACCATCCTTGGCTTGCCCCTAGTGTCAGGACACATCAAAATATCCAGGATGACATATAGAACCACCCAAATTTGTCTCCCACTCAACATCTTGGGTTAATGCAGATTGGACACAGTTGATAGCCGTAAAGATAGTAGCTTTTGACACTATTACTTCTTTACCGAGCACCCTGCTCCTGACTTCTTTCGTTGTGATTATGGGGCTTTTTGGGAACTCCCTGACTAACTCAGGGTACATAGAAATGGGTTCACTGAAGAACCCTTCCCATCCAGGCATCCAGCAACACAAATGAATCTGCTAACATCAATGCCATTCTCCTTAAGAACATTCAGGTTGAAATGGTGTCCCATGCACACCTCAGCACTTTCAGCATTGAAGATTGTTTTGGATGAAGTTACCTTTTTTTTTTGGCAAAAAAGGAGGTTTGAAGGTTGAGGAAAACATTATTCGCAAAAGATATTTTTGAGAGAAGGGGAAAATCAAATAAGGTGAGAAGTTTCTGAAAGAAAAAGTGGGAAAACTTATCGAAGACGAAAAGGTTTTCCTTTTGAAAATAAATTATAATTAAATAGAAAAGGGTAAAAGGACGCGAGCATTAAATGCTGGAAAGATGCGGGTTTATTGAAACCGTAAAAAGTTATTTCTACTAATGATGAGAAATAACTAACTCAGCAAGAGATAAATGGAATGTGAATTTAATGTCTCAGGCAAAGATTTAATTCAATAAATTCAAATAATAACAAACAAATAGACGAGTCACTTAGCAAAATGCATGAAAGCATTGGACGACATGGCATGCATTGGGCGAGATTTCACAAACATATTGGAAAACCTATATTGGACGTCTAGTCAGTCAATACATACCATATTAAGATATTTGCGAAAAAAAATAAATATGTCCTCATCTAGAGGTTTAGTAGAGATATCCAACCATTGATGGTTAGTATCTACAAATTGTATATCAAAAACACCTTTTGCCATATAGTATCTAATGAAGTGATGTTTTATCTCTATATGATTAGCTCTAGAATGCAATATTGGATTCTTAGATAGATTGATTGCAGCAGTGTTATCACACGTAAGTGGAATACTACTTACAAACACATTAAAGTCCTCCAATTGATGTTTGATTCATAGATGTTTTGAGCAGCAACTTGCAGCTGATATGTACTCAGCTTCAGCAGTTGATAGAGTAATTGTGTTTTGTCTCTTGCTTGACCATGAAACCATATTAGCTCCAATGAAGTGGCTTCCTCCACTAGTGTTTTTCCTTTCTATGCACTCCAACATAGTCAGCATCACAAAAACTAACTAATCTGTAATTAACATTTTTCTTAAAGCACAAACCCAGATTAGTAGTACCTTTTAAATATCTAAAGATACGTTTAACTGTTGAGAGATGAGACTTTCTAGGATCAAATTGAAATCGAGTACACAAACAAACACTTAACATAATGTCAGGTTTGGATGCAGTAAGATATAAGAGGGATCTAATTATACCCCTCTATACCTTTTGGCCTACCTTTTTATCTTTCTCATCTTTATTCAGTATGGACGTGGGATGCATTGGTGTGCTCATTGGTTTGCAGTCATCCATCTTGAGTTCCTTCAAGATTTCTTTGGTATAATTTGTTTGGTGAATGTACACCTCGTCCACTATTTGTTTTACTTGAAGACCATGGAAGAATTTGAGTTCTCCCATCATGCCCATTTCAAACTCCTTTTGCATGAAATTCTTTGAATATAGATTCGTTTGTTGCACCAAAGATTATATCATCAACATATATTTGTACAATTATAAAATTGGACATACCGGACTTCCTAAACAAGGTTGTATCAACCTTTCCTCTACTCAATCTAGTGTCCTTTAAATTGAAGTTAGCCTTTCATACAAAGCTCTAGGAGCTTGTTTAAGACCGTATAAAGCTTTCTTTAGCTTATATACATGTTCAGGGTGGGTTACACATTCAAAACCCGGTGGTTACATAACATATAATTCTTCATTAATAAAGCCATCTAGAAAAGCACTTTAAACATCCATTTGATAAAGCATAATGTTATGATGTGCAACAAATGACAATATAATACGTATTGCTTCTAGTGTAGCTACTGGAGCAAAAGTTTCAGTATAATAAATACCTTCCTCTTGAGAGTAGCCTTGGGCGACTAGTCTAGCTTTGTTTCTTACCACTTTACCATTCTCATCTAGCTTGACTCTGTAGACCCATTTGGCTCCAAATACAGATTTGCCATTTGGAATAGGTGCTAGAGTCCAAACTTCACTTCGTTCAACAAAAATCTTCATCGTCTTTATCTTTGACAGCCGGGACTGACGAGGGTGGGGAGTGGTCACCGATGAAGAGGCACGGAAAAGGAACGGCTCTTGGCAGGCTGCTTGGGGAGGGACACATCAATGAACCGATTACACACTAGAATGAGAAGGATCATGAGACTGTGTAGGTATGGGACTATACAGTTGATGATAGCTCATATGAATTGATTGGTACTAACTATACCAACAAGATGCATCTTCTTTTCGGGAGCCCATCACTTAAGATCTACATAGTTAAGCGTGCTTGACTCGGAACAATTTCGGTATAGGTGACCTCCTCTGAAGTTTTCCCAGGAAGGATTTGAGAATAAACAAAGCACATTGAAAAGACTCATGTTGGTTTGTGGGGACAATCGTCAATCCATAAAGCAGCCAGGGATGTTACAAATGGTATCAGAGCGGCACCTCTCCCAGTATGGTGTGGTTCAGGAACGAACCACGCGGAAGCTGGTGGGCATGTGACACCCGAGACTGACGAGGGCGGGGAGTGGTTGCCGGTACAAGAGGCACGGACAAGAAGCGGCTCCTGGCAAGCTTCTAGGGGGAGGGACACATAAATGAACCGATTACACATTGGAATGAGGGATCCTGAGACTGTGTAGGTATAAGACTATACAGTTGAGGGTGTCTTATATGAATTGATTGGTACTACCTATACCAACAAGATGCATCTTCTTTTCAGGAGCCCATCACTTAAGAACTCCATAGTTAAGCGTGCTTGACTTGGAGTAATTTTAGGATGGGTGACCTCCTGGGAACTTTTATCAGTGTTATGGGTTTCTTTTCCATTGTCCATGCCACTCAGTTGACACTAGTCCTTCTTACTGGCTATTCATACACCAATGAAAATATACCAATATTTCCTGAGAATGACTAATTTCCTTCATTGTTAAACCTAGGTCTAGCCACTTCTGCTAAGAACATAATCTTGCATATAAATTGTTTGCTTTTACAAGTTCTGTGTGGTTCGTCCTCATCCTCAAGCAAGTAATAATTGGTGGCACTTTTTATAAACTTTGGATCATGAGGCATGCTACTATCATCGAGCATTGACAAACAAAACCTTAAACGAGCAATAATGTTATCCTCTTTTAAATACGGCTTAAGTGCATTGGAATGACTTCATCTAATTCCGGCCTTTTGCAACCTTATCAACGATGTCCTATTAGTACCCCAAAGCATAAGCTAGAGATAGAAAGGTTGCCCGTTTTGATAATGGAACTTCACGTATTCTCTGTAACACCCTGATTTTCGCATAAGGGTATATGTTACTATGGATGTCTAGCTGTTATTGTTACTATTATTGTTATTATTATTTAATAAGATTATTATTATTTTTGTTATCGTTATTATTATTAATATTATTATCATTATTATTAATATTAGTGAAGTTAGTATTATTATTAATATAATTGATAATGTAATTGTTTTGATTGTTACTTTTTTTTAAAGGGGTGTGTGTGTGTGTGTGTATATATATTATTACATATATAATATGTTTACCTATGTTGTTATGATATCGATACAAATATGTATGTGTTAATACATAATTATATTTTTATTAAAGTGTGACAATGAATTTTATTTTGTAACTCTTGGTGGAGCTATGTCCCTAGTTTTATTCAGGAGGAATTTAGTCATGATAGACTAGGTCTTCCCAGCTATAGATTTTCCCGATTCTTTGATTTTCATGGGTATTGGTCCTTGTCCCCCCATGATTTTGTATTCTTTATTTTTTTGTCTTCTATTGGGAATAAATTTCTGGGGTGCTGCAAGTGATTGGTATAGTTGGAGGTGCCAACCTAGTTGGGATGTCCCTCTCTATGGTGATGCCTTTGCACTCCTAATCTTATAAAAAAAATTAATAAGTGATTTTATTAATAAAATATGAACTTGTATGTTAAAAAGTGATTCTAAATGATAATACGAGATATTGTAGGATTTAGTATTTAAATCGAGATAATGCAACTCTTAGACGTTAGTCCCTAAATCTATTAGATGTCTTAAAAAATCCTTCCTTACAAACCATAATCCTTAAACGGCTAAGTCATCTCATTCTAATCCTTAGAGTGTCAATTAGATACGAATTAGACTTAATAGAAGTCCTAATTAATATAGGAAAATCCTCTTCTTAGTTATCTTTTAAGATCTTATCCTAATCTTCTAAAGATCATATATGGAAATAACCACCATATATATCTCTAAACGTATATTGAACTTTTGGCTGTTGTAAAGTCCAATTTAGGATTTGATCATGAAACATTAATTTGTAGATATTTCTCTAATATTTCTAACGCCACCAAGAATGCCTCAATAAGACACACGTAGCTCAATATATGTGCAAAATACATACTTAGATGCGGTTTGAGCTGAAATAGAAACCCGTTATGCCCTAACTCATTTTTATACCATAAGACTCGCCCTAAACCCTATTTACCATGACTCAAGACTCAAAAGATACATCTCTTCAGCTCATAGGTTTTCCATTGGTTTCTCTGAAGAATTCTTGAAGGAAATTGCTCTTGTTCATCGTCCTTCACCATCTTTTGCCATGAGAACTTTGTTGCTGCTATAGAGTCATCTTGCTAGTGCTTTTATTCATTCTTTTCAGTCTCCATAGGTTTCAAATAAAGGTAATAATCAAGCCTTCTGTTCTTTTTACTTCTCCTTTGAGTCTTCTGGGAATAAAGATTGATTTCGGGTGTCTCTCGTTGTCGTTTTCATGTCATGGTGTCGAAGCATTCAAACGGAATCGTGAAGCGGCCCTTCTCTTCTTTTCCTTGTGCTACAAAATCTGATTCTAGGTATGAGGGAGAGAGTATTTATACTGTATGGGATTTGAGAGGGAATTGAGATGGTTTGGGTTTTTTGCATAATTCATATTTGTGCTTATATGCTTACTTTGATTGATTGATGAATCCTTGTATGAATAAAAGTGTATTTGTGGTGTTTGAAATTCTAATATCAGATATTCATTGTAGGAGTAATGAACCTTAATAATTAACAAATGGATTCGATTGTGTGAATACGTGTGAATATGCTCTAGTGGTGGTTGATATGAATGTATGTTGTAGTGTTGTTTTGGCATGATTCTTATTGATGATATGATTTTTTAATGGCTATGTTTATTAAGCCATGAAAATTGACGTTATATTAGCCTTAAGTTATAAGAATATAATTTTAGGTTAATGGAAATTCATAATATATGAAGATAGATATGAGGAGTGAGGTAAATGATCCAAATGATTAATTCAAGAACACATAGGCTTTGATCTTGAGTGTTAAGTTACTCAATTAGATGAATGATAGCTTAGGCATAAATTCTATAGCAACTTGATATGATATAGAGATGTTAGGATATTTTTAGATAATTAAGAGTATTTATTATTGATCTTATCTTATAGATTTTTAATTAAATTTAAGAGACCATATCTTAAAGTTTTTAAAGAAGAGTTAGCGAAAGAATCTGATTTCGATGATAGCTAATAAAGCTAAATTTTAAATCTTAATAAAGGCATCAAGGTTTATATTTTCAGATTAAGTTAATGATCTAAATGAGGATTTTAACAACAATAGTTAAGATAGATTGTCATTCGTGATGTTGATAATAATAACTTGTAATGGGACATACGATTGTATGTTTTAACCTCATTGTTGTTATGATGATGATGGTTGATTGCCTTGTTTGTTAATATTGATTTATTGTTGATGTATTGATAATGATATATTATGTCGATGTTGTTGTTATCCTTGTTAAGTAATGTTATTGATGTTAATGATTGCTAATGTTGGTTAAGACTATAACAATGAGTTATCACCCGTTGATGTTGTTAAACTTTGATGCTTATTGGTCAAAGTTGACTTTGATGCTTATTGATCAAAGTTGTTAAACCATGATTAATGGTGTTGATGGAGGTGAATTTTAATGATTAATTGTGTGTTAGCATACATGCAATCATGCATGAAGTTGTTAGTTGGGGGAAGTTACGATGACATGTGTAACACCCCGATTTTTCCGCTTTCTAAGATCGGTATAAATATAAATAAACTTTTATATTTTTAGTTGAAACTTAGAAAATGATTTTGGGAAAACAAAGTCATATTCATACCATACTTATTTTTATAAGTATATGGTGAAATTTTTGGTTGAAAATTCAGACGGAACTTGGTCTGCGTTTTTGCTGACAGTAAGATTTTACTGATCGGAAAACCTATTTTTGACCCGAGAACGAAATGAATAGATTTTATATCTCATTTCCAACAATATAGGTTATTTTGAATTTTTTCAAAATAAATAGGTTATTATACTTGATTCGGGCGTAAAACCCTAAATCGGGTAATCGACGGAGTCGAGAACAGACGTGCAGAGACAAAAACCGACATCGGATGCTGAGATAACTTGCCACCTAGGGTGGTGAGTTATATGGATGACTCACTCATGTAATGATTGCTTTCAAATAAAAATCTAGATACTTCTTTAAAATAGTATAAAGACTATTTTACCCTTGGACGATTTTACCCTTGAACTTTCATTGAAATGCCAACTTTGTCCCCACAATTGTGGACACAAATCAGCCACATCACCAACCACTCCTCACCACATGTTTGTCATGATGGTTTTTTTGGAAATTACCATTTTGTCCTTAATGTTGGATTTTATCACAAAAGTGCCATTTTGTAAGATTACTCCTTTGTCCCTAAAAATTTATGTTTGAGCCCTTATGCCCTTGAAAACCACGACCAAACCCTCACAAGTGAGCCCATTTCACTTCTATAAAAGGCCATCTTCATCTTCTTCATCAACTTTGCCATTTTCTATTAAAACTCCTAAGTTACATAGCTTGATTTTGTGAAGAAAGTGTTGGATTATTTGCCCATTTCTCAATTCCAAGAGGTAATATTTGCTCCTCATCATCATTAAGCATCATGTTCTTCAATTCCTTTCTTGATTTAAGGCCTTAATCATCTTTCCAATTTCTAGATCTAGAAAGTTTGAAATTCTCTAGAAAATCATAGAAAAATCCTAAAAATATGAAACCAATTTCTATGTACTTATAATCATCCCTAATATCATAATCCAAGATATTGTTGCAAACAAAATCTTCCTCCTCATTTTTTGGAGCATGATCAAAACCTAAAGTGAGAGGTGGAGGAACTTTGCTGTTTTTCTACTTGAAAATGATCATAGATCTCATGCTTCTAGGGTATGTACTTGCTAAATCCAAGTTCTTGTATCAAGTTGAAATTTATAACCATGTCTTTCAGGTCTTGGCCGAAATTCATTAGTGAGGAACTTGAATGATTTTGTTAAGTTTTATCAAAGTGATCATGTATTCATCTAGTTAACAAGTGTTTATGTTAAATCTAAGTTGGTTTGTCAAAAATGAAAACCCTAACCCTGTGTCCTTGTGTTGGCCGAATTCATGTTTGTGAGGGTTAGGATGTTTTTGATTCAAACTTTGATGTTTAATCATGTGTGTCAATGACTTAAGCACTTAGGATCATTAATCCAATGGCTTAAGCAAGTTTAGAAGTTTTGAGCCACTAAAGCCTAGGAGGGCCGTGACCTAGCTTAGAGGATTAGGTGTTTGTTTTGCTTGTTTTGATTGGTTATTTGGATGTGTTGTTGAAGGTTAATTGTTTTACGGCGTACGAGGGTTTCCGACAATCGACAAAGTTCTTTTAATTTCACCGAGGAGCTTCGAGAGGTAAGGGGAGCTTACTTGAGGGATTTTGCTCAATAACCATTTGCTTTTAGTGTAGTATGTATAATTTATATGTGGTTCTGGTTATTTGTTTGTGTGGTTTACGTTGTTTTGTTTATCTGTGTATCGGTGATTGATATACTTTTAATTTATTTAATTATCTGCAGTTGTATATTATATTGTTATGATGCATGATCTGTCTGGTGATATAATTCTGATGATTTTGTTGAATGTTGTTTGAGAAGCTTGACAGTGGTCAGTGCACAATCGATTAATCAGATAAAAGCTTTAATAAACTGTGTAAATTATATTCAATGTCTTATGGGAAATGTTGGAATATAATAGTGGGGGAAAATATTGTTTTGGAAAAATAATGAGTTTTGAGTAATATTATTATTTTAATGATTTATATTTGAAAAAGTGAACTATGTATCACAGAGAGTGCGCAACCATGAAAATATTTTACTACTGCTAATTTTTACATAAGAAATTCCGTAATATTATAAAATTTATTTTATGAAATTAATATTCGAAAATATCTTATTTCTTATATTAGAAAATTATTTTAGAAGAAAGGTCAAAGTTTGACTTAAAAACGTTTTCTTTGAAAATGCTAAACAACGGCAAGTTTTGAAATTATTTACGGGGGGAAGTTTAAAAAACAGCAGTACTTATTTTGAAAAAAAGATTTAATCTCAATTGATTTAGTTTTTTTAGAATTGAAGTTTCAGTAAAAGAGTTCTTGATGATTTGACGTTATTTCGGGAAAAATGAGTTTCCAAAGGAAAATGGGTTTTTCTATGATTTGACGTTTTACAAACGAATTTCAAGTAGAAAGGATTTTTTGTAAATTAGTTTTCTCAATGACCTATTTCCAGTAACTTGGATAAGTTGCGGAGATCTTATTTTGGATTTGTTTTTCAAAGAGCGAAAATGACGTAAATGATGATATGGAACTTAGTAACCGAGATGTTGGGGTGCTAGTGTTCTTATGACGTTATAGACTTGGTGTTTAGTAGATGGTGTGTCTACTGCACGACGTAATAAACGGCGGTAAAAGATTAATGATGTTTTCTATTACCACGAACCTAAGACTGGTGTATCGGTCTAGGGGTTTCATGATTAAGCACTCGGACTTTGAAGTCCTGTGTTAATAATGAAAGTTTTAAAATGTTAAAACTCTGTTGGTCGCAATCTTTGAGCTTCGGCAATGGAGAGATTGAACACAAAGAAAAATGACGAGAACAAAGTGTTTACATTCATATTCGGCAGATATGTCTACCGAGTTAATCATGGTATCTTAATGATATTCATGTCTCGACGTATTGTTAATCATGGTATCTTAATGATATTCATGTCTCGACGTATTGTTAATCATGGTATCTTTATGATATCCATGTAATCGACGTATTCATTGTGCCTTTGGGAAATCGACGTACAATGAAAAACCATAAATCGACATTCTCATTGTGCCAGACAGTGGGCTATGGTAAAATCGACGTGCCTCTTTTGGCAATCAAGCTTGATCAGCTCATTTTAAATGACGTTGGGGATCTCCGGAGATTAAGTGTGAATGTTTAGATGATGTATTGAAGTGTCCATGCATAGTTTTCCAACGTTGATGTTTGGGGCGTGGAACCCATTGACAAACTATATGCTATAATATGAATGCTTATGTTGTTATAAACATGTATATGTGTATGTGCCTTCTTTTGTGTCTCGCATTTAGTTATTGTGTTAAATCCATATATTGGCGTCTAACCCTTACAAACATATCAGAGCCGCACAAGGGGTATGATTTCTGCAAGAAGAAGGTTGTCTAGCTCGGGGCATGCTGTTGCTGCTTCTATCGGTTGTAGCGTCTGTTAGTTACGACCAGCTTAGGTCCTATTGTATTATATTATGTTTTGAGAATAAACTAAACTGATAATGATATAGGTGTGAAAACATATGAGGCAGTATAGTTGTTTGACTTATATACATTATGTATTTAAGTGTGATTTGATTACGTTGTTGTTGTTATGAGTTTAAAAATAAGAAAAAAAAATTATCACCATATTTTGAAAAGATAAACGTTGAGAAAACATTATTTTCCGAAAGCAACCAGTAAATTAAGTTTTATTTCCGCAAACGGGTAGCCATGTGATGACCCGAGTTAGGGTGTCACAACATGGGAGTTCGCCCAAGAGCATGGCTAACTGGCCGTTCGCAGTTATCCATCCGAGAGTTAGGTGGGTCGTGACCCTCCGTGGTAATGCATCCGAGAGTAAGGTGCATCGACAACACTACTAGAAATCCATCTTTTTCGGATGGATTTTCGGACGGATTTCGGACGGAAATTGGACAAATTTCGGACGGATAATTCATTTCGGACAGAATGACACCCGTCCGAAAAAGCCCCGTGGGAAATTATAAAATCCGTCCGAAAATATTTACGGACGGATTTCGGACGGAATATGGACACCGTGGAAATCCAGATTTCGGTTATTTTCGGACGGATTTATTTTTGTTTTCGGACGGATTTGGGACGGATGCTGTGATTTTGTTGGTTATTTTTCGGACGGATTTATTTTTGTTTTCGGACGGATTTGGGACGGATGCTGTGATTTTGTTGGTTATTTTTCGGACGGATTACGGACGGAATTATTTTTGTTTTCGGACGGATTTGGGATGGATGCTGTGATTTTGTTGGTTATTTTTCGGACGGATTTCGGACGTATTTATTTTTGTTTTCGGACGGATTTGGGACGGATGCTGTGATTTTGTTGGTTATTTTTCGGATGGATTTCGGACATATTATTTTTGTTTTCGGACGGATTTGGGTTGGATTTCCCACGGAAGAATCAAAAGTCTGAATTTGTCACGGCCGTGACATGTCAACTGAGCCAGACCCCTTCTAAGCAGAATCTGTCACGGCTAGGCCGTGATGGGTATCACGGTCTGGCCGTGATACCCATCACAGCCGTGACAGACCATTTAGTGAAACAACATTCAAGGCAGAAGTTGTCACGGCCAGGCCGTGTTACTCATCACGGCCGTGACAGATCACTTCACTTACATTAAAGTTTCACTATCTATGCGAATTATATGGCACCGATCACTAACATTTGCAGTTTCACATTCAATCACAAAATCATGAATTTGACTATTGTTACAAAATACAGCCTTGGTACCATACAACTTCTAAAAATCAAATACCAATTGCTGCATGCAATCCAAAAGTCATGACTTAAAAACTATCAGAAGATCAAGCCACTGTGAACTGTGAAGGTCATGTAATGAACCAAAAAGTTGAGGAATCTGAGAATCCAGCCTCTCCAAATTTGCTGACATTTTTCCTTTAGAAGTAGAATGACCTGCATCAATGGAGATGCCCCCACGATACACCTGAAAGATTTATATCCAACAATTCAGTAAAAGAATGAACCTTTCCATCAACCAAGCAAGTCAATTAATTAACAAACAGAAATAAGTGCACACATGTGTTCAACTATACTCTAGAACCCCAAAAGAACTGAGCCGAGAAAGAAGCCCATGTGATATATACTGTTTAGTATAGCCGTCTGAGCAAATATACATGCTACGAGATCAAGAAGATCGATGGTACTTCCAATAGTTGGAAAGTGCAATCTAATTGTTTATCAATTAAAAAGTGCTAAATGCTTAGGACATATTTTATCTCACAAGATTGTTAATGACCAAAAAGCATAATTAGAAGGCTATTTATTAATTATTGGCATTTAAATTGATGCGACTAGCAGAAAGTACAAATAATAAAAATTATCAAGAGATTTTTCCAGCAAACCCTCAAATTGTTTGGATCTTTATTGCTAGCAAACCCTCAAATTGTTTGAATCTTTATCTAACTCATGTCCGTTCATAATTCCTAGGCCTAAGCATACACTACACTTTAGTTCAAAGGATAGTCAAATGTTGAGGCTAAACAAAAAATATACAATGCACAAGAGTATTAGGATAGCCAAAAGAACCAACATTATTTCCACTACACACACACAAAACAAACGACACACAAACAATCAATATTGGAATCTTTAAATTTGATAAGGATTAAAGAACAGAAGATTCGGTGAATAAGAGAGAAAAGGTTGAAACAGGTAAGTTGCACTGAATATAACAAACATTATCCAATGATAATGAATCTTCAAATAGTACAAAACATATCGTGAGTAAAAACATGGCCTTGAATGTACACTACACATTGCAACTCATACAAGGCAAGCAACTAAAACTAAATTATGTCCCCCAATAACATAAAGTACACCCAAAGATCTCCCAGCAG
Source organism: Sophora flavescens (assembly GCA_030762895.1). Taxonomy (NCBI): domain Eukaryota; kingdom Viridiplantae; phylum Streptophyta; class Magnoliopsida; order Fabales; family Fabaceae; genus Sophora; species Sophora flavescens. The sequence continues at coordinate 110,790,921 of CM061066.1, read as the reverse complement.
ATATTTATAAAATTTACATTCTTATAATCTAATTCATCAGCAAAAACTATTTCCACAAAAGGAGGATGAAATTCTCAGAATACCTGTATAGTAGCAGCAGTCATAGTATCCAAAAGTGTGTTAGTAGTGTAACTATTGGATTGCAATCTGATTCGTCCTGGCTCCACATCCACCGATCTCCTTGACCAGAATGCAAAGGTAGATGAATCAAATTTCTGCATAATTAAATTAGAAACATATTATATTGAGACTAGTTACAAAAATTAATTTTGAAGAAATAGTCAAAATGTCAATAAGGAAGCTAACAAACTTACTTCACATCTTGTTATGTTTTCAAGAGGATATATTCTCAATGTTCGACTGGTATTTGGATCTAACATACGAATTCCATCCAAACCAATCTGAAAGGATAAACATTGAGAAAATCACTAATTCAGAACATCAGCCACAGAAAGGATAAACAATTGAAAGGTTTGTGAATGCAAAATAAATAAAAGAGAACTGTTAGAGAGCCGGGAGGCTCCTAGACCGGTTGATTTACCTCCCAGGAGGTGAGCAAATCGGCTGTAGAAAAAGATCAACACCACAGAAAACGAAGACAAAAGTAAATAATTCAAACAAAAGTGTGAGATTACTCGACTTAATTCAAACATCCTCAAATACTTAAAATCAACTTAATGTCGATAAACCTACAATCCCCGAATCACATTGGTTTTACAGAAAAAGTTTCCAATGGGATTGTGGTCTTGTCGATTACTCGACTACTAGTAGGGTTTAGGTCGCCCTACACAATTATCATATAATCTACTACTTATCGATTCCGACGATAGGTTGATTCTTTTCCCACCTTTTAATGCGTTCGGAGGTTTTTCTGGAACTTCACAGCCATGCAATCAGCTCCAATGAGTTCCCAAAAAGGGAATTCATACTTCTCCAAAGCAAGCAAGAACATGAAAAACATCCCAGAGAGACGATCCAAGCATTGAAACAACCAGACAAAAACACTAAATTAATTTCTCAACAATCAAAATATAAATATAATTCAATAATATATTTAATTTCCCAAAAACATCAATCATTTAAAATTAAAACAGATTTGAGGTTTTTAGGCTTAAGAAAATTGAGAAAAATCAGTTTAACAAGAGATTGACAAAATTGATTTAGGGAGACACTTAATCATGCTCCCAATTTCAGAAAACACCAATTAATTTCATAAACTGAGAACTAAAAATCAAAACCTAGGGTTAGGGTTTCAAAATCAATTTGGGGGTTTTGAATCTGAGCAAAATAGAGTGTTTTCACTCACCCAAGGAAGAAGAGGAAAGAGGTGGTGGCTACTAGGACCTCCCAAGATGGCGATCAAGGGCAGCAGCCATGGTGGAGAACGGCGGCGGACAGCTCCTACCGCGGTGGCTAGCGCGATTTCGCGCTACAGGAACAACCGAGACACGATCTGGACAAAGACGCGAACCAGGCGTGATGTCGTGGCGTCGGAGCTCCGGCAGGCGGTGGTTGCGGCGTGGTCGCAGCTGGGCTGAGGTGGTGGCACGATTTAGTTTAGATGGGAGCAAGAAGATGAGGTTTGTGTTATGTTGTATGAAGAAGAGAAATGAAAATATGATGTTATGTTGAAGAAGAGACAGAACACGGGTAGTATAGGAAAAAGGAAGAGAGAGATGAGGTCAGGAGGAAGAAGAGAAGAGAAAGAAGAAGAAAAAGAAAAAAAAAAGAGAAGAAGAAAGCAGCAGCAGCCGAGAAAGAAAGAAAAGGAAGAAAGAAAGAGAAAAACAAGAAAAGAAAGAAAGAGAAAAAGAGAGAGAGAGAGGGGGTGGGTTTTTACAGGTTGATAGTAGAAGTAGGAAAGAGAAAATTCATGTTTTTTACTTAGTATTTAGTAATAGGTACAAAAATGAGTGATAAATATTAAGTCTAAAATAAACATGTTTTTACTTTTTTGAATCTAAAAAATAATGGTTGATAAAGATATGATTTCGAAATTCAAATTAGAGTAAAGATTAATAGTTGAACTGATCAACTAAGAAAATACTCGGTCCAAAATTTAATCTCCGATAAATGTCAAACCAGTTTATTTTCAACTCTAAAATTAAATAGAATGAAAATATGAAAATGTTTTTCTCTTAATCATATTATTTAAAATATTTTTCTGTACTGGTAATAATAGTGACAGTAATGTAACTTATTTTTCTGTAATTATATTTTAACCGGTTAAACAGCATAACTAAAAACGGGATGTTATAGGAAACACTAATTCACAGTCCCAATTTCATAAAACAAGATTTAATTTTAAGATTAAAATCCGAAATCAAAGGATTAGGGTTTCAAAGAAGTACAAATTGGCCCAATTAGGTCGTATATGACCTAAAAAGTCGATTTGGGCTGTATTAGGATCAAACAAGTCCATTTAGGCTTCATTAGGACCATAGAAGTTCAATTGGGCCGATCAGAGCAATTGGCCCAATTAGGTGAGATGTTTACGGGTCTGACGAGGAAAAGGGGAGAGTTTGTGTTTTAAACTTAACACTTAGTGATAGGTACACAAATGAGTGATAAAATATTAAGCCTAAAATAAACATGTTTTTAATTTTTGGAATCTAAAAATAAAGAGTGATAAAGATATGATTTTGAAATTCAAATTAGAGTAAAGATTAATAATTGAACTGATCAACTAAGAAAATACTCAGTCCAAAATTTAATCTCCGATTAATGTCAAACCAAAATATTTTCAACTCTAAAATTAAATAGAATGAGAATATGAAAATATTTTTCTCTTAATCATATTATTTAAAATATTTTTCTGTACCGGTATAATAGTGATAATAACGTAAATTATTGTCTAATAAGCGTGCATTCACTGAAATAAGTCAGTGCTAACACACCCAATAAAATAATTTGAAGAGAGTAATTTAATTATGCATGACCAAACACACATTCTAATTTGACCTAAACACTTAATCTTATTACCAAACAAGGTTCTTTTCAAATAAAATCATGTTTGGAGCTTACACTTAGGTCCTAACAAGTCAAATTGGGCTCTATTAGGATCAAACCAGTCCATTTGGGCTCCACTATGATCAAAGAACTACAAATTGGCCCAGTTAGGTCGTATATGACCTAAAAAGTCGATTTGGGCTCTATTAGGATCAAACAAGTCCATTTAGGCTTCATTAGGACCATAGAAGTTCAATTGGACCGATCGGGGCAATTGGCCCAATTAGGTCCTAAGAAGTCAAATTGGGCTCTGTTAGGATCAAACCAGTCCATTTGGGCTCCATTAGGATCAAAGAACTACAAATTGGCCCAGTTAGGTCGTATATGACCTAAAAAGTCGATTTGGGCTCTATTAGGATCAAACAAGTCCATTTAGGCTTCATTAGGACCATAGAAGTTCAATTAGGCCGATCGGGGCAATTGACCCAATTAGGTCCTAAAAAGTCAATTTGGGCTCTATTAGGATCAAACCAGTCCATTTGGGCTCCATTAGGATCAAAGAAGTACAAATTGGCCCAGTTAGGTCGTATATGACCTAAAAAGTCGATTTGGGCTCTATTAGGATCAAACAAGTCCATTTAGGCTTCATTAGGACCATAGAAGTTCAATTGGGCCGATCGGGGCAATTGGCCCAATTAGGTCCTAGCAAGTCAATTTGGGCTCTATTAGGATCAAACCAGTCCATTTGGGCTCCATTAGGATCAAAGAAGTACAAATTGGCCCAGTTAGGTCGTATATGACCTAAAAAGTCGATTTTGGCTCTATTAGGATCAAACAAGTCCATTTAGGTTTCATTAGGATCATAGAAGTTCAATTGGGCCGATCGGGGCAATTGGCTCAATTAGGTCCTAACAAGTCAATTTGGGCACTATTAGGATCAAACCAGTCCATTTGGGTTTCATTAGGATCAAAGAAGTACAAATTGGCCCAGTTAGGTCGTATATGACCTAAAAAGTCGATTTGGGCTCTATTAGGATCAAACAAGTCCATTTAGGCTTCATTAGGACCACAGAAGTTCAATTGGGCCGATCGGGGCAATCGGCCCAATTAGGTCCTACCAAGTCAATTTGGGCTCTATTAGGATCAAACAAGTCCATTTGGGCTCCATTAGGATCAAAGAAGTACAAATTGGCCCAGTTAGGTCGTATATGACCTAAAAAGTCGATTTTGGCTCTATTAGGATCAAACAAGTCCATTTAGGTTTCATTAGGATCATAGAAGTTCAATTGGGCCGATCGGGGCAATTGGCTCAATTAGGTCCTACCAAGTCAATTTGGGCTCTATTAGGATCAAACAAGTCCATTTGGGCTCCATTAGGATCAAAGAAGTACAAATTGGCCCAGTTAGGTCGTATATGTCCTAAAAAGTCGATTTGGGCTCTATTAGGATCAAACAAGTCCATTTAGGTTTCATTAGGACCATAGAAGTTCAATTGGGTCGATCGGGGCAATCGGCCCAATTAGGTCCTACCAAGTCAATTTGGGCTCTATTAGGATCAAACAAGTCCATTTGGGCTCCATTAGGATCAAAGAAGTACAAATTGGCCCAGTTAGGTCGTATATGTCCTAAAAAGTCGATTTGGGCTCTATTAGGATCAAACAAGTCCATTTAGGTTTCATTAGGACCATAGAAGTTCAATTGGGTCGATCGGGTAATTGGCCCAATTAGGTCCTAACAAGTCAATTTGGGCTCTATTAGGATCAAACCAGTCCATTTGGGCTCCATTAGGATCAAAGAAATACAAATTGGCCCAGTTAGGTCGTATATGACCTAGAAAGTCGATTTGGACTCTATTAGGATCAAACAAGTCCATTTAGGTTTCATTAGGATCATAGAAGTTCAATTGGGCCGATCGGGGTAATTGGCCCAATTAGGTCCTAACAAGTCAATTTGGACTCTATTAGGATCAAACCAGTCCATTTGGGTTCCATTAGGATCAAAGAAGTACAAATTGGCCCAGTTAGGTCGTATATGACCTAAAAAGTCGATTTGGGTTCTATTAGGATCAAACAAGTCCATTTAGTCTTCATTAGGAACACAGAAGTTCAATTGGGCCGATCGGGGCAATGGGCCCAATTAGGTCCTAACAAGTCAATTTGGGCTCTATTAGGATCAAACCAGTCCATTTGGGCTCCATTAGGACCAAAGAAGTACAAATTGGCCCAGTTAGGTCGTATATGACCTAAAAAGTCGATTTGGGCTCCATTAGGATCAAACAAGTCCATTTAGGTTGCTTTAGGACCATAGAAGTTCAATTGGGCAGATCGGGGCAATTGGCCCAATTAGGTCCTAACAAGTCAATTTGGGCTCTATTAGGATCAAACCAGTCCCTTTGGGCTCCATTAGGATCAAAGAAGTACAAATTGGCCCAGTTAGGTCGTATATGACCTAAAAAGTCGATTTGGGCTCTATTAGGATCAAACAAGTCCATTTAGGTTTCATTAGGATCATAGAAGTTCAATTGGGCCGATCGGGGCAATTGGCCCAATTAGGTCCTAACAAGTCAATTTGGACTCTATTAGGATCAAACCAGTCCAATTGGGTTCCATTAGGATCAAAGAAGTACAAATTGGCCCAGTTAGGTCGTATATGACCTAAAAAGTCGATTTGGGCTCTATTAGGATCAAACAAGTCCATTTAGGCTTCATTAGGAACACAGAAGTTCAATTGGGCCGATCGGGGCAATGGGCCCAATTAGGTCCTAACAAGTCAATTTGGGCTCTATTAGGATCAAACCAGTCCATTTGGGCTCCATTAGGATCAAAGAAGTACAAATTGGCCCAGTTAGGTCGTATATGACCCAAAAAGTCGATTTGGGCTCCATTAGGATCAAACAAGTCCATTTAGGTTGCATTAGGACCATAGAAGTTCAATTGGGCCGATCGGGGAAATTGGCCCAATTAGGTCCTAACAAGTCAATTTGGGCTCTATTAGGATCAAACCAGTCCATTTGGGCTCCATTAGGATCAAAGAAGTACAAATTGGCCCAGTTAGGTCGTATATGACCTAAAAAGTCGATTTGGGCTCTATTAGGATCAAACAAGTCCATTTAGGTTTCATTAGGATCATAGAAGTTCAATTGGGCCGATCGGGGCAATTGGCCCAATTAGGTCCTAACAAGTCAATTTGGGCTCTATTAGGATCAAACCAGTCCATATGGGTTCCATTAGGATCAAAGAAGTACAAATTGGCCCAGTTAGGTCGTATATGCCTAAAAAGTCGATTTGGGCTCTATTAGGATCAAACAAGTCCATTTAGGCTTCATTAGGACCATAGAAGTTCAATTGGGCCGATCGGGGCAATTGGCCCAATTAGGTCCTAGCAAGTCAATTTGGGCTCTATTAGGATCAAACCAGTCCATTTGGGCTCCATTAGGATCAAAGAAGTACAAATTGGTCCAGTTAGGTCGTATATGACCTAAAAAGTCGATTTGGGCTCTATTAGGATCAAATAAGTCCATTTAGGTTTCATTAGGACCATAGAAGTTCAATTGGGCCGATCGGGGCAATCGGCCCAATTAGGTCCTACCAAGTCAATTTGGGCTCTATTAGGATCAAACCAGTCCATTTGGGCTCCATTAGGATCAAAGAAGTACAAATTGGCCCAGTTAGGTCGTATATGACCTAAAAAGTTGATTTGGGCTCTATTAGGATCAAAAAAGTCCATTTAGGCTTCATTAGGACCATAGAAGTTCAATTGGGCCGATCGGGGCAATCGGCCCAATTAGGTCCTAACAAGTCAATTTGGGCTCTATTAGGATCAAACCAGTCCATTTGGGCTCCATTAGGATCAAAGAAGTACAAATTGGCCCAGTTAGGTCGTATATGACCTAAAAAGTCGATTTGGGCTCTATTAGGATCAAACAAGTCCATTTAGGCTTCATTAGGGCCATAGAAGTTCAATTGGGCCGATCGGGGCAATCGGCCCAATTAGGTCCTACCAAGTCAATTTGGGCTCTATTAGGATCAAACCAGTCCGTTTGGGCTCCATTAGGATCAAAGAAGTACAAATTGGCCCAGTTAGGTCGTATATGACCTAAAAAGTCGATTTGGGCTCTATTAGGATCAAATAAGTCCATTTAGGTTTCATTAGGACCATAGAAGTTCAATTGGGCCGATCGGGGCAATCGGCCCAATTAGGTCCTACCAAGTCAATTTGGGCTCTATTAGGATCAAACCAGTCCATTTGGGCTCCATTAGGATCAAAGAAGTACAAATTGGCCCAGTTAGGTCGCATATGACCTAAAAAGTTGATTTGGGCTCTATTAAGATCAAACAAGTCCATTTAGGCTTCATTAGGACCATAGAAGTTCAATTGGGCCGATCGGGGCAATCGGCCCAATTAGGTCCTAACAAGTCGATTTGGGCTCTATTAGGATCAAACCAGTCCATTTGGGCTCCATTAGGATCAAAGAAGTACAAATTGACCCAGTTAGGTCGTATATGACCTAAAAAGTCGATTTGGGCTCTATTAGGATCAAACAAGTCCATTTAGGTTTCATTAGGACCATAGAAGTTCAATTGGGCCGATCGGGGCAATTGGCCCAATTAGGTCCTAACAAGTCAATTTGGGCTCTATTAGGATCAAACCAGTTCATTTGGGTTCTATTATGATCAAACAATTGTACTTCTTGTTTAATTCACTTCATAAATCTTGTAAGAAATATAAATCTTGTTTAATTCACTTCATAAATCTTGTTTACTTTTAAATTTATTAAGATCAAATATTTTAATCATATTTATAAGATAAATTATTTAATATTTTTTCAAGGATAATATAAGATAAATCAAGGAAAATATAAAAAATAACACAATCCGTCCGAAAATTTCGGACCAATTTTGGACGGATCAAGGAAAATATAAGAATTAACGCAATCCGTCCGAAATCTGTCCGAAAATTTCGGACGGATTCCAGACGGATCAAGAAAAATATAAAAATTAACACAATCCGTCCAAAAATTTCGGACGGATCAAGGAAAGTATAAAAAATAACACAATCCGTCCGAAAATTTCGGACGGATCAAGGAAAATATAAAAAATAACACAATTCGTCCGAAATCTTCGGACGGATTTCGGACGGATCAACGAAAATATAAACATTAACACAATCCGTCTGAAATCCGTCGGAAAATTTCGGACGGATTTCGGACGGATCAAGGAAAATATAAAAAATAACACAATCCGTCCGAAAATTTCGGACGGATTTCCGACGGATCAAGGAAAATATAAAAAATAACACAATTCGTCCGAAATCTATCCGAAAATTTGGGACGGATTTCGGACGGATCAAGGAAAATATAAACATTAACATAATCCGTCCGAAAATTTCGGACGGATTTCGGACGCATCAAGGAAAATATAAAAAAAATAACACAATCCGTCCGAAAATTTCGGACGGATTTCCAACGGATCAAGGAAAATATAAAAAATAACGCAATCCGTCCGAAAATTTCGGACGGATTTCGGACGGATCAAGGAAAATATAAGAATTAACGCAATCCGTCCGAAATCCGTCCGAAATTTTCGGACGGATTTCAGACGGATCAAGGAAAATATAAAAAATAACACAATCCGTCCGAAAATTTCGGACGGATTTCGGACGGATCAAGGAAAATATAAGAATTAATGCAATCCGTCCGAAAATTTCGGACGGATTTCAGATGGATCAAGGAAAATATAAAAAATAACACAATCCGTCCGAAAATTTCGGATGGATTTCGGATGGATCAAGGAAAATATAAGAATTAACGCAATCCGTCCGAAATTTTAGAAAAAATTCGGACGGAAACATTTCCGTCCGAAAATTCCGTCCGAAAAATCAAATTTTCTAGTAGTGCAATCCAAGGGGTTACCCCATGGTTTGGTGGACTGTCGGTGTTGGTCCTTGTTGGCCAATGTGGATATGTAACTCTAAAGTCGTCTTCCTGAGTTAGTAATGGATCCACATTGCATACTGAGAAGTTGGAGATTGGTTCTGTAATTGCATAGTCATGCATCATATTGGAGTCATGTTATGATCTTGGGTGTGTGTTTATGTGTGTATGTTGGATAGTATGCTAAGGTTATGTAATTGTGTATGCGCATTGTCTTGGTTATTGTCTCTACTCTTCACATGGTTTGAACATGATCTCTCACCCATGCAACATTTTTAGTCTTGTGACAGAGAATGAGGATTCTACATGAATATACGTGTAATAGAGGGATGCCTTCTATCGAGTGTTGTGATATAGCGGTTGAAGACGGTTGGATTGCTTGTCGTCTTAGTGCTTTATGTTTCCAATTTTGAAATTGGTTATTTATATTGTATGGGAATTGTAGAGCTCTGATATATGTGACATCGGGTCAGGCGATTAATTTACTATCATTATGTATCCATACAAACTTCATGATTGTTTATAATGTTTTTATATACTTCTTTAGTTAAATTCGAGTTTTATGATGTGCTGCTCTTAACAATGTTTTGTGAAAAAGGTTTTCAAGAATCCACATTTTCATGCCCCCAAAATATAATAATTTTTTATCCACTATTTGTAAAATACACGTTTCTGGGTAGAGGGTGTCACATTCTCTCAAAGTCTAATTGAGCTTTTTTCCTTCCACAATTACGTGTTTTCTTATGACAAGCATTCCTTGTTTCCTTTACTTGATTCCAAATACGATAAATGACACTTCTATGAACTTGGTATAATGAAGCTACCCTTACTATTGGCCCTTGATTTAGATTACCATTATGACTTGAGTTGAATAACAAACGACATATCGCCTTCCTCTCTTCGTTCGTTAGAAAGCCATGTTTTCTGGAACTTGTTTCCTTAATTTGTCTTCGTGTCTGCATAATTAATCAAAACAGAAAAAAAATATTAAATGAAAGAATTGTGCCAAACTAAGCCATCACCGACTAGTGGACAAGATACTCCTACTATGTGTAATGCACATGGATTAAACAAGAAAAAAAATAAAGATAGGGAGTAAACAAGAAACGTACTTGTCAGACTAGGTGTATTACTCATGCTTATAACATATGCACATGTTCCATGGATCAAACATGTGTAATACTCATGCTTATTAACATTGATTCCATGCTACGTCTAAACATGATATGGTCAAATCAAAAAACAAAATAATGATACGTGTAAACAAAAGGCACCTCAATCATTGATTTCATGCTAATCGAATTATAGAATTATGCCCATATGCTTATATACGTGTAAAATTATAAGCTTATCGAAGCATAGAATGCACAATTCCAGTGATACATGTATGCGCATAGCCGCACATGCTTATACTTCTGCTATCAAATTATAGAATTATGTGCATAATGCACTTACCGACGAAAGCAAACATTAAAAACAAAAGCCAATCAGTTTATTTTTTTAATTATAGAATTCACATTTAGTTGCTTGATGTGTCGCTCGTTCAACCAAATATTATCGCAAAATCATAGTTTAATTAATACTGACCTTCTTCATCATCCGAGCAAGAATCAATATTGTTTGCTTCATCTTGGAAATCATCTTCATCATCATCTACACATAGAAAACTTAGGTTTGTGTCATCTTGAACTTGGATACATGGGGGATGATTTAAATCAAACTGAAACACATTTGATGCCGTCAATGTATAATTTTTTTAAAGGTGGTGCTTCACCAGTATTAGTGAAAGCAACATTCAAGTCTATGTCAAGAGGCATTTTTCAATCTCAATGAATGTAACATGAATAAGTGTCTCTTTATATACTGAAGTGGAGATGGATGGGTGACTGTGTGTAATTCATTTTGGCATTCAAAAATGAAATTTGAAATCCCTCCAAGTTTATTTGCTTACAATTTGGTGGGAGATTGTTGTCAAGAAAATGGTGAGAAATTTAGATTTGCAAAAAATTGTCTATTTAAAATTTCAATTGTTGTATGCTTTGAATACGAAGGGAGAGGGGCAACATTGAACTTTTGCAAGAAAATGGAAGGACGGCGGCACCGTGAGCTTTGTGCTTGAGTGGTTAGTGATAAACTAAGTTAGTGGGGTTTATGTGAATTAAGTTATTGTCATTAATTATAAGACATCGAAATATTAATTAAAATAAGAAGGGGTATTTCTAGAAATCCATATGAGTATTGATTATAATTAGCTCATTTGAAAAAAATTCCTTGGTCTATGTGATTTAGGGTTTTGTCTCTTATAATATGGATCGAAGGGAGCAAAATCGGTGAATAAAAATACAAAATTCAGATTGTTCTCGCTTTCTCTCTCTTTTACTCTTTGTATCTCTTAAAACATGGTATCTAGATCTAGGTGAAACATCAATGGCTTCCGGCGATGCCGATTCTACTCCTCCTCCACATCCTCCGCCGCCAACTCCTTCGGTGTCGCTTCTGGTAATTCCTCCTCCGGCATTCTCCTTGTCGATTTCGATCGGAAGAACTGACCGAAGACAACTTCTTGTTATGGAAACAACAGATCGAGCCAATATTCAAAGCGCACCAACACCACCGTTATCTGGTTGCGCTAGCAATTCTGATTTGATACCTTTGAGTCCGATCGTCAAGCTGGAACCCTCAATCGAGTGTATATGCCGTGGGAGCTTCAAGATTTGTTCCTTGTCTAATGGCTTAAATCATTCGTAACTGCACCGATTCTCTCTCGTTTGATTAGCTGTGTCCATTCTTGGCAACTTTGGGAAAAGTTGCACAATAGTTTCCAGTCTAAGACTCATGCTTGAGCAAGAATGCTTCATACAGAGCTTCAAAATACCAAGAAAGATGAAAGATCCATCTCTAAATTCATGCTTCATGTTAAAGCTTTGGTCGTTGCTCTCTATTCCATTGGTGACCCTGTGTCCTCTTAAGAACATATGGATGTGATTTTGGAAGGGTTACCCAAGTAGTATGGCTCCTTCATTATTCTTGTTAGTACTCGCTATGATACGTCAAAACTTGATGAATTGAAACTTTTCTTCTTGCTCAGGAAGTGTGCCTTGATCGTTAAAAGCAAAATGCCTCACGTAGTGCAGCCACTGTAAATGTTGCGAACGTGGTTGCTCCTGCCACTGATCCCATACCGCAAGCCAACTTGGCTCAAAATCAATAGTTTTTCAGTTCCTCCTTTGCAGTACTTTCATGGGGGGTCGTAACGGATGTGGCAGAGGTCGTGGTGATCGTGGTGTAGGTCACGATGGACGAAGTTATATCCACATGCTAGTACTGGCTCGATTAGCAATGCATCCCTCAACAGACTCATCAACCTCCTAATTCCAACAAATATCAACAACCTCCATGCTCTAATTGAGACACCCCGTTGTCCCATTAAATAAGAACCTAATTAACTAAGCCTTAATATGTTATTAACGTTAGCGTGCTTTATTTCAGTCGAAAATATTATAATATTAAAAATTGTAAAGAATTGAAAATGATTAAACATGCACAACTATAGACATACATTACACATTATATAATTGTACATGTCATCATTAGAGTATGCCAAGTCCCATCCATGGGACCATGGTCTCCTAGTCAAACTATACAAACGTACACACGCTTAGTGACTCGTGGCTGCGTCGGTAAACCCTGACATCTCTAACCCTCGACTCCCTGATCTATTTGTGGCTGCTCGTCACAACCCAGCGTTGACGGTAATGATATATAGCCTGCACACTCCTCCTGCTCCTCCTTCCTTTGTCAACCATGCCCACTCTACTCCTGGCCTCTGAATGATCCACCATGTTCCACATGTCATCGGAGTACTCCTGCTGACGTGGTGGATACCACATCTCTGAAAATGGCAAGCACTAGGTGATACGATACGGGTTGATGATGGTAAAGTAGGGACCTCCTCCTAGTCGTATATACATGAAGAACGGTGAGTGGTCGATCTTCCACCCACGGTCATTGTAGTAGATACTCTCTATATTATCGAGGATTGGGATCCTTGGTGGCATCCTTTGTAGGTAATGAGGTGGCCATTAGTCCTGCCACGTCGCTGTTTCGGTACGATTGTAAAAGGTTGGTGAAACACTTGGTCAAATGAAGTCTTTCTTCAACATGTCATCCAACTGCTTTTTTCAGCTCTGTAAACTTTGTTGGGGACATTCGATAAGGTGCTATCGAAATCGATTTGTTCCCTGGTACGAGACCTATCGTGAACTCTATCTATCTCTCTTAGGTGGTAGCCCTGGAACGTCATCCGGGAATACTTTTGGAAACTCGCATACAACAAGCAGGGCATCTGGCTTCGAAAACTCCTTGGCTTCCAGAGAAACAACACCACACAGTCTCTTGATTGTCCATTTACCAAGTTACTGTCATTGACAATCAATAATCCAAATTGCTTTGAGAAACGAAGGGTTTTATTTGAATAGTCCAAAACTCTATTGTTGGTCAAGGCCAATCCATGCCCAAAATAATATCAATTTGCTGTGAAGGCAGACTGACGAGGTCCACAATGAATTGCCTATTTTCCAAAAACTTAGGACAATCCCGACAAACAAATATGGTTGTTAATGTCTCACCCATGGGGGTAGAAACATTAAGGTCATATGGTAAAGAAGAAATAGACAATTGCAAATGATCCATACACTCTAGAGATATAAAGGAATGACTAGCACCCGAATCAAATAAAGCATACACGAGTTTTTCAAACACTAGGCTCTTACCCTGTATCAGATCAAGACATCAAGAGGACTCAGACCCTTTCAAGACAAAGACCCTTCTAGCAGCCTGAGGTCTTCCTCCTTGCAGATTTCTATTATGAGATTGACTCCCTATATTCTGATTCCTTCCAGCTTGTTGTGGTACTTGAGCTATCCCCATCTTGCCTTGTGGGCAATTCCAAGACATATGGCCCACATTTTCATAGTTGAAACATGTGATATTTTGTAGCTGAGGGCAGTCTCTCATTAGGTGGCGTCCTCCACATCTGAAAAAAGTCAAGTCTTTCTATTTTGCCTGACTGGAACCTTTTTCTCTCATGTTTATTGTCTGCTGAGTGGGGCGACTATATGGCTTCACCTTCGACAGACATCTGCCTCCTTGACCTCTCTGGTTATTTCCTCTGCTGGTCCACCACATCTTTGTTGTTATTGATGTTGCATAATCCGTGTATGATTGTGGCCTTCAAGCAAAGTACACTTCTCCACTTGAGCTGGCAAGTGATTCAATTCTAGTGGTAGCATTGCATGCTTCAACTCGGGACTCAGTTCGTCTTCAAACTTTCTTCATACCCACTCCTCATCTAGATAGACCTGGTAGAACTGCAAGAACATGAGTAATGCTTCAAACCTTACAGGGTATTTCCCAACTAACTTATTTCCTTGCTTCAGGTTGGAGAAATCCTTCTCCTTCTCTAATCTGATGCTCCTTGGAAAATACTTCTCCAAGAAGCTATCTCAGAACACTTCCCAGTTTATCGCTTGCCCTTTCGCCTGCAACAATCTTCGTTTGTTCCTCCACCAAGCATCTGCCGCTCCAACCAGCATGAAGGCGACATATGTTATTTTCATCTCTTCCCGACAGTGCATTACAATGAACACTTTCCCCACCTCTTGCAACCATTTTTCTCCTGCCTCGGGATCATACTCACCATGGAACTGAGGTGGGTTACCTTTTGAAATAGATCACTATAAACATGAGAAGAGGGGTTGAATTGTGCTTATCAGATTTTAGAACTAAGTTGAAAACTTTTCACACACACAATCTAAGTTCAGACAGGTGATTTCACAAGATACAGACAATTCACCTGACTGATCAGATTTTCACAGTAAAACACACACACAAGATTAAAACTTATTTGATATTCACACTTAAACCCCTTTAGTTAGTTGATAAATAAATATAATCAAAGCAACTAAAGAGATAAGGATATAGAGATTAAACACAACTATTTATCATGATTCACCCTTTAACAACTAGAGCCACGTCCAGTCCTTGGCAGCACCAAGTTTTCTCCACTATAACTGATCAGGTTACAGACTGCAAGTATTCTTTGCACACCTAGCCTCTCCAGGCTCCAAGACAAGTATTCTTTGCTCATCTAGCCTCTTCGGGCTCACTAAGTTGTTTTGAGAAAAGATTGTAATAAATACTATTGGCAAGGCTTTCACTAAGACTCAGAAGAGTGAATTAAATGTGAACTATAGAAAGACTGCGTAATAACTTCAAATGATTGAAGAATACGGATTGAAAGAATGAAGGATTAATTGCTCAAAGTAATGGCTCTTTAATACTGTGTATTCCCTATCTTCATCTTCATGGACTTCTTTATTTATAGGCTCCAATCATTTTGAATCCGTTTGAGACATTCCCTCAAGGTTTGACTTCAAGCTGAACTCCATTAAATGCAATATAGTCGTTCTGGGTAGCCAGTAATGCAATAGGAACGTTGGTTGTACTCTAACACGTAAGTCCAATGTTTTATGCTTTGTGCAGCAGCCATATCAAAGTTGTGCAGGTTGATTTTGTACTTTGCTGAACACATTTCCCATTTCGTGCAACTCTTAGTTGTACTAGGAATAAAGCATATTAGTAGCACTTCGTTTATGAGCTCCTAGGTTGCTTGTGAGTATGACCTTCTGACTTTCTAGATATGCGTGAGAGAGAAAGCATCAGTGACTTCTGCTTGAGGGGACAGCTCCTAAAGGCTTCTTTGTCATTGCATTCCTCATCGAAGGACCATAGACAAGTGAAGGATTCAGACAGGTTGAATTATTAAGGCAGATAGTCAACAGTCCAGTCAACAGACAGGTTGACTTTCACTCTACAGACAAGTGATCTTTTATGCGGGCAGATAGGTGTAAAATGAATTCTCAATTTAGTGATCTGCACACTAGATAGATTGGTTAGCAACCAATATCTTCAATTAAATCATTAACAAATGCTTAGTTTTCATCAAAATTTAGGGCAAATGCACATCAGATATTTAGAGAATTAACAATCTCACCCTTTTTTATGATGACAAACATTAGATGATTTAACGAACTTTAGAAAATATCAACAGATAAGACAAACAATTCAGACAGGTTGAAATTTTCTTTGCTAGATAGGGTTGTGCAGACATGTGCACTTAGGTTTAGTTCTTATTATAAAGACGGACAACAGACAACACATAGCACATTATCAAAGCAATATATCAGAGTAACATGCATTAACTAAGGTTTTACGTTATTTAAGATGAGTTAAGTAGATATGCAGTCGGGTTTAGTTAAGCTTAAGAATTTATGCATCTAAGACAAGGTCAATTAAGCACTGATTATCTTAAGTCTTTACGTTACTTTCACCCCATTTTGTCATAAAAAAAGGAACAAAAAATACAGAAAAGCAAAAATAGTAAAGATAAGATAAAAAGATGTTTTTTTCATTCATCAAAAGCTTGTACAGGGAAAGTTTTTACAAAACTACTCAGATCTACTCAAAAGAGAAAACAGAGATCCCATTTGTAAGATGTGCAAAACGGTTCTAAGTCAGGGGGGGGGGGGGGGTGGGTTAATTGACCTTTTAAAAACTTTTCGAAAAAAATGTTTATATTCCCTTTTTCAAGTAGTGTAGCAAGAGAGTAAATATTCCTTGAAACTTAAGCAAGAACAGTTGCAATATCAATTCAAGAATGCACTTAAAGAAATATATTCAATTTCACAAGCTAAGAGAATGTATCATACAACAATTATGCACTATAGTATCATAAGAATAGAACATAAAGAATCATGCATACGATAATAAAGTTTTGTAAGAGAGTAAAGAGAGTAGGGATAGAGAAAGTAACACAAGTATTTTACGGTTTCAACCCACAACCTGAGTAGCATACGTCCAGTCCCCAAGAATCCTCTTGGAGAAATTCACTATGACAAAGTTTGTACAAGAGATACCACACTCCTTACAAAAGTCACTCTCCCTTGTAGGATGCCTCACCCACAAGTACCACACTCTCAAGAGATACCTCACTCTTGAAACTTGTTGGATACCTCACCAACAACTCACAAAGGGATGCCTCACCCTTACACCTTGTTGGATACCTCACCAACAATCACAACAAGAGATACCACACTCTTGTAAACAAAAGGATTCCTCACCCTTACTTTGAAGGATAGCACACCAACAAAGATTTTTACTCCAATGGTCACTTTGATGGATACCACACCAACAAATATTTACACCCCTCAAGCGATACCTCACTCTTGAGTAACCTTGGGACTCAAACTCCCAAATACAAAACTTAGAATTACAAATTGAGTGGAAGAGAAAATCCTAGCACAAACACCTGTGCATCAAAGCTTGTAAGCTTCTAAGATCACTTTTAACAAAGGATGAATAGATGGCTTTCTATTTTGGCATTATAACAGTATATTTTTTCATATTATTTCATTACCAAAACTCTTAAGCATATGCCCTTTATATAGACTTCAATTGGAGTTGGTAAAAGTTGAAGTTTGCTGATTTTTCAGGTGAGTATTTGAATACTCTGACAGGGTATTCGAATACTCCCGATAGTGCAAGCCAACAAACTCAACAGAACAGAGGGCATTCGAATACCAAACAGGGGTATTCGAATGCTCTCCCCAAAATTGCCATAATGCTTGAGTAATGGCATAAATGATTTGGTATTTGAATACTCTTGAAGGAATTTCGAGTTTTCCTTAAAGTAGACCAATAAAAAACTATGTGTGTGATTACTTGTATGATTTTAAAACATTTTTCATCATTTGACATTTTATAGTAGCTCTAATTGATTTCTATTTTTAGGTGTAGCATTATTGCCTTCTTAATTTTGTTAAGCCATCTAAACAAACTAGGTTACAAAATGACTTACATCAAAACGTAGTAAAGCAAACATAAAACATCAAAATGATTACATTATCTTCAATCATCATCAAAACACTTTTCATTTCTTCATCAAACATGGGTGGAGATATTCTTCACGGAAGCATACTTGAGACTTTGTATCTCATCATCATCTACAATCTCCCCTTTTTTGATGATGACAACTCTTTTGATCTTTTGATGAAACTTGAAATTTGCTTTGCTTTTGTATCATAAGGTTTGATTGAATTTGAACTTGTGAATAAAGTGTATCATTTATTCTTACAGAACTCCCCCCTGAATACATGACACTTCTTTTGAGTAAAGTAGTGAGTCATGCGAAATAAACACAAAAGCACACCATGTCTCCCCCTTTGCGATTATAAAAAAACATATAATATTTGAAGAGAAAAGACACAATATTCACAAATAAAGATAATAGATGCCATACATGCATACTCAAAATATCATATAAGTTCAAGGCATGCATACCATAAAAGCATATGTGTGATGGATATCAGAGTCAAGTTGTATACCAACAGAGGTATACATAGTACAGTCATCTAAAATGTATAAAACAGGGGTCATAAAAGTAACATCACAGGGGTCCAGGCTATATCAGAGAAAAATTGTGAAATCATTTTTCAACATCATCTTTAATTTGCATACCAATGTTTCATGCATATATAAAGGCACATGATCTACTTTCTCTTGTAGTTGGGGCAATCATATTTCATGAGACCGGGTTTTCCACATTCATAGCAAGTTGGGTTGGAAGTACTCTCCTTCTTTGTGAACTTCTTGTGTTGACAAGTGACTCCAAACACAAGAAGGGGGTGAATTGTGA
Source organism: Sophora flavescens (assembly GCA_030762895.1). Classification (NCBI taxonomy): domain Eukaryota; kingdom Viridiplantae; phylum Streptophyta; class Magnoliopsida; order Fabales; family Fabaceae; genus Sophora; species Sophora flavescens. The sequence goes on along the minus strand of CM061066.1, from coordinate 110,772,286 downwards.
TTTTTGAAAACTTGATAAAGTTGAAACCTTTCTGTTATTAAAAATACTTGTTGAAATCAATTAATGAAAGCGCGTACAAGTAAAAATGATTTTCGGAAAAACAGAGCAAAAAATAAAAGAGTTAAGGATAAGAAAATTGACACAGCGATATATCTTGGTTCGTCCAGAGACTACCCTCGTGGCCAACGTCCAGTCCCCAAGGCAATACCTCCAAGGGTTTTCAATCAATCCCTAGCTTTTAAAACAGGTGCAGCAAGAACCTTTACAACGAAACTCTTCACAGACCAGGGACGATACAATTCCCCAGTGATAGAGTCTAAAAAATGTGAGATAACGACTCACAAAAGTTTACCAAGGGGATTGCAATCAGAAATCAATCACAAGTGTAGATATAAAACAAATTGAAGCTCAATAACAATCACCTATATGGTGTGTATGTCTCTCTCAAGTAGATTGATATGAAAATTTAGGAGTATGAGAGTGATAAGAGTTTTGTTCAAGAGTATAGAAAGCTTAGAGAAGATGATAAGAAAATAGTTCAGGTGCAGTATGTTTTGAGCTTCTTCTCTGCCAAAAAGACCAATATATAACTCATTGAAGATTAGGTCAAAAACTCTTGCAAACTCATTTTTCACGATACATAATCGATTATTAGAAAAGCACAATCGATTATTTTAACCAAAGTCAAAAGGCGCATGAAGAAACAGTCAGGTCATAATCGATTACATAATCTCTGTGAAAAAGCTCAGACTGAATCAACTAAGAATAATCGATTACCTTAATCGATTATGAAGCATCTGACTTTTGATCAGAAAAGTGATAATCGATTTTTACCAAACCATAATCGATCATAGTTCAAATTTCAAACTCAACGGCTAAGACAAAATCATATCTCTATTAAAGCTCATTTAAGACGTTTAAAATCTGAGTTTAAAACGTGTTAAAAATGTACATAATCGATTATCATAATGGATTATGACAGTTTAAATTTTTAACTTTGAACAGGCAACAGATCTAATATTTAATGACCCAATTAAGCATAATTAAGAGCTGAATAATCGATTACCATAATCGATTATCCCTGTTCGAATTTTGAATTTCAAAAACCTGACAACTCTGTTTATTTGGAAATCTTTTAAGCATAATTAGGAGCTCGATAATCGATTAACATAATCAATTATTCTCGGTGTAAAATTGTTTTTGAAAAACTTTGAAGTTCTTTTGAGGTCTTAAAAAGATATGGTAAATTTAAGTTCTAAGACCTTTTTCAAAAGCAGATTTTGTGTGTGTGTGCATGATTTGATTTTTCTTTTGAGAGACACACACCCACTTACATATTTCCTAAAACAAATAATACAAATAAGAAATTTCCCTTTTTACCCCTTAGATTGTTTGCTTAGTCCAATCCAAGCTTTTTTGTAGTTTGATTCTTTCAGCTTTGGATATTGCGTGTTGGTCCTTTCCACACTTTTTGTAATTTGACCCTTTTTGCTTTGCCTTTTTGCGTGTTGGTCCTTGGACTTGAAATTCCCCTTTAGCTCATCATCAAAACCAAATTACCTATCAATGCATATATCTACAAACTTCCCCTTTTTGATGATGACAAACATCTCATGAAGGAATTTCTAAAAGGATAAAGTTAGAGCAATAATATATCATAATGTTTGGATTCGCTCTACTCCCCCGTTAAACATGTAATCATTTATATCATAGAGTTAGAGTAATAATCTATATATATCTCATTTAGTAATTTTACTCTACTCCCCCTCAAGCATGTAATTGAGTAATTATTATATTGAAATTACGTCTCCCCCCTTAAGCATGTAAGGCATACAAATCTCACCCTTAATCATTCACATTAAAATGTCTCCCCCCTAATCATTCACTCATGCAATTCTCTGCCTTTTGTCATTATCAAAAAGCAGGGAAAGCATTTAAACATAGTCATGGCATATATCCAACATAAAATCAATTTAGTCCAGTGTAGATCATAGATTATACCATGCACGATTTAATCATATAACTGCAGAAGCAAATAACATTCCAGGAAGAGTAAGATTAAGGTTGTCAAATAGAAGGGAACAATATGAGTACTTAGCTGATTGTCTTACTTAACTCATAATCGATTAATAAAATTGATTATTTGATCTCTGGATTAAGGTTCATTTGGTAATCGATGTCCGTAATCGATTATTGCATCTCTGTTTGGACTCCTCAAAAATCCAGTGGTTCCCTAATCGATTCTTTGTAATCGATTAGTCCCCTCTGTTTCAGGAAATGAAAAATTTTCTTGTTATAATCGATTACTACCTCTCTGTTCTACACACTTAATAAACATGTTAGAAAATAACAAAGTGCAGTGTGCAAACTTCAAATTGAGCATGATGGATCCAAGATTCCTAGTTCAGTTCTTATGAAAAAGAAACTTTCTTTTGACAGAGGTTTTGTAAAAATATCCGCTAGTTGTTTAGAAGTTTCTACAAACTCAACTACGCAATCACCCTTTTGAACATGATCTCTAATGAAGTAATGTCTAATCTCAATGTGTTTAGTTCTTGAGTTATATACCAGATTCTTTGTGAGTTTTATGGCACTTGTGTTGTCACACTTGATAGGTACTATATTAAGCTTAATGTCATAGTCATTTAATTGTTGCTTCATCCATATTGTTTGTGCACAACAACTACCCGCTGCAACGTATTCCGGTTCAGCGGTGGATAAAGCCACACTTGCTTGTTTTTTGCTATGCCAAGAAACTAATGCATTCCCTAGTAAGTGGCAAGTTCCACTAGTGTTTTTCTGGTCTAATTTGCAACCCGCAAAGTTAGAATCCGAATACCAAATTATGGTGCAATTAGCCCCTTTGGGATACCATATACCCATATTTTGTGTGCCTATAAGATATCTCATAATTCGTTTTACAACAGTGAGATGTGATTCTTTTGGGTTTGACTGAAAACGTGCACACATGCAAACACTAAACATAATATCAGGGCGACTAGCAGTGAGATAGAGAAAGGATCCGATCATACCTATATACTTACTCACATCCACTGACTTACCATCTTCATCCTTGTCAAGGTAGCAAGAAGTACTCATGGGAGTTGATAATCCTTTGAATTGCTCATCCCAAACTTCTTGAGTAGCTCTTTACAATACTTGGATTGATTAATAAATGTACCTTCCTTTTCTTGTTTAATTTGAAATCTAAAGTAGGTGAGCTCTCCCATCATTGACATTTCAAACTGGCTTTGCATAGATTTAGAAAATTCCTTGCACAAAGCTTCGTTAGTTGCACCAAAAATAATATCATCCACATAGATTTTCACAAGTAGGATGTCATGGTATCTAGAACTTCTCTATTCTCTTGGAAGATCGGAATGTGGTGCCTCTTCTTCTTCTTCTTCTTCTTCTTCTTCTTCTTCTTGTGGAGGTGTTTGGTCTACTTTGTCCTTCACTTGAGTTCTTTTCTCCTTAAGATAAGTGTTACCCAAAATTTCTGCAAGATGTTAGGCTTCCTTCCCTTGTAAATTTCATAGGGCGTCTGTTTCATAATAGGTCTTATGAGGATTCTATTTATCACATAGCATGCAGTGTTCACCGCATCTGCCCAAAAATACTTAGGAAGGTTGGTCTCATTGAGCATCGTCCTCGCTAGCTCTACCAGAGACCGATTTTTCCTTTCCACCACCCCATTTTGTTGGGCAGTCCTTGGTGAGGAAAAATTATGCACAATGCCATTTTCAGCACAAAAAGCCTAAAATGACTCATTTTGAAACTCACCACCACGATCACTTCGGATAGTTACAATGTTTAATCTCGTCTCGTTTTGTATAACCTAGGCAAGTTTCCGAAAGGTATCAAAAGTGTCATTTTCGTGAGAAATGAATAAGGTCCATGTATACGGAGAATAGTCATCCACAATGTCAAGTCCATAGTAATTACCACCAAAGCTCATAGTTCTAGAAAGGCCAAATAAATCCTTGTAAAATCTGTAAAGGCCGGTTTGTAGAAACAATGTTTTTAGATTTAAAAGTGGCCTTTACTTGTTTTCCTTTTTGACAAGCGTCACACATTTTATCTTTTTCAAAACGGAGCTTTGGTAAACCAATTACTAGGTCCTTGCGAACCAATCTATTTAGATGGTCCATGTGAACATGAGCTATCCTCCTATGCCATAACCAAGTTTCATCCTCTTTACTAATTAGACACCATGCATCATTTGAAGGTAGATCATCTAAGCAAACCATATAGATATTTACAATTCTTTGGCCAATTAGCTTAGTTTGATTATTAGCATTCATAACCTTGCATTGAGTATTGTCAAACACAACATTATAACCTTTATCACTAAGTTGACTTATACTAAGCAAGTTATGTTTCAAACCATCAACATAGAGAACATTTTCTATGGTAGGATTAAGGCCTTTACCAACAGTCCCAATTCCCAAGATTCTACCGTTGTTATTATCACCATAGAAGACATATCCACCTTTCTTTAGTGTGAGGGAGGACAACTTGTTTTTATCTCCTGTCATGTGCTTGGAGCATCCGCTATCAAGTTACCAGTTGGAGCTCTTTACTTTCAAGCACACCTACAAAACAAATTCAGTTTTTAACTTTTGGTACCCAAATCATGTTGGGTCCATGAGAGTTAGTCTTGGGCACATTACCCTTTTGTACCCACACTTTCTTGCCCTTTAAATTGTTGTTCTTTCTAGCATTGCAAATAGAGGCAGTATGTCCTTTTCCACCACAATGAAAACATTTTAAAAAAGGGCTACTAGATTTGGTTGTTGGGCTAAAGAATCTCTTGAAAGGTTTTTCATGTAATTTTGGTCGATAACCTAAATCGGCTTTATCATAGGTTCCTTTTTGATTGCCTAACAATATATTTAGGTTATCCCTTCGATTAGTGATTTAGCAAGAGTGTCATATAAGTCTTCAATTTTTACTTTCAAAACCTTGCATTCCACACAACTTGAAACTTCATTATTTTTGTTTTCACATGGCAAGTACATAGAAGTCTTTTTTCAATAAAACTTGTTTTTATTTAATTTCTTCCATTTCTTTATTCAAAGAATCAATTTTCAATTCAAGACTAGAAATGGTTTTTCATGATGATGAAATTATTTTTCTAAGACGTGTGGTTTCATCATTTAATTCTTCACACGCAACAAGCAATTCATTGTAAGATAAATCAAGAGTAGTTTCATCATCCATTACTTCATCATCATCATCCTCTGAATTGGCCATGAGAGAAAGATGAGCTTCTTCTTCTTCCCCATCATGGGTGTAATCTGTGTTGTTGTCCTCCCATGCAATGTAGGCCTTTCTACCTTTTTTTCCCTTTGTGGTCTCTTCTCCATTCTTTCATTTTTCTTTTGAGCTAAAGGACACTCGGGACGAATGTGGCCTTTCTTTTTGCAATTGAAGCATATTAGGGTGTATGAGTTGGTTTCTTCTTCACTCTTCTTTTGAGGGGTGAAGTTTTGACGAGCTCTTCCTTTGTTCCTTAGGAAAATTTTAAATTTTCAGACCATCAAGCTTAAGTTTTCATCTCCATCGTCAAGTCCTTCAAGCTCATCAAACTCGCCATCTTCATCAATGGATTCATTCATACTCACCTTAAGAGCGAGCCCCTTTTTCTTTTTGTCGTTCTCTTCGCTTTCAGTGAGGCGATTCAGCTCTAGTTCATGTTCCTGCAATTTACCAAACAGAGTAGCCAAAGACATAGAAGACAAATCCCTTGACTCAGAAATGGCAGTTACTTTAGGCTGCCAACTCCTATTAAGGCATCTATAGAATTTTGTTTATTAAATCTTCATTTGAAAACATTTTTCCAAGAGTCATAAGATGATTAATTATATGAGTGAAACGTTTTTGCATATCTTGTATACTTTCACCTTGTTGCATCCTAAATAACTCGTATTCATAAGTCATCGTGTTCATCCTAGCCCTTTTGACCTCGGTAATACCTTCATGGGTCAATTGAAGGGTGTCCCACATCTCCTTAGCGATCGCGCAATTTGAGACCCTATAGAACTCATCGTAGCTTAAAGCTGAAGTGACGATGTTCCTAGCTTTCAAATTGTGTTGGACCTTTTTCTTATCATCTTCGGTCCATAGAGTTCTCGGTTTATCCACAGAAGCACCATCAACTTCGTGCTTGGGGACAAATGGACCATTTTCCACAGCATCCCAAATATCAATATCAAAAATATTTTCATTCTTTCTTCCCAGTAACCATACCCTTCACCATTGAAAGATGGGGGTCTGTTTACAGAAGAACCTTCATTTAAAAAATTGTTTGAAGTCATTTTTCCTCTTGAGACAGTATCGTCCTTTATATCCAAGAGTTAAGCTCTGATGCCACTTGTTAACAAGTGACTCCAAACACGAGGAGGGGGGGGGGGGTGAATTTGATTTTCGAAAACTTGATAAAGTTGTAACCTTTCTGTTGTTAAAAATACTTGTTGAAATCAATTAATGAAAGAGCGTGCAAGTAAAAACGATTTTCGAAAAAACAAAGCGAAAAACAGAAGAGTTAAGGATAAGAAAATTGACACGGTGATATATCCTGGTTCGGCCACAGACTACCCACGTGGCCTACGTCCAGCCCCCAAAGCAATACCATCAAGGGTTTTCAATCAATCCCTAGCTTTTAAAATAGGCGCAAATAGAACCTTTACAACGAAACTCTTCATAGACCAGGGACAATATGATCCCCTAGTGATAGAGTCTAAAAAATGTGAGATAACGACTAACAAAAGTTTACCAAAAGGATTACAATCAGAAAGCACTCACAAGTGCATATATAAAACAAATTGAAGCTCAATAACAATCACCTATATGGTGTGTATGTCGCCCTCAAGTAGATTGTTATGCAAGTTTAGGAGTATGAGAGTGATAAGAGTTTTGTTCAAGAGTATAGAAAGCTTAGAGAAGATGATTAGAAAATAGTTCAGGTGTAGTGTGTTTTGTGCTTCTTCTCTGCCAAAAAGACCAATATATAAATCATTGAAGATTAGGTCACAAACTCTTGCAAACTCATTTTTCATGATACAAAATCGATTATTAGAAAAGCATAATCGATTATTTTAGCCAAAGTCAAAAGGAGCATGAAGAAACAGTCAGGTCCTAATCGATTACATAGTCTTTGTGAAAAAGCTCAGACTGAATCAACTAAGAATAATCGATTACCATAATCGATTATGAAGCATCTGAATTTTGATCAGAAAAGTGATAATCGATTTTTACCAAACCATAATCGATTATAGTTCAAATTTCAAACTTAACGGCTAAGACAAAATCATATCTCCATTAATGCTCATTTAAGCCATTTAAAAGCCGAGTTTAAAACGTGTTAAAAATATACATAGTCGATTATCATTATCGATTATGACAGTTTAAATTTTTAACTTTGAACAGGAAACAACTCTAATATTTAATGACTCAATTAAGCATAATTAAGAGCTGAATAATCGATTACCATAATCGATTGTTCCTGTTCGAATTTTGAATTTCAAAACCTGACAATTTCAGTTTATTTGGAAATCTTTTAAGCATAATTAGGAGCTGGATAATCGATTAACATAATCGATTATTCTCAGTGTAAAATGGTTTTTGAAAAACTTTGAAGTTCTTTTGTGGTCTTAAAAAGATATGGTAAATTTAAGTTCTAAGACCTTTTTCAAAAGCAGATTGTGTGTGTGTGCATGATTTGATTTTACTTTTGAGAGACACACACCCATTTACATATTTTCTAAAACAAACAATACAAATAAGAAAATTTCCCTTTTTACCCCCTAGATTGTTTGCTTAGTCCAATCCACGCTTTTTGCAGTTTGATTCTTTCAGCTTTGGATATTGCGTGTTGGTCATTTCCACACTTTTTGCAATTTGACCCTTTTTGCTTTGCCTTTTTGCGTGTTGGTCCTTGGACTTGAAATTCCCCTTTAGCTCATCATCAAAATCAAATTACCTATCAAGGCATATATCTACAAACTCCCTCTTTTTGATGATGACAAACATCTCATGAGGGAATTTCTAAAAGGATAAAGTTAGAGCAATAATATATCATAATGTTTGGATTCGCTATACTCCCCCTTAAACGTGTAATCATTTATATCATAGAGTTAAAGTAATAATATATATATATATATATCTCATTTAGTAATTTTACTCTACTCCCCCTCAAGCATGTAATTGAGTAATTTCTGATTTCTAAGGGTTCATATATGTAAGGGTTCATATATAATATTGAAATTATGTCTCCCCCCTTAAGCATGTAAGGCATACAAATCTCCCCCTCAATCATTCACATTAAAATGTCTCCCCCTAAATCATTCACTCTTGCAATTCTCCCCCTTTTGTCATTATCAAAAAGCAGGGAAAGCATTTAAACATAGTCATGGCATATATCCAACATAAAATCCATTTAGTCCAGTGTAGATCATATATTATACCATGCACGATTTAATCAGATAACTGCGGAAGCAAATAACATTCCAGGAAGAGTAAGATTAAGGTTGTCAAATAGAAGGGAACGGTACGAGTACTTAGTTGACTGTCTTCCTTAACTCATAATCGATTAATATAATAGATTATTTGATCTCTGGATTGAGGTTCATTTGGTAATCGATGTCCGTAATCGATTATTGCATCTCTGTTTGGACTCCTCGAAAATCCAATGGTTCCCTAATCGATTGCTGTAATCGATTATTCCCTCTCTGTTTCGGGAAATGAAAATTTTTCTTGTTATAGTCGATTACTACCTCTCTATTCTACACACTTAATAAACATGTTAGCAAATAACAAAGTGCAGTGTGCAAAATTCAAATTGAGTATGATGGATCCAAGATTCCTAGTTCAGTTCTTATGAAAAAAAAAACTTTCTTTTGACAGAGGTTTTGTAAAAATATCCGCTAGTTGTTTAGAAGTTTCTACAAACTCAATTACGCAATCACCCTTTTGAACATGATCTCTAATGAGGTGATGTCTAATCTCAATGTGTTTAGTTCTTGAGTGATATACCAGATTCTTTGTGAGGTTTATGGCACTTGTGTTATCACATTTGATAGGTACTATATTAAGCTTAATGCCATAGTCATTTAACTGTTGGATGATGATGTTATGAGTTGTTATTATGATGATGTTATGAGTTGTTCTTTGTGAGGTACTATCATCATGTTATTACTAACTGGCCATTTAGTTGAATCCACATCGGATAACAGCTATGCTTAGAAGTTGGGCAATGAGTCCGATGCGACATATTTATGGCATATAGTATTTTTATTCCAGTTTTATGTAGTATTATATGTCATATTGATGTGGGCTAATGATTTCTTTAAACAAAATCATGGCTCGAGGTAGAGGACGCAGACGTGGTAGACCTGGTGGTAGAGCTATTGAGGGTGTTGAGGATGAGCCTTATCAGCCAGAGGCATGGATTGGAGATGGAAGAGAGTCTGCCGAGACTCTTCGGACTATCTGCTAGTTAGCATCCGTTCTATTGTAGCAGGCAAAACAGAATGCTCAGAGGGTGTAGAGAGAGGCAGAGTTGCAGGAGCGGCAGGATAGGAGGAGAGCTGTGGAGGCTGAGGATGCAGGACTGGCTACCTTTCTCAAAGGGAAGTCACCCCAGTTTGGTGGAGAGTGTGATCCCGAGCGAGCAGAGTGGTGGATACAAGAGCTCGAGAAGATCTTTGACACCATGCGATACAGATATGAGAGGAAGGGGACTTACGTCGCCTTCATGCTGATCAGAGGGGCTGAGTCATGGTGGAGAGGCAAGAGGAGATTGCTCGAAAATTACTTCCCGTGGTTAGTCAGACGTGAGAAGGAGAGAGAGTTCATGAGTCTCTATCAGGGAGACAAGTCTGTTGGTGATTATGCGACCAGATTCGAGGCCCTGATTCAGTTTTCTGAGTTTTACCAGAGGTTTCCAGGTGAGGTTGGATGTGTCAGAGATTTGAGGAGGGTTTACGGCACGAGTTGAGGAGGGTTATAGTGCCCCTAGATATTTTGAGCTTTCCAAAGATGGTGGAGAGGGCCAGTGCTATTGAGAGTATGGATCGAAGACAGGCTGTAGAGCAAAGACAGCAGCGTAATGGGGGTCCTACCCGAACAGGTCATCAGAGGATAGGGGACATAGGTTCTCAATGGAGGAGAGGACCATACACTAGGCCTGGGCAGAGCGCTCAGACATCTGTACCACCAACACCAATTAGCAGAGAGGGCCAGCAGTAGAGAGGCCCGATATGTTTCAGATGCGGAGGTCCACATTATCTTAGAGACTGTACAGATAGATCTGGTTGCTACATCTGTGGCAAACCAGGTCATTTTGCTAGGGATTGCCGACAAAGGGCAGGACAGCAGCAGCCAGCTGCTGGCAGAGGAGCCAGTGGCTCTAGAGGAGGAGCTGGGAGAGGAGTTCCAGCAGCAGGACGACAGACGACCAGACCTCAGGTCACGGGAGAGTGTTTATGGTGAGAGGATCCGAGTCCTCTCAATCTGTAGATCTTATTCAAGGTACGTGTTTACTATCTCGCAGACTCTCGCATGTGTTGTTTGAATCAGGTGCTACACATTCATTTGTTTCGTATGAATGTGTGGATCATTTACATATGCCCGTTTCTCAACTACCATATACTTTGACAGTATCTACCCCTACCAGTGATCCTTTGATCACTATGTCTATTTGCCTACAGTGTCCTATAGTGGTTGAAAATAGGACATTTCTTGTAGATCTCATCTGTTTGCCTATGCAACAGATAGATGTTATCCTTGGCATGGATTGGCTTTCGGCTAAACATGTAGTGTTAGACTGTGCCCAAAAAACCTTACCTTTTCTTGAGCTTTTTGGCATAATATCTGTAAATGAAGGAGCAGCTATGAGGAGTGACGATTCTCAACAGTATGTGATGCTTTTCTCTTTGGAAGCTAAGGAGACTCCGAGCATAGATTCCTTGCCTATCGTGAGAGAGTTTCCTAAGGTTTTCCCTCTTGATGTTCCAGGTTTACCACCAGAGGGGGAGATGGAGTTTGCCATATATCTCATACCAGGGACCGGACCTATATCAGTAGCCCCTTATCGGATGTCACCCACAGAGTTGGCAGAGTTAAAGAAACAACTGGATGATATGATGAAGAAGGAATTCATCAGCTTGAGTGTGTCACCTTGGGGAGCACCAGTCTTGTTTGTAAGGAAGAAATATGGAAGTTCCAGGTTGTGCACGGATTACCAGCAGTTGAACAAGGTTACAATTAAGAACAAATACCTGTTGCCTAGGATAGATGATCCGAGGGATCAGTTGGAGGGAGCTTCAGTGTTTTCTAAGATAGATTTAATATCAGGATACCATCAGATTGGGGTGAAGAAGGAGGATATACCTAAGACCGCTTTCAGGACGAGGTATGGACACTATGATTACCTAGTTATGCCTTTTGGTGTATTTGATGCTCTAGCGGTGTTCATGGATTGCATGAACAGGATCTTTAGACCGTTCCTCGACAAGTTTGTTGCGGTGTTTATAGATGATATTCTTATCTATTCCCGTAGTCGGGAAGAACACGAGGAACATATGAGAGTGGTGTTACAGGTGTTGAGAGATAGGCAGTTGTATGCGAAGCTATCCAAGTGTGAATTTTGGTTAGAGGAAGTGCAGTTTCTAGGGCATATAATCAACCAGGAAGGGATAGTCATTGATCCGATTAAGGTAGAGGCGGAGATTAAGTGGGAGAGGCCTAAGTCGGTGAGTGAGGTGAGGAGTTTCCGAGGTTTAGCTGGTTGCTACTGAAGGTTTATCGAGGGATTATTGAAGATTACGTTGCCTATGACGCAGCTTAACGGCGAAAGGGCGACGTTTGTTTGGACGGAAAAGTGTGAGGAGAGCTTTCAGAGGTTAAAGGAGAAGTTGACTACATCTCCAGTGATGACGTTACCAGATCCTCTAGGACAGTTTGACGTGTACTATGATGCGTCATATCAAGGATTGGGTTGTGTTTTGATGCAAGAGGGAAGAGTTGTGGCTTATGCTTCCCGACAGTTGAGGGTACATGAAAGGAATTACCCGACCCACGATCCGGAGTTGGCATCCATAGTGTTCGCATTGAAGATATGGCGACACTATCTTTATGGAGCTAAGTTTAATGTGTTCGGCAATCATAAGAGTCTAAAGTATTTGTTTGACCAGAAGGAGTTGAACATGAGGCAACGTAGATGGATCGAGATCATTAAGGATTATGAGTTTGATCTTCAATACCATCCAGGGAAGGCTAATGTTGTGGTGGATGCACTAAGTCGAAAATACTTGCATGTATCCGTGATGATGGTGAAAGAAATGGAATTGCTTGAACAATTTAGAGATTTGAACCTAGATATGGATTTGTCTGAGGATAGAATATGCTTAGGTATGATCACCATCAATAGTGAGTTTTTGAGAAATCTTAAGGTTATGTAGGTTTAGGATGAATATTTGATAAAGGTGAGTCGAGGTATAGATGAAGGAAAGGTTTCAGAGTTTAGGAAAGGATCCGATTGTGTGTTAAGGTTTAGAGATCGGATATGTGTGCTCGAGGACTTAGACATTAGGAAGATGATCTTAGAGGAGGCATATAAGAGTAAGCTGAGTTTTCACCCAGGAGCCACCAAGATGTATCAAGATTTGAATAAGATGTTTTGGTGGCCCAAGATGAAGAAAGAGGTCGCGGAGTATGTTCTATCATGTTTGGTTTGTCTGAAAGTTAAGATAGAGCATCAAAAGCCCGCAGGGTTGTTACAGTCTTTGGACATCCCAGAATGGAAATGGGATAGTATAGAGATGGATTTTGTGGTTGGATTACCAAGAACTCCAAAGAAGTTTGATGCGATTTGGGTTATCATTGATAGGTTAACGAAGTGTGCTCACTTCTTACCTATTGGTGAGAGTTACAGTCTTGAGAAGTTGATCCAGATCTACATCAAGGAAGTAGTGAGGTTGCACGGTGTGCCGTCAAGTATTGTCTCCAATCGAGATCCTAGGTTTACATCTAGATTTTGGAGACAGTTACATAATGCTTTGGGAACAAAGTTGAGGATGAGTTCTGCTTATTATCCTTAGACGGATGGACAGTCAGAGAGATCAATTCAATCATTGGAAGATCTTTTAAGAGCTTGTGTGTTGGAACATGTCGGTAGTTGGGATGAATTTCTACCTTTGATTGAGTTCACATACAATAACAGTTTCCACAGTAGTATCGGGATGGCACCGTATGAGGCTTTGTATGGAAGAAAGTGCAGGACTCCATTGTGTTGGTATGAGACTGGCGAGAGCCAAATGTTGGGTCCTGATATGGTACAACAAACCATAGAAAGTCAGGAAGATAAGAGAGAAAATGAAGGAAGCGCAGGATAGGCAAAGGAGCTACAGTAACAAGAGGAGGAGACCCTTAGAGTTCCAAGAAGGTGATCACGTGTTCTTGAGAGTCACTCCTGTAACAGCCTGATTTTTAATTACGCTGTTTAACCAGTTAAAATATAATTAATTATATTTTAATCCGAGAGTTAGAATGATTTGAAATAAAATAAAATCATATTCATAGTCTATCTTATGGTAGAAGGCTACGGTGAAATTTTGAGTTGAAAATTCAGACGGAGCCCGGTCTGCGTTTTTAACTGACAGTATAATTTTATACTGACAGAAAACCCTAATTTGGCCCGAAAACTGAAATTTGTAGATTTTTTATATTTTGTCCGTGAGGAAGTCTAATTTCCAAATTTATGATCAGAAATAAAATATTATGTTTATTCGGACGAATTTTGGTAAAAGTTCGGACGGAAAACAGTCAATGTTTTCACTGACAACAAGATTTTAATGATCAGAAAACCTAATTTTGACTCATGAACGAAATGGTTTATATTTAAATCATATTTCTAACGAGTTTGGTTGTTTTGAAAATTTTCAACCGAAAACGAAATATTACGCTTTTACGCAGGCGTAAAACCCTAATCGGGAAACCGACAGAGTTGAAAATGGAACTGCAGAGACCCGTCAAGAGATCGGGACAAAGAGTCATATATGATGACTCATGGAGGATGAGACACCAAGTATTTATGAGCATTAAATACTAGTAATCATGACTTTTAGGTGAAAAGACCAAAATACCCCCAAGCTTTCGCGGGTATTAACCAGACACATCTACTCACTCTTAACCACTCATTTTACGTGGTTGTAAACCTCCCAAATCTCCTCAATTTCGTGCATCCATATATACTCAACCATACCTATTTGATTTTGCTTTCGTTTCATTATTTTCCTCTCAAAAACCGAAATCGGGTAAATGACGGGAGTCTGCGTCATTTAAATTTTCGGGAACCGCTAACGGATAGGATCGGTGACTCATTGGTGAGTCACTATGGGTGGTCTAAAATCAGTCACACCTCCATCAAATGTGAGCCACATATTATTAACCATGGTTAGCCAAAATAACCTTAGTTAAGTTAATTATAACCTTAGTTAAGTTAATTATTAACTATGGTTAAGCTTATATTAATTAAATAATCCCAAAAGCTATTAATACAACATCTAATAAAACAAACAAGGCCTAAGATATAGCCTATATATACCACAAAACCGCAGCCCCTTCACTCACACCTTCATTCTCTTCATCTTCCTCACCAACTAAGTTACAAAACCATAAGCACACCGAATCCCCACCAAAAATATGACGCTCTTACCTTATGAAAATCGGAAAACTATAAACATGAGAATTGTTCCTCTTTCTCTTTTCTTTCCAACAAGCTAAAGATCATCAAAAACGGATAAGTGGATTGGGAGATAGGCTCAAAATACCGAAACTGCCCAGAATTGTCAGCAACCCTCGAAATAGCAGAAAGAAGGCCCTTTTCACCCCTGTTATGATCCGAACAAAATGAAATATTAAACACCAAAGTTGTTCCTTTTCTTCTTATGTTTCTAAAAAGCCAAAGTGCGTGATTTTTGGATGAGTATATTGTGATATACACTCACAATACCATCATACCCTCAAGCTGTCCAGTTTTCAACTTAGTGGAGGTTGATCATTTTCTTCATTTCTTCAATCTTCAAGAGGTAAAATCTCTTATCCTTAATCATCTAAGTCTTATCCTTCATTTATTTTGTAAGATCAAGCCATGATCATCAAGTTTTCATAAATTTCCATTCCTAGATCTAGAACTTCAAATAATTCTAGAAAATTGTAGAAAAATCCTTTTAATGTGAAACCAATTTCTATGATCTTGTGATGTCTTCTACTTTCATTATCCAAGAGTATGTAATCAAAAACATTTTCATTCCCTATTTTATTTAAGTGACCGAATCTCACTCAAAGGAGGGTTTGATGATTTTGTTTTCATTTTTGAAATCTAATGCTTGATTTGAGCTCTCTAGTACCTATATGATCTAAATCCAAGAGCTTGAATCCAACTAAATTTCCTAGCCTATTTTCCTAATATGGGCCGAAACCCTAACCTTTGGTGTTAGAGGATTTTGTTTCAATTCTTTTAGTTATGATAATTGGTTTTATCATTATAAATGCTTAAAGATCATTGATCTAAGAGTTTATGATGTTTTGAAATCCTTAGCCTTATTTTGGGTTGTCATAGCCGAACCTAGCCTTTTGTGGTTAAGGATGAATTTTGTTTGATTAATTCATTCTTATGTTGATTGGTTGAAGGTTGATTTAATAACCGTAGGGTCGTGACGAGGAGTGGGAAGTTTGTGTTTCCGGAGATAAGATCAGGTGGGGGAAAGAATCATTCTACCGTTGGAACTGATAAGTAGTATATTCTATAATAATTGTGTAGGGCGACCTAAACCCTACTAGAAGTCGAGTAATCGGCAAGACCAAAATCACATTGGAAACCTTTTCTATAAAACCAATGGTGATTCGGGGATTGTAGGTTTATCGACATTAAGGTTGATTTTTTGATGTTGAGGATGTTTGGCTTTATTTCTTATTTGATTTGATTGTGATATGCTGGTTGTGATAATTTGCTTTATGTGATATTTTATGATGTTTGATTATTTTGTTGATATTGTGTTATGCATGATCTGCCTGGTCTGATAAATTGCTTAGTTAATTTTAAGGAAAGATGTATATTCTTCGGCGGTATTTTGTTTGGGTGAGAGTTTTGAATATGAATTAGAGGTGCCTCGCTATTATTTTATAGAAGTGAGGTGATATAGAATGTAAGTGGAGGTTATGAGGAAAAGCTTGAGGTACTAGGTTGTTATTGATAAAAGTCAGCGAGAATCATATGTTGCATTGTTGTTCATAACCGTGTATTTGAGATACACGAGGTCCGAAGTTCTCGTGGACCATTACAAATTAGAAGTTAAGTTGTGCAACTATAGTGTCATTGTTATGCATGAGCACCATTGACAGAGTTGAGAGAGAAAATCAGGGTGTGCACCGACGGTACTGTACAGCTATAGTGTCATTGCTTTGCATGAGCATTCTCACCATGGATGAGAATGTGCACCGGCGTTCGGAACGTGTCACTTGGATGACTGACTGACATTCCTAACGAGGGATGTGTGACAGGATTAGCAGTGGCCACGCCATCATAAAGGTTTAGTTGCATGAGTTGGAGGGTAGATGATGATGTTATAAAGTACGGATGATGGTAAATTGTGAGTGATGCATGTTTGTGACTATTATTGTATTATATGCTATTAATCTTTTTCGCTTATGATGATAGAACTGTTTCTTATCACCCTATTTCTGTATTTTTTTTGTATGTCTACTTTGTTACGTTAGAAGACCAGATGGGCGAATATGTTACTGAGGAGATGGATGGAACCTTGTACGAGACGGAGGTTGTTGAGGAGTTGAATGACATTCCGTATGAATCTGACGCTGGAGAACAACCTACTGATCCTAATAATATAGTGTAGTAAGTTTAGGGCCAGTGAGTCATATAAGACATTTTTATTTTCCGTTAGTTATAAGCAGTTTGTATAAATAAGTACCTGTGTGGGATCCTACTGAGAGGATACCCTAAACAGTGTTGTGTAAAATAAAGGATAATTATGTGTGTATTTATGTAATATTGTTTTGGTGTGTTTTATATTTGCAGAAGTTATATGATTATTAATTAAGTTTTAATTTTTACGTATTTTCAACGATAAGCGCGCGATTAAGTAAATAAATAATAAGGTTCTAATTTAATAATACAATGGGGCACAACGGGGTGTCTCAACTCTGAATACCGGAATTGGCAGAGCTATAAAGTCTAAAAAGCTCACTCCCCGATTCATTGGACCATTTTAGATTCTTCGACGAATTGGTCCAGTAGCTTACCAGATGGCCTTACCTCCTAACCTTTCCAACCTTCACGATGGCTTTCACGTTTCCCAGTTGAGAAAATATTACCCAAATCCTTCTCATGTAATTAAGCCAGAGTCAGTACAACTCCGAGAGAATCTAGAATATGAGGCTTTACCGTTTTAGATTGCAGATAGAAGGATTAAAGAACTCCGTGGTAAACAGATTCCCCTGGTCAAGGTCATATGGGATAGTGTCACAGGTGATACTACTTGGGAGCGTGAGGCAGACATTCAGCAGCAGTACCCCCATTTGTTTTCAGGTATGTAAATTCCGACGACATAATTTCTTTTAAGGGGGGTATAATGTATGAGGGTTAGGACTTGGATTATATAGTTTTGATGTGGTTTGAGGCATAGAGACCCTTGCTTGGCAAGCACGCAACCTTTTCGAGTGAGTTTGAACGTATTAACCAAATTAGGGTTTCCCAGTTAGCATCTTTGAGACTTCTGAGTGTGAAATAAGAAATTTGGAGTTAGGAATGAGATTAGACCTTTTTTATGGTTTGAGGTTGTTTTTTAGGTCTTCATGAGCCTATATCTCAAATTTGAGGTCAATCGGATGTCGAACGGGTCCAGAACGCAAAGAAACACAAACCGAGCGTTTTGTGATCGATTAATTAATTGAGAGTCGGAATATTAAATTAGGTCGGGCCTGAGTACAATAAGTCTTAGGAGTAACATAAAATAATACAGAAGAATATCCTAACAGCAGGTTACATGGAAAAATGCGGAAGAAAATACCCGATTGTGCTGACAGGGCAACACGTGACAACATGTGTGGATGACACATGTCACAATTGGACACGTGTCACTAAGAGGGAAGGTTGCATGGGTGTGGCTGCCACCAAGAGACACTTGGACTCCACTACTCTAAGTTAGAGACACCTAACCATGCTACCTATGTGACACCTAGCCCACTAACCCACCCAAATTAATCTCCTAATGACACCTAGCCTAACATGCATGCACTTGACTAAATCAAGACACCTAAGTCATCTAAACCAAAACCAAGACATTAGCTAAGTGAAATAAGAGTGATCAGACTTCACTTTCTTCTCACTTTCATGCAGCATGAGAAAGAAGAGTGGAGAAGAAAATTCCCAAAGACCAAGACAACCATTGCTGAAAGCCTGAAGCCTGGTGGAACAGCTTCTGTAAATCCCTCACCATACCTACATCCACCGCTGGATCTTGTTCAAATTTAATAGAGAGGTTCTAGGTTGATATTAGTTCATATCCAATGGTTGAAATTTGTGTCATCCCCAGAGTAAGAGTTATTCAGCCTAGAGGTTGGAGTTGAGTTCAACTCGGGTAGCTCCGGACCAGTCACCTTGAGAGGATCATCCTAGGCTCATCCACCGTTGGATTGAGCTGAAGGTTTTTGAGAAGGTAAAGGAAAGGTAGTTCTTTAATCTCACCGTTCATATTTGTAAACCAATGTCTGGAGTGTGAGATAGGAGGCCAAATCAATGAAGGATTTTGGGGTGTTTGTTGCAGATTTTGAGTTTCTTACTTTGTGTCTTTCAAAATGTGATGTTTAGGTGGGATATAGGAGATTCGGGAACCTCGTTCAGTGTGAGGAAGATTCGAGAGGAGTCGAGTAGGAGTGACCTGGTAGCGTTTCCTAGGTCGTACGTTCTTCAGGTGGGGGAAATAAATTATTTAACATCGGAAACGGCACAGTGGCATTTAATTCAATAATGGCGTAGGGCGACCTAAACCCTACATGATTGCGAGTAACGGACAATGTCCATATCACGCTGGGGACTAATTAGTAGTACCCGTGATGATATTGAGATTGTATGTTTATCACCGTTATGTTTATTATATATTATTTTATTAATTTTATGATTGTCTGCTTGGATGATTTGACTGGTTGAATTGATGTTGATAACTGTTGGATGATGATGTTATGAGTTGTGATTATTTTATAAATATGATATATTATTATTTTATTAGATTTTGATAATGATTATTAGTTTGGAAATGATGATTTTATGACATGTTAGTAATGATGATGCCATGACATGATGATAGTATGGTATGATGTGATGAGTCTTATAATTGTGATTAGAGATTGAGTACATGATAAGTTATATCGAGACATGAGGATGTATTGGCGAATTCATGTTATATGTGTTAGTAGTGCCTAACCGAGATGATTCCTGAGATATGATGATAATGAGATTGATTAGATGTGATTTTATTGAGGTTACCTATGAGATTAGGATGAGCGGTTAGGGCACTAGGGGGTGACCTGAAACATGGTCGGTGATATGGTGGACCTGAAACATGGTCGTGTGGGTTCTATGCCTTGGAGGGAGAATTCCCGGGGATAGGCTAACGGCGGACCATCCTAGACATGATTTCATTTTAGTTGCAGCTATAGTTCATGCGTTGCATGAGCACCCTGACAGGGGTTCAGAGGTGTGCACCGGATTATGCAGCTATAGTGTCATTGCTTTGCATGGGCATCCTCCATCCTTGGACGAGGGTATGCTCCAGGGACTCTGGGACATGGCAATTTTATTGATGTGATATCCGGATATGGCCGATACCTGATGAGATGATTCATACAGCATTTGCATTGCATCATGATGGAGGGTAGAGGAAAGATCCTAGATGTGGATTGAGGATTATTGTATCATATATATATATATATATATATATATATATATATATATATATATATATATATATATATATATATATATATATATACTCTTGGTGACGGATGTTTAGTGTGCCGTTATTTAATTAAATGTTGCTAAACCCTTTCCACGTTTGACGTTATATTGTTTCTTATCCCTTTTCTTCTTGTTGTTGGGTATGTTTTATTTATGTGATCACTATAAGAAGACTCGGTGGAGGAGCCAGCTATGGAGGAACTAGATGGAACCCCTTAAGAGCCAGATGCTGGAGGACGAGCAGTGGACTCGAGTAGTTGAGTAGAGGGGCTACGGCCAGTTCGTCTTTTTGAGGCGTTTTATCTTTTGTTGTTTATATCAGTTTGTACCTGTTGTACCTATTGGGAACCTACTGAAGGGATTCCCTCTATTGTACTGCATCAGGATATGATGTGTATATGTTATACATGTGTGTATATATGTTGTTTATATTTTAAGTTCAATTTTTTCCGTCGTTTTAATAAATACGCTTAATGATAATAACACGATTAGGTCCTAAATATTATGGGTTTTCTTTAATGGGACGTTGGGGCGTCTCAAAACGCATCTTAAAGCACTTGATTATATCATCACTCATGTCAGAATAATAATGTTTCACAAAAACATAATCATGGGGAAACGTTCTAATATCCCACACAGGTATGTAATACTATCAATATACAGCTATATCATCACTCATAACAGAATAATAATGTTTCACAGAATTATAATCACAGGGCTACATTCACCTAGATATGGGACATCTAAGACTCGAGGAAATACCTCTGATTCCTATACCATAGTTTTAACGAACAGTCGGAGAGAGTGGTTCGGAGGATTGTTCCTGATTGCACCAGTCTTGGGTACAATGCGTTAACAGTCAGCAACGTGAACATAGGCTTTTTCAGGAACATCCTACACTACCAGAATACACGTAGCAACTAGTCGAGTATGTCGGTGTATTGCAATATCACGACGCCACAGAGGACCTACCAACTTGGCCTATATGAGTATTTCATACCCGGACATCGTCAAGTATCAACTAGATCGTCTCTGCAGAATGCACACCCGCGTTAAAGTGTCAGCTCAATCTCCTAGGCACAACGGCCTCACAAAACATAGTTTCACTAGGTGTTTGGGCATAATTTCAGGAAATGAGTTCTTCTTGTCTATCCACCGGATGACCTCTTGATTCCCCTAGAATCCTTTCGACGTGCTTTCTTAGATGCTATATGTTTTCAGGTCAGAATCATGGACCCTGAACATCGATCTAAAGTTCTCAAGTAACCTTTCATCTTGGTGCAAAAGTATCTTAAAGCACTGGATTACAAGTCTAATTATTTATTCCTCTGCACTTTTCTAGTTAAGCCTTTTTCTTGGCTTCCAAGGAAAACAAATAACTCTTAGTCCAGTAAATCTTATGGAGGTATGGACAATGAATTATCCATACTTTATGACATAAGGTCTTGTTCCACCCTACATCATAAATTATTAAGTTCATATTTTCACTAAGTCGTTTATGACTTAGGTTTTTGCATTTTACTGTAAATACTCGTCCTTTCGGACTAGAATCATTTCTTTTATTTAACACCAAAATCTTTGGCTAAAATCAATCATTTTGAAATCAAATTCCATCAAAAGTACATAAGTACCAAATTTCTCAAAAACATTTTCTCGAAAACATTGAAATACTTAAAACGGAGTTTTTTCGCTTTTTACTGTATTTCAACTTAAATTCCGTATTTTCAAAAATATAATCATTTTTCTCAAACCCTTCACTTTCTTAACTTCAAATACCGATGTTAATGTATTTTAAATGCTAATTTCAAGCCTCATTCTACAGTTTGTACAAAAATCCTAAAACTTGACCGAACGTCGCTAAATTTAAAAGTCGCGTAAGTCCTTTTTCAACGATTTTTAAACCTAATGGTCCAAAAACTCATTTTAGAGTCTTAGGACATTTAAATAGACTTAAAAAACAGTTTAAAACTGTCAAAAACAATTTTGATCGAAATTATAACATTTGTTCATTTTACGTGTCCGATTTCGTGAAAATTCTATTTTTAAGTCCGCGAAAACATGATTTTTGTTCTCTAAAGACCTAAACTCAAATTAAAACCAATTCAGGATCTTTAAAACAGGGCAAGGCAGTTTATAATACCTCAAAAACAGTTTTGTAAAAGTAGTAATTTTTCTTGGTTTTATTACTCTTTAAAAAAACCTTAAGTACTCATAGGATTTCATGATTTTAAGCCTTAATATTTTCATAACCATTTTTCTAATGATAGCCAAAACCAAGACTACCAAGAATGAAGATTTAATCTTCATCAATCAAGTTCACAAACAAACATACATGTATAAAGGTATTAATTCATGACATGAACTTTTAACATATTAGACATGCTTTGTGAGATATGATTAAGTGTGCAATTTACAATTTTTCACAAGTAAGCATGCATCAAATAAGCATATTAATCATAACCATACCACAACCAAGCACCAAATCAATTCCTCCAAGAGGATCACACACATATACACATACATATTGAACCCTCACACTTTGGATTTTTAGAATCAATTCATCTAGGTATGCTCACGATTTTGGGCTTGAAAAACCTAGCCAATATCAAATCAAAATACAAAAGGATTAAACACATGGACTTAGCTATGATCATTGAAGACAATCCATGGTAGAAATCCTTACTTGTAGGAGAAAGGATGATGGATCAAGAATGAATGTTCATAGGATTGAAAATACCCATTTTCAAGGAAGGCTCTAAAGGAAAATTTTTGTGAAATAGCTTAGCTCTAGAATGATGAGAGGATCAAGGATCTACTCTTAGTTTTTGAATCAAGCAAATGGATGGAGGTGTAGTGATGATGGCCAAATGGATTCAAGAGAGAATGGATGGAGTTTTCTTCATGAACAAGATGATAATTTTTAAAATGAAATGGAAATGTGTGGAGGAGAGGGGGCTGGTCGAAATTTGTGAGGCATGTGGGGAGAAGATATTTTTTTAGTTGAATCATGGTTGGTCAATGAAGCCAAGGGTAGGTTAGTAAATAAGTTGAAAACTTAGATATTTATTTGGTTTATCATGATGACTAGGTGAGTCACCAAATGACTCATTACATGGTGAGTCATCTAAGTGATCTCATCCTCCCGACACTCTGGCCTACCTCTGCACATTCGTGTCCGGCTCCGTCATTTGCCCGAGTAGGGTTTTTGTCCGTTTTTTGCCGAAATTCTCTCGAATAAAATATGATATTTTATTTTTGAGCTAATATTTTTAAAATAGACTTTATCCCCAACATAGTATTAAAAATTAAAATTTTTAAGTTTTAGGCCGAATTAGGGTTTTATGACGGCATAAAATCTACTGTCAGCAAAAATGCGAACCATTTTTTTGTATGAGTTTTAAACCTAAAATTGAACCCTAACTTCCTACAAAATAGTAGGTTCTATATATAATTTTGTTTTTCCAAAAATTAGTTTCCTGATTACCGGTAAAAATGTAAATAGATAAGTAATTACTAATACAACAAAATAGATAAAATGTAGGTAAAAGGCAGGGTGTTACAACACTACCCCTCTAAAAAGAATTTCGTTCACGAAATTAAGTTACCTTAAAACAATGCGGATATTGATCCTTCATCTTTTCTTCCGACTCCCATGTAACATCTCCAGATATTGCATTCCAGATCACCATAACCAACGAGATCTCCTTCCCTCTTAGTTGTTTCACTCTTCTGTCCTCGATCCTCATAGGTAATGCCTCATAGGTTAAGTTATCTTTCAATTGTGCTGCATCAGGTGCTATGACATGACTAGGATCAGGAATACACTTTCGCAATTGCGACACGTGGAAAACACTATGAAGATTTGAAAGAAAAGGCGGTAAGGCTATTTGGTAAGCTACAGGACCTACTCAACGAAGAATTTGGTAGAGTCCAATGAATTTAGGAGTGAGTTTCCTGGATTTAATCACCCTGCCAACCCCAGTCATAGGCTTGACTCTCAAAATCACATGATCGCCTTCCCCAAACGCAAGAGGTCGTCGTCTCTTGTCCTCGTAACTCTTTTGTCGACTGAGTTGTCCGCATTTTCTCCTGAATCATTTTCACCTTTTCTGTCATCTGTTGTATGATGTCTGGTCCCAACACTAGACTTTCACCATCTTGATACCAACACAGAGGTGTTCTACATCGTCGACCATATAAAACTTCATAGGGTGCCATTCCTATGCTTGAGTGGAAACTGTTGTTGTAGGTGAATTCTATAAATGGTAGAAATTCATCCCAACTCCCGGTGTGCTCCAACATACAAGATCTCAACAGGTCTTCAATCGATTGGATTGTCCTCTTTGATTGTCCATCCGTCTGTGGGTGGTATGCCGAACTCAACCTGAGCTTTGTCCCTAACGACTCTTGTAGACTTTGCCAGAACCTTGACGTAAACCTATGATCTCGATCCGAAATAATACTCGAAGGTATGCCATGTAATCTGACAATCTCTCTGATGTATAGCTGAGTTAATCTCTCCATTGAATACTTGATGTTGATGGGCAAAAGGTGAGCCGACTTGGTTAGTCGATCAACTATTACCCATATCGCATAATGTCCCTTCCGGGACCTTGGCAAGCTTGTCACAAAATCCATCGCGATGCCATCCCATTTCCATTCTGGAATGTCCGAAGGTTGTAGCATACCTTCTGGTCTTTGATGTTCAGTCCTAGCCTTTTGACAGACTAAACAGGAAGCGACATTTTCCATCACGTCTATCTTCATCCCGTACCACCAATGCAACCACTTGAGGTCTTGATACATCTATGTTTCTCCACGATGCAAACTCGGTTTACTTTTGTGGGCTTCCTCCAGAATCAACTTTTTGAGCTTAGAATTGTCCGATACACAAATCCTTTCACCGAACCTTAAGATCCCATCTGTTCCCTCTTTGAATTCTGATGTTGCTCCTTCACTAGTGCAAAAGAGCCTTTCTACAATAGTTGAAAAAGGCTTTCTACATCGGTTGACCAACCGTTGTAGAAATACTCGATGTAGAAAGTAGGGACTTTCTACAACAGTTGTCCAACCGCTGTAGAATGTACCTTTCTGCATCAGTTAGAAGACACAAAAACATTTAAGATGTTGTAATTACATTTGTTATCCATAAACCTTTCCAAAATATGAAGACAAAGAGAAGAATCTGAATTAGATTCATAACAAAATTGCATGCAGAATTGCTACTATTGTATTAGAACATAAGTGACAAAATGGTGACAGATGGTATTCGATGAGGGAGAACAGCCAATTAGAATCTTGTTTTTCTATTTTTGGCTTAGGGATCCCATTTTAAACATACTCTCCCCAAACCTGCTTCCAACCTACAAGAAATATAAAAAGCAGTATCAAATACCTACAGAACTATACCAGCCAGAAAGCATAATCTCAAAAAAATTTAGATATATAAGAATGCTGCAATATTTGTATCATGACAAATGCATTTAAGACATTATATAATTCAACCAATCATGTTAAGGTCATTCAAGACAAGTTACTTCCGAAGTTCCCATATGCAGCTAATAATGCAAACAAGATAACTGAAATCTACTTGGTCAAACAATATGGTATGATACGCTCAACCACAAATCATAGGAAATATGTCACTTCAACTTATGAAGAATTTGCTCAACAAATCAGGAACCAAAGACATAAGTTTCAATTAAAGCATATGCTAAGCCTCAGCTTTAATCCCAAATAAGAAATATAGCACTCTAATATTAATAGACAACAGAAATTAAAAGATGTAAGCATTAAGTGGGATTTATTTTTTACAGTTCAATAAATTCCCAAAACCATCATGTACTCATAATATAGAAATAGATCATTCTCTATACAAAGTCATAGAATATCGGCAATACCAAATCCAAGTGATAAGCATTCCAAATTAAGATCTAAATGAGAATAGAAACAATTGTGAAATAAACACACAACTTGCTCCAAGAAAAAGAATAGTCTATCTACTTCATAAAAATATCAATTCTTATTCACCAACCCAAAATACTTCCCAAGGTCAAATTCAAGGAACATTACAAACCCAAAATATCAATCTATTGATGATGCAAATTTTTACCAATAATAATAGTATCAAAGAAGCACAGCATGCTCACTGATGCCACCATCAAAATTAACCTTTCTGAATTTACCCACAAGAATGCCTATACCTGCCACTATGATCTTTGGACAATTACTAACCTTCAAAATCTTCAAACTCAAACCAGGCTTGTCATTGCTTATAAGCTGAAAAGCAGCATCAGACACCTCTTCACAACAACCAATTTCCAGTGCTTCAAGGTTTCTATATTGGTAAAATTGAAAGCAGAAACAAGAACATTAAGAATAAGAATTACATATACAAAATTAAGTATCATAAAAAAAGGAATTATTGAGACATCATATCATAATGAATTCACTTTGCTCACACCATTCAAACTTTAATTATTAAACACAAAAAACAGTGATCCCAAAGAAAAGTTATGCACATACCAATTCTTATGCTTTCAGTGATTTCACTTCTCCTTATAATCGAAATTTAAGGGTGCTGCAGTTCATAGAAATAAAGAATAAATTTTAAAAAATAACATGAAATGAAATAAAATAAAATTTTAAAGTGAAACAATGTCTGATACTTAGAAATTCAGTGTCATTGGTATCTTTGTGAAGAGTGTGAAGCTGGGTTTAGGAAAATAACATGAAAACACGAATCGGGAGTAACTGACAATTAGAGACATCTTCGAAACAAAGGAATTGTGAGACACCCCGTTGTGCCCCTTTGTGTCATTTAGTTTAAAACCTCATTATTTAATTACTTAATCGCACGCTTAACGTGAAAATTACGTAAAAATTGAAACTTAATTTCTTAAGCAAATAGATTCATATAGAACAAAATATGCAAACATAAATATATTACACATACTTAAAGCATCAGAGTTATCCAAACACTGTTTCAGGGCATCCCATCAATAGGATCCCGAATTAGTGCATAGTTATACAAAACATAAGCGGAAAGATAAAGCTTCACGACACAGACGCACTGGCCATAACTAACTAGACCCTAATCACCATGGGTCACAGCTCGTCCTCCGGTATCCGGTTCATAGGGAGTTCCATCCAACTGCTCCTGGTTACGTTCATCCACAGGGTCTTCTCGTACGGTTCCACAAGGAGACAAAATACAACATACAGAAATATACAGGGATAAGAAACAGTTCTATCATCAAAAGAGAAAAAGAGTCATAGTAAACTATACAGTAATTATCATAGACACAACATCAGTCAAGTCATCCATCTTCCATAAAATTCTTATATCCATCCTACCCTCACTCCTACAACTAAAACTTGATACTGAAAATGGCTATGGTTTCCCTATCATAGTTATGGTTATCAGTCAGTCGTCCAAGCGACATGTCCCATTCCCGGTGCACATCCTTAGTCATGGTGAGAATGCTCATGCAAAGCAATGACACTATAGCTGCACATTAAACCCGGTGCACACCCTGGACCGTGGGTGCTCATGCAAAGCAATGACACTATAGTTGCACGATTATCCCGGTGCACACCTTCACCATGGTAAGAACGCTCACGCAAAACGTGACACTACAGTTGCACGATGATTCCAGTGCACACCTCGTCCACTCCCAGAGGTGCTCATGCAAAGCAATGACACTTGTAGCTGCACAAGTTAAGTTTACCCTTTGGACGGTCCCACAAGGACTTCGGGTCTTGTATATGTCCCACATACGGTAATAAAAACAACACAACTTATGAACCTCGCAGACTCCTATGGCCATAACCTAGTGCCTTAACCTCTCATCAAGACCTCAACACATGCTCTATGTCACAACACCTCTTTAACATATTTCATGTAGGTTAGGCACCTCTAAAAATCATCATGATCCTCACGCCCAAAACAACTCATCTCTTAGACCACATATATATCTTCGCTTAATCCACTAAGCATAAAGTAAATACCACACAGATCATGCATAACATCAAGTCAATCAAAGATATTTCAAAACATCAACATAGCACTAAATCAGTTCAATAAAGGTAATAAAACTCAAATTAACCATCAACAGTATAAACATCAACCTAATATCGATCAACCTACAATCCCCAAATCACCATGGATGTTTTATAAAAGCAATTTAAAGCGATTCTGGTCTTGTCGATTATTCGACTTCTAGTAGGGTTTAGGTCGCCCTACATAATTACTACATAATTACTACTTATCGATTCCGACGATAGGTTGATTCTTTCCCCCACCTGGGTTATCACCGAACTCCCAAACTCGAAGCTCCTCGTCGTCACACCACAAAGTATTAACTCCACCTTCTGTGAAGGTAAGAAGATTAGATACTCGAAGTGGTATACCACGCACGTCCTCGTTTCCTCCAAGATGGAAGTCTAAGGTTACAAAACATGAAATCATGAGTTAAAACTCAATCAAAGAACACTAACCACAAGGTATAGGTTCGGTTCATACAATAAACTAGGATTAGGGGTTTCCAAAATTTATGCGACTCTTGGATTTATGATCCTTAAGTTCTAGAAGTTTCCAAAACACATGCAACTTCGGGATTTATGATCCTTAAGTGCTAGGAGTTTAAAACAAGATTACTTTAAACAAAGTTGAACAAAAATCCCACCAAGTTACACTTGATGGAGATTCGGCCTTGACCAATAAGATAGGCTAGGAACATTTAAACTTTCCAATCTCTTTGGTTTAGCATCCATTAATAGTAAGGAGCTCAAAACCATGATCACTTTGGAAAATGAAAAACGAAACACCCTAGGTCCATAACCTTTAAGATTCGGCCATCCTTGGGTTTTCATGATAGAAATCTTTAAATTTTCCAATCTCTTAGACCTTTTAGCATCCAATAACTTATGGAGCTCAAGTCTATGATCAACTTGGAAGCAACATAGGACTTTAAATAACAAAGCTCATAAGCACATAAAGTAAGAACAACATAAGCCTATAAGTAATTAAAGCATAATGCCATAAGTAAATGAATCATAAATGACATAAACATAAATGACATAAAAGTAAATGACATAATGTAAATGACATAAAGTAAATGGCGTAAATATAAATGACATAAAAGTAAATGACATAATGTAAATGACATAAAGTAAATGGCATAAATATAAATGACATAAAATAAAAGACATGAATATAAAGAACATGGAAGTAAATGACATGAACAGAAACATAATGACATAAAAATAAATAAGCACAAGTAAGGAAAGCCATAAAGAAAGCACAATAAATAAATGAAGCAAGAATAAAGTAAAGCATCACAATGTATTAGGGTTCTAAGTTCATGATCACACTTGGATAAGTTGAAACATAGTATCCTAGGCCACTAATACATAGTTTTGGCCATCATGGGAAAACAAGCTATCAAAACCTTCCAAGATTTATGGATTCAATGATCAAGGAACACTTAAAAAAAAACTAACACATGATCATGTAAAAGAAGTTGAAACAAAACACTCCCTAGGCCATCATGAGTAGATTCGGCCTCCTCAAGAAATAGAGGATGGAGATTTTTGATTTATACAACCTCTTAGTATGTTAAACTACAAGTAAATACAAGACCATAGAAATTGGTTTCAACTCAAAAGGAGTTTTCTACCATTTTTGAAGATAAAAGCTCATATATGACATAAAGAAGAAACTTTAGAAAAAGATGAAGTTTTTAAAGAAAAGAATACATGAGAGTATTACCCTAATCAAGAGGAACAACTTTGGTGAAGAACACTTAGTGAAAAGAAGAAGAAAAACTAGAGCTTTGGAAGCTTGAAGTTAAGAAAAATATGAAAGCTTAAGAGTTTTAATGGAGTAGAAGGAAGGAAAGTGATGAAGTGAGGATGAAGAGTGGTATTTATAGAGGAAGGGGGAGGGGTGCACGGCCTAGAGGAGAGGGAGCAAGGCTTGGAGAGGAAGTTTTGGTTTAGGGCATTGTTTGGATCATTTAAGGAAGGTTTAATGGGCTTTTGGAATAAAATAGATTATAATTTGAAAAAGTAATCATGATCACTTTAAAGTGTGTCATAAGCATTTAATTAGGCATCCCATCAAGCCTTCTCTCATCCTTTAGGGTTCCTTTAACTGCTTAATACGTAACCGGTTGCACATCCGATCGTATTTTCTGAAGGTTTCACCCCGAATAAAATATTTTATTTTATTTTATTTTTGAACGAAAATTTTCAAAATAACCAAAGTTGAAGGAAACATGATAAAAACATTAACCGTCTCGTTCACGGGTCAAAATTAGGTTTTCTGCACAGTAAACTTATACTGGCAGTGAAAACGCAAACCGACTTTTGTCTGGATTTTCAACCGAAAATTTTACTGTGACTTCATATGATAAGGTGGATTAGGAATATGATTTTATTTTATTAAACAAAATATTTTCTACTTTCATATTAAAATATAATTACTTATATTTTAATTGATTAAACAGTATAATGAAAATCAGGCTGTTACAAATTGTACCTGGGAATTGATAAGCTTGTGTGGTAGTATCAAATTCCGAAGAGGAATTGATAAACGTAACTGCAGTTTAAGCTTTCTCGATTCTAACCTGCGTATTCTTAACCTGTACGATTGATGAATATGCGTCTTCTCGCACAAACAAAGGAATGGTGTGATTGAGAACAGAGAAGAGAAAAGATGCAATAGAAGAAAGGAGAGGTGCTTACATAGGAAATTTGTCTAGCACTTGATGTGCTTCAATATGCACTTTTCGAGGTCTGAGCTTTGTCAATGGCGTCTTCGCCACAACGTAGATCTGAAGATTGTTTAGACACGATCTTCTTGGTATTGTACGACAGTGGTCGAGCACAGGACGGCGATGATGGCCTTTTCGCAGATCCCGCTAGCGGTTGGTCTGACGTCCTCCGTTCGACTGTGGCTGAGGTCCAAATGGCGATGATGTCCAAATCTCTGTTGAACAGAGAAGGGACAGGGACGGCGGAGGAAATATGAGAAATACAGAAAGAGAGAAAGGGAGCTTACCGGAAGAGGGAGAGGATGTGCGAAGGAGGATGGTACGAGGTGTGGAGGGGACTGGCGGAGTTGAAACGAGCTGGAGCTCTGTTTGCGGCGTGATCGAGACGAAAGGGGGAGCTCTATTCGCGGCGATATGGAGATGCAAGGAGGAGCTCATATTACGGCGAGATAGAGCCGCGACTTTGAGATAGAGACGCGAGGAGGGACCCCGCCGTGAAGAAGGTACCGTGAATGAGTGAGGGAGAAGGTGGTTGTTTATGAAATGGCACAAAACAACACTAGAAGGGGGTTGAATTGTGTTTTCAAAAATCAGAGTTTAAGAAGTACAAAACAAAATCATTGAATGAGAGACACTTGAAGACAGATGCATTTCTCAACAAACTGATCAGAAACTATTTAACACACCAAAGTTAGTTACTAAAACAGTTAAACAAATTGAATAATAATGTAAAAGTTAGGGAAAGAGTATACTCGGATATTTATCCTGGTTCACCCACAAAATTTGGGCTACATCCAGTCCTTGGCTTCACCAAGTTTTAACACTATAACTGATCAAGGTTATAGACGAGTATTATTTGCACACCTAGCCTCTCGAGGCTCAACCACAAGTATTGTTTGCACACCTTGCCTCTTCAGGCTCAACAAGTATTCTTGAAACAAGCCTTTTCAGGCTTTTTGAAGCACAGCTTCAGAGTTACAGTAGAAAATCAACCAATCTTTAACACTACAGAGAGTGAATATGAACTTCGAACTTGGTGAGTTACAGAAGAGTTCTTCTTCAAATGATTTTTCAGAGTAAGAAGAAGATATGTGAGTGATCGATGCTTTCAACTATTGAGTTCAAAGATGAATGATGTTCTTGAGTAATATATCTTTTCACTGATGAGTAAATATTGGCTTTCTCTTAGTTTTTCATCACAGTATCACTGCTTTATTCAGGTCTTCGAATTCTTCTATTTATACTTGATCACAAAGATCCGTTGAGATGCAATCGAAAGTCTTCAGCTTTGTTCTTCAGAAAATAGTTGTTCTGACTTGATAATAAATGCTTTGAAGAACGTTGGGGATTCCTAGTTGATAATAAAGTATAGCAGTCATGCTTTTCTAGCTTTGGGCAGCGTTCTTTCCTTATTTGTGCAACACATAGAAAAGCTCAGATAAAGAAGCTTTTCTCTTACTTACATACGGAATGCTTTTCTGGTGCCTTGTCCTTTTGTCTTTTCTCCTTTCTCTAATATTGATTGAAGATAAGAAATATATTAATAAACTTCTTTCAAGTTTAATTAACTGTATTTCAAAATACATTTTATTTTGAATCAAAGATTAAGTGATTTCTTCATAGAGAGCTTTTCTCCTTGGCGCTTGCTTTAGTGACACAAAAGGTGACTTAGCATTTCATATCTTCTAAGCTTGTGGATGTTTGAATGTCTTTTGAATCAAACAAGTTATTCTGACAGAAGAGTGGTTTTGACTTTTTTAGAAGCTTAGATGCATATTGAGAGAGATAGATGCTTCTTGAAGTGTGACTTCTTGATCTTGTTCTAGTCTGTAATCTTGATCCTTCTTCTTTCAACTTCCTTCATAAGATAGTATTTGTATTCTTCAAATACTTGATCATGAATGTGACTGTCAACTACTTCAGGCTTCTTGGTCTTCAATAAGAACAGACAGTCTTCTAACAGAGTATTTCTTGATGCTTTCTTCCTTCCATTAACTTGTTGGATGGATAAGTCCTTTTTCTTTAGTTTCCAGTGAAAATGACAGTAGTTGAATACTTTGCTTTAGTTTTGCTAGCTACTGTTCTTCATAGTTGATAAGTTTGAGAGATGTTGATATAGACTTCAGTGTAAATCAGACTTCAGACGTGTTGTACTTTGACAGCTTTGAGTCATACGCTTTTATTTAAGCTTTTGATCCTTTCATAATATTTTGTTGACTTGATCTGCTAAGATAGAATGACTTAATCAAAACACACAAGGGCCACATGAGTGTGAGTCAGATGCATGGCGAGTCAAAACGCTTAGTGACTTAACAGTTTGTGGTTTCCGTGAATGAGTGAGGGAGAGGTCAGAGAGGGAACGTATAAGATTTAGGGTTTTGCATTTCAACTTAGGCTTTCTACATGAGTTGCATATCTAAACATTGTAGAAATCATCCAGAATATTACAAAAGAGCCACCGCATACTTTCTACAACGGTTCATAATGTAACCGATGTAGAAAGTCGATCCCAGAGTTCATAACAATATTACAAAAATGCCACCTCACTACTTTCTACAACGGTTGTAGAGCAACCGTTGTAGAATCCATGATGTATACTATTACTTTCTTGTTTCTCTCATATTTGTTCCATCAATCCATTGGCAACAGTAATCATACCTAAGCAAAGATTTCCTGGTGACATCTCCACTGTCAATCGCATATCCCGGTACTGCTCTAACAACTCTTGTTCCTTGACCATCATTCCAGACGCGTGTATTGATTTTCTACAAAGGGCATCCGCCACAACATTCTCTTTTCCCGGGTGGTACTGTAGTTGGAAATTGTAATCCTTTAGAAATTCCAACCAACGTCTCTGTCGTATGTTGAGCTCCTTTTAGTCAAACAAATATTTTAAGCTTTTGTGATCACTGAAAACGTTGAACGTTTCTCCATACAGATAATGCCTCCAGATTTTCAGCACAAAAACTACAGCCGCTAACTCCAACTCATACTTAGGGTAGTTCCTCTCAGGAATCTTCAACTGTCTTGAAGCATAAGCTACCACTTTCGATTCTGCATTAGCACACAACCTAACCCCTAATGTGAAGCATCACAGTATACCTCGAAAGTCAGGGTCAGGTAACTCTGACACAAGTGAAGTAGTCAGCCTTCTCTTTAACTCTTGGAAACCCTCCTCGCACGCTTCAGTCCATGCAAACGCTTGGTCCTTCCGAGTTAGTTGGGTAAGAGGTCCTACTATCTTGGAGAATCCCTCAATGAATCTCCTATAGTATCCAGCTAAACCCACGAAACTACAGATTTCCATTACTATCTTTGGTCTCTCCCATTTTAGAACAGCTTCAACTTTTGACGGATCAACTGCGATACTTTCTTTCGACATAACGTGTCCCAAAAACTAAACTTTGTCCAACCAAAACTTGCACTTCTCGGGCTTCGCGTATAATTGTTTCTCCTTCAGGATCCGAAGAACCACACTGAGATGTTCAACATGCTTCTCTTGGTTAGGAGAATAGATTAGAATTTCGTCTATGAAGACAACGACAAACTGATCTAGATAAGGACGAAAATCATGTTCATGTAATCCATGAATATAGCAGGTGCATTCGTCACTCCGAACGGCATAACAAGATACTCGTAATGCCCATAGTGTGTTCAAAACGCTGTCTTCGGGATATCCTCTGCCTTCACACGAATCTAATGATAACCCGATCATAGATCTATCTTTGAGAAAACTGCAGCTCCACGTAACTGATCCATCAAATCATCAATCCTCAGAAGAGGATACCTGTTCTTGATCATCACTTTTTTTAACCGACTGAAATCTACACATGGAAGAGAAGACTCGTCCTTCTTCTTTACAAGCAAAACTGGAAAGTATGATAAGATCGAGTAAAACGGAAAATAAATATTTTCGATCAAAAATACATGTTTACTTTTTTTTTTCTTTTCGTAAATAGTAAGATAAATAGTATTTAACATACATCATCAAACTTGTGCATAAATACCAAGTTATGAAATACCAACGCCGGTAAATTAACAACATACTGGAAATATGTTTATATTAATAATAATAGCATTGGAGATGGAGCTCCACAAAATATAAATATAGACACAAGACCCATCATGTTGGCCAATACAAAATAATGACGAAATGTCATCCCCGCACAACCGTAACAGTCAAGGATGATACACCATCACGCCGTGGGTATACTCCTTACGTCCACTGTACAAAAGCCATTGAGACTGTGTCCATATATCCATGTCATCTCAAACTCCAACTGGGTGTGGTGGCGAAAAAGTGTTGTTGTCATCTTCCTAGAACGTAAAACAAAGCAGAAAACCAAAAACATACAGAAATTGAGTTGAGATCCCCATTCATGATACACATAACGCAAATATGCAGTGGTATGACACACAGATATGTACAACTATCAATATACAGTTATATCATCACTCATATCAGAATTATAATGTTTCACAGAAACATAATCACATAGCAACGTTCACCTAGATAGGAGACATCTAAGACTCGAGGAAAGACCTTTGATTCCTATACCATAGTTTTAATGAGCAGTCGGAGAGATTGGTTCGGAGGATTGTTCCGGATTACACCTGCCTTGGGTAAAATGCTTTAACAGTCAGCAACATGCACATAGGATTTTTCGGGAACATCCTACACTACCAAAACACACATAGCATCTAGTCCAGTATGTCGGTGTATTGCAATATCACCACGCCACAGAGGAGCTATCAACTAGGCCTATATGAGTATTTCATACCCCCAACATCCCCAAGTATCAACCAGATCGTCACTACAGAATTCACACCCGCATTAAAGTGTCAGCTCAATCTCCTAGGCACAATGGCCTCACAGAACATAGTTTCACTAGGTGTTTGGGCATAATTGTCGGAAATGCGTTCTTCTTGTCTATCCACTGGATGACCTCTTCATTCCACTAGAATCCTTTCGACGTGCTTTCTCAGATGCTAGATGTTTTCAGGTCCGAATCACCGGCCCGTAACATCGAGCTAAAGTTCTCAAGTAACTTTTCATATTTGTAAAAAGTATCTTAAATCACTTGATTACAAATCCTAACTCATTATGAAATTGGATCACAAGTCCAATTATTTATTTCTCTGCACTTTTCTAGTTGAGCCTTTTTCTTGGCTTCCAAGGAAAACAAATAAATCTTAGTCCATTAAGTCTTATGGAGGTATGGACAATGAATTATCCATACTTTATGATATAAGGTCTTGTTCCACCCTACATCATAAATTATTAAGTTCATATTTTCACTAAGTCGTTCATGACTTAGGTTTTTGCATTTTACTGTAAATACTCGTCCTTATGGACCAGAATCATTTCTTTTATTTAAAACCAAAATATTTGGCTAAAATCAATCATTTTGAAACCAAATTCCACCACAAGTACGTAAGAACCAAATTTCTCAAAAATAGTTTCTCAAAAACATTGAAATACTTAAAACACAGTTTTGCAGCTTTTTACTGTATTTCAACTTCAATCCCATATTTTCGAAAATAAATCGTTTTTTCTCAAATCCTCCATTTTATTAACTTCAAATACCTATGTTAAAGTATTTTAAATTCTAATTTCAAACATAATTCTACAGTTTGTACAAAAATCCTAAAACTTGACCGAGCGTCGCTAAATTTGAAAATCGTGTAAGTCCTTCTTCAACGATTTTAAAACCTAATGGTCCGAAACTCATTTTGGAGTCTTAGGACATTTTAATAGACTTCAAAAACAGTTTCAAAAGGTCAAAAACATTTTTGGTCGAAATTAGAACCTTTGTTCATTTTACTTGTTCGATTTCATGAAAATTTTGTTTTTAAGTCCGTCAAAACATGATTTTTGTTCTCTTAGGTTCTAAACTCAAATTAAACCCAATTTAGGATCTTTCAAACAGCGCAAGGTAGTTTATACTACCTCAAAAACAGTTTTGTAAAAGTAGTAATTTTTCTTGGTTTTGTTACTCTTTAAAAAAACCTTAAGTACTCATAGGATTTCATGATTTTAAGCCTTAATATTTTCATAACCATTTTTCTAATGATAGCCGAAACCAAGACTACCAAGAATGAAGATTTTATCTTCATCAATCAAGTTCACAAACAAACATACATATTCATGTATAAAGGTATTAATTCATGACATGAACTTTAAACATATTAGACATGCTTTGTGAGATATGATTAAGTGTGCAATTTACAATTTTTCACAACTGCATCAAATAAGCATATTAATCATAACCATACCACAACCAAGCACCAAATCAATTCTTCCAAGAGGATCACACACATATACACATACATATTGAACCCTCACACTTTGGATTTTTAGAATCAATTCATCTAGGTATGCTCTCGATTTTGGGCTTGAAAAACCTAGCCAATATCAAACCAAAATACAAAAGGATTAAACACATGGACTTAGCTATGATCATAGAAGATAATCCATGGTAGAAATCCTTACTTGTAGGAGAAAGGATGATGGATCAAGAATGAATGTTTATAGGCTTGAAAATACCCATTTTCAACGAAGGCTCTAAAGGAATTTTTTTGTGAAATAGCTTAGCTCTAGAATGATGAGAGGATCAAGGATCTACTCTTAGTTTTTGAATCAAGAAAATGGATGGAGGTGTAGTGATGATGGCCAAATGGATTCAGGAGAGAATAGACGGAGTTTTCTTCATGAACAAGATGATAATTTGTAAAATGAAATGGAAATGTGTGGAGGAGAGGGGGCTGGTCGAAATTTGTGAGGAATGTGGGGAGAAGATATTTTTTTAATTGAATCATGGTTGGTCAATGAAGCCAAGGGTAGGTTATTAAATAAGTTGAAAACTTAGATATTTATTTGGTTTATCATGATGACTAGGTGAGTTACCAAATGACTCATTACATGGTGAGTCGTCTTAGTGATCTCATCAATACATGGTGAGTCGTCTAATATTTTATTTTTGAGCTAGAATTTTAAAAATATACTTTATCCCCAACATAATATTAAAAATTAAAAATTTTCAGTTTTTGGCCGAATTAGGGTTTTCTGACGGCATAAAATCTACTGTCAGCAAAAACACAAACCGTTTTTTGGTTTGAGTTTTAAACCCAAAGGAACACTAATTTCCTATAATATAGTAGGTTCTAGATATATTTTTGTTTTTCCAAAAATCATTTTCCCGATTACCGGTAAAAATATAAACTGATAAGTAATTACTGATACAACAAAATAGATAAAACGTGGGTAAAAGACAGGGTGTTACAAGAAACTGTTGAGTTCAAACATAGTGACTCAGTTGGGTCAGACAGATATGACAGATATGTTAAATAAAAAAAATAAGACAAGTTAATCATAGAATATCAGACATGTCATTGAATAACACAATACATGTTCAGATTGTCTCTAATGTATATAAACCTATCTTCAGCTAAGGGTTTTGTGAAAATATCAACCCATTGATTTTCAGTTTTAACAAACTTAATATCAAAGATATCGTTTTGAACATAGTCCCTTATAAAGTGATGTTTGATTTCAATATGCTTAGCCTTAGAATGCTGAATTGGATTTTTAGATAAGCAAATTGCACTTGAATTATCACACCACACAAATATATTATGCTCATATATAGAATAATCCTCAAGTTGATGGTTTACCCATAATAGCTGAGAGCAACAACTAGCAGCAGAGATGTATTCTGCTTCAGCAGTAGATAGAGCAATAGTTGTTTGTCTTTTGCTTGAACAGGAGACTAGGCTGGCTCCAATGAAGTGACAACCTCCACTGGTGAATTTTCTTTCTATTCTGTCTCCAGCAAAATCAACATCATAGTGTCCTACTAATCTGTATTCTTTTGTTCTTAAATACAATAAACCAAGATTAGTGGTCCCAAGAAAATATCTAAATATTCTTTTAACAGCTTTAAGATGGGATTCTCTAGGATCAGATTGGAATCTTGCACACATACAGACACTAAATTGAATATTAGGTCTGCTTGAAGTTAAGTACAGAAAAGAGTCAATCATTCCTCTGTAGACAATTTGGTCTACTTTTTTACCTTCATCATCTTTGCTTAATTTTGCGTTGGGCTGCATATGAATTTTCATAGGTTTAGCATTCTCCATCTTATACTTCTTAAGTATCTCCTTGGTGTATTTTTGTTGATGGATGTATATTCCATCACATGTCTGCTTGATTTGCAGTCCAAGGAAAAACTTTAATTCTCCCATCATGCTCATCTCAAATTCTGCTAGCATTAGCTTGGAAAATTCCTTGCACAGTTTTTCATTAGTTGCTCCAAAAATAATATCATCAACATGTATTTGGACTATAATAAAACTATCTTTTGAGCAATTTTTAAACAAGGTTGTATCTATTTGTCCTCTAGTAAATCCATGATCTGGTTTGAAAACATAATCTGCTTTATCATAATCTTCAAAAACAGGGGGTTGTTTAACATACACTTCTTCTTAAATTATACCATTTAGAAAAACACTTTTTACATCCATTTGAAAAAGGGTGATTTGGTGTTGTGCAACACATGACATTAAGAAGCGTATGGCATCTATTCTAGCAACAGGTGCAAAGGTTTCAGTGAAATCAATACCTTCCTATTGGTTATAGCCATGAGCTACTAACCTAGCTTTGTTTCTGACAACCTTACCATCTTCATCCAACTTGTTTATCAGTCTTTAATCCATCATTAAACTTAACATGAATAGATTCTTAAATTATAGAGGTTCTAGAGTTATAAACTCTAAATGCCATAGACATTTCAGAATATCCAATGAAGATACCTTTATCCACTTTGGAATCAAACTTTCCAAGTTGATCCTTAGTATTTAGAATGAAACATTCACATCCAAATGCATGGAAGTAAGATGTGTTGGGTCTTTTAACTTTCCACAATTCATAGGGGGTCTTCTTTAGAAAAGGCCTTATAAGTATTCTATTTTGTACATAACATGCAACATTTACTGCTTCTGCCCAGAAGTACTTAGGGAGATTATTCTCATTGAGCATTGATCTAGCCATCTCTTGTAGAGATCTGTTCTTTCTCTCAACCACTCCATTTTTTTGTGGAGTTCTTGGTGTAGAGAAATTGTGATAGATTCCATTCTCCTCACAGAACAGTTTTAATTGCTCATTTTCAAATTCTCCCCCATGATCACTTTAAGGGTAGAAATACTGAAACCCTGCTCATTTTGTACATTGGAACACCCTGTTTTTTTGGTAAATAAGCTTAGTGAATTATCTACAAGTCTTATTTCAGGTCTTTTAGCAAACTTCAACTGTTTAGGCCTCGCCCCACGAGCATTTGCTCGCCCCGCGAAAATCTAAAATTTAGCTTTGCGCTTTCAGATTCGCCCCGTGGATCCAGCTTACAGAAATTGGTTCTCTGGCTCGCCCCGTGAATGGGAATTCATCCTGCGAATACGTGCAGAACCAGAAAACGTATTTTAGCTTCTTTAAAGCTCAAAACGTGCTCTAACCTGTTTTTAACCCCTAAAACACGATCTAAACCCTAGTCTATCACATCCTAACACTCAGAGCTGCCTCCCTTCTCTTTTTTCTCTCAATTTCCATCAACCGTCTCTAGAAAACTCTCTCAAGGTAATCCGTTCTTGCACCGTTCTTCACCATTCTTGGATAGGAGAACATCACTGCGAAGACGTGATCATCGTATTCATTGTTTAAACCTTCAAACAAGGTAAGCTTCATACACCTCGTCCCTTTCATTCTTTTCCCTTTTGATTTATTGGCCTAAGAGTCTCATTAAGGTGCTTCCATGTTGTTCTTGAGGTCGTAAATAAGTGCTCGTGGGACGAGACCCTAGAGGACCCTCTTTCCTCTTTTGAAACGCGAACCGCATACCAGGTATGGGAGAAGAATAGTGTATACACTAGGCTAGGGAGTAGTGTAAGATGAGGGGTTCCCATAGCCCCGTTATATGTTGTTGTTAACTGTTATTAATGTCATGTTATGTTATGACTAAGTTTAAACTGTTGTTAATGTCACGATCTGCCTGGTTGTATGAGTTAATTGTTTATATGTTTAATTGGATTAATTGGTACGCCTATTAATTTGTCTTGTGCCATGAGTTTTGGTTGAATTGGTATGAATACCTATGTTATGAATGTTGTTGTTATGATATGGATTATGTTGGTTACGTTGACTGAATATGATGTTGATTGATGATGATGTTGTCGTTATGTTGAATATGTTAATAAGACCCTAATCGGATTTAATAGGACTCTTAGTTAACGTATGAATTAAGGGATCAATTCCCCAATGCGTCATCAGACATGAACTGTGTTAGTGAGGGGTGAGGTTTCATGCCGAATGTTTTAGTTAAGACCCTAGGATCTGATTTGAGAGAGTTAGGGAGCAAAAACTCCAAGAACATAATTGAATTTTCCCAGAATAGTACGACCTGCTCCAGGAGCACGGTCGTGCTGAACAGGGAGCACGACCGTTCTCCCAGTTAAACTCTGGAAGGCAAGCCGCGTATTGAGCATGATCGTGCTCCACTTAAGTGACAGCACGACCGTGCTGGGGTGAGCACGCCCGTGCTCCCCCTACTGGTCAGAACGCGAATTAAAGGAATTTAAGGGGTGTTTCACCCCAAGTGTCCCCAATGATATAATAATACATCAATCGAACGATAACAAGTTCGATAACTTAAACAAAAATTAATTAAGACAAATATGAATAATAAGCTGGTTAAGCCGGTACCCGATGGGTTACTGCACGTTGTTACGCTTTGGTGCTTTTTGGCCAAAGTGATCTCGATGATTTTTGGTCGAGATGTCGATGAGTTGGACCTTAGTGCTTTTTGGCTAAGGGGGCCTTGACCCAGAAGGGTTAAGGTGTTGATGTTGATGATGGTGATAAGTCTTGGGTGCTTATTGGCCCAAGCAAAGGAGGTGGTTGCCTTGTGTGTCGTTTGTTCATGCATTAATATGTTGAAGTTGATTAGTGGGGGATGTTCAACATAGGGGAGGTCGTTCGAGTTATGATGATCTGGCCCAAGTATCAGGTGGTTCACCCATGGTTTGGTGAACAGTGCGCCCCCGCGGTGGTGTATCCAGTTATGATACGTCGGTTATCCAAGGGGTTCACCCATGGTTTGGTGAACAGCCGGTGTTGGTGCTTTTATACCCAATGTGGATATGTAACTCCGAAGTTGACTTATTGAGATAGTTGGATCCACATGCATAATGGAGTAGCGGAGTAGTGTTGCACCGTATAGCATCTTTTGACTGTTGACTTGTGATATGTAAATGATTATCTATGATGTTTGTTGCTATGCCTGATATGATGTATGTTCATCTTATTCCCTATTCCCATGCCATTGTGTTTACATGATTTCTTACTCCCTGTCTTCCTGTTTTTGTTGTTGCATGTATCTCTTCTTGGAGAGGACCGTGAGCAGCCAGTGGAGGAGTGACTCTGAAGAGCCGCGACTCTAGTTAGGATGCTTAGTTTTACCAGTAGTTATAGCTTTTAGTTTGTTTGGTTGTTTGAGTTGTATTCCGAGGATTTTATTCCGGAACGGTTATACCAGCTCTGTATGTGACATCGAGGTTGGGTTATGTTTTGACGTTACATTTATGTTCTATCTTTTTAAAACTATGTTCTTTTTTGTGTTAAGTGTTCAATGTGGTATCTTTCTATCAAGTTTTTATTTTAATAAAATAAATTCATGTTTTTATAATTCCTATTTTAAGTAAATGATTTATATTAACGTGCGGAGTAGAAGGGTGTCACATACTTTCTTACAGAATACAGAGAAAGCCTTAAAAGGCTCATCCTTGTGGGTTAAGAAGAGTACCCATGTAAATCTAGAATAGTCACCAACTATGACGAATCCGTGTTTCCTTCCAGCCAAGCTAACAACACTAACTGGCCCAAACAGATCCATGTGTAACAACTGAAGAGGCCGAGAGGTTGATACTTGGTTCTTAGAATTGAAACTTGATTTTACTTGTTTACCTCTCTGACATGCATCACACAAAACATCTTACTTAAAACTAATGCCAGGCAATCCTCTCACAAGGTTATCCTTTTTCAATTTTGAAATTAGTTTCATACTAGCATGTCCTAGTTTTCTATTCCATGAACATCTTTCATCCTCTTTTGACATCAGATAGGTTACATTTTGATCTGAGAGATCAATCAGTTTAATCTTATAAAGATTTAGCTACCTACTAGCTAAAAGGAGTGTATTGCCACTCTTGTTTTTGACTATACAAGCATCCTTAGTAAAGGAGACATCAAATCCACTGTCATATAATTGACTTATGCTAAGTAAATTGTGTCTTAATTCTTTGACTAAGAGAACATTAGAAACTGAGGGAAGAGGGGGTTTACCTACAAATTCCAATAACCTTCCCTTTTTTATTGCCTTCAAAGGCAACATGTCCTCCTTTATTAAGTTGGTGGTCTAGGAACATAGACCTTTCTCCTGTCATGTGTCGCGAGCAGCCACTGTCCAGATACCAACAGAGGTTTTTTCTCTGTCCTATTGAGGACATCTGCAACAGGAATTATTTGATCTTTAGGTACCTATAGTTTTCTGGGTCCTTTTCTATTAGTTTTAGGAGTCAGTGAAGACTTCCTTCTCTTCATGTGAATACACTTGGACATAACATGTCCAGCTTTTCCACAGAAGTTACAGACGGGTATGGATTTAA
This sequence comes from Sophora flavescens, assembly GCA_030762895.1. NCBI lineage: Eukaryota > Viridiplantae > Streptophyta > Magnoliopsida > Fabales > Fabaceae > Sophora > Sophora flavescens. The sequence continues at coordinate 110,728,756 of CM061066.1, read as the reverse complement.
TGGAAATTGACTTAACAGACACTTTGGAAGTTTTTGTTGATACTTTATGATATGCCTGATGGACATATCCAATACTTTCTTTGTTAAGGGAGTGTATCCGACAGGTCAGATTATCTCTACCATTAACAAATTTGGCAAGATCAGAAGTGAGCTCTTCCACTTTCTGTTGAAATTTGACAACTTCTTCAGACTGTGATGTTTCACTAATGATATTAGCTTCATTAAACTTTGCAGTCTTTAGCTCATTGTTCTCCTTGGCCAGCTTCTCACACTCTTGAGATTTTTTTTTATGCTCACTAAGGAGCTTTACATATTCTCTCTTGAGGGATTTGAAGGCCTTAGATAAGCAGTTAGATTCCTCCAGCAACTCCTAATAGGCATCATGAAACTCCTCAAAGTCAGGGTGTACCTCATCATCAGATTCTGAGTTAGTGTTGGCCATCAGATAGAGATTAGCTTCCTCTTCGGCTTCCTCATCTTCAGATGATGTTGACTCCAGATCCTCCCAAGTAGCCATCATTCCTTTCTTCTTTTTGAAGAACTTCTTATAGGGGGACTTTTTTGAGTTGAGGACACTCAGCTTTAATTTGACCAGGCTTCTTGCACTCATAGCAGACAATTGAATTCTTGTATGTTGAATTGGATTCCTTGAAGTTTTTCCCCTTGTGGAACTTTCTGAAAAGCTTCTCCTTTCTGAACTTCTTTCTTTTTAAGAGAAGCTTTATCTTTCTGGTTAGGAGAGATAGCTCTTCATCACTTTCAGAATCCTCGGGGTCAAACAAGTCTGTATCACAGGATGACTCGTATGCTTTTAGTGCTTTTGGGGCTTTTGATGGTTTTTGATTAGCTTTTAGAGCAATGCATTTGCCCTTTTTAGTTGTCACATAATCACCAAGTTCTTCCTCATGAATAGTGAGGGTGCCAAGAAGTTCATCCATAGTCAAGGTTGTAAGATCCTTGACTTGTGAGATGGCAGTGACCAATGGTCTCCACTGCTTTGGAAGACTTCTGAGTATCTTTCCAACTTTCTCAGCATTTGTATAAGTTTTACCAAGAGACTTTAAATCATTAATGATAGTTTGGAATCTTCCTATCATCTGAGCAACAGATTCACCTTCCTCCATGATGAACAGTTCATACTTTCTTACAAGTATGACAATCTTTGATTCTTTAACTTTGACAGTTGTGGATGAATGACCCTAGTATGTTTTGATTAATGACTAAACTTAACATGATTATTACTTTGATTCAAAAACTACTTGCCAAGCTTGATTTTTCAATGGGATTTAAATGGAGGGAAAAAAATGGATGCAAAGGATCATGGAGCAATGCAAGGATCATGAAGGAAATCTTGAAGATGAAGCATCATGAAGATGGATTTCAAGCAAGATCATTAGGAACTTTTTGTAAGGAAAAACCTTAAGTATAACTCTTTGATTAAGCTCTCTAAACAAGTAAAAATGGTTTTCAAAAGTTAAAATGGACTTAGAATGAAAAAGGTTAATTAATAAATATGTACATCTATGTGTACATCGATGTACTTTCAGTTAATTAACTAACTTTTAATGAAAACCTCAGTGTACATCTATGTATACATCGATTGATTCTGAACTTACTTGAAAAGTATGCAAATTTGCTTCTGTACATCGATTGGTACATTGATGCATAAGGCAAAACAGAAGCAAAGTCTTTTTTGAAATAAGCATACAATCGATTGGTGCATCGATGCATCAGCCAAAACAGAAGCAAAGTCTTTTTGAACTAAATGAACAATCGATTGGTACATCGATCCATAAGCCCAAACAGAGGCAAGGACTTTTTGATAATCAACATGCAATCAATTGATCAATCGATGTAAACACTTCTGGGTTGCAAATGCGTGTGTTCCTCAAGAACAACATCGATGTACTCATTTGTGTATCACTAAAGATCAAGAACATCCAAGAACACAATCGATTTGGTAATCGATGTACACAATTATAAAAGTGGAAATATTGTTTAATACATCGATTACACAATCAATTGACTGATAACAGAATTTTTCATATAAGTTTGTTTTGATCTTAACTGTCTTGTAAAGTATGCCCAACGAATCTATTTTGAAATATATTGGCAAACACTTTTTTCAATAACAATTCATTCAAACTCTGAGATCAAACACGAAAAATTTGAGACAGCTTTTCAGTGAGAAACTTAGTGTTTTTCTGTAGAACTTCAAATTGTTATAACTGATTTCTTAGAATCTGATTCAATCTTTTCATTTTGAAAAAGAGAGATAAGAGAGAAGGTTTTCTCGCTAGTTAGATCAAGAATAGAAGGGGCTCTTGGTGGTTTGCAAGAGTAGAAGGAACTCTTGTGGGAATTGCAATATTGCTTTGTCTGAAAAGCTGTCATTTAGGTAGAAGGAACCTAGAAGTGAAGCTTGTGTAAATAATCTTGTATATTGATTTTTGATAGTGGACGAAACTCACAGTGATGTGGAGACTAGATGTAGGTTACCAGAGGAGGTAGCTGAACCGGGATAAAATTCGGTTTGCAATTTTCTCTATCCCTTAACTCTCTATTTGCTTTATTACTGAATGTATTAATAAAGCAATTTGTTAAGGATGACTGCATGATTTGATTAGTTTGTTCATAAGTTTCAAGCCTTGACTGAATTACATTTTGCAAAAACATTTTTTGATTTGTTGGTTGACAAAATCTTTTTCATAGTTAAAGAAAAGAATCAGTTTTTGCAAAAAGGTGAAAAGTTTTTAAAAGTAGCTATACTCAATTCAACCCCTCTTCTTGAGTATTTAGAAGCCACAACCAACAACAGTTCCTTCATATGTGACAGATAAAGTGTCCCACGTTTCTTTTGCAGAGTCACAAACACATACTTTCTCAAATTCTTCAGGACTGAGAGCACAGATGATGTTGTATCTGGCTTTATGATTCAGTTCCCATTTTGTCTTTTCTGTAGAGGTCCACTGCGCTTTTGACTTGTCAGTGTTGTCATCATTCTTGGGAATGAAAGGACCTTCAGTAATGACATCCCAAAGATCAGAGTTTGTTGATAGAATGAACCATGGAAATCTGTCTTTCCAATAGTTCTAGTTTTCTCCATTTAAGAATGGAGGTCTGGTTAGGGAGGCTCCTTCAGTCTGGTGACTCTCACTTGAACTAGCTCCAGCAGCCATGTCTATTCTTTAGGACCTTTTCCTCTACACTGTTAGATGCTCAACCTAGAGGCTGAGCACTGATACCAACTGAAATAGACAACTATAAACTCGAGAAGGGGGTTGAATTGTGTTTATCATATTTTAGAACTAAGTTAAAAACTTTTCGCACACAGAAGCTAAGTTCAGACAAGTGATTTCACAAGATACAGACAGGTCACCTGTCTGATCAGTTTTTCACAGAAAAACACACACGCATACAAGATTAAAACTTGTTTGATATTCACACTTAAACCCCTTTAGTTATTTGATAAATAAAGATAATCAAAGCAACTGAAGAGATACGGATAGAGAGATTAAACACAACTATTTATCCTGGTTCACCCTTTAACAACTAGGGCTACGTCCAGTTCTTGGCAGCACCAAGTTTTCTCCACTATAACTGATCAGGTTACAGACTCCAAGTATTCTTTGCACACCTAGCATCTCCAGGCTCCAAGACAAGTATTCTTTACTCACATAGCCTCTTCAGGCTCACTCAAGTTGTTTTGAGAAAAGATTGTAATAAATACAATTTGCAAGTCTTTCACTAACACTCATAAGAGTGAATTAAATGTGAAGTATAGAAAAATTGCGTAATAACTTCAAATGATTGAAGAATACAGAATGAAAGAATGAAGAATTAATTGCTCAGAGTAATGGCTCTTTGATGCTGTGTATTCTCTATCTTCATCTTCAATGACTTCTGTATTTATAGGATCCAATCATTTTGAATCTGTTAGAGACATACCTTTAAGTTTTGGCTTCAAGCTGAACTCCATTAAATGCAATATAGTCATTCCGGGCAACCATTATTGCAATAGGAATGTTGGTTGTACTCTAACACGTAAGTCTAGTTCTTTATGCTTTGTGCAGCAGCCATATCAGAGTTGTGCAGGTTGTTTTTGTACTTTGATGAACGCATTTCCTTTTTTGTGCAACTCTTAGTTGTACTAGGAATAAAGCATATAAGAAGCACTTTGTTTCTGATCTCCTAGGTTGCTTGTGAGTATGACCTTCTGACTTTCTTGATATGCGTGAGAGAGAAATTATTGGTGACTTCTGCTTGAGGGGACAACTCCTAAAGGCTTCTTTGTCCTTATGTTCCTTATCGAAGGACCATAGACAAGTGAAGGATTCAGACAAGTTGAATTATTAAGGCAGATAGTCAATAATCCAGTCAACAGACAAGTTGACTTTCACTCTATAGACAAATGATCTTTTATGTGGACAGACGGGTGCAAAATGAATTCTCAATTTAGTGACCTGCATACTAGATACACAGGTTAGCAACCAATATGAAGTTCAATTAAATCATTAACAAATGTTTAGTTTTCATCAAAACTTAGGGCAAATGCACATCAGACATTTAGAGACTTAACACCTTTCATGAAGGCATTCAGATCATTTTCCAAATTCTCCTATTCCCTCATGATGTTTAACCGATGTTGCCTTTCTCCTCCCTCTCTTCTTGCATTTGCATAAATTGAGCATTCTACCGTGTTTGCTGTAACATAGCAGTAGCCAATTCCCTTATCGCTCGCATTGCTTCATTAGTGTGACCACTGTTCCTGGTTCCTGAGGACGTTCCGGTTGCACCGTCATCCCGGTCTCCTCCATTCCTACCACCTCACCCTCTTCTTCCGTTACCCCGAGCCATTATAATTTCCCGTAAAATAAATTATCAGCTCTTTGTTAATAAGACATATAAAGAAATATATAAACAATGTATGCTCTGTATCATAAAAGGGGAGGGGGACACATAGAACATTATATCATACATACACAACACATATACACAGCACATACAAACAAGTAACAAACATCTTCCGAGTCACACCAACACAATACATCCTCAAGTTTTAACTCTCAGATCATTCCTCTATATACACCGGCTCAACCATTGACCCATTAACCCAGTGTCCTGACTGAGTTGATGACCGGTCCTATTTTAATAATACTGCTTTAAAAGTAAAGCTCCTAAATAAATAAGTTGATAGGTGCAAGGATGGGGTATGAGATTCCTTGTTATGGAGGACAAGGATAACCTCCTTAGAGCTTGTTTGAGAAAGATGAAATTGTTGAGTTTCAGCTGTTTTGGGAGTAATATGTGGTTTTCGAAATAATTTGTTATGTCTAGGTATATAGCTTATTTTTTAGAAAAGCTTTTTAACCAAAATTTAAGCTGTTTTACACCATCATTATTGCTGGGCAGTTTGATGAATTGGTTTTAGATTATTCACCAATAATTCCCATAATAACCTCCATATTGTGTCTTTAACGTTCGATTGCAAAATGTGTCAGGTCATGTAAAACACTTTTTCAACCTTATGGAAGGCATAACCTTATTTAATTGGTGTCCATCTTGCTTTCTTGGGCTAACCGAATATGAAGCCTACAATTGTTGATGCATAACATGATTGGGACACTTGTCTACTTATGTGGGGCAATCTTTTATTCTTTTTTATACCAAATGGAGAAAAACAAATTAGGCATATGTAATAAAAATTAAAAATAGTAACTCTCAAATTCTTATTTAATTATTGTAAAAAATAATATATTTTCACACGATTTTCATAATAAGGAAAAAATTTAGAAATTTTATTCAATTTTTTATAAATAGAATTTTTTTTTTTGATAACAAGATAAAAAAAAACTAATGTTAAAAGAAAAATAAATATTATAAACAAATACCTTCATACCATTTTTCGATATTACTATGTAAAGGTGATTGTTTTTGCACCACCCAAACGAAATAGATTATCTTAAAATCGCTTTTTAGCAAACATACCCATACAAAAACAGATTCTGATTATAATCTATTATCACAATAATCGATTATATAAAAACAAATTATCAACATAATTTTTTTTCTAACTTTCCCAAACACACTCTTAGAGGAATTAGAAAAGGAGAGACTTGGTTAATTTTTTTGCTTCCTTTCCATTCATTCACTATTGGTTTATACAACCAATTCTTACAATCAGTTTCCTGATTTACAAGGCCTCATGACACATGGCTTAACTAATTTCTTTAATAAAATGCATAATAGTAAACTGGTCCTATTATAGAGTATTCTTGAGGGTCTTGATTTTAATACCCCATCAATTAATCCCCCCACCTCCCACCTCCACATTTTTTCAATTTATTCCCCGAAATACCCTTCTCTCTTTATCCTTCTCCCGACTTCGTTCCCCTTCCCACCTCATGTTCTTCTTCCCTAATACATACTCGACAACACTGAAAAGACAACAACCCCTAAATCGAAAATAAATATTTTCTTAAACCACTATACAGATACTAAAGAAAACCCTTGGTCTTTCAATAACATACGAAAACAAAGTTTCCATGTTTTATAAAAAAATTCATAACACATGGAAATTTAAGTTTATGTGTAAAAAAATTTATAACACATGGAAACTTAGTTTCCATGTGTGTAAAAAAAAATTATAACAATGCATAGAAACTTAGTTTTCATGTGTTATAAATTTTCATAACACATACGGAAACTAAGTTTCCAAGTGTATTTAATTTTTTTAACATATACGGAAACTAAGTTTCCATGTGTTATAAAAAATATTTAACGCACATGAAAACTTAGTTTCCATGTGTTATTAAATTTTTTATAACATATGGAAACTTAGCTTCCGTATGTTATTGCAAGAGGGGTTGTTGTCTTTTCAACTATGTCTCTTCGAAAATATCCGTTAAATTTTCAATTTAATCTTAAACACTTTACAATTTTCACAGGAGATCGCATGTTCCGTTCAATCAGTCGCAAGTTGATTTACAATTTTCATTTTAGGCGGAGCAACATTTTCTTAAACACAACATCGTGGTTCTTGGATACAAGAAAAGGGAAAGGGAAAGTGCAAGGTAGGGTATGTATGGGAGATGAAGAAAAGGATGTGGGAAGGAGAAGGGTGTAGTGGCCAGAAGGAGAAAGAGAGAATGATATTTGGGAGAAAATTTTTTTTAAAAAAAATTGAGGTGGGATGTGGGGGGATTAATTTATGGGTATCAAAATCAAGACCCTATTCCTAATGTAGTCCCCTTTGGTTTATTGAGGTTTCTAAGTCTTTCTTTGGGCTTGGCACTGGGGCCCATTTTTAGGGCTTACTATTTCCTTTGGGCCAACAATCTTCAACTGGGTCTTGTATCATATCATAAGCAAAGTTTGAAGTGTGGTGGGTGTTGGGAATTTGCGTATAAAACAAAATAAAACGCAGCGGAAAAATTCCCATCGAAGGATCCTTGCGAATGGTCATGATTCATGATTAGAAGGTTTACCTTTTGAAGCGATGGCTGTTGGTTGAAATTCGTCTACCACGAACACCGCACGAACGGTGTCTCTAGAGGTATCCACACGAGCGGACTCCGTGAGCGTCCAACCTCACGAACCGAAGCGTCTCTGTCTCACAGTGCTAGCTTCAAAACCGAGACTTTTCTGTTCACACTTACTCCTTTTTGTGCGGCTAGGGTATCAACCGTGTGGGCACAACAACTTAAGTGGTCTACTTATAGTAGCACCTCCTTAAGTGAGTTAGTGAGCAGCATTTGACCTAAGCCCATCTACTATGCGCTAGGCCCAATAGGAAAGTCCAACTTTCCTTTAATGCTTCTTTTAATCCGCTCTTTTGTGTGTGACCCTATAGGTTCCCAATACGTTAGCAGTAATATTAAATCCCATTTAATATTACAAACAGTGAGCGGTATCTAGCAATACATCACTGCTACCTAAGTAGTGAGAAAGTCAGTGATTTGACGAAACCTTTCTGTGACAAATATTCATGTGCATTATTATCCCTTTGTCCATATATCTATATTGAACACAAGGCATAGAATGTGTCACCCTTGTATGGTTCAATATCATGTTCCCTGATACCCGAGTAGACTTAACAACAAATGAGGTCAATATCTCATATTGACTCATTTCAAAGACGGCCATGCATTTTACAGTCTCACTCTATCGGGGGCCCACGATATTACTCCTGTTATGTAGGAGGGACAAATTCCATCTAGGTCACTCACATCCCTCTGCATGGCTCGTGGTATGCCCAATGATCGTCTTTATAATCATCCTATTACAGATGACGTTTGACGATATTAAAGCACACGACTCCTCATGTAGGGATCGTAGTGATTTCAGGTCGAAGGATTACATACACCATTGTCACTATGAGAACTACTTATGACACTCACATAACGCTCCATGTAGTGTTCTCATGGTGGGTCAATCCAAGACATCATTACCTTAATGCGTACCTATGTGGCAACTCGATATCTCATATCTATGACCCGTGAGATGTGGTCATCGATCTGCGCACACATAATAGTCTCAATTGTATTATTATTGTCCTTATTAATAAAATACTTGACTACGGATATTTAAGAATAGGATTTCATTGTTCAATAGTGTCTCACGATCAAGTCATATACTTGATATTCTATTGAACATAAATTTCTATTCTAAGGACTTTATTATGTTTAAACAAGTAACACAATAAACTGGAATGCCTCATATCATATATATATATATATATGAAATAGCAAGATACAAATGTAAGTCTAAAGAAATACATTGACCTCTAGGGCTTACACCAACAATCTCCCACTAGCACTAGAGCCAATCAGGCATCAATCTAATGCCCATCGATCTAGTGTGACCTTCATGCTTCTGTTGAGCAAGAGGTTTCGTAAGTGGGTCAGCAACGTTATCAAGTGTTGGTACTCTGCATATCTTCACATCTCCTCTATCGATAATCTCTCGAATGAGATGGAAGCGCCTAAGTATATGTTTGGATCGCTGATGAGATCTAGGTTCCTTAGCTTGTGCAATGGCCCCATTGTTATCACAATAGAGATCAATGGGGTCCACAATACCAGGAACCGTACCAAGCTCGGTAATGAACTTCCTGATCCAAACAGCCTCCTTTGCTGCATTGGAGGCAGCAATATACTCAGCCTCTGTAGTAGAATCGGCAACTGTCTCCTGCTTGAACTTTTCCAGCTCACGGCCCGCCATTCAGGCGGAACACATAACCAGTTGCGATCTGGAATCATCCTTATCGGTCTGGAAGCTAGCATCGGTGTAACCTATTACATCAAGCTCTTCCTCACCTCCATATACCAAGAACGAATCCTTAGTTCTTCTCAAGTACTTAAGGATGCTCTTGACAGCAGAGACCGGTGACTTTCACCGGGATCGGATCGGTACAGCTCGTTATGCTTAAAGCATACGATACATCTGGTCGAGTACATAACATGGCATACATGATAGATCCAATTGCGGATGCATATGGAATCTTACTCATGCGATCCCTTTCTTCTTGAGTGGAAGGGGATTGTGCCTTTGATAGGCATATACCATGTGACATAGGCAAGAGTCCTTTCTTGGATTCATGCATGTTAAAGCGTCTCAACACTTTGTCTATGTATGTACTCTGACTTAGGCCAAGCAATTTCAGCGATCTATCCCTATAGATCCTGATTCCCAATACATAGGTAGCCTCACCTAAATCTTTCATAGAGAAGCAATTCCCTAACCATGTCTTTACATTTTGTAGTGTAGGGATGTCATTTCCAATGAGTAATATGTCATCTACATATAACACCAGAAAAACAACAATGCTCCCACTAACCTTCTTGTAGACACAAGGTTCATCTTCATTTTTGATGAATCCGTCTTCGTCTTACAAAGATCATCAAAACGAAGGTTCCAACTTCTGGAAGCTTGCTTCAATCCATAGATTGACCGCTGCAATTTACATACCTTTCGGGCATCCTCTGAAATGTCAAAGCCTTCAGGTTGTGTCATGTACACATCCTCAAGAAGCTTTCCATTAAGGAAGGCAGTTTTGACATCCATCTGCCATATCTCATAATCATGGTATGCAGCGATAGGAAGTAAGATCCGGACGGATTTAAGCATCGCAACAGGTGAAAAGGTCTCATCATAGTCGACACCATGAATTTGCTTGAAACCCTTAGCGACCAATCGCGCCTTAAAGGTGTGTACCTTACCATCCATGTCAGTTTTCTTTTTGAAAACCCACTTGCACCCTATAGGTTTTACCCCTTCAGGTGGCTCTACCAAGGTCCATACCTGGTTGGTGTACATGGAATCCATCTCGGATTTCATGGCCTCAAGCCACTTCTCAGATTCTGGGCCAGTAATGGCCTCCTGGTAGGTCACAGGCTCATCTTGATCCATGAGCAATACATCACCTTGTGGAGTCATGAGAAATCCATATCTCTCATGCTGGTGACGTATCCTGTTAGACCTACGCTGGTCTTGTGCTACTGGAGCGGGTTGTTCCTCCACAGCATTCTGTGAAGGTTGCTCTTGTTCCACCAATGATAGGTCGCTACTCTGTGATTCTTGAATTTCTTCAAGTTCTATCTTCCTCCCACTGGTTCCTATGGAGATAAACTCCTTTTCTAGGAATACACCAGTCCGTGCGACAAACACTTTGCCTTCGGAAGGATTATAGAAATAGTATCCCTTGGTTTCTTTGGGATACCCCACAAAGAAGCATTTATCAGATTTGGGATCAAGCTTATTAGAAACTTGACGTTTTACATATGCTTCACAACCCCAAATCTTCATAAAAGACATGCTGGGTCGTCTACCAGTCCATATCTCATATGGTGTCTTTTCTACCATTTTGGATGGAACACGGTTAAGTGTAAAAGCTGTTGTCAATAGAGCATATCCCCAAAAGGAGTTTGGAAGGTTTGCATGACTCATCATAGACCGAACCATGTCCAAGAAGGTTCGATTTCTCCTCTCAGAAACACCATTCCATTGTGGTGTTCCAGGCGGAGTGAGTTGAGATAAAATCCCACACTCTCTCAGATGATCATCAAACTCCAGGCTCAAATATTCACCACCTCGATCTGATCGAAGAGCTTTAATATTTTTACCAAGTTGGTTTTGTACCTCATTTTTGAATTCCTTGAACTTTTCAAAGGATTCGGATTTATGTTTCATAAGATACACAAATCCATATCTACTGAAATCATCAGTAAATGTGATGAAGTACTGAAAACCACCTCTAGCTAATGTGTTTAGGGGTCCGCATACATCGCTATGTATAATACCCAAAAGATCGTTGGCTCTTTCACCTTTGCCGGTGAATGGAGCTTTAGTCATCTTTCCCAATAAACAAGATTCACATATCTCATATGATTCATAATCAAATGAGTCCAAGAGTCCATCTTTATGGAGCTTCGAAATGCGCTTCTCATTTATATGGCCTAAACGACAATGCCAAAGATAAGACGGGTTCAACTCATTTGGTTTGAACCTCTTAGTATTTATGTTATAGATGGGCATTTCAAGATCAAGGACATAAAGTCCATTACTCATGTGTGCACTAGCATAGAAAATATCATCCAAATAAATAGAACAACTTTTGTTCTTTATTATAAAAGAAAAACCAATCTTGTCCAAACAAGAAACGGAAATGATATTCCTGCTAATTGCAGGCACAAAATAACAGTTCTCTAACTGAATAGTAAGCCCAGTGGGCAAAGTCAATACATAAGTCCCTACGGCTAAAGCAGCAACCTTTGCTCCATTTCCAACTCGTAGGTCGACTTCGCCCTTTGCCAATGGTCTACTCCTGTTTAGATCCTGCACATTTGTACAAATGTGAGAACCACATCCGGTATCTAATACCCATGATGCAGAAGTAGATAAATTGACTTCTATAACAAACATACCTGAAGTGGAAGTCTCACTTCCCTTCTTCTTCTTGCTTTCTTCCAGGTATTTTGGGCAGTTCCTCTTGCTTGCTTGCTCTTGGTAGAGCAGCTTGAGGTGCACGATCATATCGTACGCCTCCATGGTCTCATGTTGCTTTTGCAGCTCAGAGGTCATGGCAGCAAGCATAAGACAACCCACGTCTAAGGCGTCATCCTGATGCTTCTTATAAGCATCCTTGTCAGCCCTAGGAGCACTTGAAGCCGGTGGCTTCTCAGGAATAGGCTCCTCAAGAACATACAGCTTTTTCTCATGTTTGAGGACAATCCTCAAGTTTCTGTACCAGTCCAGAAAATTCGTTCCGGATAGTTTGTCCTTCTCAAGGACGGATCGCAATGACAGGTTACTTGATGTGTTTGATGCCATGGTAATCTACAGAGATAAATATGCAAAGTATAAGTATCATGCCATGAAGTTATTTAATAAGGTCTTTAATTAAATACGCCTCCCACTATTTTACTCAAAACAATGACCCTCATCATTGATTCGGAAAATCCCGTTGGAAGATTTTCTAGTGGGCCAAGATCCATATTTCACCTAGCTTTAAGTCAGCTTTGGCTGATCACCCAAAATTCGGTTATTTAGGTAGGAAACACTTTCCGATTGCATCTCATGCAACTCTTGGATAGTTGGGTGAATAACTCTTATTCTAATCCATCACATGGACTAAAGCCCAACTTATGAGCCTCTAAGCCTTTCAATCCTATTGAAGTTGACTTAGTTAAGTCAGACCCAATGGATAGCAGTTGAACATTACATTTGTCCCATCGCGCCTTACTATCATAGATAAAGGTACCCCGCTTTGGCGGACCCACACTTAATCGATAATAGTCTTGACGAGTGCCATGCATCGGAAGGCCTTTAAGTGTGACTTAATATTTCCTTTTAAGGGATTTGTTTAAAGTTTGATCTCATCATTTGTTAAACTCTTTAACTTATTATTTACGTATATGCATCTCATACATATATTAGTTAAACTCTTTTAACATACTATATACATACATGCATCTCATATATATATAAGGCAAATAAATGTGATATGGTTATGGCCCCTAACGCATTGATTGTCCCAAGCCAATGAGAGAATCTAAACTAAAACCTAGGAGCGTCCAAGCTTCTCCAAGCAAGATCTCCCACGTGATAGCGTCTTCTTGTCTCCATCATTACATTACATAAACAGAAACCTCATTTTACATATGAGGGGAGTGAGATGAGAAAAGAAGATACATATGGAATATAAGAGAAAGGCACGGCACGCAGGCCGTATTTCAAAATATAAACCAAAAGGTAAAAGGACTAAGGCCATAACCATTCACCATACATCACCAAATAAATAGTAACAACCAATAATAACACATAATCATTATTATTATTAATTTCATAAATTAGAGATTTCAAAATCTGAATTTTGAAAACATAACATATATATATAATAAATCACATTTATTATAATAGATGTTACTATAAATCATATTTATTGCAATTGTTGTTACCACAAATCACATTTATTATAAATCATATTTATTGTAAATGACATAAATCACATTTATTGCAATTGTTGTTACCACAAATCACATTTATTGTAATTGACATAAATCACATTTATTCAATTAACATAAATCACATTTATTGTAACAAATCACATTTATTGTAATTGATATAAATCACATTTCAAAATCTGAATTTTGAAAACGTAACATGTATATAATAAATCACATTTATTATAATTGATGTTACTATAAATCACATTTATTGTGATTGATATAAATCACATTTCAAAATCTGAATTTTGAAAACATAACATATATATAATAAATCACATTTATTATAATTGATGTTACTATAAATCACATTTATTGTGATTGATATAATTATTAAATGGTGACATAAAATTTCAAAATTTGAATTTCGAAATTACACACTACGCAGAGGTAGCACGGGGGTCCCGCTGGAAATTCCGAAATTCCGAAGTGTGCCTCGCTTCCTTGGTGGCTAGGGCGTCAACCTTTCAACCCTAAAACCGCAAGGCCCGTGAACACTTCACGTTGCAAGGAACGACGGCTACGGTTTCAACACTTGGAACCTCAGCCGCAACAACATGAACTTTTCATGTCTGAAACCCCTTAACGCCGCCAACACAACTGAAAACAATCATGTTTAACATCAACATTTGATGCCATCGCAGAACATAATAAGGATTCAGAACCAATGTACATATCGCATATATACACAAACATGCAATAGACATATATATCATATACATACGAAAATCACAGAAACAAGGTTTCGCAAACCAGATGCAAACGATTTTCAAAAACAATTTTCAGAAAACGATTCACATTACAAACATGTTATCATACATAACAGATAAACCACGTAATAGAATCATGGTTTCGCAAGCGGCTCTGATACCACTGTTGGGAATTTGCGTATAAAACAAAATAAAACGCAGCGGAAAAATTCCCATCGAAGGATCCTTGCGAATGGTCATGATTCATGATTAGAAGGTTTACCTTTTGAAGCGATGGCTGTTGGTTGAAATTCGTCTACCACGAACACCGCACGAACGGTGTCTCTAGAGGTATCCACACGAGCGGACTCCGTGAGCGTCCAACCTCACGAACCGAAGCGTCTCTGTCTCACAGTGCTAGCTTCAAAACCGAGACTTTTCTGTTCACACTTACTCCTTTTTGTGCGGCTAGGGTATCAACCGTGTGGGCACAACAACTTAAGTGGTCTACTTATAGTAGCACCTCCTTAAGTGAGTTAGTGAGCAGTATTTGACCTAAGCCCATCTACTATGCGCTAGGCCCAATAGGAAAGTCCAACTTTCCTTTAATGCTTCTTTTAATCCGCTCTTTTGTGTGTGACCCTATAGGTTCCCAATACGTTAGCAGTAATATTAAATCCCATTTAATATTACAAACAGTGAGCGGTATCTAGCAATACATCACTGCTACCTAAGTAGTGAGAAAGTCAGTGATTTGACGAAACCTTTATGTGACAAATATTCATGTGCATTATTATCCCTTTGTCCATATATCTATATTGAACACAAGGCATAGAATGTGTCACCCTTGTATGGTTCAATATCATGTTCCCTGATACCCGAGTAGACTTAACAACAAATGAGGTCAATATCTCATATTGACTCATTTCAAAGACGGCCATGCATTTTACGGTCTCACTCTATCGTGGGGGGCCCACAGATATTACTCCTGTTATGTAGGAGGGACAAATTCCATCTAGGTCACTCACATCCCTCTGCATGGCTCGTGGTATGCCCAATGATCGTCTTTATAATCATCCTATTACAGATGACGTTTGACGATATTAAAGCACACGACTCCTCATGTAGGGATCGTAGTGATTTCAGGTCGAAGGATTACATACACCATTGTCACTATGAGAACTACTTATGACACTCACATAACGCTCCATGTAGTGTTCTCATGGTGGGTCAATCCAGTACATCATTACCTTAATGCGTACCTATGTGGCAACTCGATATCTCATATCTATGACCCGTGAGATGTGGTCATCAGTCTGCACACATAATAGTCTCAATTGTATTATTATTGTCCTTATTAATAAAATACTTGACTACGGATATTTAAGAATAGGATTTCATTGTTCAATAGTGTCTCACGATCAAGTCATATACTTGATATTCTATTGAACATAAACTTCTATTCTAAGGACTTTATTATGTTTAAACAAGTAACACAATAAACTGGAATGCCTCATATCATATATATATATGAAATAGCAAGATACAAATGTAAGTCTAAAGAAATACATTGGCCTATAGGGCTTACACCAACAATGGGGTGGGGTGGGGTGGGGTCGGGGGTGGTGAGCATAATTTAGAATTTGATTGGGATGTGTCACGTCTTATATTCCTACATCGGTGATGGTAATATATATGGATGTGGATCTCAACAAACATCCGATGACATTGGTTTACACCTATTATCTGGCTACCAAATATTTATCATATACTCCTAAATTTCTAATTTCCTCATGTGAGACTCGAGCTTAGTTAGCTAACTTCGTTGCTCAGAATTTACCATTCTACTTGCTAGTGGTTCATCAATATTGGGACATCGACTGGAGCTAATTTCAATGTCCAAGCCCGAGTTGTTGCCAATTAGCTATCCTAAGTTAGTTGTATTACTCACGCTTTAAGTGGTTGCATATTTTATCATATCCAAATGTTAACACCTAAATTAACGGAAGTAACGTAGCGGTTGGTAAACTAGCCGTTGGGGTTAGCCGAATTGGAAGCAGTCGAGTGTGTTATACTTGTAGCTGATGAAAAACGACTAATTGATTAAAAACGGTTAAATAAGTGATATGGGCTAAAGGATGATATCTTGATTAATCCGTTTATGTTCAAAGTGGGGTGATATCTAAAGAAGCAAGACCAGAGCATCAATCCTTTTAGCTATTGCACGCGCTAACAACTTTCCTAAAGAAGTGGGGAGCGGTTTCAAGGTGTTTAGCTTGTTTTTAGGAAGGCAAAGAGACATTGAAGAATGTAGAAGACGGGCTCAAGCAATTATTGAAGGATGATCATTGAAAACGTTCCTAAAATGTAGGGATTTTTGTTAGACATGGTTAGCCGTTGTAATCTAGTTGGTTTATGTTGGCAACTAAGTACATGATGCTTAAATTTAGGAGAATGTGGCCAATAGGGATAATTTGCATAGTGTTCGAGTTGTAGCTTATAAATACCAATTGTAAATATTGAAAAAAGACACATCAAAACAATCAAACACATTTTATTCTCAAATCTATTGCTTTCAACTTTATTTTTGCAATTTAGTTTAGCATTCTCACTTTTCACACTAAACACTCTTTGGAGTAGTTTAGAAACTGCAAGTTAGAAGACGTAATCCATCTTCTAACGTTATCGACTGATAAGGGAATCATCGTTATTTGACATTAGTCGAGGTCACGGCTAATCCTATAATTTCACCAGATAACACCAAGTTTCAATTAATTTTGCGAAAATCATTCTTTTGTGTCGATATAAATTATTTTAGTATGTTGGTGAACATGATTTGTCTTTGTCACATGTTTAAATGATCATATTTGAATTAACAATTGCTCATAATTAACAATTATTCTTCTGTTGAGTCTTTTCTTTGGGTGGTTGATGCTTATGCTGCTTGGTCATTTATATTTTATCCTTGTATTAGTTATCAGTAGGTGTTGTATGAGTCTTGACTGGGCTCCTTGGTTTGCATTGGGTGCTTATTGTGTTGTTTCTTTGAGCGTGGTTTTCTGTGGTTTCTAGTGTTGAGGAGGATTGTTTTCTTCTGTTGGTTTCTATACTCTGTAATCTTTTGAATGCTGCAGTGGCACATCTTGTGTTTATGCTAGTTTATTAATATATGTTTTTGTCTTTTGCCTTTCAAAAAAATAATGACCCAATAATGATTGGTCATAATGAGAATAGATTGCGTATGCAGAATGATTAGTCTCATAAACTATTTCTATCGGAATACCCGGTCAAAAAAAATGGACGAGTTCTCTTTTTAAATAAAATAGCCATATTACTAACATGTGGTCGGTCCGAGTAATAACAGGTTCAAACTCTTTAAACAAATGATCAGTGATTCGATCTATAATTCTTGTGTATGGAAAAAATATGACTGAAAAATGTCAATCCTTTAATATCATCTAGTATTTCGAGGAACTAATCTTTACAGTTATGCCGAGGATACACAGGAAAACCAAAATAAAATAGCCATACTTCATACCATAATAATAACGTAATATTATAAATTTTTTGTGTATTCGTTGATCGTATATTCAGTGATGTTCATTTAAGGAAAAAGCAAATCAGTAATACTATATAATATGAGACGAAAGGTACGAAAACCATCATTATTTTATTGTGGGACGGTTTTTTTTTTTTTTTTAAGGATTGTGGGACGGTTATTTGGAAAATAATTTTGTGAAAGAAAATATATATGGCTTCCAGATTTCCAATACACATTATCAATCATTCTCTCAAACAAATGAAATAATTAATCAAACCAATGAATATATATCAGTCAACATATGCCAAAATTCGGACTAATCAGAAATAAACAACCCATGATATTATCTACATATAGCTAAGAATTAATCCAAAAGCGTCACATTATATTGATTTTGTCATTCCATTTCGTGACAAAATCACATCCTTGTAGTTTTCAAACTTTGACTGTGGTATATAGTTAGAGTTACTTAACTTTTATATCTTAAGATATCTCATCATCAATGACATTTTCATGATGTAACTAATGACACATTCTAATTAAGTCCGCAATTTTGATTATACATGAATTTGTCACTTTGTAATATATATATATATATATATATATATATATATATATATATATATATATATATATATATATTTAAATTTTTTATATTATAGATACTCTATTTATTAAAATGTAGAATTTTTTTAACCACTTCTATAATTAATATCTATTGCATATTCATATATATAATTTCCTATATACAAAAAACTTTAAAAAATGATTCTTGTCCACTTTTTTCTTACTTTCTGCATCGGTAATTGTTTATTGAAAATTTAATGTATAATTTTTTAGTACATGTGGTACTATTTTTTAATTAAAATATAACATATATAACAATTCTTACGGTTATTATATTTTTAATTTATTGTTATATTATTACACATTTTTTATGTTTTTGTTGAATAATAATATTACAAGCTCCCCAAGAATTGTACTCAAGTTTTTATTCTCGTTTAGTTTCTTTAAAACTTATTGTAAGGAAAAAAGAAATTAAGGAACCTCACCTTTGTGCATGTTTTAATCTTAGATTATGCTTTAGATTAAACATTTCTGTCAGTATATGCAATTTTTTTTATTTTATAAAAACTAATAGTAAATATTATTTTTTTGCTGCCGGTCTAAGAACTGGCCTTCAGTTGTCTTGTCCTTGGATCGGGCCTTGGATGTTAGTATACAAATTTTGACACAGTAAATTCTACTTTGATCCTTACTCTTACGACATTTACCCTTTTGTGAGTGCAACATTTACGGAGCGTTGTGACTCCACAATTTTATCTTACCCAAGTGCACTGCAATTGGATGAAGGACATCAGATGATCTAAATGTGCACACAAAAACAGTGTTCTTAGTTCGTATACATGTTGAAATTCAATTCACTCCAAATTTTAATATGCAAGAGCAACACAGGCGAGACGATTTCGAGTTTATTCCTTCTGGATTTCACAAATTCGAATCAAACTAGAAGACGAGAAGTAGAACACAGAACACTGTTAGACAATATACGCCTTTTATTTATTTTTGTCTTAAGGGTAGTCTAATCTTTTACTTGTTGTCTATTTATATTTATTCCTTTTGTTATCTATTATAATTAAGACTCATTTTGTACTCTAATAAAACCCTAGCAATCTTTGTTCTTTCTTCATCTTCTCCTTGCCTCTTTACTATTGTATCGCTTATTTTTAATATAGTATCATAGCAAGGTTTATTCCATCCACTGTTCAAGATTTGCACTTTTTTCGTGAAGCCACTATTCACGCTGTGCACTCTTTCATGGTCTTTCATGAAGCCCCTGTTCCACCAATTGGAATTATTGCACTAAAAGCCATCATTTTGCAACAAGAGTCCCGGTTCCACCGTTTGGGAATTTCTTTCTAATCACATAGGTATCGTTTGATTGTATCAAATCCGGTATTATTTCTCTACTCTCTTCATTTTTTGTATTTGTCAGTTTCGTTGTTATTTGAAAATTAATGGTTGGTAAAAATGATGATTCTTTTCAAGTTATTAGTGTACTGTTGAATGGGCAGAATTATTCATATTGGATTTATGTGTTGAATTTTTTTTTTTTTTGAAAGGCAAGAGAATGTGGGGCAATGTTTCTGGAAACTATGCAACTGAGTTAGAATCATGGGAAGTAAATAATTCGAAGATTATTACTTGGATTAATAATTCTTTTTCGCAGTCAATAGGCGTTCAATTAGCAAAATATGAAACAACCAATGAGGTTTGGGATCATTTGAAAAGGTTGTATGTGCAGTCAAATTTTGCAAAGCAATACCTGTTGGAGATTGATATTCGGGCTCTTCAACAAAACAATATGAGCATCCAAGAATTCTATTCTGCTATGTCAAATATTTGGGATCAGTTGGCTCTTACCGAATCTGCCGAATTGCAAGTTTTTAAAGCATACACTGATTGTAGAAAAGAACAACGCTTGATTCGATTTTTGATGGCTCTTCGGGATGATTTTGAGGGAATTCGTGGATCGATCTGCACCGCAATCCACTCCCAACTGTTGACTTGGTGGTTAATGAGTTGTTAGCTGAAGAAGTTCGCCTCAAGTCTCAATCTGACAAAGGAAATGTTGACCAAGGAATTCTCCCTAGTCCCAATTTATCTGTTTTTGTTGTCCCTTCTAATAAAGGTAAATCTTATGGAAAGGTTGGTTATGATGAGTGTAGCTTCTGCAAGAATAAGGGCCATTGGAAATCTCAATGTCCAAAACTATTGAACAAGCCGCAACAAACACAACAACCTTCTCAATGGAGACCTCCAAGTCAGTTCAACCAACGCAACTTCAAGCACTTCAGGCCTCCAACACCTAATACTAATGCAGTTATTCCTCCGTCTGATGAGAGCACATCTCTTTCTAGTCCTTCAGTAGCTGATCTTGCTGAGCAATTCCAGAGGTTTCTTGCCACACAGCCATCTGCCATGTCTGATATGTCTGCCTAATCTATTATAGGTTTGTCCTCCTCTAGCTCCTCAGGTATATCCCCATCCTTATGGATCCTTGACTTTGGAGCATGTCATCATATGTCATCTGATTCAAACTCATTTGTCTCCATATATCCTGTTTCCTATGTACCAATCATAACTGTTGATGGCACCCCTCTGCCAGTGGCAGGCACTGGGTCTGTTTCAACATCTCATTTGTCCATTCCAGATGTTTATTACATTCCTAAATTACGTGGCAGTCTTATTTCTATTAGTCAGTTACGTGATTCTGGTTACTCAGTTTTGTTTTCTTCCACCTCTTGTTATGTGCGGGATCTGCAATCCCAGAGGCTGATTGGGACAGGTCGTAGACGGGGGGACTTTATGTTTTGGATGAGCAAAGAGTTCCAGATGTTGTAGCTGCTAGTGCTGACTTGTCGTCTTTTCGTTTGACTTCCTCTTCTTCAAGTTTCTATTTATGGCACTCTCGTCTTGGTCATGTTTCTTCTTTCCGTTTGAAATACTTGGCTTCTACAGGAGCTTTAGAAAAGTTGCAAACTAATGATATTTCTAATTGTTGTGGTTGCAAACTTACTAAGTTCTCTGCTTTGCCTTTTTGTAAAAGTGTTTCAATTTCGGTTGCACATTTTGACTTGATCCATTCTGATGAATGGGGCCATCCCTGACTATTACTAAAGGTGGTTCTAGATATTATGTACCTTTTATTGATGATTGCACTCGTTATTGTTGGGTTTATCTTATGAAACATCATTCTGATTTTTTAAGTATTTATCAAATGTTTCGTGCTTTGGTTAAAACTCAACATAATGTTGTTATTAAGTGCTTTAGATGTGATCTAGGTGGTGAATATACTTCCAAAAAAATTTCTGAATTACTTGCATCTGATGGGACTTCTCACCAAACCTCTTGCACTGATACTCCTGAACAGAATGGAGTTGCTGAAAGAAAACATCGTCACATTGTTGAAAGTGCCCATTCTCTTCTTTTGTCCGCTTCTGTCCCAAGTGAGTTTTGGGGAGAAGTTGTCCTCACTGCTGTTCATGTCATTAATCAGATCCCATCTTCTCGTTCAGCGATTTGTGTTTTTCTTGGTTATGGTGATGGTTAGAAAGGTTATCGTTGTTATGATCCTGCAAATCAAAAAATATATGTCTCACGTCATGTTGTGTTTCTTGAACATATTCCTTTTTATTCTGTTCCTTCTAGTCCGCATGATCTTACCAGATTTGATCTCATCCGTATTGACCCTTTTTTCACAGATTCAGACACCACACCTCCTTTAGTTAATCATAGTCAAAATAATTATGATGTTGAGCTTTGCCGGGTTGACACTAGTAGTTCTTCTAATCCAGAAGCCTCCTCTATCCCCACGCCTTCCCAAGAAGCTTATGTAATTGTGGATCCTCATCCTTCTCGTTACCCTCCTTGTGAATGTAAGTCCACTAAATTACCTGATTTTGTTTATTCTGACTATTCCACTTCCTTTGCTTCCTTTTTAACCTCCATTCATAGTTTGTCTGAGCCCTATTCTTATAAAGTGGCAGTTCTTGATCCCTCTTGGCAGCAGGCTATGGCAGATGAACTTTCTGCTTTGCACAAGACAAATACTTGGGACATTGTCTCTCTTCCACTAGGAAAAACTGCAATTGGTTCTCGTTGGGTATATAAGATCAAAACCAAGTCTTATGGGTGGTCTGTTGAGAGATATAAAGCTCGTTTGGTTGCCAAGGGGTTTTCTCAGCAATATGGTATGGATTATGAAGAAACTTTTGCTCATGTTGCCAAAATGATCATTATTCGCACTCTTATTGCAGTTGCATCTATCCGTCAGTGGTATATTTCACAAATTGATGTTAAAAATGCCTTCTTGAATGGTGATATTCAAGAAGAATTTTATATGGTTCCTCCTCCAGGTGTTTCTCATAATCCAGGTGAAGTTTGTAAATTGAAGAAGGCTCTCTACGGGCTTAAACAAGCTCCTCGTGCTTGGTTTGAGAAGTTCTCCATTGTGATTGAATCACTTGGTTTCCACTCAAGCCCCCATGATTCTGCCTTGTTTATTAGGTGCACTCCTCAGGGTCGTATCTTGCTTTCTCTATATGTTGATGACATGATTATTACCGGGGATGATGTTGATGGGATTATAGATTTGAAACTCCAATTAGCCAGACAATTTGAGATGAAAGACTTAGGTACTCTTCATTACTTTTTGGGGATTGAGGTTACCTACTCTCCTCGAGGTTACCTTATTTCTCAATCTAAGTATATTGGCAACATTCTTGAACAAGCTCGTCTCTCTAATACTCGGGCAGCAGACACCCCTCTTGAGCTTAATGCTCGATATGTCTCATCTGATGGTGTCCCTCTACCAAACCCTACTTTGTATCGTATTTTTGTTGGCAGCTTGATGTATCTTACCATTACTAGACCTGATATTTCTTATGCAGTGCATGTTGTTAGTCAGTTTGTTTCTTCTCCTACTACAGTTCATTGGGCAGCTGTACTTCGCATTCTTCGTTATCTTCGGGGCACTCAGTTTCAGAGCCTTTTATTTCCATCATCTTCTTCATTGGAACTGCATGCTTACTCAGATGCTGATTGGGGTGGTGATTCCACCGATCGCAAATCTACCACAGGGTTTTGCATTTTTCTAGGGGATTCTCTTATTTCTTGGAAGAGTAAGAAACAATAAGTTGTTTCTCAATCTTCTACAGAAGCTGAGTATCCTGCAATGGCATCCACCACTGCAGAAATCGTTTGGTTGCGCTGGTTACTTGACTCTATGGGTGTCTCCTCCTTTGCACCCACTCCTATGTATTGTGATAATATGAGTGTCATACAAATCACTCGCAATTCAGTCTTTCATGAACGCACCAAGCACATTGAGATTGACTGTCATTTCACTAGACATCATTTTCAGCAGGGAACCATCACTTTGCCCTTTGTATCTTCCTCCATGCAAATTGCTGACTTGTTCACAAAATCGCATTCCACTACACGCTTTTGTTTCTTGATTAGAAACTCTCGATGCTTCCTGTTGATGCATCGCGAGTTTGAGGGGGGATGTTAGACAATATAGTCCTTTTATTTATTTATGTCTTAAGGGTAGTCTAGTCTTTTACTTGTTGCCTATTTATAATTATTCCTTTTGCTATCTATTGTAACTAAGACTTATTTTGCACTCTAATGAAACCCTAGCAGCCTTTGTTCTTTCTTCATCTTCTCCATGCCTCTTTACTATTGTATCACTTATTTTAATAAACACATGGTCAAAAAACAATAATCTTATTCTTTCAGCAAGGAAAAATTAGGGCTTGTTTGGTTTGTTTCTAGTTTACTGTCTTAATTTCTTAATTTTAAAGACAATTACAACTAAAATAATTACAAAAATATCACATTGTTTTTATCTTGTTTCTTGTTTCCAAAGATTTATACAGGAAACACTGAAAACAAATCTTTAGAAACAAGAAATAAAATAAAAACAAGATGACATTTTTGTAATTATTTTAGTTATAATTATCTTTAAAATCAGGAAATGAAAAAAAAAGTAAAAAAAAAAACCTAAACAGGCCTTAAAAACTGTTTTTAGGGCTAACCACTACGTTCGTAGCTAATCAAAAAACTAAAAAAAAAAACTAAACAGGCCTTAAAAACTGTTTTTAGGGCTAACCACTACGTTCGTACTCAGTCTAATCAAAGCAACATATGAAAAACAAATGGAATACATCAACGTAACTCACGAGAATGATGGCACAAGGAACGCGAGGGGAAGGTGGACCAAATGCAAGGAAAATATTTGATCATAATTTGGTGCTTGGAATTTTCTCTGCTCTTACGTAAGATTTAATGACTATTTCGGGGAAACTTGAAAGTGATGTTAATTTGAAAAGATAATTGATGGGTAGTAAGGAATCAAAGAGGTTAATTGGGTCCTTTACCACCTACAAAACGTGAAGAATATTGTGGCATGTGACCATGCATTTGACGTTTCAAAATAAGTTTGAATAATATGCAGTTTGAACTTTGCTTTTCAAAAGTAACATCAGGTGAAGAAAAGAGGCTGCGCGGACCTAACTCTTATTTATATTATTATAAACTCTGCACTCCTCCTCCTTTTTTTCAAACTTCAACACCACATGCTTCTTTTGTCCTTATCACCCCCACGTACAGTATGAATCTACATATATGTATTTATGGTATACTCTCTCTCTCTAATTAAGATATCATGACATTGGCATAATATGTAATGCATCTCCCTTGCCATGGAAAAGACGACTAAATAGGAAACATCTGGCTTAAGGGAACCCTTAAAAAAATAGAATGGAAGTGTATATATGGTATGTATTCTAATTGCCTTTCATATATGATATGATATTCATGCGTGGCTGATAGAGAAAACAATGCTAGGAAAATAATATTTCGTGAAAGATGGAATTTTCAGTTGGCTCTTTTCGCCAATTCTTGACCAGTCGACTATGTTTGGCTTTTGTGATTTCATGACAGATTTTAGTCACGCTCAATTATGAGTCAGCATGTTCTTAAAGTCATTCTTCACAAACCTCTCGTTGGAAGCCTCAAAGTTGCATTTACGTTTTTCAGGTTTCTGTACGTGACGTGATCGAAACTAGGGTGCATTGAGAATTGTAGTTCCTTTTTTTTTTTTTAATAAACAAAGCAAATGTTACAAATAAGACTAAAAGGGTATTCCAAGGTTTTAAATCTGAATCCGAAACTACAATCTGGGCCGTGACATTTTGGTTTTGGTAGTGTCCGAAACAACATCACGACCGTAATTACAGTCGTATCAGTCAAATTTTCTCATAATTGTCCGTAATAATTGAAAAAGTGATGCAGCCACACTCGCGACCACAATTTAAAACGTCAGGTATTCTAAACCATATATAAAGAGGGCATAGTTACAATTAAGCCAATATACCAATACATGATGTTTGGTTTTTCTACTCTAGTTTTGGGTTATTTTGAAGGCTTGGATTGGTGTAATAGACATACTGATTAATTGTTTTTATGGGTCAATATGGTATTTACGTTTCCACTTCCTTGGTTCTTCTTTGTAAGCTTACTTTTATATAAGTTTAAGTATCTCTTGTATTATCTTTTTAATATACTTTCACTAGTGCAAAATACGCTTTTTATGCCAAGATTCAAAATTGGTTTCATTTTAACCAATGTTGAAAACAAAGCGTGGCAATTTCGAAATTAAAGGGGAAACTTTTAACATCGGTTCTAGTTTTTAACCGATGTTGAAAATCTTTAACATCGGTTGGTTTGAGAAACAAATGTCGTAAGTTAAAATAAAAAAACAAAATTGAAATCTCGTATAACTTTAGACATCGGTTGCAGTTACAACTGATGCCGAATGTATACAAACAACATCGATTATCTTATGAAACGATTTTGAAAATTAAGATAAAAAAAAACTGAAAGGTGCGTTTGATTCGTATTGAGGTACATAACAAGGAGAACGACACAGAAGAAATGCTTGAGGCACAACACAACTCTTTGTTCTGTATACTGTTTGGTAGACAATGAACAACACAAATAAAAAGTGTCAAATTTACTTAAATATACTTTATAATATATAATTATTATTACAGGGTTGGGCTAAGGTGCACCACCCATATTTGCACCACCCACTACACCACCCATATGTGGCAAATTTTGGATCAATCAAATTGTCACATGGGTTTGGTCAAAATTTCAAACTTTATAGTTGTATTTCTACTGTAGTCAAACTTATATTATAATGATGTAAACGTAACAATAAAAAAAAAAGTTAAATGTAAACAGTTTATGTGAATGAGATAGAGAGATGTAACGATAATTTTATCTTTTTTTATAGCATGGACGAAAAGTTTTCCTATGGTTTGATGAGGGACAAAATTTTGGGTTTGTGTCTTGTCCCTCACCCTTTTTTTGTCTTGTCCCATGACAATTAAACATGGAACAAAAATTTTTGTGTAGTCTAATCCCCTGATTTTTTTTGCTAATCAAACGCACTCGAAATCTCGCATAACTTTAAACATCGGTTGCAATTACAATCAATGTTGAATGTATACAAACAACATAAGTTATCTTTTGAACTGATTTTGAAAATCACCCTAGCGAATTTTAGAACACTACTCACATACCGCATAAACCATCCCTAGCCTTTTCACAACCCGCGCTCTCTATTGCTCATCCTCCTTGCCATTGCCACAGTGATTGCCACCGATGACCAGCAGCACCACCTCCTTCTGCCACCGCGAGTCTGGTGAGTTCTCTCTTCTCTCTTCTCTCTTCTCTCTTCTCTTCTCTTCATTCCCTCTTCACTCGAACCACATTCGAAGCTTAACGGCAAAGTTCCCTCTCACATTTTTCCCATTTCCCATTTTCAGGAACCACCGAGGCAGTCCAAGAGCCACCGTTCGTGCCTCAAACCTCAAACCTAGGTCCCTGTTTACTTCTAAGGTATTTTCATTTTTTTTGCCTAGTATATAGCTTATCTCATGTAATGTTTGTGCTGATTTATATAGTTCCTTCTTCTATGCAGCTCAAACCATATGTATCTGTGTCCTACAGAAGCATATCTCAGTGTGAGATTCTTTCTTTGTAACTGCAGACTAATTTTCATGGAGAAGAGTTAGCAGAGGTAGCACTTCATTTTGCTATTTTCATATCTTTAAAATTAGAATTATAACATCTTGAAGAATTATTGTCTGGAAAAAAATGTATGATATTCTAGTTAAAGTTAACCTATCTTTTATATCTGTTGTACGATGCATAATTTGGACTATCAATGTTGTTAATAAAATTTTTCGGTTATTTTCCTATCATTGAGTATCATATCATAAGTATCACCTATGTGTGCAAAAAACAAGAAAGCTCTTGTCCTTTTAGGTTTGTGTGCTTGAGGATACTTGGGAAATGTCTTTAGATAACAGCTATATATGTGACTCACTTACTGCATGTTTGGATTACCTATCTTGCTTTTCCTGGGGGTGTGAAGGGTGAGGTCCTTGTACTTTTCATCTTTACTTGTAATTCTAATTCTATCATCTGATCTTTACTTGTATTTGATTCTTTGTTGAATTGCAATAATTCTTTTGTTTTTGGTGGTGTAATTTTCATCTATTGGTATAATTTTTTTCTATTGGTGTAATTATTTTTCTTTGGTGTAATATGAATTGTAGTTCACAATTGTAAGTTGCAATATGGATCCACCTAATGATAATGGCTTAGAAGAATATCCACCACAATCACCAAGGACAAGAGGCATTAATAGGAAGCTTGATAGAGTAACAAGGAACATTGAGAGACTCTTTGAAAGAATGGAAGTACTTGAGAATAGAGAAGGATCAAGGCATGATCAAGCATAGAGACTCAAGCAATTCACAAGACAACAATGAAGAGAGGCCTAGAAGATTTGCTAGATGGAGGCCAAGAAATGAGCATAGAGGAAGGAGGAATGATAAAGATGACAAGCTACAAAATGTTAAGGTAAAAATTCCTAGCTTCCATTGGAAGAGTGATCCGGAGGCATACTTGGAATAGGAGACTAAATTGGAGCATATCTTCTCTTGCTACAATTATAGTGATGAGAAGAAGGTTAAGGTAGCAAGCTTGGAGTTTTTTAATTATGCTTTTATTTGGTGGGATCAACTTTGTAAGGAGAGAAGAAGGTTTGGAGAAGAGCCAATTAATTCTTGGCGTGAGATGAGGAAGATAATGAGGAAGAGATATGTGCCTTCACAATATAATAGAGATCTACACTATAGGCTTCAAAGGTTGGGGCAAGGGAGAATGAGTGTATAGGAGTACTTCAAAGGTGGAGGTCATAATGATTAGATCAAAATTTGAAGAGGATAGAGAGGCTACTATGTCTAGGTTCTTGGGAGGTCTCAACCAAGAAATTCATGATGCAGTGGAACTTTACCATTATGTAGAGTTGGAAGACTTGGAGTATCATGCAATAAAAGTGGAAACACAATTGAAGAGGAAGAAGACTTTCCAGAGGCCTTTCTATAACAACAACAACTCAACTTGGAAGTACAATTCCAAGAAGGTGGGAGACTCATCAAAGTAAATAGAGGTTTATGGTAAAAGTGGATCAAAGACCACATTTTCTAACCCTAAACCTTCTACTTCTGCACCTTCTTCTACTAGATCTAGAGATATTAAATGCTTCAAATGTTTGGGAAAATGACATATTGCATTTCAATGTCCGTACAAGAGAACAATGATCTCTAGAAGTAATGATGACATAGAGGTAACAAGTGCCTCATCTAGTGAGTCTTCTAATGAGAGTAGTGAAGATGAAATCTTCCCACTTGAAGGAGACATTTTGATGGTGAGAAGACTCTTAGGAGTCAAAGTGAAAGAGGAGGATGAGAGCCAATGACAAAACATTTTTCACACTAGGTGCATGGTGCAAGGAAAATTGTGTGCTTTAATCATTGATGGAGGAAGTTGCACCAATGTAGCCAGCCAAAGGTTGGTGACCAAACTTGGCCTCAAAACCAACCCACACCATTGTCCATACAAGTTGCAATGGCCGAGTGAGTATGGTGAAATTTTGGTAAACCAACAAGTGTTGTTGAGTTTTGCCATTGGCTCTTATCAAGATGAAGTTCTATGTGATGTGGTTCCAATGGAAGCGGGGCATGTGTTGTCAGGAAGGCCATGGCAATATGATAGGAAAGCGATACATGATGGCATTTCCAATAGATTTACTTTCATGCACCACAACAAAAAAGTTACTCTTGTACCTCTATCCCCTAAAGAAATTGGTGAGAATCAAAAGAAAATGGGAGAAAAAAGGGAGCTTGAGAGAAAAGCCAAGAGTGAAAATGGACAAAAAGAAAAAAAAATGCAAAAGAAAAGAATGTACCACAAAAGAATATGAAAAAGGCAAATGGCACAAGTGAGCAAAATTTTTGCGAAAATAAAAAAGGTAAATAAAAAATGGCAAAGAATGTCTATTTTTAAAAGAAAATGAAGTAAAGAAAATATTTTTGGCCAACCTACCAATGTATTTACATTGCTCCAAAAATGAGAGTGAAAAATCTACTCCATCCTTTTCTTTGCCAAAATCCTATGAGTTTCTTTTGGATGACTTCAAAGATGTTTTTCCAAAGGAGCTACCTAAAGGTTTACCACCTATCGGGGGATTGAGCACCATATGAACTTGATTCCAAGTGCTTTTCTTCCTAATAGGTCGGCCTATAGGAGCAATCCACAAGAAACAAAAGAAATTCAAAGGCAAGTTCAAGGTTTATTGGAAAAGCAATAGAATATAGAATCATTTTCGTCATGTGCAATGCTCGTTATTTTAGTACCTAAAACAGATGGTACATGGAGAATGTGTACCGATTGTAGATCCATTAACAATATAACCATCAAATATAGACATCCAATCCCAAGGTTAGATGACTTATTGGATGAGCTACATGGGTCTCAAGTGTTTTCAAAAATTGACCTAAGAAGTGGCTATCATCAAATAAGGATAAGGGAAGGGGATGAATGGAAAACCGCTTTTAAAACCAAGTATGGAATTTATGAATGGATTGTGATGCCCTTTGGTCTCACTAATGCACCAAGCACATTCATGAGGCTCATGAATCATGTCCTTAGGAAATTCCTTGGTAAATTTGTGGTTGTCTATAGAGACACCCCGTTGTGCCCCAGTGTTTTATTAGACTAAAACTTCATTAACTACTTTCTTACTCGAGCGCTTAATATGAAAATACTTAAAAATTAAAACATAACTTATAAAGTATACACCTTCATATAGAATAACATATGACAATATAAGTATATTATGCATAATACAAAACACTGTTGAGGATATCCTCTCAGTATGATCCCTCACAGGCATATACTTAGGCAAAAAGTTAAACAGCGGGAAACATATTAAAAACGTCTCGCAAGACGCACTGGCCATACACTACTTAGACCCTAATCACCATGGGTCACGACTCGACCTTCGGCTTCCGGTTCATAGGGAGTTCCATCCAATTCTTTCTCATTCAGCTCAACCACAGGGTCTTCAAGCACAACCCCATAAAAGATAAAATAAAACATACAAAAAGAGCACAGGGGATAAGAAGCAGTTCTATCATCAAAAGCGAAATGAGTCATAGTAAATTAGACAATAATTGTTACAGACATAACATCATTCATAACTAACAATCATCCTCAAATTATGATATCTTCCTTTACACTTACTCTCAGGCAATCTAACATTTTATTTTAACTTAACCTCTCTAATCATGTCACCATGTCTTTACGTTATCGTGGCCACTACCACTCCTATCACCATCCCTCATTATTTGCATCGGGGCACACCGTCATTCCCGTAAGGATGTTCCACCTAGTGCACACCTCCATTCCCGTTAGGGTGTTCCACCCCCATTCCCGTTAAGGTGTTCATCTAGTGAATGTGACACACCCTCATTCCCGTTAGGATGCTTATTCAAAGGATGACACTATTCCCTCATTCCCGCTAGAGAATAGCTGCACAATACAAAAGTATCCTCATTCCCGTTAGGATACGGGACAACTCACCCCAAAACTATAAGGGTATCACAGTAGTTACCCATTCCCGTCAGAGAACTGGCCCGTGACATACTGTATCCATGATTGGATACACTGACCTCGTGTGTTCCCAACACACTATCGTGAATAACAAAACCAACACATTTTAACAACATCCTAGTACCGTAACCTTTCATCAAAGCCTTAACTCATAATCTATGTCACCACACCTCTTTAAAATAATTCATTTAGGTTAGGCACCTCTAAGAAAGGAAAAATTTTTTGTAAACCTTGAGAAATGCACATTTTGCACCACTAAAAGAGGTATTCTTGGGCTATGTTGTTAGTGCACAAGGTGTGCAAGTGGATGAAGAGAAAATTAAGGCCATCCAAAGTTGACCAATACCTAAAAATGATGGAAATGTTAGGAGTTTCCATGGATTGACAAGTTTTTATAGAAGATTTGTCAAAGACTTTAGCACTTTGGCAAGTCCTCTACATGAGGTTTTAAAGAAAAATGTGTCATTTCAATGGGGCCAAGACAAAAAAAACTCCTTTAACATACTCAAAGGAAAATTAACCAATGCACCAATTCTCACGCTACCAAATTTTGTAAAATCTTTTGAGATAGAGTGCAAAGCTTCTAATGTAGGCATTGGGGCCGTCTTGCTTCAAGAAGGACACCCCATTGCATACTTTAGTAAGAAGCTTACCGGGACACATTTGCACTGTTCGACTTATGACAAAGAACTTTATGCCATAGTAAGGAGTCTCAAAGTTTGGCAACACTATCTCTTGCCTAAGGAATTTGTGATCCATAGTGATCATGAATCATTGAAACATTTAAAAGGGAAAGGAAAATTAAACAAGAGGCATGCCAAATGGATGGAATTCATCGAACAATTCCCTTGTGATTAAACATAAACAAAGCAAAAGCAATATTGTGGCCGATGCGCTTTCACATAGATAGGCCTTACTATAAACAATTGAAACTAAACTTAAAGGGTTTGATAACATAAAGGAATTATATTTAAATGATCCGGACTTCTAAAATTTACACTCAAATAGAGTCCATGGCACATAAAGGATTTTTCATAAGTGAAGGGTTCCTTTTAAAAGATAAGAGACTTTGTGTGCCAATGCATTATATTAGAGAGTTATTGGTAAGAGAAGCACATCAAGGGGGCCTAATGGGGACTTTGGTGTTCACAAGACTTTGGGGGTTTTGCATGAACATTCCTTTTGGCCTAACATGAAACATCAAGTCCGAAAGATATGTCAAAAATGCATTTAATGTTTAAAAGTAAAGTCAAAGAGTAAACCACATGGGTTTTACACTCCCTTACCTAGTCCTTATTCTCCTTGGATTGAAATATGTATGGATTTTGTATTGGGTTGCCAAGGACTAGACTACAGAATGACTCCATCTTTGTGGTAGTGGATAGAGTTTCCAAGATAGCCCATTTTACACCATGTAACAAAAGTGATGATGCATGCCATGTAGCTAATCTATTCTATAGGGAAATAGTTAGACTACATGGGATTCCTAGAAGCATTGTATCCGATAGAGATGCAAAGTTTCTAAATCACTTTTGGAGAACTTTGTGGGGCAAGCTTGGAACAAAATTACTCTTTTCAACTACTTGCCACCCACAAACGGATGGGCAAACCGAGGTGGTGAATATGACTCTTTCTACTCTCTTACGCACCATCCTCAAGAAAAACCTCAAGTCTTGGGAAGAATGCTTGCCTTTCATTGAGTTTGCATACAACCGTGTGCAACATTCTACTACTAAGAATTATCCCATTGAAGTAGTCTATGAATTTAATCCACAATCATTAATTCTATTACCAATTGAACAATCATTGTTGCATTGGCTTGCCAAGGCCGAATTTTTTAAAAAGCTCCATGAACAAGTAAAATTAAACATCAAAAAACCAAGGAGAGCACAATGCAAGGAAAGTTATTAAAGGAAGAAAACAAGTGTTACTCAAACCGGGTGATTGGGTATGGGTTCACTTGAGAAAAGAAAGATTTCCTTTACAAAGGAGGTCCAAACTCCTACCAAGGGGTGATGGACGACAACGCATATAGAATTGATCTCCCTGGTGACTATAATGTGAGTGCCACGTTTAATGTGTCTGATCTAAGTCTCTGTGACATAGATGATGATCAACATAATTGTAGACGAATGTGCCTCAAGAAGGAGGGGATGATATGATCATGGATTCACCAAGCCAATGAGTCTCAAGCATAGAAGACATACATGGACCAATGACAAGATCAAGGAAAAGGAGAGTCCAAGATGCATTAAAGGAAGTGGCGGTCAACCATATGACTCACAAGCAACAATTAGAAGAGGGAATCACTTTGAACCTCTATTGTATTGAAGTCATTGACTACTTAGCTTAGGAACCTTCGGTAATAAAAGAAGGAGTAGGACCTATTAAAAAAGAATAGAACTATGTAATAAAAGTGCTTCTTCAAAAACCACATGGGATAGTTTAGCTTTTGGGCTTAGGATGATCGGGCCTCTTAGACCAATTACCCCAACATGTAGATAGGAATCACACATTGGGCCGATTGGCCCAAACAAGCCATGATGTACACGGCTACCATAGGGAAGAGGCGCTAGACGCACTTGGTGGATGAGCTTCAAAGCTCATCACCTAAAAATAGGTGTCATGTACCCAAATTTCATTCAATCAATTCATTTTTGTAAAGGTTCTTATACTTGAGATCTAGAGAGTTGAGAGAGTTCTCCTCCAAGAGTTTTTAGAGTTGAACCAATGATTCTTATCTTGAATTTATATACTCAAGTGGTGAATCCTCCTTTGGCTTATCAAGTCAATCTTGATTCATCAAGTTGATTGTGGCGCCTTCTTCCCTCTCCTATCTTCTCCACTTTCTATTTCATTTTCTTATTTCAATTCTTGCTATTTCAATTCATAGATCTAGATTTACTTTCATTATTCTTGCTATTTTCATTTCATATACAATTGTGTTCTTCTAATCCTTTTTGTTTCTCTTGAATTCTTACTTAAGAATCAAGATCTATATTCAATTGATCTTAATTGTTTTGGATCTTGAATTTTTTACAATTTGAATCAAATAAAGGTCCTTAAATCTTAGTGATCTAGACTAGATCACATCAAGAAGGCTAGCTGACCTGCTAGACATTGTATTTCTTTAACACTCTGTGGACTCCTCATGTCAATAACTGCCTTGCATTTGTCAGGATTAGCTTCAATTCCTCTATCGGTTAACATATATATATATATATATATATATATATATATATGTATATCCCAGGAATTTTCCTCCATGGACTCCAAAAGAACATTTTTATGGATTAAGTCGCATGTTGTACTTCCTTAATTGCTTGAATATTTCCTCCAAATTGGTTGGATGCTGCTCCTGATCATCAGACTTTATGACCATGTCATCAGCATATACTTCAATATTTTTTCATATCTGATCAACAAAAACCTTGTCCATGAGCCTTTGGTACCTATCCCCGTCATTTTTCAGACCAAAAGGAATTACTCGGTAACAAAATTTTGCTTCATCCATCACGAAGGCTGGTTTTTCTTCATCGGGTGGGTAGATGCAAATATGATTGTATCCTGAATAGGCATCCAAGAAACTTAAGATTCTGTATACTGAAGCCCCATACACCAATCTATCAATATTTGGAAGAGGATAAGAGTCTTTCGGGCAAGCCTTGTTGAGATCGGTATAATCAGTGCACATTCTCCATTTGTCGTTGGCCTTTTTCACCATCACAACATTTGCCAAACAAGTAGTGTATTTGATTTCCCTAATGAAGTTTGCCTTCATTATCTTTGTTGTTTCTTCTTCTACAGTTTTTATTCTCTCCTCGCAGAGCTTCCTTTTTCTATGTGCCACAGGTTTCCCCTCGGGGCAAATGGATAAATCGGCATTTCTGCACAGGACTTCACAAACTTTTTCTTTGACTATCAAATCAAGATGGCTACCGACCTTTGTACATTGCTCAGCCTGGGTCCCTAACTGAAATTTTTCCAAGACTCGGTGGGTTTGGCTCTTTGCTCACGCATGTCTATTCTAGGATCCAATTCAAGGAAACTGACTGAGCTAATAGAACCAACCACATTTCCAGTTGTTGATCAGCTCAGACTGCTCTTGTTTCTCCCGAATCAGATGGAAACTTCATTGTAAGATGAAGAGTTGAAACTATTGCACCATGCCCATTCAGGGATGGTCTTCCAATAAGTATATTATACAATGTGATTGCCTCCACTATGACATACCTGACCGAGATGGTTCTTGATGAACCTCCGTCTCCAAATGCAGTTAAGAGATCAATATATCCACATGTGTTTACCTATTCACCAGCAAAACCTACCAGCTTATCTTCCTGCTCCTTTATCAATTTCTTCGGAATGCTGAGCTTTTTGAAAATTGAATAATACAATATGTCAGCTGAGCTACCCTGGCTAATAAGAATCCGTTTAACTGAGTAGTTTACTAACTCGACCGTTATGACCATAGGGTCGTCTTGATTAGGATCTACTCCTATGAAGTTATCATCTGCAAACATAACGGGCGGCGTTACTTTTGAAGGTTTTCCAGACACCGAGTTAACAGATCGATGGCTTTGACATAGCGCCTCCGAGCTGAACTCGTGATACCACCTCTAGAAAAACCTCCTGAGACGGTATTGATGACTCCTTTAACTCCACCTCCCTGTTCAACATTTGGATTCTCCTAGTTCTGAGCTTGATTATTGTTCTGCTGATCCTCATCTCTGTTCCAGTTATAATATCCCCCTCTTCCTTAACCTCGGCCACCTCTTCCTCCCCTATAAATTTCTTTCCTAACATAATAATCCAGGTGACCTGCTTGTATCAAATCCTCAATCTTATCTTTCAGCGTGTGACAACTCTCCGTAGTATGACCATAATTTTGGAGCCACTTACACTGTTTACTTTTATCAGCATCCTGCTTTGATTTAGCCGGTCGAGGTAAAGAAAGAAGTTCGATATTACAAATTTCTTCTAAAATACTCTCTATGGGTTTCGTAAGTGCACTAGTGCAATAAGTGCTTTTTACGTCTGCTAAATTTGATTTTATACGTCAGAATATTGTCTGACGTTAAAAATAAAACCTTTAACGTCAGTTCTTTAACACAACTGACATTAATATTGTTCAAACTAACGTCAATTGTGTTCAAGAATTGACGTTAAAGGTTTTATTTTTAACATCAGTTTCCTAATACAACTGACATTAATAGTGTACTGTATATTTTATAAAATACTATTAACGTCAGTTGTTTGATACAACTGACGTTAATAGATTTTTTTTTTAAATTCAGTTTTAAAATATCACTCCCCTCAGCTATCCCTGCATTCAATAAATATCCCAGTAACACAGAATATCACACACATTACAGAATTGCAAACGCTACCCTTAAATTTCAATATTAACAAAAAGAAAAGAAATATACAAAGGAACAATGGGGGGACTTAAAACCAAAACCCATGTATAGGAAAAACATTACTATCTACAAGTATATGTATATCTATATATATCTATATATATATATAAATAAATTTTAGTCTCTAATGTCTAAAAACAAAACTACCAATCTAAGGATATATATATACATGTTATTAATTAGTTTCTAAAGTCTAACAAAAAAACTATTCATCTAATTATTGCGGAGGTATCTTGTCAATTCCTTTTTCAGTCGCATACTTGAAGAAGAATTCAGCTAAGCGCATCCGCAAGTCTCTAAAATCATCTTCTTGAAGAGGCGATTGGTCGTTAAATGCCTACACGTTAAAATAATAACAATAACATTAATGCAAGTCATCTTCAAAACTATAATATATAATTTAACAAGTTGTTTAAATATTACCTTATTCCATCCATCCCTAATAGATTCGGAAACTATGTTCAGCATATGAAGCATCACATAATAGCCGCACGACCACCCGTCAGGTTGAAATCGAGACTACAAACAAAATTAATTTCAATGTCAGTTGAATATACATATCAATTAGTAATTATAATATTAATTATTTGATAAATAAACTACCAAACCTTGAGGATGGTCCATTCAGGATTTGCTTTAGCCTTAGAAGTCCTACTTCTCCTATTGGCGCAACTTATGCTACTCGCCTTCAGCGCGCTATCATAAACAAATAATCATGTCAATTAACAAATTCATATATCACGTGTGTAATAAACTAAAAACAACTGATATTAAAACTTAAATTAAATTTAAGATTAGTTACTTACCTATTTACAGCTTGCACCACCTCCTGTGGCGGCTGTTGGTGGAGAGAGAATAAGAATATGACAGTATGCCTAGACGGGTGAAGTACAAACAACTGCCAATGGTTTTTCATACAGTAGGGAGCCAGATATAATTCTTTCTGTTTGTCTCCCAACAAGTTCCCTATGTATTTACTAAATGCATCGCCAACAAAGAATTCGGGCACAAGGATTGACGGATCTAAGAAGCCGTAAACTGGTGCAACGCCCTTATCAAGCTGAAGACGATGGAGATACCTAAGATATGAAAAGGTGTGGATGTTAATTACATAATATATATATTGAAATTAAAATAAATTATTAAATGGAAAAATATCAAAAATAAATAAGTGATAAAATTAAAATTAACTTACGTGCACCGGAGACTCAAAACCGTGCTGGCCATCCAGACGTTATTTCTGCAGGCGTGCCCGAGATCTTCACCACAGAAGGAAAATATCCTCTGTTGATTTGGGCGTGCCACCCATCCATCGTGCTCCAATGGACATTCAAAAATCTCAAACGCATAATCCTCACCAAGTGAGAACAAACGAGTGACAGGTGACAGCAACACCGACGTCGACTTGGCCTTCAATTTAGGAAAAATAAAATAGATAAGTTGTTGATAATTAAAAAAAACACAAGTAATTATTTGACTAATTTGGACATTAATAATGAATGCATACCTTTGTTAACATTTCGAGCTCACGTCGTTTGAAGTCCAACTCAAGCTCACGCCTTTTCATTTCCAACTCAAGCTCATGGCGTTGGACTTCCAACTCCCGCTTCCTAGCTACTAACTCATCGTCCTCCACATGTGCCCTACTATAACTCTCTTTTGTGCTCACATGTGAAGGGTTGGCATGCCCTGTGGTGTCCTGGGATGAACCGACGGAGGAAAGCTCTCTAGCAAGCGCCTGCTTGAATTCTGGGTTGGATATTAAGCATTGCATCAGATGTGTTGTAATAGCAGGGTTGGAGATGAGGTGCTGAGTAATGTCATCCAAAATTGATGCTTCATCGACCACCCGCTTTCGTGAAGCAGACTTGCCATAATATTCTTTGATGGTCACGTTCCCAGGAACACCGATAACCCGACCAGGATGATCTTTCTTGCCTAGATCAGTCATCAAGACGTCCCGCCGTCCAGAAGGGACGAATGAGCCCTGGGAGGATTGTGCTTTAATATCAACCTACAATGAAAAAATGAAAAAACGTGCAAGTGAAAAGTGTTAAAAATATCTATACAAATATCAATTGAAATCAAGTTAATTATTTACTTACAATCTTATCTGCCACTTCGCGAGTGGCATCAACTTTAAAAGATCCCGTCTTTGTCATGCAGCCGGCTAACCAGACATCCTATTGGTCGATGTCCGATGGAGGACTTGATGGTGTGCCCTCAGGCACCTCTCCTCTTTCAATCCTAGCAGAGTGCTCTTCCTGCTTCACCCTCAGTCTATCCGCCATCATCTCCTTGATCCGAGTCTGGTACCCACCCTGAGACATGGTGTGGCGGTGGACGTTCTTCACCTGATTCTATCGACCCTTATTTGCCTTAGCCTATTCAAACAAAAACACATAATTAAATACAGTTAAATGATTTATAAGAAGCATACAAAATTAACTTAATCAACCAACCTGAAATTCTCCATCCTGTCGACTTCTAGCAAACATATCCCAAGTATCCTGATCAATCCAGGGATAATCCGAGAACATTTTATCAAGCCGTTTCTTCCCAGATACATAGTACCTGGTAAGATCATGATTGAACCCATTCCAACGCTTTGATGCCATTTTCATACATTTATGACGATGATCCTCGTCATTTGGCACAGTCCAAGCTACCTACACATTAAATACATAACAACTGGATGGATTATAACTCGGATAATTATCTAATAATGTAAATCAAACGAATGTAAAGGTAAAATACCGTGATAGCCTCCCAAATCTGATCCTTAACGTTCTGTGGAACATCATTCCAGTGGTTGTAGTTGATGCTTACGTGCTGCTTCTCTTGTAGAAACACCCACTTATTAAATTCTTTAGCACGGGGTCCCTGGGCATTTAGATTAGAATCGAAGGACACCTCAAGCTTCTGTCTGCTTTGCCTGTCCTTCTCTAGTTTCTTCAACGTCGTGGCT
The DNA here is from genome assembly GCA_030762895.1 of Sophora flavescens. Taxonomy (NCBI): domain Eukaryota; kingdom Viridiplantae; phylum Streptophyta; class Magnoliopsida; order Fabales; family Fabaceae; genus Sophora; species Sophora flavescens. Next base: position 110,689,034 of record CM061066.1, on the reverse strand, counting down.
CCTCTACCCCGTTTCCTATGAGCCTGTGATGTCTGTATGGACAAAAAAAGATAAAATAGAGGGTTGTAACATTATAAACTTACATTAAAAAGAAGGACTAAAGATAGTATATAACATGTAAACTTACACTAGAATCAGGCGTAGGCGCGATCGGGTCCTGCGTAGGCCCCACAGTGTCCTCCCGTGCATGTGGGCTATCCGACTGATCCATATGTATGCCTATTCAGAAACAATATATATTTATTAACATAGGTTATAACTCAAAATAAATATAGAAGTATAAATAAAAATAAATGTATACTAAGTTTAAACAACCTATATCAATATCCCTTAGTGATGATCATCACGAGTGGCATGTACATCGTCCACATGTGTCTCCTCGATTATATTAGGCATGTTTGTCGAAAAAGAAGGAGTCTCGGGAATATCAAGATTTGAATCTTGATTTTCATCACTACCATTATACATGCTTTTTCCTTACAGAACCACGTACAACCTTTTGTTAGAAGGATCAGTGATGTAGAACACTTGTTTTGCTTGGGAAGCCATTATGAAAGGCTCATTTATATGACCTAACTTGTTGAGGTCTACCAATGTGAACCCCAATTCGTCGGTTTGTACATCACCGTTACTATCAACCCACTTACATTTAAAAACCGGCACCGTAAGCTTAGTGTAATCGAGCACCCAAATATCTTCAATATATCCAAAGTAAGGTCTCGGTGCTTTAACGGGTTTTGTGTCCTTTGCACTAGAGAAGTGCATTGCTTCGGCCACGATCATAACCCCACTATTTTGCATGGTACTCTTGTTATATTGTTCCTTTGTATAAAAGGAAAAGTTATTTATGTTGTATCCGCTCCAACATATGACGTTGAAGCTAGGCCCACGTGCTAGCCATCTTACGTCATCAGAAGCAGTACTACCATCCTTAAGCATTTCTTCCTTGAACCATGGTAAGAAAGTCTTGTTATGCTTGTTCAACAACCACCTTTCTCTCATTCGAGGGTTTTCTTGACATCTAATCTCATCATGCCGAGGCTTAGGAACCCTTATAGGATTCGTGTTATGAAGGTAGTCCGAACAAAACTCAATAGCTTCTTCTGCAACATACCTTTGAACAATAGATGCTTCCGGACGATGAGGATTCTTCACGTACCCTTTCAAGATCTTCATGTAGCGCTCAACTGGGTACATCCATCTCAGAAAAATCGGCCCACATAATCTAATCTCCCCCACCAAATGAACAATTAAGTGAACCATTATGTCGAAAAAGGAAGGAGGAAAATACATCTCCAATTGGCACAAGATTGTAGCAGCCTCAACTTCCAAGTCATCCAACATACGGGGGTCAACGACTTTGCTACATATAGAATTGAAGAATGAGCACAACCGAGTAATGGAATGTCACACATTTTTTGGAGCAATACCACGAATAGCAACAGGCAGAAGTTGTTGCATCAAGATGTGACAATCATGAGACTTTAAGCCAACCAATTTAAGATCACTAGAGACAAGCCTCTTCATATTTGAAGAGTAACCATGTGGAAATTTGATGCCCTGAAGACACCCGCAGAAACTTTGTCTCTCTTTTTTTGACAAAGTATGACATGCTGGTGGCAAATAAGTCCGCTTACCATCCTCAACAACTGGAGCTAACTACGAGGTCGAGACGAGCATTGACACCATCCTTTGTCTTTCCCTGAATGTTGAGAAGCGTCTCGATCACACTATCACACACATTTTTCTCCACATGCATCACATCAATGCAGTGTCTGACATCAAGCTTGCGCCGGTATGGAAGATCAAAGAATATCGACCTCTTATTCCATATGTTTTTCTCAGCTGCTTTACCTTTCTTTTTGGACTTGCCGAATATAACATCGATGCCCTTTACCCTCTGATAAACCTGCTCTCCAATTAAGGCCGCCGGAGCTTCTTCTGTCTCTTGGCATCCATTAAAAGCTTTTTTCATCTTACGTTTTGGGTGATCACGTCTAAGAAATCTCCGATGCCCAAGGTAAACCGTCTTCTTTCCAAGATGCAACTGAGTGTAGCATGTACCTTCTTCACATATAGGGCATGCTTTATGCCCCTTGACACTGTACCCGGACAAGTTACCGTATGCTGGAAAGTCGTTAATGGTGCAAAATAACATGGCACAAAGCTTGAAAGTCTCATGAGAATACCCGTCAACTACATCAACACCTTCCACCCACAGCGTTTTCAAGTCTTCAATCAAGGGACTTAGATAAACATCTAAGTCATTTCCCGGTTGCTTTGGGCCCGAAATCATCATAGACAACATCATGTATTTGCGCTTCATGCACAACCAAGGAGGAAGGTTGTAAATTATCAACAGAACAGGCCATGAACTATGAATACTACTCATGTTACCATAAGGATTCATTCCATCCGTAGCAAGTCCAAGCCTTAGGTTTCTTGGCTCATCGGCGAAATCCGGAAACATAGTATCAATATTCTTCCATTCATTAGAATCAGCAGGATGACGAACCTTTCCATCACGCTTCCTCTCATCATTATGTCATCTAAGATTCTTCGCATCTTTCGCATTGGCAAACAATCGCTTGAACCTTGGAATTATTGGAAGATACCACAACACCTTCGCAGGATAACCCACATTTGTATCTTCTTTGGGGCAATCATGATTGTCTTCATGAACACCAGTGTACAATATGCAATCATTGGGGCATGCGTGTATCTTCTTATACTCCATACCCATCGGACACAATACCTTCTTGGCCTCGTAGTTACGGTCAGGCAATGTGTTGTCCTCCGGAAGCAAGTCTTTTAACACTTCAAGATGCATTGTGGCTTATATGAATTGATTGGTACTACCTATACTAACAAGATGCATCTTCTTTTCGGGAGCCCATCACTTAAGAACTCGAAAGTTAAGCGTGCTTAACTTAGAGCAATTCTGTGATGGGTGACCTCCTGGGAAGTTTTCCCAGGAAGACTGTGAGTGAGGACAAAGCACGCTGAAAATACCCGTGTTGGTCTTGGGTAATTTGTGGGTTGCCTGTTTGAAATATTTATTTTACCCCACTTTTTAAATTAAATTAAAAGATAAACACAATAAAAGAGAAAATTAAATTTTGGCTTGACAGAATAATTGATTCTGGTCCTACGTATTCCTGGGTGCGATGGGAAACTCAAAGCTACGTAGTTCTTAAAAAAAGTTTGATTAATTGGGTGATTTCGATTTTTTGGGAAAAAAAGGGGATTTGATTTTGAAAATATTTTTTTTAAAAAAAAGGGATTTTATTTTGAAAAGATTTCACTCTTGCGCAGGATTCAAGATAGCAAACTATACGATAAACCCTTACAATTCTTACGCCACTTGAGGATGAAAAATCATACATCAACGTCGTAGATTGTTGCGTGAATTCAAAAGATTTTATTTTATTTTATAAAAATTGGATAAAATTTTGTTAAAGTAGTAAATTGAAAACGTTTTGTTATTTTTTAACACAATGGAATCCACTCTTGCACAGGGTTAAAGGTAGTCAAGCTATACGATATGCCCTTACAATTCATACGACACTTGAGGATGAAAAATCATACATCAACGTCATAGATTGTTACGTGAATTAAAAATATTTAAAAAAAAAGAAGAAAGGGGATTTTATTTTTAATTTGTCATTTCTATTTTTTTGTGTATTTGTTGTTTAGAATCCTCTTATTTCGAAAAGAACTCAGCCCAATTTAAATTGCCTATGATAGTAAGTGGGCAAGCCATAGTTGGGCCCAAAACAAGGAAGCTTTGCCCAATTTGTTTGAAAAGAGAGCATTTTCCTTGACCCAAACAGGAAACCCACAAATTACCCAAGACCAACAAAGAGCTATTTAAAGTCTGAAACAATGAAAACAAAAAATTTATTTATTTTATTATCATCTAAAATCAAAACGAAAACGGGAAAAGGGTAAACTAAAGGAACCAAATGATGGAGATGGTCAGATGGAGTGGTCGTACAGGGCGATGCCCAAGGCGAGACGCGACCGTTCATGGTGACTTGAACCGGCAGCTTCATGGTGGTTATGCTCCAAAGAAAGCGGTCTTGTACGGTGGAGCTGGGGCGTGGCGAGGGGCAAGTCCGCGCTTCGTAATGGCGGGGAAGGGAGGCAGCGAGCAGAGGGCGGCGGCGCTTGCGGGTCTGGTGCGGAGGGGACCAGGACGCGGCGATGGAGCGAGCTCTATTGTTGGGCGGCGGTGGAGCGAGCTTTGTTGTGGGAAGTTCTGGGCTTGCGGCGGCGGGACTGGCGGAGATGACGGAGGAGAGGGGCAAGACTATGGTGGGTTATGTGTTCTATTTTTGGTTGTTGTTGTTGTTGTTGTTGAAGGTGATGTTTGGAGGAAGATGAAGGTGATGGTTATGGGTATTTGATGGTGAGGATGATTGGAGATGTTGGAAACGCAATCTGATCTGTTGGTGTTTTGACTTTTTGTGTTTTTTGTTGTTGTTTTGATTAGGATGGAGTGGTGGGTTGAACTGATTTTGGTTTGATTAGGAAAGAGATGAGAGTTTAGGTGGGGGAGATAATTTTGGGTGGTGATCTTATTCATGGAGGCCATGGTAGCTGCAGAGATCAAAGACAAATGGAGGGGGAACTGATTGTATATGAATAGATTTTTTTCTTCTCATCTTTTATTTCACGCCCCATTCTTTGTGTTGATGGCTTTGTGTTGTTGCCTCTTCATTTATTTTATTTTTGCTTCTTCTGATGGGTGCCAATTTATATCAAGAATTATTGAAGAAGATGACAAATGTTCTTATTAGGCCACCAGCTGGTGTAGGTACAGATAGTGGGTAGCATATCAGCCTTGTCTACCAACATCTTGCAGGTGCAGCAATGGTGCAGAGAGGCAAGGAATAGTGTACCATTATCCCTCCTTTTCTTTGAAAAAGAAGAAGATGACAAAAGAGGGGTACAGGCGTGGGAGCACTAGAAGCAGAACAACAAAACATAATTTTTTTTTTTATTTTAAACATTCTTTTTTTATATATTTTAGTTTGGGCCATGGGCTCAACACTTGCAACAATAAAAAAAAATTGGGCCAAGAACATAACAAAGATTTTTAAAAAAAATATTTTACAGTATTAATTAAAAAGAGAAAATACCCGAACAAAATTAGCTGTTCACAGTTGCCCCTCTTTATTTGTTTCTTATTAGATAGTAGGTGTAACCATAATTAACCTATTATCGTTATAAGAAACGAGTAAAGACATGAACTCCAATTTTGGCCGGGGTTTGCTGACAACTAAAAGGATGCATAATTAAAAGAGCTTACGGGATGGATTGGCCATAGAAGCTCGAATAGAAAGATAAAAGAGCTTACGAGGTATGGAACCCGTTGAAGCTTGAAAAGAAAGATGAAAGACCTTATGGGGTATGGTACTCGCTGAAGCTTGACAAAAGATAGAAAGCTTGCGGAGTCGATTATCCACTGACGCGTGACAGAAAAGGTTAAATGCTTACGGAGTCGGTTATCCGCTGAAGCCTGAAATAAAAGATAGAAAGCTTGCTGAGTCGATTATCCACTGAAGCTTGAAATAAATAGGTTAAAAGCTTGCGGAGTCAGTTATCCACTGAAACTTGACAGAAAAGGTAAAAAGCTTGTGGAGTCGGTTATCCACTGAAGCTTGACAAAATAAAAAGCACGCGGAGTCGGCTATCCGCTGAAGCTTGAAAAGAAATGTTAAAAGCTTATGGAGTCGGTTATCCGCTGAAGCTTGAAAGGAAAGGTAAAAAACAAGCTTGCAGAGTAGGTTATCCGCTGAAGCTTGCAAAAAAAAGGTTAAAAGCTTGCGGAGTCGGTTATCCGTTGAATCTTGAAAAGAAATGTTGAAAGCTTACAGAGTCGGTTATCCACTGAAGCTTGAAAGGAAAGGTAAAAAAAAGCTTGCAGAGTAGGGTATCCGCTGAAGCTTGCAAACAAAAAGGTTAAAAGCTTGCGGAGTCGGTTATCCGTTGAAGCTTGAAAAGAAATGTTAAAAGCTTACGGAGTCGGTTATCTGTTGAAGCTTGAAAGGAAAGGTAAAAAAAACTTGCAGAGTAGGGTATCCGCTGAAGCTTGCAAACAAAAAGGTTAAAAGCTGGCGGAGTCGATCATCCGCTGAAGCTTGAAAAGAAGGGTAAAAAACTTGCGGAGTCGGTTATCCGCTGAAGCTTGAAAGAAAAGGTAAAACTTATGATCTATATGAATTTACGGGGCTTTGTGCTCAGAAAAGATAAACAATTGCAATGCAATGAGATAATGCATGATACCAGAAATGTCCTATATGCTTGATGAAAACCTCAGATGATTTCAATGCAACACAAGGAAAGCCTGTAATACGTTACTATTTTTATTTTTTCATCATTTAGGTGGTTTTTATTATCACCCTCGACCCCTCAAAGTGTTGATCACAGGCAAGCTTTGAGATAAACTAAAACAAGTCCTATCTTTGTGGAGAAAAAGGGTCGAGCACTTTTGCAAGGGTATGCTTCCTTTGCGATGATTGTCCCAATGCCTCCTGTCAGTAGACCACGGTACCCTTTGTTGGGGGACTATCTCGTTCTTTATGAACTTTTGATATTTTCAAGGGAATTCTAAATGCATCTGGAAGACATCAATACATATTTGACATTTCAGTATATACTTATCATGATGAATGCACACACAATTGACAAAAGTAAAGGCAAAGGGATAAGGGTAAAAAGAATTGGGAGTCAATGTCATTATATTTGGACTAAAAAGGGATACAAAGCAGATATTACAATGGAGTATGGAATTGCAGAAAAGGTTGTGGAGTGGAATAACATCTCCTCAAGTGACATCTCTTTCCATGACTAGTGTTAGTATCCCTCATACTATCTCGACTGCTTACTAATCAACCTCTGAGAATGCTATTTGCCCCAGTCTTCATGCATCTAGCCCACTAATTGCCCCAGTTCATCGGTCTGGATGACACTTCCATTGTTTTTTTTTTTGAACCCTAACTTTTGCCTAGACCGCCTTTTCAGGTTTTCAACCTAGCGGGTTGCTCTAACTTTTTCCTAGACCGTCTTTTCAGATTTTTAGCCTAGCGAGCTTTTCTTTTCTCATTTTTCACTTTCTTTTTTTTCTTTTTATTCTTGGGAAATGCATTCAAACATAATACTTTTTGACTGCATCTGAGTTTACAAGGAGTGGTAAATCTTCCCCATCCATCCTGGTGAGAATTAAAGCTCCTCCCGAGAAGGCCTTTTTCACAATGTAAGGTCCTTCGTAGTTCGGAGTCCACTTCCCTCGGTGATCCTTTTGGATTGGTAGAATCTTTTTAAACACTAGGTCACCCTCCCGAAACTGTCGAGGGCGTACTTCTTCTCATAAGCTCTCATCAACCTTCTTTGGTACAATTGACCGTGACACAATGCCCCTAATCTCTTCTCTTCAATGAGGTTCAATTGGTCTAGTCGATCCTGGACCCACTCAGCTTCTTCCAATTCTGCTTCTCTCAATACTCTTAATGAGGGGATCTCTACTTCAATCGAGAGCACTGCCTTCATCCCATACACTAAAGAATACAGCGTTTCCCCTGTCGAGGTGTGAATAGAGGTACGATAGCCATGTAAAGCAAAAGGTAATATCTCATGCCAATCCTTATACGTCACCACCATCTTCTGGACAATCTTCTTGATATTTTTATTAGCGGCCTCAACTGCCCCGTTCATCTTTGGGCGGTACGGAGAGGAATTGTGATGCTTTACCTTGAAGTTTTTGCACATCTCCTTCATCATCTTGTTGTTCAAGTTGGTCGCATTATCAGTGATAATCTCATTCGGCAACCCATAACGACAAATTAATTCTCTTTTTATAAATTTGATCACGACATTCCTGGTCACATTGGTGTATGATGCAGCCTCGACCCACTTCGTGAAATAATCAATGGTAACAAGAATGAAGCGATGCCCATTTGAGACTTTTGGTTCGATTGGCCCGATCACATCCATTCCCCACATTGAGAACGGCCAGGGTACCGACATGACATTCAAGGGAGCTGGCGGCGCATGAACCCTATCAGCATATATTTGACACTTATGGCACCTCTTCGTATAATTAAAACAATCTGCCTCCATTGTCAACCAGTATTGGCCAGCCCTCAAGATTTTTCTTGCCATTGCATGACCGCTTGCGTATGTTCCGAAAGATCCTTCATAGACCTCCTTAATTATCCGTTTAGCTTCTTTCGCGTCAACGCATCTTAACAACACCATGTCATGATTTCTTTTGTAGAGAACATCTCCATCTAAATAGAAACCCATTGCAAGTTTTTGTAGAGTTCTTTTGTCGTTTTTTGAAACACCCGGAGGGTATTCCCTTCTTTGGATGAAGCATTTGATGTCATGGTACCACGGTTTTTGATCAGGCTCATCCTCTATCACTTGACAATATGCAGGATGATCACGACTTTCCATTTTGATGAGTGGTAAGTTCCTTTCATCACTTATTTTGAACATCGAGGACAAGGTAGACAGTGCGTTAGCTAATTGGTTATCTTCTCGGGAAATATGGTGAAATGTGACTTCATCAAACTGCTCAATCAAACATTTGATGTAATCATGGTATGGGATTAACTTGACATCTCGGGTTTCCCATTCCCTTCTTAGCTGGTGGATGACTAATGCATAGTCCCCATATACCTCCAGTATCCTTGCCTTTGATTCTATTGCTGCTAGGATCTCGAGCACATAAGCTTCATAATCGGCTATATTGTTTGTACAATCAAAGCAAAGCCTTGCAGTGATGGGGAAATAATCATTTTCCGGTGAGATTAGTATTGCCCCGATTCCATGCCCCAATGCATTAGAAGCTCCATCAAATAACAAAGTCCACTTTTCTTTTTTTGGTGATTGTACGTGATCAAACAAAGCCATTATATCTTCATCTGGGAAATCGCATTGCATCGATCCATAATCTTCTACTGGCTGATTGGCTAGATATTCTGCGAGAGCACTACCTTTTACTGCATTTTGGGTCACATAGACAATATCGTATTCTGATAGCAGGGCTTGCCAACGAGCAATTCTTCCAGTCAGAGCAGGCTTATCAAAGATATACTTGATTGGATCCATTTTGGACACCAACCAGGTAGTGTAACACAACATGTAATGCCCCAAACGACGAGCCGCCCAAGCCAAAGCACAACAAGTATGTTCCAGAAGTGAGTAGTTGGCTTCACAACTGGTGAACTTCTTACTTAGATAATAGACGGCATGTTCTTTTCTTCCCGACTCATCATGTTGCCCCAGTACACAACCCATTGATTCGTCTAGCACAGTCAAATACATGATGAGAGGTCTTCCCAGAACTGGGGCAACCAAGACTGGAGGCTCCTGTAGGTATTGCTTGATCTTATCAAAGGCTTTTTGACAATCTTCATTCCATGTTACTTCTTGATTTTTGCGTAGCAATTTAAAGATTGGTTCACATGTCGCGGTCAGTTGGGAGATGAATCGGGCAATGTAGTTCAATCTTCCTAAAAACCCACGAACTTCCTTCTCCGTTCGTGGTGCTGGCATATCGATGATTGCTCGAACCTTTTCAGGATCAACCTCTATTCCTCTTTGACTAATAATGAACCCTAGCAGCTTGCCTGATTTCACTCCAAAAGTGCATTTGGCTGGATTCAGTCGGAGCCTAAACTTTCTTAACCGCTCAAAAAGTTTTCGTATATTATCAACATGGTCATCTTTGGATTTGGACTTGGCGATCATATCATCTACATAAAATTCTATCTCTTTATGCATCATGTCATGGAACAGAGCCACCATAGCCCGCTGATATGTTGCCCCAACATTTTTCAAGCCAAATGGCATAACCTTGTAGCAAAAGGTTCCCTATAAAGTGACAAATGTAGTTTTCTCCATATCTTCTGGCGCCAACTTGATCTGATTATATCCTGAGAATCCATCCATGAAAGAGAATAATGCATGTTGGGCAGTATTATCTACAAGAACATCAATGTGAGGCAGAGGAAAATCATCTTTTGGGCTAGCTCTGTTCAGATCTCGATAGTCGACACACATTCGAACATTTCAATCTTTCTTGGGGATAGGAACGATGTTAGCAACCCATTGAGGGTACTTTACCACTTCTAGGAAACCCGCATCCAGTTGCTTCTTGACCTCCTCCTTGATCTTTAAAGACATTTCCGCTTTCATCCTTCGTAGCTTTTGCTTTACTGGAGGACACTCCGGTTTTAATGGCAGTTTGTGTTCTGCTACACTAGGGTCTAACCCTGGCATGTCTTGGTATGACCATGCGAAAACATCTTTATAATCCATCAACAACTTGATCATCCTACTTCGCTCCTTTTCTTTTAGGGAAAGGCCAATCATGACCTCTTTTTTATCATCTTCGGTTCCCAAATTGATTAGTTTACTCGGTTCTTCATGGGGCCGAATTTCCCTGGCTTCTTGCTCTACCAACCTCAACAGTTCAGGAGGGACTTCCCCATCATCATCAGCAACCTCATCAGCATGATCAATAGGATAGTCAAAATTGTATGCTGAGTTATTAACACTGTCATTTTCAAGAGAGTCACTTTTAGATCTGCATTTTGGTAGTTATCAGGGAAAGATGAATGAATAAAGGTTAAAGATGGGAAACTGCATTTATTGGTGAGGAAAGATGAATAAAAGCAAAAGTAAAAAAAAACAAGAGGGATAAGAACATAAAGATATTGAATGCATGCATTTATTGATAAGTCATACTGAAACGGAAACAAGTAAGACCATTACAACAAAAATCCTAAAGCCTTGGGCAGAGCTAAAGGATAAGCATTACAGAATTACTTTGAAAAAAACTTTATGGTCTTGGGGAACTCAATGACCTCCCAATTGTTGAGCTCTGTATCCGGAGGGCATGGATACACCAGATTGACACCATGATCGGCGGGATAATCATCTTCAACAGCTGCTGCTTGGTCCAGGAATGCGAACCATATACTTCGGAAGCTTTGTCGAATGTCACAGATGGGAACTCTTTCATCCTCGTATTCACGATTTTCCAGCCGAGCCAACCTCTTTATTTTCTCCTCTTCTATAACCCTCATCTTGTCAGTCTTGGTGGGTTTATATCCCAACCCAAACGTGTCCTTGTTCTCAGTGAGCATGAGGATGTCAGTGACACCTTGGCTATTCTTCCCCAAACCACTTCCAGGTCGGTATCCTTCTTCGAGCATAACCTTAGCCATCATAATGGACGTTTTAGATGACTAAGGTTTCAAGAGTGGACCAGCATCTCCAACATAAGTGGCATTGTCAATTTCAAGCGATTGGAAAGCGGACTCGAGAGCTTCTTCGGCAGCTTCAATGTAAGGGGTTGTTGATGGCTTACTCACTAACATATCCTCCTCTCCAGAAACAATTATCAACTTACTATCGACAATGAACTTCACTTTCTAGTGCAATGTGGAAGGTACAGCTCCAGACGAATGGATCCATGATCGTCCTAGGAGACAACTATAAGTTGGTGTGATGTCCATTACTTGGAAGAGTATTTCAAAGGTGCAAGGGCCAATCTGAATGGGCAATTCAATTTCTCCCATGACTTCCCTTCGGGTGCCATCGAAAGCTCTTACAATTATTGTACTTGGCTTCATATGAGTTCCATCGAAAGGCAACTTTGTCAGTGTTGACTTTGGCATTATATTCAAAGAAGAACCATTATCAATGAGAACCCTAGCCATGACATGATCTCGAAACTTCACAGAGATGTGTAACGCCTTGTTGTGCCCTATTCATTCAGCTGGAATTTCATCATCAGTGAAAATGATATAATTATCAGCAACGATGTTACCCACAATGTTATCGAGCTTGTCAATTGTGATGTCATGAGAGACATGAGCCTGATTCAACACCTTCATCAGTACTCTCCTATGTGGCTCAGAATTCATCAACAAAGACAAAAGAGATATCCGAGCTGGAGTTCGATTCAATTGATCCACCACCCTGTATTCGCTTTGCTTGATGAACTTCTGGAATTCACCGATTTCTTCATCAAATACCTCCTTTTTATTATCACCACCTTTTGTATCCTTTTCATCCGAGGTTCCTTCCGCCTTCTCCTTCCCCTTGTGATCTTTTTTTTCATTTTCTGTTCCCTCCCTTCGCAATACCTCTGGAGTATAAATGCGACCACTCCTAGTCATTCCACCAACTCCCAAAATGTTGGTAACCACAGTGGTCCCGTTGGAAGGACTTTGTTGAACCTGCCTATCATATTCCCATGGTACCGCTTTGGTGTCCTTGTAAGGGAAAGGACCTGGGACTTGGATGACAACTGGTGTTGGCACACTCGAAACCGGCATAGGTTCCTTCTCAGCATAGTGTATCACCACTGGCTTCGAAGCGACTTGCTCAGGAACTGGTTGAGGATTAATCACAATAGTAAAAGGGGTTATCTTAACTGGAGTTGGGGAAATTGTAGATTCAGCGACCATGTTAATGCCACACTCATTCGATTCACAACCAATTAGGATAATCTTCATATCTATTAACTGTTGCACAACCTGTCGAAATTCTGCACAGTTTTCAATTGAATGCCCCATATTCCCGTCGAAGTCACACCTTATCTCTTCATCAAGAATCTTCCCTTGAACAATTGAGGTTTGCACCAATCCATGTTTTTGCATCTCTCTTAAAATAACTCTCATGGGAGTTCTGACCTCATCCACTTGGCTCTTAAGAGTAGGTTCCCTGAATCTATCTACGACATTGATTCCCGAACCCCCATGATTTGGTATAGGACCTTGTGCCCCATTCGGAGCATCTTTCTGAAAGCTCAACCACTTAGCATCAATAAGATCTTGTACCTTAAATTTGAAAGCCTTGCAGTTCTTAGTGGAATGACCCATTGCCCCCGCATGATACTCACATTTAGAATTTGGGTCAAACCACTTTGGATAAGGAGGGCCCAATGGTTTCATTGGGATAGGAGTCAACACATATTTGCTTATAAGCTGATGCAGTAGCTCAGTGTAGGTCATGGGTATCGGGTCGAAATGTACTGGCTTTCTTTCCTAGTTATACGATGGTCTTGTTTGGCTGGTGTTCGGGTTTGGACTTAGGGGTTGAACAGTTTGAGGTGGCATGGTAGGGAGTGTTTGAGGTTGAGAAGGTATGACGGCCGGTAAGGAGCCATCTGTTGAGGATTTGGAATTGTGAGGTGGCAGCGATGTATGGCTGGTTGGCTTGGTGATATGGGGCGTATTGGGCTTGGAAGGCGGGTGTTTGGTTTGGTCTATATTGATTTGGTTTCTTTTGTTCAAAGGTTACTGCATGTGCTTCCCCCTCCTTCCTTTTCACAAACAGGGCTTTCTTTGGGCCGTTCGCTGCTGAAGACTCGATGATCTTGCCATTCCTCAGTCCACTTTCAATTCTCTCACCGATGATGACCATATCAAAAAAGTTTGATAACACACTTCCAATCATTCTATCATAGAAGGGCGATTGGAGTGTATCAATGAACATTGCCACAATTTCTTTCTCAGCTAATGGAGGCTCTACCTGAGCAGCCAATTCCCTCCATTGTTGTGCATACTCCTTGAAAGTCTCTATGTCTCTCTTTGCCATATTTTGGAGTTGCATCCTATCGGGAGCCATGTCAATATTGTACTTGTATTGCTTCAGGAATGCATCTGCTAGATCTTTGAAGGATCGGATGTGGGCTCGTTCGAGATACGTGTACCAATTTGAAGCTGCCCCAGTTAAACTGTCTTCGTAGAAGTGAATCAAGATCTTATCATTTTGAGCCTATGATGCCATCTTCCTTACATACATGGTCAAATGGTTTTGGGGACAAGTGGTTCCCCGATATTTGTCGAAATCGGGTACCTTAAATTTTAGTGGAATTACAACATTTGGCACCAGAAAAAGTTCCGAAGCATCCCGCATACCATAACTATTTACTCCTTCAATGGCCCGTAGTCTTCCCTCTAGTACTTCCAACTTTTATTTAGATTAGGAATTCCCTCATGACTGATTCACTGGAGTTTCACCATACATATTCTGAAGGAAGGAGTATGGTATGTAGGAGGATCCAAAGTTTGGCATCATTTGAGTTCCCTGGGGCCCATAATGTAGGATGCATTGTGGGGTTTTTAGATTGACAGAAAGTGTCACTGTCGGGGTGTTACCATCTGTAGGGTTGATAGTTTGTGTTTGTGGCATTTCGACAGCATCGGTGGGGGTTTGTGTCTGAGTGATATGTTCGGAGTTTTGAATGCCATCTTGTGGGATGGGGGCCGCTGGTGGCACAAATCCACGAGGCAAATCGTATGGGGGATTGTTCAGGTCAAATGAAAGGTGAGTTTGGTTGCTTGGATAAATAGTGAGAGGCATCATGGCCCCTGGTTGGTTGAAGCTTTGAATAGGAATCTGAGCAAAATCGGGCGGGATGAGAGGTGAGGCTGGATATGCTTCGTTCGAGGCTGGAGGGTTCTCCTCTGTTCTTTTCCTTCTGCATTGCTTGTAGGATCTCCATCATCTTAGTCATATGATCCTTGATTTGAATGACTTCATCCCTGAACTCTTGGACTTCTTCTAGTTCATCTGCCATGGTTCTTGTCTGTGACCGAGTGCGATAAGGGTGTCTTGGAGCAGTAGTTCAGAAAAGCCACACTGTTTTAATCAAAACAAAAGTGAGAACAAAATGTTGGAAAATGCAAAAAGTATTTATGAAAATCACCTTTGGAGTTTATTATTATTTTTTTAGTTAACACCTTATAATAGACAAGAGATGGTCCCTCCACCCTACACAGAGAGCATTGTGATCATAAGATGAAATGGAGCTGACAACAAATCTAGGGGAGAAACAACTCTCCACAATAGATGTTGTCTCAAACACACTAGCAATTCTGAATTGGGACATCTCGTCCTACCCTTTGCGCAGAAGGAAGAATCCTATAAGGCAAAGATGTAGTTGACAACATACTAATGGAAGACCATGCTCCACGATAGGTGTCGTCGCAAGTCAAGTGCAAGAGTTGGAGTGTGAAGGAATCATAGAGGCAAGAATAGATTTCATTAAAAACTCCTCAAAGCAATACATAGAATCATGGAGGCAAGGACATATTTCATTAAAATCTCCTCAAAGCAATACATCATAATTCTCGACATTGTTACAACATTTTCATCCTAAAGTCAACAACTTAGGTCTCTTTCTTTTTAGCCCTCGAGCAAACCCTCCACACATTTGCATGAAATCATCCAACTCAGCTGGGAGACGAAGCATAGGGTCCGCACGAATTTGTTTTTCTGCCTTTTCAAAGCGTTTGAAAAAATTCGGAATACAATGGCTTAGCTCCAAATTCATGCTCATATATCTTTTTTCCCATATGTCAATATCTATCTCTCGCTCCCGCGCCTCTTCTCTCCACCACTTCACGGCATTCAATGCTTGAACCACTTGATCATGATAGTGTTTTGCTGAGGTCCACCCTAAATCGCACTGCTTCTTGATTTCGACTAATAAGGTATTCGGCTCTTGGACATTTTGTACCAATTCATCAGTCATCCTGTCTTGTGTACAAATTTGCTTTTGTAAGTTGCCATTGACTCCCCTTTGTCGATTAAATTCCACTTCCAATGATTTTCTCACATCTCCTTGCTGAATGACTTCTTCTTATAACTGGCGCTTTTCTTTTCTTAGTTGATGCCTCTCTGCTGTCAAGGACAATACTTTACTTTCAAGATTATGGATCCTAGTCATGACGCTCGATGGGACCTTGTCCGTATTCTTCTGGACTCTTGAGGTTGCGGAGATATCTGCACACAAATCTTTTAAGTGTTCATTTTCCTTTGTTAACTTATCACAACGCTTCTGACTAATGACTATTTTCAACTCGGCATCTTGCTTTTGTTGTTCCATTTCCTTCATTTGTGCTTCCAGAACCTTCAGTTGTTCTGCCATTTGAGTTACCAAAAGGGAGTAATCTTCAGCTTTCGTGCTTTCTGTAGGAATGTTGACGGGACCTTTCCTTGATTTTCTCCATGCTTCATATTCTGAGACAATGATTAGGATTGGTCGGCCCAATTATGATCTCCCCGCCATCCTCGCATTTTTCCATGCATTTCTAACTTCTTTTGCCAACAACTTGGTATTCTCACCATCCTTGTATCGGAAACAGCATCCACCGAGTCGTTCTTCACGTGGCACGGTTTGCATCCAAGAAAGTTGTCGTAAGGCTATGGCGGGTGTGTAGGATATGCACCCTCTTGGGCCCATCAAATGAACATTTGGGTAGTCACCACAACTATAAATGATATCTTGCCCCTGTTGACTTTCGTACCATGGGCATACCCACTTAAAAGAGTCTTTTTCCTCTTTGTCAAACTCGTTCTTCCATTCCTTTTCATTAAGCTGTCTTGTAGGGATGTTATGGAAGCCTCTTAGGGGATCTGAATGGTGGTTGATATGTCCTTTTGCGTACATGTGAGTCATGACCCATACATAGAGCAACTGTCCACAACATCGGATCTTCCCCTTTGGATGTCATTGGTAAAATTCTAGAGTCAAAAGCGTTTCAGCTAATACTGCTGGCACGGGGTTTTTCTTTCTTTCAACTGTGAATAACACCTCCATTTGAGACACCCCGTTGTGCCTCTTTGTGTCATTAGATTAAAACCTCATTATTTAATTACTTAATCGCACGCTTAACGTGAAAATACGTAAAAATTAAAACTTAACTTATAAAGTATACAACTTCATATAGAATGGCATATCACAATATAAGTATATTATGCATATTACAAAACACTGTTGAGGATATCCCATCAGTAGGATCCCTCACAGGCATATACTTAGACAAAAAGTTAAACAGCGGAAAACATAATAAAAATACGCCTCACGAGACGCACTGGCCATAACTAACTAGACCCTAATCACCATGGGTCACAGCTCGTCCTCCAGCCTCCGGTTCGTAGGGAGTTCCATCCAACGCCTCCTGGTTACGCTCATCAACAGGGTCTTCTCGTACAATTCCACAAGAAGATAAAATACAACATACAGAAATATACAGGGGATAAGAAACAGTTCTATCATAAAAAAGCGGAAAAGAGTCATAGTAAAATTATACAGTAATTGTCACAGACAATCAACACACATAACTAATGAATCATCCTCGGGTTAATATATATCATCCTCTACCCTTACTCAGGTAATCTAACACGTTATTTAAATGTAACCTCTCTAATCCTGTCACCAAGTCTTTACGTTATCGGGGCCACTACCACTCCTTTCACCATCCCTCATTTGCATCAGGGCACACCCTCATTCCCGTTAGGATGTTCCCCCTAGTGCACACCTTCATTCCCGTTAATGTGTTCCACCCCCATTCCTGTTAAGGTGGAAGTGATCTTGAGAGAACTCTTGATTTTACGTGAATTATATTACCAATACACGGTGTGTTATATTACCAATACACAGAAGTGTTTTACGTGTATTATATTACCAATACATGGTGTATTATATTACCAATACACAGAAATGTTTTACATGTATTATATTACCAATACACGGTGTATTATATTACCAATGGTGTATTATATTACCAATAAACAGAAGTGTTTTACGTGTATTATATTACCAATACACGGTGTATTATATTACCAATACACAGATGTCCCCAGAGCAAGCACAAACAGGAAAAACATCCCAGAGAGTCGATCCAAGCATAGAAACTGCCAGACAAATCTCCAAATTAATTTCTCAACAATCACAATATAAATATAATTCAATAATATGTTTAATTTCTCAAAAACCTCATTCATTTAAAATCAAAACAAATTTGAGGTTTTTAGGCTCAAGATGAAAATTGGGAAAAAATCAATTTAACAAGAGATTGACAAAATTGATTTAGGGAGACACTTAATCATGCTCCCAATTTCAGAAAACACCAATAAATTTTAGATTTTGAGAACTAAAAATAAAAACCTAGGGTTAGGGTTTGAGGAAAATTGGGGCTTCTTGAAAATAGAGTTGAGAATATGAGAAATCACTTACCCAAAGGAAGATGAAGAACTCGTGGTGGTGCTGTGGACTCCGGTGTGACAGTCGACGGCGGCGTACAGCGGTTCGTGACAGTGACGACGTTAAACAGAGAAACCAGAGGGACCATCATGTGCGGGACAACGAGCAGAGCTGTGTGGTTGGGTCTTCCTCTCCAGATGGTGGCGGGACGGTGACCGGAAGTCCGAAAATAGTGGCGGAGCTCCGTTTCGTGCAGTTGCAACCGGCCACAGGTGCGATTCCGCGAGTTCTTTGGCGTGGCTGACGTCTCCTTGCTAGGCGCGGCCTAACGACGGCCTCCCTAACGACGATGCGTGGCTGGACGGCAAGAGGAAATGAGGTTTTGAAGTTAGGGAGGGGTGAGGTTGTGTGGGTGGGTTCTCTAAAGGTAGAAGAAAGAAACCAAAAAAAAAAAAGAAGAAAGAAGAAATAATGAAAAGGGAGATGGAGACGTGGAGATGTTACTGACCAAGGAAAGAAAATTGAATTTCTTTCTTTAATTGGTACTAGTACAAAAAAAAAAAGTGTGGTTGAAATAAAGTCTAGAAAAATAATTAAATTTTGGCTCTTGCATCTAAAAATAAAGAGTGGCAAAAATATAATTTCAAAATTCAAATTAGAGTAAAGACTCATGGTCAACTAAGAAAATCAATGATCCAAAATTGATCTTTGATTAACTTTAAATGACATATTTTTAAATTTAAAATTAAATAGAGTAAAATCTGTAAAAAAAATTATATATATAATTTTTAAATCATACCGTTTTGAAATATTTTTCTAAACAAATACTAATAGTGACAATAACATAATATTATTGTCTGGTAAGCCTGCATGCACTGTAGGATCGTAGTGTTAACGCACCTAATAAAATAATTTAAATGAGTAAATAAAATTACTCAAACCAGACAACATAAAAATAAACAAAAATAATTATCCAGATAATTAACCACTCGAATAAATAATTAAACAGATACATAAAAACTGGGATGTTACAATACTACCCCTCTTAAAAAAAAATCGTCGTCGAAATTTGATATATCTCATAAGAGATACAAATACTACTCTCACGTATACACTGATCTATCCCATGTAGTAACTCTAGCGGTGATGATCCAAGATACCTTAATTGAAGTAATCTGTTTCACGCGAAGTGCTTTCACCATTGTGTCTATTATATTAACAAAGACGCACTCATAAGACAAGTCTCCTCTTAAATCTAAATTTAACAAACTGACATCCAATCCTATGATTGTTCCAATTAATTCCAACTTAATCAACACCAATAACTAAAAACCAACTCACTTGTTTCCCTAATTTCTAATATATCTCCGAATCCCTTAAAAGAGAATTACTATAATTCGTCCTACAATTTATCCAAATTAATTTCAAACTTAAGATCCTTCTAAATCTCGGATTTGACATCATACAATTAGAGTTATATCCCGTCTCCATCAATCATCAATCATTGCTTAAGGTCATAAGTCACCACAATTTGGTGCATTACACGTACCCTACTATATATTCAAACTTAACTCCTCACTTAATAACCATACTTTGATTCCTATGGACAAAATTCATCCATTTTGACTCGACTCCAATATCCATAAAATACATTCTTCAATGATGACATGAGTCTAACCATCATTAAACAACTACCATAATGAATTCATCCAAGTATTTCTCTAAGACTGACATTGTCTGCTACTCTTTTAGTACAGGCTAAGGCACAGTCAGCTCTAAAAGTAGAAAAGGATATTACCAATCAAAGGTACAAATGAACTCAGACACATCTTTTTGGTCAGCATGTAGTAAACATGAATTAGACAAACATAGATAGGGCAATCAGTTAGCATAACATCATTAAATAGAGTGTTAATTACCTACACCACATAATTCACCCAAAATTCTAACTAAACAATTCATACAATTAACATAAGCAAAATAAAACAATTATGAGCAATTTATAATAATAACAAACTTCATACAATTTATCTCAGCATTTTTCCTAAGCATATACCCCAAGACCCGCATTAATCCCAGTTCTCAGATTGTTTCAACACAAACACTCAGCATGTCTTCCAATGATTGAATGGTCTGCTCAATTGGCCATCCTTCTAAGGATGATAAGCTTAGCTCATTCTCAATTTCGTTTCTAAGGCTTCATTCAAACTTTACCAAAAATGAGAGGTAAATCGTGGATCTCAATAAGCGATGATACTAGAAGTTACCCCATAAAAATTTGTATTATAAAAGATTCGATAAAACATTTCTTAAACTATAAGGAGGAACAAACGTAGATGAAATTTTAAAAGAATAAGTTTGAGACTAGTCAACAACTAACAAATCCCAACAGACAAATGATGAGACAATGTTTTTAGATATTTGAAGAGAATTTTTTTTTCAAAAGAATTTATATTCTTTACTCTCCCAAGAAAATACAAAGAAAATTTTACGAAGTAGAAGGATAAATGAATATTCAATATGCAAAAAGAATCTTCAATAGGTTCCTGAAGATCATCCAGGGAGAAGCTAATTTCATCTATCAGAACTTGATAGCGTGTAGGCCTAGTGGTGCCTATCATTCCAGCATGAGCACATAATTAGAAATCATAATTTCGAGGATGACAAACTTTATTATCAATTATAGTTCCAGGAGGACCAATTGATGAGTTGTTAATGGAGACAGTACCAATTTTCGGGCAGAAAGCCTTACTGAATTGGATTTCGACAATCTTTCCGAGTGAGATACTTGAAGGAGAAATTAACTTTCATCACTTCCTTGGCAAGTCTACAATGCCTCAAATGTGGTAACGAGAAACAAGAATGATAAAAAGAAACACAATTGATGTTGAAACGCGATACAGAGTGATGCGTTTTGCACCGCACCCAAAGTGCAAAACTAAAATCAGGGTAGAAAGATAAACAACAACAACAAAAGTAAATTACATAACATATTTTATAATCCCTCAAAATCAAAATAATAACTAGTAGCTAAATACTAGGAAACAACTATTTCCAAAATACTAATTTATCATCACCAAACTGTTCAAACTTATAGTAACCTCTATAATTAAACACTAGTATGATCCTTCCAATCTCTTGTTCATACACCATATAATTAACTCCTTCCTTTCACCTTAATATACCCTAACAGTCTATCCAAAATAACTTAGAATCTTAGACTTTTTACCAAATCCAAATTTAAACAAAATCATAGCCTAAGCAAATTTCCTCTCACTAAAGTATTCAAACACACTTAAAAGGACTCGTTCCATGTCAAATCATCTCTAACAAGTTAAATAAAACTCATAATACAAACTCAAGATTATCATCCCACTAATCCATCAAATACTCAGAATCATTCATCAAAATCTATCCCATTTTTATAAACCAGAATTGAATTCCAACAGGTAAATCACTCCAATTTCTACCCCCCACAAATCTTCCTCAAACTATACCACATCAGTTTATAAATACTAGCCTTAACATATCATAAAGATATTTCTTCAAAAATTCTTAAAAACCATCAAAATAACAACAATCCCTTACCAGACTAGCAAATTTGGTATAACAACAGAGGTTACCCTCAGCCTCTCACACACTCATAGCAAAAATTTACACCAAAACCATACCATCCGAAATCATCCAACAGAACCTTGACCTCCAACCCTCAACACCCAGCTCATAGAGACTTAATTCATGAAACAAAATTCTGATATGTATCCACCTTTTTAAGAATGTTTTATGACTTTAAGGTGATATTGAAACCACATCTAATAAAAGGAAAAAAAAAAAGATGAACTCAAGAATGGTTTCACTGGACATTTCCATCACCAATAGTATATGAACATGCTTACAAGACTTTCCCCTGTGAGTCCTTGCTTATTATAGAAGTAACCAATGAAATTCACTATAAAATAAATCTTATGATTCCTGTGTCTAACTGATCTCTAGGTTGTCAAACAATTCAACAAGTCTAACAAACAATAACAAACAGTTTACACCGCTAACAAATAGTTCATATAAGCCTAGAGATCATAATTATCATAAGTAAGGATATTAGTCATTCCAATTCCCTACTCTACTTAGGATCTTGTAAAATGACGAAACTGCTGGACATTCTACCCATTCTTAAACATAGATGTTGATTCAACTAGACACGGCCAGTAACAACATTCTAGACCTTGCAATCCTTGATTCTGATCGGACCTAACCCCATAGTCCGTTTTAGAACCAAACTGCTCTGATACCAAAATGAGACACCCCGTTGTGCCTCTTTGTGTCATTAGATTAAAACCTCATTATTTAATTACTTAATCGCACGCTTAACGTGAAAATACGTAAAAATTTAAACTTAACTTATAAAGTATACAACTTCATACATAATGGCATATCACAATATAAGTATATTATGCATATTACAAAACATTGTTGAGGATATCCCACCAGTAGGATCCCTCACAGGCATATACTTAGACAAAAAGTTAAACAGCGGAAAACATAATAAAAATACGCCTCACGAGATGCATTGGCCATAACTAACTAGACCCTAATCACCATGGGTCAGAGCTCATCCTCCAGCCTCTGGTTCGTAGGGAATTCCACCCAACGCCTCCTGGTTATGCTCATCAACAGGGTCTTCTCGTACAATTCCACAAGGAGATAAAATACAACATACATAAATATATAGAGGATAAGAAATAGTTCTATCATCAAAAAGCGGAAAAGAGTCATAGTAAAATTGTACAGTAATTGTCATAGACAATCAACACACATAACTAACGAATCATCCTCGGGTTAATATATATCATCCTCTACCCTTACTCTCAGGCAATCTAACACGTTATTTAAACGTAACCTCTCTAATCCTGTCACCATGTCTTTACGTTATCGTGGCCACTACCACTCCTGTCACCATCCCTCATTTGCATCAGGGCACACCCTCATCCCCGTTAGGATATTCCACCTAGTGCACACCTCCATTCCCGTTAAAGTGTTCCACCTCCATTCCCGTTAAGGTGGAAGTGATCTTGCGAGAACTCTTGATTTTACGTGTATTATATAACCAATACACGGTGTATTATATTACCAATACACAGAAGTATTTTACGTGTATTATATTACCAATACACGGTGTATTATATTACCAATACACAGATGTCCTTGCGTATTATATTACCAATACACTTTTGTCTTTGTGTATTATATTATCAATACACTTTTGTCCTTATAGTCCTTGTGTATTATATTACCAATACACGGTTGTGGACAAAAACACCTATACTTGAATCTCACCAACCCTTTTTAACAACATCTTAGTGCCTTAACCTTCCATTAGAACTTGACACATATTCTATGCCATAACACCTCTTTAACATTCCTCATCTAAGTTAGGCACTTCTAAATCATCATTATCCTCACACCCAAAACAATCATCTCTTAGACAACCTATATATCTTTGCTTAAAAATCCACTAAGCATAATAATAAAAACCAGGCAGATCATGCATAACACAATGGCAATCAAAATATTCCCATATCACCAACATAGCACAAGATCAATTCAATAAAGGTAATAAAATCAAATCAACCATCAAGAATATAAAGATCAACCTAATGTCAATAAACCTACAATCCCCAAATCGCCATTGGTTTTTCAGAAAAGGTTTCCGAGGTGATTTTGGTCTTGTCGATTACTCGACTACTACTAGGGTTTAGGTCGCCCTACACAATTACTATATAATCTACTACTTATCCATTCTGACGATAGGTTGGTTCTTTCCCCCACCTTAAAGGTGTTCAGAGTTTTCCAAGCACTTGGCAGCGATGCAGTAAGCTCCAAACAGTTCCCAGAAAGTAATTTCTGCTTCCCCGGAGCAAGCACATACATGAAAAACATCCCAGAGAGTCGATCCAAGCATAGAAACTGCCAAACAAATCGACAAATTAATTTCTCAACAATCACAATATAAATATAATTCAATAATATATTTAATTTCTCAAAAACCTCATTCATTTAAAATCAAAACAGATTTGAGGTTTTTAGACTCAAGATGAAAATTGAGAAAACATCAATTTAACAAGAGATTGACAAAATTGATTTAGGGAGACACCTAATCATGCTCCCAATTTCAGAAAACACCAATTAATTTTAGATTTTGAGAACTAAAAATCAAAACCTATGGTTAGGGTTTGAGGAGAAATTGGGGCTTCTTGAAAATAGAGGTGAGAATGTGAGAAATCACTCACCCAAAGGAAGATGAAAAACTCGTGGCAGAGCTGTGGACTCCGGTGCGACGGTCGACGGTGGCGTACAGCGGTTCGTGACGGTGACGACGTTAAACAGAGAAACTGGAGGGACAAACACCTGCGGGACAACGAGCAGAGATGTGTGGTTGGGTCTTCCTCTCCAGATGGTCTCGGGACGGTGACCAGAAGTCCGAAAACAGTGGCAGAGCTTCATTTCGCGCGGCTGCAACCGATCACAGGTGCGATTCTGCGAGTTCTTTGGCGTGGCTGACGTCTCCTTTCTAGGCACGGCCTGACGGCGGCCTCCCTGACGATGATGCACGGCTGGACGGCAAGAGGAAATGAGGTTTTGAAGTTAGGGAGGGGTGAGGTTGTGTGGGTGGGTTCTCTAAAGGTAGAAGAAAGAAACCAAAAAAAAAAGAAAGAAGAAATAATGAAAAGGGAGATGGAGACGTGGAGATGTTACTGACCAAGGAAAGAAAATTGAATTTCTTTCTTTAATTGGTACTAGTACAAAAAAAAAAAGAGTGGTTGAAATAAAGTCTAGAAAAATAATTAATTTTGGCTCTTGCATCTAAAAATAAAGAGTAACAAAAACATAATTTCAAAATTCAAATTAGAGTAAAGACTCATGGTCAACTAAGAAAATCAATGATCCAAAATTGATCTTTGATTAACTTTAAATGACATATTTTAAAATCTAAAATTAAATAGAGTAAAATATGTAAAAAAAAATTATATATATAATTTTTAAATCATACCGTTTTGAAATATTTTTCTAAACAAATACTAATAGTGACAATAACATAATATTATTGTCTAGTAAGCGTGCATACATTGTTGGATCGTAGTGTTAACACACCTAATAAAATAATTTAAATGAGTAAATAAAATTAATCAAACCAGATAACATAAAAATAAACAAAAATAATTATCCAGATAATTAACCACTCGAATAAATAATTAAACAGATACATAAAAATTGGGATGTTACACCATTGCTGCTTGATCTATCATGTCTAGCGCTGATGGAAACAAAACCAACTTATATATTGCTAGTGCCAACACTCTCTCAAAGGTTTCCCAGTCTTGTCGACCCATTGGTTTCCTCAAATGATTTTCAAGAAATTTTCGGGTCAACCCTCGCGGGTTGGAGTGCTCGGTCAAGTTCACTTCAATTTCAGGGAGCCCTAGTAACCTTGCTATGCTTGTAGTGGTCAAGTATTGCCCCATGCAAAAGTACACGATGGGATTTTTCTGCATTGGCAACCTTAACAGGCAAGCATATTATTCAATGGTGGGTGTAATGTCCATGTTTGGCAACTCGAAACATCTGAGATGTGGGCTCCAATACTGACTTAGAGCACTCAAAGCAGTAGCTTCAACCGGTATGAAAATTAGGTCCAAGATCCCTCCATACTTCTTGACGAATCTTCTTTGATGTTCTTGAGGCAAAGATTGGCTTAACTCTTTCAGATTCTCTAATGAGTTCAAAATCACCCTGGAGCTCTTGGTGGCGGGAGCATTGCTAGCGTGTCTGACTTTTTCCATCTCTTGTTATCAAAGGTGTTATCTCACACCAACTTATCTGTGCAAGGGAAATTTTATTTTATTAATAACATTTGGAAAGCAAAAATACTAATGCATGGGAGTGTACCAAGATGCATAAATGAATGACATATTGACGATGCATGGCCTAAAATACCACATGCACAAGCATACAATGAATAAGAATGAGTGTAACAGGATGCATGAATGAATGGCATGTTAAGGTGCATGAAGAAAATCTTATGATGCAAGAGATATAAATGTGATTATTCATGCTGCAGAAAAAGACGGAATGCGTTCCCTTTTGTCCTACATAGGTCATATCCTAAAATTTGAACTTCTGAGGTCAGGACCCTAGTTCGGTAGGCTGCTAATGGCATTTTATATGCATGACTTTCGGGACAGATCCAGACCCCTAAACATATGGTCCCCGGATTACCCTCATATAAAAGATAAGGATCCGAATCCATGAACCTCACCACAGGGACAAATAAGTCACGATATGGTAGTCCATGTACCGGTAGAAATCCGAGCGGGAGAATCAGTGACTGTCAGGGATGCAAAAGCATCACAATAACATCACTGAAGCCCCTTCTAATCTTATGGCATTCCAAGACTCGGGTATAGAGCCCAAAAGTGTGTGAATATGTGATGGTGATGTGTGTGCTGGGAGCAAGCAAACTTGCACAAAACCTAAAAAAACTATCCTTAAACCTACAAAAGAATAGCCAGTATTTAAAAGAGTTTTCTACCCTAGGGTTGCAGGAATATACAAAGACATTTATAATAATAGATAAAACTATTTACGAAATAAATAACACGAAGAAGGGTAAAACTAATATTTTCAAAGCTATTAAAAATACACAACCAATTATGTTAGGCCTGACTCTCCAAGTCCCCAGTGGAGTCGCCAGCTGTCGCGACCGTCCCGTCCGGGAGCCACGAAAAGAGAAATAAAAACAGAGGAGTCACCACCAATATTTTATTTGGGAAAAACATTGGAAAAACCAATTATTTTAAGGAAAACTGGTCATTTTTTAAAAAGGAGAGATTTGAGTCCGGGAGTCGGTTACGAGTAGGGAAGGTGTTAGCACCCTACGTCACCCGTTTAAAAACGATACCTCAAGTTAATTGCGCAAAATAATTTTAATAGCCTTTGAAATATTTATTTTACCCCACTTTTTAAATTAAATTAAAAGATAAACACAATAAAAGAGAAAATTAAATTTTGGCTTGACAGAATGATTGATTATGCTCGTACGTATTCCCGGGTGCGATGGGAAACTCAAAGCCACGTAGTTCTTTAAAAAATGTTTGATTTGTTGGGTGATTTCGATTTTTTGTAAAAAAAAGGGGATTTGATTTTGAAAAGATTTTTTTTTTTAAAAAAAGGGAATTTTATTTTCAAAAGATTTCACTCTTACGCAGGATTCAAGATAGCAAACTATACGATAAGCCCTTACAATTCTTACACCACTTGAGGATGAAAAATCATACATCAACGTCGTAGATTGTTGCGTAAATTCAAAAGATTTTATTTTATTTTATAAAAATTGGATAAAATTTTGTTAAAGTAGTAAATTGAAAACGTTTTATTTTTTAACACAATGGAATTCACTCTTGCACAGGGTTAAAGATAGTCAAGCTATACAATAAGTCCTTACAATTCATACGACACTTGAGGATGAAAAATCATACATCAACGTCATAGATTGTTGCGTGAATTAAAAATATTTATAAAAAAAAGAAGAAGAAAGGGGATTTTATTTTTAATTTGTCATTTCTATTTTTTTGTGTATTTTGTTGTTTAGAATCCTCTTATTTTGAAAAGAACTCAGCCCAATTTAAATTGCCTATGATAATAAGTGGGCAAGCCATTGTTGGGCCCAAAACCAGGAAGCTTTGCCCATTTTGTTTGAAAAAAGAGCATTTTCCTTGACCCAAACAGACAACCCACAAATTACCCAAGACCA
Source organism: Sophora flavescens (assembly GCA_030762895.1). Classification (NCBI taxonomy): domain Eukaryota; kingdom Viridiplantae; phylum Streptophyta; class Magnoliopsida; order Fabales; family Fabaceae; genus Sophora; species Sophora flavescens. The sequence goes on along the minus strand of CM061066.1, from coordinate 110,661,207 downwards.
ACAAAGAGCTATTTAAAGTTTGAAACAATGAAAAAAAAATATTTATTTATTTTATTATCATCTAAAATCAAAACTAAAACGGGAAAATGGTAAACTAAAGGAACCAAATGATGGAGATGGTCAGATGGAGTGGTCGTACAGGGCGATGCCCAAGGCTAGACGCGACCGTTCACGGTGACTTGAACCGGCAGCTTCGTGGTGGTTATGCTCCGAAGAAAGCGGTCTTGTACGGTGGAGCTGGGGCGTGGCGAGGGGCAGATCCGTGCTTCGTAATGGCGGGGAAGGGAGGTAGCGAGCAGAGGGCGGCGACACTTGCGGGTCTGGTGCGGAGGGGACCAGGACGCGGCGGTGGAGCGAGCTCTGTTGTTGGGCGGCGGTGGAGCGGGCTCTGTTGTGGGAAGTTCTGGGCGCGCGGCGGCGGGACTGGCGGAGATGACGGAGGAGAGGGGCAAGACTATGGTGGGTTCTGTGTTCTATTTTTGGTTGTTGTTGTTGTTGTTGTTGTTGTTGAAGGTGATGTTTGGAGGAAGATGAAGATAATGGTTATGGGTATTTGATGGTGAGGATGATTGGAGATGTTGGAAACACAATCTGATTTGTTGGTGTTTTGACTTTTTGTGTTTTTTTTTTTTGTTGTTTTGATTGGGATGGAGTGGTGGGTTGAACTGATTTTGGTTTGATTAGGAAAGAGATGAGAGTTTAGGTGGGGGAGATAATTTTGGGTGGTGATCTTATTCATGGAGGTCATGGTAGCTGTAGAGATCAAAGGTAAATGGAGGGGGAACTGATTGTATATGAATAGATTTTTTTCTTCTCATCTTTTATTTCACGCCCCCTTCTTTGTGTTGATGGCTTTGTGTTGATGCCTCTTCAATTTTTTTTTTTTGCTTCTTCTTATGGGTGCCAATTTATAGCAAGAATTATTGAAGAAAATGACAAATGTTTTTGTTAGGCCACCAGCTGGTGTAGGTACAGATAGTGGGTAGCATATTAGCCTTGTCTACCACAATCTTGCAGGTGCAGCAATGGTGCAGAGAGGCAAGGAAGAGTGTACCATTATCCCTCCTTTTCTTTGAAAAAGAAGAAGATGACAAAAGAGGGGTACAGGCGTGGGAGCACAAGAAGCAGAACAGCAAAACATAATTTTTTATTTTTTTTATTTTACACATTCTTTTTTTTATATATTTTAGTTTGGGCTATGGGCTCAACACTTGCAACAATAAAAAGAAAATTGGGCCAAGAACATAACAAAGATATATTTTTTTAATATTTTACAGTATTAATTAAAAAGAGAAAATACCCGGACAAAATTATGTGTTCACAGCCATTATCATCATGGTTAGCACTGCTCACCACCCCCTTATTTCATTCTTGTTTCTAGTCGTTAACATTGAAATTTCTTGCGGAACCGGGGAAGATTTACCTCGGTCCCACGGTGGGCGTCAAATGTTCCTGCTTCCATGTAATCAGATAGTGACCAAAATTAGGTAAATTCAATCTCTAAATTGTGTTAACAATGAACTTATGGTCAAGGAATATATTAGTCTCTTAAACCCAGGTTTGCCTTTTATCTCTTATCTTTAAAGCAATAAGTTAGTTACTGGAGATATTATTCGATTATCTTTTAAGTTAGTTATAGCCATATTTTAGGGTTCTTGTTTAGTATTCCTTATTTTAAATTATTAAGTTATTAGGTTGTATTTATTCATGTGTGATTCATCTAGTTAATAACCTGTGTTACTCGGTTGCCATATCTATCTAAGGGGCTCATCAGGTGATCTGAAGATCTCGGCCAGTACAACACCCAAACCCTATTCATCATCTACAGCAAAATTAATTTATTAATAAAAGAGTCAAACTTTTTATAGGGTAGTCACCCTTTAAATAAACTTGATTATTCTTTTTTGTAAGTAACATTACTTTCTTGATTTTACAAATATGTAACGTAGAATTCTTTCTAAATATAATTAGTAAGACTAGGGACAGATCTAGAAAACCTCAAAGAGGAAAAAACATGTTTTAGAATTCATTGCTTTGATTCACTTTTCCATATGTTTTTATAGAATAATTAATAACTATAATTTTTTGCGATACTGAGAATCACTTATATTATATATATTTGTCAAAAAAAAGAAAAGAATCACTTATATATATATATATATATATATATTCATTTAGTGGCTTATATATTTATGATTACAAGCTTATAAGTAAATGATATAATATTCTTTATATAAAAAAAAATATGATATAATATTCAATTATTTACGCTAGAGTTAGAATAATTGTATGATACAACAAGAAAAATATTTTAAAATTAACTGTTCACGTTAACATAAAAAAGAATAAATTATACGACGGAGGGAATTAATACTCTTTTTTATTACATAAAAATAAAATCAAATATGTCTTTCGTTCATTTATCATCTACTTTTTTTTTTGAGGAAGTATCATCTACCTAAATGGCTTGAGTTTAATTTAATCTAAGATGAATTTCAAAAAATATAACGCTGAATCCAACATTCTTAGGTTCTGTTTGAGAAGTCCAATAAGCTAGTTTATAACTTATTTGATTAGCTTATAAGTTTGTTTGACTGAAATAGAAGTATTTGGTAAACATGCTTATCTCATTAGCTTATACCTTTTCTTCATAAGCTAATTTACTTAGCTTATGGCTACTAGCTTATTAACTTTTCTCTCGTTTTTACTCACATTCATTTAATGAAATTTCCACTTTACCATGTCTATCATAAATATGTCTTTTTATGTCATCTTATATTTATAAGATAGTTCAACCACTAATTTTACCAAACAGTTGAAATTCAATCAGTTAGTTTTTCAGTTATCAACTGTAAACTATCAGTTAAAAATTAATTTATCAACTATCAGTTTGCTTATCACCTTATGAGCTAAAAATTAGGTCCCGGAAAAAAAAACATTCTTAATTAGGTCCAGATTTCGAGCATTTATCGTTTCCTCCACCAGTTAGTTATTTCGTGGAAGCTGCGATGTTCCGCAGACATGCTGTATCAGAACATTTCATTGCATTTGCACCCACCGACCCTCCCTCAACAAAATATTTATAACATTTAATTACCTTATACGGTATACACGTTCGAACTGCGAACTATGACCATAAGTCCATAACCCATATGCATGTATTTATTTAAGTCTAAAGAAAACTGCTTCTAGTCTTTGCCAAGACTACCACATAAAGAACACAATCCACATTAGACTACTGACCGTCATCAACAGGATTTGAAATCTTAATTAATTTTATCATCTTATAATTATAAAAGTTTAGTTGGTATATACTGTTATGTAAAATTTTCTTACACTATTAATAAATTACAAATTATGGTTTGGATGTTTCTAATAGTTAATATAAGAGTCAAACTTTTTTTTTTTTTGATGAACTACCATAATTATGGCTTTTGCCTCTCCAGTGGCATCTCAGATATCCCACAAGTTTCGACCTCCCCTTTTGGATTGACTATGTGACTATCCTCCATTGTAGGGGTGTTCGTGGATTAGTTTGGATCGGTATTGAGGTAAGAAGTCATTTGATCCAAAGATTAAAACAACATGTGATTCGTATTAAATGTGGTTTGGATTGGATTGGATGGTTTGGTTTTACCAATATAATAATTAAAAAAATAAAATAACATTAATAGATCTAATATATAACATACTAAAAATTAAAATTTTACAGCTAACAAGTATCAATTTGATGTTTGGAATATTAAAAATAGTAAAAAAATTACGTTACATCAAATTAATAAGTATTATTATAAAAAAATAAACAAATAAAAAATCATAATACAAAAAGTATAATAAATATATATTGAATTTTATATATGCGGTTCGATTTGGTTCGATTCGGTTTCAAATAAAGATTCAAAATCCGATTTGATTGGTCAATTTTCATAAATCAAGGTCCAAAAAATCCAATAGATATCGGTTTTGTTCGATTTTTGATTTGTTTTCTTTTGGATCGGTTCAAATATGACCCCTACTCAACCGGCTGCTTACAGCAGAGAATTAAAGATTGATTTTCGCAACCTTCTAACCTGAGTGTTTGTCACCATGCATGATTCAGACTTTTGTTTTCTTCCGTATATGGTTGAAATACTTACCACTCAATCAACCATTAGTTGTTGAGTAATACATTTTAAATAATGCATATTAAACCATTATGAGACATAAATTATAATTAGCACACTAATTAAAACAGACATGTTCGTCGCCTTATCTATACATAAATTCAAATTTAAAATGGTAATATATGTAGCTGATTGGCTATGGTGTCCGAAATACACACAAAAGCACACTAATGTCTTTATCCTAATGATCGAGCCGCCTCAAAATTCCACCTTAGACTCTTACAGAGCCTTCTTACTTAATTCCAATTGAACCCCCCGCACGCTGCTGATAATTAATAAATTAAAGAAAAATATTTTTCACAACACAACACTCTAATCAGGACAATTTTCGTGCCGTTTACGACACTATGACACTGTATATATACCCCTTTGGACTTTCTTTTCTCTTTCCTCACATTCGGTGTATGTATCCATTATATGTGTCACACAAACCTTAATCGCCGCCCCCACCATTTATATTGGCTATTCTTCACCATTTTACCATACCCATATAATATTTCTTCACCTTTCTTATCACTTTCCCAGTTAGATCCTTTTTCATTATAGCTATAATCACATACATATATATATATATTGGAGTTACGTTGGGTTAATTATTAATTTCAATGGAGAATTATCCCATGTTGTTTCCTTGTCCTTCTTCTTCAAGCTACCCAATTTCAACGAGTGTTGTGGGAAGCTCTCAACATGGTACTTTTAGTGGTGTGATGAATGGTCAGAGCTCCAATGTATTTATGGGTTTGAAGCCTAGTGATCAAGAGAGTGATGATCATGATATTCAGCAGTTGCAGAAGAGAGCAGAACAAGCTGCTAGAGATGGCATATTGTCTCATCAGATCAGTGGAAGCACTAATGAGACTGATCAGATAGGTGGTTCAGGTAATGATAATAATAAAAAGAAAGGGGAGAAAAAAGTTAAGAAGCCTAGATATGCTTTCCAAACAAGGAGTCAGGTTGATATACTTGATGATGGGTATAGATGGAGGAAATATGGCCAAAAAGCTGTTAAGAACAACAAATTCCCCAGGTTGGTTTCAATTTTGATCTTCCTATTATAGTTTTCTCTTGTTTCTTTTTAGTCTTGTTCTTCATGCCAATACATGTGGCTATGACGCCTGCTAAGTTTGACTATATACATAGGTGCTTAATTGTGAATATAACAAGTTCCCACCATATATACAAGAAAAACGTTTTCTTTACAACTAACATTTAGTATAGATATTGCCTATTAATACGAAAATATGTAAGAAATATTACTGACATACTTTTCGGTGGAATTCATGTAGACCCACTTATAATTATAGAAATTCATCTTTCTATTTAATGGATTTCACTTAAAATTCATGAGGATATATGCCTTGATCAAAGAAGTCTAATTATATATAAAGATTGTCTTATTAATATTGCTATGTGTAAATATGAAAATACATATTCCTGAATTTCGCGGTGAGATAGACGTGTTGTACTGTCTCCCGATCTAATTATAAACAAAAAAAAAAAAAAAAAAATTGAATTTCACATTTATTAAAAAAATTAGTTAATGTAGTTTAATTATTATGATTTATATAAAAAAAATGAGTTATAATTACTAAATTATCTTTTAATTGTCTAGGGAGTGTGTACTGATTTTGGAAAAGTAAAAGATGAATTGATTGATTATCTTAACTTTTAAAATACTGACATTAATTAAAATAGAATTGAGTATCTTTTTATCTATATTTGAGTTCATAAATTATAACTATTTTTTTTATTTATATTTAAGTTCGGAGGGAGTATAAAAAAATGTCCATTGCTTCATACTTTAATTTATTATTATTACACAGATAACCAAGTATATATCTTTGAATTCTGAATTCAAAAACGAGGTTCTTGCTGAGTTCATACTAGGTAATGAAAAAGAGGATTCTAGAAGTCCTGGTTCAACTGTTTCAAAGGGGTAATTAGCCTTTAGGCCTTTAGGGTACTCTCGCACCAAGTAATGGAACATCAAACATTTACTAAACTTGATCTTCATTTTGTTCTCTCTCCTCATCCGGGTTTGGTTTTCTGCTTTCACTCATCTACCCCCTCTTTTGTCTTTACCTTCTGGCGTGCTGGCATATGTCTACGGTCAAATAAAAAGATTAAAGAATAAAACTGAAAATGAATTATACTAGCTTTTTTTTTTTCACCGATACGATGTATGGGTCATCAATTATTATTATTATTGATAGTATTGTTATTATTAATAATTTGAATTGTGTCTTTAAATCTATCAAACCCCTTTTTTTGTTTTATCCTAGATTAATAATTCCAATGTATCAAATCATTTCTTTATTTGTTTCATACTTTGGCTTCAACTTTTTCTTCCCACCCATATTGTTGGTACTCATTCGTCTCTAAGAATTTTAATTTATAGACAGAAGTGATCAGTAAAAGCCTTAAAACAATCTTGTCTATAATTTCAGAACAAAAAATTGATTTATTTTTATTTTAAAATGATATTACAATATATAATGTAACAGAATGTATTGAGCGTTTCTCATTGATTATTATCAATGATCAACTAATCGTCTTACATTATATAGCTGATTCACATATCCTCCTTCAGATCATAAAAAAAACATCCTTGCCATCAATAGGATGGAGTGTAATATGGAAACTTAGAATGATTATCAAAGATTTTAGTTTTGGAAAATGACGATTAAAGTATATATAGCTATCATAAGAGTTTGATGTCGGAAAAATCACTCGAGATGAGAAAATAAATTCATAGTCAACATGTAAATACATATCAAGAAAGAATGACAAAATTTTGAGGAATTGAGATTATAATAAAGAGGGAAATTAATTAAAACAGAGAAAGAGAGATTGAGAAAGAAAAGGTTTTCAAAAATTTAAGATTATGGATAGATGAAGAAGAAACTACAAAGATAGACTTTGTCTACTCTCAGTAGCAGACAATAATCATCTCATAGAGGGATGATCATCTCCGAAAAACACGACAATGACATATGCATTAGATGGACATAACTAATTCAAAAACTGTTTTAGTATTAAATAAGAAAATTTTCAAAATTTCCACAGTTTGCCACCTCCCCATTTGTTGGTCATCTACAGTAGCAAAAGAGATTGTCTTTATATATATATAGATAGATAGATGTCATGACACAAATTTTAATTATTTTCACATAACTTTGTTTTCATTAGGGCCTTTGGATTCTACCTTTGAGTGTCACATTTTAAAACATTAACAATCATTCTCGAGAGTTGTGTTCTTTCCATACTCTTTTTTTTTTGTTTCTTTTAGTGTATTTAGACAATTCATTTAATTTCCTAAATTCACTGAACGCTCTCTCAATTAAGAGTTGTGTCCTTTCAATTCCCTATCGTTATATAGTCAAATAAATGCAAGTCTTGTAGATGAAGCAAAGAAAATAATAAAATGGCAATAAACAAATGAAAAACTAAAAGTAAAACTTTTCAAAAAAAAAAAAAGACATGCTACCACCACAATGTATAGTAAAAATAGTTATCCAACTTTTATATTAGTATAGATTGTATGCATTCATGCGTGCACGCAATATAGTCTACAATCTTATTTTATTGCTATTATCCGATCATGCAGAACTTCTAAACCCTGAAAGGGACCATAGCCCATTACTGTATATGATGGTGTTGCTTCAAAATTTCAGGAAACTTGATTAGATGATTTGCAAAAGAATAATAATCCAATCCAATTACTCCAAATATGGTGGAAAATAATCAATAAATCCATAAACTTTTTTGTCTACTCATACAGGGTATCGGGATGATGAATATTTGCCAAATAATAAGCACGAGGTTTTCTTTCAATTTTTTTTTGTTTTGGTTACAGTTTTCTTTCATCATTACTACTCGTGTTGTGGATTTGTTTTTTTCATCTTCCATATTGCTTGCTTTTTTCATAAATAAATGACTGTAACTGAATGATTCGATCGTAAAACACGATCTGTGCATGTCAAAACAAGTTCGAACTGTAGTTATGCATATGAAATATATCAATTAAATTTTCTAGTGAATTACGATAAAGAAATTCTCATTCTTCTTCATCTTAAGTGCATGGTGGTATTAGTGAAATACATGGCCTAAGCAGAAGTTTAAATTTATTCAATTACTATCATTTGCAGGAGTTACTACCGGTGCACGCATCAAGGGTGCAATGTGAAGAAACAAGTCCAACGCCTAACCAAAGACGAGGGTGTGGTGGTGACAACCTATGAGGGAGTGCACACCCACCCAATTGAGAGGACAACTGACAACTTTGAGCATATTTTGAGTCAGATGCAAATATACACTCCCTTTTGATGTTTCGATCTCTCTCTTCCACATAAAATGGAAGAAACCCGGTATATGAATGAATGTCTTCTGCCGGTTTTATCAGTCAGGGACTTCTAGTTTAGTTCCTTTTGATACAAAAAAATAAGTTCGTGTCAGTAGAAGTAAACCCTTGTTTGGTTTAACACTTCTTAGACAATCTCTTCTTTTTATTCTAAATTTCCAATATTAGGTTATGTAAATTGAGCTTGTCATGTTTCATACTGCTGACAATATATACAGGTAATTTATTCCTTTATTATTGGTGGTTATTATAAAGTTGGTAGGAGTGCAAGAGAATCTGATTCAAACCGCATATTCGAAGGATCCGAACCGGATTTAGTAGTTTAGATCGGATAATCTGATCGGATCTAGAAAAGTCAAATTTGATTACTTTTGATTTGGATCTCATACTTGGAAATTAGAATCCGATTCGAATAGATTACTTAATAAAATATTTTATTATATTTAATACTATAATAATTATTTTTGTATTAATTTTCTATTTTATTTTACATTTTTACCTAAACTAAACCTAAATCATCTTGAGGGAGAGATTTGCCGTCCTTGTGATCCTACTTGGCTCGAGGAATTAGTCTTCGTAGTTGCGCGCGGAGGATACCCTAAAAAAAAAGAAGCCTAAATCAATATCAGATTTGGACATTCATTCTCACCTCATGAGTTCTTCTCCCTAACCCTCACCTTCACAATTCATGTGGTGCCGTCGTCTTCTCTTTTCTCACTGCCGCTTGCCTGAGTCATGCCATCGGCTACTTGGTCATGGTTTTCTCGCTGAAGTCGTGCCCATGTCTCTCCGCCGTGGATGTTGTGTGGATACATGTGATCTGCCCTTCCACCTGCTCTCTGTCATAACGCACCACCATTATGTGTCCTCCATGTACCACCGTTCCATTCCGTGGCCACCACTATCCTCTACCGCGGTCCTCCATGTACTGCCGCTCCGTTTCGCAACCACCATGTTCCAAACCATCCGATTGCATCTATCTATGTCTCGTGTTTTCCCTCTATACTTTTCGTGGGAGGTACTTTTCACCCACCCCAAAAAATCATATAAAATACCACAAAATAATTAAAATCCAATAAAATAAAAATCTATAAAACTATTTTTAAATAATATATTTATTAATTAATTCAATAAAATAACACACGCAAAAATAAATAAATAAATATATATATATATATATATATATATATATAAATATATATATATATATATATATATATGCGATGCCCTTATACATTATCGTGTATATATATATATGACATTATTTATTTATATGAAATTACCATAATAAATCTTATATACGATAAATATTTATAATGTATAAGGGCATCGCATATATATATATATATATATATATATATATATATATATATATATATATATATGAGCATTTATGTAATGTCACTAAGGTCAGGGATCCCGTGGGAGATGGAGTATATGGTCCTCATCCTCGAATTACGTCCCGGGGAATTTCATGTTAAATTTTAATGTGTGGATTAGCATTAATTGGTTATTAAATTATAATTAAATTATTAATATATCAGTTATAAAATTAATTCTTAATTACGTAACCAATTGATGAAATTGTTGTTGGGTATTTACTAAAGAGTGACCCTATGATGGGATGGGTCATTCTGATGTTAACCCGTTGAGAGGTCCCTACTCTCTGCTGGTAGGTTATAAGAATAGCCTCCCCATTAGGCATTCTAACTGACAGAAACACAAAACCAAAACCAACCAGAAAGAGAGGAGTAACCCTCTCACCTTCTCCAACATTCTGATCACTGTTCATCTCCTTCTCACCCTTTGATTTGCTGTGATGGATTCTGCGAATCTCCAAGGTATGAAATTCTTCTTTTATTTGCTTTGATTAATATGAATCACATGCTATGATTTGTATCTGTATGGTATTTAGAATTATATGTTTTCCTTCAATTGGTATCAGAGCCATGGATAGATACATGTTATAGCTGTTCTGAAAATTATATGAACCCTAATTTATGTTTTTCAATCAAGATACAAAATTTGTTAGGGATTTTCATATCATGTTATATCAATATTGTAAAATTTTTTTGCTTGCCCGGAATTTTTCCCCTTCAGCAACTTTCGTTTTCATGCCTTGTTCTTCAAAATTCGAAACTATGATTCTGGCCAATGATTTCGAAAATTGTTTAAGGGCTTTTCTTCTCACATGTTATTCGAGTAACATACTCGAAAATCGTTGGATTTCATTAAATAAAACGTGAGAAATCGATGTTTTTCGTTTCCCTTTTGCGTGAAACTGGTTCAATCGCCCCTGGAAGTTTTGCTCGCCTCGCGATTCGGGCATCGAAGAATAGTTTGGAATTCCCAGTTCGCCTCGCGAGATTATTCTCGCCTCGCGAACCTGAAAGCCAGAAGAACAGTGAAATTGTCATCCTCTCTGGGTCGCCCCGCGATTACGTTTCTCGCCTCGCGACCCCGAAAGTTGACTGTTCTAGGAAAATGAAAGGTCTCTGGGTCGCCTCGCGAACATGTTCCTCGCCTCGCGACCCCGAAGGCTGACTGTTCTAGGAAAATGAAAGGTTTCAGGGTCGCCTCGCGAACACTTTACTCGCCTCGCGAGTACCCGCGAGAAGACCAAACGTTGCTGACTTTTCACAAGATTCGCCTCGCGAGATACCTCTCGCCTCGCGAATATTTTATGTGAATTAAGTTGTGTGTTCTATGCTGCATTTGTTATACAATATATTTTTTCTAATGTATAATTGTAGCATGACTATTGATATTTTGTATAGTTATGAACTCACCTATCGTGGGTATAATTATACAAAATTTGTGTTGTTAAACAATTAATTATTCTAATGTGTATGGTATTATATTAATAATAATTATACCCTATCGGTGTACTATTATTAATGTAATTCGTTATTATACATTGTATTATTGTCTTAAGCTTATGTCAATTATGGTTTCAAGTACCTATCGGTATTAGAAATTTTGGTGATGTAAGTTCAAGTACATTGTATTATTCTTCTTATTGTATTTCTTATTTATTATGATTCGGGACCCTTAGGCGGAATTATAATGAATAAGAAATTTGTATTATGGGCAAGATTGGTGAACATATATATATATATATATATATATATATATATATATATATATATATATATATATATATATATATATATAGGAATCATATTGCCTTCAACTCTTAATGATTCCTTATTCTCTGTTTTATATCAGCCTCCTTCCCAAATTCTGTCAAAACTCTGAATGGGACAAACTATGAGGACTGGAAAGAGTCTCTAGATCTCTACTTAACTATTCTTGAATTGGATCGGCCTTAAGGGAAGACAAGCCAGCGACTCTCACCGATGAATCTACTTGCAGCACGAGAAGATTGCTTATGAGAAATGGGAACACTCTAATAGAGTGTGCACGAAAGTGATGAAGTATACTATGGAGAAATCCATCAGGCGAGTATCACAGAGACCAATAATGCTAAAGAATATCAGAAAGCTGTTGGGGAGAAATTTATGACTTTTGAGAAGGCTCAGAAAAGTCAGTATCTTTCCTTGTTTGACAAGACCAAATATGATGGGGTCAGTGGTGTGCGTGAGCATATCATGAAGCTGATGCACTATTACAACAAACTGAGATCTCTTAAAGTGGAAATTGGCGAAAGTACTTTAATCTACCGGGTTCTTGAATCTCTTCCTTCACAATTCGATGTAATGAAGACCTCTTACAATACACAGAAGGCTGAATGGACAGTGGATGAGATGATTGCCATTGTTACACAAGAAGAAGATTCCATTAGAAAGGGTAAATCTCACAGTGCTCATTTTGCTGCATCTGATCCAAATCAAACTTCTAAGTCAGGTTCAAGATTTGTGAAGAAAGATCAAAAGGGAAAGAAGAAAAATGCAAAGCAGCATCTGCAGGCTAAGAAAAGTTTCTTCAAGGGTAACTGCAAATATTGTAAGAAGTATGGCCACAAGGTAGAGGATTGCTATTTCTTGAAAAAGAAACAAGAGAAGCAAGGTATATTCCTGGCTTTAACATGCTTTGAATCCAATGTCATTGATGTTCCTCCAAATACTTGGTGGTTAGATTCAGTGCAACCATTCATGTTGTGAATTCCTTGCGGGGTTCACAAGCTCGAGGAAACCAAGTGATGATGAGTCCAAGATTATTATGGGAGATGGAGCTGGAGTTTACTTTATTGACATTGGAATTGTTTCTTTACTTTTGCCTTCGGACATAATTTGCTTTTAAGAGATCTTGTGTATGCACCTTCTATGAGAAGGAACTTGATTTCTGTTTCGCTTTGGATAAATGTGGTTACACTTTTAAGTTTGGTAGTGGGAAATTGATTGTTTATTCGGATTCTGTTTTCGTTGGTTCAGGAGTTTTGCGTGATGGCCTTTATATGTTAGATCTACATGACATGTCTGTCACTTCTCTTTGTTGGAAACAAACGCAGAGGATTAATGAACATTCTTCTATGTTATGGCATCGACGTTTGGGGCATATTTCTAGGCCCCGTATTGAGAGGCTGGTCAAGGAAGGTATTCTCCATGATCTAGACTTCTCCGATTTTGATACATGTGTTGATTGCATCAAGGGCAAATTCTATCGCCAAGGTTAGGAATAAAGCTGCAAATAGGTGTGACGATGTGCTACGGTTGATTCACACCGACACTGTGTGGACCTATTACACCCACCGCCATGGGTGGATATGGGTATTTCATTACCTTTATAGATGATTTCTCGAGATATGGATGGATAGATCTTCTTCAAGAAAAGTCTAGTTCACTAGATGCTTTCAAATCCTTTAAAGGTCTTTGTTGAGTTGAAAACAGTAGGAAAATAAAATGTGTAAGATCGCGAGAGGTGGAGAATTCTATGGTAGATATAATGAGACGGGTAGAAACCCGGGACCTTTTGCCGATTTCTTGAGGAATGCGGTATTGAAGCTCAATACACTATGCCCGGTACTCCTGAGCAAAATGGAGTTGCGAGAGAGGCGTAACCGCACACTTATGGAGATGGTAAGATGTATGTTGAGCCATTCATCATTGCCAGACTTTCTTTGGGGAGATGCCTTAAAAACTGCTGTCTATATTCTAAATCAAGTACCCAGCAAGTCTGTACCAAAAACTCCATATGAGCTCATGAGTGGAAAGAAGCCGAGTTTGAAACATTTTCATGTATGGGGTTGTAAGGCAGAAGTTAGACCTTATAATCCTCAGTCTAAGAAGCTTGATCTTAAGACTGTTAGTGGCTTCTTTATTGGCTATTGTGTGGGTTCCAGAGGTAGCAGATTCTATTGTCCATCTCATTCTATGCGAGTCGTCGAATCTGATCGAGCGGTTTTCTTTGAGGATGACTTGGATAGTGGGAGTGATATACCACGACCAGTTACTCTTAAAGAAGATCGCACCATTGTTCCTATACCAGCTGTTCCTTTTCCTACAGAAGTTTTGATTCCTGCTAATGATGTTGATCAGAATCTTCAACATGAAGATGGTGTGGCAGCACCACTTGTAGATGAACAGGAACATGATCTTATTGTTGATGAAATTCCACTGAGACGATCTCAAAGAGTGCGCAGACCTTCCATACCAGATGATTATGTTGTATATCTTCAGGAACATGAGTTTGACCTCAATGATGATGATGATCCTATTACCTTTGAGGAGGCAATTTCTAGCCCTCATGCTTCTGATTGGCTGAATGCTATGCATGATGAGTTGTCTTCTATGTCTCATAATGGTGTTTGGAGTCTGGAGGAATTACCAATTGGTTGTAAACCTGTTGGATGCAAATGGGTTTTCAAAACCAAACGTACTCCAGATGGTAAAGTTGAAAGGTACAAAGCCAGACTAGTAGCTAAAGGCTATAACCAAAGAGAAGGCATTGACTATAAGGAGACTTTCTCACCAGTCTCTACGAAAGATTCATTTCGAGTTGTCATGGCTTTGGTAGCTCATTTTGATCTAGAACTTCACCAGATGGATGTGAAGACGGCATTTCTGAATGGAGACCTTCTTCAAGATGTTTACATGGTTCAGCTAAAGGTTTTGCTGAAACAGGAAAGAGCACTTGGTTTGCAAGCTGAATAAGTCTATTTATGGACCAAACAGGCCTCCGGACAATGGTATTTGAAGTTTGATCAGGTTGTCACTTCTCTTGGCTTCAAAGAAAATGCCTCGGATCGGTCCGTTTACTTGAAGACTTGTGAGGGTGAATTCATCATTCTCGTTCTATATGTTGATGATATACTTCTTGCTAGCAGTTGTGTTAAAATCCCGACCGAGACAAAACTCATGTTGAGTAGCCACTTTGATATGAAAGACCTTGGTGATGCTTCATTGTTTTAGGCATCCAGTTTTATCGTGATAGGTCACGTGGTGTTCTTGGATTGTCTCAAAAAGGATATATTGAAAAGGTCCTCAAAGGTTTAATATGCATTCTTGCTCCCCAAGTCTGCACCTGTTCAAAAGGGTGAAGAAAAATTCTCTAAATCTCAATGTCCTCAAAATGATGTAGAAATAAATGAAATGAAAAAGGTCCCATATGCTTCCATTGTTGGCGGTTTAATGTATGCTCAAGTTTGTACTCGTCCCGACATTGCTTTTGCTGTAAATGCTTTAGGGAGATACTTGAGCAACCAGGTTTGGGTCATTGGAAAGCCGTAAAAAGGTCATGAGATATTTGCAGGGAACCAAAGATTATATGTTGACCTATAAGAAGTCCGATCAACTTCAGGTCACTGGTTATTCTCGATTCGATTTCGCAGTTGCCCCGACGACCGAAAATCTACTTGGCTTTATCTTTATGATGGCGGAGGAGCTATTTCTTGAAAAGCGTCAAACAGACGCTTACATACCTACTTCTACCATGGAAGCAGAGTATGTTGCTTGCTATGAGGCTACTTGTCAAGCCATGTGGCTGAAAAATTTGATTTACGGCTTTCATATTGTTGAAAGCATATCTAGGCCACTTGTGATATATTGTGACAATACTGCTGCTGTGAACTTCTCTCATAACAATAGAAGCTCTTCTCGCACTAAGCATTTTGATGTGAAATATTTGTTCGTTAGAGAGAAGATTCAGGAGGTTCAGACTCGTATTGAGCATATTGATACAGGAAACATGCTTGCTGATCCACTAACCAAAGGCTTAACTGTTGGAATATTCTGGAATCATGTAATTCATATGGGCTTAGTTAAGTCTTTTGATGTATTGGATTAGTGGGAGTCTGAAACCATTATTTGCCCATTATCGTTTTTTTTATGAGATATGTAAGTTGACGTCATTCTTGGATTCATATCTCTTATAGCATTTTAAGATGCTTGGACCATTTTTTTTTGAATTGCATATTTCTCTTTATTAATTATATGCAATTTTATATTCATCAATCTTTATGTGAAATATAAGTCTTTAGCATGTATGATTTACTTCCCTATCGGATACTATTTCTGCATTGTTAAAGCTTGTATTTCTTATACTGCTGGTTAACGTGTGCTTTGATCGTAACTGGTATTTCTCTTTAATAATTGATTAATGCTATCCAAGTGGGAGAATGTTAAATTTTAATGTGTGGATTAGCATTAATTGGTTATTAAATTATAATTAAATTATTAATATATCAGTTATAAAATTAATTCTTAATTACGTAACCAATTGATGAAATTGTTGTTGGGTATTTACTAAAGAGTGACCCTATGATGGGATGGGTCATTCTGATGTTAACCCGTTGAGAGGTCCCTACTCTCTGCTGGTAGGTTATAAGAATAGCCTCCCCATTAGGCATTCTAACAGATGTAAACACAAAACCAAAACCAACCAGAAAGAGAGGAGTAACCCTCTCACCTTCTCCAACATTCTGATCACTGTTCATCTCCTTCTCACCCTTTGATTTGCTGTGATGGATTCTGCGAATCTCCAAGGTATGAAATTCTTCTTTTATTTGCTTTGATTAACATGAATCACATGCTATGATTTGTATCTGTATGGTATTTAGAATTATATGTTTTCCTTCATTTCTTCCATGTCTTCATCCCCGTGGTGAAAAATACCTCGACCACAGTGCCTCGAATAAGGTGGTCCCAGAGGGGAACCTCAAGTATGAATGTACATTGACATACCTACCAATTCTCATGAAAAGATATGGTAGCCTTCAACAACTTTGTAAGGCTACTTATATATGATTTACTCGAAGAGGGAAATAGGCTTGGTCTATCTCGTTAGATACTAGGTCTGTATCATCTTCCCACATGCGATGGCTCCAGTGACGAAGTCATTGGTGTACTTGTAGGATACTTCGGCGTTAAGTTAGACAATGCCAAAAGTGAGTTATAATGGTATGAGTAGATATATATATATCATCCAGGCAGGATTTAAGGATCATCAATTAAAAGAAGCATGTTTAAAGGGTATTTGTTGTTATAATGAAAGGGTTGAAGACTTGATTAGTAGAAGTGAGACATGCTAGTTGAGTAGATGATATCAAAATAAAGGTTTGTCAAAGCTTCGAGTAAAGATTTTTTAGAATGAAGACTGCAATGGAAATCACAAATAATTAGATAATAAACAAAACATAAAGGAAGACACTAATGATTTGCATGAATCACCAAATTTGGGCTACATCCATAGGCAATTGAAGATTCTTCACTTTTTTTTTAAGCAAAAGTATATTAAATGGAGTACAAATGATACTTTACCCATATACATAGAAAGAATACAATGAAACAGGGATAAGAAAAGGTATGTGATCAACCAATAAATTTCCAAAGGGTATAGTTACAAGGTTCCGTCTAAGTTGCACTAGTACTTTTGCTGGTGCAACCTTGCTCCTTGTTGACCACCCAATGAGATCATTTCACTCGACACCTCAACAATAATAGTCAACTGATTATAATATATGTATTTTACTATATTTGAACTAATGTTTTTGTATTTCAGCTGAATTATATTGGTATTTCGTATGCCGTATTTGTACCGTATATGAAAATGTATTTTTTTTATTTTCAACTAAATAATATAGCACCATGGGGGATCCGATCGTCTCTCTCAGATAGTCGCCGCCGTATCGGAGGCGGCGAAGCACAACCTTAAGAAGAAACTAGCTCTCTAGCTCCTGCATCAAGGCGAATCCACCTTCGTTGCCGCTGTCGTCCACGGTCGTCCATGTCTCGACGGAGAAGTCGAACGGTGTTGCTGCGACGGAGAGCGATTGTGTGGAGTTGGAACTGATTTTCCCCGAGGAAACATCGTCGCCAGAGCCGGAAGCTATTTTCGGTGGGAAGAGTTGCCGATGTGGCAGCCGCTGGTGCTACTGGGGGTGAAAATGGCAAATGAAATCGGGTAGAGTAGGTGATGTCCGGGTCGGCGAACGGGTCCAGGTTGGAAGCTCCGAAAATGCTACCCTTGTTCACAGGTGGGTTTGAAACGGGGTTCAGTGCAGTTTATTTCAACACGCGACGAGCCAAAGCGTCAGGATGGTGCTTGTTGTCGTGCAAGTGCAAGTGCGATCCGGCAAGTGCACCGGATTCGTCGCCAAGTAATAAAAAAGATATCGATCCCACAGAGACCGTGATCTCAAATCGCAACTAATTATCAAATGGACTAAACTGGACTATAGAAAAGGATTTTGATATTTGAAATAAGAGATAACTTAGAAAATCAGATAATGAATGCAATCAAGTAAAACAGAAAGTAAATCAATTTATGGTTTTTTAGATCTAAATGGATTCCTAGGAATTGGGTTACCAACAAGATCATTTATGTTACTAAACTGACTATCCTTTGTTAATTAACAAAATTGCTTCGAAGGCGAATTTATCCTCAAATAGTTAAAGCTGCCCCTCGGGTTACAAAAACCGTGTCCAATTAAACCAACCCCTACTCTCGTGGTAGTCGAATTTAGACTGGACCCTTTACGCTTTGTGACAATTCGTTAATCCTCGAAGGACCGCTTCTAACTCTCGTGATTTAAGTCCTAAGTTTGATTCTATAGATCCGATACCTAAGTTCACCGCTAGGTTCCTCCTTAGAATATCTACGTCACGCAAATAAGCGGCCACCGAATTTACGAGTAATTAAAACACTAGAAATCAGATCTAAAGCAAAATCGCAATTAACAAAGATAAAACATCAATTCATACCATAAAAACAAACCTTGGGCATAGCCCCAATCCCTAGAAATTAAACTACTACTCAAGCCTTGGCATGGTGATGACAAGCTTGGTTAACAATAACATGAAAAATAAAAAGAAGATAAGAGAGGAGGAAGAAGAAGAGAGATCCTAAATTATAGCCTAAGAGTAGCAGCCAAAAGTCCTCCTTCATCTCTGCCTAGATGCCTTATTTATAGATTTGGGAAGTTTGAATCCCAATCCAACACAAATTCAGATCCAAATCAATTGCTTCAGATCCAAGTAATACGCGTCACGGTCGTGACAGATTCTGCCTTGGGCGTTTCTTAAATTTTTGGTCTGTCACGGCCGTGATGCTCGTCACGGCTAGGCCGTGATCAGTTCTGCATGTGAGGGTCTGGTTCAGCTGACATGTCACGATCGTGATGGGCATCACGGCTAGGCCGTGACCAGTTCTGACTTCAGTCTTCTTTCTTTTTAGCTTTGCTCGATCATGGCCGTGATGGCTATCACGGCTAGGCCGTGATGGCTATCACGGCTAGGCCGTGATGGCTATCACGGCTAGGCCGTGATGGGCTCTGTTTGGTTCATTTTCTTCACTTTTCAAGCTCCAACTTCATGCAAGCTCCATCATGGTCAATCTTGAGCATTTTATCCTTAATTCCTGCAAAACCACACCACAAAACCGCCTTACCCGTTCCAAGGTAAAAACTAACAAAAATCAAATTAAAAATGCCTAAACTATATGAAAATGCATGCAATATGATAAGCAAATATGAGGTGAAATCACACTCATCAAATTACCCCAAGCTTAAGATTTTGCTTGTCCTCAAGAAATCACTGAGGCCATAAGATATAAATAATCAAAGCATGGATAGTGAACCAAGAACCCGAGTAACTAATCCAAGTGACAGGCATTTTCAAATAAGAAACCAAGAGACAATCAATTTCAAGTCCAATTAGAAACTTAGGTTTCCTAAATTCATATTCTCACTAATTCGGGCACTCTTCTCACCTCACTCAAGTGTTTAAGGGCATATGACAATTCGCTCAATTTCCTCAAGGAAGGTATTCTACCATAATTCGCTCAATTTCCTCAAGGAAGGTATTCAATTTCCTCAATTTCCTTCGTTTCTCAATCTGGTTATTTCAGATATGCATTAGGGTTATTGACATTGTCTGTTTGTTGTTTCTGTTGTCAGGGTGAATTTTGGAGCACCGAGAAGCTCCGTATCAAGCATGGCAGCAATGAGACAGAGGGGGAGAGTGTTGTGTTCGTGGCCTCAGAGACATCTGCGAGTACCTCAGGTGGGAGAAAGAACCTTCATATCGTCGGAGAGGCGAAAATAGTATGAAATGCAATAATAGGTGTAATGGAACCTAAACCCTACTACTGACCGAGTAAGCGACAATACCAAAATCACATTGTCGACTAACCCGTAGTATCAATGATGATTTGGGGATTTTAGGTTTATTGCCGTTAAGTTAATTTTACGTAAATCGAGGATGTATGTTAATTACTGTTGTAATGTGTGCTATGTGCTGGTTGATTTGTCATGCTTAACATGCTTATTGGTGTGCTTTATAATAACATGATTTTTTTTTTATTTTAATATGCTTACCATACTGGATATGCTTAACATGCGATATCTGTTATTTTATGCTTAGTTGGCCTTTAGGCGATGATATGTGATAGTTGGGAGATGTGCATATTGGGGAGAGTGTGATATGATATAGTGGTGCCTAAGCTAATAAAATATTATTTTATATGCGATGAACCAATATGGACTGATATGAGGATTTATCTGCGTTTGTGGTAAAAGGTTGAGGCACTAGATGATGATCCGGCAAGAGTTGGTGAGATGCATACTAGTATGCATAGTGTTGTTCACAGTCGTGTGGATGGAACACACGAGGTCAGAGTATCTAATTACATATATTGAATATCATGGGATAGTTTATTCGTGATGGTACAGTTTATTGTATCCTTGAGATACGTGCCTTTATTCCTTAATGAGAATGGGGGAATAGTGTCATTCCTAACGGGAATGGCGAATGGGAATCCTAACGGGAATGTGGATGTGCACTTATGGCCATGACTGTGATGAGGTATCGTATAGGGAGTGCCAGCTTGCACGACAGACTAGCATCCCTAACAGAAATGAGAGATGTATGACATTATTGTAGATGGCCATGTCAGCATACAAGCATAACTGCATGAGTGAAAAAGGTAACGACTAATACAGTGAATTGAGGATGATTGAGATATGTATGTGTTGCATGTCTTTGTGCTATTATTTTATCTTATGCTATGATTCCTTTCCATTTCATGATGATAGCATAGTTTCTTATCTCCTTATCTTTTATATGTATGTTTTGTTATTCGTTTGTGGAGCAGATTCTTTTGAGCAAGATGTCGTTCTACCATCACCCATGGTTGACGGGACCACCCAGGGTCCCGGTGATGGGAACCTTTGAGATGGAGTTTCAAAACGAACGAGACTGGCAGAATGATCTTGCTACCTTCCTATCTGTTTATATCTGACAGGTTAGTGTTTATATGCATTTCGACGATTCTCTCAGTCCAGCTTCGTTGGCGTCTTCAGGATCGAACAACCACTACAAAAAATCATCTGTTTAGCGACCAGCATATTCGGTCGCTAAACCTGCTAATTCGGCCGGTATTTAATTTAGCGACCGATTCATGGTGGTGGTTGATAACCTGGTCGCTAAGATTTTAGAGACCGAAATATTAATTCGGTCGCTAAATGGCGACCGTAATTTCGGTCGCTAAATAATAAAAACGGTCACTACACGGTTGGTCTTATTGTTTGGGTAACCATTTTTAGTGACCGATAATCGGTTGCTAGTTCGGTCGCTAATGTTAGTTACTGTTAACCTATATTAGCGACCGATATTCGGTCGCTAGACCATAATTTTTTAATGTTAACTAAAGTTTAGCGACCGAATTATTAGTTGCTAATTCGGTTTCTAAACTGGATTTTATTAAAAAAATGTAAATTTAATTTTTAAAGTTATTTTTTTTTGTTTTTCTTTAAAGTTTAGCAAAATTACTAATAAAACACACCAAATTACTAATGAAATATGCAATCATAAGAAATAATGAATATATATAAAAATAATAATCCAAAGTGTCGTACAACAATCGTTTAAAATCAAAAAAATGAAAAAAAATCAGTCATGATGAGGGGGAGGTGGAGGAACCCAATCATCCTCAGCGTCCGTGCCGCCGACGTCTGCTTTCTGATCGTCCTCTGCAGTAGCATCAGTAGCTGGCGGCGGAACTGGAGGAGCGCCAACAGGTGGCACAACCGTCAGAGCATCACCCTGAGCAACTGGAGTCTAAATCCTCATCTGCTACAACACCAGCCGCAGTGTCTTGCCCTGCTCGATGCTCGTTTTTATCAGCTGCTGGTGTGCCCGAGTCAACTATGCAATCTGGTTCGCAATCTGCTGCTCTCTTTCGCCCTTCTCCCGAAGCTCCGTGTTCAGCTACGTGATGGTGTCTTGCATTTGGTTGAACTGCTCCTGAGGGACGCTATCGGCGTAGGAAGGAGCAGGCGTGCCTGATGATGAAGCGATAAACTCGCCTCCTAGGTGTCTGAGGCCATGCACGTGCCCCTTCTTGTTCTTGCCCCCGACGACCTCCAAATAAATGGCATTATCGTTGACGGAGATAGGAGAGCTGGGACCACCCCCAGTCAAGGCCTCATCTTGTGACTGCGAGACACGTGATATGGCATCGTCCTTCTTCTCGTTGAAGCCCACCTGCAAAGTATAGATGAAGAGATTTAGTTAAAATTATAATCAATATTAACAAATCAATTATAATAAATTACAAGTAAACACTAAATTGTTTTTTTGCTTACAGCATAGTTACAGGCTTTGTCGTTGACCCATGTCACCGACTTCAACTTCTTCGTCCTCTCCACCAACTCCATAGCAGCGGGGGCCCGTTGTTTCTGTGCTTTCTGCACAGAAAAATACAATCTTAAATTCATAAGAATATTTAAAAATGAAAACTCATTAAATAGTATACTAAGTCAAAAGTTTTAAGTATTACCAGTACTGGTCCAGCTGCCTCCTGATCTCAGGATCCACCCACTTCCCCTTATTCTTACCCTTCCTCAGCTTGTTCGTCAGATTCTTCATGACCAGTGAGCCTTTATGCTCAAATATGTCCCTGATGAGACCCTATAAAGCTACGTCCCACCTATACTCTTTCTGCAACTTACAGTTGTTAGGAAATTCGTGTGTGTGTATATATACATATATAATGTAAATTCAATTTAAATAACTTAATAAATTGTTACCTTAAACTCTTTAAACAACTGATCCCTATGGCCCCCTGGGATGGCCTTCCAATAGGCCATGGACCATCAAACTTGCATCGCAGGATCTTTGATATCGAATCAGAAGGGGCCTATGCGGGTAGAAAGCTGCAGCAAATTTAGAGCATTAATAAATGTTATAAATAAATAAAAAAAAGTAAATAGAAATTAACGATACTTTATATATATTAAAAAATTAAACTAGCTTACTCGTTATCCCCCATGGGGATAAGAAGAATCCTCCTGTCGGATGGACCATGGCTCTCCTGTCCCGAATATGATGATGGTCCTATCATAGGTGTGGATGATGACGGTGCAGCCTGTGTCCCAACCACATGAGTTTGGGTAGGGAGTGCAACTCTATCACCCTGATGTGTCCCGTCCACAGAGGTGCTGGTAGGTGGTCTCGGTCTGAAAGATGTTGGTCGGCCGGCGGAGGGACTCTCGCAGCACGACCTCTGCCACGACCTCCACGACGACCCTTACCTCTAGAGGAATATGCCATCTATGTAAAAAATGAAAAGATGATTATACAACAGTGTAAATAATACAAAAATAAATTACCTAAGTAGAATGACATTTACACAATGAATTATGACATAAATAAATTACCTAAGTAGAATCTCTGTCACTAAATTCACCCTCACTCTCATCAGTCTCACTTGATCGGAATGTTCCTTCGGTAGATGCGTCCAACTCGGATTGATCCATTAACTCTCTTTCAACTTCTTCCCCATTTCCGGAAATGTCCGCCAAAGAATTAACAATAATGTCCGGCGTAATTTGCAATGGTACGTGGGGTCTTGAAAACTCATCATCTTGGTATGGAGCATCTTTTTCAGGCTGATTGATTACATTATCAGTAATTATACTACGAGCCTTTATCTTAATAACACCCAACTAGCCTTGATGTCCTTCGGGATATGGCGAGTAATAAACCTGATCTGCCTGTTGTTAAAAAATGAATGGGTCGTATGCCTTATTATACCTACGAGACAGCCTAACTTGAACAATACCATATTTTTTTATCAATTTTTGTCCCTACGTCAAGAATATGATCAAACCAATCACACTTGAAGATAACTAACTTCATCACGGGGAAACCGGTATAATCGAGTTCAAGGATGTCAGTTAGAACCCAATAGAAATCATCCTCTACATTACCATCAGTGGCTCGCACACAAACACCATAGTTACACGACTGCATTCCTTCATTCCATGTTTTTGTGTTAAGTTTATATCCATTTACAATGTAAGTATTCCATGATGTAACCCATCTGTTAGGCCCCCATGCCAAATTTGTCAACAATGGATTTTGAACATTGTTTTCTGGATCTAGTACCTAAAAAATCAAATATTATATTATTCTTATACATGCTATATATTTAAGGAGATAAAATGTATTGCAACAAATGAAGATGCTTAACCTACATATTTACTGAACCACGTAGCAAAGTGAGAAGTAATTTCTCGATCAACCTAATCGTTTGAAATGTCAGGTTGGAGATCCCTTAGAAAATTGTCGTACATCCTACATATGGGAGATTAACAGCAGGACGATTAATAATCATAAATTCCAATTGAACTTATAAAAGACATTGTAGAAACTTACTCTAAATATGGCACCACCTCTTCACAATTTTGAAGGATATACAGATGAGCAGCATTAATGTCATGCTGCTCTAAGAAATATCCTTTTGATTTGCCACTAAATCTGCTCGGATAGTTGAATATTGATATAGGAGGACTAGTTAAACTTCCTTCGCCTGAATCAACGTTTATAGGCATCCTTGTCCTTCTTGTGTTAACTTCGTCCAGATAGTAATAAGAGGCAAAAGTGGAAGTCTCCTCTATTAAGTATGCTTCACAAATGGAACCCTCCACTCGTGCCTTGTTCTTGACTTTGTGTTTAAGGGAGTGCAGGAACCTATTAAAGAGGGATACATACAAATAATTACTAGTTTTAGGGAAAGCAAAACTACGGTTTCGTGTTCATGAATTTCATATGTATTAATTAAAATAGTTGATGATGTTTACCTCTCAAATGGATACATCCAGCGGTATTGGACTGGGCCACCAACTCTTGCTTCGTACGGTAGATGAACTGGAAGGTGTTCCATAGAATCAAAAAAACTCGGCGAGAAGATTTGCTCCAGCTTACATAACAAAATGGGTATCTTGACTTCCATATCCTTTAATCGATTCACATTTATTGTTGTCGATGTAAGCTCCCTGAAAAAGTGGCTAAGCTCAACAAGTGGGTTCCAAATTGGTTTCGGTAATGCGTCGAACGCAATTGGAAGCAACCGTTGCATGAACACGTGGCAATCATGACTCTTCATTCCATGTAACTTTGCTTCCTTAATGTCAACACATCTACCCAGATTGGAAGCATACCTATCTGGTAACTTTAGTTCTTTAACCCACTTACAGACGGCCACTTTCTGTGTTTTGCTTAGTGTATAACTTGCCTTCGGTTTGATAAGTCTGCCACGACCACCGTCCTGCAACTCAAGCTCCTTCTGATTACAAATTTCAGCCAGATCCAATCGGGCTTTATTTGTATCCTTTGTCCTCCCCTTGATGTCCATCACAGTGTCAAACACATTCAAAAACACATTCCTCTCAGTATGCATGACATCAATGTTGTGATGGAGTAGTTGTGTCCTCCAATACGGCAACCTCCAAAATATAATTTGTTTTGTCCAATTATGGTTGACACCATAATCAAGAATATGTTCTCCTTGGGATTCATGGACGAGCGGTAAGTACTGTACTCTCCGCCATACATTAGGACCAGACAAACGTGGTGGAGGCGGTGTTGTCTCCGCACAACACTTCTTGAATGCATTCTTCTTCCGCCTATAATGATGATATTCTGGAAGGAATTGACGATGACAATCAAAATATGAGATCTTTCGACTTTTTTTAAGCGTGAATGCCTTCGATGTAACAGCCTGATTTTAATTATGTTGTTCAACCGATTAAAATATAATTAATTATATTTTAATTTGAGAGTTAGAAAGTGTTTTTGATTAAAATAAAATCATATTTATAGTCTACTTTATGGTAGAGGGTTACGGTAAAAATTTCGGTTGAAAATTCAGACGAAAGCCGGTCTGCATTTTCACTACTGGTACAAGTTTACTGTGCAGAAAACCTAATTTTGACCCGTGAACAAGACGGTTAGTGTTTTTAATATGTTTCCTTCAACTTGGTTATTTTGAAAATTTTCGTTCAAAAATGGAATATAATATTTTATTCGAGCGAAAACGTCGGAAGAATTACGATCGGAAAATACAACCGGGTACGAAATGAAGCAGATTAGGGAGCACAAAAGAAGTGAAGTGACTTGATGGAAATGGGTTATGACATACTCCAAAAGTGTAATCATCACACTTTTCAAATTATAACATATTATATTCTAAAAACCTATTTTTCTCTTTCCTCTTCAACCAAACAAGTCTTAAAGACAAAACTTGCTCTCCAAGTTCAACCTCTCTCCAAAATTTCGTGCTCCCCTCTCCCTCCTCTATATAATCATCACTCATCTCCATTCTCTCATTTTCTTCCTCCATCTGCATACTTCTTCAACTTCTTCCATTTCTTCTTTTTTTTCAAACACTTAAAGCTTCCATTTTTATTAGTCTTTTCCACTTGAGTTCTTCATTAAAGTTCTTCCTTATACTAAGGGTAATGTTCTCATATGAATCTTTTTTCAAGTTTCATCTTTTATTTCTTAGTTTACTTTATGTGTTCTTTATATGCTTTAAACTTCTAAAATCTCTCTAAAATGGTAGAAAACTCCTTTTGAGTTGAAACCACTTTCTATAGTCTTATATTAACTTATATTTTCACATACTAAGAGGTTGTGTAAAATAAAAATCTCTACCTATCTCTTCCAATGAAGGCCGAATGCTTGCATTTGTGAGCTAGGAAGTTTTTGTTTCAACTTTTGGAATATGATCATGTGTTTGAGTTTCTAGCTATCCATTGATCTTAAATCTATAAATCTTGGAGGTTTTGATAGCTTGTTCCTATGATGGCTGAAAATATGAATAAGTAAGCCTAAGATACTATGTTTCAACTTTCCAAGTATGATCATGGATTTAGAACTCTTAATAACTTGTGATTCTAAACCTAAGAGTTTTTGTTAAACAAAGAATATTTTCCTCATCATCCTATGATGGCCGAAACTTAGTGTTTAGGTGCTAGGATGTTTGAGTTTTTATTTTTCCAAAACGATCATGGACTTAAGCTCCATAAGATATTTGGATGCTAAGTCTAAGAGATTGGAAAGTTTAAGGATTTCTAACTTGTTTGTTATATGTTATTAAAGCTAGGATGTATTACTTTCATTTTTCCAAGATGATCATGGACTTGAGCTCCATAAGATATTTGGATGCTAAGTCTAAGAGATTGGAATGTTTAAGTTTCCATTGTTTTCCAAAATGATCATGGACTTGAGCTCCATAAGATATTTGGATGCTAAGTCTAAGAGATTGGAAAGTTTAAAGATTTCTAACCAATAAATCCTATGAAGGCCGAACCTAGAAGGTTATGGACCTAGGATACTTTGTTCTTATTTTTCCAAAATGATCATGGTTTTGAGCTCCTTAATACATATGGATGCTAAACCTAAGAGATTGGAAAGTTTAGTGAATGCTAGCCTATTTTACTAGCCTTGGCCGAATACCCTAAGTGTATAACTTAGTGGGGTTTTAATTCAACTTTGTTAAATGATCATTGTTTATGAACTTCTAACACTTAAGGATCATAAATCCATGAGTTGTATAATTTTCGGGAATCTCTAACCCTAAGAACTAGTCTTGACCGAACCTATACCTTGTGGTTTAGTGTTCTTATTTGATTTTAACTTGTGATTTTGTGTTCATAACCTTAGACTTCCATCACGGAGGAAACGAGGATGTTCGTGGTATACCTCTTCGAGCATCTAATCTCCTTACCTTCATAGAAGGTGGAGTTAATACGTTGTGGTGTGACGACGAGGAGCTTCGAGTTCGGGAGTTTGGTGATAACCTAGGTGGGGGAAAGAACCAACCTATCGTCGGAATGGATAAGTAGTAGATTATATAATAATTGTGTAGGGTGACCTAAACCCTACTAGTAGTCGAGTAATCGACAAGACGAAAATCACATTGGAAACCTTTTCTGAAAAACCAATAGCTATTTGGGGATTGTAGGTTTATCGATATTAGGTTGATTTTATATTCTTGATGGTTGATTTGAGCTTATTACCTTTATTGAATTGATTTTTGTGCTATATTGGTGATATTGGAATATTTTGATTGATACTGTATTATGCATGATCTACCTGGTTTTTATTATTATGCTTAGTGGATTTTAAGCAAAGATATATATGTTGTCTACGAGATGATTGTTTTGGGTGTGAGGATAATGATGTTATAGAAGTGCCTAACTTAGATGATGTATGTTAAAGAGGTGTTATGGCATAGAATATGTGTCAAGTTCTAATGGAAGGTTAACGCACTAGGATTTTGTTAAATCGGGTTGGTGGGATTCAAGTATAGGTGTTGTTGTCCATGACCGTGTATTGGTAATATAATACACAAGGACAAAAGTGTATTGGTAATATAATACACCAAGACAAAAGTGTATTGGTAATATAATACACAAAGACAAAAGTGTATTGGTAATATAATACGCAAGGACATTTGTGTATTGGTAATATAATACACCGCGTATTGGTAATATAATACACGTAAAACACTTCTATGTATTGGTAATATAATACACCGTGTATTGGTAATATAATACACGTAAAATCAAGAGTTCTCGCGAGACCACTTCCACCTTAACGGGAATGGAGGTGGAACACCTTAACAGGAATGGAGGTGTGCACTAGGTGGAACATCCTAAAGGGAAAGAGGGTGTGCCCTGATGCAAATGAGGGATGGTGACAGGAGTGTGGTAGTGGCCACGATAACATAAAGACATGGTGACAGGATTAAAGGGGTTAAGTTAAAATAACGTGTTAGATTGCTTGAGAGTAAGGGTAGAGGATGATATATATTAACCCGAGGATGAATCGTTAGTTATGTGTGTTGATTGTCTGTGACAATTACTGTATAATTTACTATGACTCTTTTCCGCTTTTTGATGATAGAACTGCTTCTTATCCCCTGTATATTTCTGTATGTTGTATTTTATCTACTTGTGGAATTCTACGAGAAGACCCTGTGGATGAGCGTAACCAAGAGGCGTTGGATGGAACTCCCTACAAATCGGAGGTTGGAGGACGAGCTGTGACCCTGGTGATTAGGGTCTAGTTAGTTATGGCCAGTGCGTCTTGTGAGGCGTATTTTTATTATGTTTTCCGCTGTTTAACTTTTGTCTAAGTATATGCCTGTGAGGGATCCTACTGATAGGATATCCTCAACAGTTATGCATAATATACTTATATTGTGATATGCCATTTTATATGAAGTTGTATGCTTTATAAGTTAAGTTTAAATTTTTACGTATTTTCACGTTAAGCATGCAATTAAGTAATTAAATAATGAGGTTTTAATCTAATGACACAAAGGCACAGCGGGGTGTCTCATTCAATCGCTCCATACATATTGGGCAACCAAGCTTCCCGCGATCATCCAACCCGACATCATCCCATAGGCGGGAAAGTCGTTGACCGTCAACATCAAAGCTGCTTTCATCATGAAATTCTGCCTCAAAGATACGTCATATGTCAACACACCATCATTCCACAGCATCGTCAACTCATCTATCAGCGGCTGCAAGTACACATCAATCTTACCTTTTGGATTAGACGGACCCGGAATTATGACTGTTAGGAACATAAACTCCCGCTTCATGTACATCCCCGGGGGAAGATTGTACGGAGTCAGGATAACCGGCCAACAAGAGTATGCTTTTCCAGACTGCCCGAAAGGATTAAATCCATCAGTAGATAACCCCAATCGGACGTTTAGAGGGTCCTGCGAAAATGCCATATGAACCCTATCAAAATGCTTCCAAGCTTCTCCATCAGATGGATGACACAAGACATCTTGCTCCCTCTCATGCTCACTATGCCACCTCATGTGAGCTGCAGTGGCCATCGAAGAGTACAATCTTGTAAGTCTTGGCACGAGCGGAAAATACCATATCTTTTTTAGCGACCACTTCTTCTCAATGCCCATCCTAGTGGTTGTCTTATACCGATCCGCACCACAAAATCGACAACATGCTATGCTCTCCGCTGAATCATCCTTATAGTACAACATACATCCATTCGGGCAACAATCAATTTTCAAACACCCCAGACCCAAATTTTCCACAGACTTCTTAGCATGATAAAAACTAGTAGGCATCCGATTGTCTTCTGCCAATGCCTTGGACACTGACCTGGTGAGGCGATTAAAACAACATTCTTGTATATTGTAGTCAGATTTGATACTCAACCATTCCATGCACATCGACAACTCCGTGTACTCCCGATATCCTTCCCACAATGGAGATCGTGCAGCACTCAACATATCATAGAATCTTTGAGCTTCGGGATTCAGATTCTCCTCTATGTATTGGGAACCCATTCCACCATCTTCTCCTCCATCTTCTTCTAGTACAACACCAACCGATGGTCCAGGATGATCCATTATCATCTGCTCGTATAGATTCAATTATTCCCTCCGGTCACCACTTTCATAGTACGAACCTTCAAACACAAC
The DNA here is from genome assembly GCA_030762895.1 of Sophora flavescens. Classification (NCBI taxonomy): domain Eukaryota; kingdom Viridiplantae; phylum Streptophyta; class Magnoliopsida; order Fabales; family Fabaceae; genus Sophora; species Sophora flavescens. Next base: position 110,630,472 of record CM061066.1, on the reverse strand, counting down.
CGGGTTTAAATCAGGCAACGTCTCACCATGGTTACTCCACCAATAGTAATCAGGCATGAAGCCCTTCTCATAAAGATCGGCTACAACTCCATCCATACTTTTGAAAGATTGACACTTGCATCTTTTGCAAGGACACCTCAAATGATCATTGCCCAGTCGTATAAATCTCTCCTGGCTAATAACAAACTCTATAAACTCACCCACTCCAACTCTATACTCTTCCCTAAGACGTTTATTCCGATCCAACCTATTATATATCCATTTCTGATTCTCCGGAATATCCATTGATGGCAATTAAATAGCCTGACCAACCCTACAATAACACATATATTATGGTGCATTCTAATAACTCCATCAATCTCGTTCTTATGACAAGGTATGAACCTATCCCATTCGAGAAGAAACCTTTACCATACTCGGCTAATAATAGTTATTCCCTTATTCAAATACCTTATACTTAACAAAATTTCGACAGCATTTCCCATCGGTCTCCAAGTACACGACTCGAGCATGGTGAGAATCACCGCGATCAAGTATGCACCAGGAGAACAAAAGGAAATGCATTAGACCTAGATTTCAACAAGTATATAAGGCATTTGAACATGGAAAAGACTATTATACGAGTGTGAAAAAGTTTTTTTCCCATACTGTCCCACTTGGACAATTCAAGATTCAATACAATGAGCATGCGTACCCTGAGAAGGTACGCATGCTCATTAATATTGAATCTCAAATAGGAAACTAAGGCTTTCGTAACTTAATAATTAACTCTAGCAAAAAATAAAACCATTGACTTATAAGGATTGCAACATACTTCAACAAATGTATATTGAAGCATAATTCAATACAAACTTAGATAAAATATAGTAGCAAACATCCTATTGAGCTCTGCTCTCCACTAACAAGTAGCACATAATTGTCAAACACATGCATAACTTCTAAATTAGCAACACACAACAAGCATCCCGCCTTTTTGACAGGATCACATCCTATTGAGCTCTGCTCTCCACTAACAAACAACACATAATTGCAAATACATGCATAAATATTAAATTATCAGCACACAATCAGTATCTTGCCTTTCAGGCAGGATACCTTCCTATTGAGCTCCGCTCTCCACTAACAAGTAACACATAATTGTAAACCACATGCATAACTTCTAAATTAGTAGCACACAACAAGCATTCCGCCTTTTTGATAGGATCACATCCTATTGAGCTCTGCTCTCCACTAACAAACAACATATAATTGCAAATACATGCATAAATACTGAATTATCAGCACACAATCAGCATCTTGCCTTTAAGGCAGGATACCTTCCTATTGAGCTCCGCTCTTCACTAACAAGTTACACTTAATTGTCAAGCACATGCATAACTTCTAAATTAGAAGCACACAACAAGCTTCCCGCCTTTTTGACAGGATCACATCCTATTGGGCTCTGCTCTCCACTAGCAAACAACACATAATTGTAAATACATGCATAAATATTAAATTATCAGCACACAATCAGCATCTTGCCTTTCAGGCAGGATATATACCTTCATATTGAGCTTAGCTCTCCACTAACAAACAACAAATATATAATTCACATAACACATTACAAGCACCACACAATCAGAACCTTTTAGACAAAGCAGAACCTTAAAAGAGAGTATTGAGAGAACTTACCTATGCGACAAAATGCAAAAACAAGTAAAGATAAGGGGAGGAGCCGCAGACAAGAATATCAGGAACTGATATATATAATAAGACAATATGAAAGCAAATTAATATCCTTAGAGCCAACTTAATTGTATTCAAGTTAGTAATATAAAAGTTCAACAAATTGCCATCAAGACCAATTGATTACCTGTGGAGATGGAGAGGGGACGAAGGGACTCGGCTTCAATTCACGAGAAATAGAGCAATAACCTATAATGAATAAATAAAATTAATCTTGTCAAATACTAACATTTAAGGCTCTCATATATTGTCACTTTGCAACTAATTCGATGTACTCATGAATCTTGAACCACTCAACTCACTCTCTTAATTATCGGTTTTGTTTGCGATGTTTTTCAAAATCATGAATCAACTATCTCAAAACTTAAACTATATAGGTGAAGGCACATGAGTAACTTCATGTAGCATTTATAATGTACAGGTCCATTTTTCTGATATTTGGCATTGTTTCATTAATTGTTAGATGCTGAATTAAAACCTTAACCAATAAAATACATGTACAAGATGGAAAGTATAATAAAGATCAAACACAAGGGATGGTTCAAAAGCATGATCTTTGCATTGCCTATGAGAATCTAGAAAGTTGGCAAATCTATTTTTCAAGTCACCGCACACAAGGGATTAAGTTTGGTTTTCTATTGGTTCTATCCAAGATTCCATGTGATTACTACCCCCCTCAAGCTCTTATATAAAAGTATCAGTTCTAGTATGCTTTGTGCGAAAGAAAAGTGTGTAACAAAGAAACAACACAAACACAAGCATAACAAGTTTTAACAAGTTCTCTAATTTGTTAGTATCAAGGCCAGTATAATAATACTTGAAAATTCAACATTTTTAAACAAACAAGCATAACAAGTTTTCACAAGTTCTCTTATTTTTTAGTATCGAGACCAGTATAATAATACTTGAAAATTGAGCATTTTTTAGTCAATAGTGAATACATTTATGTTGCATAAAATAAAAAGAATAAAAAAAATGCACACTAGCTACATTCACAGTAGCATCACCATCTCTTTAGTTTTAGTCAAGTATATTTTCAAGTAGCTATATTCACAGTATCGAGTTTCAGTCAAAATGAAATAAAAAATACATTCAAAGAGGGTTTACAATAGCAGTAAAATACCACCAATTTAAGAGCATTTACCAATCACTAGTTCCTTCAATAGGTAAATCAATCAATATAGTCTAGAAAAGCTATGAAGTGTCATATAATCAATAAATCAATCAATAATCATGTTTCATACTAACAGAGTAACACTGTGACAGTATTCAGTGAATTGTAAATCTATAACAATGCTAACTGGATAATTAAAAAGTTTTAACCTTTCAAACACAAAACATAAAATAAAACAAAAAACTCAAGAGGGGTATTAAAATCACTGACCCTGTTGAGCAACTGCAAGATTAGGGTAATCCAAGAAACAACACAGTGGTGGCTGTGGTATCACCGGAGGCGGCTCAATGGTGGCTCATCGGAGGTGCGCTGCAGGGATAGAGTGAGAGAGAAATCAGAGAGAGAGAAAGAGAGGAAGAGGGAAAGAGGATGTGGCAAAGAGAAATCACTAACTTACTGGATGTTGGTGTGGTGTTGGTGCGCGGCTGGAGCAGGGCTCACCGGAGGCGTACTGCAGAGACGGAGAGAGAGAGAACTCAGAGAGAGAAAGATAGGAAGAGAGAAAGAGGAAGAGAGAACTTACTGGATGTTGTGGTGGTGTCCGTGGTGGCGCGGCTGGAGCAAAAAGGTTGTGTGGTGGCCGAAGAATGGGCGGCTGTGTGTGGGGGAGGAGCTGAGCATGAAAGAGAAGAGAAGGGGAAGGACGCGTATTAGGGATTGTAAATTTAGCAACCGATTCGAAATCGGTCGCTAAATCGGTCACCGTAAATGAAAATTTAAAGTCGGTCACTGTTTGACTCTATAATAATTTTTTCTAATTTGTGTAGTGACCGAACTGGAATTTGGTCGCTAAGTTATCAAATATTACTGTTATAATAAAATTGGTCGCAATAATCGGTCGCTAATAAGTCAACTAACTTTGACTTATAGATCAATTGGTTTAGCCACCGAATTGGTTGCCACTGACATTTTCGGTCGCAAAATACATGATTTTGGATTTTGTCTGAGATTCCCCATTCGTCGCAATTTCCGTCACCAATAGTGACCAACTACATTGGTCGCCAAAATTCAGTCGCTATTTTGACTTTTTTTTGTAGTGAATGTTTACCCTTTGAGCGTTTTTGGAACCCACCCCCAGGACACAACAATATTCGTGCGATCTCTCTTAGTCATCAAAGGTTGTAGGACCAATAGGAGTTGTCCCTCGCGGACGTGAGCGCAGCAGCTTGCAGTTTGCCGAAGACGGGTGTTCATATCAGATAGCAAGGAGATAGTGACTGAGCCTCCACGGAGAGTTAATAGGTATCATTTTGGTGAGGACCAGGGTAACTGTAGGTACCCGTACTAGTGATAGTATGTGGCCAGTGCATCTATATGCAGAGGACAATGCTATTAGCCTTATTTTAATATATTTTGAGTGTGGGCTGGGTCTAGATGAGTTTGGTGAGGGTGATGCTGTTTGTTGGTCCTTTTTATATATTTTCTTTATTTCAACTTTATGGTGGTGTACCTGATACATCTCCTAGACAATATAGAGGAAGGGGTTGACTTTGATGTTTTGCTCTGCTAGGGTTTTTGCATGAGTTTTTAGGGTTTATGCATGACGTTTTCCCATGGCTAATCTCTCAGGTTGTCCATGGAATTTTTTGCTTCCTGGTTCTTTTTCGTCCCCTAAGAATCTTGAAATGGAACAAAACAACATTACAATGGGGGTTGAATAGTGTTTTCGCAAAAACGAGTTTTTCAAGCACAAAACAAAATCCAGTGCAGATAAGACGCCTGATCAGCAAGCTGAATTACTATAGGAAACTATAAACATGATGAGTGTGATTTCACCTCATATTTCATTGTCATTTTGCATGCATTTTTCATATAGTTTAGGCATTTCTAATTTGATTTTTGTTAGTTTTTACCTTGGAACGGGTAAGGAGGTTTTGTGGTGTTGTTTTGAAGGAATTAAGGATTAAAATGCTCGAGATTAGCCATGATGGAGCTTGCATGAAGATGGGGCTTGAAAAGTGAAGAAACTGAGCCAAACAGAGCCCATCAAGGTCGTGATCGAGTAGATCTTAAAAGGAAAAATGGAAAAGTCAGAACTGGTCACGGCCAGCCCGTGATGCCCATCACGAATGTCAGCTGAACCAGACCCTCACAGGAAGAACTGATCACGGCCTAGCCGTGATGAGCATCATGGTCGTGACAGACCAATCAGTGAAGCAGCGCCCAAGGCAGAATCCGTCACGGTCTAGCAGTGATGGCCATCACGGCCGTGACGCACATTATTTGGATATGAATAAACTGATTTCATATGAATTTGTGTTTGATTGGGATTCAAATTACCCTAATCTATAAATAGGGCAATTAGGCAGAGACTAAGGAGGCTTTTGGGGGGCTGCCACGCTTAGGCAAATTTTTAGGATCTCTTTTCTTCTTCTTCTTCTTCTTCTTCTTCTTCTTCTTCTTCTTCTTCTTCTTCTTCTTCTTCTTCTTCTTCTTCTTCTTCTTCTTCTTCTTCTTCTTCTTCTTCTTCTTCTTCTCTTCTCTTAGGTTTTATTTTTATTTCATGTTTTTGTTAATCAAGCTTGTCATCACCATGGCAATGCTTGAGTAGTAGCTTTATTTCTAGGGATTGGGGCTATGCCCAAGATCTGTTTTATGTTGTGAATTGATGTTTTACCTTTGTTAATTTCGTTTTTGCTTTAGATCTGATTTATATTGTTTTAATTACTCGTAAATTCGGTGGCCACTTATTTGCTTGTCGTAGATATTCTAAGGAGGAACCTAGCGGTGAACTTAGGTGTCGGATCTATAGAATCAAACTTAGGACTTAAATCACGAGAGTTAGAAGCGGTCCTTCGAGGATTAACGAATTGTCACAAAGCGTAAAGGGTTCAATCTAAATTCAACTACCACGAGAGTAGGGGTTGGTTTAATTGGGCACGGTTTTTGTAACCCGAGAGTGAGCATTAACTAATTTAGGATAAATTCGCCTTCAAATCAATTTAGATAATTAACAAGGGGTAGTCAATTTAGTAACATAAACAATCTTGTAGGTAACTCAATTCCTAGGAATCCCTTTTGAATTTGAAAACCCCCAATTTGAATTGCTTCTCTGTTTTAATTAATTGCGATATTAAATTTGATTGCTACTTGATTCTTATTTCAAAAACCAAAACCTTTTCAAAATACTTTTTATATAGTCCAGTTTAATTGATTTGATAATTAGTTGTGATTTGAGATCACGGTCTCTCTGGGATCGATATCTTTTTATTACTTGGTGACGAATTCGGTACACTTGCCGGAATCCTAGCACTACCAAGTTTTTGGCGCCGTTGTCGGGGACTGTGCTTTCTCGAATCTCAATTTAATTTTTAAATTGAATTTTTTGGACTTTTACTTTTCATTTTATTTTTATAAAAAAACATATTTTATCTCTTTTCCTTCTAGATTATCTATCTCTGTGTGTTTTTCTCTTTTATGCAAATATCCCTAAGTCTTGGAAGCCTTATTGAGGTTGACCCCGAAATCGAAAGGACCTTTCATAGACATAGGAGACTACAAAGAGAGAGAGAGAGGTTGATTCACATTCCACTCATGGCGAATCTTCCGGATACCAAACCACTGAAGGACTACGTAGCCCCAAATGCTAGGGGTTTGCGAATTGGGATTGCTAGTCCAGAGATCGAGGCGGAGAACTACACTATACCGCCTATGCTAATTAGCATGATTAGGCAACATCAATTCGGAGGATTGCCCTCGGAGGACCCGACTGATCACGTGGAGACATTCTTGGAGTTCACCGATGCAATTAGGATTCATGGTGCCCCGGTCAATGCTATACGCTTGAGGTTGTTCCCCTCCTCTCTTACTGGAAAGGCAAAAGCTTGGCTGAAGCAAGTGCCTGCTAATACCTTGTCGACTTAGGACCAACTGGAGCAGGCATTCTTGGAGAAATTCTTCCCTCCATCCAAGACGGCATACCTGCGAACTCAGATCATCGGCTTCTTCCAAAAGGACGGAGAATGCTTATCCGAAGCATGGGATCGCTACAAAGGGTTGCTAGAGTCTTTCCCACATCATGGACTCGAAAGGTGGTTGTTAGTGCACACCTTCTACAACGGATTGGATTATTCTTCGAAGGTGTCACTTGACTCCGTAGCTGGTGGATCATTTATGAATAGGCCTCTGACTGAGGCATTCAATATCATTGAAAATGTAGTCACCAACTACCACCAATGGGGTTCGGAAAGAGGTAATAACCCGAAAAAGATTTCAGGGGATAAGTTTGAAATGAATAGCACTGATCTCATTATGTCTAAAATTGACTCACTGAATAAACGCTTTGATCAGCTTGAAAAGGCTAATGTGAGTTCAATAGGTACTACTAATATTGTTTGTGAGATTTGTGGAATGCAGGGACATGACATAATGGAGTGCCCACGTGGTATTGCTCATGGATCCGGCGCTTCGGGGGAACAAGTGAACTCCTGTCACAACTTCTACGACACGAACCCGAAGTTGCCAAACTATGCTCCCCCAAATCCTTACAACCAAGGAAGGAAGAATAGCCCTTACCTCTCGTACGGGAACTACAGCAACACGCTGAACCACAAATTCCAGGAAGGCCAAGGTAATAGGAAACCCGCATCGGTGTATCCTCAGGTACAAAAGTCTAAACTTGAGTCTCTCCTGGAAAACTTTGTTGAAACTCAAACAAAACAAAATGAAGAGTTTAGGCAACAAGGTAGGGCAGTCAATGAGGCAATAAAAGAGTTAGCATCTAAGTTAGATAACTTAGCCATCCATAATAAGATGTTAGAAACTCAGATTGCCCAACGAGCTAGTACATACTCTAGACCTATGGGTACGTTTCCGGGGCAACCCGAAGTTAATCCCAATGAACATTGTAATGCTATATACTTAAGGGATGATAAGCTTGGGGTAGCTGAAAAGGATGTGGAATGTGAGGAGGACATCAGCGAAGATGAACAGATAGAGCCAAAGTATGTCCCTCCACCACCGTACCAACCCCCAATACCTCTCCCACAAAGGTTGGTCGAGAAAAAGCAAGTAGAAATAGAAACTAAGAGCTTAATTGAGGAGCACAATGTCATGATAAAAACTAATATGCCTCCTAAACTAAAAGATCCAGGTAGTTTCTCTATTGCTTGCTCAATTAAAAAGGTGAAAATAGACCAAGCCTTATGTGACTTAGGGGCTAGTGCGAGTTTGATGCCGCTTACTAACTTTGAGAGGTTAGGAGCCGAGAAATTGAGTCCATCCAAATTCTATTTACAATTTGCGGATGACTCATCTAAAACTCCTCTAGGCATACTAGAGAATGTCCCCGTAAAGGTAGGAAAATTTTTCATTCCTACCGATTTCATGGTGTTGGATATGAACGGGAATTCTAAATTCCCTATCATTCTAGGAAGGCCTTTCTTGGCCACAGATGGAGCGATCATAGACGTAAAGAATGGCAAACTCTCTTTAAATGTAGAGGAAGGTAGGGTAGATTTTGATTTGACTAACTCATATAACAACCCTCCTTTTGAGAGTCATGTGTGCAGGATCGATATAAAGTCTTCAGAGGTGAAGGAAGAGCTTAACATGGAAGCAACTCTGAAGATTTGCATGACGAATGATGCACCCAAGGGTGATGAAGTTGGAGTTGCTCATCATGTGGAAATAAAACTTCCGCCGAGAGGAAGTAAGGCCATGAAACTTAGAGTGAAAAGAGCAAAGCGAAAACACAATTGGCCATATGAACAAAATCATCTCTTTGAAGGACTTACATGGAAGAGAAGTGTTCTTGCACTTCCAAGTCCAGTCGATCCCGATTGATTGAAAGAACTATTGTCAAGCTTAGGACCGTAAATAAGCGCTTCTTGGGAGGCAACCCAAGTTTTCTTTCCCTTTTCCATTTGTTTTTGAATTTTGTTCTTGAATAATCTGAGTAGATTAAGAGAAGAAAGATCACTGATTGATGGTTTTGCCAAGTGTTTTCAGGTTATGAAGGAAGGAAGAGCAAAAAGACCAGGGAAAAATAAAGTCAGAAGTCATCACGCCCAGCCCGTGACGGTGGTCACGACTGTGATTAGCTAACCCAGAAAACCATAAAGGATCACGGCCCAGCCGTGATATCCATTACGGGCGTGATGAGGAGGACCCTGAAGATTAGAATGCTTCACGGCCTAGCCGTGATGGAAGTCACGGTCGTGATAGGCCAGCTCCTATAGACCAGAATTGATCACGACCTAGCCGTGATGAGCATCACGACCGTGACACATTTTCCATTATCTCTTTGACTAGGCATGTGAGCCAGCACCCTCTACCACATCGGTGAGTTGTTCCATTTTTATCCTCTCTCCGACTTGATTATTTACATTGGGGACAATATAAGTTTTTAAGCTTGGGGTAGGGGTATTTTTGTATTTTTTGTATTTTTCATGTTGCATTCATATAGGCATAGTTTTGCATGATTACATGATTAGATTGCCTCCTTGCTTAGATTATGCATCCGATTGTAAGAACTTGGTGCCAAATAAATTGAGACAGTGAATTTTTTAACCCAATTTTTTATTCTTGTGATAAGGCTAAAAATAAAAATGCTTGAGATGATCTTTTGATAGTTGATAATTAGCATGCGGTTCCTTAGATTTGTGTTTCTCATTGATTTTAAACCATTAAATGTGAGATTTTTGAGCCTAAAATGGGTACTCACTAAATCTACCCCCTTCTTTGTGATAGAGTGTCTTATTCCTCTTGGATTGTATTCTCTAGAACTTGACTTGAAACCTTTTTGAAACTTAAAATTTTTTTGAAAACATATTTGAAAATGATTGAAGCACTAGGTATTTTTTCGGCCATCTGAGCTTTGATTGATTAAATGTTACCCCTTAGTTGCCCAATTTTGAGCCTAAAATAATAAAATACTTTTCTTGATACCTTGATTTATTTTGATGAATAATGCTTGGTATGACGCCTTTTAAAGTATTGCAAAAAGGGTAAAAAGGTAGTTTGAAAAATAAATTGTGGGATGAGAAAGTTAGGAAAAAAATATTTCTCTTAAGTTGAAAATCTCCCCTTCTCCAAATAAATAAAATAAATAAACAAAAAAAATGGAGAAGGGGATGACAAAAAGAAAGTGAGAAATAAAAATAAAAAGAAAGAAAGGTGGAAAAGTGAACTAAAAAGCCCAAAAATGTATTTTAGAAGGTTGTCGTGCTTTGTATTTTTGATATTTTGTTTACCCTTCTTGAATTTACCTTTTCTTGATTCCCCCACCTAATAATTAATCCCATGTCCCCATTACAACCAAAATGAAAGACCTCTCGATTCTTATGTGTTTTCATTAATAAAGTAGAGATTTGGTTAATAGTCAAGCTTATGGTAGAATACCTTCCTTGAGGAAATTGAGCGAATTGTCATATACCCTTAAACACTTGAGTGAGGTGACAAGAGTGCCCAAATTAGTGAGAGACATGAATCTAGAAAACCTAAGCTTCTAATTGAACTTGAAATTGATTGTCTCTGGGTTTCTTATTTGAAAATGCGTGTCACTTGGATTAGTTACTCGAGTTCTTGATTCACTATCCGTGCTCTGATAGTTTATCTTGACTGGCCTTAGTGATTGCTTGAGGACAAGCAAAATCTTAAGCTTGGGGTGATTTGATGAGTGTGATTTCACCTCATATTTCATTGTCATTTTGCATGCATTTTTCATATAGTTTAGGCATTTCTAATTTGATTTTTGTTAGTTTTTACCTTGGAGCGGGTAAGGAGGTTTTGTGGTGTTGTTTTGCAGGAATTAAGGATTAAAATGCTCGATATTAGCCATGATGGAGCTTGCATGAAGATGGGGCTTGAAAAGTGAAGAAACTGAGCCAAACAAAGCCCATCAAGGTCGTGATCGAGTAGATCTTAAAAGGAAAAATAGAAAAGTCAGAACTGGTCACGGTCAGCCCGTGATGCCCATCACGAATGTCAGCTGAACCAGACCCTCACAGGAAGAACTGATCACGGCCTAGCCGTGATGAGCATCATGGTCGTGACAGACCAATCAGTGAAGCAGCGCCCAAGGCAGAATCCGTCACGGTCTAGCAGTGATGGCCATCACGGCCGTGACGCACATTATTTGGATATGAATAAACTGATTTCATATGAATTTGTGTTTGATTGGGATTCAAATTACCCTAATCTATAAATAGGGCAATTAGGCAGAGACTAAGGAGGCTTTTGGGGGGCTGCCACGCTTAGGCAAATTTTTAGGATCTCTTTTCTTCTTCTTCTTCTTCTTCTCTTCTCTTAGGTTTTATTTTTATTTCATGTTTTTGTTAATCAAGCTTGTCATCACCATGGCAATGCTTGAGTAGTAGCTTTATTTCTAGGGATTGGGGCTATGCCCAAGATCTGTTTTATGTTGTGAATTGATGTTTTACCTTTGTTAATTTCGATTTTGCTTTAGATCTGATTTATATTGTTTTAATTACTCGTAAATTCGGTGGCCACTTATTTGCTTGTCGTAGATATTCTAAGGAGGAACCTAGCGGTGAACTTAGGTGTCGGATCTATAGAATCAAACTTAGGACTTAAATCACGAGAGTTAGAAGTGGTCATTCGAGGATTAACAAATTGTCACAAAGCGTAAAGGGTTCAATCTAAATTCAACTACCACGAGAGTAGGGGTTAGTTTAATTGGGAACGGTTTTTGTAACCCGAGAGGGAGCATTAACTAATTTAGGATAAATTCGCCTTCAAAGCAATTTAGATAATTAACAAGGGGTAGTCAATTTAGTAACATAAACAATCTTGTTGGTAACCCAATTCCTAGGAATCCCTTTTGAATTTGAAAACCCCCAATTTGAATTGCTTCTCTGTTTTAATTAATTGCAATATTAAATTTGATTGCTGCTTGATTCTTATTTCAAAAACCAAAACCTTTTCAAAATACTTTTTATATAGTCCAGTTTAATTGATTTGATAATTAGTTGTGATTTGAGATCACGGTCTCTGTGGGATCGATATCTTTTTATTACTTGGCGACGAATTCGGTACACTTGCCGGAATCCTAGCACTACCAAAACACTCCCTAAACAATTAGTAACAACAAATATATAACTTGTAAATAAAGTAAAGAGTTTAGGGAAGAGAGTACTCAGATTTATCCTGGTTCACCCACAACCTTTGGGTTACATCCAGTCCTTGGCTTAGCCAAGTTTTAACACTATAACTGATCAACGTTACATACGAGTATTATTTGCACACCTAGCCTCTCCAGGGTCAACCACAAGTATTATTTGCACACTTAGCCTCTTCAGGCTCAACAACTATTCTTGAAACAAACCTCTCCAGGCCTAGAGAGTTTAAAAGTTTGTTTGAAGCACAACTTCAATGATACAACAACAAATCAACCAAATAACACTTTGGAGAGCGAATACAATATTTAAGATCTGGTGAGTTGCAGATGAGCACTTCTCTAAATAATTTGTAACTTGGATAGAAGATGATGAGAGTATGAGAGCTATTACTTTGTCGTATTCTCAGTAAGCGTGCTTTTTCTCTTGAGAGTATATGATGCTTCTGTATATTTTCTATATGTTTTAGCTTCACATTTTGTTCGTCTCATACACCTTTAGTTCTTCGAATTCTTATATTTATACTTGACCATGATAGATCCGTTGGGATATGGTCAGTGATCTTCTACTTTATCTTCTGGACAAATAATAGTCGTTTTGAGTTTGACATTTAATGATTGAGAACCTTGGAGGCCTTGTGTTGACTGCAGAGCATAGCAGATATGTTTTCTTTTACTTGGGCAGCGTTTCTTTTCTTATTTGTGCAACACTTAGAAAAGCTCACATAAAGGTGCTGATGGGCTCCGGCAAGTGTACCGGATCGAAGCAAGTAATAATTAAAACACAATAAATTACGGAGTATCGAACTCAGGGATTAGGAAACCAAGTATAACTTCACAAATTAAACAACTATTTTAGACTAAGAAATAAGTGTGAATAGATTTCAAGAAAATAAAATAAACAATAAAAGAAATCAAAATCAAATATTTTTTGTTTTTAAATATGAGAAGAGATTTCTAGGATTGAGGCTACCATAATGACAAATTATGAAATCTAATTGACTACCCCTTTATTAATATTTAACTCAATTGAAGGTGAATCATCCTAACTTAGTTAATGTTCCCTCTCGAGATACAAGAACCGTGCTCAATTAAACCAACTCCTTCTCTCGTGGTAATTGTATTTAAATTGAACCCATTACGATTTATGATAATTCAATGGTACCCTCGAAAGACCTCTTCTAACTCTCGTGATTTAAGTCGTAAGATCAATTCCCATGGATCCAATACCTAGGTTCACTGCTAAGTTCATCCCTAGAATATCTAAGACATGCAAAAATGTGATCAATCAATTCACATGGATAAATCACAATAAGAACCAAATAAACGAATCAAACATTAACAAAAAGGAAAAATCAAATATTCATCATAATAATATCAAAGGGCATTACCCAAACCTAGAAACAAAACAACTACTCAGCCATAAAATAAAGAAAAAGAAGAAAAGAAAGAAACTCCATTGAAACTTGCATTGTCTAGCCTATGTGCGGTACTTGGACTCCCCCTGGTTGCTGCTACCTCCTTTCCAATCGGTGCCACTGTTCCTTGCGTAACCCCCCTGTGTTCTGACTGCTCCTCTCTTTTTATCTCTAACTGGAGCTCTTATCTTCTATCCAATTTTCAAATCCTCAATTAATTCATATCTTATCAATAATGAATTAGATGAAACTCACAGTAGCGATTTTTTTTCCTTCATGCCTTGATCTTCTAAATATATTGCAAGCCTTCAATTTCAGTTATAATCCAAGTCTCCTAGTGCATGGGCCTATGGCAGATTTGCTTCTCTCTAATCCAAGTCTTATCTTCAATTGACATTTGAAATCTCACTTCCTGATTGTAAATAATGAAGCATGGGTCCCGCATGTAACTTTTGTTCATTGCCAAGCATATCACTTTGAGATTTAACCAAGTCTTCTTCTAATCAACATGACTTAACAAATTGGAGTATTTTCTTCAATTTCCAATCGAAAACCAATTGCCAAAAAGTGTGCCTATATCTTCCCATAATATCTGGACTTATTTTTCAATTATCATTCTTCTTGTTAATCTTTCCTAAAAATCAAAATAAGAAAATCATAAGAAAATCAATTAAAATCTAATTAAATCAATTAAATGCACACATTGACTCTAAAATAGCAAAAATAGGAAAACAAAGTCTAATTTGGGCTAAATCAAGCATTGACTCAACTTAATTGATAAAATTCACTCTAAAATATTTGCTAAAACATGGTTAGCCAGCGGATTATCAGGTGTTTTTCACTTTATTGCATAAGGAAGGTTTTGTAGCAATGCCTTTGTCTTTTCTTCTTTTTGTACTCGACAGAAGACAAGGAATAAAGTAATATATTTCATTTGAATATTTAATTCCTTTCTTCAATGAAATACTTCCATCCAGATTCCAAGTAATTTCTTCATAAAATATTTTCTCCTTTTGAACGTTGCTTCAGTCACGAGAAAGAAAATATATCTTCAGACTTTAATACTTCAAGTCTTCCAAGCTGGAGATATGAACTTGAACATACTTTAGAATTCTCTGATGATTATGACATGAGCTGAGTATCTTCCTTGATTCTGTCATAACTTCAGACACATCTTTAAAATGCTCAGATGCTTATTTGTAATAGTCTTTATAGATGATACAATATGTAATCTTGATCTATCTTCTTTCTACTTTGTTCTTTGATAGAGACCTCTCATGAGCAGTTTGATTGTATGGTTGATGAATTATCTTTATCTTTCAATCTTCAAGATGATTGATAAAGAATAATACTTTGCCTTCTTTCTCATAGCTTCTTCCTTCATTATCAGGGAGTTTGAGATATGATGGTTGCCTCAGTGCTTTAAAGCTGGAATCTTTCATCAGACACATTACTCTTGCATCGTGCATTTAGCTTCCAAATACTAGACACATAAACTATGCTTTGATCATTTCACTAGAATGTCCTGCTAAGATTATTGTTTTTCTCTGTACATCTCAAGTAGATGATTAGCAATACTCAGACAGTTCAACTAAAATCATTTACTCAATGTTTGGGTTCATCAAAATACACGGGCTAAATGGAGTGAGTCAGATGCATTGCGACTTAACATTCTCCCCCTTTTTGATGATGACAAACATTACATATGATTTTATTTGAACATAAGCAAATATAAAGAAGATATCAAAAGATAGATTCAACTGAAATAATATTTCAACTTATATGCGTTTTCTTTTAACAACACAACAGAGACATAGAAGCGATGTTTCTTTTAAGAGCTTTTTTAAAAGATCCCCTTAAACTTATGCTTTCCTTTATATGTTACTAAATATAAAATCATTATTTTCTTTCTTATTCTCTTTTGACTCCTTACTATGCTTTCTCTATAAGCTTTCTCTCTTCCTTTTTGGTATTATAAAAAAGGTAAGTACTTTGCTACTTAGTGAGGTACTTTGGTACTTTTAGTGAAAAACATTTTCTATTAGAAACGCGAGATCAAGTCAATCAAGATATTAAATATCTCATTAATCAAGACATACATCATAATTTCATTAAGACATAAATCATTATATAAACTATTTCATAGCAAGAAACATATTGAAACACCAAATAATTGTTAGACTCAATGACTTAGGGATTTTGATATATGACAAATACAACTTAATGTGCATGCAAGTGTTTTAGTGTCAAATTACAAAGACATGTATCAAGCAGTGATCAACAAGTTCAGTGAGCAATTAAAGGAGAATATTCAAGGAAGAACTTGAAGGAATCAAAAGAGCTACATCGAGGAATCGAAAGACCAAAGACAAAGATCAAAGAATCATCAAGACAAAAGCTTAAAGGAGAAATTAGATTTAAGTCTTAGTTGTCCTGTAAGAAAAAGAAATCTCTTATTCATAAATAGCTCATTTAAAAAGATGCATGAAGAAAATCATTTTTCATAACCTGCATTAAAATGAATAAGTTTTCGTTAATGAAAATGATTTTTGGAAATAAGATTTCATAAGAAGCACTCGTCCAACGCAAGTAATAGAAGTGCTCGTCCAACGAAAGTAATAGAAGTGCTCGTCCAACGCAAGTGATACAAGTGCTCGTCCAACACAAGTGAAAGAAGCGCTCGTCCACTAAAGTGATACAAGCGCTCGTCCACTAAAGAGACAGAAGCACTCGTCCACTAAAGTGACAGAAGCACTCGTCCACTAAAGTGATACAAGCAGTGATACAAGCGCTCGTCCACTAAAGTGGATAGATGGACGCGCTTATTTTTCAAGATGGACGCGAATGTTATAAGAACCGATGTAGAATCTTATTTCAAGAACTAGAATCGAGAAAACAGAATCTGTTATCAAAACCAAATCTGTTTTGATTGATCCCAATGACTATAACTTGTTTTCAATTTAAAGAAGGATCAAATGAACACTTTACAGAATAACAATTACATATCACAGTTTACGAAATCAATTTGAGAATCATTCATCATCTTTCTTGAGCTTATTGTGAAAAGAGTGTTTCGTTCTCATAAGTTCTTTAATTTGTTTATCTGACTATTAAGAGTTAGGAATCATTTTTTGTTTTAATTTTCAATTGTAAAGAGAGAGGAAGTCTCTATGAGTGATTAGGGTGAGGTATCCCTAAGAAAGAACATTGAGGCTCTTCACAAGAGTGTGATATCTCGAGGTGAAGGAGTGCTCTGTGGTGTACATGTTTTTCAAGCTACCTGGCTAAAGCTTGCGTGTTAGTGTGTGAAAACCCACAGGTGGAGTGGGGACTAGATGTAGGTCACAATGAAGGTGACTGAACCAGGATAAATCTAGTTGTGTGATATCTTTAAACTCAGACTCTGTAATTTCTGTTTATGTTCAAGAACCTGTGACTTTGATGTTTAAAGTTCAATATAATTTCTGTTCTTGATTTGTATAAACTGTATTGAAACCTGAGTCTGGTTGTAATCAAGTCTGTGTTATCTGTGTTCAAAACCGAGTTGATCAAAACCATTCTTGATTGCTGAACTGAACTAAGGCTGAAACTGAAACCTGCAAGTTCATTCTTGGTTGTTAATGCTTATACCTGAAACTTGCATAACTTGTTCTTAATCTTTAAAGGCTTAATCAGTTTCTGTATGTTGTTATTATTGAGTTTTGAACCTGAACCTATTCTGAATTATTCTTTCTTATCTTCATCATCTTCTAATTCAAGATTTTATATAAACCCTTAATTGATTTTGTAAAAGATCCTGAGGCCACAAATCAGCAACTATGATTTGAAAAGTTTTGTGAATAAGTTTTTTAAGAGGGAAAGTTTTTAAGAAAACTCAATTCACCCCCCCTTCGTGAGTCGTTGAAGTCAAAAAAAACAATTGGCATCAGAGCTAAACTCTGAAGTTTGGCTTAACAGCTATCAGAGTATGGCCTTCAATGACTGTTTGAATGAAGGGGCTTCCCTTGCATGCCCTCCTGCCTTCAATGGATCTGAGTATATCTATTGGAAGGAAAGAATGGTAATCTTTCTTGAGGCAGCAGGTGTTGACATATGGGATGCAGTAGAAAATGGACCATTTGTCGCCTCTACTGTAGATGCTAATGGTGCTCCAAGAAATAAGCCTAAAACTGAATGGAATGAGGATGATAAGAAAAGAGTTCAATATAATGCACGTGCTAAGAATATTATAATATCTGCTTAAAGCCGTGATGATTTTTTTAGGGTTTCAAATTACAAATCATCAAAGGAGATGTGGGATACATTGCAAGTAACACATGAAGGAACCGCAGACGTCAAAAGAGAAAGAATGAACACCCTCACACATTAGTATGAGCTGTTCAGAATGAATTGAGAAGAACCTATGACTGAAATGCAAAAGAGATTCACAGACATTGTAAATCAATTGGCTGGTCTTGAAAAGACAATCTCAAATGAGGATCAAATTAACAAAGTCATGAGATGCTTGAGCAGGGAATGGCAACATAAGGTCACTGCAATCTCAGAATCTAGAGACCTCTCATCAATGACCATTGCCACATTGTTTGGAAAACTGCAAGAACATGAATTGGAGTTGAACAAACTGAATGAGAGTGAAGAAACTGATAAAAGAAAGAAGGGATTGGCTCTGAAATAACAAGTCAAAGAAGTAGAAGACAGTGATGATGATAATACAAAACAAGAGGCTGAATCTGAAGAAGAGATGGGAGTGCTAGTTAGAAAATTCAAGAACTTCCTAAAGAAGAAAGGCAACTTCAAAAGAAAGCCATCCACTTTTCCTAAAAGAAATTTCAGCAAAGGTGACAACTCTTCCAACAACATCACATGCTATGAATGTGGAAAGATTGGCCACATAAACTTGGCTGTCCAAAGCTGCAAATGAAGGACAAAACTGAAAAGTTTGACTCAAAGGACAAGAAGTGGAGAAAGCCAATAAAGGCCTACATTGCTTGGGATGATAATAATCTAGAATCCACCAAAGAATCTGAATATGAGGAGGCAAACCTGTGTTTGATGGCCAGTAATCATAGTGATACAGAAAGTGAAGTAAGTTCTGATTATCAACCTTCTTATGATGAATTACAAAATGCTTTTGAAGAACTTCATAAAGAATCCATTAGACTTTCTAGATTGCTAACTAAGTCTAAGAAAACCATCACATACCTAGAAGAGAAAAATTCTGTTTTAAACAAAGAGCTAGATGAATTAAAAACAGAAAATTGTGTTGTAAAAGAAAGATTAGCTACTGTTTTGGAACCACCTATATTCTCTAATTGTTCTAAGTGTTGTACATTGACTAAAGAAGTTGAAAAACTGAAAAATGACTTAGCCAAGTTCACAAATGGTAGAGATAACTTGAATGCTTTATTAGGACAGCAAAAATGTGTTTATGATAAAAATCGTGAATAGGCTATGAACCTAAGATACATGAGAAATCTTTCAAGAAATTTTTTGCTGCACCTAAGACATCAAACACACCATTTGTTAAATGCAATTTTTTTGCTAGAAAAGGTCACACAGCTTCTACAAGAAAATCAGCATACAATAAATCTAAGTATATATGGGTTCCTAAAGGAACTATTGCTGCAACTAACTCAAAAGGACCCAAACATATTTGGGTACCTAAAACACAAACATGATTCTGTTTTATAGGTGTGTTGGAAAGCCAAGAAAATGAAATGGTATCTTGACAGTGGTTGTTCCAATCACATGACTGGAGACAAAACAAAGTTCATTTCCTTTACCCCTAAGTCAAGTGGTAGTGTTACCTATGGAGACAATAATAAAGGGAGAATACTTGGCATTGGCAACATTGGAAGTGATTCAACAACAATCATTGAGGATATACTATATGTTGAGGGACTGAAACACAACCTATTAAGTATCAGTCAAATATGTGACAAAGGCTTCAAGGTAAAATTCAATTCCAATAGTTGCTTAATAGAAAATCGGCATGATGAAAATTTGAAATTAATTGGACATAGGACAGATAACATCTATATGCTTGATTTATATAATATCTCTTCAAATACTGCATGATGTCTTATTTCAAAAGAAGAAGAGAATTGGCTTTGGCATAGAAGAATTGCATACATTCACATGAACCACTTGAATAAACTGATTCGTAAAGATCTTGTAGTTGGCTTGCCTAAACTGAAATTTGTGAAAGATAGACTATGTGATGCAAGTCAAAAAGGAAAGCAAGTTAAGGTCTCTTTTAAACCAAAGAACATTGTTTCAACAACTAGACCCTTGCAACTTTTACACATGGATTTATTTGGTCTATCTAGAACCAAAAGCTTTGGTGGTAACTCGTATGCATTGGTAATTGTAGATGATTACTCTAGATATACATGGACATATTTTCTATCTCATAAGAGTGATTCATTTGCTGCATTTAAGAAAATGACAAAAATCGTGCCAAATGAAAAGGACGTGAAAATTGTTTCTATAAGAAGTGATCATGGGGGAGAATTTAAAAATGAAGTGTTTGAAAACTTTTGTGATGAGCATGGCATTCAACATAATTTTTCTACTCCTAGAACTCCACAACAAAATGGAGTAGTGGAAAGAAAGAATAGATCATTAGAGGAGATAGCAAGAACTATGTTGAACGACTCTAGCTTGCCAAAACTTTTTTGGGCAGACACTGTCAATACAGCCTGCTATGTGCTAAATAGAGTCTTGATAAGACCAATCTTAAAGAAAACCCCTTATGAGCTTTGCAAAGGAAGAAAACCAAATATAGCACATTTAAATGTTTTTGGTTGCAAATGCTTTGTTCTTAACAATGGAAAGAATAATCTTGGAAAATTTGATGCAAAGGCTGATGAAGGAATTTTCCTAGGTTACTCTCTATCTAGTAAAGCATTTAGAATATATAATAAGAGAACACAAACTATTGAGGAATCTGTGCACGTGACATTTGATGAGTCTAACCCCAAAAGGTTGGGAAATGATTCTGTTATTGATGATCTTGCAGATTCAATTAAGAAAACTCTCCTAGAAGAGAAACATGACAATGAAGAAGATGAAAGCTTAAAGAATGAATTGCTGCAGCAGGAGCAAACGGAACAATAGCTTGACCTACCAAAGTAATGGAGGAATGTTAGAAATCATCCAATTGATAACATCATTGGTGAAATTACAAAGGGGGTAACTACTAGACAATCTCTTAGAAATGCTTGTAATCATATGGCATTGGTGTCTCAAGTAGAAACTAAGAACTTAGATGACGCTATAATTGATGAACATTGGATGATGGCTATGCAAGATGAGTTAAACCAGTTTGAAAGAAACCAAGTTTGGAAACTAGTGCCTAAACCCAAGAACTGTCAAGTAATAGGTACAAAATGGGTTTTTAGAAATAAACTAGTTGAAAATGGTATTGTTGTAAGAAACAAGGCTAGATTGGTAGCCAAAGTGTATAACCAAGAAGAAGGCATAGATTATGATGAAACATATGCACCAGTAGCAAGATTAGAAGCTATAAGAATGCTACTTACATATGCTTGCATAATGGGATTTAAATTGTATCAAATGGATGTTAAAAGTGCTTTCTTAAATGGATTTATACAAAAGGAGGTGTATGTTGGTCAACCACCTGGTTTTGAGAATAATGAATTGCCTAACCATGTTTATAAACTGTCTAAAGCACTATATGGCTTAAAGCAAGCTCTTAGAGCTTGGTATGAAAGGTTA
Organism: Sophora flavescens; assembly: GCA_030762895.1. Lineage (NCBI taxonomy): Eukaryota > Viridiplantae > Streptophyta > Magnoliopsida > Fabales > Fabaceae > Sophora > Sophora flavescens. Next base: position 110,609,339 of record CM061066.1, on the reverse strand, counting down.
AATAATTTCTCATTGAAAAAGGATTTAAAAGAGGTAAAGTTGACACTACTTTGTTCACTAAGAAAAAGGCACACAACATTTTACTTGTACAAATATATGTGGATGATATAATTTTTGGTGGTACTAATGAGCATTTGTGCAATGAGTTTGCAAGTCTTATGCAGAATGAGTTTGAAATGTCAATGATGGGAGAGCTGAACTTTTTCCTTGGACTGCAAATAAAGCAAACAGAAAATGGAATCTTTATTAGCCAAACCAAGTACTTCAATGAGTTGATCAAGAAGTTTGGCATGGAAAATGCTAAGGAGATGCAAGTCTTATGCAGAGTGAGTTTGAAATGTCAATGTTGGATGAGCTAAACTTTTTTCTTGGATTGCAAATAAAGCAAACTGAAAATGGAATCTTTATTAGCCAAACCAAGTACTGCAATGAGTTGATCAAGAAGTTTGGCATGGAAAATGCTAAGGAGATGGTTACTCCAATGAGTACGTCCTGTTATCTGGACAAGGATGAGCAAGGTAAACCTGTTGATGTTTCTAAATTCAAAGGTATGATAGGCTCGCTACTTTATCTTACTGCTAGTAGGCCAGATATCATGTTTAGTGTATGCATATGTGCTAGGTATCAAGAAAATCCAAAAGAATTACACTTAACAACAGTTAAAAGGATAATTAAGTATCTGTTAGGAACAAAAGACATGGGATTATGGTATCCCAAGGGAGCTACATGTAATTTAATTAGCTATTCAGACTCTGATTTTGCTGGTTGTAAACTAGATAGAAAGAGTACTAGTAGAATTTGCCATTTACTAGGAAACTTATTTGTATCATGGTTCATTAAGAAACAATCTAGTGTGGCTTTATCCACTGCAGAGGCTGAATATGTAGCAGCTGGTAGCTGTTGTGCACAGGTTTTATGGATGAAACAACAATTAATTGATTATGGTGTGCAACTAAACCAAGTTCCTATTAGATGTGACAATACAAGTGCAATTAACCTAAATAAGAATCCCATAATGCACTCTAGAACTAAACACATAGAAATCAGACATCATTTCATTAGAGACCATATACAAAGTAGAGAAATTGAGATTGAATATGTTGATACAACTAAGCAACTTGCTGATATCTTTACCAAGCCCTTGAACAAGGAAAACTTCTTTTTCATTAAAAGAGAATTGGGCATAATTGATCAATCTTATATCTAATCTCTAAAGAAATTGTTTATATGACCGTGTCTTTGTGTAAATATGCTCTGATTATTGTATGATTTGATTTGGAATATCTATGAATGATTAGAAGAGAATTTCAGAAGAAATAGATTTGATCAGGAATGGATCCCCGTATTTTTAGTATGATAAACTCAAAGATAACCCAGGAGTGGACTTTCATTTCCTTACACATATCCCTCTATCATGAACAATTTTATATGCTGTATTTGAATGTTTAAATGCTTACCTTATCTACTGCTTCGAATGTTTCTTTTCTTTACCTTTTTGTTAATGCCAAAAGGGGGAGGAAAAAAGTATGATATAGAGAAAGGAAATAATAACAAATTATACATATATATGTTGAGGGGGAGCTAATAAGCTTACATGACTAATAGGGAGTAAGTCAAATTCTGCTATGTTAATATTTTTTTTGCTCTGATATACTTCTGCTCTGACCGCTCTAATACCATGATATAAATCTGTCAAAAACACTTAGCGTCTACTACACTTATACTCTGATCTTATAATTTGTTAAAAGATTTGTCATAATAAAAATGGGGGGGTTTGTTAGACTCAATGACTTAGAAATTTTTATATATGACAAATAAAACTTGATGTGTATGCAAGTGTTTTAGTGTCAAATTACAAAGACAGGTATCAAGCAGTGATCAACAAGTTCAGTGAGCAATTAAAGGAGAATATTCAAGGAAGAACTTGAATAAATCAAAAGAGCTACATGGATGAATCAAAAGAGCAAAGACAGAGATCAAAGAATCATCAAGACAATAGCTCATTTGAAAATATGCATGAAGAAAATCAATTTTCATAACCTGCATTAAAAGGAATAAGTTTTCGTTAATGAAAATGATTTTTGGAAATAAGATTTCATAAGAAGCGCTCGTCCAACGCAAGTAATAGAAGTTCTCGTCCAACGCAAGTAATAAAAGTGCTCGTCCAACGCAAGTGATACAAGTGTTCGTCCAACACAAGTGACAGAAGCGCTCATCCACTAAAGTGATACAAGCTAAAGTGATACAAGCGCTCGTCTACTAAAGTGACAGAGGAGCTCCTCCACACAAGGCTTTGGACTTGCTAAGTCCTTAATGAGAAGTTCCGCCTGTTGATGTGGCGAGATGGACGTGCTTATTTTTCAAGATGGACGCGAATGTTATAAGAACCGATGTAGAATCTTATTTCAAGAACCAGAATCAAGAAAACAGATTCTTTTATCAAAACCAAATCTGTTTTGATTGATCCTAACGACTATAACTTGTTTTATATATAAAGAGGGATCAAAGGAACTCTTTACAGAATAACAATTACATATCACAGTTTACTAAATCAATTTGAGAATCATTCATCATCTTTCTTGAGCTTATTGTGAAAAGAGTGTTTCATTCTCATAAGTGTTTCAATTTGTTTATCTGACTATTGAGAGGTAGGAATCATTTTTTGTTTTACTTTTCGATTGTAAAGAGAGAGGGAGTCTCTCTGAGTGATTAGGGTGAGGTATCCCTAAGGAAGAACATTGAGGCTCTTCATAAGAGTGTGGTATATCGAGGTGAAGGAGTGTTCTATGGTGTAAAGGTTTTTCAAGCTACCTGGCTAAAGCTTGTGTGTTAGTGTGTGAAAACCCACAGGTGGAGTGGGGACTGGATGTAGGTCACAGTGAAGGTGACTGAACCAGGATAAATATGGTTGTGTGGTATCTATAAACTCAAACTCTTTAATTTCTGTTTATGTTCAAGAACCTGTGACTTTGATGTTTAAAGTTCAATATAATTTATGTTCTTGATCTGTATAAACTGTATTGAAACCTGAGTCTGATTGTAATCAAGTCTATGTTATCTGCGTTCAAAACTGAGTTGATCAAAACCATTCTTGATTGTTGAAACTGAACTAAGACTGAAACTGAAACCTGCAGGTTCGTTCTTGATTGTTAATGCTTATACCTGAAACTTGCATAACTTGTTCTTAATCTTTAAAGGCTTAATCAGTTTCTGTATGTTGTTATTATTGAGTTTTGAACCTGAACCTATTCTGAATTAATCTTTCTTATCTTCATCATTTCCAATTCAAGATTTTATATAAACCCTTCATTGATTTTGTAAAAGATCCTGAGACCACAAATCCGCAACTCTGATTTGAAAAGTTTTGTGAAAAAGTTTTTTAAGAGGGAAATATTTTAAGAAAACTCAATTCACCCCCCTCCTGAGTCGTTGAAGCCAAAACAACAATAATCATGTAGCAATTCATCATAGAATCAAAATATTCAACCAGTAAATGCCATGGGATTGTCTGATCTCTGACCTTGCCACGGGATCACATACATGAGATGAGTCTTGTTCGGATTGTTGTCCAAACGATTGTCCATTGTGCTCATAATGAGGGTTAGAAGGTTCTTGATCAGCATTGTCTTCAGGATGAATGGAGTCTAAAGGGACTGGTGTAGCTTCAACCGTAGCCAGATTTTCATTCATTGCTGCTTCATAATTTGTGTACTTGGGAAGAAGAATAATGTTTTCAAGAGTTTCAGATGCACACATCTTCACAGAGAGGGTAAGGGGTTCTGAGGCATTGTTAGCCAAACCAGATTCAACAGGATTAGATCTTAGAGTTACTTCCTCTATTTCTTCTACCAATATTTCCTCATCAACTCCATCAGATGAGTCATTTCAAACAACCACTTCCACATCATCCAGAAAGAAATGATTTGATAAATGGATTTTAATTTGTGGGTGTGGGGGGGGGGGGGGGTATTAATTAGATATTGTGTTTGGTTTGGAGGAGGGGAGGAGAGGGGAAATAACACTTTCATATTTGGTTCATGAGGGAAGGTGAAGGATTTTAAAACAAATTACTTTTAAACCCTTATAATTATTTATTTCAAAATGGCAGGTGGGGATATTTTAGTCAATACATGAGAAATGTTTTAAAATCCCCCCCCCTCCCCTCCAAATCCCCATAATATTGGAGGGGAGCCAAAACTCACTTAAGGAGGGATTTTGCTCCCCTCCCTCTCCTCCAAAAATTGAACCAAACATAAATGTTTTAAAAAAATCCCTCCTCTCCCCTCCATTCCCCTCCAACCAAACAATACCTAAGGATTTTGAAAAAGTGGTACAACCACTAACACAGATGAATTTGGATTAAGGGGTTCAGACACAATTTCAGGGATAGATTCAGACACAACTACTGATTCTGCAATGGATAAGGGAACATCCAAGGTTATCATATCTAAAGCATTTCTTGAAACAAACATTGTTTCAAAAAAAAAATTAACAGAATAAATCATGTAGTGTGCATAGAGAAGTGAAAAACTGTAGTGGGGGTAGAGATACAAGGAAATTGTTCTCATAGACAGGGGTCCTGCACCACATACTTAATCTATCAATGATAGAGTGAGTAATAACTCTATAAAACAAACTTTCAGCGGTCCTAGTGGGAGAGAGAGGATCTTTATTGAAGCTTCTATTCCATAACATAGTGTATAAAAAAACGACAAGAACTCTAGGACCAGTATAGATAAAAACAAAAGTGTTCTTGAAGAAATAGACTCTTGAATCTCTTGTGATATGCAAAATGGAAGTTTGAAATCTAGGGGTAAAGGTTCAGAGGGTCCTGCATACCCAAAGTGATACAGAGCAACAAACCCGATCCTGTAACCAGTAATAGGAGTCTTCCATTTCAGATATTTTGTTAATCCTGATCCTGATGCTTCTGCATCCATCTGTCCTTTCAGGTCTTCCAAAAATACTGCAACATCTCTTGCTGTGCATTCATTTTTATCTTTCGTTCTGGTAATTTCCTTTCTTTGATAATCAGTAAGCAGGTACCTAGGGACTGGTAGATGGGAGTCATTTGCAATAAATTGCTTGTTCAGAACTTGTTCTTTTACTGCTTCCTGTGGAGGGATTTCACCAATGGTTTTGATTGGCCTGGGTCTGGTGTCCTAATATCTCCTCTTTGAGGCACACCACCCATATTTATACTTGTTCCATATCACTTAAAAAGCTTCCATCCTAGCTTGCCTTTCTTCCTTAGTTTCTTCTTCTTCTTTCAGCTTTTGCCTTACTTCTTCAACTTCTTCCTGACCCGCCTCTTTCTGATTTCCAACCTCATATCCAACTTCTTCATTCTATCTGAACTCTTCATTTTGTCCTTCCTCTTCCTCTTGTTGATCTTCCTCTTGGACAGCTTCAACTATTTACAGTTGCTTATTAATCCTTGCTTCATCTTTTTCATTCTTTATTTCCTTCCTCTTCCTTTCCTTCCTCTTCTTTTTCTTTCCTTCTAAATTGAAAGTTGCCCTGAAGGGTTCAGAGACCACTTCAGAACTAAAAGCCTTAATAGTCTTGGCATTCTTCCTCCTCTTTTTCTTAGACACATTGTTACTTTCTTCATCCTTTCTTTTCAGTATCATAGAAAATGGCTTATCATCATCAAAATCTTCCTCAGAGATTCTTTCAACACTGGTTCCAGTATTAGGATTCTCAGCAATCCTAAGGCTGCGATTCCTGGTAAACTCAAATCCACTATCATTTTTCATTTTCAAATCATCCAGGGTTGATACAGAGATAATGAGGGTCATATTCAGAAACTCAGAATTCAAAATTGTTCCTTTATTTCTGATCAACCTAGTAAGCAACATTCCATAGGGATAACAGGTCTTGGTTCTTTTCTTAGCAATCTTAATCATATGATTAAAGATTAAATCATTTATATCTACCTTAATATACTACATAAGGTGATATAGAGCAAACTCATCTAGTTTTGTGATGACATTCACTCGTCCTCTTCTGGGGGTCACACATTTTGTCAGAAGATGCAAAAACCTTGCTTTCGGGGTGAGGTCCTGAGCTGGCTTGCTTTCAATGTGGGGAGAGCCAAACAAAGTCAAACCGACATCTTCCTTCTTAACAGAGTATTTCCACTCCTCAGAAAAACCAGTGCCTTCTCTTGTGCATCCAGAAGCTTCTTCCAAGTCTTTAGAATCAAACCTATGTTTGTCCAGGTTTACATTTCCGGTGACACTGAAAAATAACAGTGTTTGCGGTGTCATAGGTTCTCCAAAACTCTTTACCTGATGGATAAGAAGTTCTTCCATCCAGCATACTTGATTTCAGACGAGACATCCAAAGCAGCACATGTGATCTCTTCAAAGTTTACTGCACTTTTTACTACTAATTTCTTTATGTCAGCTTCATCCATATTGGTGATTGCAGGAGGATTAGTTGCTCTTTTGAGTGCCATTTGGGTAGAAGGTTGAGAGATTAGGGCTTTTTCGAAGAATAGTGAAATGAAAGGTGAGAACTTGAGAGAGAGAAAATGAATTAAGGTTTTCTCAGTCTTAAAATGATCCACATCGTATTAGACTAATCTTAACACATCATTTAAACATTCACATAAAATATTTTAATTTAAAATAAAGTTTGAATACTTACTTGTAAGTGATTTGTCTCGTTAAATCACTAACCTCTTTGTTGTTTCCTACCCTTGAGACTTTGAAACATTATTCATCAATTGGGAGGCTTTGGAATGTATACTCTTTTGTGATTGTGAGTTGTGAGAGTCCACTTTCCAATTTCTACAATAGGAGTCCTCTTTGTTCTACTCAATAAATCTGCAATGGGGATTATGAGATGCTCTGGTACCCATACCATCTTGGATCCTCTCTTGTTAGATGTATGAGTCTGTGAAAACTTGGCTTTCCTTTTATGAAAGCACTCGCACCTGATATGTCCCGATTTACCACAGAATGTACATGAAATTCTAAGAGAAGATTTGTTCTAATTTTTCAGGTTATGTGAGAATTTATCATATACTTTATCATGATTTTCTTCAATGTATCCTTTACCAATTTTGTCAAAGCTAGCTCTTTGACTTCCAAGAAGTTTTATCAGATTATCTTTGACATTGACAAATCTAGAAAGATCATTAGTGAGCTCTTCTACTTTCTGTTTAAGTTTCAACACTTCTTCAGATTGTAGTGTTTCATCAATGATCTCAACTCGTAGCATTTCAGCCTTGAGCTTACTGTTTTCTTTAACTAGCTCATTAATCTCAAGATTTTCTGTTCATGCTCCTTGGTGAGCTTTACATACTTTCTCTTAAGATATTTGAACTTGTCAAGAATGCAGTTAGATTCCCTGAGAAGTTCATGATAGGCATCTTGTAGATTCTCAAATTCAGAATTTATCCCATAGTCTGAATCAGTGTCTCCTAACAGACACTTGAACTCATCATTTGAATCTTTGTCAAGATCTTCCCAAGTTATCATGTTTTTCAATGGTGGCTTTTGGAAATAATAAGATCTTCCCAAGATCTTCGTTGCAAATAATAAAAACATGGTAAGAAATACCAAGGTCGAACACAAGGATTGGGTGACCAATTATTCCTAATTCAAAGAAAATAACTAACCTTTGACCAAGTCAACAAGAGCAATGAGTTGAGAAGAGAGAGAAAGTTGTTAGGATAAAATCTCTTATCTAAAGCAATTATCAATTATCAAAATTAAACCAAAATAAAAGATTATATCTAATCAATTATCTAGATTATGATAGTGAGATCTAAGTTCACGAATTCACCTACCCAATTAAGCAGTAGATTCAAGTGATAATCTTCTATTCCCTATGTTCAATTTCATTGTCAACCGGGACCCCCAATTTCTCCTAAAGACACTACCAATGCTCTAAAGGATGTACCTAGACTGTAAATTAATCACATCCCAAGTCTCATAACCTACAGTTAGACTATTTTAAGTTCTTGTTCCCTATATGGTTGCACCAATCTCCTACCTACTACCAATGCAATAATCAACCGGTGTTCCTAATTCGAGTCCTAAGCGCGAATCACCTATCAAGTCTCATCACACTTGACAAGTTAACCAAGGATCCTTTTGAGTAACACAAACAAATCAGAATTAGAAAGCAAGAAATGAGAGAAGGGAATAAGAAAACATCACATTGAATTACCATGCAGTCATGAGCGGCATCATTGATCCCTCAGAAAAAAGGATTAGCTCCTCGTCACGTTCATAATAAACAACCAATAATTGAAAAGAAAACAGAAAATAATCCTAAAACTAAGGGAGATACAACTCCAAGAGAAATAAGGAGAAGAAAAATAAATCTAAACTATGGTACTGGGACTGCACTGTGGTGCTAGACCCTTTGCTCTGTGTTGCGCTGCCGCTGTGTATATATATACATGCAGCATGACCTCAATTTTATAATTCAATTAGGATCAAAGTCTAATAATGCGTGGGCCACTAGTTGAATTGCTTCATATTGCTATCTCACAATTTTAGTCAATCTGCTAAACAATCATTATCCATATCCAAATCCAAATCCAATCTTAATCTTTTTCTCCAATTCAAGTTGCATCAAGTGGGACCCTTGCCAATTCTTTCTTTCATGTTGGAATGCTTTTGGAATTTCAAATTCCAATTCCAAGTGCATCACGTCAATATTAATTTGGCAAAGCCAAATCACTTTATCCATCTTCAATTTTATTCACGCGGGATCCACGCTATCTTGGATTGAGTTCAATATATATCTCCTTACACATTTTACTCTTTTGTTGATTGATATTCTTTAATGACTTCAATCTTATAAATTAATTGTCAAATCAATATTTTCTTCTTCTATTTTTATGATAAGCCATTAATATCAAATCTTCGAATCCATGAATTAGGTCCTTGCACCATTTACTTCACGTAAATCAAGTGAATAACTTGGACTTCAATTCTTTCAGTTCAATTGATCATGTGAGTCTCACCTGAAATTTTGAATATTCGTGGGCCGAAGACTATCTCCCGGGGCGAAGACTGTCTCGCGGGGTGAGACAAAACGCTCTCAGATCTCCTGTGTCTGGCTCGCGGGGCGAATCCTTAATCGCGGGGCGAGCGTGAAAAATCTCAATTCCTTGCTCAGCTCTGGCTCGCGGTACGAGACCTTGAAATTCTTCTTTAGCTTGTTTTGTTCAATTCTCCAAGTTCCCTTGAGCTTCACTTTTAACCTGAAAATAAAAAGTAGCATTAAATACGTTATTTGACTCAAAATTAACCTAAATATCCTAAAAACAACTTGAGAGACTCAAAATGTTGCTCGAGGACAATTAAAGCCAAATTTAGGCGAAAACGAGATTAAACTTGAACATTTAGCACAAAACCCATGGCCTCACTAGCTATAAAACTAGATAAGCCATATGCTTATCAAAATACCCCAAACTTAAACTTTGCTTATCCCCAAGTAAACAAAAAATAAAAAAGACTCAAAACTGGGTAAACTCAATGGACTCAATCATTTTCGCACAAATTTCAAGCAATTTTATCAATTCAATTTTTATTCAATGTTTCCCCCTTTTTATCAATGTAATCCCGACATTCATTTACTTCACACAATTGAGAATTCGTCATTCATGCAATCACCAATCTTAGTAAAGGATCCAAGTTACACACAAAAGGGAGATCACCAATTTCAAACAATTGCCTTCCTCACAAGGTCATATAGTATTTCACTCATTCACTCAATTTGTCTAGGATATCATTTTTCACTCAATTTCACATTTTAAGTGCACTTTCTATGAATTTGATTTTCATCTCAACAAAGTTCCTACAAAAATATGCATGCAACATCAAAATGTCTTTTAAAGGTTGTAATGAGGCCTGACTAAAGGTAGGATATACAAAGGTACAAGGCTAAGACCCTAAGATTTATGAGAGCATGAAATTTGGCAATTACACTTTGACTTTCCACTCTTATTCCTTTTTCCAATTTTTGTTTCTTTTACTTTGGGTGGCTGCAACCCTTTTCCTTTTAATACTCTTTTTGAAATTTTTGTACTTTTCTTCTGTTTATTTTTGCCTTTGGCTTCAACCTTTATTTTTATTTTTCTCAACCCACAACAACATAATAAATCCTTGTAGCCACCCCAAACTTAGTTTCCAAACAACACCTACATTACTAAGTTTATATGCTCTCCTAAATCCTAAGATTGGGTTAACATGGTTTTTCCGGATTTATGGCTTGTATTGTAAGGTTATTAAGAACAATAGGCTTTAAGGCTTAATGTGGCTAACTAGGGATCATGCATCAAGGTTGGTTCATATTTGGACAAATAGCTATTTAAAAGAAAAATGCCCAAATCATTTGATGCAAACATATAAACATGCAAACCATGAAGAGATTTAAGCAAATCCGGGAAAGTGCAACTTAAAAGTGATTCACACAATTAAAAACAATGTTGGAGGCTCAAATTCCTCACCCGAACATTTTCGCAAATTGTTTGACTGAGATACAATCCCTAGTGTGTGCACCCCTTCACCCCAAACTTGTCATATATCATGCACTCACAATAGAATTTCTCAAAGTTTATTTTTCAATTTTTCACATGGGGATCAATTTTTAATTTTCACAACATAGGGGGGAATCCTCAAAAGTTAACATTTATCATGCATTTCATCTATGGTAAATCAAATAAAATATCTTCAAGCTTACCAACATAAGACTCACACACATATGACTCAAGCAATGAAAAGCAAAATAATTAAAAAGAGAAGAGTTTAGAAAAACTCATGAAGACGCTTACACCCGGATCCCATTTCTTGTGGTACAAAGGCCAAGAGATGCTCGAAATGTAAATCCTTCCTCCTGGATCCCATGGCTTGTGGAGTGGATATGGAAGAAGCAAGTGTGATGAGATTCCATTGACTTCTCTAAATGCTATGATGAGCTCACTTCCTCCCGGGTCAAATGGTATGTCACCTACTCCAAGAATGGTATTTATGTAATTAGTTTATCCATGAAGCACTTGAACCATAACTTCTTGAGGCGACCTTAGAGCCTTTGCCGCTATTGATGAATACTCCCAATGCTCAGGCAATAACATGATCTCCAAAGTTGGTATTTTCACAAAGTAATGTGGTTGATAAATGGAAGGTACCAACTTTGTAACATCCACACATGCATGCAAACCAATGTACTTATCCAACTTATAATTTCGAGGTTCCTCGATAGGAATGGTAAAGGATGTGTTTTCCACGTGACTCTTCTCATATGTCCCTTGCAAGGGAACAATAGGAGATATTTCCTCCTTGCACTCATCTTTGTGATCCTCTCCTCTTGAATCATCTTCCACCACCACTTCATCTTCATCCAAGTCCATGCTAGCAAAAACATTCCCTTCAATTTGGGTCTCATTTGGGCTTGTTGCTGGTAATTTGGAAAATTTACTAGCTTGCTCTTCTATCCTCTGAAAGTCGTCACTTAGTATTGCCGCTAGCTCTTGAGAACGTTCCTTACGTATTTTATGCCTTTGAATCATGACACTTATTTCTTCCTTCATACGCTCTATGCTTTGGCTCAAGAGTTGAGCATCTATATCCCAAAGAAATTTTAGCAAATCAGGATTAGCTTGAAGTGTGGTGGTGGTTGCAAATATGACAAATAAGCTTTCCATTACTCATTGGAGTATATCTTCACATGCTTATTAACAATACTAGTAAGCACGATCAATCAATTTGAGATTCCTGGTTTGGGTAGAATAGATGGTCCATGTGTTAAATTCATCTTTTCTTGATCCTATGAATTTCTTGGTCGTATAGCAAATCTCCCGGTAGAACGGTACCTTGCCTACAATAAAAACTCATAAGACCAAGTAAAATCAAAGAAATTAAAGAGAAAAATAATAATAAAAATTAAAAAGAAGAATTTGACTTGTTCAAAAATAATTATTTTCTTCAAATAAAGAAAATTGGTTAAACCAATCCTCGGTAACGGCACCAAAAACTTGTTGCGAATCCGGCAAGTTTACCGGTTCGTTGCAAGTAATAAAAACATGGTAAGAAATACCGAGGTCGAACACAAGGATTGAGTGACCAATTATTCCTAACCCAAAGAAAATAACTAACCTTTGACCTAGTCAACAAGAGCAATGAGTTGAGAAGAGAGAGAAAGTTGTTCGGATAAAGTCTCTTATCTAAAGAAATTATCAATTATCTAAATTAAATCAAAATAACATATATTATCTAATCAATTATCTTGATTATGATAGTGAAATCTAAGTTCACAAATTCACCTACCCAATTAAGCAATAGATTCAAGTGATAATCTTCTATTCCCTATGTTCAATTTCATTGTCAACCGGGACCCCCAAATTCTCCTAAAGACACTACTAATGCTCTAAAGGATGTATCTAAACCGTAAATTAATAACCTCCCAAGTCTCATAACCTACTGTTAGACTCTATTAAGTTCTTGTTCCCTATATGGTTGCACCAATCTTCTACCGACTACCAATGCAATAATCAACCGGTGTTCCTAATTCTAGTCCTAAGCACGAATCACCTACCAAGTCTCATCATACTTGACAAGTTAACCAAGGATCCTTTTGATTAACACAAACAAATCAGAATTAGAAAGCAAGAATTGAGAGAAGGGAATAAGAAATCATCACATTGAATTACTATGCAGCATGGGCGGATTCATTGATCCCTCAGAAAAGAGGATTAGCTCCTCATCACGTTCATAATAAACAACAAATAATTGAAAAGAAAACAGAAAATAATCCTAAAACTAAGGGAGACACACCTTCAAGAGAAATAAGGAGAAGAAAAAGAAATCTAAACTATGGTACTGTGATTGCACTGTGGCGCTAGACCCTCTGCTCTGTGTTGCGCTGCCGCTGTGTATATATATACATGCAGCATGACCTCAATTTTATAATTCAATTAGGATCAAAGTCTAATAATGCGTGGGCCCCTAGTTGAATTGCTTCATATTTCTTTCTCACAATTTTAGTCAATCTGATAAATAATCATTATCCATATCTAAATCCAATCTTAATCTTTTTCTCCAATTCAAGTTGCATCAAGTGAGATCCTTGCCAATTCTTTCTTTCACGTTGGCATGCTTTTAGAATTTCAAATTCCTATTTCTAGTGTATCACGTCAATATTAATTTGGCAAAGCCAAATCACGTTATTCATCTTCAATTTTATTAACGCGGGACCCATGCTACCTTGGATTGAGTTCAATATATATCTCCTTGAAAATTTTAATCCTTTGCAAATTGATATTCTTTAATGGCTTCAATCTTCTAAATTAATTGCCAAATCAGTATCCCCGTCTTCTATTTTTATGATAAGCCATTAATATCAAATCTTCAAATCCATGAATTCGGTCCCTGCACCATTTACTTCATGTAAATCAAGTGAATCACTTGGACTTCAATTCTTTCAGTTCAATTGATCATGTGAGTCTCGCTTGCAATTTTGAATATTCGTGGGGCGAAGACTGTCTTGCGGGGCGAGACAGAACGCTCTCAGATTTCCTGTGTCTGACTCGCGGGGCGAGCCTGAAAGATCCTAATTCCTTGCTCAGCATCAGCTCTGACTTGTGGGACGAGCACTGTCTCGCTGGGCTAGACCTTGAAATTCTTCTTTTGCTTGTTTTCTTCAATTCTCCAAGTTCCCTTGTGCTTCACTTTTAACCTGAAAATAAAAAGTAGCATTAAATGCTTTATTTGACTCAAATTAACCAAAATATCCAAAAACTACTCGAGAGACTCAAAATGTTGCTCGAGGACAATTAAAGCCAAATTTGGACGAAAACAAGATAAAACTTGAACATTTAGCACAGAAACCATGCCCTCACGAGCTATAAAACTAGATAAGTCAGAGGCTTATCAATGCCTGAAGATGGATTGTTGTGATCATTATTCACAGATTAGTCCTCAGAGGTTTCTTTGACAACAATGTCCTCATCATAGGATTCCTCAAGCCTATTCCAAATATCTTTAGCTATTTCACAGCTGCTGATCTTATCATACTCAGATCTGCTGAGAGAGCATACAAGTAGATACTTGGCTTTTGCATTTAGCTGAACCATGCTCTTTTGATCTGCTAACCATTTGCTTTTTGGAATAGCATTTCCATTCTCATCAGTTGGAGTATAAGGTCCTTGAGTATAATATCCCATAGATCCATATCTGTTGACTTTATGAACATTCTAATCTTGCTTTTCCAATACTTTATGTCTTTTCCATTGAACATGGGAGGTCTACTTAGGTATGTACCCTGATTGTATACACTATTGCTTGAGCTTGCTTCACTTGCCATCTTCCATAATCTTTTCTTCTACACTTGTAAGGTGCTCAACCCAGAGGCTAAGCTCTGATACCAAATGAAATGTCACAAAACAACACTAGAAGGGGGGTTGAATAGTGTTTTCGAAAATCAGAGTTTTTCAAGCACAAAACAAAATTCAGAGTAGATAAGACACTTTGATACAGACGCCTATTTTAGTAAGCTGAATTACTAAGGGCAACTATAAACTCTCCCCAAACAATTAGTAACAACAAATAAATAACTTGTAAATAAAGTAAAGAGTTTAGGAAGAGAGTACTCAGAGATTTATCCTGGTTCACCCAAAACCTTTGGGTTACATCCAGTCCTTGGCTTCGACAAGTTTTAACACTATAGCTGATCAAGGTTACAGGCGAGTATTATTTGCACACCTAGCCTCTCCAGGCACAACCATGAGTACTGTTTGCACACCTAGCCTCTTCAGGGTCAACAAGTATTCTTGAAACAAACCTCTTCGGGCTCAGAGAGTTTGAAAGTTTACTTGAAGCAGAACTTCAATAATACAACAACAAATCAACCAAATAACACTTTACAGGGTGAATACAATATTTAAGATCCGGTGAGTTGCAGATGAGCTCTTCTCTAAATAATGTGTAACTTGGAGAGAAGATGATGAGAGTATGAGAGCTATCAATTTGTAGTATTCTCAGTAATAGTGCTTTTTCTCTTGAGAGTATATGATGGTTGTGTATATTCTCTATATGTTTCAGCTTCATGTTTTGTTCATCTCATACACCATCAGTTCATCGAATTCTTCTATTTATACTTGACCATGATAGATCCGTTGGGGTATGGTCAGTGATCTTCTTTATCTTCTGGACAAATAATAGTTGTTGTGACTTTGACATTTAATGCTTAAGAACGTTGGAGGTCCTGTGTTGACGGCAGAGCATAACAGATATGCTTTCTTTTACTCGGGCATCGTTTCTTTACTTATTTGTGCAACAATTAGAAAAGCTCAGATAAAGGTACTTTTCACATTATTGCATAAGGGACATTTTACAGCAATGAACTTGAATACTTCAAGTCTTCCAAGCTAGAGATATGAACTTGAACATACTTTAGAATTCTTTGATGATTCTGACATGAACTGAGTATCTTTCTTGATTCTGTCATAACTTCAGACACATCTTTAAAATGGTCAGATGGTTCTTTGTATGAGTCTTTATAGATGATACAGTCTATAATCTTGATCTATCTTCTTTCAACTTTCTTCAGAAGATTGTATTTGTACTCTTTGTTATTTCGGATAGTATTTGATTAGTGTATAGCTTTTGGAGATTTTCCTTGTTTTTTCGAGATTGAGATCTTTGAGTAGATCATTGTTCATTCTTTGACAGAGACTTCTCTTGAGCAACTTGATTGTATGGTTGATGCATTATCTTCATCTTTCAATCTTCAAGATGATTGATAAAGAATAACATTTTGCCTTCTTGCTCATAGCTTCTTCCTTCATTATCAGGGAGTTTGAGATATGATGGTTGCCACAGTGCTTTAGAGCTTGAATCTTTCATCAGACGCATTACTCTTGCATCGTGAATTTAGCTTCCTAATATTAGACGCATAAACTATGCTTTGATCATTTCACTCGAATGTCCTGCTAAGATTATTGTGTTTCTCTGTACATCTCAAATTGATGATTAGCAATACTCAGACATTTCAATTAAAATCATTTTATGAATGTTTGGGTTCACCAAAACACAAGAGCTAACTGGAGTGTGAGTCAGACGCATGATAGAGTCAGACACTTTTTAACTTTCTTTGCCATCGAATGACTCTCCTAAATCAGTTCCCAATTCAAAACCAACTTTTCATAAAAGAACCTTTGCTCATGCTTTGAGAAATTCTTGTGGCATTCCATTGAGTCAATTACCTAAACCATGTGTGAAGGGTGAGGAGATCTCAATTAAGATCCCAGAAAGTGAATATCTGGCGGAATTAGAAGGTTGTAAAAATTACTTTCATGGTTGTTCGATCCTTGCTAAGGGAAATAAACCAATCAAGATTTTCGACTTGTAGTACAAGCTATCTCTGCTTGGGAAGGACATCGGTCAATGGAGTATGATCCCCTTGGGTAGAGACTTTTATGAATTCTCCTTCTCATCATTAGAACACTTGAGATGCATCCAATCTGTTGGTTTATGGAATTTAAAGCCTTGAAACTTAAGGTTGTTTTCTTGGTCTAAAGACTTTAATCCGCATATACAAAGCCAGACTAATGCTTAAGTCTGGGTTCGTTTCTTTGGCCTGCCACAAGAATACTGGAGACCTAAGATTATTTTTGCAATTGCAGGAGGGCTTGGCATTCCTATATGCTTGGATGAGGCAACAAGTAAAAAGTTTGTTGGACGTTTTTTTAGGGCCTTGATTGATATTGACTTAAATAATTTGCTGCGGCGCCAAATTCTTTTGGAAAGGGAGAATTATGCATATTTTGTTGGAATGGAGTGTGAAAAGCTTCCTCAGTTTTGTTCTTCATGCCAAAATATTGGACATTCATTGGCCAATTGTAACAGATCTGCTAGATGGAATATAGAAGTTGTTGTCAATCAAAAAAGTACTGCAACATATGTGCCTAAACAGCCTATTGTGATTGGGAAGAATATTGAAGCTGAAAAGTTAAATCAGGGTGAGGCAATTAATGGTGATCCTAAAGAAATAGACCCTGAGGTTGTTATAAGGACAGATCCTACTGTGTCGAATATTGAAACTATTTATCCAAAAGAAGGTTTTCTTGCTTTTATAGATGATAATTCTGTTATGCCTAATAATGTAGTGGTTCAACTAATTACTGATGTAGCAGATAATGCTCAGATTAATTCTTTAGCTGATAATGTAGTGGTGCAAAATGATGTGCAATAGGATGGTGTAGGTAAAGATGCATCAATTAATTCCCCTATAGAAGTTGCAGATTCTCAACCCTCTTTGGATCAAAATCAGCAACATTTGATTCAAAGAGGAAGAGATTATGTTGATAACAGAGATTCCAGAGTTAGTGATGGAATTTCTGACTTTCAAGATACTAATTCCAACCAAGTTGTGGTTAGGGATTTGAGAATTGTTGGTAAAATGTGGAATGATGAAGATGACATATATTCTACTTTCGTATGCTTCTTTACCAGTAAATACATGCTTTAATGTATTTATTTTTGATAAAATCCAGAGGATGATTTTATTGAAAATAAAACATTTTCTTGTGTTGTTTTACCGTATGAAGTCACAGTAAAATTTTCGTTTGAAAATTCAAACGAAAACCGGTCTGGGTTCTCACTGCCAGTACAAGTTTACTGAGCTAGAGACCAAATTTTAATTCGTGAACGAGACGGTTAGTGTTTTTATGATGTTTTGTGTGGGTTTGGAGTTTTTCGAAAAATCTTGTTCGGGGCCAAATCTCAGGGATTTCCCGGGTGAAATCATCGGGAAATACGATCGGGGAAGTCATCTAATACGCAATGGAGCAGAGCATCAAGAGGATGAAGTGACATGAAGGTTATGACACACCTCAAAAGGTGAATCATGACTTTTTTCAAAAATCTCACTTTTTCATCTTTCTCTCTCCAATCACATCACATCACCTTAACTCCTTATCCTCTCTACAAGTAACCCACCTTCTTTCTTCTCTTCTTCTTCCTCCCAAAACCGTGACCCTCTCCCTCACTCTCTATAAACACTCTTCATTTCCACACTTCATCACTTTCCTCCATTTCTCACATTTACACTTTACTACATTTCATCTTCTTCTTCTTCTTCTTCCCTCTTACAAAGTTTACATTTTTATCAAGCTTTTCTCTTAAAGTTCTTCATCAAAGTTGTTCATCTTGTTAAGGGTAATACTTCCATGTAGTTCTTTTTTCAAAGTTTCATCTTTTATTTAAAAGTTTTCTTCATATGTCCTTTATGTGCTTTTGACTTCTAAAACCTCTCAAAAATGGTAGAAAACTCCTTTTGAGTTGAAACCACTTTCTATATTCTTGTATTTACTCATACTATCACATACTAAAAGGTTGTGTAAAACAAAGTTTCGTAACCTCTTCTTCCTAAGGAGGCCGAAACCATGTATATGGTTTAGGTGAATCCTGTTTCAACTTTACATGTATGAGTTTTGTATTTGAGTTTCATTTCCAAGATGATCATGGACCAAGGCTCCCTTATGTTAAGGATGCTATGTCTAAGTGATTGGAAAGTTTAAGGATTTTTACCATATTTTTATGTAAAGACCAAAACCAATGAGTTTTAAGGCAATGGTGTTTAAGTTTTGTTTTCCAAAATGATCATGGATTAAGACTCCTTGATATAGAAGGATGATAAGTCCAAGAGATTGGAAAGTTTGAAGATTTTTAACCCCTATTTCTTGAAAATGCGGAAACCTTAAATGGTTATGGAAAAGATGTTGAGTTTTGTTTTCCAAAGTGATCATGGACTAAAAAGCTCCTTATGTTAAAGGATGCTATGTCTAAGTGATTTGAAAGTTTAAAATATTTTCTTGCTTTATTTTCCTATGTTGGCCGCATGTAACATTTGACCTAGGATGTGTTATTTTATTTTGTTTTCCAAGATGATGATGGATTAAAGCTCCTTCATGTTAAAGGATGCTATGTCCAAAAGATTGGATGATTTAAAGATCTCTAACCTCACAAACTTGTTAAGACCGAACCTAAGAGTTCATGGGCTAAGACATTTGATTTTTCCATTTTCCGAAATGATCATGGTTTCAAGCTCCTTACTATGTATGGATGCTAACCTAAAGAGATTGGAAAGTTTAGAAATTCCTAGCCTATTTACCTATGCTTGGCCGAAACCCTAAGTCAAGTACTTAGTGGATTTTTAATTCAACTTTGTTAAAAGATTATTGTTTATGAACTTCTAGCACTTAAGGATCATAAATCCAAGAGTTGCATAAATTTCGGAAACCCCTAATCCTAGTTTATTGTATGAACCAAACCTATACCTTGTGGTTAGTGTTCTTGAGTTGATTTTTTTTGTTAACTCATGATTTTATGTTGGTAACCTTAGACTTCCATCGCCGGAGAAGCGAGGACGTTCGTGAACCTTCTTTTCAAATCCAAAACTCTTAACTCCGACGTGAGGTAAGAGGGGATTTCCTAAAGATATTCAATAACTGTATGCATGTGTGTATGTGTTTAACTGGATATTTATATGTTGATTGAGCTTACTTGGTTATCTAATGTACTTTAACTATTATGCTATTATCTGATGTTGAATTGTGCTTGTTCTAAATGTCATAATGCATATCTGTGATGAACTGCTTTCAACTGTGATATTAGCATTGAACTGAGAATATATACTACTGTTGATTGAAAGTTTGCTAAGTTGGACTTGTGTCTGTGCTCAACTGTTATAAGGATTAAAAACCTTAATAAACTTTGAAGATGAAGGGATTGATGTTCTTTTCCAAAAGCTCATTAACTTAAAGTACTTGTTTTAAATGTTGAAATGGTTTTGGTGAACTATTGTTATACAAGAGAAAAATCATTTTCGAACTATGTGTCTTCAAGTGAAAACTTTCAAGATTATTTGGCAATATCTTATTGGGGATTTTGAAAGATAAAAGTATTTCAAAGATGCTTTATAAAAGATTTTCAAAGAAAAGGTTTTCTCCTAAATGTTTTAGAAACTTTCCAATAGCCTGGATAGGTTATCGAGGATTCAGTTTTGAATTTTATTTTCACTGAACGAAAAATAAGTACTTAAGAAAGAGAATCTAGTACGCGAGACGTCGCCCCTAGTATTCAGTTATACACACGTGATCTTGGTTCAGTGTTAATTCGGGGCCATGAGTCCTATTCATGATGTTCTGGACCGAGGGTCCAATTCTCGAAATCGAGGACAGTGCATTCTGATTTCGTTGTTGTGGACTGTGTCCTAATCAAGTTGTTGTGGACTGCGTGTCCTAATCACGTTGTTATGGACTGTGTGTCCTAACCACTTGTGATGAACGTTGTTAAAGGTGAATGTTGTTTTCTACAACCACAAGCCTAGGACTGATGCATCGGTCTTGAGCATTGTGATTGAGCATTTGGACTGTGTGTCCTATGTTTCTAAGTTTTCAAGTGATGGGTAAATAATGATTAAGTCGTTAGCTTTGAGCTGCGACAGCGAAAAAGAATGAACACAAAGAAAATCTTTTGAATAAAATATTTTCTCATGTGCATTTCCCCAGGCAGACGTGCTTTCTTACACATCAGGTACAAGATGGTATCTGGGAGTCAGTCCATGTGACCGGTTCAGAGGAACATGTGACGTTGCTCTTCCTGAGACCTTAAATGCATGAGGGTATGGAGGCAACTGTCCGGTGAGCTAGAGATTGACCAACTCTAATTCTTCTCTAGTGGAAAACGGTGTTGATATCTCATGAGATTAAGTTAGAGCCTGATATTGAAGTGCCATGCATATTTTCAAAGGTTGACTGTGCGGGTTTGAGACCCTTTGATATAACACTGTTATGTTATGTATATGCATGATTTAACTGCTTATATGATTATGTGATGTATGTATCATGTATATGGTTGTTGTGGGATATATCTTATGACGGTATCTCACTCTTGCACATATGTATGTTATGTTCTTTTCTTCTTGTATCGGGTATGCGTGTGCCTTTAGATGGATCCAAACGTTCCCTTGGCATAGTCAAGCTCGAGGAGCGAAGTGTTTGATTATGCTGGGACGACAGGGAACTGGACTATACATGAGGGTGTGACGACCGCGACGTATCGGGGACGAGGAGGAGGAGTCAGAGTACCATCCGCAGGATCCCGGAGATGACGACGTCCCTATCGACGATGGCGGTGATGTTATCGATCCGGCATCTGATATCTCGTCTAGGGGTAGCGTCTGTGGTCACTCTGCATGCAGGAGGCATTGGTAGATCGTTCGTCGTCTTTTGGAGTTGTCCCGATAGTCCCTGGGCTTTTAGATCCATCTTTTGAGTCTTGTACCCAGTTCCCTATCCCCGGTTTGATGTTTCTTTTTTTACCTATTTCTTCAGTAGCTGTTTTAGTGTATGTTGGCCGGTTCGACAAGGCCTGTTTTGTTATCAAACCTAAGATCCCAAGTGGGACAGTTATAATTATATGAATGATGTTTATTTTCATGTTCTGAGTGTTCATCACCTTTTCTTAATTTCTTTTAACAAAAAAAAAATTGAGTACCCTTTTTCAGTAACCCTATATAAAAGGTTATTTTTCCGAAGGCGACCAGCATTTTAAATAAGTTTCTTTTCCGTAATAGGTAACCATGTGATGCCGGGTTTTAGGGTGTCGCATTAGTTGGTATCAGAGCTAGTCGAGTCTTTCGAGAATGTTTGCGTTTAGGTCTGTTGTGTTGGAGTTATGTCCTTCTCTGTCTGGATGTTGTTTGAATTACTTCTTTGAGGTAATGTGTGATAACCCGTGGTTCACATCCCTTTTCTGGCTGTCATCTGATTGCTTGTGTGGTAAAGGTCAGTATGAACCAGAGAGGTGCTCGTGGACGTGGATGAGGCTAGGGAGGAATGGATTTCGCTGCCCAAGCGCTGGCTGACGTGGCTGCTGCCATAGCTCTTCAGACGGCTAATGCTGCTACCCAAAAAAAATGGAGCAACACAGGGCAGAACAAGCTGCAGAGGGAAGGCATCTGGATGCTTTCCGACGTCAGAATCCATTGCAGTTTGATGGAGATGTGGAACCAATAAAGGTTGATCTTTGGATTCAGGAACTAGAGAAGATCTTCGATCTGGTACACACTCCAGAGGAATCTAAGGTACCCTATTCCGTGTTCCAGCTAGTGGGCGATGCTAAGTACTAGTGGAAGGGCACCAGGAAGTTGTTGGAGGTTGAGCACCAGGTGATCACCTGTGGAGTATTTCGTGGCTAGTTTCTAGACAAATACTTTCCCCAGAGTGCCCTGAAAGAGAAGCAGCAGGAGTTCATGACGCTGAGTTAGCGGGACCTGACAGTAGGGGATTATGCGGCGAGGTTTGAATCCCTTGCCAAGTATTTCCGTTTCTTTCAAGACAATCCCAGTGAGGAATGGAAATGTGAGCAGTCTGAAGCCGGTCTGCACTTAGAGATTAAAGAATCGGTATTGTCGTTGGAGATCAGGAACTTCCAAGCACTAGTGAAGAAGTGCCATAAAATTGAGATGATGCGTAGAAGAAGGGATAATATGGGAAGCACAGCAGGACCTGTTCGTCCTAAGAGCTAGAATTAAGGCCAGAATTCAAAATGGAAGCAGAACCAGAGGAAGCTGTAGCACCAGGCGTCTAGCTACAACCAGAAACAACAACAAGCTTGTCCCAATGTTTCGGGGACATGAAGTGGAGGCTAGAGAAACAACGATCAAGGTTAAGAAAGGAGATGTTTCAGGTGTTGAGATCCGAACCACCGGGCCAATTCTTGCTCGAAGAAGGATTACAAGTGTAACAGCTATCACCGCGTGGGACACTTGGCAAAGGAGTGTCGTGCACCAAAGAGGGAGCATTCTGTCAACCATGCCAGAGTAAACAAGCCAACTGTTAAGGGAAGAGTGTATTCCATGAGTGGTGCTGAGGCATCGAACTATGCTGATCTTGTGCAAGGTAAGTGCGACATTGCTGGTAATCTCTTGTATGTACTTTTGGATTCAGGCACAACTCATTATTTTATTTCGATGGCTCGTGTGAAAATTCTAGACTTGCCTGTTTCTTCCTTGCCATATAATCTGAATGTTTCTACCCCAACCTCTGAACCTGTGACTGTTAATTCTGTTAGCTTAAACTGTCCTATCATCGTTCAGAATAGACATTTCCTTGTAAACTCGATCTGTTTGCCTTTAGTACAGTTAGATGTAATCTTAGGCATGGATTGGTTATCTTTCTACCATATCCTAATAGATTGTGCTCAGAAAACCTTAATCTTTAGGGAGGAGATTTCTGGATTCTTATCTGCTAGTCAGGTAAGAGCTTCTTTGAAAGAAGAAGCTCAAGGTTACTTGCTGCTATTTTCCTTGGACGCCGAGAGCAAGTTTGACTTGGAATCCGTGCCTGTCGTTCGAGAGTTTTCGGAGGTTTTCCTTGAGGATGTACCTGGATTGCCACCTGTTCGGGAGATCGAGTTCACGATTAATCTGATTCCAGGCACTGGACCAATATCCATGGCACCATATCGTATATCGCCATCAAAGTTAGAAACCTTGAAGGACCAACTTGAGGAGCTGATGAGGAAAGAGTTTATATGACCTAGTGTGTCACCGTGGGGAGCTCCAGTCCTACTAGTAAAGAAGAAAGATGGAACTGCTAGGCTGTGTGTGGACTTTCGTCAGTTAAACAAAGTCACGATTAAAAACAGATATCCTCTTCCAAGGATAGATGATCTTATAGATCAGTTGCATGGTGCGACAGTGTTTTCAAAGATAGATCTGCGGTCAGGATACCACCAGATACGAATAAAAGCAGAAGATGTTCCTAAGACAGCGTTTCGAACACGCTATAGGCATTATGAGTATTTGTTGATGTCGTTTGGAGTGACGAATGCACCTGCTATATTCATGGACTATATGAATATGATCTTTTGTCCCTTTTTGGATCAGTTCGTAGTCGTCTTCATTGATGACATTCTGATCTATTCTCTGGACAAGGAGACTCATGATGAACGCCTTAGCATTGTCCTTCAGATCCTAAGAGAGAAGCAACTCTATACGAAACCAGAGAAGTGTGAGTTTTGGTTGGATCAAGTTCAACTCTTGGGTCACGTAATATCCCGTGAAGGAATCGCTGTGGATCCGACGAAGGTCGGGGATGTTTTGGAATGGGAAAGACCGACAACGGCAACATAAATCTGCAGTTTTGTGGGTTTGGCTGGCTACTACAGGAGGTTCATTGAGGGATTTTCCAAGATTGTAGGACCTTTCACCCATTTGACTCGTAACGACCAAGCGTTCGTGTGGATAGAAGCCTATGAGAGAAGCTTCCAAGAGCTGAAAAGGAGGTTGACAACCTCATCGGTATTGATCCTACCTGATACCAAGGAATCTTTTGAGGTTTACTGTGAAGCTTCGGATCAAGGTTTGGGCTGTGTGCTGATGCAAAATCGGAAAGCTGTAGCTTATGCTTCGAGGCAGTTGAAGATTCATGAGAGGAATTATCCGACACACGATTTAGAACTGGCTGCCATGGTCTTTGCTTTAAAAATATGGAGACATTGCTTGTACGGGGCTACTTTTAATGATTTCAGTGACCATAAGAGCTTGAAGTACCTGTTTAATCAGAAGGAGTTGAATATGCGTCAGTGACGTTGGTTAGAATTCCTGAAGGATTATGACTCTCAACTACAGTATCACCCTGGAAAGGCGAATGTAGTGGCTGATGCCTTGAGCAGGAAGTCAATTCACGCATCAGTGATGATGGTTAAAGAGCAGGAATTGCTGGAACAATTCCGAGATCTAAGTTTGTCAGTTGAGAGTACGCCAGGAAAACTATGTCTGATCAGGACATCCGTGTCAAATGGATTAATGGAGCAGATAAAGGAGAAGCAAGAGACTGATCAGTATCTACAGACAGAAAGAGACTTAGTACGTCAAGGAGTTCTGTCAGAATTTAGACAAGGAACATATGGAATCTTGAGGTTTGGCGAGAGAACCTGTGTACCTGATGATGCTGAGCTGAGGAAGTTGATTTTAGAAGAGGCTCATAAGAGCAGGTTGAGTATTCACCCAGGAGCCATGAAGATGTATCAAGATCTTAAGAAGTTGTACTGGTGGTATGGGATGAAGAAAGATGTAATGGAATACGTTGCTTCTTGTTTGGTATGTCAGAAAGCCAAAGTGGAACACCAGAGATCAGCAGGAATGTTGCAGTCTTTAGATATTCCAAAATGGAAATGGGATGGAATCTCGACGGATTTCGTGACCAGTTTACCAAGGACTAAGAAAGGTTATAAGGCTATATGGGTAATAGTGGACCGACTGACTAAGTCAGCTCACTTTTTGCCAATCAATATGAGATACTCCACGGAGAAGTTAACCCAACTGTACATCGGAGAGATTGTTAGACTGCATGGTGTGCCTTCGAGCATTGTTTCAGACCGAGACCCGTGGTTTACATCGAGCTTTTGGCAGAGTTTACAAAAATCGCTTGGAACGAAAATCAGATTGAGTTCCGCATATCATCCGCAGACTGATGGACAAACGGAAAGGACAATCCAATCACTAGAGGACTTGCTGAGAGCTTGTGTTTTGGAGGATGTCGGGGGTTGGGACGAGTCCCTACCGTTGATAGAATTCACCTACAATAATAGTTTCCATTCAAGTGTTGGAATGGCACCTTATGAAGTCCTGTATGGTCGACGATGTCGGACGCCTTTGTGACTTCACTGGCACGAATCGCGGATAGGATGACAAAGCAGCTCAGAGGTAAGCATATTCCTTTGGTCAAAGTCATCTGGAATGAGACAACTGGAGAAGAAACGGGAGAAGCTGAGGACAAGATGAAGTTGCGGTACCCTAAGTTATTTCAAGGTGCGTAATTTCGAGGACGAAATTCTTTTTAGAGGGGTAGAGTTGTAATGCCTTGTTTCTTACATATCAGATACAAGGTGGTATATGGGAGTCAGTCCATGTGACCGGTTCAGAGGCACATGTGACGTTGCTCGTCTTGAGACCTTAAATGCACGAGGGTATGGAGGCAACTGCCCGGTGGGCTAGAGATTGACCAACTCTAATTCTTCTCCAGTGGAAAACGGTGTTGATATCTCATGAGATTAAGTTAGAGCCTGATATTGAAGTGCCATGCATATTTTCAAAGGTTGACTGTGTGGGTTTGAGACCCTTTGATATAACACTGTTATGTTATGTATATGCATGACGTAACTGCTTATATGATTATGTGATGTATGTAACATGTATATGGTTGTTGTGGGATATATCTTATGACGGTATCTCACTCTTGCACATCTGTATGTTATGTTCTTTTCTTCTTGTACCGGGTATGCGCGTGCCGTTAGATGGATCCGAACATTCCCTTGGCACAGTCGAGCTCGAGGTGCGAAGTGTTTGATTATGCTGGGACGACAGGGAACTGGACTATACATGAGGGTGCGACGACCGCGCCGTATCGGGGACGAGGAGGAGGAGGAGCCAGAGTACCATTCGCAGGATCACGGAGATGACGACGTCCCTATCGACGATGGCGGTGACGTTATCGATCCAGCATCTGATATCTTGTCTGGGGGTAGCGTTTGTGGTCACTCTGCATGCAGGAGGCATTGGTAGATCGTTCGTCGGCTTTTGGAGCTGTCCCGATAGTCCCTAGGATTTTAGAGCCATCCTTTGAGTCTTGTACCCAGTTCCCTATCCCCGGTTTGATGTTTCCCTTTTACCTGTTTCTTCAGTAGCTGTTTTAGTGTATGTTGGCCAGTTCGACAAGGCCTGTCTTGTAATCAAACCTAAGATCCCAAGTGGGACAGTTATATTTATATGAATGATGTTTATTTTTCATGTTCCGAGTGTTCATCACCTCTTCTTAACTTCTTTTAACAAAAAAAAAACTGAGTACCCTTTTTCAGTAACCCTATATAAAAGGTTATTTTTCTGAAGGCGACCAACGTTTTAAATAAGTTTCTTTTCCGTAACAGGTAACCATGTGATGCCGGATTTTAGGGTGTCGCACTATGCATCATTTTTCCTTTTATGTTTCAATAAGGATATCTTTCTGTTTGCTATTTATGCTGCTTCTGACTATGTAACCAGAAGACAATTATTGACAGAATTACACAATTTACAAAAATCTTATAAGGCTCCATGGTGTTTTATTATAGATTTTAATGCATATCTGGGGTCTCATGAGCATAGGGGTAGATGTTTGCCTTCTAAATTGTCTTGTGAAGATTTTAGATCATGGTTTGATATGGATAATCTGATATATATAAGCAGTAGAGGTTCTCAGTTTACATGGTCCAATAGTAGAGCCAGAAATAAACATAAAGAAGGGAGATTGGATAGGTTAATTTGTAATGATGAATGGATCAGTTATTGAACATCTGTTGCATGTTGTATATGACGCCTTCTATCCTGCATTTAAATATATTAAATATAAATAAAACATTCATATCATGTAAACCAAGGTAGCGAGTACCACATGAACAAAAACATAACATCTACAGAAATAAAAATAAAAAACATAACATAACATAACCCCAAACCACAATGTCACATATCAGAGCTGGTAACCAAATCCAGAAATACATAAAAAAAACTACTACGTAAAAGTAAAGTCCTAAATTACGAGCGAGCGAGCTCCTCGAAGTCACTCCTCAACAGGTTACTCACCATCCTCTGCATAAAATAAGATACATTCAATGCAAGAATACATGTGTAATCATCAAACAATCTTAACCACCACCTCCATTTTGACCAATAAGCATCAAAGTTTAACACCATCAACACCTTGACCAATAGGTATCAAGGTTGATCAACAACTACACTTTGACCAATAAGCATCAAGGCAACTTTGACTAACAAGCATCAAAGCTTATCAACATGTAGTAACTAATCTTTGCCGTCTTAACCATTTTAGCATCTTTATGTTTAATTATCTTTGTTAACGTTTGATTGGACTATCTATCTTGTCTTTACTTTAGCTTGTGTCTTATTTCATCATGGGGAACAATTTGGGTGAAGCTACCCCATGATATCTCTTAACGCCATGTTTTGTCTGGGGAGCACGGTCGTGCTGACCCCTAGCACGGGCGTGCTGGCATTGAGCATGGTCGTGTTGTTATCGAGCACGACCGTGCTTATTGGAGCACAGTCGTACGGGAATGGACTCTGGAGCACAGTTGTGTGAGCTCCCAGCACGACGTGCTAATATTGAGCACGGGCGTGCTGTCCTTGAGCATTGTCATGCTTACTGGATCATGGTCGTACAATCTGGGTAAAAGCTTTAAGGTTTCTTAGCAAAATTTCCAAAAACACTCATAGATCAACCCTATGGTCTTAACTATATCGTTGAACATTAATCTTGCCCCTCATTACTAAGATTCATGTATTACGAACATTGGGGATTAATATTTTATTCTTACTTCGTTACTAACACCCCTATGTCTTTAATTAGTGTATTTATAGCAACAACGATATTCATCAACATCAGCATCAAGTTTCATTACATTCAATCTGTTGGTGTAAGCCCTAGAGGCCAATGTATTTCTTTAGACTTACATTTGTATCTTGCTATTTCATATATATATATGATATGAGGCATTCCAGTTTATTGTGTTACTTGTTTAAACATAATAAAGTCCTTAGAATAGAAATTTCTGTTCAATAGAATATCAAGTATATGACTTGATCGTGAGACACTATTGAACAATGAAATCCTATTCTTAAATATCCGTAGTCAAGTATTTTATTAATAAGGACAATAATAATACAATTGAGACTATTATGTGTGCAGACTGATGACCACATCTCACGGGTCATAGATATGAGATATCGAGTTGCCACATAGGTACGCATTAAGGTAATGATGTACTGGATTGACCCACCATGAGAACACTACATGGAGCGTTATGTGAGTGTCATAAGTAGTTCTCATAGTGACAATGGTGTATGTAATCCTTCGACCTGAAATCACTACGATCCCTACATGAGGAGTCGTGTGCTTTAAATTCGTCAAACGTCATGTGTAATCGGATGATTATAAAGACGATCATTGGGCATACCACGAGCCATGCAGAGGGATGTGAGTGACTTAGATGGAATGGGTCCCTCGTACATAACAGGAGTAATATCTGTGGGCCCCCGATAGAGTGAGACTGTAAAATGCATGGCCGTCTTTGAAATGAGTCAATATGAGATATTGATCTCATTTGTTGTTAAGTCTACTCGGGTATCGTGGGAACATGATATTGAACCATACAAGGGTGACACATTCTATGCCTTGTGTTCAATATAGATATATGGACAAAGGGATAACAATGCACATGAATATTTGTCACAGAAAGGTTTCGTCAAATCACTGACTTTCTCGCTACTTAGGTAGCAGTGATGTATTGCTAGATACCGCTCACTGTTTGTAATATTAAATGGGATTTAATATTACTGCTAACGTATTGGGAACCTATAGGGTCACACACAAAAGAGCGGATTAAAAGAAGCATTAAAAGAAAGTTGGACTTTCCTATTGGGCCTAGCGCATAGTAGATGGGCTTAGGTCAAATGTTGCTCACTAACTCACTTAAGGAGGTGATACTATAAGTAGACCACTTAAGTTGTTGTGCCCAGACGGTTGATAACCTAGCCGCACAAAAGAGAGTAAGTGTGAACAACAAAGTCTCGATTTTGAAGCTAGCACTGTGAGACAGAGACGCTTCGGTTCGTGATGTTGGACGCTCACGGAATCCGCTCGTGTGGATACCTCTAGAGACACCGTTCGTGCGGTGTTCGTGATAGACGAATTTCAACAAACAGCCATCACTTCAAGAGGTAAACTTTCGAATCATGAATCATGACCATTCGCAAGGATCCTTCGATGGGAATTTTTCCGCTGCGTTTCTTTTGTTTTATACGCAAATTCCCAACACAATCATGGTATAACATCATCGTCATCAATAATATTTCATAATTAAAACATGCCAACACATAGAAAACATAGATGTTCATGTAACAAATAACATCAATTAGGCACCTAGCACACAACAGAGTCATGGGTTAACCCTTCATCTTACGCTACCCCAATGCCTACATTTTTACACTAATCCCTTCTCCCCATACCCGGTATAAAGATCTAGACTATTGCCAAATGTAAGTGAATATACTCTTGGCTCCCTCAAACGACTCGACGAGTTTCAAGCCTTGGCCAAAACATCAAAGGAAAGGCATTAATCTCTAATCCAAGAACAAAATATGAAAGGAGACTGACAAAGGGATAACAAGGTTACCATAAACTTGACACTAGCATGCGACTCCCTCCCAAAAGAAAGTAAGAATGCCAAGAACTTTGAAGGGTTTAAAGGGAAGAGAGAGGAAAGGTTTCTGTCGCACAAGTATTGCGAAAAAGTGTCAAAATAAGGGTTGTAACTCGTAACCCTCCTAAACCCAATTACTTGTACTGCCAGACCCCCAGCACGGGCGTCCTCTCCTTGAGCATGGCCGTGCTCATCACCGAGCACTGGTGTGCTTAAAAGAGCACGGGGTCTGCAACATCCCTGTCACTCGCTTCCGTTTTCTGACAAGGTCATGCTCCCTTGAGCACCGGCCGTGCTCGTGACCCGCTGCGTCACGGAGTCCCACACATGAGCACAGGGTCATGCTACACATGAGCACGGTCATTCTCATGCGCCAGAAAGGGATTTTTGACCAGAAAACCCCACTCAACCCCACTTTAATTTCCCTAAGGCACATTTCTAATAAACTAGTACAGCAAACAACTATATGCAATGCATAGAAACATTTATAAGAAAAACGGGGTGTTACAATTCCACCCCCTTATAAAAATTCCATCCTCAAAATTTCTGCTCACCTCTGATAAAAAGGTGTGGATGTTGTTGGTGTAAGCCCTAGAGGCCAATGTTTTTCCTTTGGACTTACATCTGTATCTTGCTATTATTTATGATATGAGGCATTTCAGTTTATTATGTTGTTTGTTTAAACGTAATAAAGTCCCTAGAATAGAAAGTTCTATTTAATAGAACATCAAGTATACGACTTGATAGTGAGATGCTATTAATCAAGTGAACTTTATTCTTAAATATCCATATTCAAGTATTATTATTGATAAGGACAATAATAATACATCGAGACTATTATGTGTGCATGGATTGATGACCACTTCTCACAGGTCATGGATATGAGATATCAAGTCACACACATAGATACACATTAGAGCAATGATGTACTAGATTGACCCACCATGAGAACACTACATGGAATGTTATGTGAGTGTCACAAGTTGTTCTTATAGTGACAATGGTGTATGCTATCATTCGACCAGAAATCACTACGATCCCTACATGAAGAGTTGTGTGCTTTAATACCGTTAAATGTTATCTCTAATAGGATGACTATAAAGTCGGTCAATGGGTACACCGTGAGTCATGAAGAGGGATGTGAGTGATCTAGATTGGATTAGTCCCTCCTACATAACAGGAGTAATATCATTGGGGCCCTTGATAGAGTGAGACTGTAAAATGCACCTGCTGAAATGAGTCAATATGAGATATTGACCTCATTTATTATTAAGTCTACTCAGGTATCAAG
Organism: Sophora flavescens; assembly: GCA_030762895.1. Taxonomy (NCBI): domain Eukaryota; kingdom Viridiplantae; phylum Streptophyta; class Magnoliopsida; order Fabales; family Fabaceae; genus Sophora; species Sophora flavescens. Next base: position 110,577,758 of record CM061066.1, on the reverse strand, counting down.
GAACATGATATTAGACTATACAAGGGTGACACGTTATATGCCTTGTGTTCAATATAGATATAAGGACAAATGGATAATAATACACATGAACATCGGTCATGGAAAGGTTAAGTCAAATCATTGACTTTCTCATTACTTGGGTAGCAATGATGTGATGCAAGACACCACTCATTGTTTATAATATTAAATGTTATTGCCAACATTATGGGAACCTATAGGGTCACACACTTAGAGCAGATTAATCGGAACTAAAAGAAATTGGGTTAGACCCAAATTTCTATTGGGTCATTCTCATGATAGATGAGCCAAAGAGGGCCAAGTTAAACCCTTTTAACTTAAGTGGTCCACCTACCTATATATGGTAGTGATAGAGTGTTGAGCCGTACTACTGTATACTCTCTAGCCACACTAAGTACCCAGTTTGCGTGAAAAAGGAAAGCACGGTGGCATCTCTTCTCGCACCTAGCAGTCCTTAGAGGCGCACTTCGACTAACACGTGAGATGTGTTTATCTGCTCGTGTGGACTACGTAGAGGCATTGCAAGTTCGTGCAGTGCTCGTGATTTGTAACGGATCAAAATCAAAGGTCTGCACTACAAGAGGTAAATTTTAAACATGAATCATGACCATTCGCAAGGATTCTTGGTGGGAATTTTTCCGCTGCATTTTTTTGATGTGCAAATTCCCAATAGTGGTATCAGAGCCGTTTGTGAAACCATGGTTTTGTTTGTATGGTTTACCTGTTATATGTGATAACATGCTAATATGCGAATTTGTTTTCTGAAAATCGTTTTCAAAATTCGTATGCTTTTGTTTTTGGAAAACATGATTATGCAATTTCGTTTTCGTATGTATATGATTTATATGCGTCACATTGAGGGTCTTGGTATATATGTGATATATACATTGGTTCTGGAATCGTTGTACTATATGTGATATATACATGATTGGTTTTAGTTTTATCTTGGAGACGTTAAGTATTTTATGAGACATGAAGAGTTCATATTCTCGCGGCTATGAAAGTCCAAGTGTTGTTATCCGAAGCCGCCGTTGTCTGCAACGTCAAGGAGGTGAGGCACATTTCAAGTGTAAAATATTTCTTCGGGGCGCTGCCTCATACCCCGCAAGGGACGGCCTCCCCTTGACCCCGCTACCTTTGCGTAGTGTGATACTTAAGTACGTTATTAAAACGATATTAATAATAATAAAAACTTTTTATTAATATGATTTCAAAAATCAAATATATTTGGATATTTTGTATCATCTTTTAATGACAATAATAATAGTAATAATTGAGTATTATTAATATGTGTTTAATTATAATTTTGAATTTCAATTTTGAAGATTTTGAAATCTCAATTAATTACAACATTAATAGCAATTAAGTGTATTATTAATGTGTGTTTATCATGATTTCGAAATTCAAATTTGTTTTAGATATTTTGATATCTCTTAATTAATAACAAAATTAATAGTAATAAGTGCGTATTATTGTTTTGTCTGTTAAGATTCAAAATTTAATTCAGAAATCTTTTATATCACCAATTAATAACAACATCAATTAAAATAAATGTGATTTATTATATATGTTATGTTTTCAAAATTCAGATTTTGAAATCCTTAATTATTGACAAAATTAATAATAATAATTGTGTATTATTATTGTTTGTTATTACTTATTTGGTGATGCATGGTGAATGGTTATGGCCTTAGTCCTTTTATCTTTTGGTTTATTTTGAAATACGGCCTGCGTGTCGTGCCTTTCTCTTATATTCCATTTGTACCTTCTCTTCTCACCTCACTCCCCTCGTATATAAAATGAGGTTTCTAATTTATTTGTAATGTAGTGATAGAGACAAGAAGGCGACATCATAAAAGGACCTGGTGGGAGATCATACTTGGAGAATCATGGACGCTCCTAGGTTTTAGTTAAGATTCTCTCATTGACTTGGGAGAATCAATGTGTTAGGGGCCATAACCATATCACATTTATTTGCTTTTGATATATGTATGATATGCATGTATGTATGTATAGCATGTTAAAGAGTTTAACTAATGGTAAGATCATTTTAATAAAAATCCCATAAAAGGAAATATTAAGTTTAAAAGCCTTCCAATGCATAGCACTCGTCAAGACTAATATCGAATGAGTGTAGGTCCGCCAAAGCGGAGTGCATTTTTCTACACTAGTAAGACGCAATAGGACAATTGGGTCTAACTTAACTAAGTCGTATTCAATAGGATCTAAAGGCTTGGAGGCGTTAAGTTGGGTTTTAGTCCTTGGGATGTATTAGAATAAGAGTTATTCACCCAACTATCCGAGAGTTGCATGAGATGATATTGGAAAGTGTTTCCTACCTAAATAACAAAACTTTAAGCGATCGTCCAAAGCTAACTTGAAGATAGGTGAAATATGGATCTTGGCCCACTAGAAAATCTTCCAACGGGATTTTCCGAATCAATGTTGAGGGTCATTGATTTGAGTAAAATAGTGGGAGCCATATTTAATTAAAGAACTTATTAAATATGTTTATGGCATGATACTTATATTTGTGGATGCTATGTACTTTCAGGAAATTAATTTTGATGACGAGCAATAAAAGCAAAACAATTGATTGAGAAAAGGAAAGTGCAAGATCAAAGAAAGATCATCCAAGACCAAGAGAAGATCTTCAAGGGTATATATAGTTTGAGTTTGGTCTTAAGATTATATGTAAGATTCAAGTGTAGGATTGACTATTAAATTTGAATTAATTAAAAATTGTTTTTAAAATTGGAAATGGGCTTAAGGTTTTTCAAAGAATTGGAAAAATGATTTCAATAACTTATGAAGTGAGCTAATTGTCAAAAATGTTTTTCATAAGTTTTAGAATGTTCTTTAGATTGTAAAATATCATTTTTCTGATAAAAAAGCAGCTCGTAATTGAATTACCAGAACTCTTGTAATCTATTACCACTTTCTAGAAAAATCAATATTTAAAAGTATCAGTGGTAATCGATTACCAGATTCCGTAATCGATTACTGTTAGACGAATCTGGGCAAGTATACCCAGTCGTGCAAGTAATACGGTGGTGAGACCGTTTAATCGTTCCCACGAGGACTGTAACAAGTACTAGCACATACCACTTCAACTACTATCTAAGCGGATTCTTGGATTGAAGAGAGTTCTGAACTAATTATCAAGCCCATAAAAGTAAAAATAAACAAAGCAAGAAACACAAACTCTTTTTGTACTTTTCTCACATACTTGGAAGACAATAAAAGATGGGTTTCAAATATGATAAAAGGACCTGGGGTTAGGTTCACTAAACTTCATCCTCATGCAACGAAACACTCACAAACAATTTCTACTTCAGTTATGACAATCAATCCACTAAACTACTCAAGCCCCGATCTCTCGGATGACAAGAGCCTAATTCCACTAATAGACCCTAATCTCTTAGGTGGCCTAGATTAATGAAATTGCATTAGGATTAAGGATTACGCGATTACTAGTAAACCAAACTCCATCTCTAGATGTAAGGAATACTAGGTGATTAATTTCAGTTCCGGTTATGATACGGACGTCTCCATTACATACCAAAACACTAATCGAGTCATGGGGGTGCTAGCCACAACAAGCATTAAGCACAGAAAATTAACCACTCAATAACAAAGTAGAAACTGTATTGCAAGATTAAATCAAATACATAAGAATTCAGACATAGTTACCCTAACCCCAACAATGGAGGTTTAGCTACTCATAACAATATCCACAACAAGAGAAAAATGGAAGAAGGAGAGAAGGGATTCCATGGGGGCAATCCTCCAGAAGCTGCCTCAGGTTCCCAGAGCCTTTTTGCTTTCCAAACTCGTAACCTTTTCCAATTTTCTGGTGTCCTTTCCCATTCTGCCTTAAACAGCTTAAAACAGTGCTTCTGCTTTTTGCACACTCGCGGGGCTAGCTGTATCTCGCGAGGCGAACATTAAATTTCTGGTCTGCTCGTGTGCAAGCGCTGGGCGCCCCTGGCCTGCGCTGGGCGCCCAAAACAGTGCTCTCTGTCTGATGCTCTGCCTCCTTGGCGCTGGGCGCTGGCTCCTAGCACTGGGCACTCTTCCATACTCGCGAGGCGAGTATGTCTTCGCGACGTGAACCAGAAGATGCTGCAATTCTCTGGAACAGTCAGGTCTCAGGGTCGCGGGGCGAGGTATGATTCGCGGGGCGAGCATTCCCAGAATTTCATTCTTTCTGATTCTTCATTCCCTTGGCTCTAAGTTAACCAAATTTCTCAGTAATTCCTGCAAAACAACACACAAAACCACCTTCACCCGTTCCAAGGGAAAATCTAATAAAATCAACTAAATAATGCCTAATCTATATGAAATATGCATGCAAAAGTGTACAGCAAACATCATGTAAAATCACACTATCAAATCACCCCAAGCTTATTCAATTGCTTGTCCTCAAGCAATCACCAAGGCCAGTAGAATAAACAGAACATGGATAGTGAATTAAGAACCCGAGTAAATAATCCAAGTAATAGGCAATTCAAACAATTCAGCAAGAGACAATCAATTCAAGTCCAATTAGAGGCTTAGGTTCCTTAGACTCATGTTCTCACTGATTTGGCACTCTTTCTCACTTGAAGCTCACCCCAAGCTTGTTCATTTGCTTGGCTCTCTTCCTCACCACTCAAGTGTTTAGGAGAATAAGGCAATTCGCTCAATTTTCCTCAAGGAATGAATCCTACCATAGGCTTGACTATCAACCAAATCTCTACTTTATTAATGAAAACAATTAAGAATCAAGAGGTCTTTACTTTGGTTGTAACGTGGCCATGGGATTAATCGTTAGGTGGGGATAACAAGAAAAGGACATTCCAAAAGGCTACATAAACATCAAGCATTGCAAACATGACCTTCTAAAATACCTTCTTGGGTTTTCAATTCATTTTTCCACCTTTCTTTTCTTTCTTTTTCTTTTTATTTCTCACTTTTATTTTTGTCATCCCCTTCTCTATTTATTTTTCTTTCTTTTTTTTTCTTTTTCTTTTATTTGGAGAAGGGGAGATTTTTCAACTCAAGAGAATTATTTTTTTTTTGATTCCTTTCCCAAACTTTCAACTACCTTTTTCACCCTTTTTGTAATACTTTAGAAGGTCCCTTATCAAGCATATTTATCAAAACATTTCAGGGTACCAAGAAAAGCATTTTTATTCTTTCAGGCTCAAAATTGGGCAACTAAGGGGTAGCATTTCATCATTCAAAGCTCAGAAGGCCAGAAAAATACCTATTGCCTCAATCATTTTCAAAAATGTTTTCAAAAATTTTTTAAGCTTCAAAATGGTTTCAAGTCAAGTTCTAGAGAAAACAAACCAAAAGGAATAACACTCTACACAAAGAATGGGGTAAAATTTTGTGAGTACCCCTTTGTGGCTCAAAATCTCACATTTTAGTTCAGAATCAATGAAAAACACAAGGCTATGAAACCATATGCTAATTATCAACTATCCAAGATTATCTCAAACATTTTCATTTGCAGCCATATCACAAGAATAACAAATTGGGTTCAACAATTCACTATCACAAATTATGGGGCACTTAGTTCTCACAATTGGATGCAAAATATCAGCAAGGGCAATCTAATGTGTGATCATGCAAAGCTATCATGCAAAACTATATGAATGCAACATGCAAAATGCAAATGCAAAATACCCCTACCCCAAGCTTAAGAATTTACATTGTCCCCAATGTAAACAATCAAGATGGAGAGAGGAGAAGAAAAATAAAATAAAATAAAAGAAAAATGGAACGGCTTACCGAGGCGGTAGCGGGTGTTGGCTTTCATTTCAGTCAGAAACTGCTTGAAAGTTGGGTTGCTTTTTCTTGTCTTCTTGCTCTTCCTTCCTTCCTTATTACCCTGCAAACACTTGGCAATTGACAATTTATTATTTTCCTCTTGAGCTTCTCAAATTATTCAAGAGGTTAAAGCAAAAACAAAACTATTAAGAAAATGAAAACAACTAAAAAGAAGAGTTAAGAAACTTGGGTTGCCTCCCAAGAAGCGCTTCTTTAACGTCACTAGCTTGACGTGTAGACAACTTCTTTCAATTAACCGGGGTCTGCTGGACATAGAATTGCAAGAGCACTTTTCTTCCATGAAACTCCTGTAAAGAGCTGATTTTTCTTAGAAGGCCAACAATTGTGCTTCCCTTTTGCCCCTTTCACTCTGGGCCTCTTGCCCTTTTTCTTACTCCTTCCCGGCGGAGGTTCTGTTTTCACAAGAGGAGCAGATCCAACTTCATCACCAACTGATACATCATTTGTCTTGCATAGCTTCAGATTTACTTTCATGTTGGGCTTTTCCTTCTTCTCAGGAGTAGAGGGATGGTGCTGATGTGCAATGACTTCCTTATCTACTGTATCCACCATGTCCATGCGGAAACACTCCTCTTCATTGCTCTTGCGATGCATAGCTTCCAATACATTGAAAGTTACTTCTTCTTCTTGCACTCTGAATTTCAACTGGCCTTTTTCTACATCTATCAAAGCCCGACCAGTTGCCAGAAAAGGTCTCCCCAGTATGAGCGGAACTTCAGCATCCTCCTCCATGTGTAAAACCACAAAGTCCGCTGGGAAGAGAAACTTATCCACCTTGACCAGAACATCTTCCAAGATACCATAAGGATGCTTGATTGATCTGTCAGCTAACTGCAATGCCATCCTGGTTGGTTTTACCTCTCCACCTCCAAGCTTGTTCAACATGGAAAGCGGCATCAAGTTGACACTAGCTCCCAAGTCACATAAGGCTTTTCTGATAGCAACATTCCCAATAGTGCAAGGGATTATAAAACTACCAGGATCTTTCAGCTTCGGAGGTAGCTTCCTTTGCGATGATCGCACTTGCACTCCTCGATTAAGGCAACAGTTTCGCCTTCTTTAATCTTTCTTTTCTTCGTGAGCAGTTCCTTCATGAATTTTGCATAATTGGGCATCTGCTCAAGTGCTTCAGCAAAAGGGATATTGATCTGCAACCTCTTGAAAATATCAAGGAACTTGGAAAATTGTTCGTCTTTCTCCTTTTTCTTGGTCAAATGAGGGTATGGCAACTTCACATAAGAGGGAATCACTTGAGGCTTGTCCCAATCTTTCAAAAGCTGACTTTTAGTCTTCCTCAAAATTGAATTCTCATCTACTAGCTTCTCCCTCTTGTCTTGTTCACTGGCTTTTTCTTCTTCCTCAACTATAACATCTTGACTGTTTGCTTCTTTTTTCTCAACACTCAATTCTGTTTTCCCATCAACATTCTGATTCTTCACCAAAGGTTCACCGCCCACATTCTCAATACTTTTTCCACTCCTCAAAACAATAGCATTGCAATGCTCCTTCGGATTAGTTTGAGTGTTACCAGAAAAACTGCTGCTAGTTTGCTCGGCTAGGTGCTTTGCAATTTGGCCAACTTGAACCTCCAAATTCTTTATAGAAGCATCGGTATTTTTCTGGTTCATCATGGACAACTGCATGAACTGATTGAGTGTGTTCTCCAGAATAGAAACCCGATCTTGAAGCGGTTGTGTAGGAGGAGGCTTGCTTGTTTGCCCGGCATCTTGATTCCAACCAAAATTTGGTTGATTCCTCCACCCTTGGTTGTTGCCTTGTCGCCCATAGTTCCCCATATAATTGGCTTCTTCATGGGAACTAGGTGGTGCCTCACATCTTCCATTCTCATGATCACCTCCACAAAAATCACATCTCAGTACCTGCTGGTGTGGCATGGTCGTCCCTTGAACATTTTGGAGTTGTTGTGGGAGGTGAGCTAATTGCTTGGTAAGAGACTCCAATTGTTGTGTCATGATCTTGTTCTGAGCCAACAATGCAGTATGTGAATCTAACTCCAACACTCCCCTTCTTTGTGTGGGACCCCGATCATGATGCATCAAGTAATCATTAGAGGCCATTGCTTCTATCAAAGTCAGGGCTTCCTCTGCTGTCTTTGTATTCATTGAACCTCCAGCTGAGGCATCCAACATGTACCTGGTTGATGGCCTCAATCCATTACAGAATGTTTGCATCTGAGTAAGATCATCAAAACCATGATTTGGGCATCTTCTGAGCAATTCCTTGAACCTTTCCCAGGCGTCATGCAATGTCTCACCTTCTTGTTGAGAAAAGCTCATGATGTCACCCCTTGCCTTTACAAATCTTGATGTGGGGAAGAACCTTTCCAGAAACTTTGCCTCTAAGTTGTCCCATGTAGTGAAACTCCCCCTTGGTTGTGACTGGAGCCACGACTTGGCTCTATCTCTTAAAGAAAAAGGGAACAATCTCAATCGAATTGCATCATCAGAGGCACCATTTATCTTCACTGTATCACACAATTCTAGGAAAGTGGAAATATGATTGTTAGGATCTTCCTTCTCCAATCCAGCAAACTGATTTTGTGAAACCATGTTGATGAGATTTGGCTTGAGTTCAAAATTGTTGGAGTTAACCGGAGGTCTCACTATACTAGTGACATGCCGGTTGAAATTTGTATTGGCATAATCACCAAGTGTCCTCCGTGGTGGTGGAGTATCTTCACCATTCCCTGCCATCTTGAGTTCTTCTTAAGTAACCTGAGAGGTGGAAGTCTCTTGTTCTTCTCCTTGTTGTCTTAACAACTTCTGCTGTCTTGCTTGCTTCCTATTCTTCCTAGCTGTTCTTTCAATTTCTGGATCGTATAGGAGTTGGTCAGCAGGAATAGTACCTCGCATACACAAACAGTCTGGAAAACAAGATTGTTAGTAGCAAAGGTTAGCACACAACAGCAAACACACTAAAAAAAAAAATGACAGCACACAGTTTATAACAGAAAAGAAAAATTTTAAAACAGAAAAATTTTGTGCTCAAATTAGTAACCAAAATGGATATGCTAATATTGAAATACAGTCCCTGGCAACGGCGCCAAAAACTTGTTAGACGAATCTGGGCAAGTATACCCAGTCGTGCAAGTAATACGGTGGTGAGACCGTTTAATCGTTCCCACGAGGACTGTAACAAGTACTAGCACGTACCACTTCAACTACTATCTAAGCGGATTCTTGGATTGAAGAGAGTTCTGAACTAATTATCAAGCCCATAAAAGTAAAAATAAACAAAGCAAGAAACACAAACTCTTTTTGTACTTTTCTCACATACTTAGAAGACAATAAAAGATGGGTTTCAAATATGATAAAAGGACATGGGGTTAGGTTCACTAAACTTCATCCTCATGCAACGAAACACTCACAAACAGTTTCTACTTCAGTTATGACAATCAATCCACTAAACTACTCAAGCCCCGATCTCTCGGATGACAAGAGCCTAATTCCACTAATAGACCCTAATCTCTTAGGTGGCCTAGATTAATGAAATTGCATTAGGATTAAGGATTACGCGATTACTAGTAAACCAAACTCCATCTCTAGATGTAAGGAATACTAGGTGATTAATTTCAGTTCCGGTTATGATACGGACGTCTCCATTACATACCAAAACACTAATCGAGTCATGGGGGTGCTAGCCACAACAAGCATTAAGCACAGAAAATTAACCACTCAATAACAAAGTAGAAACTGTATTGCAAGATTAAATCAAATACATAAGAATTCAGACATAGTTACCCTAACCCCAACAATGGAGGTTTAGCTACTCATAACAATATCCACAACAAGAGAAAAATGGAAGAAGGAGAGAAGGGATTCCATGGGGGACAATCCTCCAGAAGCTGCCTCAGGTTCCCATAGCCTTTTTGCTTTCCAAACTCGTAACCTTTTCCAATTTTCTGGTGTCCTTTCCCATTCTGCCTTAAACAGTTTAAAACAGTGCTTCTGCTTTTTGCACACTCGCGGGGCGAGCTGTATCTCGCGAGGCGAACATTAAATTTCTGGTCTGCTCGTGTGCAAGCGCTGGGTGCCCCTGGCCTGCGCTGGGCGCCCAAAACAGTGCTCTCTATCTGATGCTCTGCCTCCTTGGCTCTGGGCGCTGGCTCCTAGTGCTGGGCGCTCTTCCATACTTGCGAGGCGAGTATGTCTTCGCGACGTGAACCAGAAGATGCTGCAATTCTCTAGAACAGTCAGGTCTCAGGGTCGCGGGGCGAGGTATGATTCGCGGGGCGAGCATTCCCAGAATTTCATTCTTTCTGATTCTTCATTCCCTTGGCTCTAAGTTAACCAAATTTCTCAGTAATTCCTGCAAAACAACACACAAAACCACCTTCACCCGTTCCAAGGGAAAATCTAATAAAATCAACTAAATAATGCCTAATCTATATGAAATATGCATGCAAAAGTGTACAGCAAACATCATGTAAAATCACACTATCAATTACCAGCTTTTTGGAAAGCTCAGTATTTCAAACTGATAGCTCGTAATCGATTTCCAGTACATCTGTAATCGATTACCAGTCTCGAAAAAGTGATTTCTGGTGCAGAAAATGCATGATAGCTGTTCAAAACGGCCATATTTTGAAACCCCACTATAAATACTCAGTAGCAGCCCGGAAAACCCTAGGTTAACACTCTAAGAACATTTGCCCAACATCTCTAACCTCAAGATTCAATCTTTCACTCTTGAAATCAAGATTTGAGCCACTCCTACACAAGAGTCATACTGCTTCAACTTGTATTAATTCAACCTTTTTAGGTATTCTTCTATGTAATCACTTATTGCTTGGTTTGTGTTAGTTAAAGAGAGTAAGGAATCTCTCTAGTTTGATTTGTAACAAGGGTGAGGTATCCCTTGAGTAGATTTGGAGACTCTATCACAAGGGTGAGGTATCCCAAGTGAAGAGGGCTCTTTGTAAAAGGGTGGGGAATCCCTTTAGAAGAAGAAGGTGAGGTATCCTTCTTGTATTGAGAGAAAATCTTGTGGTGAGGTATCCTTAAGTCCAAAGGGTGGGGTATCCCTTTGGTGAGTAGTATTAAAGCTCTTGCACGAGGTGGGGTATCCGAGTGGAGAGTGCTCTAAGTCTTGTAAAGTTTGAATTGATTATTAGTGGAAAATACTCAAATGTATTATGGGGACTGGATGTAAGTCACTCAAGGGATTGTGTGATTTCCTCAAAGTCTTGTAAAGTTTGAATTGATTGTGTGATTTCCTCTTCCTTTATCTTTTTACAATTTCTCAAAAATTAGTCTAGGTCATAAAAAGTGGACGAAACTTTTGTAAACCCAATTCACCCCCCTCTTGGGTTATGGTGGCCACGACCAACAATATTTTGCATATTTCTTTATGTAGATTACCATGGCATCAAACACATCAAGTAACTTATCATTGCGATATGTCCTTAAGAAGGACAAAATATCCAGAACAAACTTTCTAGACTGGTATAGAAACTTCAGGATTTTCCACAAGCAAGAGAAAAATTTGTATGTTCTTGAAGAGGCTATGCTAGAGGTGCCACCAGCTGCAAGTGCACCCAAGACTTACAAGGATGCTTATAAGAAGCATCAGGATGATTCCTTGGATGTCGACTGTCTTATGCTTGCTACCATGAATTCTGAGCTTCAGAAGCAACATGAGAACATGGAGGCATTTGATATGAACGAGCACCTCAAGATGCTCTACTAAGGGCAATCAAGGCATGAGCGGTATGAAGTTTCCAGAGCCCTTTTCCAAAGCAAGCTGGCAGAAGGAAGCCACGTGGGTCCTCATGTGCTTCAGATGATTGGGTACATCGAGAATCTCGAGAGGCTGGGTTACGCTTTGGGCCAAAAGTTGACCACTGACTTTGTAGCACCCCGATTTTCACTATTTCAAAATAATCGAAATGCGAACGATTATTTGTATATTTTTATATGAGTATTAGAAAATTATTTTAAATAAATGGAGTTCATAAATCAATCCTACTTGAATGTAGGAAGCTACGATTAAAATTTAGGTTGAAACGACGGGCGAATCCCGGCCCATTGTTTTCACTAACAGTATAATTTTATTGAGCAGAAAACCTAATTTTAATTCGTGAAATAAAGACTTAAGGTTTTTATATTATTTCCTACAACTTTGTATTTTTAGAATTATTTCAGAAAAAAATAAAATAATTTACGTTTTTCGGGCGTAATACGTAATAGGGTGAGCGACAGAATGGATTTCGGAGTTTCCAAGAGCAAATGAAGAGTTTATCTTAGGATTTTGAGATGATTCATGGGGATGAATCATACTTTTAAGCTTAGAAGGTTCTACAGGGTTAAAGTGTCAATTTTTGAATTTTATGCTTAAGTCCCTGAACTTTCTGTTAATTACACTTTGGTCCCTAAGTTAGTTTCTAGGTTTTCTGAGTGAGTTGGTCTAGAATCTTTGTTCCAAATCCCTTATTGGACCTTGGCCATGAAGCCCAAAATCCTAGTCCATGGATTAATTCCATGAAGCCCATTTGAAACCATATAGGTTTCCTATGTCATGTTTAAGCTTAAATCTTTTGGTGGGCCCCACAAGAATGAATCCAAGCCCAAATATATTAGGCCCATGCGCAAGCCCATGAGGAGTAGAGGATGCCCTCATCTTGTATGAGCAAAGAGTATTCTAGAATTTTCTACTCCATTCCACACCATTCTACATTCTTCTACATTATTCTACAACATTCTCAAATCTTCTCAAGTGTTCTAGGGTTTTCTTAAAATATCTTATGAAGAAAATCAGCCCAAGATAGTCAAGATAAGACCACATTTAATGTATCACATGGTCATCATTACAACTTATTGACAATTTGCAAAATAGTCCTTATACTTTTGGAATCTTTGCAAAATAGTCCCTATGAATTATTTGCACTTTAATCCTTTGAACAAGCCAACTCATTCCTACTAGATCCTTCTAAAGTGGAACAACCAACCCCTATAAATACCCTCCAAACCGTGGCCTCCCTCACCATTTCACTCATCTTCTTCATTCTCTTCATCTTCCTCACCAACTAAGTTACAAAACCCTAAGAACACCGAAACCCCACCAAAGTGGGTTGGGATATATGATCAAAATACCGAAACTGCCCAGAATTCTCAGTAACCCACGAAACAGCAGAAAGAAGTCCCTTTTCACCCATGTTATGATCCTAACCAAATGAAACCTTAAACACCAAAGTTGTTCCTTTTCTTCTTATCTTTCTATCAAGCAAAGTTCGTAATTGTTGGATGAGTATATTGTGAGATACACTAACAATACCATCACACCCTCAAGCTGTCCAGTTTTCAACTTAGTGATGGTTGATCATTTTCTTCATTTCTTCAATCTTCAAGAGGTAAAAGCTCTCCTCATTAATCATCTAAGTCTTCTCCTTCATTTATTTTGTAAGATCAAGCCATGATCATCAAATTTTACTAAATTTCCATTTCTAGATCTAGAACTTGTAATAATTCTAGAAAATTGTAGAAAAATCATAAAAATGTGAAACCAATTTCTATGATCTAGTTATGATCCTTACTTTCATTATCCAAAAGCATGTGATCAAAGTCATTTTCCTTCCCTATTTTCTTTAAGTGGCCGAACCTCACTCAAAGGAGGGTTTGATGATTTGGTTTTCATTTTTGAAATCTAATGCTTGATTTGAGCTCTCTAATACTTATATGATCTAAATCCAAGAGCTTGAATCCAACTAAATTTCCTAGTCTATTTCCTAATATGGGCCGAAACCCTAACCCTAAAGGTTAGAGGATTTTGTTTCAAATTTTAGTATTGTAATAAGTAATCTATGTTAGTTAAGACTCTAGTAACTAGGATCCAAAAGATGACATTAAGAAGATAATCTTAAACCTATTTTCTAAGTCTTGGCCGAACCTAGCCCTAAAGTGTCATAGATGGTTGTTATTTGATTAATTATAGTTATGTTGTTTGGTTCAAGGTGAAACAATTAAGCTGTGGTGTGATAGAGAGGAACGTCGAGTTCGAGATTTCGGTGATAGCTCGGGTGGGGAAAAGAATCAACCTATCGTCGGAATCGATAAGTAGTAGATTATATGATAATTGTGTAGGGTGACCTAAACCCTACTAGTAGTCGAGTAATCGACAAGACCAAAATCCCATTGGAAACCTTTTCTGTAAAACCAATGGTGATTCGGGGATTGTAGGTTTATCGACATTGAGTTGATTTTAAGTATTTGAGGATGTTTGATTTTATGTTATCAAATTTACTGTGATACGCTGGTTGAGGTATTCCATCTGCATGTGACGTATTATTTCGGTGTTTGAATATTTATGATATTGAGGATGGTTGTTGTCTGTCACTGCCGTGATGGTTGTCATGGCTAGGCCGTGACAGGTTCTATTTTGTAGAATTCTTGCCTTTGATGTCTGTCACGGCCGTGATGGCTATCACGGCTAGGCCGTGACAGAATCTGACTTCCCTTTGTTGTCCGTCACGACCGTTATGGCTATCACGGGCTGGCCGTGACAGAGTCTGACTTTGTTATTTATTTGGTTGAACTATTATGATTTGGTTGTGATAAATTGCCTTATATGATATTGAGATATTTGAATATTATGTTGATTTATGTGTTATTCATGATCTGCCTGGGTTTATGCTTAGCTGATTTTTAAGTAAGGATATGTGTTGTTCGGGAGATAATTGATTGGGGGAGAGAACAATGGTGATTTAGAGGTGCCTAGCCTAATTAAGTGGTTTTATTTATGAGGAAAAATGTGTTGAGACTTTGATGGAAGGTTGAGGCACTAGGTTGTTATTGATGTAATTTAGGGAGATTCATTTATAGATGTATTATTATTCACAGTCGTGTGAGTGGAATACACGAGGTCAGGATATCCTATTTTGAGGATATCGGATATTGCGGGTGAGTGCCCTACGGATGTGGATGCCAAGGTAGACTACCGTAATACTCTTTAGTTCTTGACGCGTTCGAATGTTCTTGGCACTGGACCGTTATGGAATGATATTCCTTGACGAGTTCACATGTTCTTGGCACTGGACTGTTATGGAATGATATTCCTTGACGAGTTCGTATGTTCTTGGCACCAGACCGTTCTGGATTGATACTCCTTGATGCGTTCGTATGTTATTGGCACTGGACCATTTTAGACTAATATTTGTTTAGTCTTTGATGCGTTCGAAAGTTATTGGTACTGGACCGTTCTGGACTACTGACTAATGTGACAGGAGTGAAGATGACCACATCAGTATAAAGTTTTAGTTGCATGGGCTGAGGGTAGAGGATGATATAGTGAATTGAGGATGATTGTTGATTTTGAGTGATGCGTGTCTGTGACGATTACTGTATAATTTACTATTATTCTTTTCCGCTTTTTGATGATAGAACTGTTTCTTATTCCCTATATCTTTCTATGTGTTGTATTTTATTTATGATGTGATCGTACGAGAAGACCCGATGGAGGAACCAATTGCTGAGGAGTTAGATGGAACTCCTTACAAACCAGACACTACTGCAATAAGTGCTTTTTACGTCAGTTAAAATTGATTTTTTACGTCAGAATACTGACTGACGTAAATACAGCTGACGTTAATAGTTAATATTTTAACGTCAGTTGAGAACTGACGTTAAATATAAAACTATTAACGTCAGTTCCTTAACAAAACCGATGTTAATTTTGTAAAAATTAACGTCGGTTTTTTAAAAAACTGACGTTAAACATAAAACTATTAACGTCAGTTCTTTAAGACAACTGACGTTAATTTTGTTAAAACTAACGTCAGTGGTTATAAAGAACTGACGTTAAAGGTTTAATTTTAACGTCAGTTTTAATAAACAACTGACGTTAATAGTGTACTTTATATTTTATAAAATACTATTAACGTCAGTTGTTTGATACAACTGACGTTAATAGTTTTTTTTTTAATTCAGTTTTAAAATATCACTCCCCTCAGCTATCCCTGCATTCAGTAAATATCCCAGTAACACAGAATATCACACACATTACAGAATTGCAAAGGAAAAATGGAACAATGGGGGGACTTAAAACCAAAACCCATGTATATATATAAATAAATTTTAGTTCCAATGTCTAAAAAACAAAACTACCAATCTAAGGATATATATATATATATATATATATATATATATATATATATATATACATGTTATTAATTAGTTTCTAAAGTCTAACAAAAAAACTATTTATCTAAGTATTGCGGAGGTATCTTGTCAATTCATTTTTCAGTCGCATACTTGAAGAAGAATTCAGCGAAGCGCATCCTCAAGTCTCTTAACTCATCTTCTTGAATAGGCGATTGGTCGTTAAATGCCTACACATGTTCAAATAATAACAATAACATCAATGCAAGTCATCTTCAAAACTATAATATATAATTTAACAAGTTGTTTAAATATTACCTTAATCCATCCATCCGTAATAGATGTGGAGACTATGTTCAGCATATGAAGCATCACATAATAGCCGCACGACCACCCGTCAATTTGAAATCGAGACTACCAACAAAATTAATTTCAACGTCAGTTGAATATACATATAAATTATTAATTATAATATTAATTATTTGATAAATAAACTACCAAACCTTGAGGATGTTCCATACAGGATTTGCTTTAGCCTTAGAAGTCCTACTTCTCCCGTTGGCGCAACTTATGCTACTCGCGTTCAGCGCGCTATCATTAACAAATAATCATGTCAATCAATTAACAAATTCATATATCATGTGTGTAATAAACTAAAAACAACTGATATTAAAACTTAAATTAAATTTAAGATTAGTTACTTACTTATTTACAGCTTCCACCACCTTCGGTGGCGGATCTTGGTGGAGAGAGCAGAAGAATATGACTCTATGCCTAAACGAGTGAAGTACGAACAACTGCCAATGGCTTTTCATACAGTAGGGAGTCAGATATAATTCTTTCGGATTGTCTCCCAACAAGTTCCCTAAGTATTTACTCAATGCATCGCCAGCAAAGAAATCGGGCAGAAGGATTGACGGATCTAAGAAACCGTAAACTGATGCAACGCCCTTATCAAGCTGAAGACGATGGAGATACCTAAGATATGAAAAGGTGTGAATGTTAATTACATAATATATATATTGAAATTAAAATAAATTATTAAATGGAAAAATACCAAAAATAAATAAGTTATAAAATTAAAATTAACTTACGTGCACTAGAGACTGAAAACATTGCTGTTCATCCAGACGCTATTTCTGCAGGCGTTCACGAGATCATCACCACAGAAGGTAAATATCCTCCGTTGATCTGGGTGTGCCACCCATCCATCGTTCTCCAATGGACATTCAAAAATCTCAAACGCATAATCCTCACCAAGTGAGAACAAACGAGTGATAGGTGACAACGACACCGACGTCGACTTGGCCTTCAGTTTAGGAAAAATAAAATAGATAAGTTTTTGATAATTAAAAAAAACACAAGTAATTATTTGATTAATTTGGACATTAATAATGAATAAATACCTTTGCTAACATTTCAAGCTCATGTCGTTTGGAGTCCAACTCAAGCTCACGCCTTTTCATTTCCAACTCATGCTCATGGTGCTGGACTTCCAACTCCCGCTCCCTAGCTGCCAACTCATCGTCCTCCACATGTGCCCTACTAAAACTCTCTTTTGTGCTCACATGTGAAGGGTTGGCAAGCCCTGCGGTGTCCTGGGATGTACCGACGGAGGAAAGCTCTCTGGCAAGCGCCTGCTTGAATTCTGGGTTGGATATTAAGCCTTGCATCAGATGTGTTGTAATAGCTGGGTTGGACATGAGGTGCTGAGTAATGTCAGCCAAAATTGATGCTTCATTGACCACCCGCTTTCGTGAAGCAGACTTGCCATAATATTCTTTGATGGTCACGTTCCCAGGAACACCGAGAACCCGACCAGTGAAAAAAAAATGAAAAAACGTGCAAGTGAAAAGTGTTGCAAATATCTATACAAATATCAATTGAAATCAAGTTAATTATTTACTTACAATCTTATCTGCCACTTCGCGAGTAGCATCAACTTTAAAAGATCCCGTCTTTGTCATGCGGTCGACTAACCAGACATCCTCGCGGTCGATGTCCGACGGAGGACTTGATGGTGTGCCCTCAGGCACCTCTCCTCTTTCAATCCTAGCAGAGTGCTCTTCCTGCTTCGCCCTCAGCCTATCCGTCATCATCTGCTGGATCCGAGTCTGGTACCCACCTTGAGACATGGTGTGGCGGTGGACGTTCTTCGCCTGATTCTGCCGACCCTTATTTGCCTTAGTCTATTCAAACAAAAACACATAATTAAATACAGTTAAATGATCTATAATAAGCATACAAAATTAACTTAATCAACCAACCTGAAATTCTCCATCCTGTCGACTCCTGGCAGACATATCCCAAGTATCCTGATCAATCTTGGGATAATCCGAGAACATTTTATCAAGCCGCTTCTTCCCAGATACATAGTACCTGGTAAGATCGTGCTTGAACCCATTCCAACGCTTTGATGCCATTTTCATATATTTATGACAATGATCCTCGTCATTTGGCACAGTCCAAGCTACCTACACATTAGATACATATATAACAACTGGATGGATTATAACTCGGATAATTATCTAATAATGTAAATCAAACGAATGTAAAGTTAAAATACCGTGATAGCCTCCCAAATCTGATCCTTAACGTTCTGTGGAACGTCATTCCAGTGGTTGTAGTTGATGCTTACGTGCTGCTTCGCTTATAGAAACACCCACTTATTAAATTCTTTAGCACGGGGTCCCTGGGAATTTAGATTAGCATCGAAGGACACCTCAAGCTTCTGTCCGCTCTGCCTGTCCTTCTCTAGTTTCTTCAACGAGGTGACTCCTCTACCCCGTTTCCTATGAGCCTGTGATGTCAATATGGACAAAAAAATGATAGAATAGAGGGTTGTAACATTATAAACTTACATTAAAAAGAAGGACTAAAGATAGTATATAACATGTAAACTTACACTAGAATCAGGCATAGGCGTGATCGGGTCCTGCGAAACCCCCACAGTGTCCTCCCGTGCATGTGGGCTATCCGACTGATCCATATGTATGCCTGTTCAGAAACAATATATATGTATTAACATAGGTTATAACTCAAAATAAATACAAAAGTACAAATAAAAATAACTAGATAGGTCCTGTAGATATACAAAACATCTATATATCCAATATAAATACAATACGGGAGATTGAAAACTATAGTTTTTGAAGATTGCCAAGCACTGGTCACGGCCTGGCCGTGATGTCCATCACGGCCGTAACGTGCCAACCGAACCAGACCCTCATAGGCAGAACTGATCACGGCCTAGCCGTGATGAGCATCACGGCCTTGATAGATCAACCAGCAGAGCAACATGCACTCAAAACCAAAAATAGAGACATTCCAAACAACTCAAACTCACGGTTTAAAGTTACAACTACTGAGACTACAGTTTCAACATACACTCAAAACCAAAAATAGAGACATTCCAAACAACTCAAACTCACAGTTTCAAGTTTCAACTACTGAGACTACAGTTTCAACCAGCAGAGCAACATGCATGCACTCAAAACCAAAAATAAAAAAAATGTTCCCTAAAGACTCACCAGAAATAGGCGCTCGCGTGGTGGTGGGGGGGAAGCTCGAGTGGTGGCCAATGTTCGATGTGGTTACTGAGAGCAGAGGGACAAGGATAGTTAGTGCGCAGGAAGGGGAAAGAGAGATGTCAAGTTATTGCAAAGAATGAGCGAGAAAGACAGAGTTAGGGGTTAAGAGTGTACCTCACGGTGGTGGCGAATAAGCCCTCGCAGTGGTTGCGGTGGAGATGAGCTCGCGATTAGGGCAAAGTGAGAGCGAGAGTGAGGGTTGAGAGTGAGGGTTGAGCATGATGAAAAGAGAAAAGAGACGTACAGAGAAGTGGAGAAGGCGTGCGAGGGTAAACGTTATAATTAAAATAAAACAACATTTTACGTCAGTTTTTAGTAAAACCTGACGTTAAAGATCATATATTTAACGTCAGTTGTCTTAAGAAACTGACGTTAAAAACTCTCACACTTATTACGTCAGTTGTTAGTAAAACGGCGTTAAAGGTCATATATTTAACGTCAGTTGTATTAAGAAACTGACGTTAAAAACACTCACACTTCTTACGTCAGTTGTATTACACAACGGACGTTAAAAGTTTATTAGTTTCTGCAAAAACATTCATTCCTTTGACTACTGTGCTACTTACCCATTCACCTTGTACCTAATCCTCTTAATGAGCATTAAGTTTATAGATAAGTTTTCAAGAAAATCAGAATAGCTTAGTAACTTCATCCATTGCTCCTATAAATAGCTTCCTTCCATCCTTTTAATTTTTCTGCTTCACAATATGGCTTTGCCATGGAGACTAACTTCATCACTCTTTCTTCCTATTCCTAGACTCAAAGATCTTTGTCTTAATGGTCAAACAATTTGAGTTTGTGTAAATCACATTACATGGATATTAAGGTTGGGTGAATCACGTAATGTGATTCTCTCACTTTATTTCATCCCCGTCATCCCTTTCACTTTGCTTTGGAAGCAAGTGATTGTGGATTCAAGATGATGCATCAAGGAATTCCACTGAAGAAGAAAGATGCAAAGATCCATTTCACTATGCTTTCGCTGCTAGTGACTGAGGATTTACTTTGCATCATGGAATTCAAGTGAGGGAGGTGATGCATCCATTAGAGTTTCTGATGACAGGACTAAGAAGAAAATGATGTTGATGCAGAAACTTTTTTATATTTTAGGGCTATGTTGCAGAAATTTTTTATCTTTTAATCATGTAATTTTAACTTATGAATCGCTTCAATGACATACGATTTGATTATACATATAACTTGTTTTATGTTAAGTGTTTATTTATTTTAATTTGCACAAGAATTTGTTTACTAATTCAAGCTAATTAATAAAAATTAAAAATAAACTTGTATAAAAAAAGGTTTAGAAATAAACTGCAGTACTATATGGAGTGATCTGCGTTAAGAGGGATGGTCGCGCTGTCGCCACGCGCCAAAAAGAACGAGCGTTTACAAAATAATGTAGATAGGGAAGCGACAACTCGGATGTCGTCTCACAAGGACTCTTAGGTTGCTATTATTAACAGAAAATTAATTTTGGGGGGTTGTTTGGATTGAAATAAAATAAAGAAAACAAAAACAGAAACATAGCAATAAAACAAAGCAGTTAAAGAGATTATCAAATAAACTAAAGACGATCAACCTAATGTTCTCGGTTTCCCACTATCATCGGTTCATATAAATCCAAGCCCTAAGCAGATTCTAATCCCCTCCCGGTTGTAGCAACAATTTACAAGCGAAACCACTACTACAGATATATGTCCCTACTCCCGAATTAAGCAAACGGGGTTAAGCCCTCATGAACTAAGCGAACATGAATGAACACACGCGAATTAAGCAAACGCGATTTAGTATAGGAACATAACATCACCGAAATAAATCAATACAACACTATACACTCCTGAATTAAGCAAACAGAAATATATAGCATAGTATTGAAAAGAGAAAAGCAGACAAAACAGGAATTACATAACCTCAAGTGTAATTGAAACCAATCACAGTAGATTAATCTAGGAGACTAGTTCTCCATTACAGAAATAAACACAAAAGTAAAGGAAAGAAAGTAAGCTACTGAAACTACTACTACTACTGCCTAAGACTGGCTAACAACTAGCCACCTACTCCTCAGTTCTGTCTAAAACTGACTTATATACAGTATCTGGAATCAGCGGACTCGCGAGGCGAACACTGTCTCGCGAGGCCAATCTTGCAGCGTTTGGTATTCTCGCGAGGCGAAGCACGGCTCGCGCGGCGATGAATGGAAAGGTCATGACTTCTGGTCTTCACTCTCGCGAGGCGAGGATCGGATTCGCGGGGCGACACAAAAAGGATGCAAATTTTCTGGCACAGTCACCTTCAGGTTCGCGAGGCGAATGCCTTCTCGCGGGGCGAACACTCCAGATTTATTTCTTTTTATTAACCTGAAAACAGAAAATAGCATAAAACTCTAAATCAACTAAATTAACCTAAAAATACTTTAACGACTCAAAACACTGCTTAAAGACAATCAAGTCTAATTTGGGTGAAAATGATATAAAATTAACACAAAGCCAAGGTTTTTCTAGTTATAAAACTAGACTAGCCAACGGCTGATCAAAATACCCCAAACTTAAACTTTGCTTGTCCCCAAGCAAACTAGAACTCAAAAACTTAAAAAGACTCAAAACATGGCAAAACATGGCAAGCTTAAAAGATTTAATCAACTTTGCACAAATTTCAAGCAATTTCTTCAAAACAGTTTTCTTCAATGTTCCCCTCTTTCAAGCAAAGTAATCCCCACAATCATTTATTCTAAACAATTGAGAATTTCATCATTCAAGCAATCATTAATCTAAGTAGGGGATCCAAGTTACACACAAGAGGGAGATCACCAAATTCAAACAACTGCCTTCCTCACAAGGGCATTTTGTGTTCACTCAATCGCTCAGTTGGTGTCAGGCTAACAACATTTCCCTCAATTTCACTTTTAAGAGCACTTCCCATAAATTTGGTTTTCATCTCAAAATGGCTCCCACAGAAAACATGCATGCAACATCAAAAGGTCTTTTATGGTTGTAATGGGGCCTGGCTAAGGGTAGTATATACAAAGGTACTAGGCTGAAGACCCTAGGAACTAAGAGAGCACGAAACACTTCAACACAATGAAATTCCACTCAAGTTCCCTTTCTCTTTCATTTTTTTCCTTTTTGCCTTGGGTGACTACAGCCATTCTTCTAATTTTTTTTTCCAATCCCAACAACATATTACACCTTGTAGCCACCCCAAACTTAGTTTCTTACAACCATTCTCTTGCTAAGATTCCATGCTCTCCTAATCCTAAGATCG
The DNA here is from genome assembly GCA_030762895.1 of Sophora flavescens. Taxonomy (NCBI): domain Eukaryota; kingdom Viridiplantae; phylum Streptophyta; class Magnoliopsida; order Fabales; family Fabaceae; genus Sophora; species Sophora flavescens. The sequence goes on along the minus strand of CM061066.1, from coordinate 110,554,933 downwards.
GGTTAACATGGTTTTTCAGATTTTAGGCTCATAATATTAGGTTATCAAGAATTAACAGGTTAATTAGGCTCAATGGGGCTAACTAGGGAACATGCATCAGGAATTGGTTCTTTTTAGGCTAAGTAGTTATTTACAAAGAAAATGCCTAAATCATTTGAAGCAAACACATAATCATGCAAACCATAAAGAGATTCGAGCAAATTCAGGAAAGTGCAACTTAAAAAGTGATTTTCACACAGTCAAAAACATGTTGGAGGCTCAAAACCTCACCTGGACATTTATGCAAATTGTTTGACAGAGATTCTATCCCTAGTGTGTGCTTCCTATCACCCCAAACTTATCATAAATCATGCCATCATAACAAAATCTCAAAGTTCAGTTTTCAATCACATGGGGATCATTTTTCAACAATTTTTTCAAATCCTAGGGGGAACAGTCAACACATAACATGCAATCAATCTATGCAAAAATTAATCAAATCCATCAAACTTGTCAATATAAGACTCAACACAACTCCTGAGCTTCTCAAATTATTCAGGAGCTTTATTAAAAACAAAACAGAAATAAAGAAAATTAAAAAGAGTAAGGTTCAGAAAAACTCATTGGAGGTGGTTCCACCGGGATCCCATTGCTTGTAACATAAGGCCCAAGTGATAGCCAAAGGGTGGGAGTTCATTCCATGCTTCCATAACTTGCAGCCTTGATATAGGAGTGAGTGCTTGATAGTTACGGTGACTCCTTCCAGTGCGGCGGACTTCTCACTCCCTTTTGGGTCAAAGATGACCGCTTTCTCAACAAAATCCTCCCAATAAAATTGGGGTTCAACCCCTTGGACTGGCCATGGTGCAAGATCCAGTGGTTTGAAGTCCATCACCGGTTGTTCCACAGTGGGAGGTGGTAAATAGGTGGAGAGTGTTACTGGTGCTGCTTCAACTTCTGCACGTTCTTCATTCACTGCACTAACAAATTCATCACCTGCTAAACCTGCAGAAATCTCAGCACACACCACACAAAGGTTAGTGTTAGTAGAGTCAATACATATATCACAATGAACTGAATCAGTAAAAGCCTGAATGTCTGGAAATTCGGCAATTAATTCATCCATCCCATCACTCTCAACACATGCATATGATTTAATTGAATCATCCACTTCCAAAGGTTCTTCATCATCCTCAGGCACGGTGAAGCAGATGTCCTCCTGATCCTCATTTTCTATGTTTCCTGAAAAGAATAAACCTGCATAACATTCTATACACAAAGCAGTGTCAGTACAATCAGCACATGCATTAGAATCAGGGGATTCAACACACAGTTCATCAACAGAAGTATCATTATCAAAATTATCCTCAGAAGTATTGTCAGGAATAACTACTTGTGGATCTGTATGTTGTTCAAGGGGATGTGGAGTTAGCAATGCAGCCGAGTTGGCGACAATTTGATCAATTAGAATGGACAACTTCTGAGATTCAGCTTCACCCCTCTTATGGTTTTCAAGACTTTGTTCCTCCATCCGTTGATTGTTTTCTGCCATTTGTTGTATCATTCCTTCCATTTGTGCAGTTATCTGTGCAGTCATTTGCTTAAACAAATCCTCTAGTGAAGGTCCGGAAGGTGCAGAGGTGGTCACTTGGGGAGGATATGGTGCCAGTGGTGACATTAGTTGTTGGTCCTCATACCCAGGGTTTAGATGGGTTCCCCAGCTCAATAGGAAGATTCTCTTCAAATCAACCCAGCTGAAGTTGGAATCCACTTCAAGATTATACAACCAATCCCTTGCATCGCCTTTAAGTGAGAGATGGAAAACTCCCATCTGGATGTGATCTTCTGTTATTCCTTCAGGTCTCGGCATTATAGAACAAACAACCTGGAATTCCTTCAGATGGTCCTGGGAATTTTCACCTGCAAGACCACTAAACCTTGGTAACCAGTGCATTAAACCAGCAAAATCAGGATAATATATGCATGGTGGTTCATAGTTAACATTAGGCATGTACCCACACATGTAATTCTCCATGGAAAGCACCAAGATTCACAACCAGACAATGCAGACAACACTAATTCAGCAGCAAAGCAAAAGTGTTTTTTTATTTTTTTATTTTCTGCTAATAACACAACAAGAGTCCCCAGCAACGGCGCCAATTTTTGGTCGTGCTGCCAAAAAGAACGAGCATTTACATAATAATGTAGATAGGGAAGCGACAACTCGGATGTCGTCTCACAAGGACTCTTAGGTTGCTATTATTAACAGAAAATTAATTTTGGGGGGTTGTTTGGATTGAAATAAAATAAAGAAAACAAAAACAGAAACATAGCAATAAAACAAAGCAGTTAAAGAGATTATCAAATAAACTAAAGACGATCAACCTACTGTTCTCGGTTTCCCACTATCATCGGTTCTTATAAATCCAAGCCCTAAGCAGATTCTAATCCCCTCCGGGTTGTAGCAACAATTTACAAGCGAAACCACTACTACAGATATATGTCCCTACTCCCGAATTAAGCAAACGGGGTTAAGCCCTCATGAACTAAGCGAACATGAATGAACACACGCGAATTAAGCAAACGCGATTTAGTATAGGAACATAACATCACCGAAATAAATCAATACAACACTATACACTCCTGAATTAAGCAAACAGAAATATATAGCATAGTATTGAAAAGAGAAAAGCAGACAAAACAGGAATTACATAACCTCAAGTGTAATTGAAACCAATCACAGTAGATTAATCTAGGAGACTAGTTCTCCATTACAGAAATAAACACAAAAGTAAAGGAAAGAAAGTAAGCTACTGAAACTACTACTACTACTGCCTAAGACTGGCTAACAACTAGCCACCTACTCCTCAGTTCTGTCTAAAACTGACTTATATACAGTATCTAGAATCAGCGAACTCGCGAGGCGAACACTGTCTCGCGAGGCGAATCTTGCAGCGTTTGGTATTCTCGCGAGGCAAAGCACGGCTCGCGCGGTGAGGAATGGAAAGGTCATGACTTCTGGTCTTCACTCTCACGAGGCGAGGATCGGATTCGCGGGGCGACACAGAAAGGATGCAAATTTTCTGGCATAGTCACCTTCAGGTTCGCGAGGCGAATGCCTTCTCACGGGGCGAACACTCCAGATTTATTTCTTTTTATTAACCTGAAAACAGAAAATAGCATAAGTGCTTTATTTAACTCTAAATCAACTAAATTAACCTAAAAATACTTTACAGACTCAAAACACTGCTTAAAGACAATCAAGTCTAATTTGGGTGAAAATGATATAAAATTAACACAAAGCCAAGGTTTTTCTAGTTATAAAACTAGACTAGCCAACGGCTGATCAAGGGACAACAGGGACATGACAACCAATAAAATGAGTTTCATAATTATTTACGTCAGTTATTTATAGAACTGACGCAAATAGTGATTTAATATTTACAAACTGTCACCACCTCATTTTTAACGTCAACTTAATTTATGACTGCCAAGTTCCCGTATTTTAATTACATTATTTCCAATATTCATTCTGCACGTTTATAATATATAGGATTATTTACGTAAGCTATTTATTTAACTGAAGTAAAAATCAAACTTTTAACGTCAGTTGTATAAAAAACTGATGTTAACAATAAATATTTTTTATTTTAAAAACACTTTTAACGTCAGTTTTTTTAAACAACTGACGTTAAAAGTGTATAGATATCTGCAAAAACATTGATTCCTTTGACTACTGTGCTACTTACCCATGCACCTTGTAACTTAATCCTCTTAATGAGCATTAAGTTTATAGATAAGTTTTCATGACAATCAGAATAGCTTAGTAACTTCATCCCCTGCTCCTATAAATAGCTTCCTTCCATCCTTTTAATTTTCTGCTTCACAATATGGCTCTGCCGTGGAGATTAACTTCATCACTCTTTCTTCCTATTCCTAGACTCAAAGGTCTTTGTCTTAATGGTCAAACAACTTCTGAGTTTGAGTAAATCACATTACATGGGTGATAAGTTTGAGTAAACCACATTATGTGAGTTGCTCACCTTATCATCCTTCCGGAGAATCACTCTTTGGAGGGCAAATCAGGTGCTCGGGCGTCACAGTTCCAAAACCTCAGCTTTGGCAGCAAGTGACCGTCATGGAAGTCTCTGGAAGCACTGCCTTTGCTTGAAACAGATCTAGTGCACCTGTTTTTGCCTCACTTGAGCTCTTTCATGCCCCCCAGTTTTCTGAGGTCTTCGGAGTATAGTTTTCCCTTTGGCATATTTCATAAAACTCTCTGATGGGATGTAGCTTTAATGTTTAGGATTTTAAACCCTTTCAATGTAACTTTTTATAGGATTTTAAACCCTTTCAATCTTCTGTATCATTCTGTATTGCACTTCATGAATGAGATCCGATTTGGGTTATTGATTCAACTTATACTTCACACATATATTTTAGTTTTCAAAACAGAAACACAAAACATCAAAGCAATTCATGTGAAACTGAAACTTTGAGGAAGGCAATGCGGAAGGGATCGTATACTAGATAAAAAAATTATTAAAATAACCTTTAACATCTGTTGATGTAAGGACTGACGTTAAAAGTGAAGTGACTTACTTTTAACGTCAGTTCTTTATCGAACTGACGTTAAAATGTTCACTGTTAACGTCAGTTTTTTATTGAACTGACGTTAAAAGTGAGTCACTTCACTTTTAACGTCAATCATTAAAACAACTGACGTTAAAATTGAATTAATGAAGTCTGATATTTACAAAACTGCCACCGACCCCTTTTTAATGTCTATCTTTTGGTTAACTGACGTAAACCTTTACCGTCTAATGTATATTTTCCACTAGTGAGATGCTGGAGGTCGAGCTGTGATTCATGGCGATTAGAGTATAGACATTATGGCCAGTGTGTCTAAAGAGTATTTATAATCCCACTAAGTATGTCTGTAGTGAAGTTTATGCCTGTGAGGGATCCTACTGAGAGGATACCCTAAACAGTGTTGTGTGTAAAATAAAGGATACTTATGTGTGTATTTATGTAATATAGTTTTGGTGTGTTTTGTATTTTTAGAAGTTATATGATTATTATTTAAGTTTTAATTTTTACGTATTTTCAACGATAAGCACGCGATTAAGTAAATAAATATTAAGGTTTTAATGTAATAATACAATGGGGCACAACGGGATGTCACATTTGGTGGTATCAGAGCAGTTTGGCTCTAAAACGGACTGTGGGGTTATGTCCGATCAGAATCAAGGACTGCGAGGTCTAGGATGTTGTTACTGGACGTGTCTAGTTGAATCCACATCGGATATTGACTATGCTTAGAAGTTGGGTAGTGAGTCCCAACGCGATAGTTAATAGTTATATGGCATATATATGCCAGTTTTATGTAGCATTATATGTCGTATACCAGTGTACAGAGAGGTGGAGCTGGAAATGGAGTTCCAGCAGCAGGATAGCAAATGGCCAGACCTCAGGCCACTGAAAGAGTGTTTACCGTGAGGGGAGCTGAATTCTCAATCTGGGATCTTATACAAGGCATGTATTTGATATATGGTAGACTTCGTTTGTTTGTCTAAGTAGCATGATATACAAGAAAGTGATGAGAGTTTTGTTGAGGTATAGTTGTGACTGGTAGGATGTGAACCCTTAAGATCAATATCAGTAAGACAATTACTATAAGTCAAATGTTGATCGAGGCATAATATCATCATGGAACCTAGGGCGATGACTAAGGATCGTAGTTAAGATGGATTGTATGAGTTTGGGAAGAGTAAACAAAAGTGTATATAGTAATTTCACCTAAGTTGAATATGAGCTTTCACTTAAGTTGAATATGAGCAGAAAAGATGATTTTTGATATAAATTGAGGTTACTAGAGAAATTCAAATTTGTTAAGTTAGATAATCCTAATAGGTGTTGATCTTTTGATTGCAATTTATCTTACGGAATGTTGAGATGCTTATTTGGAGACTTGAAAGGTGTGATTTTGATATAATCTAGAATAGTGAAATACATTCTAAGGAACTAAGACTGTGATCGGATACAGGAAGTAGGAAGTTAGGGTAGTTCGATTGCGGTGTTAATTGTAGAAGTTAGATGTTGAAATTGATTGTGGTGTTAATTGCGGGTAATTGTAGAAGTTAGATGTTGGAATTGATTGTGGTGTTAATTGCGGGAGTTAGATGTTGAAATAAGGTTCTCTAGTGGATCAGTAGTAAGAAGAATGAAATGATTAAGTCTTAATTATGTCCTTCAAGGATGATAGATCAAGGTGAAATGTTAATGACAATGAATATAATGTAGTGATGGATTGTTTTGAGGATAAATAGAACGATATAAAAATGAATTTTGTTATGAAGTTACCGCTGTCACATAAGGGAAAAACAACGATGAGAAATATATTGTTGGAGCTTTATAATAAGATAAGATTACAAGATGATGTCTAGTGTTGAGTTAAGAAATTCCGAGGACGGATTTTTTTTTTCTAAGAGGGGTAGTAATGTAACACCCCGATTTTCACTGTTTCAAAATAATCGAAATGCGAACGATTATTTGTACATTTTTATATGAGTATTAGAAAATTATTTTAAATAAACGGAGTTCATCACTCAATCCTACTTAAATGTAGGAAGCTACGATTAAAATTTAGGTTGAAACGACGGGCGAATCCCGGCCCACTGTTTTCACTGACAGTATAATTTTACTGAGCAGAAAACCTAATTTTAATTCGTGAACGAAAGACATAAGGTTTTTATTTTATTTCCTACAACTCTGTATTTTTAGAATTATTTCAGAAAAAAATAAAATAATTTACGTTTTTCGGGCGTAATACGTAATAGGGTGAGCGGCAGAATGGATTTCGGAGTTTCCAAGAGCAGATGAAGAGTTTATCTTAGGATTTTGAGATGATTCATGGGGATGAATCATACTTTTAAGCTTAGAAGGTTCTACAGGGTTAAAGTGTCAATTTTTGAATTTTACGCTTAAGTCCCTGAACTTTCTGTTAATTACACTTTGGTCCCTAAGTTAGTTTCTAGGTTTTCTAAGTGAGTTGGGCCAGAATCTTTGTTCCAAATCCCTTATTGGACCGTGGCCATGAAGCCCAAAATCCTAGTCCATGGATTAATTCCATGAAGCCCATTTGAAACCATATAGGTTTCCTATGTCATGTTTAAGCTTAAATCTTTTGGTGGGCCCCACAAGAATGAATCCAAGCCCAAATATATTGGGCTCATGCGCAAGCCCATGAGGAGTAGAGGCTGACCTCATCTTGGATGAGTAAAGAGCATTCTAGAATTTTCTACTACATTCCACACCATTCTACATTCTTCTACATTATTCTACAACATTCTCAAATCTTCTCAAGTGTTCTAGGGTTTTCTTAAAATATCTTATGAAGAAAATCAGCCCAAGATAGTCAAGATAAGACCACATTTAATGTGGCACATGGTCATCATTACAACTTATTGACAATTTGCAAAATAGTCCTTATACTTTTGGAATCTTTGCAAAATGGTCCCTAGGAATTACACTAGTGCAAAAAAGGGATTCTACATCGGAGTTTACACATCGGTTTAGTATAAACCGATGTGTAAAACGAGGCGGTGGCATTTTTGAAATTCAAAGGAAAGTATTACACATCGGTTTAGAGATTAACCGATGTGTAATACTTTTCCACATCGGTTATATATAACCGATGTGTAAAATTAAAATAAAAAAATTTAAAACTCGGAATTTTTAACATTCAACATCGGTTCTTTTTGAACCGATGTGTAAAATGGTGAGTAACCACATCGGTTTTTAAATAACCGATGTATAAAATTATAAAGAAAAAAAATAGAAATTTAGGTTACACTTTTACACATCGGTTTTTATTAACCGATGTATAAAATTTAAAAGAAAAAATCAGAATTTAAATGTTTCATGTTTACACATCGGTTTTTGCATAACCGATGTGTATAATATGTTTAACACATCGGTTTTCCTCATAACCGATGTGTAATAGTCCCAATTTTTCTATTTCCCTCCGTGTGTTTTGCGCCCTCATTCTCAGTTTCTGAACGTACCCTAAAACACAACACTCCCTCCCTCTGCTAACGCGCGTTGTCACTGCTTTTCCATCTCTCTCACTGCACTCACATCCGCGAGCTACCCTCAGGTATGCGTCTCTCTCTCTCTCTCATTCTCATTCTCTCTCTGCATTTCCTTCTTCTCATTCTCTCTCTCTGCATTTCCTTCTTCTCATTCTCTCTCTTTCTTTCTCTTTCTCTCTCTCGCTCCCTTCTTCACGTCCTTTTTCCCTTTTCAATCGTAGACAAAGAAGACCACTGCGACTGCGAGCCTTCATTTTCTGCTTCGTAAGAGAACCACTGAGAACCAAAGCCGCGAGCTACCCTCGTTTGCGTGAAGAGCGCCATTTTTGCTAGTCCCTCAGGTATATATTTGTTTCTTCTTTAGAAAAGTTATGAACTTTGACTCGAAATGGTTGGATAATATACTTGCATGTGTTGTTCTGTTGCTCCAAGACTGGATTTTTCCAGTGGTGGTATCACCCGTCACCGCAGTGCTGCCTTTCACGGCTTGGCCGTGACGGATTCTGACTGGGAGGTTGCTTCACTGGTTGTTCTGTCACGGCCGTGACCACCATCACGGCAAGGCCGTGATCAGTTCTGCCTGTGAGGGTCTGGTTCAGTTGGCATGTCACGGCCGTGATGGCCATCACGGCCAGGCCGTGATAGGTTCTGCCTTGGAGGATGCTTCACTGGGTGGGCTGTCACGGCCGTGACCACCATCACGGCTAGGCCGTGATCAGTTCTGCCTGTGAGGGTCTGGTTCAGTTGGCATGTCACGGCCGTGATGGCCATCACGGCCAGGCCGTGATAGGTTCTGCCTTGGAGGTTGCTTCACTGGTTGGTCTGTCACGGCCGTGACCACCATCACGGCCTGGCCGTGATCAGTTCTGACTGTGAGGGTCTGGTACAGCTGACATGTCACGGCCGTGATGGGCATCACGGGATGGCCGTGACCAGTTCTGACTTTTCCATTCTTTCTTTTAAGCTATACTCGATCACGGCCGTGATGGCTTTCAAGGCTAGGCCGTGAAGGGCTCTGTTTGGCTAATTTTCTTCACTTTTCAAGCCCCATCTTCATGCAAGCTACATAAATAGTAAAGCCTTAGTTTCCCGTTTGAGATGCAATACTAATGAGCGTACGTGTACGTGCTTAATGTACCGCTCATTGTGTTGGATCTTGAATTGTCCAAAGTTGGACAGTTTGGGAAAAAACTTTTTCTTAATTCAGTTAAAATAGTTATTCATTGGTTCTAATGTTATATACTTGATGAAAGTTCGGATTGATACATTTCCTTTCGTTCTCCGGGTGCATACTTTATCGTGGTGGATGTCATCGCGTTCAAGTAGTGTACGTCGGAGACCGCGGGGAAATGCTGCCGAAATTTTGTCGAGTATGAGCATGAGAGTTAAGGACTAACTGTTAACCGAATGTTGGAAAAGTTTCTTCTCGAATGGGATAGGGCCATACCCTGTCATAAGAAGTGGTTGATGAATATGTTGGACTAAGTACGAAGGTATTGGTTTAGTCATGGATCGCGGTTGGATGAATGCTAGACGGACAAGTGATGAGTATGAGAATGGAGTGGAAGATTTTCTACAGTTTGCAAAAACAAATGCTCCTGATAGTGGTAACGGAAGGTTTTATTGTCCTTGTGTTAACTGTTTGAATGAGAGACGACTAGAAGCTGAGGAGATACGTGATCATCTTATTTGTGAGGGGATTTGCAAGAGTTATACAACATGGATATGCCATGGTGATGTTTTCAAAGATCTTGCTATACAGGTTGTCACCATGGAGGATGATGCAGCATTGGTAACGTTGGAACATGATCCCAGCCCTGGTGAACTGTATATACCAAAGAAAGAACTTATGGAGATGGCACTCAATAAAGAAATGGCCAGTTCTGCACACATATCATTTTGGTGCACGTAAGTACATTTTATTTATAAGTTAAGTACGTAATTAATTTTTAAATACAATGATAATTAACATGTTTTTCCAATATATTAGGTATCTGCATCGTATGTTAGTCGATCAGGGTAACCTCGCCCTTTATGGGTTCATTGACCCCATGTTCATTCAGGGTGATGTTCTCGTAGCATCGGAAGACCCGGTCATTAACATACGTGATATACTTGCCCGAGACGATCATCAATTCTATCTTGCGCCTTATCTCAATAAGTAAGTACCGGTTATTAATTTAAGTATAACTATATATGACTTACAGTCACTAATTGTTCCGCAAATACAGCAAGCATTGGCAACTGTTGCTCTTGTACCCAAGAATGAACGTCGTGGTCTTCTTCTGCTCATTGGGACATAAGCCGGCGAATGAACTGAAGACGATCATCGAAACGTAAGCGTTAAAATACTTTATAATCAGTAATGCAGTTGTTTTAATTATCTGAAATCTATTATGTATACTTTAATTAATGTTTTTGTCATGATAGGTCTATTAATGCATCCCACATGCAGCGTGGTGAAAGGCGTACTCGGGCTATCAGATGGATTATTCCCAGCGTAAGATATTTATTAGTTCAAATGCATCAAATGCAGTGGGTACAATAATTGATTTCTATTTTATTTAATTCCTCATATTCTAATTGGGTTTCATTTGTACGTAGTCACGTATACAACGTGGGTCATGGGAATGTGGCTACTATGTGATGCAAGTGGATGTTGGAAATTATCTCCTCCGGGATCACTGAAAGATGGAGTGAGGTAAATGTTAATTGACACAATTAGAAGTAATAGTATAGATTCGTTATATGTTTTATGTTAGTTTATTACTTAAAAGTAATAATCTTTTGTCCAATTAAACTTGCAGATATTCAACAATCCATCTCCATTGTCTTATTATGACATCAACATCATAAATAGGCGTTGGGCAACTTTCTATCTTGAAGTGTACCACACATAGTTTGTATATATGTAGTTAGTTTAAAAACTTATCATATACTAGCTATAGTGTACGTACCTTTGACTGATGATATGTATTAGTGCTCAGGTCTGGTTCAATTTTTCTTCTCTCGTGTTTTGATGTAGCTTTGATAAAGTGTTGTTTTCATTCATAAGAAAATTGAATGAATTATGTTTTGCTTTTGAATGATTGTGTCAAAACTGGTTTGTTGTTCTGTTGTTGTTTCTTTTTTGATCAGTGTTACTGCTGGTTTGTTTATTGATCCGCATTAGTGAAACAGGAATGATTGAAATGTAAATATCAGATTAAAAAAAAAGAGATTTTACACATCGGTTCTCAGTAACCGATGTGTATATTTAACTTTCTACATCGGTTTTACATAAAACCGATGTGTAAATTTAACTTTACACATCGGTTCTTTATAAAACCGATGTAGAAGGTCAATTTTACACATCGGTTTTTTGCAAAACCGATGTAGAAAGTTAAATTTACAACTGCTTATCAATTGCTAAATTAATTTTACACATCGGTTAGTATTAAACCGATGTTTAAAATATACTTTACACATCGGTTTTAAAACCGATGTGTAAAGTGGCAATAAACCACATCGGTCATTTCCACATCAGTTTCAAAACCGATGTGGAAAGCCAAAAATAACCGATGTGGAATCCCCTTTGTGCACTAGTGTTATTTGCACTTTAATCCTTTGAACAAGCCAACTCATTTCTACTAGATCCTTCTAAAGTGGCACAACCAACCCCTATAAATACCCTACAAACCGTGGCCTCCCTCACCATTTCACTCATCTTCTTCATTCTCTTCATCTTCCTCACCAACTAAGTTACAAAACCCTAAGAACACCGAATCCCCACCAAACATATGACCCTATTACTTTCTGAAACTCGGAAAACACTCAACATAAAAGTTGTTCCTATTTCTCTCTTATTTCCAAAAAGATAAAGATCATCAAAAACGGATAAGTGGATTGGGAGATATGATCAAAATACCGAAACTGCCCAGAATTCTCAGCAACCCACGAAACAGCAGAAAGAAGTCCCTTTTCACCCCTGTTATGATCCGAACAAAATGAAACCTTCAACACCAAAGTTGTTACTTTTCTTCTTATCTTTATATTAAGCCAAAGTTCGTAATTTGTGGATGAGTATATTGTGAGATACACTCACAATACCATCACACCCTCAAGCTGTCCAGTTTTCAACTTAGTGAAGGTTGATCATTTTCTTCATGTCTTCAATCTTGAAGAGGTAAAAGCTCTCCTCATTAATCATAGAAGTCTTATCCTTAATTTATTTTGTAATATCAAGCCATGATCATCAAGTTTTCATAAATTTCCATTTCTAGATCTAGAACTTGTAATAATTCTAGAAAATTGTATAAAAATCATAAAAATGTGAAACCAATTTCTATGATCTAGTTATGATCCTTACTTTCATTATCCAAAAGCATGTGATCAAAGTCATTTTCCTTCCCTATTTTCTTTAAGTGGCCGAACCTCACTCAAAGGAGGGTTTGATGATTTGGTTTTCATTTTTGAAATCTAATGCTTGATTTGAACTCTCTAATACTTATAAGATCTAAATCAAAGAGCTTGAATCCAACTAAATTTCCTAGTCTATTTTCCTAATATGGGCCGAAACCCTAACCCTAAAGGTTAGAGGATTTGGTTTCAGATTTTAGTCTTGTAATAAGCAATCTATGTTAGTTAAGACTCTAGTAACTAGGATCCAAAAGATGACATTAAGAAGATAATACTAAACCTATTTTCTAAGTCTTGGCCGAACCTATCCCTAAAGTGTCATAGATGGTTGTAATTTGATTAATTATAGTTATGTTGTTTGGTTCAAGGTGAAACTATTAAGCTGTGGTGTGATAGCGAGGAACGTTGAGTTCGAGATTTCGGTACTAGCTCAGGTGGGGAAAAGAATCAACCTATCGTCGGAATCGATAAGTAGTAGATTATATGATAATTGTGTAGGGCGACCTAAACCCTACTAGTAGTCGAGTAATCGACAAGACCAAAATCCCATTGGAAACCTTTTATGTAAAACCAATGGTGATTCGGGGATTGTAGGTTTATCGACATTGAGTTAATTTTAAGCATTTGAGGATGTTTGATTTTATGTTATCAAATTTACTGTGATACGCTGGTTGAGGTATTCCATCTGCATGTGACGTATTATTTCGGTGTTTGAATATTTATGATATTGAGGATGGTTGTTGTCTGTCACGGCCGTGATGGTTGTCATGGTCAGGCCGTGACAGGTTTTGTTTTGTAGAATTCTTGCCTTTGATGTCTGTCACGGCCGTGATGGCTATCACGACTAGGCCGTGACAGAATCTGACTTGCCTTTGTTGTCCATCACGGCCGTTATGGCTGTCACGGCCAGGCCGTGACAGAGTCTGACTTTGTTATTTATTTGGTTGAACTATTATGATTTGGTTGTGATAAATTGCCTTATATGATATTGAGATATTTGAATATTCTGTTGATTTATGTGTTATTCATGATCTGCCTGGGTTTATGCTTAGCTGATTTTTAAGTAAGGATATGTGTTGTTCGGGAGATAATTGATTGGGGGAGAGAACAATGGTGATTTAGAGGTGCCTAGCCTAATTAAGTGGTTTTATTTATGAGGAAAAAGGTGTTGAGACTTTGATGGAAGGTTGAGGCACTAGGTTGTTATTGATGTAATTTAGGGAGATTCATTTATAGATGTATTGTTATTCACAGCCGTGTGAGTGGAACACACGAGGTCAGGATATCCTATTTTGGGGATATCGGATATTGTGGGTGAGTGCCCTACGGATGTGAATGCCGAGGTAAACTACCGTAATACTCTTTAGTTCTTGACGCGTTCGAATGTTCTTGGCACTGGACCGTTATGGAATGATATTCCTTGACGAGTTCGCATGTTCTTGGCACTGGACCGTTATGGAATGATATTCCTTGATGAGTTCGCATGTTCTTGGCACTGGACCGTTATGGAATGATATTTCTTGACGAGTTCGTATGTTCTTAGCACTGGACCGTTCTGGATTGATACTCCTTGACGCGTTCGTATGTTATTGGCACTGGACCATTTTAGACTAATATTTGTTTAGTCTTTGATGCGTTCGAAAGTTATTGGTACTGGACCGTTCTGCACTACTGATTAATGTGACAGGAGTGAAGATGGCCACATCAGTATAAAGTTTTAGTTGCATGGGTTGAGGGTAGAGGATGATATAGTGAATTGAGGATGATTGTTGATTTTGAGTGATGCGTGTCTGTGACGATTACTCTATAATTTACTATTATTATTTTCCTCTTTTTGATGATAGAACTGTTTCTTATTCACTATATCTTTCTATGTGTTGTATTTTATTTTTGATGTGATCGTACGAGAAGACCCGATGGAAGAACCAATTGTTGAGGAGTTAGATGGAACTCCTTACAAACCAGATACTGGAGGTCGAGCTGTGATTCATGGCGATTAGAGTATAGACATTATGGCCAGTGTGTCTAAAGAGTATTTATAATCCCGCTAAGTATGTCTGTAGTGAAGTTTATGCCTGTGAGGGATCCTACTGAGAGGATACCCTAAACAGTGTTGTGTGTAAAATAAAAAGGATACTTATGTGTGTATTTATGTAATATAGTTTTGGTGTGTTTTGTATTTGTAGAAGTTATATGATTATTATTTAAGTTATAATTTTTACATATTTTCAACGATAAGCACGCGATTAAGTAAATAAATATTAAGGTTTTAATGTAATAATACAGTGGGGTAAAACGGGGTGTCACAAACTTGATCCTGCAATCGTTGCCTGAGGGTTACAATCAATTTGTCATGAACTTCAATATGAATGATCTTGACAAATCACTATCAGAGTTGTTGGGCATGTTTACAACTGTTGAAACCAACATCAATATGGGAAAAGGGAAGGCCATTTTGATGGTTCATCCTGGAAAGGGCAAGAAGCGGCCCAAGTAGCCCAAGAGGCCTTTGAACAAGCAGAAGGGCAAGGGCAAGGACAACAACAAGTTCAAACCCAACACTTCTAGCTTGAATCCTGTTGGCGGATTGGCTAAGGAGGGTATGTGCTTCCACTGTGGTAAGACCGGACACTGGAAGAGGAACTGCCCAAAATACCTGGAAGAGTGCATGAAGAATGGAAGTGGGGCTTCCATCTCAGGTATTTTTGTTATAGAAGTTTATTTATATACTTATGCATCATGGGTATTAGATACTGGATGTGGTTCTCAAATTTGTACAAATATGCAGGATCTAAAAAGGAGTAGACCATTGACGAAAGGCAAGGTCGATCTACGAGTTGGCAATGGAGCAAGAGTTGCTGCTTTAGTTGTAGGAACTTATGTATTGACTTTGGCTACTGGGTTTATTATTCAGTTAGAGAACTGTTATTTTGTTCCTGCAATTAGCATCAATATCATTTCGGTTTCTTGTTTGGACAAGAGTGGTTTTAATTTTATAATAAAGAGAAAATGTTGTTCTATTTATTTGGATGATATTTTTTATGCTAGTGCACATTTGAGTAATGGGCTTTATGTCCTTGATCTTGAGATGCACATATATAACATTGATACTAAGAGGTTCAAACTAAATGAGGTGAACCCAACTTATATTTGGCATTGTCGTTTGGGCCATATAAATGAGAAGCGCATTTCTAAACTCCATAAACATGGATTCTTGGACTCATTTGATTATGAATCATATGAGACATGTGCATCTTGTTTGTTGGGAAAGATGACCAAAGACCCATTCATAGGAAAAGGTGAAAGGACTAGTGATCTTTTGGGCCTCATACATAGTGATGTATGCGGACCACTGACCACAACTTCTAGAGGAGGTTTTCAGTACTTCATTAGATTTACTAATGATTTCAGTAGATACGGATTTGTGTTTCTTATGTAACACAAATCAGAATCTTTTGAAAAGTTCAAGGAATTCAAAAGTGAGGTAGAAAACCAACTAGGTAAGAGTATTAAAATCCTTCAATCAGATCGGTGAATATTTGATCCTTAAGTTTGATGATCATCTAAGAGAGTGTGGGATTTTATCTCAACTCACTCCACCAGAACACCACAATGGAATGGTGTTTCTGAGAGGAGAAACCGAACTTTGTTGGACATGGTTTAGTCTATGATGAGTCATGCAGATCTTTCAAATTCCTTCTGGGGACATGCTTTATTAACATAAGCTTTCACATGTAACCGTGTTCCATCCAAGACGGTAGAAAAAAAACACCATATGAGATATGGAATGGTAAAAGACCCAGTATGTCTTTTATGAAGATTTGGGGTTGTGAAGCATATGTAAAACATCAGGTTACTGCCAAGCTTGATCCCAAATATGATAAAGTGCTTCTTCGTGGGGTATCATAAGGAATCCAAGGGATATTATTTCTACAATCCTTCCGAAGGCAAAGTGTTTGTCGCGCGAACTGGTGTATTCCTAGAAAAGGAGTTTATCTCCAAAGGAACCAGTGGGAGGAATATAGACCTTGGAGAAATTCAAGTGTCACAACATAGCGACATACCTATAGAGGAACAAGAGCAGCCTTTGCAAGATGTTGTGGAAGAACAGCTTGCTCCAGTAGCACAAGACCAGCATAGGTCTAACAGGATATGTCACCAACCTGAGAGATATGGATTTCTCATGACTCAACTAGGTGATGTATTACTCATGGATCAAGATGGGCCTGTGACTTTCCAGGAGGCCATTACTGGCTCGTAATCTGAGAAAT
Source organism: Sophora flavescens (assembly GCA_030762895.1). Classification (NCBI taxonomy): domain Eukaryota; kingdom Viridiplantae; phylum Streptophyta; class Magnoliopsida; order Fabales; family Fabaceae; genus Sophora; species Sophora flavescens. Next base: position 110,538,192 of record CM061066.1, on the reverse strand, counting down.
GGCTTGAGGCCATGAGATCTGAGATGGAGTCCATATACACTAACCAGGTATGGACCTTGGTAGAGCCACCTGAAGGGGTAAAACCCATAGGGTGCAAGTGGGTTTTCAAAAAGAAAACCGATATGGATGGTAAAGTGCATACCTATAAGGAGCGATAGGTCGCTAAGGGTTTCAAGCAGATTCATGGTGTATACTATGATGAGACCTTTTCACCTGTTACAATGCTTAAATCCATCCAGATCTTGCTTGCCATCGTTGCATACCATGATTATGAGATATTGCAGATGGATGTCAAGACTTCTTTCCTTAATGGAAATCTCCTTGAGGATGTGTATATGACACAACTTGAGGGCTTTGACACTTCAGAGGATGCTGGGAAGGTATGCAAGTTACAGCGTTCAATCTATGCATTGAAACAAGCTTCCAGAAGCTGGAATCTTCATTTTGATAATGTTGTGAGACAGTTTGGGTTCATCAAAAATGAAGATGAACCTTGTGTCTACAAGAAGGTTAGTGGGAGCATAGTTGTCTTTCTGGTGTTGTATGTCGATGACATACTACTCATCGGAAATGATATCCCTACCTTGCAACAAGAAAAGACTTGGTCAGGGAAGCTACCTATGTATTAGGAATCAGGATCTAAAGAGATAGGTCACTTAGATTGCTTGGCCTGAGTCAGAGTATATACATAGACAAAGTGTTGAGACACTGTAATATGCATGAATCCAAGAAGGGACTCTTGCCTATGTCACATGGTATATGCCTATCAAAGGCACAATCCCCTTCCACTCAAGAAGAAAGGTATCACATGAGTAAGATTCCATATGCATCCACAATTGGGTCTATCTTGTATGACATGTTATGTACTCGACCAGATGTCTCGTATGCTTTGAGCATAACGAACAGGTACCAGTCTGATCCCGATGAAAGTCACTGGGCTGTTGTCAAGAACATCCTCAAGTAATTGAGAAGAACTAAGGATTCGTTCTTGGTATATGGAGGCGAGGAAGAACTTGCTGTAATGCGTTACACCGATGCTAGCTTCCAGACTGATAAGGATGATTCTAGATCACAATTTGGTTATGTGATTTGCCTAAATGGTGGCGCTGTGAGCTAGAAGAGTTCAAAGCATGAGACAGTTACTGATTCTACTATAGAGGCTAAGTACATTAATGCCTCCAATGTAGGAAAGAAGGCTTTTTGGATCTGGAAGTTCATTGTTGAGCTTTATACATTTCCTAGCATTGTGGATCCCATTGATCTCTATTGTGACAACAATGGGGCCATTGCACGGGCTAAGGAACCAAGATCTCACCAGCGATCCAAACTTATACTTAGGCATTTCCATCTCATTCGAGAGATAATCGATAGAGGATATGTGAAGATATGCAAAGTACCAACACTTGACAACGTTGTTGATCCGCTTACGAAACCACTAGCTCAGCAAAAGCATGATGGTCAGACTAGATCATTGGGTATTAGGTTTATGCCTGATTAGCACTAGAGCTAGTGGGAGATTGTTGGTGTAAGCCCTAGAGGCCAATGTTTTTCCTTTGGACTTACATTTGTATCTTGCTATTATTAATTATATGAGGCATTTCAATTTATTATGTTGTTTGTTTAAACGTAGTACAGTCCTTAGAATAGAAAGTTCTATTTAATAGAATATCAAGTATACCACTTGATAGTGAGACACTATTAATCAAGAGAACTTTATTCTTAAATATCCATATTCAAGTATTATTATTAATAAGGACAATAATAAGACATCGAGACTATTATATATGTAAGGACTGATGACCACTGCTCATGATTCATGGATATGAGATATCAAGTCACACATATAGGTACACATTAGAGTAATGATGTACTAGATTGACCCACCACGAGAACACTACATGGAATGTTATGTGAGTGTCATAAGTAGTTCTCAGAGTGACAATGGTGTATGAAATCCTTCGACCAGAAATCACTACGTTCCCTATATGAGGAGTTGTGTGCTTTAATACCGTCAAACATTATCTGTAACACAATGACTATAAAGTCGGTCATTGGGTACACCACGAGTCATGCAGAAGGATATGAGTGATCTAGATGGGATTTGTCCCTCATACATAACAGGAGTAATATCTATGGGCCCCTTGATAGAGTGAGACTGTAAAATGCATGGCCGAGCTGAAATGAGTCAATATGAGATATTGACCTCATTTATTATTAAGTCTACTCGGGTATCAAGGAACATGATATTGAACTATACAAGGGTGACACGTTCTATGCCTTGTGTTCAATATAGATATAAGGACAAAGGGATAATAATACACATGAACATTGGTCATGGAAATGTTACGTCAAATCATCGACTTTCTCATTACTTGGGTAGCAAAGATGTGTTGCTAGACACCGCTCATTGTTTATAATATTAAATATAATCTTGTGCTATTGCCAACATTATGGGAACATATAGGGTCACACACTTAGAGCAGATTAATCGGAACTAAAAGAAATAGGGTTAGACCCAAATTTCTATTGAGCCATGCTCATGATAGATGAGCCCAAGAGGGTCAGGTTAAACCCTTTTCACTTAAGTGGGGCGCCTACCTTTATATGGTAGTGATAGAGTGTTGAGCCGTACTACTGCATACTCTCTGGCCGCACTTAGTACTCTGTTTGCGTGAAAAAGGAAAACACCGCCGCGTCTCTTCTTGCACCTAGCAGTGCTAGGAGGCCCACTCCGACTAACACATGAGATGTGTTTATCTGCTTGTGTAGACTACGTAGAGGCATTGCTGGTTCGTGCAGTGCTCGTGATTTGCATCGAATCAAATCAGTGGTCTGCGCTATAAGAGGTAAATTTTAAAAATGAATCATGACTATTTGCAAGGGTTCTTTGTGGGAATTTTTCTACAACATTTATTTGATGCACAAATTCCCAATAGATGCGATTCCATCATCTTGCTTTCTAGCTCCCCGGTAGCAGTTTCATTAGTAGTCCCACTTCAAAAAACTTTAACCAAGAGAATTTCCTTCTCTCATAGCTGCTTAACCCTTCAATCCTCAACCCAAAGCGGCAGTACCTCAAAAGTCAAGTCCTCCTTTAACTGGATTGAATGGGCCGTTATCACAAGGCTAGGATCATGGATATACTTCCAAAGTTGTGACACATGAAACACATTGTGAAGGTTGGATAGGAAAGGTGGTAAGGCAATCTGGTAAGCAACTTCACCGACTCTTTTCAGAACTTTGTAAGGGCCAATGAATTTAGGATTAAGTTTCCGTGCTTTCATTGTAACATCCCTGGCTACTCTAAGGATTGATGACTGTCCCCACAGACGAACACGAGTCTTTTCAGCGTACTTTGTCCTCACTCACACGCTTCCTGGGAAAACTTCCCAGGAGGTCACCCATCCCAGAATTGCTCCAAGTCAAGCACGCTTAACTGTGGAGTTCTTGAGTGATGGGCTCCCGAAAAGAAGATGCATCTTGTTAGTATAGGTAGTACCAATCAATTCATATAAGCATTCCTCAACTGTATAGTCCCATACCTACACAGTCTTATGATCCCTCTCCTTCGGGTGTGTAATCGGTTCATTCATATGTCCCTCCACCTAGAATCCTTCCAGGAGCCGCTCCTTGTCCGTGCCTTCTTGCACCGGCGGCCACTCCCCGCCCTCGTCAGCACCCGGGTGTTACATGCCCACCAGCTTCTGCTTGGTTCGTCCCCGAACCACACCGTACTGGGAGAGGTGCCGCTCTGATACCATTTGTGACATCCCTGGCTACTCTATGGATTGATGACTGTCCCCACAGACGAACACGGGTCTTTTCAGCGTGCTTTGTCCTCACTCACACGCTTCCAGGGAAAACTTCCCAGGAGGTCACCCATCCCAGAATTGCTCCAAGTAAAGCACGCTTAACTGTGGAGTTCTTAAGTGACGGGCTCTCGAAAATAAGATGCATCTTTTTAGTATAGGTAGTACCAATCAATTCATATAAGCCTTCCTCAACTGTATAGTCCCATACCTACACAGTCTTAGGATCCTTCTCATTCGGGTGTGTAATCGGTTCATTCACGTGTCCCTCTGCCTAGAAGCCTGTCAAGAGCCGCTTCTTGTCTGTGCCTTCTTGCACCGGCGACCACTCCCCCCCCCCCCCCCCCTCATCGGCACCCGGGTGTTACATTCATCACTCTACCAACCCATTTGTTGGAGTAACACACAAGAATACATGATCAGCCTCTTTGAATTTGAATGCCTTCCTCCTCTTATCATGGAAACTATTTTGTCTACTTTGTGTCACTCTCATCTTGTCCCGGATTATTCTCACTTTTTCTGTAGTCTTTTGCACTACTTCAGGTCCTACCACAACATTCTCACCAGGTTCATTTCAACACAGAGGTGTACATCTCCTCCCATATAACGCTTTATAGGGTGTCATCCCAATACTGGAATGGAAGCTATTGTTGTAGGTCAACTCTATAAGAGGTAAAAACTTATCCCAACTATCCGACTATTCTAGCACACAAGCTCTCAATAGATCCCCTAAGGATTGGATGGTTCTTTCAGACTGTCCATTGATATTTTGTTTAGTTTAATGTATTGTGTGTCATTGTGCAATGATCATGAAATTTCTGTTTTTGAGTGTTTAGGAATATGCTTAGAGTATGTTTGGGAAAGATGAATTTTATGCATTTCAACTGTTTTTTGTCAGTTCAGCTATTTTATAAACAATCTATTATGTTTGGCAACTAGATTAATTTTATAAAAAAGCTTTTTTCGTGAAAAAAGGCTATTTTAGAAGCATCTCTTGACAAGGACTGTTTCATCCGATTATGATCTCTTTACTATTCATCCTGCAGCTCCAACCACGCTTCACGACATTATAATCTGTTTATTACTATTCATCCTACAACTTTGCTACTTTTAACCATTCAAAAAATCGAAATTTATCCAAAAGGACATTATTCAACAAACAAGAATTAAAGTTTTCTAAAAAAATTGGACCAATTTGGTAGATTTACAACTCGGATAAAAAAAATGTCCAAAAAATTAATGATTAAAATAATAATAATAAAATATAAATTATGCTAGAAAGTTTATGACTGATAATAAAAAGTTAAGTGATTAAAATGAGTAAAAAAATATATATAGCAAGAAATAATAATTTTTTTGGAAAAAAAACATTATTCAAAAAAACATTATTCAAATAAATCCATACACTTTTTGGTAATTTATTATGTAAAAGTAATTTTTTATGCACCACCAAAACAAAATCAATCATCTTAAAATCGCTTTTCAGCAAACATACCCAAACAAAAACAGATTCTGATTATAATCGATTGTCACAATAATCGATTATTTAAAAACAGATTATCAGCATAATCTTTTTTTCCAGCTTTCCCAAACACACTCTTAATGTGTTTCTTGCTTTTTGTTAGGTTTTTGTTGAAGTTTAGACAAGCTGCTGGAAAATGCTCTAGATATGTTGTAGCATCTTGGCACAAACTCCTTATCAGAAAAGGACAAAAGTGGGACCATTTTCTCTCTCATGTCGGGTTGTCCTAAAAGTAGAGGATGTGACTTTATTGATGCCTTAGGGTTTTGAGCTGGTGCATTTAAGGAAATGGGCCCAAGTCTTTTTTTTTTGTATTATTTTAATGGCCCAAAAAGTAGGAAAGAGAAAATGGGCCCTTGCAAAACCCTAAAATGGGGACACTCCTTTAAAACCTAATTCCCTAATTTTCTGACCAAGGAGGCAGTAGCCAAGGGGTCTTCTTCTTCCTCTCCATTTTTCCATTTTCGTTCTTCTATTGTAATTGCTTCTTCTTCCATTTTCTATTTTGTTTCCATATTTTGTAAGCTCATTATGAGCTAACTTGCTCCCGCGTCTGGTATGCTGAACTTGTAATGAATGTTTAGTTAATGTTATGCGATGCTTTGCTTTTACATTTTCTCTTAATCTGTGTTTATATGTTGTTTCATTTAAGCTGGCCATCTTAAGTAGAACTTGAGCTTGTTGAACTTGGTAAAGTGAAGTTAAGTGGATTTGGTTAAGAGATAAGGGTTAAGTCTCTAATTGGAAAATTAGTAGATGTTGAATGGATTGGGAATATTCATTCAAGTCCTTAAGCTAGCTGGAACGTGCTTATTAATAAGAGGGTGTAATTAATACGGATCTAGGAATAGAAAGCGTTTAATGAACCTTATCTTTCAATATTGGAAAACACAAATTTAATTTCCTGGAGCTAAATGTTGCAGCATCGCGAAGCATAATTGAATCTAATTTGAAATTACAAGGGATCATACCAGTGGCTGTTCTACCATCTCTGTTCACAACCCCATTTTATTATCTTGTTCTCTTATTACTACCTTTTAGTATTGTCCTTTTCAATATTTGAAAATCAACACTTTCACACACTATTTGGTTACCCTTAATCTCAACTACCAAGAACAATTAATCTGAATTTTGGTAATTGCTATAGCATTCTAATCCTCGTGGGAACGATCTCTTACTTACTCTTTATTCCTTGTTACGATTATGTATACTTGCACATGAAAACTCTTTATTCCACGGGTGGTAAGCTGAAATCAATCTAAGCTTGGCCCCTTAAGCCTCATGCAAACTATTCCAGAACCTAGAGGTAAATCTAGTGTCTTACCTGACACTATGCTAAAGGGTACACCATGCAATCTAACTATCTCCTTGATATACAACCTAGTCAACTTTTCTAATGGATATTCTATGTTCATAGGGATGAAATGGGTAGATTTAGTTAACATGTCCACAACAACCCATATAGCATCACAACCAGCTGGAGTCCTAGGGAGTCCAGACACAAAATCCATAGAGATACTATCCCATTTCCATTCTGAGATACTCAAAGGCTGCATCTCACCTGAAGGTTTCTGGTGTTCTATCTTAGCTTTCCGACATACTAAGCAAGCATAGACAAACTCAGCGACATCCTTTTTCATTCTAGGCCACCAAAACACACGTTTTGGATACTGGTACATTTTTGGGGCACTTGGGTGAACACTCAAACCACTCATATGTCCTTCCTCAAGGATCAACTTCCTAAGCTTTGGAACATCAGATACACAAACTGTATCCTGAAACTTCAAAACTCCATCACTTCCTTCCTTAAAACTAAGGTTTCTACCCTGAGCAAGCAGCTCTCTCTGGCCTAAGAGGTATACATCTATATTCTGACCTCCTCTAATCTGGTCCATCAAACTTTTGGTAATCTTCAACATTCCAAACCTAATATTCTTAGGGGTTATTTCCTAAGTTAAACTCAAGTCTATAAACTCCGCAATTAAATCCATCTCTCTAACAATCAAAGCCGAAACATGCAATATATTTCTACTTAAGGCATCAGCCACTACATTGACTTTTCCTGGGTGGTAACTCAACTCAAAATTATAATAATTAAGAAACCCCATCCACCTACGCTACCTCATATTCAATTCCTTCTAGTCAAACATATATTTCAAACTCTTATGATCACTAAAGACCTCAAATCAAGCTCCATAAAGATAATGCCTCGAGATCTTTAAGGCAAACACTACGACTCCTAGTTCCAAATCATGGGTAGGGTAGTTCTTCTCATGGGTTTTTAACTGCCTAGAGGCATAGGCTACTACTTTACCATTCTACATTAACACCACCTAAACCTTTCTTAGAAGCATCACAGTACATTACGAAAGGTTCACTAGCTTTGGGTAAGGCTAACACTGGCGCAGATGTCAACTTTTCCTTTAAGGTTTGAAAACTTTCCTCACACTTAGAATCCCACACGAGGATCTGGCCTTTCTTAGTGAAACGGGTTAAAGGCAAAGCTATCTTAGAAAACCCCTCTATGAACCTCCTATAGTACCCTACTAAACCCAAGAAACTCCTAATTTTGGTGCTTCCCAATGGAGCACGGTCTCTACCTTAGTCGGGTCCACGACTATCTCTCCTTTAGAGATGACAAGTCCTAAGAAACTCACATCTTCTAACCAAAATTCACACTTAGATAACTTAGCATACAACTACTTTTCCTTAAGGGTCTGCAAAACTACCCTCAGGTGTTTCTCATGTTCCCCCTTGGTCTTGGAGTACACTAAGTTGTCATTAATGAAAACCTCCACAAACTTATCCAAGTAAGGCTGAAAGGTCTTGTTCATATAATCCATGACACAACAGGAGCATTAGTCACACCAAAGGATATAACCAAGTACTCGTAGTGACCATAACGCATTCTAAATGCATTCTTCGGGATGTCCTCAGACTTGACCCGAATCTGATGGTACCCTGACCTCAGATCTATCTTGGAGAAAACACAAGCTCCTATTAGCTGATTCATAAGGTCATCAATCCTAGGGAAGGGATACGTTGTAACATCCTTGTTTTTAATCCCTTGTTTATATGGTTAAGATGTGTGTTTAAGTGTATAGAACCTTGTTTGAAAAGTACACATAAGATCGGCTTCGAATCGAGCAAGAATATAATCTAGGGTTCCCTACCCAGCTTGGAACGCTCAAGTGTGAAGGGTAGGAAATCTCATTCCTTAGGTGTTTAGGAGTCTATGTTTCAAATTTGAGGTCAATCGGACTTCAAACAAGCTCAGAAAGCGACGAAACGTGCGAAATAGGGTTTGATGGTCAACCTGGTCAACACTTGAGCGCCAGTTTATCCACGCTTGAGCGCTCAGAGTCTTCAGATACGTGGCAACACATGGCGAGCATAGACGACACATGGGACATGTGGGACATGTGACGCGAAGACTTCGTCACGAAGCTGTTGACCGGAGAGTCGACGCTTGAGCGTTGGGGAAATGACGCTTTAGAACCAGAGCGCTCGGACGCTGAAAGAACCACGCTCGAGAGCTAGTGTGTAATTTTACAAAAAAACAATAGTTTGACAAATTATAAGAGGTAAGTTAAGTTACCTTGTGAAAGAAGAAGCAGAAGACAGAGAATACGAGAGAGAGAGAGAGAGTCAGTGAGACAAAATATTCCGGCTCCGATCCCGAGCGATCCGTTCATCCTAATGCAATTCCGAATACGTCATCGTGATCATAGCGCCATCTACTTTTTACCCATACATTTCTTTTATTGATTAGGATAAGGTAAGCCTATACAATTTTTATTCCGAAATGACGTTGGTGAAGGTATTGAGGTTTTCTCTCTATTCGTTTATCGATTTCGAATTCCGTTTTCATATTAGGGTTACCCGTAACACGTGCTTCATGTATGTGTGTTTAGAAGAATTTTCGGAGCCCCGGAGGGGTAGGACCGTGCATGGCAGCAAGCTTAAAGGGAGGAGTGTGTTTGTTTCATTGCCCCAGAGTTAGCCTAAGACATCTCGGGTGGGAGAAAGGAGCCATCTATTGTCGGAAATGGTGTAGGGCGACCTAAACCCTACTAGTGAGCGAATAATCGACAATGTCAATATCGCATTGGTGACTACCCGGTGGTACCAATGATGTTATGGGGATTGTAGGATTATCGTTGTTAGGATGATTTTGTGAATATTGAGGTTGTGTGATTTTATCCGTGAACTGCTTATTGTGTGCTATTTGTGTTAACGTGCTTAATTTGAATCATTTGGCTAATTATGAGTACATGAATATTTTATTATTATTTAAGATGTGTAAATGATTGATTTAATAACAGACTATAAGTGCTACTATATGCTTAGTTGACTCGTAGGCAATGATATATGTCGTTCTGGAGAGATGCATGTTAGGGAGAGTGTGAATTATGACTTAGATGTGCCTGGCCTAATAAAATATTATTTTATATGTGATGAGCCATATGATGTGATCCAAGATATGAATTGAGATGGTCTAGAAGGTTGAGGCATTAGGCTATGACCCGATATATACATTATGTTGATCACAACCGTGTGGTTGGAACACACGAGGTCAGAGTATCCGAATACAGATACCAGATTCAAGAGTGAGTGCCCTCACACTGAGGTTTTGAGGAAGACTACTGTTATACTCTCATAGTCCTTGCTGAGCAGCGCGACTATTCTCCACCACGGATGGGGACATAATTTCATTCGAGGAATGGACACCCTAGGGGGAATTAGGGCGTGCACTAATGTTTGTGGGCCTTGACGACTGACTAATATCCCTAATCAGACGAGGGATGTGTGACAAGATTGTGTGGTGGCCACGTCAGCATACAGGACCAGTTGCATGAGCGGGAAGAGTAGAGGATGTTAATCTGACTCGAGGATGATTGTTATTTTTACGTGCTTATTCTGTGATGCTTGTCTTTGTGCTATTATTGTATGTATTCTATGTAACCTTTTCCGCTTATCATGATAGTTAGTTTCTTATCTCCCTGTTTCTTTAAGTGTATGTTTATTTTATATCGCGAAGCAAATCTAAAGGAGCAGGATGCCTCGTTTAGATCATTCCTGGTTAACGGGGTCAGCAGGGATCCCACTGAATGGAACCCTCGATCTTGAGTATCATGACGACAACGAGTGGCTCATGGACCTTGTCACTCGCTTTGTTGTATATACGGGTCCGGCATCTGCATACATGAGGTATGGAGAGGGACCACATTTTTGATTCGTCAGGACATCTCGTCTCGGTCAGACGTTCCCTTTCCCAGTTTACTTCCCTCCACCCATGCCACCGCTTCACCCATGGGCAGCACAGGGTTCAGACATGATAGTCCCAGATGTGGTTCCAGCCCCAGTCATACGTCGGGACGTTGCACGACATAGTGCTCACTATTGGTGAGTTTGTCTCTTTTATTTCAGATCTTTTCATGTACTTTTTCATATGTCTAGTTTGTATCCATATGGTACCCAACTGATGGGGTGCCCTAGATAGTAATTATGAAGCTGTATGCATTATGTTTATGTACCTATACATGTGGTGTGCTGTTTATATTTATGTTCCCTATGTTTTAAAGTTTTAATATATGCTACTTTACTAATATGTATGTTTAATGTTTATATCGCAATTAAGGTTAGTTAATTAGATTTTTCTTTAATGGGACATCGAGGGTGTCTCATTTAGTGGTATCAGAGCAGCTTGATTCTGTTCAGACTGTGAGGTTATGGTGTACTGGCCATTTTATTTGAATCTACATCAGATAACGACTATGCTTAGAAGTGGGTAGTGAGTTCGAATGTGATAGTTAACATTTTTATGGAATATAGTATTTATATATCAATTTTATGTAGTATTATACAACATAAAAATGTGAGCTAATTATTTCTTTTACAGGATCATGGCTCGAGGTAGAGGACGAAGGGGACGAGGTGGCGGTAGAGCCACATAGAGTTGCCGGTGATGGCAACGGAGAGGGTTCTCATACCAGAGAAGGAGCATGAGGTGAAGGAGAGTCATCTGAGACTCTCCAGACTATTCGTGAGATGGCTACAGCGATGTTACAGCTGACGAAGCAGAATGCTCAGATGCTGCAGATGACTAGAGAGCAGCAGGAGCAACAGAACCAGAGGAGAGTTGTAGACGCCAAGGATGCAGGGATGGCTACCTTCCTGAAAGGGAAGCCACCACAGTTCAGAGGTGACTATGACCCGGAGAGGGCAAGGTGGTGGATACAGGAGCTAGAGAAGATCTTTGATACTATGCACCGTAAAGAGGATCAAAAGGTTACCTATGTTGTATTTATGTTGACTGGAGGAGCAGAGGCTTGGTGGAGAGGCAAGAAGAGATTGTTAGAGGCTGAGGGCGGGATTATTAGATTTAGCTGGGAGTTGTTAAGAGAGTGTTTCCATGACAAGTACTTCCTGCGTTTGGTTAGACGCGAGAAGGAGAGAGTGTTCATGAGTCTTCGGCAGGGTGGTATGTCTATTGGTGACTATGCAACACCATTCAAGGCTTTGCTACAGTTTTTAGAGTTTTATCATAGAATTCCAGATGAGAATTGGGTTTGCAGACGATTCGAGGAGGGTTTATAGCACGAGTTACAGAGAGCAATAGTGTTGTTGGACATACACAGCTTTCCAAAACTAGTAGAGAGATGTAGTGCCATTGAGAGCATTGATCGGAGGGAAGAGGCTAACCAGAGGTAGCAGTGGAGTGGTGGTCCTATCAGATCCGGTGCTAAGAGAAAAGGAGGCAGTTGTTCCTAGTGGAGACAGGGACCTTATACCAGACCAGTGCAGACAGTTCAGACATCTGTACCATTACCAGTTGCTACGGCAGTTGGTGGAGTGGGTCAGGAGCAGTGAGGCCCAGTTTGTTTCAGATGCGAGGGACCGCAATATATGAGGGATTGTAGGGAGAGACTTAGTTGTTTCACATGCGATAAACTATGTCATATGGATCGAGATTGCAGTCAGTTGGCTACGCAGCTGCTGGTAGAGGAGTCGGTACAGGTATAAGTGTAGCTAGGAGAGGAGTCCTAGCAGCAGGACAGTAGATGGATAGACCTCAGGTCGTAGGAAGAGTGTTTATCATGAAGGGAGCTGAATCCTTTCAATCTGCAGATCTTATCCAAGGTATGTGTTTGGTATTTGGTAGACTCTCATCAGTGTTGTTTGACTCAGGTGCTACACATTCATTTATCTCGTATGAGTGTGTGGATCATTTACAGCTTCCGTATCCATGTTACCCTATACACTTACAGTATCTACCCCAACCAGCGATTCTTTGACTACTATATATGTCTGTTTGCAGTGTCCTATAGTTGTTGAGAAAAGGACATTCCTTGTAGACCTTGTTTGTTTACCAATGCAACAGATAGATGTGATTCTTGGCATGGATTGGTTTTTGGCTAACCATGTGGTGTTGGACTGTGCCAGAAAGTCCTTATCTTTTCTTGAGCCTTGTAGCTTAGTATCTATCTGTGACACCCCCTTTTGGTGTGCCACATGAATGCAAATGCATGTAATAAAATAACAGAAAATTAAAACATTTAGAACATTTATTTTAATCATTAAAACACACATATATATATATATATATATATATATATATATATATATATGTATGTATGTATATATACAACATCAAAGTCATTAAGGAAGTGCGGGCATATGTAATACATGCACTCCACTGGCCATGGTATAACTAATAAAAAAACTCAACTTCGACTCTGAAAGTCCTCGTGAGAGACGTTAGCATTCTCATTACCTTCCTCGTCTCGACACTAGCTAAAAGCTCATCTCCGTCTTCGAAACACGAACCAAATCAACATAACAGAAACATATAGACAGAGATATACAGGAGGTAAGAAACTCTAATCATCATAAAGGGGAAACAACTTAAAATACTACTTATCAACATGTACATAAACAAGCACAACCGTCTCCCAAGATCATTGTCTTACCAATCAACCTCGATATCTCAGCAACTAGGATCATAACTTATTCTAATGCATAACTGGTCCTAGGTGCATGATTGGCCAATTCTACAACAACATAAGTCGAGTAGTTGAGTTACTGTCTCCCGCATTACCAAGAAAGTACAACAGAGGTCCTCCAACATTGAGGAAACACTGCCTTCCCGAATCCCTCCAACTATGAGAAACTCGAGAAGTTCTCCACCACTGAGAAAGCTCCCGCGTTGCTCCAACACGAGTTGCGCCAACTTGGTCGCTCCAGATAGTTCACCTCAACCTTGTGTGGTAATTGCTCACCTGTAGCAACTGTTCACACTGCTCCACCGTAACGACCACTCAAACGGCTGTTGCGGTCGATTCACCTCCCTTGTGCAATAACCACTCATACGATTGCTGTAGTTATATACACAAGTATGATCCGACCTCGTATAACAGCCACTCAAACAACTATGAAGGATGTTCATACGGCCCTCCTGTGATAACTGTCCAACTATCGTTGTAGTCAATCACAACCATCAACCTTATATTAGTAACCGCCCCACAACTATTGCGTCTAGCCACAAGGTTGATCAGCAGCATGATATGATATGTACATGCAATCATCACCACATAATTTCACACCACCTTTCCATCTAACACCTCAATATCACCACAATATCAAATTTTCCTACTCAAGCTATAAACTTAAATTCATATCAACCACCTCCAAAATATCATCAAGATTAATTCACCACTCCTCAATATATATCAACAACACATAGTGAACTTATCATCATATCATTAATAAAAATATTAACTATACATCACCTACGCATGTTATCATATAAGCATAACCGACATATTAAATATATATCATATACTCAGATAAGCATATTATCACATATCATATTATCAACCAACAATCAACGAGAGTTGAGAATCCCCACACATGTTAATGTTCATAATTTATGCCTATTGTCCCGATAATTAAGGTTTCTTCCCCATCACCTTGTGTACACTTGTACCAGCGTCTCGAAACGAACACTCCATCTACACCTTCAATTCTGCCACATAAGGAACCAAGGCCTCCGAGTCTCCAAAAATTCACCTAAGCATCACATTGTGAAGCACACGTTACTACGAGTTCAAAATTGAAGAAGGAATTGAATTCCGACAAACGAAACGAAAGACACTTCGAGAAACTTAACGAAACAAGTTTCGACATAAACGAGGATGATTTACTTCTCTATTGAAAAAAAAATGAGAAGAGGAAAACGAAGGTATCGTCACTACAATCACAACCACGTACTCCGATTGCAACGGGAAGATCGAAACTCTCAAACTCTTGCTATATCTCTTTTCTCTCTCTAGATTTCTCTCTCTCACTCTAAAACTCTCTATTTTCTCCTCTAAACTCTCAGCTCCCGTTTTTGTCTTCTGTTCTTTCTTTTCTGGCTTAAGTGACTTATGTCACTTAAGCCATTTTATTTTGCTGAAATTTGCGACAGCGCTCGAGCGTTGGAAACCTAGCGCTCGAGCGTTCCAACGCTTGAGCGTTGACTTTTCCACGCATGAGAATTGGAGGGTTGGTACGCCACCGCGCCATGCAACCAACCACGTAATGCCACGTAAACCCTGATTGACACGTGGAAAGTCAACACCAAAGCTGGTCTGGTTGACTGGAGCACTTGAGCGCTGGGGTATCCATGCTCGAGCCTTGACTTTTGACCAGAAGTCAATTCTTTGCTTTCAGGGTCCGTTCGACGTCCGATTGAGCTCAAGTTTGAGATATAGGCTCATCAAGACCTAAAGAACAACTTCAAACCCTCAAAAGTGCTTAATCTCTTCCTTAAATCCAAATCTCTTAATTCACACACTTATGCCCTTTTAAAACAACTTACAAAAACCTTAGATTTCATTCTTGTTCTTTCCGACACCAAAAGACCGCGTACTTTTCATGCAAAGATTCCTAAGCCTTAAACCACATGTTACATACCTAATCCAAGTCTTGATATGTTCCTATTACGTAAAAAAAATCATAAAAAATGGGATGTTACACTACCAATGAAGGCGTATCTATGAGGAGTGATGATTCTCAGCAGTACGTGATGCTTTCCTCGGTGGAAGCTACGAAGACTGCGACTATAGGTTCTATGCCTAACGTCAATACACAAACTCATGCTGCCATCCTTCTTCTTAATCAACAACATTGGCACTCCCCATGGCAACACGCTAGGCCTAATGAACTGTTTCTGAATCATTTCCTCCAATTGTTTCTTCAACTCGACTAGTTCTATAGGAGACATCCTATAAGGTGCTATGGATATAGGTCTAGTTCCCGACACTAAGTCTATGGTAAACTCTCTCACTATTGTCACATCCCCAACATCAAGCTTGCTCTCTACTTCCAGGGAAGATAACACAATGTAAACTTAGGCCTCTTCTTTTACAGAAGCCTTAACTTGACTGGCAGAGAGAAATCTCAGTTCCTTAGATTCGACATGAGTTCCAAAAATGATGGTCTTGTCAAAATAGTTCAAGAGGACATGGTTGGAAGATAACAAGTCCATACCAAGAATGACAT
Source organism: Sophora flavescens (assembly GCA_030762895.1). Classification (NCBI taxonomy): domain Eukaryota; kingdom Viridiplantae; phylum Streptophyta; class Magnoliopsida; order Fabales; family Fabaceae; genus Sophora; species Sophora flavescens. The sequence continues at coordinate 110,522,313 of CM061066.1, read as the reverse complement.
CAAGTATTTCAGGGGTAAGCACACAAGATCAACTACAAAGTTCCTACCATCAATGGTAATGAGACAATCCTTGCATGCATGTGAAGTAAGAATAGGCTTATTTGTGGGTATGGCAACAATTAAATCATAATCAATAAAGGTCACAGGTAATTTAAGGTTCTTGACACAGTCATGTGATATAAACGAATGAGTCACACCCGAATCAAATAAAACAATTAAAGGAGTCCCATCGATAAGGAAGATACCTTGGATGGATTCCTCAGACTCGGAGGCCTCAGCTCCGCTAAGAGTAAAGACTCGCTCGTTGGTCTTCGGTTGGTTGACTTGGAAATGCTGATTCTTTCTAGCACTCCGTGGCTCTGACTTTGTCCCTCAACACTCTCTGGTGATATGGCCAGATTTGCCACACTTGAAGCAGATGACATCGGTCTCCTTGCACTGAAAGGTGAAATGATCCTTCCCTAACTTACCGCATCTGATGGCCATAGGAGCAGAAGAATCCCAGTTCCTGAACCTACCTGTAGAGAACTGTGGTTTCTTACCACTCTATTTGAAGTCCCGGCCGACTGGAGGTAGATGTTGCTTTCCCTTGTCTCTCTGATCATTCTTCCTATTGCTCTGAACATCTGAACTCTTGTAGCTTACCACTCTGGATTTGTAGGCATCCTCGAAGATTCTACACTTGTTCAGTGAGACAAAAGACTCAAATTTCCTAATAGTTGATGGCTTACTTGATTTCTGGACGCAGACCATCCTTGAACTTCACACACTTGGAGTGATCATCATTCACATATTGATAGAGTGTGTAGTAACGAGCAAGCTCCTCGAACTTCGTAGAGTATTCCCCCACGAACATGTTTTCATGATTCAATGATAAGAACTCCATCTCCTTCTTGTCACGGATGTCAGCTGCAATGTACTTTTCCAAAAATATGCCCTTGAATGAATCCCAAGTAACCGTTGTACCCTCAGCTTCCATATGTGGTAAAAAATTCTCCCACCAATGCTCGGCCTCCTCTGTTAGCATAAAAGTCCCGAAAATGACCTTCACGGATCCATAAAAGAGCACCTTCAGGGTCATAAGCTCCCTTGAAAGAGGGTGGGTTATTCCGTTGGAACTTATCCGGAATCTGAAATTCAGTTGGTCCTCCATTGTTGTTGTTCTGATTATGTCCTACAGCATTGGCAAGCAATGCCAAAGCGTCAGGGATAGCCTGGCCATTCCTACATCTTCCTGCCATGATTTCATGCGCTTGTCCAAGACAACCATTTAATACAGAGAACCAAGTAGGAAAAACTGTAGGTACTTAATATTATTGCCTATAATAAATATAGACAATCTACATGAGCACACAAAAGACAACATAATAGACACATACACCGGTCTGATAGGACACACATGCTCTGATACCACTAAATGTGACACCCTCTACCCCGCATTTATAAATAAAGCATGCATATCATTAATAAACGTAAACCAAGGTAGCAAGTACCACATGAACAAAAACATAACATCCGCGGAAACAAATAAAAAACATAACATAACCCCAAACCCCGATGTCACATATCAGAGCTGGTACTAAATCCGGAAATACATCGGAAAACTTGTACGTAAAAGTAAAGTCCTAAACTATGAGTGAGTGAGCTCCTAGGAGTCACTCCTAAACAGGCTGCTCAAGATCCTCTGCATAAAATAAGATACATGCAAAGAAACAAGAGAAGATGGTGAGTAAGAAACCGTTGTATAAACATAATGGAAATATGGAAGTTAGCAAGATGATCACACAACATATATATATATATATATATATATATATATATATATATATATAAAAAACATATTACTTAATCACAACATTTAGCATATTAATTTCATCATATCATATCCAACAACTTATGCTATGCAATGCAATGCTACTCCACTACTCTGTTATGCATGTAGATCCATAACTATCTCGGGAAGACAACTTCGGAGGTACATATCCACATTGGCCAATAGCACTAACACCGACAGTTTACCAAACCATGGGGGAACCCCTTGGATAGCTGATGCACCTTACTCTCGGATGCACCACCACGGGGGACCGCGATTCACCAAACTCTCGAACGAACTCCCCTATGTCGTAACTTCCCCCACTAACAACTCCAATGCATGTGAAATCATCAAACAATCATAACCACCACCTCCACTTTGACCAATAAGCATCAAAGTTTAACACCATCAACACCTTGACTAATAAGCATCAAGGTTTATCAACAATAACACCTTGACCAATAGGCATCAAGGCAACTTTGACCAACAAGCATCAAAGTTTATCCTCGAGCACGACCATGCTTACTGGAGCATGGTCGTACAATCTGGGTAGAAGCTTTAAGGTTTCTTAGCCAAATTTCCTAAAACACTCATAGATCAATCCTAGGGTCTTAACTATATCATTTAACATTAATCTCGTCCCTCATTACTAAGATTCATGTTTTATGAACATTGGGGATTAATCTTTAATTCTTACTTCGTTACTAACATCCCTATGTCTTTAACTAGTGTATTTATAGCAACAACGGCATTCATCAACATCAACATCAAGTATCAATTCATTCAATCATGGCATAACATCATCGTCATCAGTAATATTTCACAATTTAAATATGCCAACATATAGAAAACATAGATATTCATGTAAAAAACAACATCAATTAGCCACCTAGTACACAACAGAGTCATGAGTTAACCCTTCATCTTACACTACCCCAATGCCTACATGTTTTCACTAGTCCCTTCTCCCCATACCTGGTTTGAAGATCTAGACTATTGCCAAACGTAAGGGAATCTAGACTATTGCCAAACGTATGGTTGTTGTGCGATATATCTTATGACGGTATCTCACTCTTGCACATCAGTATGTTATGTTCTTTTCCTCTTGTACTGGGTATGCGCGTGCTTTTAGATAGATCTGAATGTTCCCTTGGCACAGTCGAGCTCGAGGAGCGAAGTGTTTGATCATGTTGGGACGGCAGGGAACTGGACTATACATGAGGGTGCGACGTCCCTATCGATGATGGCGGTGACGTTATTGATCCGACATCTGATATCTCATCTGGAGGTAGAGTCTGTGGTCAGTCTGCATGCAGAAGGCATTGGTAGATCGTTCGTCGGCTTTTGGAGTTCTCCCGATAGTCCCTAGGCTTTTAAAGCCATCTTTTGAGTCTTGTACCCAGTTCCCTATCTCCTGTTTGATGTTTCTTTTTTTTACATGTTTCTTCAGTAGCTGTTTTAGTGTATGTTGGCCGGTTCGACAAGGCCTGTTTTGTTATCAAACCTAAGATCCCAAGTGGGACAGTTATAATTATATGAATGATGTTTATTTTTATGTTCCGAGTGTTCATCACCTTTTCTTAACTTCTTTTAACAAAAAAAAATTGAGTACCCTTTTTCAGTAACCCTATATAAAAGGTTATTTTTCCGAAGGTGACCAGCGTTTTAAATAAGTTTCTTTTCTGCGATGGGTAACCATGTGATGCCGGGTTTTAGGGTGTCGCATTCGTTGGTATCAGAGCAAGTCGAGTCTTTCGGGAATGTTTGGGTTTAGGTCTGTTGTGTTGAAGTTGTGTTTTTCTCTGTCTGGACGTTGTTTGAATTACTTCTTTGAGGTAATGTGTGAGAACCCGTGGTTCTCATCCCTTTTTTGGCTGTTACCTAACTGCTTGTGTGGTATGGGTCAGTATGAACCAGAGAGGTGCTCGTGGATGTGGACAAGGCTACGGGGGAATGGATTTCACTGCCTAAGCGCTGACTGACGTGGCTGCTACCATAGCTCTTCAGACGGCTAATGATGCTACCCAGAACCAATAGGAGCAACAGAGGGCAGAACAAGCTGTAGAGGGAAGGCATCTGGACGTTTTCCGAAGTCAAAATCCATCCTAGTTTGATGGAGACGTGGATCCAATAAAGGTTGATCTTTGGATTCAGGAGCTAGAGAAGATCTTTGATCTGGTACACACTCCAGAGGAATCTAAGATATACTATTCCGTGTTCCAGCTAGTGGGCGCTGCTAAGTACTTGTGGAAGGGCACCAGGCAGTTGTTGGTGGCTGAGCACCAGGTGATCACCTGGGGAGTATTTCATGGCAAGTTTCTAGACAAATACTTTCCCCAGAGTGCCCAGAAATAGAAGGAGCAGGAGTTCATGTGGCTAAGTCAGTGGGACCTGATAGTAGGGGAGTATGCGGCGAGGTTTGAATCCCTTGCCAAGTATTTTCGTTTCTTTCAAGACAATCCCAGTGAGGAATGGAAGTGTGAGCAGTTTGAAGCCGGTCTGCGCTTCGAGATTAAAGAATCGGTATTGCCGTTGGAGATCAGGAACTTCCAAGCACTAGTGGAGAAGTGCCGGAAATTTGAGATGATGCACAGAGGAAGGGATAACAAGGGAAGTGCAGGAGGACTTGTTCGTCCTAAGAGCCAGAATCAAGGCCAGAATTCAAAATGGAAGCAGAACCAGAGGAAGCCGTATCACCAGGCATCTAGCTACAACCAGAAACAACAACAAGCTCGTCCCAGTGTTTCGGGGACAGGAAGTGGAGGCCAGAGAAACAACGATCTAGGCTAAGAAAGGAGATGTTTCAGGTGTGGAGATCCGAGCCACCTGGCCAATGCTTGCTCGAAGAAGGATTACAAGAGTAACAACTGTGACTGCGTGGGACACTTGGCAAAGGAGTGATGTACACCGAAGAGGGAGCATTCTGTCAACCATGCCAGAGTAAACAAGCCAACCATTAAGGGAAGAGTGTATACCATGAGTGGTGCTGAGGCATCAAACTCCGCTGATCTTGTGCAAGGTAAGTGCGACATTTCTAGTCATATCTTGTCAGTACTTTTCGATTCAGGCGCAACTCATTCTTTTATTTCAATGGATCGTGTGAAAATTCTAGACTTGCCTATTTCTTCCTTGCCATATAATCTGATTGTTTCTACCCTAACTGCTGAACCTGTGACTGTTAATTATGTTTGCTTAAACTGTCCTATCATCGTTCAGAATAGACATTTCCTTGTAGACTTGATTTGTTTGCATTTAGTACATTTAGATGTAATCTTAGGCATGGATTGGTTTGTTGGTGTAAGCCCTAGAGACCAGTGTATTTCTTAGACTTACATTTGTATCTTGCTATTATATATATATGATATGAGGCATTCCAGTTTATTGTGTTACTTGTTTAAACATAATAAAGTCCTTAGAATAGAAATTTCAGTTTAATAGAATATCAAGTACATGACTTGATCGTGATACACTATTGAACAATGAAATCCTATTCTTAAATATCCGTAGTCAAGTATTTTATTAATAAGGACAATGATAATACATTGAGACTATTATGTGTGCAGACTGATGACCATATCTCACGGGTCATGGATATGAGATATCGAGTCGCCACATAGGTACACATTAGAGTAATGATGTACTAGATTGACCCACCATGAGAACACTACATGGAGCGTTATGTGAGTGTCATAAGTAATTCTCATAGTGACAATGGTGTATGCAATCCTTCGACCTGAAATCGCTACGATCCCTACATGAGGAGCCGTGTGCTTTAATATCGTCAAACGTCATCTGTAATAGGATGATTATAAAGACGGTCATTGGCCATACCACGAGCCATGCAGAGGGATGTGAGTGACCTAGATGGAATTTGTCCCTCCTACATAACAGGAGTAATATTCGTGGGCCCCCGATAGAGTGAGACTCAGAAAATGCATGGCCGTGCTGAAATGAGTCAATATGAGATATTGACCTCATTTGTTGTTAAGTCTACTCGGGTATCAGGGAACATGATATTGAACCATACAAGGGTGACACATTCTATGTCTTGTGTTCAATATAGATATATGGACAAAGGGATAATAATGCACATGAATATTTGTCACAGAAAGGTTTCGTCAAATCACTGACTTTCTCACTACTTAGGTGGCAGTGATGTATTGCTAGATACCGCTCACTGTTTGCAACATTAAATGGGATTTAATATTACTACTAACGTTTTGGGAACCTATAGGGTCACACACATAAGAGCGGATCAAAAGAAGCATTAAAAGGAGAGTTGGACTCTTCTATTGGGCCTAGCGCATAGTACATGGGGCTTAGGTCAAACGCTACTCACTAACTCACTTAAGGAGGTGCTACTATAAGTAGACCACTTAAGCTATTGTGCCTACACGGTTTTTACCCTAGCCGCACATAGAGAGTGACAGTGAGCAGCAGGTCTCGGTTTTCGAAGCTAGCACTGTGAGGCAGAGACGCTTCGTGTTCGTGACGTTGGACGTTCATGGGATCTACTCGTGTGGATACCTTAGAGACATCGTTCGTGCGGTGTTCGTGATAGATGATTTCAATCAATTGTCATCGCTTCAAGAGGTAGATCTTCTAACCATGAATCATGACCATTCACAAGGATCCTTCGATGGGAATTTTTTTCCGCTGCGTTATTTTGTTTTATACGCAAATTCCTAACATGGTTATCTTTCAACCATATCCTAATAGCTTGTGCCCGGAAAACATTAATCTTTAGGGAGGAGATTTTTGGATTTTTATCTGCTAGTTAGGTAAGAGCTTCTTTGAAAGAAGGAGCTCAAGGTTACATGATGCTGTTTTCCTTGGACGTCGAGAGCGAGTTTGACTTGGAATCCGTACCTATCGTTCGAGAGTTTCTGGAGGCTTTCCCTGAGGATGTACCTGGATTGCCACCTGTTCGGGAGATCGAGTTCGCAATTGATCTGATTCTAGGCACTGGACTGTTGACGAAATCTAGGCAAGTATACCTAGTCATACAAATAATACGGTGGTGAGACCGATATCGTTCCCATGAGGATCAATTGTCAATTACCAATTCACAAATCAAACAACTATTTAGACTAAACTATGGCATGAAGAGAAATCAAAACATAAAATAAAGCAACAAAATCAATAAAATATTTTTGGTCTTTTGGGATTTTTATCAAACACTTGGAGTGCAGAAAGAGGTGTTGGGATTAAACTTCACTAAACCTTGCCTCTTGCAATAATAAGACCACCAATCCAGTTTATGCTTCAAATATCAAAATCAACCCACAAGATTACTCAAGCCCTAATTCCTTAGATGACAAGAGCTTAAATCCACTAATTAAACCCTAATTCCTTAGGTGGCCTAATTAGGAATTTGCATTAAGAGTGAGGATTACACGATTACTAATAAACCAAAATCCATTCCTAGATGCAAGGTTTACTAGGTGATTAATTCCAGATCAAGAATTGATAAGAACGTCCCCATTGCAAATCAAATCTCAGAATCAATTCATGGATGGCACAACCGCAAAAAGCATTAAGCAAAGTAATTAAACACTAATAGAGAAACATAAACACAGATTGATCAATCAAGGCAAATACATGAGGTTCAGTTTAGCTACATCTAATCCCAAGAAAAAGGGATTTAGCTACTCATGATAAAGGAAACTACAAAAGAGAAAGAGAGAAGAGATGAAGGAAACTCCATGACGAATCCTCCAATCTTCTTCCAATTCAATCTTCTTCCAGTCCAAGAGCAGAGAGAACACGCCCCTTTTTGTATCCCAAGAGTATCCCTAGGGTAAAAGTGCTCCTAGGGTAAAAAATCCCTCCAGAGATATATTTTTTCTGTTCTGCCCAAATGCCTTTTTATAGATTGGGCGCGCGTCACGACCGTGATGGCCATCACGGCCAGGCCGTGACGTGTTCTGCCTTGGGCGCGCTTTCAAATTTTGGTCTGTCACGACAGTGACACTCATCACGACTAGGCCGTGATCGATTCTGTCTGGTTCAGCTATCAGGTCACGGCCGTGATGGGCATCACGGCTAGGTCATGACCGGTTCTGACTTTTGCCTTCTTTTCTCTTCAGCTCTGCTTGATCATGGCCATGATGGGCATCACGTCTAGGCCGTAATGGGCATCACAGCTAGGTCGTGATGGGCTCTGCTTGTCTCATTTTCTTCACTTTTCAAGCTCTATCTTCATCCAAGCTCCATCATGGTCAATCTTGAGCATTTTACCCTTAATTTCTGCAAAACAACACCACAGAACCGCCTTACCCGTTCCAAGGTAAAAACTAACTAAAATCAAATTAAAATTGCCTAAACTATATGAAAATGCATGCAAAAATTTACATGAATTATGATGTGAAGTCACACTATCAAATCACCCCAAGCTTATTCATTTGCTTCTCCTCAAGAAATCACTAAGGCCAGAAGATATAAATAGTCAGAGCATGGATAGTGAACCAAGAACCCGAGTAACTAATCCAACTAATAGGCATTTTCAAATACTTCACCAAGAGACAATCAATTTCAAGTCCAATTAGAAGCCTAGGTTTCCTAGACTCATATTCTCACTGATTCGGGCACTCTTTCTCACCTCACTCAAGTGTTTAAGGATATATGGCAATTCGCTCAATTTCCTCAAGGAATGAATTCTACCATAAGTTTGACTATTAACCAAATCTCGACTTTATTAATGAAAACACATAAGAATCAAGTGGTCTTTTACTTTGGTTGTAATGGGGCCATGCGATTAATCGTTAGGTGGGGAAATCAAGAAAAGGAAATTCCAAGAAGGCTAAACAAAATATCAAGCATTGTAAAGCATGACACCTTCTAAAATACCTTTTTGGGTTTTGATTCATTTTTCCACCTTTCTTTCTTTCTTTTCATTTTATTTCTCACTTCCTTTTTGTCATCCCCTTCTCGATATATATATTTCTTTCTTTCTTTCCTTTTTTTGAAGAAGGGGGGATTTTCAATTCAAGAGAAATATTTTTCTAACTTTCTCATCCCATACTTTTTCAACTACCTTTTTACCCTTTTGTGCAATACTTTAGAAGGTCTCCTATCAAGCATCATTCAACAAAATATTTCAAGGTACCAAGAAAAGTATTTTATTCTTTCAGGCTCAAAATTGGGCAACTAAGGGGTAGCATTTAGTCATTCAAAGCTCAGATGGCCGAAAAAATACCTAGTGCCTCAATCATTTTCAAAAATGTTTTCAAAAATTTTTATGCTTCAAAACGGTTTCAAGTCAAGTTCTAGAGAATACAAACCAAGAGGAATAAAACACTCTATCACAAAGAATGGGGTAAATTTAGTGAGTACGCCTTTTTGGCTCAAAAATCTCATATTTATTAGTTCAAAATTCAATGAGAAACACAAATCTACGGAACCACATGCTAATTATCAACTATCAAAGATCATCTCAAGATTTTTTTTTTGTAGCCTTATCACAAGAATAAAAAATTGGGTTCAAAAATTCACTATCTCAATTTAATTGGCACTAAGTTCTCACAATTGGATGTATAATATAAGCAAGGGGCAATCTAATCATGTGATCATGCAAAGCTATTCCTATATGAATTCAACATGCAAAATTCAAAAATATGCAAAAGTTCCCCTACCCCAAGCTTAAAAACTTAAATTGTCCCCAATGTAAATAATCAAGTCGGAGAGAGGGGAAAAATGGAACAACTCACCGAGGTGGTAGCGGGAGCTGGTTCACATGCCTATGCAAAGTGATGCTGGAAAATGTGTGTCACTGCCGTGATGCTTATCACGGGCATGTCGTGATCAATTCTGGTCCATAGGAAGAAGCCTGTCACGGCCGTGACCTCCATCACGGCTAGGCCATGACCTCCATCACGGCTAGGCCGTGATGCTCTCTGATCTTCAGGGTCCTCTCATCACGCCCGTGATGGGTATCACGGCTGGGTCGTGATCCTTTCTGATCTTCATGGCTGGCTCATCACGGCCGTGACCTCTGTCACGGCCTGGGCGTGATGACTTATGACTTTATTTGTCCTTCCCTTTTTGCTCTTCCTTCCTTCAGAACCTGAAAATACTTGACAGATCTATTAATCTATGATCTTATTACTCTTGATCTTCTCAAATTATTCAAGAGTTAAATTCAAAAACAAATGAAAAAAAAGAAAAGAAAACTTGGGTTGCCTCCCAATAAGCGCTTCTTTAACGTCACTAGCTTGACGGGCCTAGGGTCCTCTTCCCGGATCCCATGGCTTGTGGAGTGGCAATTGCAGAAGCAATATGAATCTACCCACAATTCCTCCTGGCTCAAATGACAAGTGATAAACTCCATTTTTGACCTCTTCAGGCATAAATGTTCCATGAAGCACATGAAGTTTTACTTCTGGAGCCAAATTTGTAGTATCCACACATGCATGCAAACCAATGTATTTATTCAAGGCAGCAATATCAGGTTTCTTGGCAAGCATGGTGAAATATAGATCCTCTTTGCTCTCCATCCCACGTTCTTTTTCTTGTGACTCATCTTCCACTGACACTTCATCTACACTTTGATCCATCCCCACAACCATATTTTGCTCAGATAATGCTTCATGTGGGTCTTGTGCTAACTGTTTGCAAATTTCCACAACTTGCATTTTGAAGTTTTGCATCAGAGCTTCAATAAAATCACAATTGGTTCTTGCTTTGGCCTCAGAGATGGATAGTTCTTGGGAATATTGCTCTAGAGCAACTTTCAAAGGTGTTTGCTCATTCCATTCCCATTCCTCCTCATGCTTCATGATTACACTATAAGCTTGTGCATGAGGGCATTGATATCCCCAGAGCTTGTAGTCTCCCAAGACCACATTAGGCCCAAAAGAATATTTTGTAACTCCATCCAAGGCTGGAAAATAATAAGTCTCCATGATTTGCAATCCACCTTGCACAAACAAAACTCAAAAGAAAAAATCAAATATACACAAAAAAATAAAAAATAAAAATGTCTAAATTAGTTGCCTCCTTTGTTACTAATGAAATTGGCAAAACCAATCCCCGGCAACGGCGCCAAAAACTTGTTGACGAAATCTAGGCAAGTATACCTAGTCATACAAGTAATACGGTGGTGAGACCGATATCGTTCCCACGAGGATCAGTTGCCAATTACCAATTCACAAATCAAACAACTATCTAGACTAAACTATGGCATGAAGAGAAATCAAAACATAAAATAAAGCAACAAAAGCAATAAAATATTTTTGGTCTTTTGGGATTTTTATCAAACACTTGGAGTGCAGAAAGAGGTGTTGGGATTAAACTTCACTAAACCTTGCCTCTTGCAATACTAAGACCACCAATCCAGTTTATGCTTCAAATATCAAAATCAACCCACAAGATTACTCAAGCCCTAATTCCTTAGATGACAAGAGCCTAAATCCACTAATTAAACCCTAATTCCTTAGGTGGCCTAATTAGGAATTTGCATTAAGAGTAAGGATTACACGATTACTAATAAACCAAAATCCATTCCTAGATGCAAGGTTTACTAGGTGATTAATTCCAGATCAATAATTGATAAGAACGTCCCCATTGCAAATCAAATCTCAGAATTAATTCATGGATGGCCAAACCACAAAAAGCATTAAGCAAAGGAATTAAACACTAATAGAGAAACATAAACACAGATTGATCAATCAAGGCAAATACACGAGGTTCAGTTTAGCTACATCTAATCCCAACAAAAGGGGATTTAGCTACTCATGATAAAGGAAACTACAAAAGAGAAAGAGAGAAGAGATGAAGAAAACTCCATGACAAATCCTCCAATCTTCTTCCAATCCAATCTTCTTCCAGTCCAAGAGCAGAGAGAACACGCCCCTTTTTGTATCCCAAGAGTCTCCCTTGGGTAAAAAGTCCCTCCAGAGATATATTTTTTTTGTTCTGCCCAGATGCCTTTTATAGATTGGGCACGCGTCACGGCCGTGATGGCCATCACGACCAGGCCGTGACGTGTTCTGCCTTGGGCGCGCTTTCAAATTTTGGTCTGTCACGGTCGTGACACTCATCACGGCTATGCCGTGATCGGTTCTGTCTGGTTCAGCTATCAGGTCACGGCCGTGATGGGCATCACGGCTAGGCCGTGACCAGTTCTGACTTTTGCCTTCTTTTCTCTTCAGCACTGCTTGATCATGGCCGTGATGGGCTCTGCTTGGCTCATTTTCTTCACTTTTCAAGCTTTATCTTCATCCAAGCTCCATTATGGTCAATCTTGAGCATTTTACCCTTAATTTCTGTAAAATAACACCACAGAACCGCCTTACCCGTTTCAAGGTAAAAACTAACTAAAATCAAATTAAAATTACCCAAACTATATGAAAATGCATGCAAAAATGTACATGAATTATGATGTGAAATCACACTATCATGGACCAACATCCATGGAACCATATCGCATGTCACTATCAGAGTTAGAAACCTTGAGGTACAAACTTGAGGAGCTGATGAGGAAAGAGTTTATACGACCTAGTGTGTCACCGTGGGGAGCTCTAGTCCTGCTAGTAAAGAAGAAAGATGGAACTGCTAGGCTGTGTGTGGACTTTTGTCAGTTAAACAAAGTCAGGATTAAAAACAGATATCCTCTTCCAAGGATAGATGATCTTATGGGTCAGTTGCGTGGCGCGGCAGTGTTTTCAAAGATAGATCTGCGGTCGGGATACCACCAGATACGAGTAAAAGCAGAAGATGTTCCTAAGACAGCGTTTCGAACACGGTAGGGGCATTATGAGTATTTGGTGATGCCGTTTGGAGTGACGAATGCACCTGCTATATTCATGGACTATATGAATATGATCTTTCGTCCCTTTTTGGATCAGTTCGTAGTCGTCCTCATTGATGACATTCTGATCTATTCTCCGGACAAGGAGACTCATGCTGAACACCTTAGCATTGTTCTTCAGATCCTGAGAGAGAAGCAGCTCTATGCGAAACCAGATAAGTGTGAGTTTTGGTTGGATCAAGTTCAATTCTTGGGTCACGTAATATCCCGCGAAGGAATCGTTGTGGATCCGACGAAGGTCGTGGCTGTTTTGGAATGGGAAAGACCGAAAATGGCAACAGAAATCCGTAGTTTTATGGGTTTGGCTGGCTACTACAGGAGGTTCATTGAGGGATTTTCCAAGATTGTAGGACCTCTCACCCAGTTGACTCGTTAGGACCAAGTGTTCGTGTGGACAGAAGCCTATGAGAGAAGCTTCCAAGAGCTGAAAAGGAGGTTGACAACCTCACCGGTATTAATCCTACCTGATCCTAAGGAATCTTTTGAGGTTTACTGTGATGCTTCCCATCAAGGTTTGGGCTGTGTACTGATGCAAAATCGGAAAGTTGTAGCTTATGCTTCGAGGCAGTTGAAGATTCATGAGAGGAACTATCCGACGCACGATTCAGAACTGGCTGTTATGGTCTTTGCTTTAAAAATATGGAGACATTACTTGTACGGGGCTACTTTTAATGTTTTCAGTGACCATAAGAGCTTGAAGTACCTGTTTAATCGGAAGGAGTTGAATATGTGTCAGAGATGTTGGTTAGAATTCCAGAAGGATTCTGACTTTCAACTACAGTATCACCCTAGAAAGGCGAATGTAGTGGCTGATGCCTTGAGCAGGAAGTCAACTCACACATCAGTGATGATGGTTAAAGAGCAGGAATTGCTGGAACAATTCTGAGATCTAAGTTTGTCAGTTGAGAGTACGCCAGGAAAACTGTGTCTGAACAGGACCACCGTGTCAAATGGATTAATGGAGCAGATAAAGGAGAAGCAAGAGACTGATCAGTATCTACAGACAGAAAGAGACTTAGTACGTCAAGGAGCTCTGTCAGAGTTTAGAGAAGGAACCTATGGAATCTTGAGGTTTGGTGAGAGAATTTGTGTACCTGATGATGCTGAGCTGAGGAAGCTGATTTTAGAAGAGGCCCATAAGAGCCGGTTGAGTATGCACCCAGGGGCCACGAAGATGTATCAAGATCTTAAGAAGTTGTACTGGTGGTATGGGATGAAGAGAGATGTAATGGAATACGTCGCTTCTTGTTTGGTATGTCAGAAAGCCAAAGTGGAACACCAGAGACCAGTAGGAATGTTACAGTCTTTAGATATTCCAGAATGGAAATGGGATGGAATCTCAATGGATTTCGTGACCAGTTTACCAAGGACTAAGAAGGGTTATGAGGCTATATGGGTAATAGTGGACCGACTGACTAAGTCATCTCACTTTTTGCCAATCAATATGAGATACTCTATGGAGACGTTAACCCAACTATACATCGGAGAAATTGTTAGACTGCATGGAGTGCCTTCGAGCATTGTTTCAGACCGAGACCCGCAATTTACATCGAGGTTTTGGCAGAGTTTGTAAAAATCGCTTGGAACGAAACTTAGATTGAGTTCCGCATATCATCCGCAGACTGATGGACAAACGGAAAGGACAATCCAGTCACTTGAGGACTTGTTGAGAGCTTGTGTTTTGGAGGATGTCGGAGGTTGGGACGAGTCCCTACCGTTGATAGAATTCACCTACAATAATAGTTTTCATTCAAGCATTGGAATGGCACCTTATGAAGCCCTGTATGGTCGACAATGTCGGATGCCTTTGTGTTGGTACCAGGATGGTGAGAGTTTGTTGTTGGGTCCAGACTTCGTGCAACAAACGACAGAAAAGGTAAAGATGATCTAGGAGAAAATGAGGACTACTCAGAGCCGACAGAAAAGCTACGCGAACAAGAGACGATGACCTCTAGAGTTTGAGGAAGGCGAACATGTATTCTTGAGATTCACGCCAACGGCTGGGATTGGCAGAATACTAAAGTCCAGAAAGCTTACTCCCAAGTTCATTGGACCCTACCAAATTCTTCGCCGTGTAGGTCCGGTAGCTTATAAAATGTCTTTACCGCCCTTTCTTTCCAATATCCATGATGTCTTTCATGTCTCTCAGTTGAGAAAATACATTCCTGATCCATCACATATCATAAATCCTGATAAAGTACAGTTAAAAGAGAACCTGTCCTTTGTGACTTCGCCGGCACGAATCGCGGATAGGATGACAAAGCAGCTCAGAGGTAAGCAAATTCTTTTGGTGAAAGTCATCTGGAATGAGACAACCGGAGAAGCAATGTGGGAAGCTGAGGACAAGATGAAGTTGCAGTACCCTGAGTTATTTCAAGGTACATAATTTCGAGGACGAAATTCTTTTTAGAGGGGTAGAGTTGTAACACCCTGTTTTTCGTATGCTTCTTTATCAGTAAATACATGCTTTAATGTGTTTATTTTTTATAAAATACAGAGGATGATTTTATTTAAAATAAAATCATTCTCTTATGTTGTTTTACTGTATGAAGTCACAGTAAAATTTTCGGTCGAAAATTCAGATGAAAACCGGTCTGGGTTCTCACTGCCAGTACAAGTTTACTGAGCTAGAGACCAAATTTTAATTCTTGAACGAGATGGTTAGTGTTTTTATGATGTTTTGTGTGAGTTTAGATTTTTTCGAAAAATCTTGTTCGGGACCAAATCTTAGGGATTTCCCGAGTGAAATCGTCGGGAAATACGATAGGGGAAGTCATCTGATACACAATGGAGCAGAGCATCAAGAGGATGAAGTGACATGAAGTGACTTGATGTGAAGGTTTTGACACACCTCAAACGGTGAATCATGACTTTTTTTCAAAATCTCACTTTTTTCATCTTTCTCTCTCCAATCACATCACATCACCTTAACTCCTTATCCTCTCTACAAGCAACCCACCTTCTTTCTTCTCTTCTTTATTCCTCTCCAAAGCCGTGTCTCTCCTCTCACTCTCTATAAACACTCTTCATTTCCACACTTCATCACTTTCCTCCGTTTCTTATATTTACACTTTACTACATTTCTTCTTCTTCTTCTCTCTTACAAAGTTTACATTTTTATCAAGCTTTTCTCTTAAAGTTCTTCATCAAAGTTCTTCATCTTGTTAAGGGTAATACTTCTATGTAGTTCTTTTTCAAAGTTTCATCTTTTATTTAAAAGTTTTCTTCATATGTCCTTTATGTGCTTTTAACTTCGAAAACCTCTCAAAAATGGTAGAAAACTCCTTTTGAGTTGAAACCACTTTCTATATTCTTGTATTTACTCATACTATCACATACTAAAAGGTTGTGTAAAACAAAGTTTCCTAACCTCTTTTTCCTAAGGAGGCCGAAACCATGTATATGGTTTTGGTGAATCTTGTTTCAACTTTTACATGTATGAGTTTGTATTTGAGTTTCATTTCCAAGATGATCATGGACCAAGGTTCCCTTATGTTAAAGGATGCTATGTCTAAGTGATTGGAAATTTTAAAGATTTTTACCCTATTTTTATGTAAAGACCAAAACCAATGAGTTTTAAGGCAATGGTGTTTAAGTTTTGTTTTCCAAAATGATCATGGATTAAGACTCCTTGATATAGAAGGATGCTAAGTCCAAAAGATTGGAAAGTTTGAATATTTCTAACCCCTATTTCTTGAAAAGGCTGAAACCTTAAATGGTTATGGCAAAGATGTTGAGTTTTGTTTTCCAAAGTGATCATGTACTAAAAAGCTCCTTATGTTAATAGATGCTATGTCTAAGTGATTGGAAAGTTTAAAATATTTTCTTGCTTTATTTTCCTATGATGGCCGAATGTAACATTTGACCTAGGATGTGTAATTTTATTTTGTTTTCCAAGATGATTATGGATTAAATCTCCTTCATGTTAAAGGATGCTATGTCCAAAAGATTGGATGATTTAAAGATCTCTAACCTCACAAACTTGTTAAGGCCGAACCTAAGAGTTCATGGTCTAAGACATTTGATTTTTCCATTTTCAAAAATGATCATGGTTTCAAGCTCCTTACTATGTATGGATGCTAACCTAAAGAGATTGGAAAGTTTAGAAATTCCTAGCCTATTTACCTATGCTTGGCGGAAACCCTAAGTCAAGTGCTTAGTGGGATTTTTAATTCAACTTTGTTAAAAGATTGTTGTTTATGAACTTCTAGCACTTAAGGATCATAAATCCAATAGTCACATAAATTTCAGAAACCCTTAATCCTAGTTTATTGTATGAACCGAACCTATACCTTGTGGTTAGTGTTCTCGAGTTGATTTTTTTTAACTCATGATTTTATGTTGGTAACCTTAGACTCTCATCGCCGAAGAAGCGAGGACGTTCGTAAACCTTCTTTTCAAATCCAAAACTCTTAACTCCGACGTGATTTAAGAGTGAATTTCCTAAAGATATTCAATAACTGTATACATGTGTGTATGTGTTTAACTAGATATTTATATGTTGATTGAGCTTACTTGGTTATCTAATGTACTTGAACTGTTATGCTATTATCTGATGTTGAACTGTGCTTGTTCTAAATGTCATAATGCATATCTGTGATGAACTGCTTTCAACTGTGATATTAGCATTGAACTGAGAATATATACTGTTGTTGATTGAAAGTTTGCTAAGCCAGACTTGTGTCTGTGCTCAACTGTTATAAGGATTAAAAACCTTAATAAGCTCTGAAAATGAAAGGATTGGTGTTCTTTTCCAAAAGCTCATTAACTTAAAGTACTTGTTTTAATTGTTGAAATGGTTTTGGTGAACTATTGTTATACAAGAGAAAAGAAATCCTTTTCAAACTATGTGTCTTCAAGTGAAAATTTTCAAGATTATTTGGCAATATCCTATTGGGGATTTTCAAAGATAAAAGTATTTCAAAGATGTTTTATAAAAGATTTTCAAAGAAAACGTTTTCTCCTAAATGTTTTAGAAACTTTCCGATAGCCTGGATAGGTTATCGAGGATTCGGTTTTGAATTTGAATTTCACTGAACGAAAAATAAGTACTTAAGAAAGAGAATCTAGTACGCGAGACGCCGCCTCTAGTATTCAGTTATATGCACGTGATCTTGGATCAGGGTTAATTCGGGGCCATGAGTCCTATTCATGATGTTCTGGACTGGGGGTCCAATTCTCGAAATCAAGGACAATGCGCTCTGATTTCGTTGTTGTGGACTGTGTGTCCTAATCACGTTGTTGTGGACTGTGTGTCCTAATCATGTTGTTGTGGACTGTGTGTCCTAACCATGTTGTGATGAACATTGTTATAGGTGAATGTTGTTTTCTACGACCACAAGCCTAGGACTGGTGCATCGGTCTCGGGCGTTGTGATTGAGCATTCGGACTGTGTGTCCTATGTTTCTAAGTTTTCAAATGATGGGGAAATGATGATTAAGTCGTTATCTTTGAGCTGCAACGGCGATAAAGAATGAACACAAAGAAAACCTTTTGAATAAAATATTTTCTCATGTGCATTTCCCCAGACAGATGTGCTTTCTTACATATCAGATACAAGGTCGTATCTGGGAGTCAGTCCATGTGACCGGTTTAGAGGCACATGTGACGTTGCTCGTCTTGAGACCTTAAATGCATGAGGGTATGGAGGAAACTTCCCGATGGCTAGAGATTGACCAACTCTAATTCTTCTCCAGTGGAAAACGGTGTTAATATCTCATGAGATTAAGTTAGAGCCTGATATTGAAGTGCCATGCATATTTTCAAAGATTGACTGTGTGGGTTTGAGACCCTTTGATATAACACTGTTATGATATGTATATGCATGATTTAACTGCTTATATGATTATGTGATGTATGTATCATGTATATGGTTGTTGTGGGATATATCTTATGACGGTATCTCACTCTTGCACATCTGTATGTTCTGTTCTTTTCTTCTTGTACCGGGTATGCACGTGTTTTTAGATGGATCCGAACGTTCCCTTGGCACAGTCGAGCTCGAGGAGCGAAGTGTTTGATCATGCTGGGACGGCAGGGAACTGGACTATACATGAGGGTGTGACGTCCCTATCGATGATGGCGGTGACGCTATCGATCCGGCATCTGATATCTCGTCTGGGGGTAGCATCTGTGGTCACTCTGCATGCAGGAGGCATTGGTAGATCGTTCGTCGGCTTTTGGAGTTGTCCTGATAGTCTCTAGCCTTTTAGAGCCATCTTTTGAGTCTTGTACCCAGTTCCCTATCCCCGGTTTGATGTTTCTTTTTTTACCTG
Organism: Sophora flavescens; assembly: GCA_030762895.1. Taxonomy (NCBI): domain Eukaryota; kingdom Viridiplantae; phylum Streptophyta; class Magnoliopsida; order Fabales; family Fabaceae; genus Sophora; species Sophora flavescens. The sequence goes on along the minus strand of CM061066.1, from coordinate 110,503,415 downwards.
TTTCTTCAGTAGCTGTTTTAGTGTATGTTGGCCGGTTTGACAAGGCATGTTTTGTTATCAAACCTAAGATCCCAAGTGGGACAGTTATAATTATATGAATGATGTTTATTTTCATATTCCGAGTGTTCATCACCTTTTCTTAACTTCTTTTAACAAAAAAAAATTGAGTACCCTTTTCCAGTAACCCTATATAAAAGGTTATTTTTCCGAAGGCGACCAGCGTTTTAAATAAGTTTCTTTTCCGCAATGGGTAACCATTTGATGCCGGGTTTTAGGGTGTCACATTTTTTACCAGAAAACCCCGCTCAACCCCATTTTAACTTCCCTAAGGCACATTTATAATAAACTAGCACAACAAACAACTTTATACAAAGCATAGAAACATTTATAAGAAAAATGGGGTGTTACACTGTACTCTTACCCGAAGAAGATTAGACCATTTTCCTATTTTTCTTACTTTGGAAAAGGAAAGCAAGATGCATAGTTCTTCATTCAAGTTTCTAAAAATGTGGTCCAGACACCCTGAGCATGAGAAGTTAATTTCGAGGTCCGATGACTTCCTGTTTGTAACAATCCAATGTTCAATCTATCTCAAAAGTTGAAAAATCTAAAACTTAGGCTTAAGGACTGTAACAAGGACATTTTTGGTGATCTTCACTCCAAGTCAGAATGGCCTTAGTAGCAGTAGAGATCAGATTCAACATGAGAACAACAATGCTGGTGGTTTTGATGAGTTGTTTCAACAGGAAAAGAATGCTCAGATTTTGCTGCAGCAAGCTTTGGCTTATAAAGATGATTTTTGGCAAGATAATTCAAGACTAAATTGGCATATAAATGGGGATAGACACACGGAATTCTTTCTCAAAATTACAAAGATCAGAAATGTTACCAAGCATATTTCAGTTATGAAAAGTGGTGATCAGGTTCTCTAAAATTCAGATAAGATTGAGAGCCATATTTTGCAGTGATCAGGACAATACTTTTCCTTCTTTAATCAATGATCAGGACAATGCTTTGTTGACCAATCTGCTTTCATTAGCGGAGGTTAAATGTGTTGTATTTTCAATGAATGCTAATGGTGAACCCGGACCAGATGGTTTTGGGGGGGTTTTTTCTTCCACAAATACTGGCATATAATTTCTCATGATGTGTTTAAGGTTGTTCTTCAATTCTTTAAACAAGGTTGGCTTCCTCCTAATTTGAATTCCAACTCAGTGGTTCTTATTCCGAAAGTGTATGGTGCAGAGAGGATAGATTAATATTGACCCGTTACCTTAGAAAACTTCCAATTCATGATTGTTACAAAGGTTCTAGCTGATAGGTTAGCTTTGGTGGCTCCTAAAATCATCTCTGAGAATCAAAGAGGATTTGTAAAGGGGAGGCAAATCACAGATTATATTTGCACTGCTTCTGAATCAATTAATTTGCTTGATAAACAGCTTTTGGTGGGAAACTAGCTATGAAAATTGATATCAAAATACAATAGATTGGCCTTTTCTGTTGAGAGTTCTAAAAGCTTTTGGATTTAATGATCATTTTGTGGTTAGATTAAAGTGATTCTGCATTCGAATAAAATATCCATTTGTGTTAATGGTCATGCAGTTGCCTTTTTTAAATGCAAAAGAGGGGTGTGACAAGGAGATCCATTGTCCCCTTTATTGTTTTACTTGGCAGACGAAGTCTTAAGTAGAGGAATTTCAAAGCTTGTGACTGATGGGAAATTGTAGCTAATGTCGGGACCAAGAGGCTATAGGATGCCTAGTCATAATTTGTATACAGATGCCATCGTGTTGTTCTACAGGGCCTCCAAGAAAAAATTGATTAATCTAATGGACCTTTTTAAGACTTATGAGCTAACCTTAGGTCAGGTGATTAGCTTTAAGAAATCAAAATTCTTTGCAGGATCTATATTTGCTGCCAGAACTGCTAGAGTTTATGATTTGCTAGGCTTCTCTGCAGGGTGTCTCCCTCTTCATTATCTTGGTGTTCCTTTGTTTAAGGGAAAGTATAGAAGGGTTCGTTTGTTTCCTATTGCTGATAAGGTAAAAAGTAAGTTATCCTCATGGAAAGGTAAGCTTTTATCTTCGATGGGAAGGGTTTAATTAGTGAAGACATATATTACATGTATGCTGCTATACAGTCTAAGATTTTATGCTTGGCCAGCTAGTCTACTCCAATCTCTAAACAAGTGGATCAAGAATTTTGTTTGGGCAGGTGACATAACTGTTTCATGGAAGCAAGTTTGTCTACCTATCTCTGGGGGGGGATTAGTGTAACACCCTAAATTTCACCCTATGTTAATAAATGTTAATAGTGTTAGACTTACCTTATATATGTTTATATATGCTTGTTATGCTTGTTCTTGATGTCCAAGTTCATGTTTGGGGAAGTTTAGCCTTAGAAATGTTCAATCCTTTTAGAGTCCTAGTAACATATTTCACCGTTTTGACTATACCATGAGTTTGAGATGTTCGATTGAGGTGATCTTTGATGCGTTGGAAATACAAGAGAATTATCTACAGGTCTTATTTTATATGTTTTGGCCTGTTCAGTTGTTTATTAGGCCTCACGCCTCAATCTTTGTTCGCCCCGCGAACTTTATAGATCCATAAACGTGTTTTGGGCTATAATTAAGCCCAATTGTGCATAAACCATCGTTAACCTCCAAAACCACGATCTTAACCTAATGTTATATATTTAAACCACTCTAGATCAGCCTCCATTCCATCCTCTTTGAATTCCTAACCATTTTCTCTCTAAAGCTCCCTCAAAGGAAGCTCTTTCTTGCACCGTTCTTCACCGCTTCTTGATAGGAGAACATCGCTACGAAAGGGGTTCGTTGTGCTTGTTGTTTGTTACTTTATAAAAGGTAAAATTCGTGTACCTTGTCCCTTGTGTTTCTTTCTTTCAAGTTCTTGATATTTTCCTTTTGATTTCTTGGTCTTAGAGTTGAATCAAGGTGTTTCTTGTCGTTCTTGAGGTAGTAGACAAGTGTTCTTCAGACGGGACCCTAGCGGACTTTCTTCCATTCCTTTTGAATTTCAATCTTCATACCAGGTATGGGGAGAAGAATAGTATGAACATTAGACAAGGGGGTAGCGTAAGACTAAGGGTTCCCATGACCATATTGGTTGTTAAATGTTAATTCCTATCTTGTAAATGCCTATTTGCTATAATTGTTTTAGTGTTCATGAGATGTATGCCAATTCATATATGTTTTAATAATATGTTTCACGCCATGAATAATTGGTTGAATTGGTATGTTGTTTATGCCATGAATGTTGTTGGTTTGAGAATGTTGTTATGACATGAGTGAAAGTTTATTGTTTTGATGATGAACATACTTAATAAGACTCTCATTGGTTAAAATAGGGCTCTTTATTAACATGAGAATTGAAGGAATAATTTCCCAAAAGTGTTCATAAAACATGGATTTAATAGTGAGAGATGAGGTTTATGCCAAATGGTTTAGTCAAAGACCTAGGATTAATTTAAGAGTGTTTAGGGAATTTTTGGCTAAAAGGACATGATCAATTTGCCCAGACAGTACGACCACTCTCCAGGAAGCACGGCCGTGCTTAACAGGGAGCACGTCCGTGCTCCCAGTTCAAATTCAAATCGGTCATGCTGCTTAAGCACGATCGTGCATAACAGGAAGCACGACCGTGCTTCACTTAAGTGGAAGCAAGCCTGTGCTGAGGGTGAGCAATCCTGTGCTCTCCCAAACAGTGCAGACGTGAATTAAAGGAATTAAAGGGGTGTTTCACCCCAATTGTCCCCAATGATGAAATAAGACACTAATTGAATAAATACAAGTTAGATAATTTAATTAAAGGCTAATTAAGACAATTGAGGATAATAAGTTGTTAAGTCGGTACCCAATTGGGTTACCACACCTTGATATGCTTTGGTGCTTTTTGGACAAAGTGGCCTCGATGCTTTTTGGTCGAGGTGTTGTTGAAGTTGAACCTTGGTGTTTTTTGGCCAAGGGGGACCTTGACTCATATGAGTCAAGGTGTTGATGATGATGAACTTGGGTGCTGATTGGCCCAAGCGGAGGTGGTGGTTACCCGGTTGTTTGTTGTTGTGCTCATGCATTCACGCATTGGAGTTTTTAGTGGCGGAAGTTCAACATAGGGGAGGTCGTCCAAAAGTACAGCGGTCTGGACGTCCGCGGTGATTCACCCAAGGTTTGGTGAATCTGGTCCCCCCGTGGTGGCGCATCCTAGAGTATGGTGCGTCGGCTATCCAAGGGGTTCACCCATGGTTTGGTGAACTGCCATCGTTGGTGCTTATTGGCCAATGTGGATATGTAACTCCGAAGTTGCCTTCCTGAGATAGTTTGGATCCAATGCATAATGGAGTAGTGGAGTAGTGTTGCACCGTATAGCATATATTGGTTGATTTAACATGTTGATATACTTATATGTTGATGCTTATATAATGTATGTTGTTTGCTATGTTACATGTTGTATGTTCATTTTGCTTCCTATCTCCATGTCGACGTGTTTCATATGTTTTCTTACTCCCTATTTTTCTTACTCCCTGTTTCATATGCAGAGGACGGTGATCAGCCAATTGAGGAATGACTCTGAGGAGTCGTGACTCTAGTTAGGATTTCCAGTTGTTATAGTTTGTTTCTGTTTCAGTTTAGTTTGTATTCCGTGATATTTTTCCGGATTGGTTATACCATCTCTGTATGTGACATCGGGGTTGGATTCTTTTGATGTTATGTTTTATCTTTTTAAAACCTTGTTATATTTTTTCCGCGTTGTTGAGACTAGTTCATGTAGTACCTTTTCTACCCGTGGACCCTCATTTATTTGAATAAATGAATATGGATGTTTTATTTTATTTTTATTTATCTTTAAATGCTTAAAAATACATGCGGGGTAGAGGATGTCACAATTAGGCATTAGATCTTTAAAAGCTATAAACATGGCTGGTATGTTGATACTTGCTTGGGAGTTAGAAACAACATTCCATCCATTAAAGAGAACACTATATGGCATATTGGAAATGGCATGAGTGTCAGCTTTTGGCATAGTAGATGGTTGTCCTCCTCAATTGTGGATCTAATCAAAGATACCTCATCGATATCCAGCACTTACTTGAATCTAAAGTAAGTGATTCAGTTTTAAATGATAAATGGTCCATTTCGAATTCTTTCCTCTCAAAGTGTCATCTTCTATAATCGGAAATAGAAAAGGTTATTATTCCTTCTATGTCTTGTGAGGATCAACTTAGATGGTGCAAGAATGTTTCGTGGTTTTGAATTTTTAGAGATGCATATAAGTTTTCAACTACAAAAGGTCCGAAGGTGAGTTGGTCGAAAATAGTGTTGAAGAATTGCATTCCTCCCCCAAAATCCTTTATTCTCGGGACAATTTTGTAGCATAAAATGCCAACTCGATGAAAATCTTTCGAGTAGAGGTTGTGTTGTAGTCTCATCTGCAATTTTGGTGGTTGTTATGCTGAAACCACAGAGCATTTATTCTCAAATTGTGATTTTTCTAGACAGTTATGGTGCTGGTTTGAAAATTATATCAATTGTGAAGTTGATACATCTAGTTTTCTGTCCATCATTTCTTTATGCAACAAGGAATGGAGCTCTCAAGTCTTGGATATTGTTGCTGCGGGAATTATTAATATGCTATGGTTCATTTAGTATTGTAGAAAAAATTTAAGATTTGATAATAAGAAAGTGCCATATCAGACTTCTATTAATCTAATTATTTCTAATGCTTCATTATCTGGAAACTCTAGCTCTGGTATATGTCCAATTCGGTTCCTGAGTGTGTGCTGATAAAAAACTTCAAAGTAGATGGTCATCTCAAGAAATCTCCAGGAATTAAGCAAGTAATGCGGCATCCTCCAATCTGGAATATGGTAAAATGTAACACGGATGGAGGTGCAAGGGGTTCCCAGGGTACTGTTGCTTGTGGAGGCCTTTTCATAGACAAGAATGTTGATATTCGAGGATGTTTTTCTTAGCACATAGGCATTGCTGATGCCTTTTGTGCTGAAATTTCAGGTTCTATCACTAGTGCAGAAAAGGGATTCTACATCGGAGTTTACACATCGGTTTAGTATAAACCGATGTGTAAAACGAGGCGGTGGCATTTTTGAAATTAAAACGAAAGTATTACACATCGGTTTAGAGAATAACCGATGTGTAAAACTTTTCCACATCGGTTATTTATAACCGATGTGTAAAATTAAAATAAAAAAAATTAAAACTCGGAATTTTTAACATTCAACATCGGTTCTTTTAAAACCGATGTGTAAAATGGTGAGTAACCACATCGGTTTTTAAATAACCGATGTATAAAATTATAAAGAAAAAAAATATAAATTTAGATTTTACTTTTACACATCGGTTTTTATTAACCGATGTATAAAATTTAAAAGAAAAAATCAGAATTTAAAAGTTTAATGTTTACACATCGGTTTTGTCATAACCGATGTGTATAAGATGTTTAACACATCGGTTTTCCTTATAACCGATGTGTAATAGTCCCAATTTTTCTATTTCCATCCTTGTGTTTTGCGCCCTCATTCTTCGATTTCGAACGTACCTAAAACACAACACTCCCTCCCCTCGCTAACGCGCGCTTGTTTCGTTCTGCGTTGTCACCGCTTCCATCTCTCTCACTTTGCACTCACATCCGCGAGCTACCCTCGGGTATGCGTCTCTCTCTCTCTCATTCTCATTCTCTCTCTGCATTTCCTTCTTCTCATTCTCTCTCTCTGCATTTCCTTCTTCTCAATCTCTCTCTCTTTCTTTCTCTTTCTCTCTCTCGCTCCCTTCTTCACGTCCTTTTTCCCTTTTCAATCGTAGACAAAGAAGACCATTGCGATCATGAGCCTTCATTTTCTGCTTCGTAAGAAGAGAACCACCGAGAACGATCATCCGCGAGCTACCCTCGTTTGCGTGAAGAGCGCCATTTTTGCTCGTCCCTCGGGTATATATTTGTTTCTTGTTTAGAAAAGTTATGAACTTTGACTCGAAATGGTTGGATAATATACTTGCATGTGTTGTTCTCATTGCTCCAAGACTGGATTTTTCCAGTGGTGGTATCACCCGTCACGGCCGTCTTTGCTCACGGCTAGTAGGCCGTGACGGATTCTCGCCTGGAGGTTGCTTCATCTGGTTGTTCCGTCACGGCCGTGACCACCATCACGGCAAGGCCGTGATCGATTCTGCCTGTGAGGGTCTGGGTTCGATTGGCATGTCACGGCGTGATGGCCATCACGGCCAGGCCGTGATAGGTTCTCGCCTTGGAGGTTGCTTCACTTGGTTGGTCTGGTGTCACGCCAGTGACCACCATCACGGCTAGGCCGTGATCGGTTCCGCTGTGAGGGTCTGGTTCGATTGGCATGTCACGGCCGGTGATGGCCATCACGGCCAGGCCGTGATAGGTTCCGCCTTGGAGGTTGCTTCACTGGTTGGTCTGTCACACGGCCGTGACCACCATCACGCCTGGCCGTGATCGCCCTGCTGTGAGGGTGCTGGGATACGGTGACATGTCACGGCCGTGATGGGCATCACGGGATGGCCGTGACCAGTTCTGACTTTTCCATTCTTTCTTTTAAGCTATACTCGATCACGGCCGTGATGGCTTTCAAGGCTAGGCCGTGAAGGGCTCTGTTTGGCTAATTTTCTTCACTTTTCAAGCCCCATCTTCATGCAAGCTACATAAATAGTAAAGCCTTAGTTTCCCATTTGAGATGCAATACTAATGAGCGTACGTGTACGTGCTTAGTGTACCGCTCATTGTGTTGGATCTTGAATTGTCCAAAGTTGGACAGTTTGGGAAAAAACTTTTTCTTAATTCAGTTAAAATAGTTATTCATTGGTTCTAATGTTATATACTTGATGAAAGTTCGGATTGATACATTTCCTTTCGTTCTCCGGGTGCATACTTTATCGTGGTGGATGTCATCGTGTTCAAGTAGTGTACGTCGGAGACCGCGGGGAAATGCTGCCGAAATTTTGTCGAGTATGAGCATGAGAGTTAAGGACTAACTGTTAACCGAATGTTGGAAAAGTTTCTTCTCGAATGGGATAGGGCCATACCCTGTCATAAGAAGTGGTTGATGAATATGTTGGACTAAGTACGAAGGTATTGGTTTAGTCATGGATCGCGGTTGGATGAATGCTAGACGGACAAGTGATGAGTATGAGAATTTAGTGGAAGATTTTCTACGCTTTGCAAAAACAAATGCTCCCGATAGTGGTAACGGAAGGTTTTATTGTCCTAGTGTTAACTGTTTGAATGATAGACGACTAGAAGCTGAGGAGATACGTGATCATCTTATTTGTGAGGGGATTTGCAAGAGTTATACAACATGGATATGCCATGGTGAATCGTTAGACAGGCCGAGGGTGTCGGATAGAGAGTAAGTTGATGACGTGGAAATGGACGATGGACTAGAGGACATGATCCGTGATGTTGGGCAAGAGTCTTTTCGGCGCGCACATGTGTATGATACTTTGTGCAGTGATGCGCAAGTGGCTTTGTATCCGTGGTTCACTAATTTCACACGGTTGTCAGCGGTGTTAAGATTGTTCACTGTGAAGGCGAGAAATGGGTGGAGCGATAAAAGCTTTACCGAATTGATTTAGTTGTTGAAAGAAATTCTTCCTGAAGGCAACTCATTGCCATCTCTAAACTATGAGGAGAAGAAGATATTGTGTCCGATGGTTATGGAGTATAAGAAAATACACGCTTGCCCCAATGATTGCATATTGTACAGGAAAGAGTTTGAAGAGATGCACGAGTGCCCCAGTGTGGGGGTATCACGCTACAAAGTGAAGGATGGTGATTCTAGTTGTGATGTGGTCACCAAAGGTCCTCCTGCGAAGGTGTTATGGTATCTTCCCGTGATTCCGCGGTTCAAGCGATTGTTTGCTAATGTAAATGACGCAAAGAACATTAGATGGCATGCAGATGAGAGGAAGTGTGATGGATGCCTTCAGCCATCCGGCTGATTCTTTGCAATGGAAGAGAATTGATAGTTTGTTTCGGATTTCGGCAATGAGCCCGAAACCTCGTGGCTTGGACTTGCTACCGATGGAATGAATCCATATGGAAACTTAAGTAGTATTCATAGTTCATGGCCTGTTCTCCTTGTAATTTACAACCTGTCTCCTTGGTTGTGCATGAAGCGCAAATACATTATGTTAAGTATGACGATTTCGGGTCCTAAACAGCCAGGAAATGATATTGATGTTTATCTGAGTCCCTTGATTGAAGACTTGAGAATGATGTGGGATGAAGGCGTTGATGTGATCGACGGGTATTGCCGTGAGACATTCAGATTGCGTGCCATGTTATTTTGCACCATCAATGAATTTCCAGCATACTGGAACCTGTGTGGGTATAGTGTTAAGGGGCATAAAGCATGTCCAATATGTGAAGAAGGCACATGTTACCATCAACTGCAACATGGAAGGAAGACGGTCTACCTTGGGCATCGGAGATTTCTCCGACGTAATCATCCTTATCGTAGATTGAGGAAAGCTTTCAATGGACTTCCGAGAATGAAATTGCTCCTGGTGGCCTTGACTGGAGAGCAAGTTTATGAAAGGGTGAACAACACTAATGTTATCTATGGGAAGACCCGAAGAAGGCTACGAGAGAAGAAAATATGGAAGAAGAGGTCGATCTTCTTTGATCTTCCATACTGGTGCAAGCTTGATGTAAGACATTGTATTGATGTGATGCATGTAGAGAAAAATGTGTGTGACAGTTTAATCGGAACGCTTCTCAACATTCAAGGCAAGACAAAGGATGGTGTGAATGCTCGTCTGGATCTAGTTGCGATGGGTATACGAGAGCAGTTAGCTCCACTTAAAGTGGGGGATAAGAAGACTTATTTGCCCCCAAAGATGTCATACTTTATCAAAAAAAGAGAAAAGAAGTTTCGTGGAATGTCTACCGGGAGTCAAAGTGCCACAGGGTTACTCTTCAAATATCAGAAGACTTGTCTCAATGAAAGATCTCAAATTAGTTGGCTTAAAGTCTCATGATTGTCATGTCTTGATGCAACAACTACTACCGGTGGCCATTCGTGACATATTGCCTAAAAAAGTCAGACATGCCATTACTAGGTTATGCTTATTCTTCAATGCTATATGTAGCAAGGTCATTGACACTAAAAATTTGGATGAGTTGGAAAATGAGGCAGCCATTGTATTGTGCCAATTGGAGATGTATTTTCCACCTTCATTTTTTGACATCATGGTTCATTTGATTGTTCATCTAGTGAGGGAGATTAGATTGTGCGGTCCCGTTTATTTAAGGTGGATGTACCCGGTTGAGCAATACATGAAGATCCTGAAAGGATATATGAAAAATCCACACCGTCCCGAAGCATCTATTGTTGAAAGGTATGTTGCAGAAGAAGCTATTGAGTTTTGTACAGACTACATGTCAGAAGCGGAACTCGTAGGGCTTCCAAGTCTCGTCACGAAGGAAGATATGATGGTAAGGGTACACGAGGTATCACTGTTAAGAGCATGGATCGGGAGGAAGTGCTTCAAGCACATTTGTATATATTGAATAACACTGATGAGGTTGAACCATACTTATGTGAGCATAAAAGCATTATCAATGAAACTTACCCTAGAATGAATGAAAAATGGTGTTTGAACAAGCATAACAAGACTTTCTTGAACTGGTTTAAAGAAAAAATTGCAAAGGATGGTACTGCTTCTCATACATTAAAATGGCTAGCACAGGGGCCTAACTTTGATGTCATATGCTGGAGTGGGTACGATATCAATAAGTTTTCCTTCTATACAAAGTCCCAGGATGACAAAAGTACTATGCAAAACAATGGGGTTATGGTCGTCGCTGAGTCCATGCATTTCTCTAGTTCGAAAGATAAAAACCCTGTTATGGCATCAGTTTCATACTTTGGAATCATTGAAGAGATATGGGAGGTTGATTACACGAAGTTTAGAGTACCTGTTTTTAAATGTCAGTGGGTCGACAAGAATAATGGTGTGCAAACCGATGAGTTAGGATTCAAATTGGTGGACCTTAGTAAGGTAGGTAATAAAGAGAGAACCTTTCATCATGGCATCCCAAGCAAAACAAGTGTTTTATATCCGTGATCCTTCTAACAAAAGGTGGTCAGTGGTTCTCCAGGGAAAAAACATGTATAACGGTAGTGAGGGAAATCACGATTCAACTCTTGATATTTCTGATACTCCTTCTTTCTCAACACGAGTGCCTAATTTCAATGAGGAAAATGAAGTGGATGATGTACATGCTACTCGTAATGATCACCAAGAAGGGTTATGGGAGAACTTTACTAATTGACCACAAAGTAAGTTTAGTTTGATATTACCATCAAGTTTGGCATATTATGTGTTTACGTTGATATTTATAAGTTATGTTTATGTACGTTGATCGATATTTATAAGTTATGTTTGATATTTATCCCGACATACTAACAAGTTTTTTTTTTGTTTTGTGTTTAAACAGGTATACATGGCTGATCATGAGGATACACCTCCTTCATGCAATGGGTCGAGACCCCGCCTACCGGAGAAAGGGTAGACGTGCCACACGGATGAGGCATTTGACCGCCAACCGTGGGTCAAATAAGAGGATAAGAGTAGATTTTGATGATAACCTCAAACCTATTGGGCCAATGGAAGATCGGTTTACCGCTTTTGTGGCGACCCTTGCTAGGAACAGGCCTAGTATACTCATTGATAGGTGGAGAGATGTACCGCGGACGTGAAGGAGCAGATATGGGAGAGTATTCTGGTATCTATACTTCTACGTCCCGTGTTTGTCTGTATCTACTTTATTTTTATCTTAATAATATCATACAAGAATTCGTTGATTCTTTTGGTCTCAATGTAGTTGACATTTGACATACCGGATACATACGCTATGAAGAAGCGTTTGTCAAGTATCTTTGAGAGCGTTGGAGGGGTTTTAAGGCCGACCAGGCGGATACTATATATTCGGTCCAAAAAGTAAAAAGAACCCACTTGAGGTGTATCCGTTTCTTGACAAGGCGACGTGGGATCGCTTTGTTCGTGAGCCGACGTGATCCCACTTTTCAGGTTAACTTATTTGAATTGTCTCTAAATATATGTAATTGCATTATTTTCATTTACTTATGTAATTTAATTGTCTTTTATTTATAACAGGAGAAGAGGAAAAAGGGGCAGGAAAACCAAAGCAAGAATGTCTACCCCCATGTCATGTCTCGTGGGGGATATAAAAAGCTTGTTAAGAAAATGGTTGAAGAGGAAAAGAAAGCACGTCAAAGAAAGCAAAGATCTCAAAGCGGATCCTAATGCTGAAAATCTTCGAGAGGTTGTTGATCCACCTCCACCCCCACGCCATCGTTCATGGAAGAGGGGCCGACAAAGAAAAAACGGGACAATATACATCCGAGGAGGCCCGCCAAGTAGCAGAGAGGATTGTAAGTATAGTTTGTTGTAATTGTCATTTTAAGATTGTTACCGAATTGTAATGTGACCTGATATTTTTATGTGATAGGATGCCTTGGATGATCAGCTAACCCAAGGAACCTTTGTTCCTAGAGGACGCAATGATATCTTATCTACTCGCCATCGGTAAACCGGACCACCCGGGCCGTGTCATTGGTGTTGGATGGGGAGTCGACGATTCGCCAATACCATGGTTCATCTTCACACCAATGCCACAGGGATTTGGTTGCGAGATAGAGCACAACTAAAACAGAGATTGCAGGCCGAGCTTGACAGGAGATGAACGAGCGGTTTGCCCAAAGAGATGGCAATATTTACTTCTTTGTCCCAAAGAGATGACAAATAGGTGTCCAACCCTCTCGGTCCAACCCTCTCTGTCCATGTGGAGCACTAAGGGCTCATGTGGATCCTCCTCATCATCCCGAAAATGATGATGATGTCTGCTGTTGATGATGATGATGATGATGATGATGATGACGACCCTGATAGGTGTGAGCTGTATGTTGATGATCATCATCATCATCGCCGCTTAGTGGCATTGGGTAGGGCATATAATAAGTTAGGTAATACCATACACCATCGGTTATTACCGGATGATCATCTCGAGGGTGTCTGTTGAGATTATTCGAGATGTCGATGCTCGAGTCCCCGTGCCCACCGAGGAGGTTCAAACAAAGGGGTCGTGCCCCTGAAACTTCATCCTCCGGCCAAGAAGACCGGGCACGCTTTCTTGTTGCATCCGAGGTATTCGGTTAGTTGTGTTTTTCTATATTCATAGTTGAAATATATTTATTATTGTTTAAAGATAATGCTTTATTTCTATTTGTTATAGGATCTTGGAAATGATATTGTGCCTAAAAGGTCGGATCTAGGAAGACCGTGAGATGTCTCGCTCTGTCAAGGTATTCATTTGACCATTTAGTTCATAACGAATTAAATAACTTAATTATCCGTAATTACTAATATATATCTATGTTGTTTAGGGGATCGACAAAGGGGCACCTGGCCATGGTGATGTTTTCAAAGATCTTGCTATACAAAGTTGTCACCATGGAGGATGATGCAAGCATTGGTAACGTTGGAACATGATGCCACCAGTGAATGTATATACCAAAGAAAGAACTTATGGAGATGGCACTCAATAAAGAAATGGCCAGTTCTGCACACATATCGTTTTGGTGCACGTAAGTACATTTTATTTATAAGTTAAGTACGTAATTAATTTTTAAATACAATGATAATTAACATGTTTTTCCAATATATTAGGTATCTGCATCGTATGTTAGTCGATCAGGGTAACCTCGCCCTTTATGGGTTCATTGACCCCATGTTCATTCAGGGTGATGTTCTCGTAGCATCGAAGACCCGGTCACTACCATACGTGATATACTTGCCCGAGACGATCATCAATTCTATCTTGCGCCTTATCTCAATAAGTAAGTACCGGTTATTAATTTAAGTATAACTATATATGACTTACAATCACTAATTGTTCCGCAAATACAGCAAGCATTGGCAATCGTTGCTCTTGTACCCAAGAATGAACGTCGTGGTCTTCTTCCGCTCATTGGGACATAAGCGGCGAATCAATCAAGACGATCATCGAAACGTAAGCGTTAAAATACTTTATAATCAGAATGCAGTTGTTTTAATTATCTGAAATCTATTATATATACTTTAATTAATGTTTTTGTCATGATAGGTCTATTAATGCATCCCACATGCAGCGTGGTGAAAGGCGTACTCGGGCTATCGGATGGATTATTCCCAGCAGTAAGATATTTATTAGTTCAAATGCATCAAATGCAGTGGGTACAATAATTGATTTCTATTTTATTTAATTCCTCATATTCTAATTGGGTTTCATTTGTACGTAGTCACGTATACAACGTGGGTCATGGGAATGTGGCTACTATGTGATGCGAGTGGATGTTGGAAATTATCTCCTCCGGGATCACCGAAAGATGGAGTGAGGTAAATGTTAATTGACACAATTAGAAGTAATAGTATAGATTCGTTATATGTTTTATGTTAGTTTATTACTTAAAAGATATAATCTTTTGTCCAATTAAACTTGCAGATATTCAACAATCCATCTCCATTGTCTGGTTCTGACATCAACATCATAAAGAGGCGTTGGGCAACTTTCTTTCTTGAAATGTACCACCCATAGTTTGTATATATGTAGTTAGTTTAAAAACTTATCATATACTAGCTATAGTGTACGTACCTTTGACTGATGATATGTATTAGTGCTCAGGTCCGGTTCAATTCTTCTTCTCTCGTGTTTTGATGTAGCTTTGATAAAGTGTTGTTTTCATTCATTCGAAATTAATTAGGCCCGATGCCCTCTAGTTTTGATTCTCGTGCTCACTAGTCATTTGATGAAATGTCGGTATTTTTAACCATATGTGTAAGAGCTAATTGGTCAGTGCTAAGAAAATTGAATGAAGTATGTTTTGCTTTTGAATGATTGTGTCAAAACTGGTTTGGTGTTCTGTTGTTGTTTCTTGTTTGATCGAGGGTAATCTGCTGGTTTGTTTATTGATCTGCATTAGTGAAACAGGAATGATTGAAATGTAAATAATAGATTTAAAAAAAATGAGATTTTACACATCGGTTCTCAATAACCGATGTGTATATTTAACTTTATACATCGGTTTTGCTTAAAACCGATGTGTAAATTTAACTTTACACATCGGTTCTTTAGAAAACCGATGTAGAAAGTCAATTTTACACATCGGTTTTAAGCAAAACCGATGTAGAAAGTTAAATTTAAAACTGCTTAACAATTGCTAAATTAATTTTACACATCGGTTAGTATAAAACCGATGTTTAAAATATACTTTAAACATCGGTTTTAAAACCGATGTGTAAAGTGGCAATAAACCACATCGGTCGTTTCCACATCAGTTTCAAAACCGATGTGGAAAGCCAAAAATAACCGACGTGGAATCCCTTTTGTGCACTAGTGTATGCATGCTATTGAAATAGCTCACAAAATAGGGTGGTACAACTTTTGGTTGGAATATGTTCTCAACTAGTGATTATGGCGTTGGAAAATAGTAATCTTGTCCCTTGGAGATTGAAGAATAGGTGGCTGAACTATGTAGAATTAACTATAAGTATGATGTTTATTTTTTTCTCATATTTATAGGGAACGAAATGCATGTGCTTACAAGTTAGATGAGTTTGGACTTTCTAACTTTGGATTTAAGAGGTGAGATTCAATTCCTGATTTTATTAATGAGGATTTTTTTTTTTTTTGGAATATGAATGGTCTTCCTAGCTATAGGTTTACATGATTTTTTTTATGGGTTAGGTTGATGCCCCCATGTTTCTTTATTGTATTCTTTTATTATTTTTTAATAAAGTTATGGTGTGCTGCAAATGATTGATGGTGATTGAGGTGCCAACCTAGTTGGGATTCCTTTCATTGGAGTGATGCTTTTGTATGCCATGTGCTTTATAATAAATAAAAAAAACTTGATATAGCACTCTACTGATAAGGCTTAGTTAATTAGGTTTGTTTTAATGGGACATCGGGTTGTCTCACGATTACTTGAAGATCAGCCAAATAATCCATAATTGTTAGATCCACCATGGAGTCACATTTTATAGTTCTGGAGTTGGATGATAGTGAGACTGAGTGGTTGAACAACTTCTTGGTAAATATTCCTTTAGGAATAAAACCAACGCCATCAGTGCTAATGTATTGTGATTGCCAAGCAGCAGTAGTCATTGCTAAGAATAAGAGTTTCAATGGAAAAATAGAAATATAAAGCAGTTGCTAAAAGGTGGAACAATATCATTTGATTATGTGAAGTCAAAAGTGAAATTGGTCGGTCCTCAAACAAATCCTTTTAGGAGGAAATTAATATATGAAACATCGAGGGTAATTAAACTTAAGCTAAATTGAAATTAACAGTGGTGGTATCCCAACCTTTGTGAGTGGAGATCTCAATAACAAATTTCATATAGATAAAAACTAAAATACACATGTGAAACACAAGAAGGTGGTTGAATTGTGTTTCTTAATTTTTTGAAAGCTTTTTCGAAAAACTTGGTTTATCAAAACACAAGGATACAAACCAATGGACACAAATAGACTTTAAAGTAAATAGAAGAAAATATTTGATACTAAAGCCAAAAGAAAGTATTAAGAACTTTGAATGTCAATCCCCGAGAGTAAGTTGCAAATAAGCTAAACAAAGAAAGGGATAGAGAAAATCATACAAGGATATTATCCTAATTTACTCTTCAAACAAGAGTTACGTCTAGTTCCTTCGACTTGAATGATTTTCCACTAAATCCCTTAGCAAGATACAAGTATTCTTTGACACGCCTCATCAAGCTTCAACAACTAATATTCTAAGACCTCTCCTGGTAATATACAAAGTATTCTTTTACAGTTAAGCCTCTTTAAGCTCACTCTAACGAAGAGTAAATAAAATTTACTGTAATACCCAATAATTTTAATTATAAGATTTAAATGATGTCATGCTCGATAAGTTAAAAATATTTTTTTTCCTTCATTTAGAGGTTGCATGTGAATTTGTTTTTTTTATAAATATGCTTTTAAATAATAAAGTATGCTATAAAAAAATTGCTCTTCAAATTTTTTTTTCCTTAGAGAATTAAATAAGGATTTTGAGGAATAAAAATGGTGGTACATAACTGTCATACTCGTGTATTTTAATAATTATGATTATGACAATAAATAATACATTAAATGGTTAATTTATTTTATGATGTCTAATAATTAATTTATCATATTAGGACATCAATTGGGTAGTGTGTAACTTGATATATCCTTAGCAAGTTAATTAAATTTAATTAGTAAGATAAAATTAATATTTGAGTTTTAATTTTTAGTGGAGATCATTATTGTCTATACCTTAGGATTTTAGTTTAAAAGGGGAAACCCTTTCTCCTTTATGCCATTTTTCAAAAAAATTAGAAACCCTAAGTTAGAGAGTGAGAGAGCTTGAGCTTGGAAGAGAAGAAAAGGCTTGAGGATGAGCTCCAATGGTGGTTCTTCTTCTCATCTGTTCTTTATTTTTGTCTTGCTTCTTGGAACCTAAGAACATCAACCTAAGGTGAGGGATAAGTGTTTTATTATTTTTTTTATTGATGATTTAATGTATGCAGCGATTATTTGGTTGGGATTAAAGATGCGCTATAGTGTTTATTGCCTTAGTTGCGAGAACCTTCTAGGAGGGTTTAGATGCATTTTGGTTTTTATCTTGTAGCTGAACTGTACATACAGGAGAAATTCTTTTTATCCTAAGCTTTGTGGTTCTACGCAATGATTTATTGCAATAAGAGAAAGAATATTTTATTTCTATAACTGGTTGGTATTTGCAATGTCTTATATCAAAATTATAAATTTGTATTTGGCTGAATTATATGTATATATATGAGATGAAAATCAAATTGGTCTGTTCTGCAGAAATAGAAACAGGGAATACGAGATTCATTTTTATATATATATATATATATATATATATATATATATATATATATATATAAGGTAGAAATATGAAGGGAGCGGAGAGTAGCTGAGCGAGGGTGACACCAAATCATATTCCATTCAAGGGTTTTGCTCGCGAGTTTAAAGATCAACACAGGAGACAAACAAGTTTCAAGAATGGTTACAACAGTCATCATATTGGCACAACAACGTATTTTTTCACAAACTTCTCTGAAGGTTATGACTGGAAGGATTTTTGGAAAAATTTTCAGAGATGGGGCCAGTAAGGGAGGTGTTTATTCCAGCAAAAAGAGATAAGTTTGGGAAGAAGTTCGGATTTTTCCACTTTAAAGGTGTTCGTGATGTAAAGGCTTTGGAAGAGCAGCTGAGATCCAAAAGATTGGGAAGTTACCGATTGAAAGTCAATATACAGAGGTTCTAAAGAGGGAGTACTTTTGGTGGAGCAATAATAGGTGGAGTAAAAGGTAATCCAAACAAGGCTTTTGCAAATGGTGAGGGGACAAGTCTACAAAGAAGTTATGAGAAGGTGGTGACAGAAGTCCCAAACCCTAGGACGAAATTCAAGCCAGTGCATGCTTAACGTGGTCATAAGACATTAAATGAAAGAATCAATGAAGGGTGGCAAGGTATGTCATTTAATATATCAGAGGAAGAAATGGGGTGGTTGCATGGCTCGTATATGGGGCGGGCATATAGCATTGAAGATGCGTATGAAATAAAGGACAATTATGAGGTATCTATGTTTTATTATCTGCAGTAGGGGAGGTGAATTTACAAAAAGCTCTTCAGGAAGATGTTATTTCTTTCTCAAAATGGTTCTCAGATGTCCGATCATGGGATCCAGGGTGGGTGATCAGAGACAAATTGGTATGGCTTAATATTATTGGGCTGCCCGCCCAAGCATGGAGAGAGGATATTTTCAAGAGATTAGTGGTCACTGTTGGGAGTTTTGGCTTTGTCGATGAGGCAACAAGGAGGAAAGATAGATCAGACGTTGCTAGAGTTCTAATCTCTTCATCTTACCTCGAAGTTATCAACAGGAGTATTAGAATTCAGTTCAATGAAAAGGTGGTCATGGTTTGATTGATGGAGGAGCCAAACGTCGATGGTTCTAAGTTCATCCGTTCAAAAAATAAGGGTCCAGTTGATGCAGAAAGCTCGGAAGACGGTTCAGATTCTATCATCGACCAACATTGATGTGGGCCTTCTCAAAAGAAGAAAAAAAGAAGCATGTTAATTCTAGGGAGGACGGGTTAGTGGGCGGAGCAGTTAACATTACTTTAGATGACCCAGCGTGCGTGGAGGTGGGGACAGAAATGTGTAACCCAAGGATTCGAATCCCTGACGTTGTGGCGCACAACGTCAGGTGCTTTTGGTTGCTTGTGAGTCGTCGGATCAATCCGATGGCTCAAAAAATGACACGTGGCTTCACTTTCTTTTTTAAAAAGATGAAAATCTCTTAAAGAAACCCGTAACACCCCATGTTCCCAAACCTATCCCGTAATGCCGTAACGTGAAGGGCACCATGCTGTCACGGCACCGCCGGACGTCGCCGGCTCATTCCATCGCCGCCGCTGCACTGCCATCTTGCTCCATCGCCGCCGCTCTGGCCACCATAAAAGGTAACACATTCTAAGTTAAAAAAGTAGCCCCTTTTTATGGTATTTCTTTGATTCTTTGTCTGACTTTAACATTAGCTAAAAACCCACATTGATTCCATCAACTTAGACTTAGTTTTCTGGTTTTGTTTATGTTAACATGTTGTTGGCCTTTGGTTCTCTTTGTGTTTTCAACTGAACCAATGTTGTTGGTTTTCAATTGAACCAATGTTGTTGCTTATGTTAACATGTTGTTGGCCTTTGGTTCTCTGTGTTTTTTTTTTTGTGAATTAGGAATGTGTTTTTCTTGTTTAAACAATTTGTCTACCATTTGTTTTATTGTTAGAAACAGACTAATTGAAAACTTAAATTATTTAATTCTTTTTTCACTTGTTAGGTTCTTTGATCAAACATGACATCTTCAAATATTGATTGGAAGCCAAGGATTGGTATGGAATTTGATAATACAGAGGCAGCTTTTGAATTTTGGCGCGCATATAGTGTACGTGTTGGCTTTGGAGTTAGAAAACGTTACTCGAACAAGAGAAAAAAAGACGGTATTATATCATCATGTAGGTTTACTTGTTGCAAGGAAGGAGTACGAAAGAAAGACAAGAGAGATGCTTCTGTTAAAAAACACAGGCCTGAGACTAGAACTGATTGCAAAGCAAATGTTTCACTTGTATTAAGGAATGGGAAGTTTGTCATCCATGAATTTATAGAGGACCATAACCACCCTCTACAACCTCCAGAGAAAACACAACTCTTTCATCCCACAGAAAGATAACTGAAGTCCAAGCATATGAGATTGATATGGCTGTAGACTCTGGGTTAAGGGAAAAGTTAACATTTCAACTTATGAGCACACATGCAAGACATAGAGCCAATCTTGGATATACACGGGTGGATGTAAGAAATTACCTCAAGGCAAGAAGGCAAAGAAGTATGGTGTATGGCGAGGCTGGATGTCTTTCGCAATATTTTCAGCGACAATTATTAGAGAATCCGTCATTCTTTCATGCATACCAGATGGATATGGAAGAACAAATCACAAATGTATTTTGGTGTGATGCAAAAATGGTGTTGGATTATGGGTATTTTGGTGACGTTGTCTCATTGGATACTACTTATTGTACCAACCGTGCTAATAGACCACTTGCTCTGTTTTCTAGTTTCAATCACTATAGGGGTTCGGTTATTTTTGGTGCAGCGTTATTGTATGACGAAACAGTTGAATCATTTAAATGGTTGTTCGAGACATTCTTACAAGCACACGACAACAGAAAAACCTCGTACTATCTTTATTGACCAAGATCGGGCAATGGCCAAGGCACTTGATGAAGTGATGCCTGAGACTCGTCATGGTTTATGCACCTGGTACTTGTCGCATAATGGAATTAAACATCTTGGAAACTTGATGAAGGGCGGAAGTTATTTTTTAAGAGATTTCAAGAAATGCATGTATGACTTTGACACCGTGACTGATTTTGAGACGGCTTGGACCAAGATGATCAACGATTATGATGTTCATGAAAATAACTGGATTAAATCCGTTTATGCTATAAAAGAAAAATGGGCTTCGTGTTACATGAAAGAAGCATTCACACTTGGGATGCGAAGCACAAAACTTAGTGAAAGCCTGAATTCTAACTTTAAGTCTTGTATGAGACCGAATGTGGATATTATCCAATTCTTCAAACACTTTGAACGGGTTGTTGAGGAGAAGAGAGGCAACGAGTTGACTTGTGAGTATGCATCCTTACATAAGCTTGCAATGCTAAGATATGAGTTGTCACCAATACTAATACAAATGGGAAAAGTGTACACACACACTGTATTTGATTTGTTCCAGAATGAGTTTAAGTTGTTCTTAGCTTCATGCATATTAGAGAGAAATGAGTCTCACTCTTTATGCCAGTATGTCATCACTATGGTCAACCATGAAGGATCCTGGAGAGTATCATTTGATCGTGCTACAACCTCAATATCTTGTAGTTGTAGAAAGTTTGAGACATTTGGCATACTTTGTTCACGTGCACTTAAAGTGTTTGAAGCACATGATGTTAAGGTCATTCTTGAGAAGTATATTTTAAGAAGGTGGACTAGAGAAGCCCGTTACGGCGTTGTGCAAGATGTGAAGGGAAAGGATGTTGAAGGATATCCAAAATTAGCTAGCACACGGAGATTTAGATAGCTTGTCTCTAAGTTCATTAGACTGGCAACCGAGGTGTCGACCTGTGAAGAATACCACAAGCATGTAGATAACAGTTTAGATGTCATGCGTAAGCAAATAATGGAACTTCGCTTACAAGCCGGAAACAATGATAGTCCTAACACTGATAACCCCCCATCTGTGATTAATGATGTTATGCAATTGAAGGGATTCAAGCATAGACCTGGCATACAGAGACATAAGCGACAGAAGGGTTGGGTTGAGTGTCAAAACAGTAGGAGAAAAGGACCTCCACCAAGAGGACAACCACATGGTCAACCATCTCAGGTATATTCCTCAATAAGTATCACTTGTACTAACTACTTGTACTATCATTTGTTTTAACTTTACATAGTTATTTTAGGATAAAGAATTAAGAAATCATCGGCCTTGTCAAGTATCTTGTTCGGCACATCCAAGTTATGAGTCTACTCAAAGACAAGATGATCAATTTAGTTTCACGGCATTTTTTATGGTAATGTCATCTATCTATTTGAAAAAAGTGTTATCCTTACTTTTTTGATAGTGAGATGTTGATTGGTTTGTGTTTTTATGTGTAGGCACCTCTTGATGAAACGAACACCGCACCATTAGATATCATGTCTTCAATCCCTGATCTACATTGAAAGAATTGAAGCATTGATCACTTTAGATATCATTTTTTGGGACTTTATTTTTTGGTGTTGATATCTCTATGTATTTTTTATGGTGATATCTTTGTCCATTTTTTAATATTGATAACATCACATATTACAGCACAAGTTGGTGTATTGATACAATTGAAGCTGTTACTCATTACCGATGTTAATTATCGAAGTTGTTACTTATTTGCTGTTAAATATCTTTGTTATAGTCAACATGGACAGCTTGCAAGAAGTAATATATAAGTCATAGTATACAATATCAATAAATCGAATTTCATTAATAGGAATACATGATGTCAATACATTCCAATGGCTTCAAACTTTTATATCATAACCAAATACTGTACTTTTACATTACAATTCTGAACAAAATACATTACAGATATTATGTAATTTTACAGTACAAGTTTGTATTTTTGGTACATATATTGCTTGGACTAATCTGCTGCACCAATAAGCTCAACTTCATAAATAAAATCTTCTGATATCAAGCTGCAAAAACCTGCACAGATTCGTAAACAAAATCTTCTGATCTCGACCAAAATCAATTATGAACCAGATGTTCAAACCAGAAGTCGGTGCAGGGTAAATCAGCAGAAACCAATCTTTTACATAACATTTCAATAATGAACCATGGAGCAGCCACAGAAATTGTTTCAGCCACATCAAGATGTTCACTGAATGAATCATGAAAAATCAAGTAAATTGAAACACAGAAGCAATGTTTACAGAATGAAGCAAATTGAAAAATGAACCATGGAGCAAATTGAAACATTTCTTTCATTCACTGTCTTGGGTTCAAATCGAATCACAGAGAGGGAGGGAGGCGTTCGACTGTGCTGATCCGGTGGAGGGCATGGCTGCTGCGGCGGAGGGCGGATCCCGAGGGCGGTGTTCGATGGGAAGAGGGCAGATCAGGATCCGTTTGATTGTCTTGGGTTCAAATCGAATCATAGAGAGGGAGGGAGGGAGGGAGGCGTTTGACTGTGTGGATCCGGTGGAGGGCATGGCTGCTGCGGCGGTGGGTGGATCCGGAGGACGGCGTTCGATGGGAGGTGGGCAGAGCCCGATTCGTTTGCCCTTTTTCTGGGTTAGGGTCATTGGAGGTCAGTGGAGCGGTGCTGCGGTGGAGTGGCGCCGTCGGTGGAGAGGCGCCGGCGGTGGAGAGGCGCCGGCGGTGGAACGACGCAGGTGGTGGAGCGACGCCGGCGGTGGAGCGGAGTGGGTCGTGGACAGAACGTCGAAAAGTTCGAAGGTTGGAAGAGGGGGGTATTACGGGTTTCTTTAAGAGATTTTCATCTTTTTTTTAATAAAAAAAATGAAGCCACGTGTCATTTTCTGAGCCGTCGGATTGATGCGACGGCTCATAAGCAACCAAAGGCACCTGACGTTGCGCGCCACAACATCAGGGAATTCGAATCTGTAACCCAATTGTTGATGTGGGTCAGGAATTGGTAAAAGAGGTGGGGCAGGCCTTGGTCAAAGACAGGGACTTAGCTAAGATCACAGGGGGTGGTGCTTCCTATAATAAAAAAGGGAAGAAGTTAGAAAAGGTGAAGGGCAAATTACCTTTAGTAACTATCGGGCCTAGGCCTTTTAAATCTCTTTTTTTATCAATACCAAAAAACTGTATTCATAAGAAGCCCAAAAGAAGAGGAATAAACACGGTAGGTGTGTATGCCAGAAGTGTGCACGGCTCAATGTTGGAAGGTAACCAAATCAGTGTGGAGGTTATCCAGCAGTCAGAAATCATGGGAGCTGTTGGTAGGGGCTTGTCGAGTATCTCAGGAGGATTAGGTAACAGGTAGTGAAGATTTGGAGGATCTGTAAAGAAATTGGGGTTACTCATTCTGGGTATGAGGTGGGAATGGTGAAAGCAGTTGAAGAATTAGAGGCAAGGGATAGGCTGACTGTGGCTAGCAGAGGAGCTAAGAATGGTGAATCATGAAGATAGTCTCAATAATTATTAGGGACCTTGGAAGCAGATTTAAAAAGGAGAGAATAAAGTCTCTGATAAGGGAGGAGCAAGTTGATTTTATTGCGAATCAAGAATCCAAGTTAGTTGTGGTAGATAGCAGTATTTGTCATTACATATGGGGTGATCAGGATGTAGAGTGGATCTTCCTGCCAACTGAAGGAAATTCGGGTGGTATCATTAGCATGTGGTGTGCATCGAGGTTTAAATTGCAGCACTACTTTTCGAGGAAAGGATTTTTATGGGTGTGGTAATTGGGTCCCAAGTAATAAGAGCTGCACAGTGGTCAACATCTATTCCTCTTGTTTAATGTCAAAAAAGAGGAAGCTATGGAGGAACATCTCTATGTCCAAGAGAGGTTTTGCTGGTGACTTATGGTGCCTTGTAGGTGATTTCAACTCGATGAAGAATATAGGGAAAGGAGAGGGGTGGCGGTGCATGCACAAGATACTTATAATATGGAATTTCAGGAGTTTATTAATGATCTAGATTTCATTGATTTTCCAGTGCTTAGCAATAGGTTCACATGGTTTAAGGCAGACAGTACGGCTATGAGCCGAAACGAAAGATTCCTAGTTTTCGAAGGCTGGGTTAGTCTTTGGAGTCTCTCAATACAGTGGGTTGGTAACAGGGATGTTTTAGGTCATTGCCCGATTTTACTTAAAGGTGAGAGTCTAAATTGGGGTCCGAAACCATTTAGATTCAATAATTGTTGGCTTCAACACAATGATTTCTTCGTTTTTGTAGAGAAGGCTTGGAATGAGATTTTAGTGGCGGGGTGGAAGATTTTTTCCTTCCAAGGAAAGCTAAGACTTCTGAAGGAAAAATTGAAGACGTGGAATGGAGAGGTCTATTGGAATTTGGATACTAAATTAGAGAAGTTGGTGTGTGATATTAAGGCCTCATATGCTACGGCTTGTGACAGATCTCTAAGTGTGGAGGAATTGAGGCATAGGAAGGAAATTACAAATGAACTTTATCAAGTTTGTTTGCATAAAAATTACTTACTTTACCAAAAATCTCGGGTAAGATGGCTCAAAGAGGGAGATGCAAACTCTTCTTACTTCCACTCATGTGTGAATTTTAGAAGAAGAAGGAACAATATCACGGTTGTGCAAGTTGGTGAGACATGGGTTGAGGGTGTTTCTAATGTTAGAGAAGAGGTGAAGAAGTTTTTTGAAGCCCAATATTCTGATGTGGGTTGGAAAAGGCCTACTTTGGGAGGTATTGGTTTTAAAAGCTTGTCTTTGGAAGACAACATTATGTTATCTGCGCCATTTTCTGCGGAGGAAATTAGGCAAATGGTTCTAAGCTGTGATGGTGATAAGAGCCCGGGCCCGAATGGTTATAAATTTAATTTCATCAAGAAGTTTTTGTACATGATGATGAGATTCAAGTCTCAAGTATGCTTCCGTGAAGAATATTTCCACCCATGTTCAAGAATGAAGATATGAAAAGTGTTTTGATGATGATTATGATGATTGATGTTGATGTAATCGTTTTGATGTTTTGTGTTTGCTTTTCTAGGTTTTAATGTAAGTCATAAGTAACTTAGTTTGATTAGATGGCTTAACAAAATAATAATGCTAAACCTAAAATTCCTTCAAGAAAAGAATTACATTAAAACATAGTTGTATATTGGTCTACTTTAAGGAAAACTCGAAATTCCTTCAAGAGTATTCAAATACTAACTCATGTATGCCATTACACATGCATTTTGGCAATTTTTGAAGGGAGTATTCGAATACCCCTGTTAGTATTCGAATACTACCCATTCTATTAAGTTTGTTGGGTCCTGTTACAGGGAGTATTCGAATACCCTGTAAGTGTATTAGAATACTTACCCAAAAATTCAGCAAAACTCCAGTTTTTCAGCTCCAATTGAAGTCTATATAAATGGTATATGTTTAAGAGTTTTGGCAACGAAATCATATACAAAAATATACTGTTATAATGCCAAAATAGAAAACCATATATTTATCCTTTGTTACAAGTGATCTTGGAAGCTTACAAGCTTTGATGGACAAGTGTTTGTGCTAGGATTTTCTCTTCTACTCAATTTGTTTTTTGAGTTTTGTATTGGGAGTGTGGATCCCAAGGTTCTCAAGAGTGCGGTATCTCTTGAGGGGTGTAAATCTTTGTTGGTGAGGTATCCATCAAAGTGGCCATTAGAGAAAATTCTTTGTTGGTGAGGTATCCTTCAAAGTAAGGGTGAGGGATCCCTTTGTTAGAAAGAGTGTGGTATTTCTTGTGGATTTCATAAAAGTTGTGGATTTATTGTGGTATTTCTTGTGGTGATTATTGGTGAGGTATCCAACAAGGTGTAAGGGTGAGTCATCCCTTAGTGAGTTGTTGGTGAGGTATCCAACAAGTTTCAAGAGTGAGGTATCTCTTGAGAGTGTGGTACTTGTGGGTGAGGCATCCTACAAGGGAGTGTGACTTTTGTAAAGAGTGTAGTATCTTTTGTACAAACTTTGTCATAGTGAATTTCTCCAAGAGGATTCTTGGGGACTGGACGTGGGCCACTCAGGTTGTGGGCCGAACTAGTAAAATACTTGTGTCACTTTCTCTATCCCAACTCTCTTTACTTTTTTGCAATCTTTATTATCGTATGCATGATTCTTTATGTTCTATGATTATGATACTATAGTTCATGATTGTTATATGATACTATCTCATAGCTTATACAATTGAATATCTTTCTTTAAGTGCATTCTTGAATTGGTATTGCAATTGTTTCTTGCTTAAGCTTCAAGGAAAGTTTACTATCTTGCATCTCCATTTGAAAAAAGGGAAGTTAAACATTGTTTTACGAAAAGTTTTGAAAAGGTCAATTCATCCCCCTTCTTGACTAAGAACCGTTTCCACATCTTACAGTTTTGGGAGCCTATCAAAGAAGAAATCTGCAACCTTATAGAGGAGTTCTATTGCAGGTTGTCACTACCAAAAAGTGTAGGTTCTTATTTTATTGCTCTTATTCCCAAAAAGGATAACCCTCAAAAGTTGTCAGATTTTAGACCGATATCGTTTATTGGTGTTATCCATAAGCTCATATCTAAGTTGCTCGCTGCAAGGCTCAAGCGAGTAATAGGCTCCTTAATATCTACTTCTCAATCGTCCTTTATAGCTAAGAGGCAAATATTGGATGGTGTCCTTGCGATTAGCGAGGTGGTTGATTTGGCAAGAAAGAAGGGAGATGACTGTATAATTTTGAAGGTAGACTTCGAAAAGACATACGATTTGGTGGAATGGGGTTTCCTAAGGTATTTGATGTAGAGAATGGGGTTTGCTGACAAATGGATGAATTGGGTGGAGGCTTGTGTTTTCAAAGGTGGCGTCTCAATTCTAGTTAATGGTAGCCCAAATGAGGAGGTTAAGTTACACAAGGGTCTTAGACAAGGAGATCCACTTGCTCCTTTCTTGTTTCTAATTGTAGTCGAAAGGTTAATGTAAGAATCAATAACTTAGAGATTTTGATATATGACAAATACAATTTAATGTGTGTGCAAGTGTTTTAGTGTCAAATTGCAAAGACAGGTATCAAGCAGTGATCAACAAGTTCATTAAGTAAATTCAAGGAAAATATTCAAGGAAGAACTTGAAGGAATCAAGGAGCTGCATGTAGAAATCAAAAGAGCAAAGTCAAAGATCAAAGGATCATCAAGACCAAGCTTAAAGGAGAATTTTAGATTTAAGTCTTAGATGATTTGTGAGAGAAAGAAATCTCTTAGTCCCAAAATAGCTCAACTAAAAAGATGCACGAAGAAAATCAATTTTCATAACCTGCATTAAAAGGAATAAGTTTTTTTTTATGAAAATTATTCTTGGAAATAAGAAAATTATTTGTCAGATACAGCCATGTAATCAATGGATGTATGTCTACTATTGTAACTGACAAATGAATTTAAGGTTCTTGATTCAGTAACACCTATGCATAATATGAAATCAGATCAGATATAAATGGTTAACTGAATACAGCCCTGTACATTTGCTATGTACGCGTGTATTCAAGTTTCAGAAAAATCTGATGTTCATTAATACATAGATGTACTGAATGAATGTACTGATGGATTAACCAAGTTCAAGACTATCAGTATGAAATTGGTTAATACAGCCATGTACTCAACCCCTGTTCAAGAACAAGAATCAA
Source organism: Sophora flavescens (assembly GCA_030762895.1). Taxonomy (NCBI): domain Eukaryota; kingdom Viridiplantae; phylum Streptophyta; class Magnoliopsida; order Fabales; family Fabaceae; genus Sophora; species Sophora flavescens. Next base: position 110,474,858 of record CM061066.1, on the reverse strand, counting down.
GAAAACATATTCGGTTATCAGACCCAAATCTATTTTAATTGATCCCAATGACTATAACTTGTTTTCTATATATAGAGGGATCAAAGGAACACTTTTATCATATCGAACATATCAGAAATTTTACAAAATCAATTTGAGAGATAAATTGTAAAAATCATTCATCTTCTTGCTTGAGCTTCATTGTGAAGAAGAGTGTTTCATTCTCATAAGTGCTTCAATTTGTTTATTTGACTATTGAGAGTTAAGGAATCAATATTTTCGTTCTATTTGATTGTAAAGAGAGAGGGAGTCTCTCTGTGTGATTAGGGTGAGGTATCCCTAAGGAAGAACATTGAGGCTCTTCACAAGAGTGTGGTATCTCGAGGTGAAGCAGTGCTCTGTGGTGTAAAGGTTTTTCAAGCTACCTAGCTAAAGCTTGTTGTGTTAGTGTGTGAAAACCCACAGGTGGAGTGGGGACTGGATGTAGGTCACAGTGGTGGTGACTGAACCAGTATAAATTTGGTTGTGTGGTATCTCTAAACTCAAACACTTTAATTTTTGTCTTGCGCATATAACTGCGATCTTGATGTTCTAAGTTTTCAATTGATATCAGTTTTTGATCTGCATAATCAGTATTGAACCTTTAGTAAACTGTAATAATAACTGTGTATTCAATTCTGTTCTCAAGGATCAATATTTGAATTGAATCTTGCATCATATGTGATCAAATTCGAATAGCTTAATTTCTGTTTCTTCATCACTGAAACTGAAACTGAACTTCTTTCTATTTGATTCAATCACTATTTGATTCAATCACACAAGTGACAGAAGCGCTCGTCCACCAAAGTGACAGAAGCGCTCGTCCATTTAAGTGATAGAAGTGCTCATCCACACAAGTGACAGAAGCGCTCTTCCACACAAGTGAAAAAAGTGCTCGTCCACTAAAGTGACAGAAGCGCTCGTCCACATAAGTGATAGAAGCGTTCATCCACTAAAGTGACAGAAGCACTGATTTACCTCATCACCTTCTATTCAATATTTCATAAAAAGTCCTTCACTATTTTTGAAAAAGATCCTGAGGCAACTCTGATTTGAAAAGTAAAGTTTTTGAAAAGGAAGAATTTTTAAAAGCTCAATTCACCCCCCACCCCCACCCCCCCCCCCCCCCCCCTCCTGAGTCTTTGAAGCCAAAACAACAGTTGAGTAATATGATGAGTAGAGCTGTAAAACTGGGTTTATTTGTAGGATTTAGTTTCTAAGAGTCAATGGAAATCTCACACCTCCGATATGCGGATGATACTATCTTAGATGGTAAAGTATCATTTAATAATTTGTGGTCTTTGAAATTGGTGCTCAAGAGCTTCGAATTGGTGTCTGGTCTCAAAGTGAATTTCCACAAAAGTTGTCTTTATAGTGTTAATGTAGAAGGATATTTCTTAGGCGCGGTTGGGAATTTTATGAGCTGCAACTTAGGACAACTACCATTTTATTATCTTGAGCTCCCGATTCGAGCCAATCCAAGGAAGGTGTCAACTTGGCAACCGATGATTGATGTAATGAGGAAAACATTAACAAGATGGAAAGGTAAGAAATTATCCTTGGGTGGAAGAATTGTTCTTATAAAATTGGCATTATCTAGTCTGCCATTATACTTTTTTCTCATTTTACAGAGCGCCTAGGAAGGTATTAAAACCCTTACAAGTATACAAAGGACCTTTCTTTGGGGGGGTATAAAAGAATAATCTCTTGGGTTAGTTAGCGGAAAGTATGTTCACCCAAAAAATTGGGAGGGCTAGGAATCAAAAATTTGGACTTATTTAAGTTGAGCATGTTAGGGAAATGGATGTGGAGACTACTCCATGATGATGGTGCTTGTTGGAAGGAAATTATCCGCTTCAGGTATGGTGCTTTGATGGAGTTTGAACACAGTATGCGATGGTCCTCCACAAATTCATCACAATGGTGGCGGGATATTAAGGGGATTGATATTGGGTCAACAGTTTGCCAATTCTGGTTCTCTAATGAGGTTGGGAAGAAGGTTGGAAATGGGGAAGGTGTAACGTCTCTGGCTGCTTCATGGATTGACGACTATCCCCACAAACCAACACAGGTCTTTTCAGCGTGCTTTGTCCTCACTCACACACTTCCTGGGAAAGCTTCCAAGGAGGTCACCCATACCAGAATTGATTCAAGTCAAGCACGCTTAACTATGGAGTTCTTAAATGATGGGCTCCCGAAAAGAAGATGCATCTTGTTGGTATGGGTAGTATAAATCAATTCATATGAGCCATCCTCAAATGTATAGTCTCATACCTACACAGTCTCAGGATCCCTCTCATTCGGGTGTGTAATAGGTTCATTCATGTGTCCCTCCGCCTAAAAGTCTTCCAGGAGCCGTTCCTTGTCCGTGCCTTCTTACACTGGTGACCACTCCCCGCCCTCGTCAGCACCGGGTGTCACATGTCCACCAGCTTCCACTTGGTTCGTCCCCGAACCACACCGTACTGGGAGAGGTGCCACTCTGATACCATCTGTAACATCCCTGGCTGCTTTATGGATTGACGACTGCCAACACAAACCAACACGGGTCTTTTCAGCAAGCTTTGTCCTCACTCACACGCTTCCTGGGAAAACTTCAAAGGAGGTCACCTATCCCAGAATTGCTACAAGTCAAGCACGCTTAACTATGGAATTCTTAAGTGATGGGATCTCGAAAACAATATACATCTTATTTTCGGTAGCCCATCACTTAAGAACTCCACAGTTAAGCATGCTTGACTTGGAGCAATTATGGGATGGGTGACCTCCTGGGAATTTTTCCTAGGAAGCGTTTGACTGAGGACAAAGCACACTGAAAAGACCTGTGTTCGTTTGTGGGGGCAGTCATCAATCCATAAAGCATCATGGGATGTTACAGAAGGTACTTCCTTTCGACATGAAGCATGGTTTGGAACATCTTGTCTTAAAGAAGTTTTCCCTAGGCTATATTCTTTGTCACTGCAAAAAAAGGAAAAGGTTGCGGATGTGGGCTGGTGGGACGGTGAGGTGTTGAGGTGGAAGTGAATTTGGAGGAGGGATTTTTTCACTTGGGAGGAGGATTTATTCAATAATTTCCAGGATACTTTGATGGGAGTATGTCATAGTAAGTATGTGATGGATGCTTGGGTGTTGTAACACCCCATTTTTATCGTTTAAGGAATCGAAAAAGGATTAAGAGGGTGTGATGACTTAATCTTATTTGTTAAGTACTAATGAGTCAGTATATTAAGTTTGAAGTTGATCAGACTTAAACCGGACATGGAGTGCACCGAAATGCATGAAATCGGGCAACCGGCATCAGTGGGAACACTCAAGCGTGGCATGTCCAGCGCACAAGCGTTCTGGGAGGAGTGACACCTGGCAATATGTATCAAAACGGAGTACAAGTGGCAATCAGGGTGCCATGCTCAAGCGTGGCCAGGCCAGCTCTCAAGCGCTGCCACGGTCGACCATGCGAGGGCTGGCGCTCGATTGCCCAGCCCACCACCTAACCCCACTATATTCTTCTTCTCTCTTTGCATAGCAAATTCCTCTCACTTCAACCACGAATCAGAACCTGTATAGTGAGAGGTCAGAGCTTTCAAGAGTGAAAAAGTGCAGTTTCCTAGAGTTTCGCTCGACCGTTTTCTATTTCGGCTTCATAAACATGTTTAGGGTGACGAGCACGTTAAGTACATACCTTCGATTCGTCAGACAGTGGAGGTAATGCTCGAATCCCTAACTCGTCGACATTGTCATTTACCTTGTTTTGTCACTCTTGCATCGATTCTGGCTTTGTCTTTGAAATTGTTGCAAGATTAGGGTTTTTGACAATGTTAGGACTCTATCCATGTGTTCGGGATGAATTTTGGAGCACCGAGGCATTCGTCGCGAGTGAGGCAGCAACTGTTCCAAGGAGAGGGGCACGAGTTTCGATGCATGGACGCTACGTTACTGTTGTCTAAGGTGGGGTGAAAGTATCTAACACGTCGGGGAGGCAAGCGTAGTATTGTGTATTGTGTTGTATGCGTAGGGTGCCCCAGACCCTACTAGTTGTCAAGTAGCTTTCAATAATTAAATTCCTTTTGAAATCGATTTTAAAACTGTATACGGGATTTAATTACGGCTTGCTTATCGATGTAGGGCTGCCTTATCGATTTACTTGCATATGCTGAGGTTATCTATTCTATGATAAAGAGGTTGATAATCTAATGTTGTTGGTGTTGATGCCGTTGAGGTTGTCTGTTTGGTTCTTGTACTGTTGAACACCTTAGTTGACACCCTATGGGAACTGTGGCTGTGAATGTTATATAATAGCCATATATGGGTACCGAGTTGAGGTTGTGGATGCCGTGTGCATCGTAATGCATGTAAGTGAAAGATGGTACTGGTGTCAACTTAGGTTTGTATTGCATTGCATATTGCCAAAGTGGCGAGCCGTGTGACTGGGAGTCATGCGAGGTTGGTGTACTTGGGTGCGGGTACGGAATGTGAGTGGGACGGTTCAGGGAACCTTGGGGATGTAGTCGGGTTTAGATTGACCGACAGTGGCCAATGATTTGTGTAACACTCCATTTTTCGTTATAAGTGCTTATATGTATGCCTTGTTTGCCTTAGAAATGTTTTTAGGGCTAAGTGGGATCTTCTAGGCTTTAAATCCCTTTCTGATGCATGAGCACGACCGTGCTCATGTATCAGCACGACCGTGCTTAGGCGCGTGTCTTGTGGCTGCCAAAGCCACAAGCACGGTCGTGCTTAATAGGGAGCACGACAGTGCTTGGGTCAGAGTTTATAAATACAGGGCAGTGCATGAGGGTTTTCATGAATAACCCTATTTTTGGCATCTCTGCACCCCAAAACAGCAGAACAACCTCACCTTACCCTCTTCCTTTGAACCCACCATAGTTCTTGGAATCCTTGCGGTGTTTGGGAGAGAAAAGTGTACATTAGTGCCATAGAGGTAAGCCGGTTATCCCTCTTTATTAATCTCTTTTCCTAATTGTTGGATTGTGATTAATTAGTTGTTCTTATATTTGGCCACGGCTTGGGAAACTCATCGAGCCAATGGAGGGAACGCGACCAGTTTGTTTTCAGGGTTTGATCTTCATATCAGGTATGGGGAGAAGGGATAGTGTAAACATATAGGCATTGGGGGTAGCGTAAGATGAATGGTTAACCCATGACCCTATTTTTTTGCTATTTGGGTTTATGTTAACTGTTGATATATGACTATTATTGATGATACCTTATTGTTGGCATGTTTTAAATTGGAAATTGATTGAGACGATGTTGTTGTATGATTGGATAATGTTCATGTTTATTCTTGTTTACGAATGAATGTTGTTATTGGCTAATTGTATGATGTTGTGAATCGAATAACAAAGATGTTAATAAAACTTTGAAACCATTAATGATTAGAGGATGTTTCCCAGTTGCCTCATAAGACTTGAATGTTAGTAATGACAGGTAAGGTTTATGCCAAAAGGTTTAGTCAAGGACCCTAGGGATTGATTCATGAGTGTTTAGCGATCCTTAATAATGAAATAGAATTAAAGGATTAATTCCTTTTAGTTATAAGACGTGAAGAATAATTAAGAACAGTGAAACTGATGATCAAAGACTTAGTAAAAGCCAATAGGTTCAATCCATGAATTAACCAAGAGGTTTGGCAAAGGGTTTCTGATCCTTTCTGCCCAGACCAGTACGACCAAGCTCCAGGTAGCATGGTCGTGCTTAATAAGGAGCACAGGCTCCAGGTAGCATGGTCGTGCTTAATAAGGAGCACGCCTGTGCTCCAATTCAAAATTCAAAAGGCCATGCTACATAAGCACGTTCATTCCCAACAGCAAGCATGCCCGTGCTTGACTCCAGGACCAGTACGCCTGTGCTCAGGGTGAGCACGCCCGTGCTCACCTGTCCAGAATAGAACGCAGAAAGCTGAAACAGAGGTGTTCCACCCCAAATAAGTAAAAGATGTAAGAAGACACCAAACGAAGTAAAAGTTAGATAACCAACATAGATAAATGATTAACAAGTGATAAGAAGTTGTACCTTGGTAGCCGAGTGGCCAAGGGAGCCTTGAAAGCCAGGTGGTAAAGGTGTTGTTAATATTGTACCTTGGTAGCCTCGTGGCCAAAGGGGTCTCGATAGTCAAGTGGTCGAGATGTTGAGCTCTGGTGCTTTATGGCCAGAATGTTAATTCAAAGATTAAAGATGAAAGATAACGTTATATCTTGGTAGCCAAGTGGCCAAGATAACCTCGATAGCCAGGTGGTCGAGGTGTTTATAGTGTTAAAACTTGGGTAGCCAAGTGGCCCAAGCGGAGGTGGTGTTTGTTGTTTGTGTGTCGACTGTTCCTCGCGCATGCATGCATCGGAGTTGTTAGTGGGGGATGTTCAACATATGGGAGGTCGTCCGAGAGTAAGGCGATATGGCCGTCTGTGGTGTTCATGTGAATCATGTACACCCGTGGTGGCACATACGAGAGTAAGGTGCATCAGCTATCCAAAGGGTCCACCTGTGTTGGGGACTGTCGGCGTTGGTGCTTAATGGCCAATCTGGATATGTAACTCCGATGTTGACTTCCTGAGGTAGATTGGATCCAAGTGCATAATGGAGTAGTGTAGTAGCACTGCATCACATATCATACATGTTTGAGATTATGTGTGTGTGTATATATATATATATATATATATATATATATATATGATGTGTTTATATGTTATGATGTTTGATATGCTATGTTTATATGATGAATGTTCGTCTTACTAACTGCTTCCTTGCCGTTATGTTCATATATGTGTTTCTTAGTCCCCGTCTTTTGTTGTTGCTTTGCATGTACCTCTTTTATATTATCCAGAGGATGGTGAGCAGCCAGTGGAGGAAGGACTCCGAGGAAACATTACTCGTAGTTAGGATTTATGTTTAGTTTATGTTGTTATCCGTGATGTTTCCGGATTTTTGGTTATACCAGCTCTGTAATGTGACATCGGGGTTGGGTTTTCTTTTATGTTATGTTTTCCTTTTTAAACCTATGTTATTTTTTCCGTGCTGAGATGTTGTTACAATGTGGTAACCTCTATCCAGATTTTATTTTATGAAATAAATGCATGCTTTATTTTACCTCTACTATTTAAATGTTTTATAATTACATGCGGGGTAGAGGGTGTCACATTTAGTGGTATCAGAGCAGGTCTAACCTATCAGGTCGTGGTATGAGTCTGTTATGAGTCTTATGTGTTTATCCTGTTTGAAATATCTATAATTGCTATAGATAATGATGCTTAGTATAGTTCTTCCTGCTTGGTTCTCTGTATTTGATAGAAGTTTTGGACAAGTGCAGGAACCAATGGCAGGAAGAGGTAGGAGCGATCAAGCTATCATCGATGCGTTGGCACTGCTTGCCAATGCTATAAGGCAGAACCAGAACAACAACAATTGAGGACCAGCTTAGTTTCAGGGTTTGGATAAGTGCCAGTGGAACAACCCGCCTTCCTCCAATGGAGCTTACGACCCTGAAGGTGCTCTTTTGTGGATGTAGGAGACTGAGAAGATCTTCCAAGTATGGGATGCAACGACATTCACAAGGTCATCTTTGGGACCTTCATGCTGAAGGAGGAAGCTAAGCACTGGTGGGAGAGTTGTCGCCAGTGTATGGAAGCTGAGGGTACAGTGGTTACTTGGAACGTCTTCAAGGAGAGATTCTTGGAGAAATACTTTCCAGCTGACATCCGCTACAAGAAGGAGATGGAGTTCTTGACGCTGAAACCGGGAAACATGTATGTGGGAGAGTATGCGGCTAAATCTGAGGAGATCGCACGTTATTACACACCGTATCATTATTTGACTGTCAACCGCTCCAAGTGCATGAAATTCGAGGATGGTCTGCATCCAAAGATCAAGCAGGCTATCAGTTATCAGGAGATCCGCGTCTTTCCGATTTTGGTGAACAAGTGTAGGATCTTTGAAGATGCCTAAAAATCAAGAGTGTCCAGCTACAAGAGTTCAAATGCTCAGGGAAACATGAGAAATGATCAGAAGGATGAAGAAAAGCAGCGTCTAGCTCCAGTTGGCCGGGACTTCAAGCATGGTGGCAAAAAGTCATAGTCATCTTCATGCAGGTTTAGGAGTTGGGATTCTTCTGCTCCTAGGCCCATCAGATGCGGCAAGTACGATGCAAAGGATCACTTTACCGCTCAGTACAAGGAGACAGACATCATCTGCTTCAAGCGTGGCAAATCGGGCCACATCAGCCGGGACTGCGAAGGAACCAAGTCAGAACCACAAAGTTCTAGCAAGAGTCAGAAACCCCAAGCCAACCGACTGAAGACCACTGGGAGAGTCTTTACTCTTAGTGGAGCTGAGGCCTCCGAGTCTGAAGACTTGATCCAAGGTATGTGCCTCATCGATGGAACTCTATTAACTGTATTGTTTGATTCAGGTGCGACTCACTCGTTTGTATCACATGAATATGTTAAAAGTCTTAAATTGCCTGTGACACTTCTTGAGTGTGATTTAGTTGTTGCCACATCCACGAATAAACATGTTCTTACTTCTCATGCATGTAAGAATATTCTTATTACCATTGATGATAAAAAAATTTATTGTTGATCTTGTATGTCCACCTTTAAAGGAACTCAATGCTATTCTTGGCATGGACTGGTTATCTTCCAACCACGTTCTCATAAACTGTTTTGATAAAACCATAGTTTTTGGAACTCCTGTGGAGTCTAAGGATCCTAGGTTTCTCTCTGCCAACCAAGTTAAGGCTTCAATAAAATAAGAGGCCCAATTGTACATGATGCTATCTTCCCTGGAAGTTGAGAGCCCTCCTAATGCTACAAGTGTGCCTGTTGTGCGAGAATTTCCTGAAGTGTTTCCGGGGATGTTTATGAACTACCCCCAGAGAGAGATGTGGAGTTTACCATAGACTTAGTGCCTGGCACAGGGCCTATATCCATAGCACCCTATAGAATGTCTCCTCTAGAGCTAGCTGAGTTGAAGAAACAGATAGAGGAACTGATGCTGAAACAGTTCATTAGGCCTAGCGTGTCCCCACGGGGAGCGCCAGTGTTGTTGGTAAAGAAGAAAGATGGCAGTATGAGGTTGTGTGTCGACTATCGACAACTCAACAAAGTGACCGTTAAGAATAGGTATCCCCTCCCTAGGATTGAGGATCTTATGGACCAGTTGATAGGAGCTTGTGTCTTCTCAAAGATAAATTTGAGGTCAGGATACTATCAGATTCGGGTTAAGTCTGACGACATCCCGAAGACAGGGTTTAGGACTCGATATGGTCACTACAAGTATTTTGTTATGCCCTTTGGTGTGACTAATGCTCTTGCTGTGTTCATGGATTATATGAACAAAACCTTTCACCCTTACTTGGATAAGTTTGTGGTGGTTTTTATAGATGCCATCTAGTGTACCCCAAGACCAATGAGGAACATGAGGAGCACTTGAGGGTTGTCTTGCAGGTCCTTAAGGAGAAGCAGTTGTATGCTAAGCTGTCTAAGTGCGAGTTTTGGTTAGAGGATGTGAGCTTCTTAGGACTCGTCATCTCTAAAGGTGGGATAGTCGTGGATCCGGCTAAGGTAGAGACTGTGCTCCACTTGGAAGCGCCAAGGTCAGTGACCGAGATTAGGAGTTTCTTGGGTTTAGCATGATACTATAGGAGGTTTATAGAAGGTTTCTCTAAGATAACGTTACCCTTAACCCGTCTCACCAAGAAATGACAGCTCTTTGTGTGGGACTCTAAGTATGAGGAAAGTTTCCAAAACTTAAAGGATAGGTTGACATTAGCACCAGTGTTAGTTTTTCCTGATCCTAGTGAACCATTCGTAGTTTACTGTGATGCTTCTAAGCAAGGTTTAGGTGGTGTGTTGATGCAAAACAGTAAGGTAGTGGCCTATGACTCTATGCTTTTGAAGACCCATGAGAAGAACTACCCTACCCGTGATTTTGAATTAGGAGTTGTGGTGTTTGCCTTAAAGATTTGGAGGAACTACCTTTATGGAGCTAAGTTTGAGATTTTTAGTGATCATAAGAGTTTGAAATATTTGTTTGACTAGAAGGAGATCAATATGAGGCAACAAAGGTGGATGCAATTTCTTAAGGATTATGAGTTTGATCTAACCTACCACCCAGGAAAAGCCATTGTAGTGGCAGATGCCTTAAGTAGAAAAACCTTGCATGTCTCCGCTTTGATGGTTAGGGAGATGGATATGATATAAGAGTTTATAGATATGAGCTTAGCTTATGAAGTTACCCCTAAGAGTATTAAGTTGGAACCTTGAAGTTTACCAATAGTTTGATGGATCAGATTAGAGAAGGCCAGAAGATAGATAAGTACCTCTTAGACTAGAGAAAGTTGCTTGCTCAGGGTAGAGTCCTTAGTTTTAAGGAAGGAAGTGATGGAGTCTTGAGGTTTCATGATAGAGTCTGTATACCTGATTTCCTGAGCTTAGGATGTTGATCTTAGAAGAAGGACATAAGAGTGTACTGATTGTGCACCCAGGTGCCACTAAGATGTATCGAGACTTAAAGCGCTTGTTTTGGGGGCCAGGGGTGAAAAAGGATGTGGTTGAGTTTGTTTACGCATGCTTAGTATGCCAAAAGGCTAAGATAGAACACCAGAAATCATAAGGTAAGATGCAACCGTTAAGTATCCCAGAATGGAAATGGGACAGTATCTCTATGGATTTTGTGTCTGCACTCCCTAGGACTCCAGCTGGTTATGAAGCGATTTGGGTTGTTGTGGATAGATTGACTAAGTCTGCCCATTTCATCCCCATGAATATGGAATACCCCTTAGAGAAATTTACCAGGTTGTCGCTAGTGCAGAAAAGAGATTCCACATCGATTATTTTTGGCTTTTCACATCGGTTTTCAAACTGATGTTGAAACGACCGATGTTGTTTATTGATACTTTTCACATCGTTTTTAAAACCAATGTCTAAAGTACACTTTTAACATCGGTTTTCTAAATAACCGATGTGGAAAGTTCATTTTTCACATGGGCTATCACAAAACCGATGTGGAAATATCACTTTCCACATCGGTTTTAAATACAACCGATGTGAAAAGTGAACTTTCCACATCGGTTTTTACCAAAACCGATGTGGAAAGTTTTTAATAACCCATGTGAAAAGTGAAATTTTCACATCGGTTTTTGTATAACCGATGTAAAAAGTCTCATTTTTTAAAAAAACTCTTTTTACATTTCTATCATTAATTTCCCATGTTTCAGTAATCCAGATCAATACCAGTATAACATATTCTAAATATTCTCAACACAATCACTTTTGTACAATAAAAACACACTAAATTAATATATACTGAATTTATTACGAACAATACATATGTTCAATTACATTCAGACAAAAAAGATAATTAGAAACCAAAAAGCTACATGATATATTATAGATTTCATATCAAAATATATATCAGTCAAAAGTACACTACAGCTAGTACATGATAAGTTTTTAAACTAACTACATACAAACTATGGTTGGTACACTTCAAGAAAGAAAGTTTCCCAATGCCTCCTTATGTTATTAACGTCGGCATCAGATAATGGAGTCGGATTGTTGAATATCTGCAAGTTTAATTGGACAAAAGATTATATCTTTTAAGTAATAAACTAACATAAAACATATAACGAATCTATAACTGTTACTTCTAATTGTTACCAATTAACATTTACCTCGTGCCATCTTTCAGTGATCCTGGAGGAGATAATTTTGACCATCCACTTCATCACATAGTATCCACATTCCCATGATCCACATTGTATACAGGACTATGTACAAATGAAACCCAATTAGAATATGAGGAATTAAATAGAAATCAATAATTATACCCACTGCATTTGAAGCATTTGAACTAATAAATATCTTACATTAGGAATAATCCATCTAATAGCCCGACGCCTTTCACCACGCAACATGTGGTTTGCATTAATAGAACTATCATGACAAAATAAACATTAATTAAAGTATATCTAATAGATTTCAGATAATTAAAACAACCGCATTACTGATTATAAAGTATTTTAATGCTTGCGTTTCCATGATCATCTTCAGTTCATTCGCCGGCTTATTTCCCATTGAGCAGAAGAAGACCACGACATTCATCCGAGGGTACAAGATCAACAGTTGCCAATGCTTGTTGTATTTGCGGAACAATTAGTGACTAAGTCATATATAGTTATAATTAAATAACTGGTACTTACTTATTGAGATAAGGCGCAAGGTAGAATTGATGATCGTCTCGGGTAAGTATATCACTTATGGTGGTGACCGGGTCTTCTGATTCTAGGAGAACATCACCCTGAATGAACATGGGGTCAATGAACCCATAAAGGGTGAGGTTACCCTGATCAACTAACATACGATGCAGATACCTAATATATTGAAAAAACATGTTAATCATCATAGTATTTAAAATTTAATTACTTAACTTATAAATAAAATGTACTTACGTGCACCATAACGATAGGTGTGCAGAAATAGCCATTTCTTTATCGAGTACAATCTCCATAAGTTCCTTCTGCGTCATTCTCCATGGTCACAACCTGTATAGCCAGAAGTTTAAAAACATCATCAGGTTCCCCTTTGTCGATCCCCTAAACAACAAAGATATATAATAGTAATCACAGATAAGTTATTTCATTCGTAATTAATTAAATGGTCAAATGAATACCTTGGCAGGAGCAGACATCTCTGGTCTTCCTGGATCCGACCTTTTAGGCAGAATATCATTTCCAACATCCTAAAACAAATAAAAATAAAGCATTATCTTTAAACAATAATAAATAATTTCAAATATGAATATAGAAAAACACAACTAATTGAATACCTCAGATGCAACAAGAAAGCTGACCAGTCTTCTTGGCCAGGGGATGAAGTTACTGGGGGCCTGACCTACTGTTTGAACCTCCTCAGTGGGAACAGGGACTCGAGCATCAACATCTCGAATAATATCAACAACGACCCTCACCTGATCATCCGATAATAAACGATGGTGTATGGTATTACCGAAGTTGTTATGTGCCCTCCCCAATGCCACTAAGCGGCAATCATGATGATCATCAACATACAGCTCACACCTATCAGGGTCGTCGTCGTCATCATCATCATCATCATCATCATCATCATCATCATCATCATCATCATCATCATCATCATCACCATCATCATCATTTTCAGGCTGATGGGGAGGATCACATGAGCCCTTAGTGCTCACATGGACAGAGGGTTGGATGGAGGGTTGGACACCTGTCATCTGCTGGGACATAGAAGTCAATATTGTCAGCTGCTGGGCAAACTGCTCGGCCATCTCCTGTCTAAGCTCAGCTATAATCTCCTGTTTTAGCCGTGCTCTATCTGGATCAACATCCCTGTGGCATTGGTGTGAAGATGAACCATGGTATTGGCGAATGTCGACGCCCCATCCAACACCAATGACACGGCCCGGGTAGTCTGGTTTACCGATGGCAGAAGCTAAGATATCATCGCGTCCTCTAGGAACAAAGGTTCCTTGGTTTACCTGCTCATCCAAGGCATCCTATAACATATAAAATATCATGTCACATTACAATTCGATAACAATGTTAAAATGACAATTACAATTCAAACTATACTTACAATCTTCTCAGCTACTTGGCGGGCCTCCTCAGATGTATATTGTCCCGTATTTCTTTGTCGGGCCCTCTTCCATTTACGATGGCGTGGGGGTGGAGGTGGATCAACAACTTTTGGATGATTTTTAGCATTATGATCTTCCTGAGATGCTGCTTCCTGAAATGCTTTCTTTGCCTCTTCCACCATTATCTGACCAAGTTTTTTATATCCCCCACGAGACAGTACATGGGAGTAGACATTCTTGCTTTGGTTTTCCTGCCCCTTTTTCCTCTTCTCCTGTTATAAATATAAGATAATTAAATTACATAAGTAAATAAAATTAATGAAATTACATAAATTTAGAGACAAATCAAATAAGTTAACCTGAAAGCTGGGATCATGTCGGCTCTGAACAAAGCGATCCCACGTCACCTGGTCAAGAAACGGTTACACCTCAAGTGGGTTCTTTTCACATGTTGGATTGAATACATAGTATCTGCCTAGGTCGACCTTAAAAGTCTTCCAACGCTCACCAGCATACTTTATCAAACGCTTCTTCATATTCGTCGTATCTGGTATGTCAAGGGTGAGCTACATTAACACCAAAAGAATCAACGAATTACTGTATGATATTAATAAGATTAAAATAAAGTAGATACAGACAAACATAGGACGTAAAAGTATAGATACCAGAATACTCTCCCATATCTGATCCTTCACGTCCGCTGGTACATCTTTCCAATTATCAATAAGTATACTAGGCTTGCTTCAAGCAAGGGTCACCACAAAACTGTTAAACTGCTCTGCCATTGGCCCAATAGGATTGAGGCTATTATCAAAGTCGATTCTTATCCTTTGATTTGAACCACAGTTGGCAGTCAAATTCCTCATTCGTGTGGCACGTCTACCCTTTCTACCCGTAGATCTGACTCGTTGCCTGAATGAGGGATATCCTCTGGATCAGCCATGTATACCTGTTTAAACAAAAAAAAACTTGTTAGTATGTCAGGATAAATATCAAACATAACTTATAAATATCGATCAACGTACGTAAATCTTCCACTCCATTCTCATACTCGTCACTTGTTCGTCTAGCATTCATCCAACCGCGATCCATGACTAAGACCAATAACTTCGTACTTAGTCCAACATAGTCACCAACCACTTCTTATGACAGGGTATGGCCCTATCCCATTCGAGAAGAAACTTTTTCAACATTCGGTTAACAGTTACTCCTTAAATCTCATGCTCATACTCGATGAAATTTCGGCAGCATTTCCCTTCAGTCTCCGACGTACACGACTTGAACGCGATGACATCCACCACGATAAAGTATGCACCCGAAGAATGAAAGGAAATGTATCAATCCGAACTTTCATCAAGTATATAGCATTAGAATCAATGAATAACTATTTTAACCGAATGAAGAAAAAGTTTTTTCCCAAACTGTCCAACTTTGGACAATTCAAGATACATTACAATGAGCGATACATTAAGCACGTACAAGTGTGCTCATTAGTATTGCATCTCAAAAGGGAAACTAAGGCTTTAC
This sequence comes from Sophora flavescens, assembly GCA_030762895.1. Lineage (NCBI taxonomy): Eukaryota > Viridiplantae > Streptophyta > Magnoliopsida > Fabales > Fabaceae > Sophora > Sophora flavescens. Next base: position 110,459,687 of record CM061066.1, on the reverse strand, counting down.
TAATTATTGTGGGCTGATTCTCGAATCAAATAAATTTTCAAGCAAATACATTAAAACTCCAATGAAAGCTTTTCAGCCAAAATGATGGAAATCAAACCTTACTTTGTAATTTTCCAATGCAAAGCGGCTATGTGCTGGTATAACTCCTTTCTTGTATTTTCCTGTCAGCACACCATATGCAAGTGGACTCCAAGTGGTCAAACCCAAGCCATAGTTAAAGGTTTGATTTGGATCTGAAAAAATAACATTGCCTCATCATAAACCAAATGACTTGACAAAACCCGTGATAGTATAATCTTAAATGCTTCTCTCCATGAATCTCAACTCTCAATTTCCCAGCATCCATACACAAGATGATATAAAATACAAAATTGGTAAAACTACTATGGGCAAGAAGCTCTTACCTTTTGTATCCAAGGATTGTGCCCCTCATGTAGAGTCTAAAATCAAAGCATGAAAAATACAGTGTTAGCTTATTTAAGACCAAAAGATGATATAAGAAAATGAGTAGCGAAGAGCTATGGCTATTCAGACAGGAAGCAAAGAACATGAAGAAAAAAACTAAATCCATCATGCCATCATATATATTCAATAAAAAACTATATATATCCTTTATTCTCCTTAAGAAAACACAAAGTTTCCCTTCCTGCCATGTATTTTTGGTGCATATTGCAGTTGAAACACAGCTTCTAAAAAGGCAAGCGAAATGTAAATGACCAACTTCTACAATAGACCAGAAACTCTTAAGATCTACCAAATTATAAAATAATCTCTTTCAACACTCGAAGTCTCTAGTGCTTAAGAGATCGCCACACAGAGACTAATATCTTGCTACAACAAAGTATCGTAGCATCTGAATAACAAGCAAGGAAAACATTACCAGTAAAATAAAATTAAAACCAAAACAGAAAGCAAGAAATATTACCAGTAATAATGTCGAACATTTCATTAAATAAACAAAACATAGAGGCCTCAAAATACTAGAACTGCTCAGATCCAAACCCCAAGACCTCAAAGGAAAAAAGGACAAAACACTAACAAGTAGTAATAACCGAATCCAAGTTCTCAAAATCTCATAGTAACAACAACAAAACAAGTAAATAAGCATGCACTCTCACCAGAAGTAGAAGCAGCGGAGACCGACGAGCAGCAGGGAGAGACGAAAATGGGAGGTGGCGGCGAAGCAGTGAGGGATGGCGAGCACAGAGCAGTGAGAGAGATGGGGACGAAGTGACGAGCACAAAACGAGGGAGGGAATGAAAAACAAAGGAATGGAATAGCAGAGCAAAAACAAAGGAAAAGGGCGCGTGACAGATGGAGGGAATGAAAATAGAAACCAAAAGTAAGGTTTTGTCAAATATTACACATCGGTTGTCCAAAAACTGATGTGGTTAGTCATATTTCACATCGGTTCTCAAGTAACCGATGTAGAAACTTACGATTTAATTTAAATTTTCATTTTTTTTTAATTTATGACATCGGTTATATTTAAACTGATGTGGTTAATATCTATTAGGCATCGGTTCAATAGGAACCAATGTGGAAAGATAAAAATTTTAAATTTTGTTTTAATTTTATACATCGGTTATAATACAACCGATGTGGTTAATCTATATATTAGACATCGGTTCTAAAAGAACCGATGTGGAAAGATAAAAAATTTAAATTTTAAATTTTTTGTTTTAATTTTAGATATCGGTTAAAATATAACCGATGTGGAAAATATTCACACATCGGTTATTTATGAAACCGATGTGGAATCCTTTGCTTTTAATTTCAAAAATGCCACCGCCTCGTTTTACACATCGGTTTTTGTGAAACCGATGTGGAATCTCCGATGTTAAAAGCATATTTTGCACTTGTGTGTATATCAAAGAGATAGTTAGGTTACATTGTGTACCTTCTAGCATAGTGTCAGACAGAGACCTGAGGTTCACCTCTAGGATTTGGAATAGTTTACATGAGGCTTTAGGAACAAAGCTTAGGCTAAGTTCAGCTTATCACACACAGACTGGGGGTCAGTCTGAGAGAACCATCCAGTCCTTAGAGGACTTGTTGAAAGCTTGTGTGCTAGAACAGTCAGGAAGATGGGACAACATCTTGCCCCTATTAGAGTTCACCTACAACAATAGCTTCCATCCCAGTATTGGGATGACACCTTATGAAGCTCTATATAGAAGGAGATGTAGGACAACATTGTGTTGGAGTGAACCCGGTGATAGTGTTGTGCTAGGACTTGAGATAATGCAAGAAACCACAAAAAGTGATGATGATACAAGAAAAGATGAAAATAGCATAGAGTAGGCAAAAGAGCTACCATGACAAAAGGAGGAAGGCACTCGAATTTCAGGAGGGTGATCATGTGTTCTTGAGAGTTACTCCAACAACTGGGGTTGGTAGAGTGATGAAAGCAAAGAAACTTACTCCCAAATTCATTGGCCCTTACCAAATTCTTAAAAGAGTCGGTGAAGTTGCGTACCAAATCGCGTTATCACCTTTCTTGTCCAAACTTCATAATGTTTTTCATATGTTACAACTTAGAAAATACATTCAAGATCCGAACCATGTGATAGTCCCCGACACAATTCGGTTAAAAGAGAACTTGACATTCAAGGTACAACCCATTCGAGTTAAGGATCAGAGGGTGAAGTAGCTAAGAGGCAAGGTTATTCCCTTAGTTAAAGTAGTTTGGAGTAGGGCTACTGAGTAAAGTGCTACATGGGAGCTCGAGAGCAAGATAATAGAGGCATACCCGCACCTCTTCGTTCGAGGTGAGTAGAAATTTCGAGGATGAAATTTTTATAAGGGGGTGGAATTATAACACCGCGTTTTTCGTTATAAGTTCTTATACGTATGCCTTGTTTGCCTTCGAAATGTTTTTGGGGATAAGTGGAATTTTCTAGGCTTTAAATCCCTTTCTGGTGCATGAGCACGACCGTGCTCATGTATCAGCACGCCCGTGCTTAGGCACGAGTCTTATGGCAGCCTGACCCATAAGCACCGTCATGCTTAATAGGGAGCACGGCCATGCTCGGGTCAGAGTTTATAAATACAGGGCAGTGCGCGAGGGTTTTCGTGAGTAACCTTATTTTTGTCACCTCTGCACCCCAAAACAGGAGAGCAGCCTCTCCTTACCCTCTTCCTTTGAACCCACTATAGTTCTTGGAATCCTTGTGGTGTTTGGGAGAGAAAAGTGCACGTTAGTGTCGTAGAGGTAAGCCGGTTATCCCTCTCTATTAATCTCTTTTCCTAATTGTTGGACTGGGATTAATTGGTAGTTCTTATGTATGGCCAAGGCTTGGAAAACTCATCGAGCCGCTTGAGGGAACGCGGCCAGTTTGCTTTCAGGGTTTGATCTTCATACCAGGTAAGTGGAGAAGGGATAGTATGAACATGTAGGTATCGGGGGTAGCGTAAGATGAAGGGTTAATCCATGACCCTATTTGTTTACTATTTGAGTACATGTTAACTGTTGATATATGACTATTATTGATGATACCTTATTGTTGGCATGCTTTAAATTGCAAACTGATTAAGACGATGTTGTTGTATGATTGGATAATGTTCCAGTTTATTCATGTATACGAATGAATGTTGTTATTGGCTGTTTGTATGATGTTGTGAAGCGAATAACAAAGATGTTAATTTGACTTTGAAACCATTAATGATTAGGGAATGTTTCCCAGTTTCCTCATAAGACTTGAATGTTAGTAATGAGAGGTAAGGTTTATGCCAAAAGGTTTAGTGAAGGACTCTAGGGATTGATTCATTAGTGCTTAGGGATCCTTAATAATGAAACATAATTAAAGGATTAATTCCCCTTAGTTATAATACTTTAAGAATAACTTAGAACAGTGAAACTGATGACCAAAGACTTAGTAAAAGTCAATAGGTTCAATCCATGAATTAACCAAGAGGTTTGGCAAAGGGTTTCTGATCCTTTCTGCCCAGACTGGTATGGCCATGCTTCAGGTAGCATGGTCGTGCTTAATAAGGACCACACCCGTGCTCCAGTTCAAAATTCAAAAGGCCGCACTGCATAAGCACGGCCTTGCCCAACAGCAAGCACGCCCGTGCTTGACTCTAGGACCAGCACGCCCGTGCTGAGGGTGATCAGGCCCGTGCTCACCTGTCCAAAACAGAACGCAGAAAGCTGAAACAGGGGTGTTCCACCCCAAATAAGTAAAAGATGTAAGAAGACACCAAACGAAGTAAAAGTTAGATAACCAACACAGATAAATAATTAACAAGTGATAAGATGTTGTACCTTGGGAGCCGAGTGGCCAAGGGAGCCTTGATAGCCAAGTGGTCAAGGTGTTGTTAATGATGTACCTTGGTAGCCTAGTGGCCGACGGGGTCTCGATAGCCAAGTGGTCGAGATGTTGAGCTCTGGTGCTTTATGGCCAGAATGTTAATTAAAAGATTAAAGACGAAAGATAACATTATATCTTGGTAGCCAAGTGGCCAAGATAACCTCGATAGCCAAGTGGTAAAGGTGTTGATGGTGTTAAAATTTGGGTAGCCAGTGTGTTGACTGTTCCTCACGCATTCATGCATCGGAGTTGTTAATGGGGGATGTTTAACATAGGGGAGGTCATCCCAGAGTAAGGCGATCTGGCCGTCCACGACGATTCAAGTGAATCATGTACACCCGTGGTGGCGCATCCGACAATATGGTGCGTCAGCTATCAAAGGGGTCCACCTGTGTTGGCGACTGTCGGCGTTGATGCTAATGGCCAATGTGGATATGTAACTCCGAATTTGACTTCCTGAGGTAGATTGGATCCAAGTGCATAACATAGTAGTGGAGTAGCGTTACATCGCATAGTGTAACATCCCAAAATTTTAATATAATTCTTTTAATAAAATATAATTAAGAGGTTTAGTATAAATGATTTATTAGTATAAATTTTATAAAAATTGGTTAGTAACTACAAAATAAATAAATAAATAAATGTACTGAAAATAGTGTAATGGCGTTAAAGCCCAAGTACAGCATATGGCCTTTGAGTTTTTTAAATAATAAATAAATATTAATAGTGAGAAAAAAAATAATTATAAAACCTAAAAAATCCTATGCGTTAGTGGGCTGTGCCTAATGACTATATATATAAACTTGGTCACTGCGCATGGGTGGTTAGTAGTGCCACACGGAGTGAGGATTAGAGGGGTCGCGCAGTGCTTGTGAGAGGTTTTGAGACACATTTCTTTTCTTTGTCGGTGCAACCGTAACAGTGAAGGGAAGAAAATCTTTTAGAGAAGCACCAACTTTTATCATACCTAATTTTTATGGCATTTACAAGAGGTGAGTAAAAACATCTTCACTCACACTTTCATGGTACAAATAATTTTTGGACTCTTGATTCATGATTTGAGATTCTTAAAATATTTTGGGGTTTACATGAATTCTTAAATTTTTTCATCTTGTTGACAAATTGATTTGTTAAATATGGTTTTCTTGAATTTACACAGATATAATAGTTTTGTTTTATTATTAATACGCTGCTATGTGCCATTATTCTCGTCCAGTTTTATGCCCCTTATGCTACTATTCTGGATTTTTTCTATTGATGGTTAAATTGGCAACTAAACATAGGCGATTTCTATACCACTCTCATGTGTGCCAAAAGCCAAAGTTCACATGTTTTGAATTCATGATTTTCAACCTCCATTGCCATAGGCAGTAACTTGGACAAAGTGAATTTATATGTAATTGGAATTAAAGTCTTCTTCCCTGACTCACAGTATCATTTGGTTAAAGTGTTAATTATATTTCTTTTATTTGGACTTTAATTCACTATTACTTAACTATATTATGGATCAATTCCACCTTTAATTATTGTTAAGAAATATATTTGATTGGTATGAATTGTGATTATTTTGACATTTTCTTTTATGTTATGTGATGTTATAGAAGTGCCTTATGATGATATCAAGGTATTGAGATTGATGCTTAAGGTCATATGTCATGTCATGGGGTCATGATATATGCCCAAAATATGTTTTTGAATTATTATTTGTGACTGTTAAGATACCGCCTTCTAGGAAGGGGGTCACGGCTACCTCCTCATTAGAAGGGATGATAGATACCTCCTCCTTAGAGGGAATGACAGATACCTCCTCATCGTTAGAGGAGATGACAGATACCTCCTTCAGGGAAGGGGATGACAGATACCTCCTCGTTAGAGGGGTTGACAGATACCTCCTTCTGAGAAGGGGATGACAAATACCTCTTCGTTAGAGGGGAAGACAGATACCTTCTCCTGGGAAGGGGAAGACCCATTGTAGATATCTCCTTTTGGGAAGGGGAAGGCAGTGGGACGCCATTGTATTTGCCATGAGTTCATGGACTTAAAATTGGGTAAATCAATAAAATAGACTTTGATGCACATTGAGATTGTTTGGACACGGGAGATGCCCTTTGTATGATTTTATTCACGTTATGTGGAATGAATTATTTCTTTGATGGCATTATGATTTATACATGAATTTCATGAGATTAATATTTATTTTTAATTCATGAAGACATTTTTGAGTTTCAATATTTTGAAAGTTAGCGGGTACCATGGATGTTTTCCGATTGTCGTGCCGGCTGAGAACAATACTATTTGCGAAAATATTTTTAGAACTTGTTTTTATTCACTGGGATTATATCTCATTAAAAGTATTGTTTTCAGAGCATGAGGAAGACGCCATAGAGACTGAAGAGGCTTGAAGACTTAGTGAATTTTCTTATTTATTTTTCTAGTTTGGTTAGTATTTTCTTGAATAAGGAGCTGTTTGTGGCTAGACATATTTATTTATTTATTGTTGGGTTTATTAGTGGACGCCCGGTTTTGAGACGAAAGAATTTATTTTGTAAGGATTTATTAACATTGCTATTTATTATTTATAAGATATTTATTTTAGACAATTTTATTTTGGCTATAATTTTATTATGTTTATTTTGCGTTACTATTGTAACGAAGGGTGTTACACATAGCATACATGGCATACATGTTTAAGATGATGTGTGTGTGTGTGTGTGTGTGTGTGTGTGTGTGTGTATATATATGATATGTTGATATGTGATGATGTTTGATATGCTATATTTTTATGATGAATGTTCGTCTTACTAACTGTTTCCTTGCCGTTATATTCATATATATGTTTCTGACTCCCCGTCTTTTGTTGTTGCTTTGCATGTACCCCTTTTATATTATGCAGAGGACGGTGAGCAGCCAGTTGAGGAGTGACTCCGAGGTGCCGCTACTCGTAGTTAGGATTTATGGTTAGTTTATGTTGTTATCCGTGATGTTTCCGTATTTTTGGTTATAACAGCTCTGTAATGTGACATCGGGGTTGGGTTTTCTTTTATGTTATGTTTTGTTATGTTTTCCTTTTAAAACTTATGTTATTTTTTCCGCGTTTAGATGTTGTTACAATGTGGTAACCTCTATGCAGTTTTTATTTTATGAAATAAATGCATGCTTTATTTTACCTCTTTTATTTAAATGTTCTATAATTACATGCGGGGTAGAGGGTGTCACAATTTGCACCCATTGTGTCGTGGTCTCCGATGATACTCGACTATCTCAATGTTTGGGCTCGGAGTGTTCCAGTCTATGGTGGACGTTCCGAGGAGACCAAGATACCCCTATTGGAGTTGAGCTCATAAGGGGAAGCACCCTTATTGGTCACGACGAGCCGAACTATTACCAAGACAAACTAGCTGACATTCTCTGGGTGATGGATAGGCCTGAGAGAGATAGAGAATGTCCGGGGGATCAGTATCCCTAGTGTGAGAGATTGGCCGGAATGCATAGAAGTGTGACTCCTTAGTAGGTTGATCCTAGTTGCATAATTAAGGTTGGATGTGACGGGATGGTTCGGGAGATGTTTACTGTATGTGTTGACTGTTGTTTGATAGTATGGTTTACTATGTTTTCCTATCCCTGTTTAATGGTAGTGTTGCAATTCTTATCTCCCTTCTTCTTTTCTTACTTTTTGTGTATGTATCGGTTCGTTAGATGAGCAGCATTTTTTATTCTTCTCTTTCAATATCTCCCTTCTTCTTTACAGAAGATAAAAACATTTTGATTCTTCTCTTTCTTATTCTCCATGTCTACTTTACCGAAGATAAAAACATTTTGATTCTTCTCTTTCTTATTCTCCTTGTCTACTTTTTATGCTTTCTCTCACCGTTTTGATATTATAAAAAAGGTAAGTACTTTGGTACATTTAGTAAAAACATTTTTCTATTTAAAAAAGCAAGATCAAGTCAAGACAATAATAATCAAGATAGCAAATACTTCATCATATAACAGATTTCATAATTTCATCAAGACAGTAATCATTATTATATCAACTATTTCATCATAAAATTAAGACATATATTGGATGAAACATCAGATATCATAAAGCAATTAATTATGAGTTCAAAAAACTCAACCAGAGAATTATAATTATCAGCTCAAAATACCAAAAGCTATCAAAAAGACTATGAATAACCACTAGAATTAACATCACTGAAAAGCACAGTCAATTTACTTTTCAAGAATTTTGTGAAGGAGATCCACCATTAAATCCAACTTCTGATGGGCATGTCTAATTTCTGATCTTGCAACGGGATCACACACATGAGATGGGTTTTCCTCAGATTGTTGCTCAGATGATGGTTCATGATGCTCAGATTGATGGCTAGAAGGTTATTGCTCAACATTGTCTTATGGATGAATGAAGTTCAGAGGGACTGATGTAGCTTCAACTATAGCTTGACTTTCATTCATGGTAGCTTCATAATTGGTGTACAAAGGCAGAAGAATGATGTTTGCATGTATTTCTGATACTGACACATTCACAGAGGGGGTAAGGGGTTCTATGGCATTGTTATCCAAACCTTATTCAACAGGAGTACATCTTGAAGTTACTTCCTCTCTTTCTTCTACCACTATCTCCTCATCAACCACTCCAGATGATTCATTCAATACAATCACTTCCACATTTTCATCCAAATCATCATCATTATCCAAAAAGAAATGATTTGAGTAACGTACTCTGGACCCATCATAAGTCATTGCTTCAAACCAGGGTTCAGAAAGGTTTTCAAATAAAGACTCAATAGAGGGTCCAAAAATAGACACATGTTCTACAACTGATTCAGAAACATTTTGATAAAGGGGTTCAGACACAACTACAGATTCTGCAATGTACAAGGAATCAATATCCAAAGTCATCAAGTTTAAATCATTTCTAGAAACAGAAACTGTTTCAGAAAAAGAATAGAACATATCATGTAGTGTGCATAGAGAAGTGAAAGATTGTAGTGGGGGTAAAGCTTCACAAAAGTTGTTCTAAAAAACTTGGGTCCTGCACCACATTCTCAATCTATCAATGATAGAATGAGTGATGATTCTATAGAACAGACTACTTGTAGTCCTAGCGGGAGGGAGAGTGAGACACCCCGTTGTGCCCCGTTGTGCCATTAACTTAAAACCTTATTAATTAATTTCTTAATCACGCACTTAACATAAAATATGTAAAAATTAAAACTTAATTAATAATCATATAACTTCTGCAAATTAATGTTTGCATCACACCTTATATAATAAATGCATACACACATATGTCTTGCATCAGAGTTATCAAAAACACTGTTTAGGGTATCCCAGCAACAGGATTCCTTATAGGTGCATATTTAAACAAACTAACATTTGCAGAAATATAAAACGTCTTATAAGACTCACTGGCCTTAACTATCTAAACTCTACCACCCAAGTCCGCAGCTCGACCTCCAGCTTCTGGCTCATAAGGAGTTCCATCCAACTCCTCCGCAGCTAGCTCCTCCATAGGGTCTTCTCGTACGATCACATAAGAAATAAAGTACAACATACAGAAAATAAATGGGATAAGAAACAGTTCTATCATCAAAAGCGGAAAAGGAATACATAGCATATAATATAATAACATTCAAAAACACACATCACACATAAGTAACAATCATCCTCAAATTACGATATCATCCTCTACCCTTAATCTCATGCAACGAAACCTTTATGCTGACATGGTCATCTCTATTCCTATCACGTTAGTCAATAGTCCAGAACAGTTCTGTGTTATGAACTTGGTATAGCACCTCTATCTTTCAATATGATAGCACTTGGTATAGCACCTCTATCTTTCGATAGGATAGCACTAGATATAGCACCTCTATCTCTTGATAGGATCAGATCATCGTGTCGAGGACTAAGGAGTATTACGGTAGTCTACCTCATCATCCAATCCATAGGGCACTCACCCACAATATCCGACATCCATAATAGGATATCCTGACCTCGTGTATTCCACTCACACTGCTATAAACAACAATATATATATATATATATATATATATATATATATATATGAATCTCACTAAATCGCATCAGTAACAACCTAGTGCCTCAAGCTTCCATCATAGCCTTAACTTACAATCTACGTCACATCTCATCTATAAAATAATACATTTAGGCTAGGCACCTCTAAGTCACATTCAATCTCTCACCCACATGAACATCTCCCGAACAACATCTATCTTTACTTAAAAGACAACTAAGCACACTATCAAACCAGACAGATCATGCATAATACAAAAATCATAAAATATCCAAACAACAAAATAAAACGTCACATGCAGTAGAGTACCTCAACCAGCGTATCACAAACAGTCAATAATCATAAAGTCAAACATCCTCAATATTATAAGATTATCCTAACGGCGATAAACCTATAATCCCCAAATCATCATTGGTTTTACGAAAAATTTTCCAATGCGATTTTGGTCTTGTGGATTACTCGACCACCAGTAGGATTTAGGTCGCCCTACACAATTATTATACTACAAACTACTTATCCATTCCGACTATAGGTTGAATCTTTCCTCCACCTGACTTATCACCGGATTTCCCGAACTTTCCGATCCTCGTCACTAAACCACGATTATCCGTTAACCTTCAACCTACACAACATAACAACAATTAATCAAACAAAATTCCAACTATGACCAATTCATGCTAGGTTCAGCCATGAGTCATTAATAGGGCTAGGGTTATTTTCTCAACTCCATCTTTTGGATTCTAGTTAATATAGTATTAACTAGCATAGATAAATTGTTACAGGTTAAAAATATGAAACAAAATCATCCAACCTTTAGGGTTAGGGTTTCGGCCTCAATGAGTAAAATACGCTGGAAATTATTTTTGCTCACAAACTCTTGGATCCAGAACATACACACTTTAAATAGTTGATAAAAATCATTATCCAATTAAAGATTTAAGAAAACTCATTTTGTTTTCATGAACATAGATTTGTCCAAGGCTAGAAAAAAGGGTTAGGAATTTCTTTTGATTTCAAGTTTCTATATATAACAACTAGAGGTATTAAAGAGTTAAAATCAAGTGTCATACTTTAAAAATTGAAGAAAACTTCCTTTGCCTAAAACCACATAGGTTCGGCCTTTACTAGATAAATAGGGAGTAAAATTCTTTTGATTACATGCTCTTGGATGATGATAGTAGAAGTCATATGAAGATCATAGAAATTGGTTTCACATTAAAATAATTTTTCTACAATTTTCTAGAATTATTTGAAGTTCTAGATCTAGAAATGGAAATTTGTGAAAAGTTGATGGACATGAAGATTTGATGCATGATAAATGAAGCTAAGATGATTAGGAATAGGTTCCTCACCCAAGAATGAAGAAGTTTGATGAGGAAATTGAAGAAGAAATGAAGAACTATGATGAACTTAGCAAGAACACTATGATGTTCTTAGTGTTTTGTGAAGAATAAGTGTAATAGGAAGAAATGAAAATGTGTTAAGTGTAGGGGGGTTGACTGCGTCCAAAATGAGAGAATAAGTGAGGGAGGAGTTGTTTAATTGATTAAAATGAACCAAGGTTAAGTTAATTGGCATAGGTTAAGATAGAAAATAATATAATAACTTAACTATGGTTATAATAACCTAACTATAGTTAATAGTAATCATGGTTAGGTTAAAATGTGTGGTTGAGAGTGAAGGGGAGTGTGCCTGATTTTGGACCACAAATGAGGAGGAAGAAGCCAAATTGGCCTTGACTTGCCTCAACCATGGTTAAAATCTAACTAGGATAGGTTAGGTTAAGATTAAGGGCATTTTGGTCATTTCACCTAAAATTACATTTAATGCTTCATAAATGCTTGGTGAGTCATGGTGGTGACTCAGCTGCTCCGCTGCCCGGTTCTATCTCTGCACATCCGTTCTCGACTTCGTCGGTTTCCGGATTAAGGTTTTAAGCCCGTATAAAAACATAATATTTCGTTTTCGATTGAAAATTTTCAAAATAATCAAACTCGTTGGAAATATGTTTTAAACATAACTCGTTTTGTTCATGAGTCAAAATTAGGTTTTCTTATCAGTAAAATCTTACTGTCAGTGAAAACGTCAACCGTTTTCCGTTCGAACATTCACCAAAATTCGTCTGAATAAACATAAAATTATATTTTTGATCAGAAATTTGAAAGTAGATTTCCTCACGGAAATTATATAAAAAATCTACAATTTTTCAGTTTCGTGTCAAATTAGGGTTTTCTGCCGGTATAAAATTATATTGTCAGTAAAAACGTAAACTGGTTTTCGTTTGAGTTTTAAAGCCAAAATTTCACCGTAACCCTCTACCATAAGATAGAGTTTGAATATGATTTTATTTTATTCAAAATCATTTTCTTGGTCTCATATTAAAATATAAATAATTATATCTTAACCGATAAGACAGTGTAATTATAAACAGGCTGTTACAAAGAGGATATTCTTTGAAGTCTCTATCCCAAAACACATAATATAGAAAAACTATAAGAACTCTAGGACCAGCACAGATATAAACAAAGGTGCTCTCAAAGAAACGGACTTTAGGATCTTTTGTAATCATCAAAATAGAAGTTGTTTCTAGGATAAAAGGGTAGGGGTTCAGACAGTCCTACATACCCAAAGTGTTGCAGGGCAGCGAAGCCGATCCTTTAGCCATTAGTTGGAGTCTTCCGGTTTTGATATTATGTTAACCCTGATATTGATGTGCATTTATTTGTATCTACCCTTATGGTAATCTCTTTTCTCTGATAGTCAGTAAGCAGATGCCTTGGGACAGGCACATGGGAGTCATTTGCAAGAAACTGCTTGTTCAGAACTTGTTCTTTCACTGCTGTTTGTGGAGGGATTTATCCAATGTTCTTGATAGGCCTGGGTCTAGTGTCCTGATACCTTCTCTTCGAGGCACACCACCCGAACTTGTACTTGTTATACATAGCTTCAAAAGCTTCAAGTCTAGCTTCCATTTCCTCCTCAGTTTCTTCTTCCTTTTCCTCTTGCCTTACTTCTTCCTCAATTTCTTCCTGTGTTTCCTCTTCCTCAACCTGATTTCAAACCTCATAACCAACTTCTTCATCTTGTCTAACCTCTTCATTCTGTCTTTCCTCAACTTCCTCTTGAACAGCTTCTTCAATTCTCAGTTTCTTTTGAAGCCTTGCTTCATATTTTTCATTCTTCCTTTTTCTTTCCATCCTCTTATTATTTTTGCCTTCCAAACATAAGGTTTCCTTGAAGAGTTCAGAGACCACTTCATCAACAGAACCAAAACCAAAAGCCTTATCAGTCTTTGCCTTCTTATTTTTCTTTTCAGAGACATTCTTATCATATGAATCTTCATCAGAAATTCTTAAATAACTTGTTTTAGCAATAGGATTCTTAGCAATCCTAAGGTTGAGATTCCTAGTAAACTCAACGCCACTATCATTCTTCATTTTCAAATCTACAAGAGTTGCTACAGAAATAATGGGGGTCATATTCAGAAAATCTGAATTCAGAACAGTTCCTTTATTGCTGATCAACCTAGTGAGCAGCATACCATAGGGGCAACAAGTCTTTGTCCTTTGCTTGGCAATCTTTATCATGTGGCTGAAGATGAGGTCATTTATATCTATCTTAATATAAAACATAAGATGATATGAAGTAAACTTATCTATTTTAATGATGACATTCACTTCTCCTCTTCTGGGAGTCACACATCTTGTCAGAAGAAGATGCGGAAATATTGCTTTGGTGGTGAGGTCTTGAGCAGCCTTGCTTTCATTGTAGGGAGAAACAAAAAAAGTCATACTTATATCCTCCTTCATAACTGAGTCTTTCCACTCCTTATTAAACCCAGTGCCTTCTCTTGCACATCCAGTAGCTTCTTCCAAATCCTTTGGATCAAACCTATGCTTTACGAGATTCACATTCCCGGTCACGCTGAAAACTAACACAGTGCTTGCTGTGTCAGAGGTCCACCAAAACTCTCTTTTAGTCTGCGAGGGTATGTATTTTCTCTGATGAATAAGAAGTTCTTCCAACTAGCATACTCGATTTCAGATGAGACATCCAATCCAGCATTTTTAATTCCTTTGAAATTTACTGCATGTTCCACTGCTATTTTCCTTACATCACCTTCATCCATATTGGTGATTGCAGGGAGATTTGTTGATCTTTTGGGTGCCATTTAGGTATGAGAGACAGAAAGATTAGGGCTTTTTGGAAGAATGGAGAAATGAAAGCATAGAACTTTGAGAGGGAGAAAAGGAGTCTGAAGGTGAACGATTTTGAGAATATGGAGTGGTTTCTAAAGCGAAAAGCTTTTATGATGTGACAATTGGAGAGAAAGAAAACTAGCCAGGGGAGCGAAAAGGTTTCTCGTTAACTTCCCACTTAAATTCTTAAAATTTGAAATTAATATAAGCTTTTCTCAGTCTTAAAAAGATCCACGTCATATCAGACGTAACTTAACACATCAGACACATTATTCAAACATTCACATAATCACATATTTATTTAAGTAGAGTTTGAATACTTACTTGTAAGTGATTTGTCTCATTAAATCACTAACCTCTTTGTTGAATCCTGCCCTTTGAGATTTTGAAATATTCTTTATCAATTGGGAGGCTTTGGAATGTATACTCTTTTGTGATTGTGAGTTATGAGATTTCACTTTCCAATTTCTATAATGGGATTCCTCTTTGTTCTACTCAATAAATCTGCAATGAGAATAACGAGATGCTTTGGTATCCATACCTTCTTGGGTCCTCTTTTGTTAGATGTATGAGTCAGTGAAGACTTGGCTTTACTTTTATGAAAGCACTTGGACGTGATATGTCCAGATTTACCACAAAATGTACATGAAGTTCTAAAAGAAAATTTGTTTGGATTTTCCAAGTTATCTGAGAATTTATCAGATGCTTTATCATGATTCTCTTCAATGTATCTTATACCGGTTTTGTCAAAGATAACTTTCTGACTTCCAAGAAGTTTTGTCAGATTATCTTTACTATTGACAAATCTAGCAAGATCATTCGTGAGCTCTTCTACTTTCTGTTGAAGTTTTAACACTTCTTCAGATTGTAGTGTTTCATCAATGAACTCAACTCTTAGCATTTTAGTCTTGAGCCTCCTGTTTTCTTTAACTAGCTTATTAATCTCAAGATTTTTTTGTTCATGCTCCTTAGTGAGCTTTACATACTTTATCTTAAGATCTTTGAACTTGTCAAGAATGCAGTTAGGTTCACTGAGAAGTTCATGATAGGCATCTTGTAGATCCTCAACTTCATAATTTACCTCATAGTCTGAGTCAGTGTCTCCTAAAAGACATTTGAACTCATCATCTGAATCTTTGTCAAGATCTTCCCAAGTGATTATCTTTTTCAGTGGTGGCATTTTGTCACTAGCTGTTCTGATTGCAGCTTTTTTGGCATTGACTTTGTTCCAGAATTTTCTTATCTTAGATGTAGCTTCTGAGATTTCTTCATCTTCAGCATCATTATGAGGATGCTAATCCTTTGGCATGCTTGAGGATGGATTGTTGTGATCATTATTCACAGATTAATCCTCAAAGGTTTGTTTAACATCAATGTCCTCATCATAGAATTCCTCAAGCTTATTCCAAATATCCTTAGCTGTTTCACAGCTGCTGACTTTATCATACTCAGATCTGCTGAGAGAGCATACAAGTAGATACTTGGCTTTTGTATTTAGTTGAATGATGCTCATTTGATTTTCTGACAATCTGCTCATTGGTATAGTATTTCCATTCTCATCAATTGAAGTATAAGGTCCTTGAGATATGATATCCCATAGATCCATATCTGTTGACTCTATGAACATTCTCATCTTACTCTTCCAATATTTGTAATCTTTTCCACTGAACACGGGAGATCTGCTGAGGTATGTACCCTGATTGTACACACTCTTGCTTGATCTTGATTCACTTGCCATCTTCCAAAATCTTTTCCTCCACACTTGTGAGGTGCTCAACCCAGAGGTTGCCCTCTGATACCAACTGAAATCACACAAACCAAAACTAGAAGGAGGGTTGAATAGTGTTTTGTCAAATCAGAGTTTTCAAGCACAAAACAAAGGTTCAGTGCATATAAGACGAAATCGGGCAGATGCATGTTTCAACAAGCTGAATTTTAAAGGGCAAAGATAAACATTCCCCAAACAGTTAGTAACAACAAATAAATAACTTGTAAATAAAGTAGAGATTTTATGGAAGAGGGTACTCAAAGATTTATCATGGTTCACCTATAACCTTTGGGTTAAATCTAGTTTTTGGATTCACCAAGTTTTAACACTATAACTGATCAAGGTTACAGACGAGTATTATTTTCACACCTAGCCTCTCCAGGCTCAACCACAAGTATTATTTGCACACCTAGCCTCTTTAGGCTCAACAAGTATTCTTGAAAGAAGCCTCTTCAGGCTCAAGGAGTTTGATGGTTTGTTTGAAGCACAACTTCTGTATTACAGCAGTAATTCAACCAAATAACACTTCAGAGAGTGAATATAAATTTAAGATCTGGTGAGTTGCATATTGAATTCTTCTCTAAATGATTTGTGACTTGGAGAGAAGGTTATGAGAGTATGAGAGCTGTCAGCTTGTAGTGCTCTCAGTAAGAATGATTTTTATCTTGAGAATATATGATGCTTGTGAGTATTGTGTCTTAGCTTCTCTATATGTGCATCTCATACTACTTCAGTTCTTTGAGAACTTCAATTTATACTTGTCCATAAAAGATCCGTTTGGGCATGGTCAGTGATCTTCTTCTTTATCTTCTGGACAAAAAATAGTCATTCTGCCTTTGTCTTTTCTTCCTTTTTGTACTCGATAGAAGACAAGGAATAAACTAATATACTTCTTTTTGAATATCTTAATTCCTTTCTTCGATGAAACACTTCCATCCATATTTCCAAGTAGTTTCTTCATATAATATTTTCTCATTTTTGAACGTCACTTCAGTCACGAGAGAGAAAATATATCTTCATACTTAAATACTTCGAGTCTTCCAAGCCAGGGATATGAACTCGAACATATTTTAGAATGCTTTGATGATTCTGACATGAGCTGAGTATCATTCTTGATTCTGTCAGAACTTCAGACACATCTTTAAAATGATCAAATGCTTCTTTATGTAAGTTCTTTATTGATGATTCAGCCTGTAATCTAGATCTATCTTCTTTCAGCTTTCACTCTTTGTATTTTTAAAGAGTATTTGATCAGTGTATAGCTTTTTGTGATTTTCCTTGTTCCTTCAGTTGAAAGATAGGATGAAGTTCTTTTTGTAGGTCACTCTTCATTCTTTGACAGAGTCTTCTCATGAGCATCTTGATTGATTGGTTTATGCATTATCTTTCAATTCTTCAAGATGTTTGATAAAGAATAATTCTTTGCCTTCTTGCTCGTAGCTTCTTCCTTTTTCTTCAAGGAATCTGATATATGATGTTTGCTTTGATGCTTCAGTGTTTGAGTCTTTCATCAGACGCATTACTTTTGCATGGTGCTTTCAGCTTCCAAAGATCAGACACACAAAATATGCTTTGATCTTCTCATTCGATTAACCTGCTGATATTATTATCCTTTCTCTGCACATCTCAAGTAGATGATTACCAATGCTCAGATAGTTCAATTAAAATCATTTGCTTAATGTTTGAGTTCATCAAAACACACATGGGCTAACAAGAGTATGAATCAGACGCATGACAGAGTCAGACGCTTTGTGACTTAATACCCTTCCTAATATGGGTCCGGGCATACAGCTCATTCGGCTTGACGCTATGACCAAGCTTCTTATCCTGCACCAAAAAAACTTGTTATAACTAATTGTGACAAATAATGTTTCACATTCGAACTATAAAGACATATGTAAATGTATTCACACAAAAATGATCTTTTAAGTTACAAGGCGTTTAGCATGCTCCTACTGATTGATGCAGTCGCCAATGTGTAGGCTCCCACCCTTCTCTGATGCCCTGTTGAGCTTTCCAAGATATTTCCTAAATAAATCGAAGAGGCGTTTGCCAGCTTTATGATGAAAAATTGTCTCCACCGCGTCATGAAGCTCTACTCTCCAAGCGACCTTCTCCTGTAAATTAAGAGAACATAATATTTGGTATGATAATAATAAATTAAAGAAACATTAAAACTAACTTAAAAATAGAACCAAATTTAAACTAACAAAATACCTTTAAAGCCGAAAAGAATCGATCCTGATCCTGTGTCTTAACCTGACTCCGATGTTTCTAGGCCCGATGATACTGAGACGTAACCGCATACGTGACAGCCTCTGCTAATTTCTTCGACGGAAGGAACCTTATCAATAAAACATGGAGAACGGTCAAATAAATATACATATAAAATTGTGATAAACAATAAAATAAAATTATTTGAGATATTTCATACCCATTACCGATCGGGGTAATAACAACTCGACCATTAGCCATAACCTCGACCTCCTCATCATCTGATGATCCAGACGGTGTATATCCATGACTCTCCTCGCTGTGATGATCAAGCTGATGATCACCATGTGTGGACAGC
Organism: Sophora flavescens; assembly: GCA_030762895.1. Taxonomy (NCBI): domain Eukaryota; kingdom Viridiplantae; phylum Streptophyta; class Magnoliopsida; order Fabales; family Fabaceae; genus Sophora; species Sophora flavescens. The sequence continues at coordinate 110,440,795 of CM061066.1, read as the reverse complement.
TCCACCCCTGATGCACCTTGTTGTCATGAACTCTCTCAATGAGTCTGAGTCTGAAACCTCGGGGTAGGCATCATCGTCCTGAGTGGATGGAGCAACAGGTTGTTTGGGAGGTGTCGGAACATGTGTAAGCATAGTGTGGGTGGTGGCCGTGGTGTAGGAGCAACAGGTGGGGGTGGGGGTGCCATATCATGTGTTGGCGTAGGTGTGGGCAATGGGTGTGGTAGAGCAGATGTAGATGGAAGAGACACGAATCAGTCATCGATTGTCCGTGTCACGAAGCGGGGTCGACCACGACAATGTGCCCTCCAACAGGTGCCTTACCTTTTCCCTTATCATCAGCCATGTCTATAGTGGAAAACGATGCTTTTAATAATTAACTTAAAGTTACCAAAAACACAAATTTGCAAATAAAGGAAAACGATGCTAATAATAATTAACTTAAAGTTACCAAAAACACAAACTTGTAAATAATGGAAAGGGATGCTAATAAAAATTAACTTAAAATTATGAAAATGACAATACAACTTAATACAAAATCTATCACTAAAATAAATAAACTAACTATTATTCAGAATTTGAGTCAGTGTCATAGTCATAGTCATCTTCTTCATCTTCCGTCGAGTCGGCTTCTTCATCATCTTCATCCGAAATGACTTGATTTGATGACAAATTGGAGGTATCCACTTCTTCCCCTACCGCTTATGTGTCTTGTAAGCATGGGATTGGTTCAACTTCAATTACTTCATTTTCATGCAACATTTAATCCGTTTGATATAGCTCATCATCCTCCGAAACATCTATTTAAATGCGACACCTTGGTTTTGTCTTGATTGCAACACACCAACCTCGTTTGGCCATTCGAGTTGCTGGACAAGGGACGTAATATACTTGTGTCCATTCTGCCTCCGTTAAACAATGTGTCCATTCTGCCTCCGTTAAACAATGTGTCCATTCTGCCTCCGTTAAACAATGTGTCAACTCCTTTTCGGAATGACGACCGAGCAGACAAAAAGCTGACAAGGTTCCAGGCAGTCTTTCAATTTCATTTTCCATTTCGTTCCTTCTATTTATTTGTGACATAACCATGTGTTTGAAATAATGAGAACAAAAATGAGTTGTCTCACGGTGTAAGTAAGACGCATAGATTGAGCCTTCAACCCTAGCCTTATTTTTCACCGATCGTTTTGAGTCACCCATGAATCTATAAAAAAAATGACGAGGTTATTATAAATTAACTAATTTATGCATAAAAAAGGTTCAGTAATTGGGATACTTATATTAACTTTCCAAAGGATACATCCACCTATACTGAACTGGACCACCAAGTCTGGCTTCATATGCATGATGAATTGGAAGATGCTTCATTGAATCAAAGAAGTCAGGGGGAATATTCTCTCCAACTTGCATAGTATGAGTGGAATGCTTTGTTCCATCCTGATCAACTCATCTTCCCTCAAATTTGCAGAACACAGGTCCTTGAAGAATTGACTTATTTCAATAAGGGGATTCAAAACATGAATGGGAAGCGAACTGAAGGCGATGGGAAGTAAGCACCCCATTGATACATGGCAATCATGGCTTTTCATCCCATGCAACTTTCCCTTGATAACATCAGCACATCTTGCCAAGTTGGAAGAATAACTGTCAGGCATTCTGAGCTCCTTTATCCATTAGCAAACTAACCTTGCTTCCTGGATAGTCAATGTATAATTGTCCTTTGGCTTGTTCATCTTCCCATTAGCCTGATGTTTCAGCTCCAAGTCCGGTCGCCTGCAATATAACTTTAAGTCCATTCTAGCCTTATTGTTGTCTTTGGTCTTGCCACGCACGTTCATCATAGTGTTGAAAATGTTGTCAAAGAAATTTTTTTCAACGTGCATTACATCAAGATTGTGCCTCAATAAATTATCTTTCTAATTAGAAAGATCCCAAAAAAATACTTATCTTTGTCCAATTATGCCACTCGCCATAACCATCTAAGCTGGAAACTTCGGCTTCTGTAGCAGGTACCTAACTCTACTCCAAATTTGTTCTGGTGTCAACCTCGGGGGCAGTCCATCTGTTTCTACAAACCCCTTCCCGAAGGCATTCTTATTCCTTCTAAATGGATGATCGTTTAGTAAGAACCTACGATGGGAGTCAAACCAGGACGTCTTCTCCTCGTATTTTAAGGTAAATGCCTTTGTATGCTCCATACAATGCTGGCACCGACTTCCTATGCATCCCCCAACCAGACAACATGGCATACGCAGGGAAGTCATTAATTGTCCACATCAAGGTTGTCCTCATAGAAAAATTTTGTTTCCAAGAAATATCGTACTTCAAAACGCCATTCTACAACCTCTTCATATCATCAATCAAATGTTGTAAATATACAACAATACCAGTCTTTGGATTAGATGGACCCGGAATTAGATAAGTCAAGAACATATATGGATTTGACATACACATTTCAGGAGGAATATTATAGGGGGTAACAATAACGGGCCAAATGGAATAAGGTGAGGCTAAGGCTTGGATATATGGGTAAAGTCATCCGAGCATAACCCAAGTCGTACGTTACGAGGATTCACGGCAAAATCTGGATGCACCCGATCAAAGTGCTTCCATGCTTCACCATCGGAAGGATGGTGGAACGCTCCTAAATTCCTCCTATTCTCATGGTGCCACGTCATTTTTCCCGCAGTCTGCATTGATGCAAACATCCTCTCTAATCTAGGAATGATTGAAAAGTAGAACATCGACTTTATAGGAACTGGCTTGAGATTACTTCTGCCAGCGTTGTGCTAATGATACCTTGTCACATGACAAAATCTACACTCAACCAACACGTCATCATTTTTGTCGAATTCATTATCGTAAAAGATCATGCACCCATTCTGACAACAGTCAATCCTCTTGGACTCCAATCCCAACTTGGACACTAAACTCTTCGCATCATAATAATTGTTGGGTAATACACCTTTTAAAGGTGTCCCAGTCAAAATCATCTTGGCAATGAAATCCAAGCCACCCTCGGGTATGTTCCAATTGGACTTGGAAGACAACAGTTGAACACACATTGATAACCTCGATTCGGGGGACCCATCCCACAAAGGCTTATTTGTCTCTGTCGGCAGATTATAAAATTTATGTGCTTCTGCATTCGAAGGCTCTTCTGTATCATTTGACTCAAAAGACCCAAGCATCATGAGAGTGTCACACACCATCTTCTGCATGGAAACAAAATGATCTCCATATCCCGCTTCTGCACCACTGCTTGACCCACTAGTGCAATTCTCATCAATACCAAAATCAAATTGTGGCAGTTCTTCTCCATGATTTGTCCAAATCCACTAATTAGCCCTAAACCCAACTTTATACAATTCGAGCCTCACATCATCTGCACTCTTAATCTTTTTACAGTCGCACTTCACACAGGGACATCTAATCACACACCGATTATTATAGTTATTTTGCTAACTTGCTTTGGAAATAAATTCTTCAACACCATCTAAAAAAGATTGTTTCAATCCCCCTCTGCGCAGATATACCCTATCATAGATCTAACTACAATTCAAAGGAACAAATTCCATCCTCTGAATGATCCAAAAAAGATAACTATATTGAAAAACTATTTGGGGTGATCTCGGATACATCCAAAACAACGGCACATGAATGCTTCACCTCGTAGAACTGCTCGTTTTCTATCATTGGTTGAAAAAACGTTTTCAACACTCGTATAATAATTACTCATCACTTTTCATGTCTCATATCTAACGAAATTTCGGCAGCATTTTCCATTGCTCTCCAAGAACATGACTTGGCCGAGGTGAGATGCCGCAATCAAATATGTACCCAGAGAACAAATGGTAATGCGTCAGACCGAATTTTCATCAGATATATCACATAAGAATTAATGAATAAATATTATACTAGTAAATAAAGTTGAAATAGACAACTATAAACACGATAAGAGGGGTTGAATTGTGTTTATCATAATTTAAACAAAGTAGAAAACTTTTCGCATACAGAAGCTTGGTTCAGACGAGTGGAAAGATACTGGACAGACATGTGACTTGTCTGATGAAATTTCAACAGTGACTTAGGAAAACAAACCACTTGATAAACGGATAAGAAAACTAAAGAAACTAAAGAGTTTATAAGGAAAGAAAGATTGACACAGCTATTTATCC